>OZ012741.1:235769182-237041682 GCA_963859935.3 Lathyrus sativus
AAAACCATCATCATTGCAACCGTTTCATCAAGGTGAATTCAATCTCATTCTCCATTCTCATTGATTGAAGGGAAGAAGAGAGAATTACAGAGAAAACACAGGGAAAAAAATAAGAAAAATAAAATTAAATGATGAACACAATCAATCAAAACCAGATAAGTTAGGGGAAATCATCAAGGAGTGATGGACTACATCATGGTAACTTGTTTGAGTCCAAAAGAAACTCATAACTACCTTGTCCAAATGACGACCAGAGGTAGAGGAATCTTGATGTGGTCAGAGCACTTCAGGGAGTCTTGGAGCTTGGGAATTGTTGCAAAAGCTTCAGAGGAGGCCGAAGGTGCTAATTGAATCAAGAAATTGAGTTGAAAAGGCCTAGAATTCAAAACACGACATCTCAATTTTTGAAAAAAATTTGTCAGTGGATCAGAGGTTCTAGAGGCTATTCAATCTTGAAAATGTAGAAAATATGTTGCTATACTTATAGGAAGAGAGAATGGATGCAGTACGTGTGAGAAAATGCCAATTCGTGTGAATTTCATGTGCAAGCAAAGCATGACCAAACTTGATAATGAAGTCACTCAAAACGCAACAAAACTTGGCTATTTTGGGTTGTTTCACTTGGTACATATCCCTTAACATGATTAGACTGCAAATCACGTGGTAATTTGGCTTGAAATTTAGAATTAGTAAAGTCCTAAATTCTGACCATGGTGATATCTTCAGGTTCAAGCAACCATGTTTAACTCAATTGGGCATCTTGTACAGGAGCTTTTTTGATTTCATTCCTTTTGCAACTTGTTAATAACATAACAAAGATCACAATATGCCAATAAAAGTTGAATTTTGACATTTGAGCCAAACGTTATGGCATGTTGAAGTTGGCACAAAAATCTAGCAAAGCGATCATGAAAATTCTAAGTCTAAAGTGACTGAAAATGACCTATAATGTATCAATGAATTCCATGGCCTTCCAAGGACAATTAGCTTTTGAACCTTGAAGAAAACTTTTAGAGGGAATTCAAAATAGTAAGTAGCAACAAGAACCATCCTCTAATGTTGAAAATTGAAAAAGTTATGATCCTTGAAAGTTGAGAAAAAGTCACTTGAAAATAAGTCAAAATTTCACTAAGTCCACAAATGACCTATAATGTCTTCAAACTTTTGATGATCCTCCAAGCATAATTGGCTCTTGTCATGTAAAGAGAAGTTGAAAATCATGTCGAGAAGAGTCATGTGAAAAAAGAAGCATTCAAAAGTGTTGAGAATTGAAGGAGTTCTGATCCTTTAAACCTATACTTTCAATGTTGACTATTTAGGTCAAACCACTTTGAATCAATTTGTGATCTTGGACTTTTCTTGTATATCAAGGTACATGGATAATCATATGAACTCAAAATAATGTTCCTTTGAATGTCCTTTGATTAAACTGACCAAAGCCTGTGGTAACTTGTTGATGAAGGCATGTAAATAAACACATGAACCTTTGACTTTTCTTGAAGAACAAGCTACTAAACCTTGAGATATCCTTGACCAAAAATGAAGTTGAATGAGGCTTGAGGACTTATACTTCGAGATTGGAGTTAGTTACTTGATGAAGAGGCCCTTAAGAATCAGTGGTTAACCGTAGTTCAACTTGAGGGACCAAAACCCTAGCTAAGGAACCATGCTTGATGCTTTTGATACAAAACCCTACTTTGCAAAGAAACTAAAGGGGAAAAGCATACTTTTTGATATTTTTATTAGTGACTAGTGAAACATAAAGCATATAAACACAAATGAAAATATACAAAGAAAGGTGTTTGGTGATCTCTATAAAGACAAACACAAGGATGAGAGGGTAAGGAGATAACCATGTTTGTGATCTTGATGCATTGTGAAGATGAAAATGAGGTGGGATCATAGGGTTAAAAATTATGGTACGACAAATATGACCTAAGATTATAGGACATGCCTTGAAGTGAAAGCTCTTGTAGACCATTAGTTGACCAAATCCTTAACTTTGGGAATCAAAACCCTAATTTATGAACCAGACATGATCCATTGATTGCAAGTCCCTACCTTGTACAATAAGAAAGAGGAAAAACACGTGTTTTTGTATTTTGAACAAGGTTAGTGATGTTAGAATGTAAACAAGCAAAAGAATAACAAGAAAACACAAAAGGTGCTTGGTGATCTCCCACAACGGCAAACCCAAATAGGTAATGCTTAGGAGGATTCCATGCTTGTGATCTTGATTGAAATGAAAATGATATGATAGGTGGAATATTAGGGGTAAACATTAGGGTATGACAATATATCATTTATTAGGGAACAAGCAACATTACAACAACCTGGCCGGATGGACCGACATGCACTGATACCACTATGTAACACCATAAAACCCACACATAATTATCAAAGAATTTAATTAACAATCTATAACCACTTAGGGTATTATACACAAAAAACATGGCATTCTCCATAACACGGGTTACAAAAAAAATTTAATGCATACATTTGCACTTAGGATCTTTGCATGACATTAATTCATTGATTTATACTTAGGATGTTTACATGATATCCAACTCATCTGGAATCATCGCAATGAAATCATAAGTAAAGCAATTAAAAACCATATAGCACTCATAGCATTTAGTCTCACAAACTTTAACATTCATAAAATAAGCCAAAGGAGTTGTATTATCCAACTCTTAACACTTTGAGATCTCAACAAAATATGATTAGTAAACTTCAACAAAACAAATCCAAGAAAATGAAAATAAACATTCCCAACCCGGTGTTACATGATCAGAGCAAGACCCTACTAATGAAACAACATACTAATGGAGTCACTCCAAGAGCTATCTTCTACTTACTTTAGCCAATGCTACTCTTGAGTATCTGAATGATGCCTAGTAAAGGCAACATTCAAACATAAGGGGTGAGAATACACTTTAATAATTAATGGTGAAAATAAGCGGGAATAGATTATCACATAACATTAACATACACATTACTCAATCAACACTAACATATTAAGCATTCTCATTCAACAACACATCAACAACAATCAATACAAATGCAACACTTATGCGACGTACTTAACACCAACTCGACATGCATGTGGTACCAAATATGAACACTCAGGATTGAACCAAGCTCATTGATCCCCACCATAGGACCAGATTCCCTCTTAGAACTAGAGCATAACAAATCGCTACCATCAACATAGGTAACACTTTACTAATCTCCCATAATAGAAAATAGCTACCCGCACCCTATCCATTACCATAGGATTAAGGCTTACCAAAAAGAACCGAAGTTCCGACAACATGAATGCATGGACTCTCAGTATGAAACAATAACACATACACATTGGCCCCTCTTTTGACCATGTATGCTACCAGTAACATAATCCACATAAACAACATGCATATATATAAAAACAAGTAACATCATTCGCACAACAACACAACCACACTCATGCTTAATCAATCATTTAACAACATCATGTAAACATTTCATCATAATACAACATCCTATGTAATCAAATACTCAAATTATTATAACACATCCATCTCCTTTAAAAAGTTTCATCTGATAGTAATTTGTGTTAGCTTTCCAATGCTTCAAACAAAAACACATTTGGAGTTACGAATCAAAAGTTATGGCGAAAACGAATTTAACTGAAAAACACGAACATCGACTCCCACGCTGAGCGTGCCCTCCCAGAGTTGAACATGGCTGTGAGGAACAAAATGTAGAATTTTTGTGTTTTTCATCGTTGGAGGTCTTTCATGCCTCCAATTTCAATTTTGTAAACACCCAAACACTCATAAAATTGCAATCCATTCAATACTCTAATTATCTCAAGTTAATTTAGAATTTAACACAATTAAATCCTCAAATAAATATTTTAAGATTATGCCTAAAACCTTCAAAATTTCACAAATGGTGGATATAGGTTCAATCATCAAAACAGAAAAATGCACACATATAAGGCACAGAAAATTCATTATATAATAATCAGATAACAACCATTATAGCATCAAAATTCAAAATAATGAATCAAAACACCCAACCAAAAGGAGTTTAAGGGTCCCTCCATATAATCCTCATGCTTTAAAACCCATTATAGAAGCACATCTCCCCCTTACCTGAAATCCTAGCAATTGATGCAACCCTCTCTTGATTTCCCTTCTTCTTCTTCTAGCCAATTTGCCTTTTTGCTCAAACTTTTAAAAACACATACGAACACTCTCAAGTTTCCCAAATTCCTATTTTATTCCAAAACCTATTCTCTTCTCATTAGGCTCTTCCCTTTTTACCCTCAACTTATCTTCATATTTCCTCTAATACCCTCACTCCTCTTACTAACTCCAATTTTATTTTATTCTAATTATCCAAAATATTATCCTCCTCATATTTCAATTAATATAATAAAGTTTTTATATACCTATTAAAATAACTCTAAATGATTCCTTCCACCCATAATTATTTTATCGTGCCCCTAGCTCAAGGACTCACACTCCACAACCAACCCAAAAGTTAAATAAATCAAGAAAAAGCATAATTAATTAAATAAATACGATAAAATATTCTATACGTGAAATGGGGTGTTACAAGTTCAAGGCAATGAGGAGTTGTATTTGGACTAGGGTTGTTCAACTCATATGACAGGAAGAAAGGATTGGTTTGTCAAAATCAATATTGCCTTGAAGAACAACGTAAAGTTTGCGGATGACACCACTCTAATGGTCAATGAGATCGATAATGTTTTGATCATGAGGAGGGATGGTGGACATTCCTTGATCAAAGATGTCTTGTATATTTCAGAAATCAAATGTAATCTTCTAAGTATTGGCCAATTACTTGATAAAAGGTTACAAGGTTCATATGTAAAACAAAGGGTTGCGTATTATGGATGCAAAAGGAGTTTTGGTCCTTAAAGCACCTATGAATACCAATAGAACTTTCAAGCTTGAGTTGAAGGTTATGGAGCATAGATGTGTTGCTACTACAATAAGCTGTGAAGAGTGGATGTGTAATTATTATCTTAGGCATCTCAATTTTAGAGATCTTAAAAACTTGCAAAAGAACGGTTGCCAGCAGACTGTACCCAATTACCAAAATGTTGGAACCGGTCATAGGTTCGAAATTCCATAATCCGAGGAAGGTGGAAGGCCAAAATAACAGACTATTGAAGCCCAAAATTTAGGAAATGTTAGAAGGTCAACAAGGAAGAGGGGTTTGCCTCATAGGCTCCAACATTATGAGTTGTTCCGAGACAACGAAGTCAATGATGATGGTGATTTCGTCCAATTTAAAATTATGGCCAAATCCGAACCCGCTAATATGAAAGAGGCCTTAAGTGATCAAAAGTGGATTTGTGCTATGAAAGAGGAGCTGGATTCCGTTGAGAAGAGAAATTCTTGGGAGTAAGTTGATCTACCAAGAGCAAAGAAGCCAATTGGTGTGAAATGGGTGTTCAAAGTGAAGGAAAATCACAAGTGTGAGATAAACAAGCACATGGCTTGATTGGTGGCCAAGGGATTCTCGCAAAGGGAAGGCATATACTTTGAAGAGGTATTTGCATCAATTTCTAGGATTGAAACCATTAGGATTGTTGTTAGTACTGCAAATAACCATAATTTCCCTATCTACCCAATGAATGTCTGTCACAGTGAGAATTAGATATCAAGCTATTGATTAACTTGAATCGCAAATCATTATTCACCACCAGTCTTTAATTTTTCCAAGGGAAGGGAAAAGAATCAAATAACCCATGAGTATGCAATGCAATTCAAAGTTAGAGAATCTACGGTTCGAGGGTTGGTTAAACTTAGGGAAGGTGTTAGCATCCTAACCATCTGTAGTACTCTACAGGAACCTTTTGTTTTAATGTGTTATTGTTGTTGCTAAGGGTGACCTAGGGGTTTATTTCTAAGAATGCTCGCAAAGACATCGTGTCCCGTGTAACACCCTTTTCTACCCCACAAAATAAAAGGCAAAATATTCACATTTATCAGGGTAAAATATTAAATTCAATAAAAATCACCTCAAAGGGCGTACATTTCCCAATAAATCAAATATAAGTCAAAGCTCCATAAACAACAGGTTTTCTCAAAAGATATAAAAAATTTCATCAAAAGGCAGCGGAACTCAAAAAGGCATAATCGAAAGTTTTCCTTACGCCGCAAGGAAATCAACATAACAAAAACATCAATAAAATATAGTTTGACTCAAAGACCCCAACCAGATGTTACACTATCAGAGCATGACCCTCTAAGTCAACCACAATGGCCAACGACCCAAAAGTTCGAATTTCCTCGACGACATCCACGACTAAACCTGGTCATCTACATGTTACCCACGTGGAGGCAACATTCCAACAGGCAGGGTGAGTAAAACGATTCATAATAATCAATGTAGGAAATCAATATATAAAATGACGTCATTTTCATATTCAACATCATCATATTCATAAATGGACATCAAAGGCCACAACATCATAAATTACCCAAGATCATCTCATAAATGCAAATGCAACAAGACTCATGCTAGTGGTACCAATGATCACAACTCGATGGACACTAGGCTATAAACCCTACATAGATCCCCATCAATAGGATCGATTCTAATCGAGAACCAGAGTACATCAAAATACCTCACATCCGTACAATGAGACTGAAGCCAAAGAAATCAAGGTCCTGAACCGATGTTCGGATGCACATGAATGCATGATGCACACACCAATAATCATCCTCATAATAACATCATAGGTGCATCATCATTCATCATATTCATCATCATCAAAAATCATGTCATCATAGAATCATTAAAACTCATGGAAATATCATCATAGTTCATCAATCATTACATCATAGGAATCATCATATAATCATGTACAAATCACATTAAATTCACACTCATACTCATATTAATTCGTCGAAGAAACCACAACATCAAAACATTAAGGCATCGGTGCACAAGGTCAGAATTCGCAAAACTCTACAACATTCGCTAGCAAGTTCACTATGCGAGTCTGGGGCGAGTTTTTTCGTTGTGCGAAGGATTCTTCGCAATGCGAGTCTGGGACGAGTTTGTTCGCTATGCGAACACGCGATTACAGCAAAACGCTGTTACACACCAGAACCTAAAATCAACCCAAAAGTCCAACGATTTCCTTCCCCAATGCCCCTAAAACATCTCTAAGGTCTTACTTCGATAAAGGCACAAAATCTACGACTTATTAGGCCAATCCCGTATCATATTCACGCTCTAATTCCCATATATCCTTACAACTACACCACAATCATTAGAGTTTATCACTATCTAATTTCCCTACGGGGTTAAACAAATGTCAAACCAGATCTTAGGCCACAAAGGCCTAATTTCCTTCAACCCAAAATCAGCCTCAAACCCTTTAAACCCTTAAATCGGCTTTAAATACATTAAAATTATACATTGAAAACATTGAAGGCAATACTCCATATACCTTAATTGTTGACTCTAAGCCTTCTCTTTGACTTTCAGAAAACCTTTCGAAGCTTTTGCCTCAAACCTCTTCCTCAGAGCTCTGGCCTCAATTTCTTTTCACGGTCTAACAAGAATGAATCCTAATCCCATCAAAATTCCTTTTTGTTAAACCTAACTTTGGCCTTAAAATTGGCTTTCCAATATTACCCTCACTAACTCCTCCTCAATTGTCAAATTTCCCCTTAGTTTAACTTATATTTATTTAAATTAATAATAATACCAATATATTCATATTATATATTATTATTTAAATAAATAACTTAGAAATCCATAATTCTCCATATTTCTCACCAACCACCAAAAAATACCAAAAATACGAATATTCATATTTAAATAAATTAAATAAATATTCCAATAAATTTGGGGTGTTATATACTATTATTTAAATAAATAACTTAAAAATCCATAATTCTCCATATTTCTCAGCAACCACCGAAAAATACCAAAAATACGAATATTCATATTTAAATAAATTAAATAAATATTCCAATAAATTTGGGGTGTTACAACTCTCCCCCACTTAAAAGAATTTTCGCCCTAAAAAATTACCTCAAGGAAACAGAGTCGGATACGACTCCCTCATCTGATCTTCGCGCTCCCAAGTCCAACTTTCTCTAGCTGGTCCCCCCAAACTACCTTCACTAAGGCAATCTCTTTACCTCCCAGCTGCTTTACTTCTCGTTCATCAATCCAAACTAGCAATGCCTCAACAGTCAATTCATCTCTCTCTTGTACATCATCCATGTGAATCACATGCGACGGATCTGGAATGTACTTCCTCAACTGAGACACATGAAATGCATCATATAAATTCACAAGCGACGTTGATAAAGCAATTCGATATGCTACTTCCCCCACCCTTTGCAAAATATGATATGGACCAACAAAATGCGATGTGATCTTTCGAGACTTCAAAGCTCGACCAACACCAGTTACCGGCGTAACTCTCAAAAACACGTGATCTCCCTCTTTGACCTCAAGTGCTTTCCTCCTCTTATCATGGTAACTTTTCTGATGACTCTGTGACGCTATGATCTTTCCTTGGATCATTTTGATATTTTTCAGTCGTCTCTTGCACAATCTCAGGTCTGAGTACAGCACTCTCGCCTGACTCATACCAACACAAAGGAGTCCTACACCTCATACCATACAAAGCCTCATACGGTGTCATTCCGATACTAGAATGATAACTGTTATTGTAGGTAAACTCAATCAACGACAGATGACTATCCCATGATCCACCTTGATCCAATACACAAGCTCTCAGCAAATCCTCTAAAGACTGTATAATTCTCTCTGTCTGTCCATCCGTCTGCGGATGATAGGCAGAACTCAACCTCAACTTAGTACCCAAAGTTGTCTGTAAACTTTCCCAGAACCTCGATGTAAATCTAGGATCTCTATCAGACACAGTATTTGAAGGAATACCATGCAATTTCAAAATCTGATCAATATATAATTCGGCAAGTATCTACAACGAATAATTGATCCTCATCGGTAAAAAATGAGCCGATTTGGTCAATCTATCAACAATCACCCAAATCGAATCATATCCCTTCAAAGTCTTCGGTAAACCGGTTACAAAATCCATATAAATGCTATCCCATTTCCATTCTGGAATATTCAGTGGTTGCATCAGACCCGACAGTATCTGATGTTTAATCTTTGACTTCTGACAAGCCAAACAAGCATACAGAAACTCTGCAATTCCCTTCTTCATACCTGGCCACCAAAACAACTTCTTCAAATCTTGATACATCTTTGTGGCACCAAGATGAATACTTAGCCCGCTTCTATGACCTTCCTCAAGAATTCTCTTCTTGATTTCTGGCACATCAAGAACACACACTATATCCCTGAACCTCATCACACCATTCTCATTGATCCAAAAATCACCCCTGTTACCTTGATTGATTAAAGTGAGACGATCCAGCAGTCTCAAACCAGATTTTTGACCTTCTCTAATTTGTTGGAGAATACCACTAGTCAACTTCAGTATACCCAACTTCACACTGTTAGGAGTTTCTTCACAAACCAAACTCATATCTCTGAATTGCTCAATCAGTCCTAACTCTCGAACCATAAGCATCGACATGTGTAAGGACTTCCTACTTAATGCATCAGCCACAACATTAGCCTTACCAGGATGGTAACTCAATTCAAAATCACAAACCTTCATAAGTTCAAGCCATCTTCTTTGTATCATGTTCAACTCTTTCTGATCGAACAAATACTTCAGGCTCTTGTGATCACTAAACACTTCGAACCTTGACCAAAAAAGATAATGCCTTCAAACATTCAACACAAACACCACAGTGGACAACTCTAAGTCATGCATAGGATAATTTCCCTCATGAACCTTCAGTTGTATGGAAGCATAAGCAACGACCTGACCATTCTGCATCAGTACGCCTCCGAGACCCATCTTCGATGCATCACAATACACTACAAAAGACTCACTCGGATTTGGCAAAATCAACACTAGAGCAGTCGTCAACTTCTTCTTGAGTTCTACAAAACTCTGCTCACAAGCTACATTCCATACATAAGCTTGCCCTTTTGAGTCAACTGAGTCAATGGTAGTGCCAACTTTGAAAAACCTTCTATAAACCTGCGATAATAACCAGCCAATCCAAGGAAACTTTGAATCTCAGTAGCAAACTTTGGAGTCTCCCACCGCAACGCTGCATCAACTTTTGACGGATCAATAACAATTCCTCCACTAGAAATCACATGGCCAAGGAAACTCACTTCCTTCAACCAAAACTCACACTTGGACAACATGGCGTAAAGCTTCTTGTCTCTCAAAACCTGTAATACCAATCTTAGATGTTGTACATACTCTTCCTAGGACTTAGAAATGGTTGCGGGAGGGTTTCCCTCACGTAACCTGGATGTTTAGTATAGCACCCTTTGGGTGATATGCGACGCGTTCGCTCCTACGTTTAGGATTTAGCGTATGCGTCCCGTTCCGAACCTTTCTCTCGCCTCTCAGCGATCGAGTTCCTTTTCTCTTGCTTTCGTGCAATCGAGACCGCTTCCCCATTTTGCTGTAGTAGGCTGAACTGCAGCTGCTCTAATTTCTCATACCGAATGGGAATATGTAGGCATAGGATGCGATATCCTAGCGAGCACACTAATAACTAACTGCTGTTTTCTCTCGCTGCTGTGCGAATGAGACTTTCCCGCTATTGACTGCTATCCTTTTCTCTTGCCCTAGCATAGTTGAGACCAGACCTTAGTTCTAAGGTCCCGTAGGTTCCCGTACCTCTAAAGTCAACTTAATCTCTCACTCCTGTGTGGCCGAGAACACCCTTTGATTACCCGTAGTTAGCATGAACTACGGCATGCTCTGATTTCTCGTATCGGACGAGAATACGTAGGCACAAGACACGACGTCTTGGCGAGCAAACCTTCCCCGTAGTTTCCCGAACTACATTGACTCTGATTTTCTCTCTTGAGAATACGTAGGCATAGAGCAGCGACGCTCTACCGAGTCAGTTTCCCTCTGTTTAGCTTCAGAAGCCGTAGATAGATTATTTTTTCATCCTGTAGACAAACCAACAAGGGTGGATCCCGTCGAGTACAACGGACGTGAGGGGTGTTAATACCTTCCCCTTGCGTAACCGACTCCCGAATCCAGGATTTGGTTGCGATGACCATTCCTTTCCGTCTTTGCGTTAGGTTTACTCTGAGCGTTTCCTTTCCCTCTTCTGGGATAAATAACGCACGGAGGCGACTCTTCTGTCATAGCCGGCGCCGATTTTCACAGTAGCGACAGATACTTATTCTTGATTGTTACTTTATTCAATTGCCGATAATCCATACAAAATCTCATGCTACCATCTTACTTCTTCACTAACAGCACAGGAGCACCCCACGGAGAAACACTCAATCAAATAAACTTCTTCTCAAGCAGCTCTTCCAACTGTTACTTCAATTCCCCTAACTCTGATGCAGACATTCGATAAGGAGCCATCAACACAGGACTAGTGCTCGATATCACATCAATAGTAAACTCCACCTCACGCTCAGGAGGTAAGTCACTCACATCGTCTGGAAACACTTTTGGAAATTCTCGAACAACTGGTAGTTCCACGCTCACTACTTCATATCAACTTGAAGTGATGCAAGCTATGAAAACATTTGAGCCTCATCTTCCAAGAGTTCTTATAATTGCTTGGAAAATACATACATTATCTCTCCACCATCACCAAACTCTGGGAACCTCACAGTCTTGCTATAGCAATCGATATGAACATAGTTTTACTCCAACCAGTTCATTCCGAGAATAACATCGATTTGATGCAAAGGTAGACAGACCAAGTCCATCACAAAATTCTTATCATAAATGGTCAAAGGGCAGCTCAAATAGACTAACACAGTAGTCACAGAACCATTAGTCGGGGTATCGATAACCATACTCCCAATCATAGAAGATAATTTCAAATTCAACCTCTTAGCACATTCAAGCGAAATAAATGAATGAGTAGCACCAGTATCAATCATAGCAATCAATTCAACATCATTAATAAACCAAGTACCTCTGATCAAGTTACCTGTCTTGGATTCTTCTGCACCGCTCAAAGCAAACAGTTTGCCTTTTGTCTGAGCAGCAGTAGCAGTCTTCTTTGGCTGCTGGCACTAGGTACTGATATGACCCTTCTCTCCAGAGTTGAAGCATGTCGAAGCTTCATCTTTACAGTCAGTAGCTCTATGACCTCTCTTGCCACAGTGATGACATCTCAGCTCCCTACAAACCTCAGCACGGTGACCTTGCTCACCACACTTATAACACTTTCCTGGAGCAGTAGCTGCTCCCCCACTTGACTTTTTCCCATTTGAAGCCTTCTACTTCCCTTTATCACCAGGAGTCACATACAGTTTCCCTCTATACTAACCTTTCTCTTTCTTCTCACTTAGTTGCTTGTAGTGAGTAGATCGAGCTCGGCTATCCTCATCATAAATTCTACTTTTGACCACCAGTTCCGCAAACCGACGAATCTGATGGTACCCAACTCCTTGCTTAATTTCTGGTCTCAATCCATTCTCAAACATGAGACACTTTGACATCTCTATGTCAACACGATTGTAATGCGGACAAAACTTCACTAAGGACTCAAACTTTGCCGCATACTTAGACACTGTCATATTCCCTTGTTTCAGCTCAAGGAATTCCACCTTTTTCCTGCCCCGAACATCTTCAGGAAAATACATCCTAAAAAATTCTTCCTTAAACACAGCCCAAGTTATTGTAATGCCAGCACCTCCCAATCTCTGACGAGTGTTATCCCACCAGTCCTCATCTTCCTCTGCTAGCATGTGCGTACCAAACTGCACCTGTTGAGCATCAGTGCATGCCATAACTCGGAAAATCTTCTCAATCACTTTCAGCCACTTTTGTGCACCATCAAGATCATGAGTGCCCACAAAAGTCGGCGGATTGTTCCTTTGGAACTTTCCCAAAGCACAAAATTCATCTGGAGGTCAACCATTTTGGGCCATCACTTGGGCAAGTGATTCCAGCGCATCAGCAATAGCACGGTCATTTCTTCCAGGCATTTGCAACCACCACCACGGTTAGAAGAAACAACTCATCCAATAGTGTTCTCACACTATTGACTGACAGGGACTAGCAACATAAAAACTTGGCCGGACGGACCGACCTGCTCTGATAACACTAATGTAACACCCTTCTCTACCCCACAATGTAAAAGTTAAAATATTCACATTTATCAGAGTAAAATATTAAATTCAATAAAAATCACCTCAAAGGGCGTACATTTCCCAATAAATCAAATATAAGTCAAAGCTCCGTAAACAACGGGTTTTCTCAAAAGATATCAAAATTTTCATCAAAAGGCAGCGGAACTCAAAAAGGAATAATCCAAAGTTTTCCTTACGCCGTAAGGAAATCAACATAACAAAAACATCAATAAAATAAGGTTTGACTCAAAGACCCCAACCCGATGTTACACTATCAGAGCATGACCCTCTAAGTCAACTACAGTGGCCAACGACCTAAAACTTCAAAAGTCCTCGACAGCATCCACGGCTAAACCTGGTCATTTGCACGTTACCCACGTGGAGGCAACATTCAAACAGAAAGGGTGAGTAAAATGATTCATAATAATCAATGTAGGAAATCAATACATAAAATGGCGTCATTTTCATATTCAACATCATCATATTCTTCAATGGACATCAAAGGCCACAACATCATAAATTACCCAAGATCAACTCATAAATGCAAATGCAACAAGACTGAGCCATCAACCCTCTATAAATCCCCATTAATAGGATCGATTATACTCGAGAACCGGAGCACATCAAAATACCTCACATCCGCACAATGAGACTGAAGCCAAAGAAATCAAGGTCCTGAACCGAAGTCCGAATGCACATGAATGCATGATGTACACATCAATAATCATCCTCATAATAACATCATAGGTGCATCATCATTCATCATAATCATCATAATCATCATCATCAAAAATCATGTCATTGTAGAATCATCAAAACTCATGGAAATATCATCATAGTTCATCAATCATTGCATCATAGGAATCATCATATAATCATGTACAAATCACATAAAATTCATAGTCATAGTCATATTAATTCGTCAAAGAAATCACAACATCAAAACATTAAGGCATCGCTGCACAAGGTCAGAATTCGCAAAACTCTGCTACGTTCGCTAGCAAGTTCGCTGTGCGAGTCTAGGGCGAGTTTCTTCGATGTACGTAGGATTCTTTGCAGTGCGAGTCTGGGATGAGTTCGTTCTCTATGCGAACACGCGATTACAGCAAAACGCTGTTACACACCAGATCCTAAAATCAACCCAGAAGTCCAACGATTTCCTTCCCCAATGCCCCCAAAACATCCCTAAAAAATCTCTAAGGTCTTACGACGATAAAGGCACATAATCTACGACTTATTAGGCCAATCCTGTATCATATTCACGCTCTAATTCCCATATATCCTTACAACTACACCACAGTCATTAGAGTTTCTCACTATCTAATTTCCCTATAGGTTTAAGCAAATGTCAAACCAGATCTTTGGCCACGAAGGCCTAATTTCCTTCAACCCAAAATCAGCCTCAAACCCTTTAAACCCTTAAATCGGCTTTAAATACATTGAAATTATACATTGAAAACAATGAAGGCAATACTCCCCATACCTTATTTGCCGACTCTAAGCCTTCTCTTTGACTTTCAGAAAACCTTTCAAAGCTTTTCCCTCAAACCTCTTCGTCAGAGCTCTGGCCTCAATTTCTTTTCACGGTCTAACAAGAATGGATCCTAATCCCATCAAAATTCCTTTTTGTTAAATCTAACCTTGGGCCTTAAAATTGGGCTTTTCAATATTACCCTCACTAACTCCTCCTCAATTGTCCAATTTGCCCTTAGTTTAACTTATATTTATTTAAATTAATAATAATACCAATATATTTATATTATATACTATTATTTAAATAAATAACTTAAAAATCCATAATTCTCCATATTTCTCACCAACCACCGAAAAATACCAAAAATACGAATATTCATATTTAAATTAATTAAATAAATCTTCCAATAAATTTGGGGTGTTACATCTCGTGCTTACATATCCTGACGGGAATGGAATCATAGCATTCATAGTTCCCCTAAAGGGATGAGCAACTCTTGACTGTGGTCAAGGTTCTAAGGGGAGAGGTTTGTGGATTGGCTTTAGGAGAAGAGACAAGTCATCATCTTAAGGAGAATACTCTATTTAAACCACCACAAACATGTGGAAGACGGGTCTCTGCTTCGCATTGAGAGAAGGGCTCTAAATCAGATATAGAATCGACGAGTATGCCACATACATCTCTCAAGCGAAAAAGGACCTACATTTTTCTCGATTATATCATGGGGTAGGAGAATTATATCTCGACTAGGGATGACTAGCATCTAATTCTCTTGTGGGGGAAAAAGGGAACCTAATTTGTAAGTTGTCTAAGAGTTGAAATCCCGAGGGGAGTAGCCTGAGGATACAAGGATGTATGTTCATCTTAAGGAAGCTATCCTAGCTATTCACATAAAAAGGGCATAGAAGCCACAAAGGGGAAGAAGAGGAATGTAAATGAGATGCAGTGTATATGACATAAAGCCAACCAATGAACCCTTCCCTTGGATTCATACATAGGAAAACATAACTATTCAAGAGCCACAAGTGAATATCAGACAGGCATCATGATATACAGTGAGCAAACAACTAAAAATCAAGTATCAAAATCAATCACGTTGATTAGTTCATGAGAACGTAGCCAAGGAATAATAACTAGAAGTGTAACCTAATTCCAAATTGATTGGTATCAAAACCAAAGTTTGGATTAACATTAGGAATTTAATCAGGAATAAATACCAAAGTTTAATCAAAATCAAAATCTAAATAAAATCAAAACCTAAGTAAAATGGACCAAGATTATGTTTTCAATTAAAATTAACAAAAATTTAAAAAATGAGATCTTCTTAAATAAAAAATGGGCCGAGCTTTAGGGCCCATCCAAAACACATGAAGGAGAGTAGGAAGGACAATCTCAACATAACCTCTTTTACACATTCCTCTCTCATGACTCTCATTTCCTTCTCCCTTGCATTCATGTAACAACCATCGCGATGGCTCCGCCTCAATATCTCCATCTCCCTCTTAATATTCTTCTTATATTTTCCTAAGAGATGTGGCCGCCATCACAAACCTTCCTTCTTTTGCTTACCACGTTTCACCGGGAAAGGAGATTCTGACGCGCCAGAGGCGACAGGGTGAGTCTAACTACCAAAAACTACCACACAAAACAAATCTTTCAGTCCTCCTCTTCCCTAATCACCTATTGAATTTCCTAATTCCTAACTATCTCTCCAGATCAAAGCACGCAAGCCAAAATCCTAAAACTAAAAGGGCATAAATGAATCGAGAAAAAAGTCTAGTTAACACAAGAAGCCTCTAGCTTCTGTTCTATGGGGAGTATGCAACATGGTGGCAGAGAAAAAACACATAAAAGTATAAAAAAATAAGGACATCAAAGTGCTTACTTGCGGAAGTGTGCGCAAGAGATATGAAAAAAAAGTCCAGAGAGGAGGCTCCCGAGCAAGATAAATGTCGCAGTTTAGGTGATTTATTTAGTTTCGATGAATTCGTGCGTAATCTCCTCTTCTTCTTCTTCTTCTTCTTCTTCTTCTTCTTCTCTGTGTTAGCTTGATTAAAGGACTTCATGGGTGTTTGTTAATGTTGTTCTTGTGTATGCTTCCACCATGTTGTTGTTGTGATGAAAAATCTTGTGTGTATTATCTATGTGTGTGAGCTTCTGCCTTTCTTCTTGTGTGTGTTATGCGTATTATGTTAGAAGGCTACAACTGCTTGTGTTTTGGTGTGATAATGAGATACTTTCTGAAAGTTTGGATGATGATGGTAAAGACTATGTATACTGCTGTTGCTATTCTCTCTGTTTTCCTGTCGTTGCACATTAGGGTTTTTTCGTGTGTGAGCAATGATTTTTCATGTGATCTTTTGTGAATACTGATGTCCTGTAAATCTCCCGCCCTGCGTGTATTCGTGATGCTGCTTCGAAACAGTGTATGTGTTATGTGTATGTCCTTATGACTTTTTCTTGTTCACTATTGTGCGTATGTGTGTGGTTTTGTGGCCTTTGATATGAATACCATTGTACTCTTGTATGTTTTCCTCTAAAAATGGTGTGAAAACTTGTGATTTTGTATACTATTGTTGTGGTGAGAATCGAATATCAAGCTATTGATTAACTTGAATCATAAATCTTTAAGTATTCACTACCGAACTTTGATTTATCCAAAAGGAAAGGGTAAAGATCGAAGAAAACCCTAAGTGTGCTACGTTACAACGAAGCTTAAGAGATCGGGGGTTATTTATTCTAAGGGAAGGTATTAGGACCCTAAGTATTTGTAGTACTCTACAGGAACCTATTGTTTGGTAGTTGTGTTTGTGTTAATGTCTGTTTGCTAATGGTTGTATGCTAAGGTAAAAACCTATGGGTTTGTGTCACACCCTAATTTTTGACCTTAAGATCCCACTTCCTTATTTATTTCTTACATGATTGTCTTTTTACTATTATGTCTGCATGTTCATTATGACTGACAAGTTTGTGCAGGAACAAATATTTCAGGGGGTGATGGTACTCATTCTCTAAGCCAAGTACTTTAAGACGTGATTAACGTATTTTAATTCAAGGACCCTAGTGTTTTCCACTGAAGTGGATCTTGTGAATTCGACTCGACTGGTTCTAGAGTTTAAGCATACTCTTATCAAGGGATCAAAGCTTTCATTCTCTTGAGATGTGTTCGGAACGTCATCAGGGATCTCTCCCTTTAGTTTTGAACTTGAGAACTTAAGGTTTTGTTACTTAGCACATGGGTTTGGTGCATTAACCGGATTTTTGGACCTCAATATATCATGATTCGTACCATGGTATTTTCAACTTGGTTGCGATGTGATATTTGTTCTCTACATGTTGTTCAACATAACATTGACGTTTCAAGATTTCATCCAAATCAAGGTTTGATGTTGGCCTATTGGTATGATCATAAGCCCCCTACCGTCCAAATATCTAGTTTTTACAAGTTCAAGGGTTTTGGTTTGGCATTTTGGTAGTTTCATGTTAAATTAGAAGTGAGCTAATGGAATTCAAAAACTCTTATTCTTTGCAAGAGTACATTTTAATTTCAAGGTTCATTGTTGGTTTCACCCTAAGGTGCATTACAAGTTCAATCACAAAATTCATGCTTCAATATCTAGCCATGGGTAAATTCGCAAAATTTCCAAGTTCAAGTCAACTCGGGATTCAAGCTTATATGTTTTAAAAGGTTATGTGATTCAAGTTCTAATTTATGATTCAATGTGGCAACATGTCTAATCCATGAGTTTTGGTATAATATGATCCATATGTCACCATGAAAAAAAATTCACCATTGCAAGAGCTAGTTGTTTCTCATGTTGTTTCTTATCTTTTTTAAAAGAAATCCTTTTTATATAATTTGAAATAATTTGTATTTATAAGAAATCCTTTTTCTAAATAACCTGCATTTTATTAATGCCTAAAATTTTTTAATAATAAAACCTTTCTTAATTTAATTTTTTATAATAACACCCTTTTTATTTTATAATATTAAAAACCTATTTCATAATAATCTAATTAATTTGTAATAATAACCAAACCTTTTTTTAATAACAAAAACATTTTTCATAATTAACTTATATCAGAAAACTTCTATTTAATAAATCATTTTATTTATTTAAAACTTATTTCTATCAAAACTAATCCATAAAATCTTACTTTACTAAATAAAGCTAATTCAACTAAAACACTTTCCTAAAATCATTTCGCCTAAAATTAGTATCCCATAATAATCAATCGTGCACGCTTCCATCTCAGCACCGACTCGAATATCCACACGACTTCCACACTTGGCTTATTGTTTTAGCACTTTATCTGCGTGTGCGATTTTTATTTTACCGTCGTTTATTTTTTACCGTTATGTATCTTTATCGCATTGCATTACATCCAAAGGAAGAATCTGCGCATGACTTAATACTTGTGCGTATGCATCTCATCTTGCATCCTTTCCCCGTTAGATAAACTCATATTTCAACTCAATTCAAACTATTCAAACTATTGGAGAATAACATGTTAGTCATCTTGACAGTCAAGAAATAAATCTCCTGCCCCATAACAATGCAATCGAGATGTAGGATCTTTTCCGCTTAAGAGAGATAGTGGCATACTCGTTGATTAAATCTGAGTGTTTGAGCCCTTCTCTTAAGACGATGCAAAGACCATATCCTACAAGTTGTGGTGGTTAAGTCGAGTGTTCTCCCTCGAGATGACGAATCGTCTTTTCTTCTAGAACCAATCAATCAACAAACCCTTACCCTTTGGAAATTTGACCAACAGTCAAAAAGTTCCTCAAACCCTTTAGGGGAACTACAATTACTCTGATTCCATTCCCGTCAGGATATGTAGGCACAAGATGCAACGTCTTGGCGAGTATACTTAGAAATAAACCACTAGGTCTTTCATCCTTAAGAAGATAACCCTTAGTAATAAACACCATTAAAACAAGGGGTTCCTGTAGAGTACTACAGAAACTTAGGATGCTAGCACCTTCCCAAGTTTAACCAACCCCTGAACCTAAACTCTCTAGCTTTTGCATTTGCATTGCATTGTGGGTAATTCGATCTTTATCCCTTCCTTTGGACAAATTAAAGACCGGTGGTGAACTAAATGAATTAAGATTCAAATTAATTAATAATTTGACATCCAATTCTCACCGCGACAGTTTGGAGTAAGTAGATTCGCCAAGACGTCACATCTCGTGCCTACATATCCTAACAAGGATGGAATCAGAGCGACCGTAGTTCTCCTAACTAGGGAGAGAACACTTGACTATGGTCAAGGCTCAAGGGGAATAAGCATCCATAACAATGATACTTATATAGAGTTAACAAACTCTTTAAGTCTACATTTGAAAGACCTGCTGGGGATAGAACCTTTGACTATGGTCAAAATTCCAAGGGAAATAAGCATCCATAACAATGATACTTATATAGAGTTAACAAACTCTCTAAGTCTATGTTGAAAATACTAACTAGGGATTGACTTTAACAAAATCCAAAGGGGGAAGGTAAGTACCCTTAAAAACAGTAAGCACATAGAGTTAACAAACTCTAATCCTAAGCTCTGAGTTATAGGATTCCTAACAAGGTGTGCTAAAGGTATTGACTTAACAAAGTAAAAGGGGTAAGGTTCTCTAAAAGTCCTAATGACTCTAACAAGGTCAAAGGGAAACTAAAGAGATATGAGCTATCTATGACATTGATTCGATAGAGAGACTTTCCTTTGGAATAAGGGATATGGGGGATAACTTGAGGATGAGAGCTAACAAGCTATATCATATGTGGAGAAGCATACATTCATTCAAACATGATGAAGATGTAATTATCAATAAAGTAAATGCAAGCATGTAAAAACATCAAACAAATAATAACAAGGTTACAACCAAGTACTTATCAATGAAAGAATCTAACCAAATGGTTACAACCGAAGGTAAACATAGATGTTACAACACCTGCAAGGGAGAATGAGGATATGGCTCTTACAAGACCAATCACCGCAAGAATCATGCATAAGTCAAGATGTTACTTGCCATTGCAAAATTCCAAGATCAACATGCATAAATTATAACAATATTCAAGCATGGAACATGTATAAGTCAAAACATTACTTATAAAGGTCAAGATCAACATGCATAAATCATAACAATATTCAAGCATGAAACATGTATAAGTCAAAACATTACTTATAAAGGTCAAGATCAACATGCATAAATCATAACAATATTCATGTATGGAACATGTATAAGTCAAAACATTACTTATACAAAGATCAAGATCAATATGCATAAATCAGAACAATATTCAAGCATGGAACATGTATAAGTCAAAACATTACTTATAAAGGTCAAAATCAACATGCATAAATCATAACAATATTCAAGAATGGAACACGTATAAGTCAAAACATTACTTATAGAAAGATACAATCAAGACATGAATAATTCAAAACATTACTTAAACATGTATACAAGTAGGATCATGCATAAGTCAAGACATTACTTAAACATGGATATAATAAAAGGGGAGGTGACAACCAAAAAAACTTGAACATGTGTAAGACATGTGTGTGTAAATAATCATGTGATTTGCGGTGAATCATGCTAGACAAGTAGATAACAACCGAACATGCAAAAGGATTCAATCAAGGATTGGTAAATGTTGAGAAACATCTCAAAAGGAAATCATGTGGATTTGAACATGCTTTCAAATAATACAACAAGTGTATAAAACATTCAAGGTGATGTAATAACCAAACATTGCATATATTCAAACATACATTCATATGTGAAAACCAACTTGAACAAAGTAAAGGCCATCATGTAACAACAAGAGTGGGCAAAAAAGAAAGGTGTGAGTTTATACAAACAAGATTGGGTTCATACAAACAAGGTATATTAGGTGAATCAAGAGGAATATTCAAAGAAGACTCATGAAAAACCTAAAAAAGCAATATACTTGGTACACACACAAATGCAAGGAAAATATTTCTTTTTGTGAATTTCTTGATGCAAATGAAGAAAAGACATTATCATTAACATTTAGCAAAAAGAATGCCATCAAAATGATACGAATCAAGGAAGTTATGATTAAATCAAAATGAAAAGAAAATCATGAAAATAAGTGGTAAAAAAATATAGGAAATGCATCCTATAGGGTTTGGACCCATGCACTAAGGGTTCTAAGGTCAAAACTTTGCCAAGCCAGCCAACACGTGCATGTGAAATACTAAAGCATTCAAAGAATACAATGAGAAACAAAGCTACTCATGTGAAAATAAAAACAAAAGGTCTGAGGGGGGATCGAACCCCAGAACCTTCGCTCAGCACAACATACAAAGCCTCCTCCTTGAGCAGCGGTGCTACGCTCTCATCCAATGTTATTATGCTTCAAAAGTGTTTTAATGTAAGGATGCCTCAAAACGGCCAACTTAGTGCCATGTCATGCCAAGTCAAACCTACATCAGCTTCATCTTCTTCTTCTTTTTCTCCCTCGCTCGTGCCTTAATATCACCTCCATGGCCAAGATTTCTTCCAATCATAACTTCCTCATTTCTCAACCAAATCCAATGATGTAAAGATCAAAGTTGGAATAATTTCAAGAAGAATACGAATATGGCGTTTGCTCATACTAATTCTAATATCATAGAAAAATATGATGCCAACAACAGTGCAACACACTAAGAACTTTCCATGTCAAAACATTAGATGTACAACTTATTTAAGGCAAACAATGATTGAAGTACCTAACACACAATGGTACCTACATGTTTCCTTTATAAAGGAATCAATGATAGTGCACGAACATGAAGATTCAAAAGTTAAGAAACTTACCTCTTGGGAACAGTCCAAGGCCTCTTCAAATACTTTTAAAGTTACAAGAAAATACCCTAGTGAGCTTCCGTAATGCTTTTGAAGCTTACTAGAATGCTTGGATGGCCTGGAATGAGCTTGAGAAATAGAACCCGATCCAGCTACTTTAATGGAGGTTTGAGAATGATAGGTGGTGTTTGGAGTGTTACAGAGGTGTTTCAATGGTTTGAATACACTCTATTGGATGTGTAGAGTTGTTTTGTGGAGTTGGTTTTGGAAGTGCACGAGAAAATTGAGAGGTTTAAGTGTTCTTGCAAGGTTGGATGCTTTTGCATGAGCAAGCTATTCTGAGTGCACAAGGAGTTTGGCAAGGCTTTGTTGAGGTAATTTTTTCACCCTTTGGACTGAGGTTTAATGCTTTATTTATAGGAAAAGAGAGGAGTAACGATCTGGTCAGGTTTTAAGTTTTTGCCAAATTGTTCATTTGAGAACCAACTTGTTAATGATGATGATTTTCCATGGTTCAAGTGATCAAGTAAAAGAGTTTCTAGTCATAGGGCATGCTTCTGAGGATGGATTTTACTTTGGAATGTAGAAGGAG
Organism: Lathyrus sativus; assembly: GCA_963859935.3. Classification (NCBI taxonomy): domain Eukaryota; kingdom Viridiplantae; phylum Streptophyta; class Magnoliopsida; order Fabales; family Fabaceae; genus Lathyrus; species Lathyrus sativus. Next base: position 235,792,292 of record OZ012741.1, read on the forward strand.
ATTAAAGGAATGGCTCAAGGAAGATTTTAAGGGAAAAGCCATGCTTTACCAAAATAGAAATGCTCACTTTATGCCATAAATGGAATTCTCTTTTGGTTCAAGCCTTAAAAACTTGTGTAACCACTTGATTTTTCATGTAACACCTTGTTTAGAGAGTATCTTGCAACTAATAAACTAGAAATGACAAGATTGACTGCAAAAGATTGGTTTTTGCATCATGTCACTACAAGTTGAAACTTTGGATTTCAAACTTTTGGTCCTTAACTTCCTCTCTTCAAAAATACTAGCTCACAAATGCTATGAAGGATTTCTCGTACTTTTTGGAAAGCCCTAAACATGCCCTAAAACGTTTGTGTTTGGTGAACACTTTCCTTGAAGTTGACTGAAAATTGGTGTACCAAAGCATCTTTGAAGCTTCATAACTCAAAACCCAAGCATCTTTTGCCCATAGGTCACTAGGAAACTTTTGTAGTACATGCGGAGATCTACAAAATGATCTTTGGAACTCATAAGATGAATGTGTGGATTGGGAGTTATGGCCTTTCAAAATTGGTACCAGAACTAGGGTTTTTCCACACAGAAAAATTCCAAGTTTTCTTCTTTTGCAAGAGACCTTTCAAATCTTGATTTTTCTTGATCAAACTCAAAGATTGAACATATCTTAATGAACTTTGGCTTGGATGCTCCAATTTGAACAAAAAAACCCTAAAAGTCAAAGATTTGACTTTGTCAGGTGAAATGTGAATCAGATGTATTCATTGTGTGATCTTTAATGAAATTGCCACTTGGGACTTATCCAACACCATAATTAGGCTTCAAGGATGTATATGAGCATATTAAATCATGTTCCAAGACTTGAGATCATGCATGGATCAAAAGTTAAAGGCATAATTGACTTTTCCTAATTAAAACCCTAATTTGGGGCCAAATGAAATTGGCCTTCAATTGATTTGCCATGAGATCAATTAGCACTTGATGTTTGTTGAGTATAAGCTCCTTAAATGTAAGGGAACTTAATTTAATGATGACCAATCCAAAACATTGATTGATAAAACAATAGTCTTCTTGATTCCACAGGTGCAAAAACCCTAATTCAGATGAATCAAACAACAACAAAACTTGCAACAAGGTTAGGGTTAGGAAACAATGCTTGATGCTCCTAGAATGGTAATGGAATCTAGGGGTCAAATTTTTGGGCGTGACAGTTGCCCCTATTTAAATAGCTTTACCAGATGGCATGAGAGATGATAATCTCCATAGAATCATGGTGAAAGGTATTTAAATACAGCAGACCGAAAATTTTGTCCCTTAGATGCAATGATATGCTAAGGACGACAAAACTATGCAAGTGATGACATGCCATGAAATCTATAATGATGCTTCATAATGAGAAATGCACAAATGAAAGATGCAGATAGACACACAAGTGTAACAAAAGAAAGCTAACACAACGAGTAACCACTCGCTGGGGATAGTCAGTAACACACTAGGGAAAATCTAAAGCAACGGAGCAACAGGTCCAAGCATGACCAACTGACCCTTTAGAAAAAATACCTCCCAACAGGGGCAGGACACAACTCTGAGGAACACTGAAGGAAAACACCTCACCGGGGAAGTCCAGGAAGAAACATAATTTTTACTGGGGAGAAAACAAGACAAAACTCCACCATGGACGGAGGGCGAAAAACTCCACTAGGTAAGATAACAATCTTCAACAAGGAAAAGAAGTCAGAGCGGAAAACTTCCTTATAATGAAGAGTTCAAACGGGATCTTCAGGAAATAACCAGAGATGCTAGTGACAACCAAACATCCTAAGATTTACTGGGAATGCTGGTAACAACCAGCCGTCTTGATATGAGAAACACCAATAACCATTGGACTTTAAACAATGCCAGTCAAAACATTACTGAACTTCGAATGGGTTACAACCATCAAACAAAGATGCCAATATCAATCAGACTTTAGATAATGCCAGTCAAAACATTACCGGGCTTCATGGGATTGCTCGTAACAACTAGACTGAAATTCCAATAACAATTGGACTTTAAACAATGCTAGTCAAAACATTATCGGGCTTCAAGGGATTGCTAGTAACGACTAGACTGAAATGCTAATAACAATTGGACTTTAAACAATTCCATTTAAAACATTACAGTGCTTCACGGGATTGCTAGTAACGACTAGGATGAAATTCCAATATCAATTGGACTTTAAAGAAGGACCAGTCAAAACATTACTGGACTTCCTGGGGATAAGGTGACAACCCTAATCAACAATACCAATAACAATTGGATTTTAAACAAAGTCAGTCAAAACATTACTGGACTTCCTAGAGTTACTAGTAACGACTAGACTTCAGTGAGGAAAAGAAACAATTGGTGACCACCAAATAGCAGTAGCAAATTGAGGTACTAGTAACAACTAGACTCATCAGGTAACAACTGTTAACTACCAGGCAAAAAGCATCAATGATAAAAGATGGCAGTAATAACTGACCTTTGGAGGATTGGGTGATAACCCAAGATCTCGAAAGGGGAGCTAAGCGACTCTACAGTAAACAAAGGTGGATGATAGCCATAACAAACGCAAAAGATTGTCAGTCACAACTGGACTTAGGAGAGAAACCAAAAGCCAAGCGAATGCAAACCACATAGATGTGCTAAATGCAAATGCAGAGAGACGCGTGAGGACCGACTCTAACAAGAGACACAGAATAGCAGACTCAGAGGGGAAGATAGATCACAATCTACTTCGTCGAGGAAACAGGTGTCACACCGAATCCATCTGAAACAAAGTGTTCTTGGCAACTTCAATGGGGACAAAAAAACACTCACTAGGGGAAATAATCCACTCGTTTTCATGGGGGCACAGTACGGGGCTTACGCAAGCCAACACAAACTTCTTCAGGGAGTCAAAGCCTTCATTTTGAGAATGGGTCTTCAAAACTTCCATCAGGTAAGAGGTACCAGAGAAATTGTTCTTTGTTGAGGCCAATATTGCTGAAAATGGCACATCAAGGCTTCTGCCACCCTAAGACTTCTTGGAGAATATAAGATTTCCACTTAATCTTCTTATGAGTCAAAGCAACTTTATGTTCTGTTGAGTTTTCAAAAGTTATTTCTAAGTTCAAAATCTTTTGCTTTCAAAAATCGATATTAACAAATAAGTGATGTTTTGCATAACAAAGAAAAGTAATGAATATAGTAAATTGCAAACAAACGAATGGTGAAAAATCTAATTTTATTCAAGAATGGTAGCTCGAAAATGGCAAAGCTCTATTGAACGATTACATTTGAAAATGGCAACAGGGAAAAGGGTACATTGGATCCAATGACAAACTACCCCTAATGACTAAAAGTCCTCCAAAATCTCGCTTCTAACAAGAGCAGTCGAAATGAACTTCTTGTGTAATCTTCTGCAAAGGTGACAACCATCTGATGCAGTGAAATGCCTTTTCCCCTTATTTTTGCCTGGATCGCCCTTACGGGTTTTTAATCCACCGGGACGCTCATTTTTGCCTAAACCGCCCTTTTGGGTTTTCAACTTAGCAAGCTCATTTTTTTAATTTTATCCCTAAATTTTACCTGGATCTCCTTCATAGGTTATGATCCACCAGGATACCCATTTTCGCATAAGCCTCCCTTTCAGGTTTTCGACTTATCGGGTTCTTTAGGTATAATACTTTCGTACTATATAAGAATTCACCGGGTGCATGAGTTGCTCTCCATCCATTGCTGTGAGGATGAGCGAACTTCCAGAGAAAGTTGTCTTCACAACTAATGGGACATCATAGTTGGGAATCCACTTTCCACGTGAATCTTTCTGAGTTGGAAATATCTTCTTGAGTAGCAGTTCCCCTTCTCGGAACTCTCGAATACGGACTTTCTTATCAAAGGGTCTTTTGATCCTTTACTGATATAACTGGCTATGGCACATGGCAGTCATTCGCTTTTCATCGATGAGGTTCAACTGATCGAACCTTTCTCTGAACCATTCAACTTCTTCCAACTTAGCTTCCATCAGGACTCGCAAAGAAGGTACCTCTACTTCGATGGGAAGGACTGTGTCCATTCCATATACCAAGGAAAAGGGGGTTGCCCCTATTGAAGTGTGAACATATGTTATGTATCCATGTAAAGCAAACAGTAACATCTCATGCCAATCTTTATAGGTTATAACCATTTTATGCACGATCTTCTTAATATTCTTGTTCACAGCTTCAACAACTCTATTCATCTTTGGTCAATAAGGGGAAGCATTGTGATGTTCGATCTTGAAGCCATCACAGAGCTCTTTCATAGTATTGTCGTTTAAATTAGTCCCATTATCTATGATAATCTGGCTCGGGATTCCATACCGGCAGATAATCTCCTTCTTGATGAATCGGGCAACCACTTGCCTGGTTACGTTAGTGTAGAATGCGACTTTAACCGACTTTGTAAAATAGTCAATGGTGACTAGAATGAATTGGTGCCCATTGGAAGCTTTTGGGTCAATTTCCCCAATCATGCCAATGCCCCACATAGAGAAAGGCCACGACAATGATAAAACATTCAGCAATGTCGGAGGCACGTGTACCTTGTTCACATAAATTTGGCATTTATGACATTTTTTGGCATATTGGATGCAGTCGGTTTCCATATTTAACCATTAATATCCAGATCTTAAGATCTTTTTGGACATAGCATAACCATTGGCATGGGTGCCAAACGTTCCTTCAGGGATATCTTGCATCAGCAAGTCTGCTTCTTGTTTGTCGACACACCTAAGCAGGACCATGTTATAATTTCTTTTGTATAGCACATCATTGCTAAGAAAGAACTTGGATGATAAGCTTCTTAAAGTCTTCTTGTCAAGCGAAGTGGCGTAAGTTGGATACTCTTGATTTTGTAAGTACTGTCTAATATCATAAAACCACGGTTTCCCATTAGACTCTTCTTCTATCATCTGGCAGTAAGCAGGCTTAATCTTTCTCTCAACTAGGATGAGCGTTGCTTCGTTGATAAAACGGACTTGCCACATGGCAGCCATCATAGCTAAAGCATCAATAATTTGATTTTTAGACCTTGGTACTTGCTTGAAGGTTATCTCGTTGAAATACTCAATCATTTCCACAATATAAGCTCTGTATGAGTCACCACTCACTTCTAGAATCTTAATGTTTAGATCAATTGCTTCTTCTAGTCCCAAAATACAAGCTTCATATTCAACAATATTTTTAGTGCATTCGAAACATAATCTTGTTGTGAAAGGAGTATACCCATCAATTGGGTTCATCATGATGGCGCTTATACCATGCCCTTTTTGATTGGAAGCACCGTCTGTTGCGCCCCAAATTTTGACCCCTTAAATCTTCATCATCATTCTAGGATCACTTTCATTTGTTTATCTAACCATAACCTATTTCAAGTTTGTCTTTGTTAAGATACCGGTGAATTAGGGTTCCGTACAGTCAAGAGTCGAGGCTTCGATGGTTTAATCAGTCAATGTATTGCATTGATTCTCCATGAAACAAGTCTTCACATTATAAAATATACTCCATTAGGACAAGCATGAATCCAATTTGAGGTTGTCACCCAAAGATTAAAGACAGTGCAGTTCAGGATCCCTAATTAGGGTTTCCGATCAGGAAAAGTCAACTGTAGTTTAACTTCTGATTTAAAAGGTGTTTCAATGATGGAATTATGGTCCATGAAGTTCATATGGCTTAGTGAACTTCACTCAAGAAGTTTCAAGGCCTCAAAAGACCCAGAACCAATCAACAGTCGACGCGGTAGTCATCAATCGATCGTTTCGTTGATCAAAAAGTCAACTTTTCAACCATAAGGAATTTGTCCTCAAAGTGTGAAGCAAAAATGTTCCTAATAACATATTACACCTATCCATGATGCTTCATGACTGTCGCTACTGCGAAAATCGGCGCCGGCTAAACAGAAGAGTCGCCACCGTGCGTTATTTATCCCAAAGGAGGGAAAGGAAACGCTCAGAGTAAACCTAACGCAAAACGGGAAAGGAATGGTCGTCGCAACCAAATCCTGGATTCGGGAGTCGGTTATGCAAGGGGAAGGTATTAGCACCCCTCACGTCCGTCGTACTCGACGGGATCCACGCTTGTTTTCTGGTACGGATTGTTATTCTATCTATTCTACAGGTCTGGGGTTAAAAGAAAATAAAATGACTCGGCAAAGTATCGCACTTTATGCCTACGTATTCCCGTCTGGAACGAGAAATAAGAGTCAACGTAGCGTACGGCATCGATTATCCTTATTACTGTGTTTTGAATTGTTTTGAGATAGAAGAGAAAGAAACTCTAAAAACCTAGGGTTTGAAATGGGAATCAAAACTTCCCTTATGTTATCATGCATGGGTTAACACCTAATGTCTGTCATAATTCCCTCCTGCATAGAGCAAATCAGAGATCCTAGGGGATAAACGGAAAAGAAACAACATATATACAGTAAACAGTAAATATGCATGAGATGCAGCAGCACAAGCGAGGCAAGGGAGTCCCACTCAACTTCGAACCTGGGAAAACAATGGGCAAAGTGAAACAGCTTCACTTCAAACCTAAGGGGCAAATTGAACAAGCCAACAGACAATACAGAAAAAGAAATAACACCAGCACCAACTCTGACAGCAAAACCAACTCTTACAGCAACACCAGCTCTTACAGCAACAGCTCTGACAGCTGCAATTGATTAACATCAAAAAAGTTGACAGTACCCCTTCAAGTAAGACCCCATCTTCAATCTTCAATGATCCCCAAGCTTTAGATAAGCTCTTGTCTTCAAAAGTAACCCCAGCTCTAGCAAGCACTGAACCCCAACAAATAGACAGCTTCAAACAACAGTAAACCCTGGCTCCAGCAAATAACTAGCTTTGACAGGCATAAGCTTCATCCTCACCAATATTCAATACCCTTCTTATCTTCAATGGGCTTCCATCTTCAAGGCAAGCACTCACAGGAGAACATCAACTAATAGATAGATGAAGTTGAGATGTTAAGAGGCTCAATGATAACCCAGGGAAATCACTAAGATCTTAATCATAGCAAGTGAAAGGTATCCTCAAGGTTCTACCCAACCAAAGCATGCTCTACATCCCTCCTAAGGATAGATGGAACTTCTCTGGGGGGACCTTGTGTCATAGGATGGGATAGAGGCACAAGAAGCTCTCTATGTTTGACAGAAGAAATCAGTCTACTCTAAAGCTCTCCCTATATCTCCTATCTCCTAAGTCTTCAAAAGCAACCTTCAAGGATGAGGATCTTCATGCATTAAGCTCCATCCTTTGTCTCCAATCATCTCCAATGTCTTCAATAGCTCCAACAAACCAAGCCCAAGCCCAACACCCAATTGAAATGCCCAAAACCCAACAAACAAAACAACATCCCAAGAGGGAAACACACCAATATCACCCAATTTGCAAAAATCAAATAAAATGGTAATACTCATTATGAAATCCTAGATTAATTTCTAAGGGAACCTAACTATGTACCCTATAGCCCACATAAACCCCAAGGCCTAAATCAAACCCTAAGCCTCCAAACTATGCCCTCAACTACACCTAAGTGTTGTAAAACCCTAATTCTAGCACCCTACAGTTCATTATTCAAAACTAACCTAAATTTCATCATAAAAATATGATAAAAATCCCTAAGGGAGCATGTATCTATAATCTAATCAATCCAACAAGAATCAACACAAAAACATTCACCAATCTTTCATACTAAATTCAGAAAAATAAGGTTTCAAACAAATGCCAAATAAAATCAATAAAATTGTAAAATATACCAAAAAATGAAAAATGCATGAATTAATGTTTTTTTATTGTTTTATTAAATTCTATAAACCCTAAGAAAAACAAGGAAAAAATCCTCACCCTAAAATGATCTTTTTTCAATTTATAATGAATTTTCTAATTAACCTAAAATAATATGAAGATAAAAGAAAAATAAAAGAAAATAGAAAAACATGCGTGACAAATATCAACTGATATCAGTACAAATCACTAATTGGGCTCAGGAGGGGGTGCGTATAGGAAACGCGCATTAGGCCCAATTCACTTCAGAAAATAAAAATGAAAAATCAAAGAAAATGGAAAAAACGCTGGTACGAATAGCAAGTAAATCACGTGTGTTTTCCATTGGGCCTCCAAGCTGGGGTGTGGTTAGCAAATTATCACCTAAGCCCAAAGCAAGCATTTAATGAAATGCTGCATTTGGTTTAGACTCAGACTTCCTTCACAAAATAAGACTCGCTCGTGGCCGTTAGATCTGGATTGAGTCAAAAGTCCACTACTGATCCAAGGGTGATGACACCTTCTTCTACCTTTGAATTTTGGAGGGAGAAAGAAGCCATGGCTGAACAGAGCTCGATACCTTCATCTTCTCCAAATGCAACTCCACTGGTCCTCACCAAAACTCAACCCTAATAACATCATCTGGCTCGTTTTTCCACAAGGAACTCAACCCTAACCTCCATTATCATTGAAACCTTCTCCTTCTCAAAACACGAACAGATGGTCAGAAAATGCTCACACATCAATTCTCACCAAACTCAAATTTGAGAAGCCTATGATCAACTACACTTCACACTGAGTAAAATCCACTATCAAACTAGGTTTAAACCTCCAAGAACTGCAAGATACGATCATGAACAGAAATGGTGCTCAACCTAATTTTGTCTCTAAATCGTGCCAATTGTTACCAGAATCCACCTAGCCATGTTCTACAATGAATATCACCATCTAAAACCTAAGAAAACTTCATGAATCGAGCCATAGAAAGAAGTTTACATACCTGCTGTTGCACCCCAAAATTTCCTCAACATTCCTTTACCCAGCTTATGTTTCATTTCATTCACATTAGCATTATCATTTGCATCTCATTGACATGTATGCAGGAGATCCAGAGGTATGATTACCAATCAAGAGCTACACAAGACCTTGAAGCTAGCTAAGAAGGTTATCCAAGTATTCAAAGGTTGGCATCCTTGTCAGAGAAGTTAAAGGATCCTCAAAGAGAGTGGTTGAAGCCAAGTATGTGTGTCTCCTAACTTGAGAGTTGTGGGAAGTCATCAGATGATTCTGAAGCCATGAAGTTAGACTTGAGGTCTTGAGAGAGCTCATGAGAAATGTTGAAGATCACTTTGAGGCCTAGACAGGTCATTGTGCAAGATTAAGAAGGCTCAGCCATGAGTGGTGCAGTTAGGGTTTGACTGGGTCAACCCTAAGTCAACTGATGATTTGGGGGAGGTTGAGACTTGACCCAAGAGCCATGTGATCATGGATTGATGCATTGAGATGTTATAGGTATGATTCCAAGGCTAACTCATCATGATTGAAGAGTTTGAGAAGTTTCAAGCTAGGGTTTCTAAGGCTAACTCATCATGTAATATGTCATTTTGATTCTAAAACACATTTTAAGAACATTGACATTGCCACAATTTTGACTTGAGGTTTAATTTGTGGACTTGCTTTGAAAAGTAGTTACTTACATCTTAAGTAACAATTGCCAAACCAAAATTCAAGGCATAACCAAGGCCCCTTTCAATCCAAACACATCCAAAATACCATTAGGAGAGAAATTGGAAGAGAATGAGGATGAATACAAGCTGCTAGCAGAACTGATATGTGCATACCATCAAGAGAGAAATTCATGGCATGAGAAATTCAACTTCTCATAGGAAGGATCCAGAAGGTGCTAGAGAGTTCTAACATGGCCTATATATTGAATAGAGGTGGTTCAGATTGAAGGTTGGTGATAATTGAAGGAGAGAATAAAGATTGAGATTGAAAATTTCTTGCTTCCAACTAAATTCGGTTACACTATTTTCTTCACTTTCCATCCATTTTCTTGATTGCAATCACTTCCATGGATTCTAGTGAGTGATTCCAGATCATAATGAAGGAAAATTCGTGGCTGAATAGTGTTCTTGCTCTCAGATTTTGTCACCTGCAACTCAAATTCGGTTTCCATAATCCAAGCATCCTCAAGTGTCCTTTTTGCATACAGAAGCTTTGAGTTGATTCATTGAAGGAGTCTGGAGCATTTGAAAGCTTGATTTGAAGGTTTAATACCTTTGTGCACACGAAATTCTCAGGTTAGTAACTTTCAATCTATGGCTTCAATTAGGTAGAATTAAGAGGAATTAGTATGTTAGATGCATTGTAGATTGATGTAGGAAGGTTTATGGATCATTAATTTGAGAGTTAGTGACCAATTAGGGTTGTTACCATTTTCGGTTGAGATGGTGTTCTTACGAATCTTGAGGTTTTAGATTGAATTAAGGGCATGAATGGACTCCTTGTGAGATTTGGGACAAGATTCATCAAGGAATCGTGGCCTATGGTGGATTCTATAGCAAGTTAGGGTTGTGAAATGATGACCGGAGAATGTCACCGGCGGTGACTATGGCGCGCAGGTGACCTGAGTTTCAGAGATTCAAATTGGGGAAGATGATCCCAGAGCCATTAGATCTTGGGTTAACTTGGACTGAAGACCCCATCCAACGGCCACGCGTGCAGGAAATTTGTGAAGGATTTCTGAACTAAAATGAAACGCAGCGTTTCATTAATCTGCTGGTTTTGGGCTTTATGCAATAATTGATAACCACACCCCCCCTTTTGGCCCAGTTTGGATATTGAACTAAGAATACTTGCTATTCACACCACGCGTTTCCCATTTTATTTTGATTTTCATATTATTTTTCATTTTATTCATGGTTATTGATTAATTCATAAAAAATGGAAAAATAACTCAATTAATCCCATTCTTTTTGCTATGGATTCATGATTGAATCTAGTTTTTTTTAGATAGAAAAATTATTATTTCATGCATTTTCTGATTTTATGGGATTTTTTACATTTTAATTGATATTGAAATAATCATGTTTGAGGGTTGATTTTGTTGAATTTGGTTTGATCATGTGATGATGATTTTGGCCTCGATTTTTTGTGAGTAGTTAGCATAGATATGCATGCTCCCCATAGATTTTTCTCACATTTTTGTGATGAATGTAAGTGGTAGTTTTAGGTTGAAACCTTTAAGAGCTCCATTTTTAGGGTTTATGATTGATACCTTGTGGTTTGGATTTTATTTTTAGAACTTGGTGGATGATTCAACCTCTGATTTTTGTAGGGTAGATTCATGATTGAATTAAGGTCCCTTAGGAATTTTTGTAGGAATTTGAAATGTAGTTTACTATTTTTGTTTGATTTTAGTTTAAGTGCTAGCTTTAGATGATTCTAAGGCACTAATTCAGCTAGAATGACTTCTTTAGTTCCCTTAGATTAGGGTTTTCTCTCTCTTGCTCTTGGGTGATGATGAAGACAAGTTGAAGATGCAATGGATTGCTTGAAGAAGCTTGGATGTGAAGATCTTCCCCTCTTCTAGTGTAGTGTTGATTAGGTGTTAAGATTAGGGTTTGTAGGCAGAGCTCCTAGATAGATTCTCTTCCTTCCTAAACACGGAAGATGTTGATCACTTCCATTCTTCCCTATGATATAAGGTCCTCTTGTAAAGGCCTCATACCTCCTTTGGTAGGATGTGTGGCTCTTTACAAGTTGGTAGAACCCTTGAGGGTCCCTTTCTCTGATGATAGGAGGCTTAGTGGTGACCTTTGGTCTTCACTCTGCTACCAATCATCCAAACTTTACTCTTGATAGATGAATCTTTCTCCCTTTCTAGAGGAGATAATTCCTTGCTTGAAGAAGATTGAAGATGCTAGGAGTTGATACTTCTTTGTGTTTGGAGATTACCTTTTGAAGCTGAAGCTTGTAGATGAAGAGGAACAAGTTGATACTGGTCAAGAGGAGAGAGCTGAAGCTTGAAGACCAAGTTGACACTTGTGAAGAAGATCCAATTGATATTGATTGAAAAGCTAAGGCTTGAGGAATAAAGGATAATTGACACTTATGTTGATACACTGAGAGTCTGAGGGAGCCAAGTTGATACTTGATATTAGGGTTGAAGCCTGAAAGTGGAATTTACTGGAGAGCTGAAGCTTGAAGAAGAAAGAATAAGTTGATACTTATGTGGATGTATTAGAAGCAAGTTGATACTTGAAGATGATAGCCTTGAAGGGTGGTTGAAGTCTGGAGACTGGACTGCTGTCAGAAGGTTGTTTTGTTGTGTAGTTATAGGATTGATTGATCTGCTTCCTTTCCTGTCTGCTTTCTGTGTAACTGTTGGTATGATTTGTGTTATTTGCTTGATGCATTAGAATAAATTCATATCTAGACTGACTCAAGCTAGGAGCATGATTGCACTAGAGGAAGAGTTGCTCCCTCTGCTCGTATTTTTACTGTATGGCTTTGCTTGCTGGTATTTGGTAGAGCCCTGCTCCCTTGCCTATGTGGTTTGTGTTTGCTTGATGGCACTTTATTTCATTTCTTATGATTGCAGTTACTATATTTTGCTTGATGGCATTTTATTTCTGTATGATTACAGTTATGCATATCTGGCTTGAGGTTGAGATGAGCTTGTGGAGGCTGATGCCCCACACACATTTCCTCCCTCACTTGCATTGCATGCATTTTACAGTCGTTTACTGTTTACTGTTTAAGCTGATGCTTTATCTGTTTCTGTTTATTGTTGACATGATCCCCTAGGAATCTCACTTCCTTTGATAAGGAAGTGATGATTAGAACCTTAGGTTGAAACCTATGCATGAAAACTTCTAGGAGATCCCTGTTTCAAACCTCAACCATAGGATGAATCCTTGGCATGACAACATTAGGACTTGATAGTCTCCCCTTAGTTTAACCTGTTCGTTCTCTCTCCTCATCTCAAAACAAATTAAAATACAGTAATAAAGATTAACTAACGTCGTACGTTACGAGCCTTAAGCTATCTGAGAAAGGATTGTTGGAGAGTTTCTTTTCAACAGCTTGGATGTTTAGTATGGCACCCTTTGGGTGACATGCGACGCATTCACTCTCAGTTCATAGTCTCTAGTGCGATATTGGTTGCAAACATCCATAAAAAACAGTTCTTCCGTAAAAGACAGAAAACAAACTTCAAACCTTTTTGCCTCGTGGGCCCATAAGTCAAAGGAAGCTTTTCTGAAGAAAAGAGTGTCGTTAACTCCCAGTTCTACCGCAAACGGTAACGCCTAAGTCACCAAGGGTCGAGCTGCATACACCAAACTGCTGGAACTGTTTGTTAACCCTACTCGATAAAACAGATGAATCTGAATTTCCGTAATCCGTATTATCCCGAACTACGTAAGCTCTGATCTCTCATACCTGTTGAGAGTACGTAGGCACAATACTGACGTACTGGCGAGCCACCTTCCCCGTAACCCGTAGTTAGGCGAACTACGTAGACTCTGATTTCTCATTTTCTTTTCTTTTCAGACCAGCCTTGATAGGTAGATAGTAAACCAACTCGTCCAGTAAACACAACAAGCGTGGATCCCATCGAGTACGATGGACGTGAGGAGTGCTAACACCTTCCCCTTGCGTAACCGACTCCCGAACCCAGACAATGGTTGCGATGACCTTGTCTTATACCTTTTCATTAGGTTTTTCCGATCGTTTCCTTTCCCGTTCTGAGGGATAAATAACGAAAGGTGGCGACTCTTCTGTTTTGCCGGCACCTTATTTTCGCAGTATCCTTTCTCATCATCAGATGTATATGTGTTCTTGACAGTGAATCAGTCTTGTTGTTATCAGAGGTTCTCATCATCAGATGTATATGTGTTCTTGACAGAGCAGATTTATATGTGTTCCTGACAGTGAATCAGTCTTGTTGTTATCAGAGGTTCTCATCATCAGATGTATATGTGTTCTTGACATAGCAGATTTATGGTCCTGTATCAGAGGTCCTTATTATCAGATGTGTGTTTGTTCTTGACAGAGCCGATTTATGGTCCTGTATCAGAAGTCCTTATTATCAGATATGTGTTTGTTCTTGACAGAGCAGGTTTATGGTCCGATATCTGGGTTTTCTTCTCATCAGATCTATGGTTGTTCTTGACAGAGCAGTATTGTGGTTTTGTTGATACCGAACCTTCATATCTTCAACAACACAGTTGCCTTGATCTCCTGCTGCATGATTGCATTTTACATAGCTTTGCATACTCATTTGCATTTCATTAACGTGTGTCTGTGTTGCAGGTACCGTTTCCCCCGATTCACGTTTTCTTGCCTTCTATTGTGCCATTATAGGTTCTCTGAGGAAGACTGTGGCTTACAAGCTCCCCACTCCTAATGTTGTTTAGCTGACTGGTTTGATTGCTTTAGCAGATGATTATGTGAAAGATGAATTCAGAAAGTCTTACGGTAAACTGCTCAATTTGGTTCGTAAACCCTCTGTGTTTGAGTTGAATGGGTTGCACGCTCTGCTGCAGTTCTACGATCCTCTGTTGAGATACTTTACTTTCCAGGATTTTGTCCTCGCACCCACACTAGAGGAGTATGTTGATTTGTTAGGTGTGCCTATCAAGAGTCAGATGCCCTTTGTCCATATGGATGCTGAGCCTAATCTGGCTAGTCTAGCTCCCTCACTTCATTTGGATGCCTCCGAGTTGGTCTTATCTAGTTGGAACAGGGTTCCCGGTTTCTCCTTGCAGTTCTTAGTAGGAAGAGCTCAGCAGTGCGCCAAAGACGGATGTTGGGTCGTGTTCAACGCCATTCTCGCTCTGTGCATATATGGCATCATTCTGTTCCCCAATATGCCTGCCTTTGTAGACTTCGACGCCTTTCACATCTTTGCATCAGGGAATCCAATCCCTACCTTGATAGGAGATGTCTACCATTCCGTCCACTACAAAAACGAGAACAAAAGGGGCAAGAATGTCTCGTGCTGTGTGCCCCTGCTCTATAGATGGCTTGATAGCCACCTACCCAAGAATGGCCCATTTGCTTCGTCTGCAGCCACAGCTGAGTGGTCCGAACGTTTGATGAGTCTGTCAGCGGAGGATATTGACTGGTTTGATAGAGATAGGTTGGGTACTGAGATTATCTTCAGCTGCAGCGGGTTTCTGAACGTGCCTTTGATAGGCAGGAAGGGCTGTATAAACTATAATGCGTCCCTGTTGGTCCGACAGTTTGCTTATGCTTTGAGAGCTCCGCCGAAGGATGAAGAGGTGCAGGAATCTTTGTACTTCACTGGTCTTCTAGAGGGGGATAGGTTATCTAAGCTTTAGCACGCTTGGAATGGTATCAATAAGCGGGGAAAACCATTGCTGGGGAAAAGTGATAGCCAAACCTACGCTCCGTATGTGACTTGGATCAGAGCCAGAGCATATGCTATAGGGATGTCGTTTCCTCCTGCCAAGCCGGAAAGCCCTCTAGTGATTGAAGAGCCTACCGTTGTGCCTATTCAGCAGCACAATCAGGTGTTAGCTGAGCGAGATGAGCTGAAAAAGGCGAATGAAGAATTGGAGAAAGAATTGGCTCAACTCAGAAGCGAGAGAAGCGAAGCCGTTCATTCCTTCAAGAGGCAGACAGAGCTGGTGAACCAGTTGGGGACAGATCTGACTAAGCAGATAGCTGAGCGCAAGCGCATGGGTCGAGACTTCATGGCTGTCAACGATGTACTGGCCATTAAGAAGCAGCACTTGGATGAAGCGTATCGGAGAATATCCAAGTTTAATCAGCATTGGAAGGCCACCCTAGCCAACGGCAAAGAACGGGAGGACAAGCTGAAGCAACAGATCTCCAAGTTGAAAGACCAGGTAAAGGCTAGTGAGAGGAGGTTTGATGAAGAGACCGCTAGCAGATATGCCGCTGAAGGCCAGCTCAACAAGGCTCTTGTTAACCTGAAGGAGCGCAAACTGACGTTTGAATCCAAGAAGTGGAAGTTAGAAGATTGTTTCGGCGAAGGAGCATGGGAAGATTCGGCCGAAGGTCTTCAATACACCATTAGGCAAAGAGAGTTACTCGTCGAAGGGTTGCTCACGCGGCCTGATCATCCAGAAACGAAGGGGTTGTTAGAAGAGTTTCGCGCCCGTGGCCGTGCTTGACTATTTGTATTCCTTTTGTTTTGATCGTTGTTGTATGCTGACCATCATCAGGCTTGTTGGTTGAGGTCATGCTATTGATTCATCTTGTACTCAGTGACGTTGTGTACCGCCTTGATGGGCTTTCTTTATATATATGAGACGTTATTTCCATGATTGGACTCAGACTTCTTATTATCAGCACTGGCACTCAGGCACTAGGATCGGGGGAAATCTCCCTAACGCACACACACACGTTTGCATTTGCATGAAGCATCTGCATTACGAGCACTTTGTTGTTTCTTCAAACCCTTTTGTGTATACAGGTTGTTTCAGGTTGTTCCAGGATTGATCAGAGACCTATCCACCGCTATCCGACCAGAGCAAATCAAGCCAGAGTTATGGAGCAAATGCAAACTGACATTCAAGAACTCCGAGAAAGGATGGATCGCTTCATGGAGCTCATGCAAGCGGTCGCTAACGGCCAGGATCAGCTCAGAACCTAAGTTCAGCCCCTGATTTCAAGGGTCGACAGCAATGGTATACTCCACGGTGGGACTGTGCCAACCCCTCCACCCGTTGAAACTCCTCAGAATAGCGTCCCCGTGACTGGGGGGAATGGCAGTGCCAACGGCAATGTGATAGATAACATGGGGCTCAACGGTAATACGACTGGCGTCGGTAATGGTAATTTTGAAGCTAACGCCAATGTTGGACTGGGCAACGGCAATGCGGGTGTTGGAAATCTATTTGGGCCTCAGCCGTGGTTAGAAGACCGTCAAGACGATGTGTTCTCACAGAGAGGTGCTGAAGGTGAGCTGACTGCTGAAGCACGTCTGAGGTTTAAGGCACTCGAGGACAAGATGAGGAATTTTGAGAACCAGAACACCATGGGTGTTGACATGTCCAAGTTGGGACTGATTTCTGATTTCAAGGTGCCTCCCAAGTTCAAGGTACCTGACTTTGAAAAGTACAAGGGCACCACTTGCCCCCGCGTCCATTTGAGATCATATTACAGAAAGATGTCCGCTCACTCTGAGGACGAGAAGTTGCTGATGCACTTCTTTCAGGACAGTCTGTCCGGGCCCTCCCTGTAATGGTATATGAGTCTGGAACCTATCAGTGTGCGCACGTGGAAGGAACTTAATGAAGCATTCGTGCACCACTACCAATATAACAGTGACTTGGCTCCGAACCGAGTCCAACTGCAGAACTTGTCACAAAGGAACAACGAAGGGTTCAAGGAATACGCCCAGCGGTGGCGTGAATTGGCAGCTAGGGTTCAGCCGCCGATGGTTGAACGGGAGCTTGTGGAAATGTTCGTAACCACCCTCCCAAGGGTTTATTATGAGAAATTGGTCAGCAGTATGTCTGGAAGCTTCTCAGATATCATTATCACGGGTGAGCACGTTGAAAATGGGATCAAACTGGGGAAAACTCAAGGTGATCTGTCCTCAGCTGGAGGAGGAAAGAAACCCTATGGTGGCAAAAGATGGGAAGGAGAGACGAGCGTCGTGTCCAACGCTAGAAGGAAAGGCAAGGGCCAGCACCAGCAGGTGGCCAGCATAACCATCCCCGCGGTCCAGCAGCAGCAGCAGCAACAACCGAATCAACAAGGATACAGAAAGTATCAGAACAGGGCACCGCTGTCAAGCCGTCACCTGGAGACTCCGCCGATGTCTTATGCTCAGCTGTTGCAGACTCTGCTCCAGTTACAGCTGATTCAGAAGAGAACCTTGGCTCCCTTGACAGGGGCACCTCCGCCAGGTTATGATGCGAACGTAACGTGTGAGTTTCACTCAGGGGCGCCAGGCCACACAATAGAAAACTGCAAAGCCTTCAAGCACAAAGTGCAGGACATGGTGGACGCTAAGATCATCAATTTCTCAGATAATGTGCCAAACGTCACGAAGAACCCTATGCCGAATCATAGGGGAGGTGGAGTAAATGCCATTATTGAAGACGAGAGCTTGGATTTGTTGACTGACGTCAGAGATCTGAAGACACCGCTTAGCTTCGTTAAAGCTAAGCTGATGAAAAGGGGTTTCTTTCCAGGTTGTGGAGAGCTGTGTATGGGCTGTGCGACAAGTCCTGATGGATGTGAACAGTTGATAGAGGGGATTCAAAGTCTGATGACCGAAGGAATCCTGCAGTTTAGCCGAAGGGCCAAAAGCGGATCGGGAGATGTAATGCTGAAGCAAGATGATGAGGTTGCCACCATCACCATCCCTCGTCGGACGATAACTATTTATGCACCCAGACCGCCTACGATTACCATCACCAAAGCCGGGCCGATACCTTTTGAAAGCACCAATGCTGTCCCATGGCATTATGGGGCAGATGTCTACTGCAACAGACAGAAGTTGGAATTGGAACCATCAGGTTCGTCTGTGGAGAACCTAGTGGGCGTTAGCGGAATTACTCGTAGCGGGAGAGTGTTTGCGCCACCTGAGGTCGTGGCGGACAAAGCAGACAGAGCTGACGCAACTGATAAAGGGAAGAGTAAAGTCGTTGAAGAGATCCCTCGTGGGGTAGAAAAAGACTTACTTGTTAAAGACGTCGAAGAGTTTATGAGGTTGATTAAAAAGAGTGATTACAAGATCGTGGATCACCTCCATCAAACACCCTCGAAAATTTCCATCCTGAATCTATTGATGTGTTCTGAGGCGCATCGCAACGCGCTGCTGAAGGTGCTGAATGCCACGTACGTACCGCAGGAAATATCGGTCAACCAGTTGGAAGGGGTCGTAGCCCACGTAAATGCTGGGAACGGGTTAGGGTTCATTAACCTGGAGCTGACGCCGAAGGGAAGAAACCACAATAGCGCCCTGCACATCTCGATAGAGTGTAGGGGAACGATTATGTCTCATGTGTTGGTGGACACAGGGTCATCGCTCAATGTTCTTCCGAAGAAAGCATTGATGAAGTTAGATACTTGAGGATTGATTTGCACACCCAGTGATCTGGTTGTGAAAGCGTTCGATGGAACCAAACGTCATGTTTTCGGGGAAGTGACCTTACCAATCCAAGTTGGGCCGGAAACGTTCGACGCAATTTTCTACATTATGGACATCATGCCTGCCTACAGCTGTCTCCTAGGCCGGCCATGGATCCATTCTGCTGGCGCCGTGACCTCCACGTTGCACCAGAAGCTCAAGTACACTGTCGGAGGAAGCATCGTGACTGTATGTGGCGAGGAAGACATAACGGTGAGCCATTTGTCGTCCTTCAAATACGTTGAGATGGATGGGGAAATCCACGAAACCCTATGTCAAGCGTTCGAAGCTGTTAAAGTCAAGAACGTAGCTCCCGTGGTCACTGAAAAGCCAGAGATGACTCTCTCTTCCTTCAAGGAAGCTCGGGCCGTTGTTCAAGCCGGATATACCCCAGGCTGGGGGAGAATTCTAGAGATACCTAACAAGCAAGACAAGTTCGGGTTAGGATACTCTCCTGCGGCTGAAGCCTCCTCTTCTAGCAGTGCGTCGCGGGGTAAAGGGCCGATCCAGTTTACCAGTGACGGGGTGATATTTGAAAGTGTCAACGCAGTGTCTGAAGACGGCGAAGATAGCGACTGCGACCTGGACTCTTGGATCCAGCCAAGCAAGCCAGGCGAGAGCCTCAACAACTGGTCCGTCAGGGATATCATCCAAGTGGCAGGCAAAGAGTAATGATTTACTTTTTCCAATTGTTGTACGACCCTATGTCCTACCCGGGGCATAGTTGTTTTATTGTCAGGGCCTCGTTTGATTATGTACATGCATTTTACCAATAAATCAAAAGGCGTTTTTCTTCGTATTTAAATATTGTGATCTTTGTTATTCCCGTTTTATATTTGTTTTGAAAAACAATAAAATGGCCATGGGGTTTGTGCTAACCTGCATATCCTTGTCTTAAGCTTAACCCTTGTTATTGCAGGATCCACATAGCAGATGACATCGACTCTAGACCTTCTACGACTCACTTCGACTTTGATTGCCTGATCTATCAAGCCGAAGAAGAGATTGATGAAGACGAATACCTTCCTGAGGAGTTGGCCTGCTTGTTGAAGCAAGAAGAGAAAGTTATTCTGCCTCACGAAGAAGAGATCGAGATTGTGAATCTGGGTTCTGAAGACCTTGTCAGGAACGTCAGGATAGGGGCCTGCAGAGTGATGTCAAGCAGAGGTTGGTCGAGATGCTAAGAGAGTACAGTGACGTCTTTGCTTGGTCCTACGAAGATATGCCCGGACTTGACACTGACATTGTAGTCCATCACTTGCCGCTGCGAGAAGATTGTCCCCCTGTCAAGCAGAAGCTTAGGAGGACGCGACCAAATATGGCCGTTAAGATCAAAGAAGAAGTGCAAAAGCAGCTTGATGCTGGCTTCTTAGCGGTCACTACTTAGCCTCCGTGGGTCGCCAACATAATGCCTGTACCGAAGAAGGACGGTAAGGTACGAATGTGCGTCGATTATCGGGATTTAAATAGGGCGAGCCCTAAAGATGATTTCCCGCTGCCTCATATTGATGTGTTGGTCGACAATACAGCTCAGTTCTCCGTATTTTCATTCATGGATGGCTTCTCCGGTTACAATCAGATCAAGATGGCGCCGGAGGACATGGAGAAAACTACGTTTATCACTCCCTGGGGAACATTTTTCTACAAGGTAATGCCTTTCGGTCTGAAGAACGCAGGGGCCACTTACCAACGAGCAATGGTTACTTTGTTTCATGATATGATTCATCATGAGATTGAGGTCTATGTTGATGACATGATTGCGAAGTCCCAAACGGAGGAGGGGCATCTGGTCAATTTGCTGAAGCTTTTTGAGAGGCTTAGGAAGTTCAGGTTGAGGCTGAATCCTAACAAGTGTACTTTTGGAGTACGGTCCGGAAAACTACTGGGGTTTATCGTGAGTGAAAGAGGCATCTAGGTTGATCCTGCGAAGATAAAAGCGATACAAGAAATACCAGCGCCAAAAACAGAAAAAGAAGTTCGTGGTTTCCTGGGCAGAATAAACTACATTGCAAGGTTTATTTCTCAGCTCACGGCCACGTGAGAACCGATGTTCAAACTGCTAAAGAAAGATCAGGCAATTATCTAGAACGAGGATTGCCAGAAGGTATTTGATAAGATAAAACAGTATCTACAGGAACCTCCAATCTTGATACCCCCAGAGGCCGGAAGACCCTTAATCATGTACTTGACAGTTCTTGAGAATAGTATGGAGTGTGTTCTCGGTCAGCACGACAAGACGGGCAGAAAGGAGCATGCCATTTACTACTTGAGTAAAAAGTTCACAGACTGTGAATCTCGTTACTCGATGCTGGAGAAAACGTGTTACGCACTAGCCTGGGCTGCCAAACGTTTACGACAGTACATGCTCAATCACACCACCATGCTAATTTCAAAGATGGATCCGATCAAGTACGTCTTCGAGAAGCAAGCGCTTTCGGGCAGGATTGCCAGATGGCAAATGGTGTTGACGGAATATGACATTCAGTATGTTTCCCAGAAGGCCATCAAGGGAAGTGTATTGTCTGAATACCTTGCCGAGCAATCAATCGAAGATTACCAGCCGATGAAATTTGAATTCCCTGACGAGGACATCATGTTTCTCAAGGTGAAAGATTGTGATGAACTGTTGCCCGACGAGGGGCCGGATAGGAAATCCCAATGGAAATTGATATTTGACGGGGCGGTTAACTCTTATGGAAGTGGCATTGGGGCGATCATCACAACTCCCCACGGATCCCACATCCCGTTCACTGCGAGACTGACGTTTCCGGTCACCAATAATGAAGCGGAGTACGAAGTATGCATCATGGGTCTAGAAGAGGCAATTGATTTGAGAATCAAGAACCTAGATGTATATGGTGACTCGACACTTGTGATTAACCAGATTAAAGGGAAGTGGGAGACTTGCCAATCGAATTTGGTACCGTACATGAATTATGCCAGAAGGCTACTTCTGTTCTTTGATCGAGTGGAACTCCATCATGTGCCCAGGGCCGAAAATCAGATGGCTGATGCCTTAGCCACGTTGGCTTCGATGTATAAAGTCAATTTTTGGAATGAAGCTCCAAGGATTGTCCTTTCTCGTCTTGATAGACCTGCATTCGTCTTTGCGATCGAGGAAGCCTCTGATGGCAAGCCATGGTTCCATGATATCCAGACCTTCCTTATGACTAAGGAGTATCCTGCGGAGGCGTCAACCCAGGATAAGAAGACTCTGAGGAGGCTGTCTGGAAATTTTTATCTCAATCCTAATGGAGTTTTGTATAAAAGAAACCACGATCTCGTGCTACTCAGATGTGTAGATGAGAAAGAAGCGAGTATGCTCATGGAAGAAGTCCATGAGGGCACATTTGGTACGCACGCCGGCGGGCACGCTATGACGAGAAAAATCCTGAGAGCAGGATACTACTGGCTGACGATGGAGTCGGATTGTTTTAAATTCGCGAAGAGATGTCATAAATGCCAGATTTATGCTGATAAGATTCATGTGCCGCCGTGCCCGTTAAATGTCATGTCCTCCCCGTGGCTGTTCTCCATGTGGGGCATCGACATGATAGGAAAGATCGAGCCCACTGCATCTAACGGTCATCGCTTCATTCTAGTAGCTATCGACTACTTCACCAAGTGGGTGGAGGCGGCCTCATATGCTAATGTGACCAAGCAGGTGGTGGCTAAATTCATAAAGAGGGACACCATCTGTCGATACGGAATTCCCGAGCGGATCATTAGTGATAATGGTTCGAATCTGAATAACAAGATGATGAAGGAGCTGTGCCAGAGTTTCAAGATTGAACACCATAACTCATCTCCTTACCGGTCGAAGATGAACGGCGCCGTTGAAGCGGCCAATAAGAACATCAAGAAGATTGTACAGAAGATGGTTGTGACCTACAAGGATTGACACGAGATGTTGCCTTTTGCACTGCACGGTTACCGTACAACGGTACGTACATCAACTGGGGAAACTCCTTTCTCCTTAGTGTACGGTATGGAAGTTGTCCTACCGTTAGAAGTGGAGATCCCTTCTTTGCGAGTTTTGGTTGACGTGAAACTCGATGAGGCAGAATGGATTAAGAATTGACTAAACCAACTCATCCTGATGGACGAGAAGAGGTTAGCATCGATTGCATATGGTCGTCTGTACCAAAGCCGAATGAAGAAAGCTTATGATAAGAAGGTGCGTCCTAGAAGCTTTCAGACGGGTGATCTCGTCTTGAAGAAGATTCTTCCTCCACACTCCGATCACCGGGGCATGTGGACTCCCAATTACGAAGGTCCGTACGTCGTCAGCAAGGTCTTCTCGGGAGGAGCCTTGGTGTTATCCACGATGGATGGCAAAGATTTTGCATCCGTAGTGAACGCGGACGCAGTTAAAAAATACTTTGCTTAAAAAATGACCTGCTGGAAAGAAAAAGAATATCCAGGCAAAAATGGGGCATCCCGGCGAACCATAAAAAATGAAAAAGGTTCGGGCAAAAATTAGGGATATAAAGAAAAGAATGTAAACCCGCAAAGTCGAAAACCCGGATGGGCGACTTTGGCAAAAAAGGGTATCCCGGTGAATCGAAAACCCGAAAGGGCGATTCAGGAAAAAGTTAGGGATTGGAAAAAGCAAATGACTGCGTTCCGCGTGTGGACTGTCATTGTTTAGTGGTTTGGAAGACCTGAGGGCCGTTTATCTGAATCAATCTATTATGAAGCTGAAGCGTCGGAGAAGTATCGAAGTCGAGTGGGTCATAGAGGGATCAACTCAAGGTGTTCGTCTACGCCTCATTGCCGACATTTGTGTATATACTGATGTATATTTATGTTTTATTTTTGCGCGGCTTCCTCATTCCAGGAGCTTGCATCTGTTGTAAAACATTTTCACCCATTCAGGGGTTCGTTATCAATAAGATGTATACTATTCAGCAATTATGTTTGTCTGTTTTGCATTTATCTGTTTTGTTTGCGAAAAAGAACACCGATGTTTTTGATAAAATGCGCATACATAAACTTACTGGCCTAGGCCACTGATTGTTGAAACAATGAATTACTTGAACATTGTCACAAGATGATGACCTTGATAGGTTCCTTTGAGAAGGGTATCTTGTCTGTTTGTTTGTGTTGTTGCAGGTGTAGCATATGCCAGGCAGTACGCCGTATGCGTTCCCAAGCAGGATGATTCCTTCTTCTCCAGCAAGTTCAGCAGCACCTCCCCGTGGAGTTTGAACATGAGATCGTAAGCATTGATATGTCTCCCCAAGCAGATAAGACTCTCTCCCCAACCAGATGTATCCCGAAGGAATGTCATCTCCCCAGCTGAGTCATATACTGAAGTATGCAGCACTCGATAGTTCAATATTTAAGTCTCCAGCGGAATTGAAATTCTCCACCGAGTTGTGTTCTCCCCAGCAAGCAGGATGATTCCTTCTTCTCCAGCCGAGTAGGCAAACCCCCAAGAGAGTCGAGTCCTTGGAGAGCGTTCGGGCCATGATTGGTTTTCCCCAGTAGAGTGTTGAATAGCTGATGCTGTATTTCCCCACCGGAGTCGTTATCTCCAGAAGAGTTTAGTCGCGAAGGTCGTGCAGTTCATTTTGGTGATTGACATCGTTTTCCTCAGCAGTTGTGGTCCGGGCACCTAGATGAGCGGATTAAGTGCTCGTAGAACTTTGTCCCCCTGCAGCAGTCGACTGAGGTTCGTCTCCCCAGGCGGAGTCCAATTGATATTGGCGTGACTTCTTCTCCTCGGCAGGGCGATTCCTTCCTCCACCAGAGTGGTTCTTTCTCCTTGACAGGAGGATTTTCCCTTCAGCATTTATTTTGCTGATGGAGTCGTAGCATTTTGCATGATTGCATAGAATTTATCCTAAACGCGTAGCATTTCCACCATATGGAGCATTGCGCCATTGTCGATCATGTGCATATGAAACATGAGTTAGGTCGTTACCATTCTTGTTTTGCAGGTGTTCCCCGACAGGGTGTCTGCTCAGGATGATTCCTGAAATCTCAGAAGAGTGGTGTGGTTCAAGATGATTCTTGAATTCCCTCAGCAAAGTCGTTTGCCCAAGATGATTCTTGAATTCTCCAGCGAAGGTGTTTGTTTAAGATGATTCTTAAAATCCCCTGTGAAGTCGCCAAAGAGGGTTGCTCAAGTTGATGCTTAGAGTCCCCGGCAGAGTGTTTGCTCAGGATGATTCCTGAAATCTTCAGCAGAGTTATTGGTTCAGGACGATTCTTGAAGTCTCTGGCGGAGTTACTTGTCCAAGATGATTCTTGAATTCCTCAGCAGAGTGGATTCCCCCAGAATAATTTCTGGATCCCCGAAGCAGAGTTACTTGATAGTTCTCCAGAATCCCCAGCGGAGATGCGTCATCCCCAGCAGGTTTCTGAACAGCGAGGTTGAAACTTCCCTTGAAGACTTGATGATTGAAGTCCAACCGTATTAACGAAACATTTCTCTCAGCTGATGCAGAATGCCTGATGGTAGAAGTTTGGATATCCCCAATTGGTTCATGATTGACTGAGAATTCTATTCCCGACTTAGTGATGAAGTTCGGCTGACGCCCAAAAATTTATTTGAATGCCCGATGGCATGATTAACTTGATTGTTGACCTGATGAGTCCCGAGGAATTCTGACGCCTGACGGTATGATCGACCATTTATTACCGGTTACCGTGTGACCAATCCCCCAGCTAGTTGTCGTGCAGCTAATATTTCAGTTTTCGAAGATTTGTTCCCATCAGAGTACCGTGTACTTGTGCAGTTGGCAATTTTCCGGGTTTGTCGGTATTCAACCGTCTCGCACCTTGATTGTTTGAGAGTCGTTTGCTTCTCACCCAGTCAGGTCCAAGCCGTTTGAATAGGGGCAGCTGTTGCACCCCAAAATTTGCTCAACATTCCTTTACCCAGCTTATGTTTCATTTCATTCACATTAGCATTATCATTTGCATCTCATTGACATGTATGCAGGAGATCCAGAGGTATGATTACCAATAAAGAGCTACATAAGACATTGAAGCTAGCTAAGAAGGTTATCCAAGTATTCAAGGGTTGGCATCCTTGTCAGAGAAGTTAAAGGATCCTCAGAGAGAGTGGTTGAAGCCAAGTATGTGTGTCTCCTAACTTGAGAGTTGTGGGAAGTCATCAGATGATTCTGAAGCCATGAAGTTAGACTTGAGGTCTTGAGAGAGCTCATGAGAAATTTTGAAGATCACTTTGAGGCCTAGACAGGTCATTGTGCAAGATTAAGAAGGCTCAGCCATGAGTGGTGCAGTTAGGGTTTAACTGGGTCAACCCTAAGTCAACTGATGATTTGGGGGAGGTTGAGACTTGACCCAAGAGCCATGTGATCATTGATTGATGCATTGAGATGTTATAGGGATGATTCCCAGGCTAACTCATCATGATTGAAGAGTTTGAGAAGTTTCAAGCTAGGGTTTCTAACGCTTGACAGTGTAAAATCCCCTAGTTTGACCCCTATCTTCAAGGCAATTTAGCTCAAGATATGCTTGTCATCTCATCTTTCCCCCAACATGAATGTTGTAGAGTATTATCTTAACTTTAATTTGAGTGCTATAAGTCCTTGATAGGATTTGTAGAACTCAAGTTATGACTTTGACAAGTTACAGGTCATCTGAGGTATGTGAATTTGGAGCTTGAAAGTTGTCCAACTTGCATGAAACGTTTGCCCTAGAAGGATGATTCCTATGAACTTTTTGTCAACATGAGTGTTGTTCCTTATCCTCTTAGCTTTCTAGAGAGTACTAGAAGTCCTTGATAGGATTTGTAGAACTCAAGTTATGGCTTTGACAAGTCAAGGGTATTTTGGTCATTTGGAGATTATAGGTCATTTCAACCATAAGGCCATAACTCCTATTTCCAAGCTTCAAATGGGAAAATGTTCAACATCAATCTTGTTCAAAATGCTGTTTTAGGGCTAGCCAAGAGGTCATCAGAGGTTGGAATTGCTTGTAGCTCAAAGTTGCAAAAATGTCCTAAAATAAAGATGAATTTCAAATGAACCAAAGTTGGAAATTGGGATTTTTGATCTACATGTCCAAACCAAGGCATGTAATATGTCATTTTGATTCTAAAACACATTTTAAGAACATTGACATTGCCACAATTTTGACTTGAGGTTTAATTTGTGGACTTGCTTTGAAAAGTAGTTACTTACATCTTAAGTAACAATTGCCAAACCAAAATTCAAGGCATAACCAAGGCCCCTTTCAATCCAAACACATCCAAAATACCATCAGGAGAGAAATTGGAAGAGAATGAGGGTGAATACAAGCTGCTAGCAGAACTGATATGTGCATACCATCAAGAGAGAAATTCATGGCATGAGAAATTCAACTTCTCATAGGAAGGATCCAGAAGGTGCTAGAGAGTTCTAACATGGCCTATATATTGAATAGAGGTGGTTCAGATTGAAGGTTAGTGATAATTGAAGGAGAGAATAGAGATTGAGATTGAAAATTTCTTGCTTGCAACTGAATTCGGTTACACTATTTTCTTCACTTTCCATACATTTTCTTGATTGCAATCACTTCTATGGATGCTAGTGAGTGATTCAAGATCATAATCAAGGCAAATTCGTGGCTGAATAGTGTTCTTGCTCTCAGATTTTGTCACCTGCAACTCAAATTCGGTTTCCATAATCCAAGCATCCTCAAGTGTTCTTTTTGCATACAGAAGCTTTGAATTGATTCATTGAAGGAGTATGGAGCATTTGAAAGCTTGATTTGAAGGTTTAATACCTCTGTGCACACGAAATTCTCAGGTTAGTAACTTTCAATCTATGGCTTCAATTAGGTAGAATTAAGAGGAATTAGGATGTTAGATGCATTGTAGATTGATGTAGGAAGGTTTATGGATCATTAATTTGAGAGTTAGTGACCAATTAGGGTTGTTACCATTTTCGGTTGAGATGGTGTTCTTACGAATCTTGAGGTTTTAGATTGAATTAAGGGCATGAATGGACTCCTTGTGAGATTTGGGACAAGATTCATCAAGGAATCGTGGCCTATGGTGGATTCTATAGCAAGTTAGGGTTGTGAAATGATGACCGGAGAATGTCACCGGCGGTGACTATGGCGCGCAGGTGACCTGAGTTTCAGAGATTCAAATTGGGGAAGATGATCCCAGAGCCATTAGATCTTGGGTTAACTTGGACTGAAGACCCCATCCAACGGCCACGCGTGCAGGAAATTTGTGAAGGATTTCTGAACTAAAATGAAACGCAGCGTTTCATTAATCTGCTGGTTTTGGGCTTTATGCAATAATTGATAACCACACCCCCCTTTTGGCCCAGTTTGGATGTTGAACTAAGAATACTTGCTATTCACACCACGCGTTTCCCATTTTATTTTGATTTTCATATTATTTTTCATTTTATTCATGGTTATTGATTAATTCATAAAAAATGGAAAAATAACTCAATTAATCCCATTCTTTTTGCTATGGATTCATGATTGAATCTAGTTTTTTTTAAATAAAAAAAATTATTATTTCATGCATTTTCTGATTTTATGGGATTTTTTACATTTTAATTGATATTGAAATAATCATGTTTGATGGTTGATTTTGTTGAATTTGGTTTGATCATGTGATGATGATTTTGGCCTCGATTTTTTATGAGTAGTTAGCATAGATACGAATGCTCCCCATAGATTTTTCTCACATTTTTGTGATGAATGTAAGTGGTAGTTTTAGGTTGAAACCTTTAAGAGCTCCATTTTTAGGGTTTATGATTGATACCTTGTGGTTTGGATTTTATTTTTAGAACTTGGTGGATGATTCAACCACTGATTTTTGTAGGGTAGATTCATGATTGAATTAAGGTCCCTTAGGAATTTTTGTAGGAATTTTGAATGTAGTTTACTATTTTTGTTGGATTTTAGTTTAAGTGCTAGCTTTAGATGATTCTAAGGCACTAATTCAGCTAGAATGACTTCTTTAGTTCCCTTAGATTAGGGTTTTCTCTCTCTTGCTCTTGGGTGATGATGAAGACAAGTTGAAGATGCAATGGATTGCTTGAAGAAGCTTGGATGGGAAGATCTTCCCCTCTTCTGGTGTAGTGTTGATTAGGTGTTAAGATTAGGGTTTGTAGGCAGAGCTCCTAGATAGATTCTCTTCCTTCCTAAACACGGAAGATGTTGATCACTTCCATTCTTCCCTATGATGTAAGGTCCTCTTGTAAAGGCCTCATCCCTCCTTTGGTAGGATGTGTGGCTCTTTACAAGTTGGTAGAACCCTTGAGGGTCCCTTTCTCTGATGATAGGAGGCTTAGTGGTGACCTTTGGTCTTCACTCTGCTACCAATCATCCAAACTTTACTCTTGATAGATGAATCTTTCTCCCTTGCTAGAGGAGATAATTCCTGGCTTGTAGAAGATTGAAGATGCTAGGAGTTGATACTTCTTCGTGTTTGGAGATTACCTTTTGAAGCTGAAGCTTGTAGATGAAGAGGAACAAGTTGATATTGGTCAAGAGGAGAGAGCTGAAGCTTGAAGACCAAGTTGACACTTGTGAAGAAGATCCAATTGAGATTGAGTGAAAAGCTGAGGCTTGAGGAATAAAGGATAAATTGACACTTATGTTGATACATTGAGAGTCTGAGGGAGCCAAGTGGATACTTGATATTAGGGTTGAAGCCTGAAAGTGGAATTTATTGGAGAGCTGAAGCTTGAAGAAGAAAGAATAAGTTGATACTTATGTGGATGTATTAGAAGCAAGTTGATACTTGAAGATGATAGCCTTGAAGGGTGGTTGAAGTCTGGAGACTGGACTGCTGTCAGAAGGTTGTTTTGCTGTGTAGTTATAGGATTGATTGATCTGCTTCCTTTCCTGTCTGCTTTCTGTGTAACTGTTGGTATGATTTGTGTGATTTGCTTGATGCATTAGAATAAATTCATATCTAGACTGACTCAAGCTAGGAGCATGATTGCACTAGAGGAAGAGTTGCTCCATCTGCTCGTATTTTTACTGTATGGCTTTGCTTGCTGGTATTTGGTAGAGCCCTGCTCCCTTGCCTATGTGGTTTGTGTTTGCTTGATGGCACATTATTTCATTTCTGATGATTGCAGTTACTATATTTTGCTTGATGGCATTTTATTTCTGTATGATTACAGTTATTCATATCTGGCTTGAGGTTGAGATGAGCTTGTGGAGGCTGATGCCCCACACACATTTCCTCCCTCACTTGCATTGCATGCATTTTACAGTCGTTTACTGTTTACTGTTTAAGCTGATGCTTTATCTGTTTCTGTTTATCGTTGACATGATCCCCTAGGAATCTCACTTCCTTTGATAAGGAAGTGATGATTAGAGCCTTAGGTTGAAACCTATGCATGACAACTTCTAGGAGATCCCTGTTTCAAACCTCAACCATAGGATGAATCCTTGGCATGATAACATTAGGACTTGATAGTCTCCCCTTAGTTGAACATGTTTGTTCTCTCTCCTCATCTCAAAACAAATTAAAATATAGTAATAAAGGTTAACTGACGTCGTACGTTACGAGCCTTAAGCTATCTGAGAAAGGATTGTTGGAGAGTTTCTTTTCAACAGCTTGGATGTTTAGTATGGCACCCTTTGGGTGACATGCGACGCATTCACTCTCAGGTCATAGTCTCTAGTGCAATATTGGTTGCAAACATCCATAAAAAACAGTTCTTCCGTAAAAGACAGAAAACAAACTTCAAACCTTTTTGCCCCGTGGGCCCATAAGTCAAAGGAAGCTTTTCTGAAGAAAAGAGTGTCGTTAACTCCCAGTTCTACCGCAAACGGTAACGCCTAAGTCTCCAAGGGTCGAGCTGCATACACCAAACTGCTAGAACTGTTTGTTAACCCTACTCGATAAAACAGATGAACCTGAATTTCCGTTATCCGTATTATCCCGAACTACATAAGCTCTGATCTCTCATACCTGTTGAGAGTACGTAGGCACAATACTGACGTATTGGCGAGCCACCTTCCCCGTAACCCGTAGTTAGGCGAACTACGTAGACTCTGATTTCTCATTCTCTAATGAGAATACGTAGGCATAAAGCGCGATGCTTTGCCGAGTCATTTTCTTTTCTTTTCAGACCAGCCTTGATAGGTAGATAGTAAACCAACCCGTCCAGTAAACACAACAATCGTGGATCCCATCGAGTACGATGGACGTGAGGGGTGCTAACACCTTCCCCTTGCGTAACCGACTCCCAAACCCAGACAATGGTTGCGATGACCTTGTCTTATACCTTTTCGTCAGGTTTTTCTGATCGTTTCCTTTCCCTTTCTGAGGGATAAATAACGAAAGGTGGCGACTCTTCTGTTTTGCCGGCACCTTATTTTCGCAGTAGCGACACCTGCAAATCCTGGATGAACAGAGTAAGAAAATCTTCAAATCAAGCTCCAAGATCTCCCAGACACGTTCTATGATCAATTACCAAGCTTCTGTATGCAACAAATTGGATTGAAACCTCTTGAATCCTTGAATCCGATTCTGACTTGCAAGAGATGAATCCAAAATGCTATCTCACGATTTTGCCACAATCTTGCCTTGAATTGTATCTGGAATCACTTACCAACACCAAAGGAAGTTGTTGAAATCAAGAATTTGGATTGAAGTGGATCAAATGGCTGTAACCGATTCTGTTTTGCAAATGGAAAACTCAATGTTCAATCTCTCCAATCTCTCTCAATCTGCACCAACCAATGCCTTGAACCTCTTCTAATACTTATATAGAACATGAATGAAAGCTCTAGAAACTTATGGATTGATCCAATGAGAAGTTCCACATCTCTTGCATTTGAAAATGTCATGAGAAATTCACTCATGGCAGCTGAGTTCTAAGCTTTCCTCAATGCCTCATTCTGATCCAATTTCTCCTTAGATGACATATTGAATGGTTTGGCAAGGGCTAAGGCCTTGGTTATGCTTCAAAGAGTGGTTTTGCATATGTAACTTATGATGTAAGTAACCACTTTACAAAGGAAGTCATTGAATTAACCCTCAACTCAAAAATGTGGCAATGTCATTGTTTTCAAAATATGTTTTCCAATCAATTTGGTATATCATATGGCTTGGTTTGGACCTATAGATCAAAAATCACAATTTTCCTCCTCGATTCATTTAAAATTCACCCTTATTTTAGGCCATTTTTGTAATTTTGTGATGCAAGCCCTTCCAAGCTCTTGTGACTTCTTTCCTAGCCCAAAAACACCATTTTAAGCACATCTCATGTTGAACATTTTTTCATTTGAGGAGTGGAAGATGGAGATTTTGACCTATGTTGGAAAATGACCTATAATCATCAATACCCAAACTACCCCTGGATTGCCAAGATCATAACTTGAGTTCTATAAATCCTCTTGAGGACTTATAGTACTCTATGAAAAGTTAAGATCATTATCTACAACTCTTATGTTGGCCAAGAATCCATTTGAAAACTCCTTGATGGGAAAGAGTTGCTTGGAAGTCAACTGACTTTCACAGATAAATTTCAGTGTCCTCTGATGACCCATAACTTGCAAGAACCATAACTTGAGTTCTACAAATCTCCTTGAAGACTTCTAGTAATGAAATTAAAGCTATTTAGAAGCTTTACAAGTTTCATGTTGGCCAAGACTCCATTTGAAACTTGCATTTTGACTTATCTGCCTTGGAAATTAGGCCTAAATTAGGGGATTTTACACTGAAACACTAATTTGGCAACTCCTCCCACTCTTGATTCTCTTTGATTTATCCTTGGCACAACACCACACATGTATCAACATATCAATTCATGAATCCCACAACATCCAATTAAGCCTTGATGCTCTTCAATCACTCAGTTGACCTAGGGTTGACCCAGATGAAACCCTAGTTGACTGCACTTCAACTGTGGCTCTTGTACTCGAATCAATGACTTGTCTCATCTTCAATATGACCCTCTAGGCATTTCATAAGCTTTGTACACATTCCATACCCTCAATTCATAGCTCATACCCCATTGATGACCTTCAATACACCTCAGATTAGGAGAGAAGTCCACTGGTTGATCCTCAAACTTCTCAAAGCTTCAAACATTTCTTAATGACTTGGATGGTCTTAAGCTTGAATAGAAACCCTTGATGTGCTTCTTTAGATAATAATGGCACTTGATCCCTTGTTGGGTGCCTTGCTATGCTATGCTATGCAAATGATTAGATTATGTATATGATTTACTATGTAAATGATAATGCAATTGAAACATAAACCAGGTGAAATAGGTTGAGCAAATTTTAGGGTGCAACAGCTGCCCCTATTCAAACGGCTTGGACCCGACTGGGTGAAGAGTGAACGGCCTTCAGACAATTGAGGTACGAGACAGTTGAATACCAAGAACCCGGAAATTTGCCAACCGCAGAAATAAACTGCACAAACTGCTTGGAAAACAACATCTGCTGACTGGATCCGGTTGTTATGGCAACAAACTGATCAATTAGCGACCGTGCTGGGGATTATTTTCATCAGCCCGAAAAAAATTCTATCATCGCGAGGATAGAACTTTGTATACATTCTGTTCACACAGAAAAATCCTGACGACTTCGCTGGGGATTATTTCCGTCTAATCACAAGGAACTTATCCGCCTATCTCTACAGGCACATCATCTTTCTGAACACAGGAAAGTTCATCCGCCTGCTCCATACGGGAAAAGTAATCTGCCTGATTATAGGAAAATCCATCCGCCTGCTTCATACGGGAAAAATCTGAATACCATTTCTCTGCATACCTCTATAGTAGCTAACTCCATTGGTCCAGCCCACAAACGACTTTGAGGATGACTCTACTGGGGACATCAACACGAGGAAATCACGGCGACTTCCTTAGGGAAGATACTTCTGTCACATATCGGAACACAACTCACATA
The DNA here is from genome assembly GCA_963859935.3 of Lathyrus sativus. Taxonomy (NCBI): domain Eukaryota; kingdom Viridiplantae; phylum Streptophyta; class Magnoliopsida; order Fabales; family Fabaceae; genus Lathyrus; species Lathyrus sativus. The sequence goes on from OZ012741.1 coordinate 235,826,098, forward strand.
TTCTGTCTATCACAGGAGAATTATCTATCTGGATACCGGAAAGTTCATCTGCCTGCTTCATACGGGAAAACATAACACATCTGCCTGATACTTACAGGAAAGTTCATCCGCCTGATTCTTACGGGAAAAGATAACACATCTGCCTGGTTCATACAGGAAAGTTCTTCCGCCTGATTCTTACGGGAAAATATAACACATCTGCCTGATACTTACAGGAAAGTTCTTCCGCCTGATTCTTACGGGAAAATATAACACATATGCCTGATACTTACAGGAAAGTTCTTCCACCTGATTCTTACGGGAAAATATAACACATCTGCCTGATACTTACAGGAAAGTTCTTCCGCCTGATTCATACGGGAAAATATAACACATCTGCCTGATACTTACAGGAAAGTTCTTCCGCCTGATTCTTACGGGAAAATATAACACATCTGCCTGATACTTACAGAAAAGTTCTTTCGCCTGCTTCATACGGGAAAACATAAAACATCTGCCTGATACTTACAGGAAAGTTCTTCCGCCTGATTCATACGGGAAAATATAACACATCTGCCTGATACTTACAGGAAAGTTCTTTCGCCTGATTCTTATGGGAAAATATAACACATCTGCCTGATACTTACAGGAAAGTTCTTCTGCCTGATTCATACGGGAAAATATAACACATCTGCCTGATACTTACAGGAAAGTTCTTCCGCCTGATTCTTACAGGAAAATATAACACATCTGCCTGATACTTACAGGAAAGTTCTTCCGCCTGATTCTTACGGGAAAGTATAAGACATCTGCCTGATACTTACAGGAAAGTTCTTCCGCCTGATTCTTACGGGAAAATATAACACATCTGCCTGATACTTACAGGAAAGTTCTTCCGCCTGATTCTTACGGGAAAGTATAACACATCTGCCTGATAGTTATAGGAAAGTTCTTCCGCCTGATTCTTACGGGAAAATATAACACATCTTCCTGATACTTACAGGAAAGTTCTTCCGCCTAATTCTTACGGGAAAATAACCATGGATATAGCTTCCTAGCCTGTTCGCGGTAGTAGCTAACTCCACTGGGGATATTCTGAAAATAATGGCCCGACACCCGTTTAGACAACAAGTGACCACTTCTGAAATTTTGACTTATGAAAACCTGAAATGTTGTCGCGACAGCAAACCTGAAGAAAACACTCCACTGGTCGGATAAGAGAAACTTCAAACCGTAACCCTGTGGGGAATAATAACAAGAACTGCATCATCACATGTCTCACAGTGAGACTTCGATCGTCTGGTAATAGATCTGAACTATAACTTCATACTCCTGTTGAGAAACACACCTGAAAGCAAAAGGTTAACCAGCCTGAGTTATGTTTCAAAATGCGTATGTTTGGCAATGACATAATGCTCCATACGGTATGGAAATGCTACGCGTTTTTGGGTAGATGCAAACATGATAATGTATGCGAATGCAAATGCAGGTTCAGGCTGCTGGGGAAGCTCTGACACGCTTGCTTCAACATGGCTGTTGAGAGCAAATACCACCCTGTTGGGGATGAACAGATATCATAAAGTACTCCGGCAAAATAAATGCCGGAAATACAACCAACTCTGCCGGGGAGAGATTATACATCGGTTTCCACTGGGAGGAAAGAACAACACCTGCTGGGAAGATTAACTCAGCTGGGGGAGAATCAATCCTTCTGGGGGACAACTGTTTGGGTACAGTTTACAAACTCGGAACTACCACTCCGCTAGGGATAATCATCCTGACGAAGGCATGACGACCTGCGGGGAGAAAGAAAACCATCCTCGATGAGGATAATCCTTCTGAACTTACTATCTTGGTTATGCACCATGGAAATCCTCCCGGCTGGGGATTGAATGCGCAAATCTTCGACTCTCTGGGGAGTATAGCCTCTGCATGGGACACTGATCTCTACTTGCTGGGGATGTCCTGTGGACAACTTCCATGAGGATACTCTTTTGGGAAACTAATCCTTCCTTCGGTAAGGGATAATCATCGTCTCAATTTATGGGGTGAGGCGCGATCTGCATGGGGATTAGCGTCACACAAAGTCAAGTCTTTCACCATGAGCCTCCGGCCGGGGCCACAATTTTCTGATCGTTCGCTTCAAAGGTGAGAACCCTACAAAACACAAATGAGACAACACAAATCTATACAACCAAATCTATTCGGGTTAGCATCCGCGACATTACTTCAGTCAATTCGAAGTTTTAGCAATTATTGGCAAGGGCCAGCAGAGTTATGCACATGCAAGTTCATCGAAACATTGGCGTTTTCCACATACAAAACAGTAAAGCACGAACATCAAATACTGAATAACATGTTTTATTAATAACAGGCCTCTGAATAGGCAAAGTTTTGTACATCGGATGCAACTCCTGAAAAGAGGAAGTTACGCACACACCCATACATATATGCACAAAAAGCATAAAAATACAAAACAATATTTGTATACATGTCGGCAACGTGGTGCAGACAAACATCATGAGTTAATCCTCCTATGACTCGCCTGACTCTGGCGCTTTCCTGGTATTCAACTTTCGAAAGAGATTGTGTTGGATAAACGAACCCTCAGGTACTCCCAAACCATTAAGCACTGTTATATCAAATTCGGATCGCAGTCGTTTGCTTTTTCAATCCCGAACTTTTGCGTGAATCGCCCTTTGCGGGTTTTCAATTCACCGGGATACCCCTTTTTGCCGAAGTCTCCAAATGCAGGTTTTCGACTTCACGGGTGTACATCTTTTCAATTTTATCCCTAACTTTTGCGTGAACCTTTTTATTCTTTTTTTACGGTTCGCCGGGATGCCCCATTTTTGCCTGGATTCTCTTTTTACTGTCCAGCGGGTCACTTTCAAACAAAGTATTTTTTAACTGCGTCTGAATTCACAGGGGACGTAAAGTATTCACCATCCATGGTAGATAGTAGCAGGGCTCCTCTAGAGAAGACTTTTCTGACAACGTATGGCCCTTCGTAATTAGGAGTCCACTTGCCCCTGTGATCTGTTTGTGGCGGGAGAATCCTCTTCAGCACAAGGTCGCCCGTCTGAAAGCTTTGAGGGCATATCTTCTTATCATAAGCTTTCTTCATCCGGCTTTGATACAGCCGACCGTATGCGAGAGAAGCTAGCCTCTTCTCATCCATTAAGCTGAGCTGATTCAGTCTATCTTTAACCCATTCTGCCTCGTCAAGTTGGACATCTCGTAAAACCCTCAAGGAAGGAATCTCAACCTCCAATGGTAGCACTGCCTCCATTCTGTATACCAATGAAAAAGGGGTTGCCCCAGTCGATGTGCATACCGTCGTATGATAACCGTGTAAAGCGAAAGGTAGCATCTCGTGCAAGTCCTTATAGGTCACAACCATCTTCTGAACAATCTTCTTTATGTTCTTATTGGCCGCTTCAACAACGCCATTCATCTTGGGTCGGTAAGGAGAAGAGTTGTGATGTTCAATCTTAAAATTATGGCACAGCTCTTTCATCATCTTGTTATTCAAATTTGAACCGTTGTCGGTGATAATCCGCTCAGGGATTCCATATCTGCAGATAATATCTCGTTTGATAAATCTGGTGACTACTTGTTTGGTGACATTGGCATATGACGCTGCTTCCACCCATTTGGTGAAGTAATCAATTGCCACCAAGATGAACCGGTGTCCGTTGGATGCCGTAGGCTCGATCTTTCCAATCATATCAATTCCCCACATCAAGAACGGCCACGGTGATGACATCACATTCAGAGGACTTGGGGGTACATGGACCTTGTCCGCATAAATTTGGCATTTATGACACCTCTTTGCAAACTTGAAACAGTCTGTTTCCATAGTTAACCAGTAATAACCTGCCCGCAGCAGTTTTCTCGTCATAGCATGCCCACCAGCATGTGTACCGAACGTACCCTCATGTATCTCTTCCATGAGCAACTTCGCTTCTTTCTCATCTACACATCGTAGCAACACCAAGTCGTGGTTTCTTTTGTATAGGACACCGTCAGGATTCAGATAGAAATTGCCAGCCAATCTCCTGAGAGTCTTCTGATCTCGACTGGATGCCCCAGCCAGATACTCCTTGTTCTTTAGGAAATTCTGGATGTCAAAGTACCAGGGTTGACCATCGGGGGCCTCGTCAATGGCAAATATGAATGCAGGCCTATCAAGCCGAGAGATAACAATCTGGGGAGCCTCGTTCCAGAAGTTAACTTTATACATGGAAGACAGTGTGGCAAGGGCGTCAGCCATTTGATTTTCTGCTCGCGGTACATGATGCAATTCCACCTTGTCAAAGAAAGGCAACAATCTCCTTGCATAATTCATATATGGTATCAAATTGGGCTGACGTGTCTCCCATTCCCCTTTAATTTGGTTCACCACTAGGGCTGAGTCTCCGTATACATCCAGATGTTTGATTCGCAAATCAATAGCTTCTTCCAGACCCATGATGCAAGCCTCATATTCAGCCTCATTATTGGTAACAGGAAAGGTCAATCAGGCAGTAAAGGGGATGTGCGACTGTTGCACCCCAAAATTTGCCCAACATTTCTTCACCTAGCTTATGTTTCATTTCATGCACATTAGCATTATCATTTGCATTTCATTGACATGTATGCAGGAGATCAAGAGGTATGATTACCAATCAAGGGCTACACAAGACTTTGAAGCTAGCTGGGAGGCTTATTCAGGTGTTCAAGGGTTGATATCCTTGTCAGAGAAGTTAAAAGATCCTCAGAGAGAGTGATTGAAGCCAAGAGGGTGTGTCTCCTAACTTGAGAGTTGTGGGAAGTCATCAGATGATTCTGAAGCCATGAAGTTAGACTTGAGGTCTTGAGAGAGCTCATGATAAGTGTTGAATATCACTTTGAGGCCTAGACAGGTCATTGTGCAAGAATAAGAAGCCTCGACCATGATTGGTGCAGCTAGGGTTTGACTGGGTCAACCCTAAGTCAACTGAGGATTTGAAGGAGGTTGAGACCTAATTCAAGAGCCATGTGATCACGGATTGATACATTGATATGTTATAAGGATGATTCCAGGGTTAAATCATCATGATTGAAGAGTTTGAGAAGTTTCAAGCTAGGGTTTCTAAGGCTTGACAGTGTAAAATCCCCTAGTTTGACCCCTATCTTCAAGGAAAATTAACTCAGGATGTGATTGTCATCTCATCTTTCCCCCAAAATGAATGTTGTAGATCATGAACTTATATTTAATTTGAGTGCTAGAAGTCCTTGATAGGATTTGTAGAACTCAAGTTATGGCTTTGACAAGTTACAGGTCATCTGAGGTATGTGAATTTGGAGCTTGAAAGTTGTCCAACTTGCATGAAACCTTTTCCCTAGAAGGGTGATTCCTATGAACTTTTGGTCAACATGAATGTTGTTCCTTATCCTCTTATCTTTCTAGGGAGTACTAGAAGTCCTTGATAGGATTTGTAGAACTCAAGTTATGGCTTTGACGAGTCAAGGGTATTTTGGTCATTTGAAGATTATAGGTCATTTCAATCATAAGGCCATAACCCCTATTTGCAAGCTTCAAATGGGAAAATGTTCAACATCAAACTTGTTCAAAATTATGTTTTAAGGCTAGACATGAGGTCATGAGAGCTTGGAATAGATTGCTTCACAAAATCACAAAAATGGCCTAAAATAAGGGTGAATTTCAAATGAACCAAAGATGGAAATTGGAATTTTTGATCTACATGTCCAAACCAAGCCATATGACATACCAATTTGATTGTAAAACACATTTTAAGAACATTGACATTGCCACAATTTTGAATTGAAGGTTAGTTTTAGGACTTGCTTTGAAAAGTGGTTACTTACATCATAAGTAACAATTGCCAAACCAATATGCAAGGCATAACCAAGGCTCCTTTCAATCCAAACACTTTGATAATCTCATTTGGAGAGAATTTGGATGAAAAGCATAATGAATACAAGCTGATGCAAGGACTGTTTTGAGCATACCATGGGATTGGATTTTCAAGTGAAGTGAGATATTGAATTTCTCATTAGAGTGATCTAGAACTTTCTAGATCATTCATCCTTGTTCTATATTTGATTTAGAAGTGGTTCAGAGTGAAGGTTGGTGAGAATTGAGAGAGGAGAGTAAGATTGCACTTTGAAATTTCTCATTGCAAATCAAAATCGGTTACAAGGTTTGAAGCCATTTCAATCCAAGGTTTTGATCTCAGAAGCTTGCTCTAGCATTGGTGGATGATTCCAGATGGAGAAGTGAACAAGATTGGTGAAGAATCGTGTGATAGCCATTGAAATTTTTCATCTGCGACTCAGAATCGAATTCAAGAATCCAGGCCATTTCAATCAAGTTGGTTACATACAGAAGCTTGATTGTGCTCCATTGAAGGAATCTGGAAGCTCTTGAGGATTGATTTGAAGGTTTGAGGGTTCTGTTCAATCGATTTTGACAGGTATGTAATTCTCATTCTATGGCTTGATTTAGGCATAATCAATAGGAATTGTTAGCTTAGATGTGATGTAGGTTAGTGTGTGAAGCTTTCTGGTAGCATTTGGTTAGGTTTAGAGACATTAGGTTAGGTGCCGCAATTTCTGTTCTTGATCGTATCTTGGTGGTTCTTGAGAGTTAACCCTAGCTAGATGGTGGAGTCAACTCAGGATAACATGGTGATGATGTTAGACCCTTTAATTTGAAGAATGGAGATGATTGAATCTTGAGCAGTTTCTGAGTTTTTGATCGTGTTTTGAGGATGGTGATGATTCAATGAGAATGATTGGTATGGTTGAAATCAGTGTGAAAAATGGAGAGGATTAGGGTTTTCAACTTTAAGTTTTGATGAGGTATTGGAGGAACCCGATTGAGGAAGATGAAGCTTTTGGCTCTGTTCATCCATGGGAGTTCTTCCCTCCAGATTTTTGAATTGGGGAAGATGATGTTGTGGCCATTAGACTAGAGGAGGACTTTGACTGAAGGCATGATCCAACAGCCACGAGTGAGGGAGATTTTGTGAAGGATTTCTGAACCAATATGAAACGATGCGTTTCATTTATTTGTTGGTCATGGGCTTAAGTACGGATTGCTATCACCACCCCCCTCTGGGCCCAGTCTGGATAATGAACTGAGAATATTTTCTATTCACACCACGCGTTTATCATTTTATTTTGATTTTCATTTTATTCATGGTTATTGGAAAATTCATAAAAAATGGAAAAATAACTCAGTTAATCCCATTCTTTTTGCCATGGATTCATGATTGAATCTAGTATTTTTTAGATAAAAAATATTAATATTCCATGCAACTTCTGATTTTATGGGCATTTTTACATTTTAATTGACATTAAAATAACCATGGTAGATACTTGATCTTGTGGAATTTGGTTTGATCATGTGATGATGATTCTTGCCTTGATTTCTTGTGTGTAGCTAGCATAGATGTGCATGTTCCCCCTAGATTTTTGTCACATTTTTATGATGAATGTAAGTGGTATTTTTAGGTTGAAACTTTAAGAGCTCCATTTTTAGGGTTTATGGTTGATACCTTGTGGTTTAGATTTTATTTTTAGAACTTGGTGGATGATTCAACCTCTGATTTTTGTAGGGTAGATTCATGATTGAATTAGGATACCTTAGGAATTTTTGTAGGAATTTGCAATGTAGTTTACTATTTTTGTTTGATTTTAGTTTAGGTGCTAACTTTGGATGATTCTAAGGCACTAATTCAACTAGAATGACTCCTTTGGTTCCCTTAGATTAGGGTTTTGCTTTGCTTGCTCTGGGAAGATGATGGAGGCAAGCTTGAGATGCCATGGATTGCTTGAAGAAGTTTCGATGTGAAGATCTCTCCTGCTTTTGGTGTAGTGTTGAGTAGGTGTTAAGATTAGGGTTTGTAGGCAGAGCTTCTAGATAGATTCTCTTCCTTCATAAACATGGAAGGTGTTGATCACTTCCATTCTTCCCTATGATGTAAGGTCCCCTTGTAAAGGCCTCATCCCTCCTTTGGTAGGACGTGTGGCTCTTTACAAGTTGGTAGAACCTTTGAGGGTCCCTTTCTCTGATGATAGGATGCTTAGTGGTGACCTTTGGTCTTCACTCTGCTACCAATCATCCAAACTATGCTCTTGATAGATGAATCTTTCTCCTTTGCTAGAGGATGGAATTCTTTGCTTGAAGAAGATTGGATGCTAGGAGTTGATACTTCTTTGTGTTTGAAGATTACCCTTAGAAGCTGAGGCTTGTAGATCAGGAAGAGCAAGTTGATACTGGTAAAGAGGAGAGAACTGAAGCTTGAAGACCAAGTTGACACTTGTGAAGAAGATCAAATTGAGATTGAGTGAGGAGCTGAGGCTTGAAAAGGATAGAATCAGTTGATACTTGTGTTTGTTACTTTGAGAGCCTGAAGAAACAAGTTGATACTTGATATTAGGAGTGAAGCCTGAAGGTGGAATTTACTGAGGAGCTGAGGCTTGAGGAAGAGAGAACAAGTTGATACTTGTGTTTGATGTGTTAGAAGCCTGAAGGAACAAGTTGATACTTATGTGGATGTATTAGAAGCAAGTTGACACTTGCTATTGAAGATGATAGACTTGAAGAACAGTTAAAGAATGAGGACTGAACTGCTGTCAGAGGATTGCTTTGCTGTGAAGCTGGGGAAGCTGTTGATTTGCTTTCTTTTCCTGTCTATTTGCTTGCTGTGCAACTGTATTGCTATGACTTGCTTTATTTGCTTGATGCATTAGAATAAGTTCATATTTAGATTGATTTAAACTAGGAGCATGATTGCACTAGAGGTTGTGTGGCTCCCTCTGCTTGTATTTTTACTGTATGGCTTTGCTTGCGGGTATTCGGTAGAGCCCAGCTCCCTTGCCTATGTGGTTTGTTATTTGCTTGATGGCATATTATTTCATTTCTTCTGTATGATTGCAGTTATTGTGTTTGCTTGATAACATGTTATTTCTTTTGGATGATTACAGTTATTCATACTTGGCTTGAGGTTGAGATGAGCTTGTGGAGGCTGATGCCCCACACACCTTTCCTCCCTCACTTGCATTGCATGCATTTTATAGTCGTTTACCGTTTACTGTTTAGGCTGATGCTTTATTTGTTTTTGTTTATCATTGACATGATCCCTTAGGAATTTCACTTCCTTTGATAAGGAAGTGATGATTAGAACTTTAGGTTGAAACCTATGCATGATAACTTCTAGAAGTTCCTTGTTTCAAACTTCAACCATAGGATGAATCCTTGGCATGACAACTGTTAGGACTTGATAGTCTCCCCTTAGTTGAACCTGTTTGTTCTCTCTTCTCATCTCAAAACAAATTAAAATACAGTAATAAAGGTTAACTGATGTCATACGTTACGAGCCTTAAGCTATCTGAGAAAGGGTTGTCGGAGAGTTTCTTTTTGACAGCTTGGATGTTTAGTATGGCATCATTTGGGTTACATGCGACGCATTCACTCTCAGGTCATAGTCTCTAGTGCGATATTAGTTGCAAACAACCATAAAAAAACACTTCTTCCGTAAAAGACAGAAAACAAACTTCAAACCTTTTTGCCCTGTGGGCCCATAAATCAAAGGAAGCTTTTCTAAAGAAAAGAGTGTCGTTAACTCTCAGTTCTACCGCAAACGGTAACGCTAAATCTCCCAGGGTCGAGTTGCGTACACCAAACTGTTGGAACTGTTTGTTAACCCTACTCGATAAAACAGATGTATCTGAATCCCCGTAAACCGTAGTTATCCCGAACTACGTAAGCTATGATCTCTCATGCCTGTTGAGAGTACGTAGGCACAATACTGACGTATTGGCGAGCCACCTTCCCCGTAACCCGTAGTTAGTCGAACTACGTTGACTCAGATTTCTCATTCTCTGATGAGAATACGTAGGCATAAAGCGCGACGCTTTGCCGAGTCATTTTCTTTTCTTTTTAAGCCAGCCTTGATAGGTAGATAGATAAAACCAACCCGTCCAGTAAACATAACAAGCGCGGATCCCATCGAGTACGATGGACGTGAGGGGTGCTAATACCTTCCCCTCGCGTAACCGACTCCCGAACACAAACAATGGTTGCGATGACCTTGTCTTATACCTTTTCGTCAGGTTTTTCCAATCGTTTCCTTTCCCGTTCTAAGGGATAAATAACGAAAGGTGGCGACTCTTCTGTTTTGCCGGCACCTTATTTTCGCGGAAGCGACAGCTGGCGACTCTGCTGGGGACTTGATAGTTTCCTGGGATCCAACGTCCCGTGTGCGAGTCAGTTTGGGGATCCAACGTCCCCCGCGAGAGTCAATCCTAACGCTTGTATGATTACTTGTTGGGTTTTGTTTATTTATCGCATTTTATTTCCCGCACTTTATTTTCAGTATGATATGATTATCTATGCTGTTGTGGGAGGGGCATTCTAATGAGTGAGAAGCCAGACCCAGGCTTGAGTGTACCTAGCATTAGTTGTGGAAATTAGTGGGCGCGTGCTTGCTTTGCAGGCACTAGTGTCTCATGAAATCCATGCTCAGACGAGGTTCTCCCGGTTGACTTCTTTTTCAACCCTTTGGGTTGAGGGGGTTGTTGGTTTGGAGGATTGTCGACTCTGGGGACCGATCATTTGGGATTCAGCTGAGTGAGACCGCTTCAGGAGACGGTGATGCCACACCTTCTGGGTATTGTATCACCCCTCTTGAATGTCTGTGACGCTGATGACCGCATAGGATTCCGAACTTGTGTCAGTTTAGGTCCATACCTGTGAGCAGGGTTGGGTTTGTTGCAGGAAACCTTAACCTTCAGACTACTTGGTTTTCTCGATAGTGAATCAGTTTTGTTGGTATCAGAGGTTCTCATCATCAGATGTATATGTGTTCTTGACAGAGCAAAGTTATGGTCCTGTATTAGAGGTCCTTATCATCAGATGTGTGTTTGTTCTTGACAGAGCAGAGTTGTGGTCCTGTATCAGAGGTCCTTATTATCAGATGTGTGTTTGTTCTTGACAGGGCAGAATTTATGGTCCGATATCAGGGTTTTCTTCTTATCAGAGTTGGTGGTTGTTCTTGACAGAGCAGTATTGTGGTTTTGTTGATACAGAACCTTCATATCTTCAACAACACAGTCGTCTTGATCTCCTGCGGCATGATTGCATTTTACATTGCTTTGCATACCCATTTGCATTTCATTAACGTGTGTCTGTGTTGCAGGTACCGTTTCCCCCGATTCAGGATTTCTTGCCTTCTATTGTGCTGTTATGGGTTATCTGAGGAAGCCTGTGGCCTACAAGCTCCCTACTCCTGATGTTGTTCAGCTGACTGGTTTGATTGCTTTAGCAGATGATTCTGTGAGAGATAAATTCAGAAAGTCTTACGGTAAACTGCTCAGTTTGGTCCGTAAACCCTCTGTGTTTGAGTTGAATGGGTTGCACGCCTTGCTGCAGTTCTACGATCCTCCTTTGAGATTCTTTACTTTCCAGCACTTTATTCTCGCACCCACACTAGAGGAGTATGTTGATTTGTTAGGTGTGCCTATCAAGATTCAGATGCCCTTTGTTCATATGGACGCGGAGCCTAATTTGGCAAGTCTAGCCCCTTCACTTCATCTGGATGCCTCCGAGCTGGTTTTGTCTAGTTTGAACAAGGTCCCTGGCTTCTCCTTGCAGTTCTTAGTGGGAAAGGCTCAGCAGTGTGCCAAAGACGGATGTTGGGTCGTGTTCAATGCCATCCTTGCTCTGTGCATATATGGCATCATTCTGTTCCCCAATATGCCTGACTTTCTAGACTTCGACGCATTTCACATCTTTGCATCAGGGAATCCAATCCCTACCTTGATAGGAAATGTCTATCATTCCGTCCACTACAAAAACGAGAACAGAAGGGGCAAGAATGTCTCATGTTGTGTGCCCCTACTCTATAGATGGCTTGATAGTCATCTACCCAAGAAGGGTCCCTTTGCTTCGTCTGCAGCCACAGCTGAGTGGTCTGAGCATTTGATGAGTCTGTCAGCGGAGGATATTTCCTGGTTTGATAGAGATAGGTTGGGTACCAAGATCATCTTCAGCTGCAGTGGGTTTCCGAATGTGCCTTTGATAGGCAGAAAGGGCTGTATCAATTATAATCCATCTCTGCTGGTCCGACAGTTTGCTTATGCTTTGAGAGCTCCGCCGATAGATGAAGAGGTGCAGGAATCTTTGTACCTCACTGGTCTTCTAGAGGGGGATATGTTATCTAAGCTTCAGCACGCTTGGAATGGTATTAGTAAGCGGGGAAAGCCGTTGCTGGGGAAACGTAATAGCCAGGCCTACGCTCCATATGTGACTTGGATCAGAGCCATAGCAGATGCTATAGGGATGTCGTTCCCACCTGCCAAGCCAGAAAGCCCTCCAGTGATTGAAGAGCCTACCACCATGCCTATTCAGCAGCACAATCAGGTGTTAGCTGAGAGAGATAAGCTGAAGAAGGCAAATGAAGAACTGGAGAAAGAATTGGCTCAACTCAGGAGCGAGAGAAGCGAAGTCGTCCATTCCTCCAAGAGGCAGACAGAGCTGGTGAACCAGTTGGGGACAGATTTGACTAAGCAGATAGTCGAGCGTGAGCGTTTGGGTCGAGACTTCAAAGCTGTCAATTACGTACTGGCCACTAAGAAGCAGCACTTGGATGAAGCGTACCGGATAATATCCAAGTTTAATCAGCATTGGAAGGCCACCCTAGCCAACGACAAAGAACGGGAGGATAAGCTGAAGCAGCAGATCTCCAAACTGAAAGCCCAGGTGAAGGCTAGTGAGAAGAGGTTTGATGAAGAAACCGCTCGCAGATACGTCGCTGAAGGCCTGCTGAACAAGGCTCTTGCTAACCTGAAGGAGCACAAACTGACGTTTGAATCCAAGAAGCGGAAGTTAGAAGATTGTTTCGGTGAAGGAGCATGGGAAGATTCGGTTGAAGGTCTTCAATACACCATTATGCAGAGAGAGTTACTCGTCGAATGGTTGCTCACTCGGCCTGATCATCCAGAAACGAAGGGGTTGTTAGAAGAGTTTCGAGCCCGTGGCTGTACTTGACTATGTTTGTAATCCTTTTGTTTTGATCATTGTTGTATGCTGACCATCACCAGGCTTGTTGGTCGAGGTCATGTTATTGATTCTGCTTGTACTCAGCGACATTGTGTACCGCCTTGATGGGCTTTCTTTATATATGAGATGTTATTTCCATGACTGGACTTGAACTTCTTATTATCAGCACTGGCACTCAGGCACTAGGATCGGGGGGATATCTCCCAACACACAGACACACGCTTGCATTTGCATGAAGCATCTGCATAACAAGCACTTTGTCGTTTTTTCTAACCCTTTCGTGTATACAGGTTGTTTCAGGTTGTTCCAGGATTGATCAAAGACCAATCCACCACTATCCGACCAGAGCAAATCGAGCTAGAGCTATGGAGCAAGTGCAGACTGACGTTCAAGAACTCCGAGAGAGGATGGACCGCTTCATGGAGCTCATGCAAGTGGTTGCCAACGGCCAAGACCAGCTCAGAACTTTGGTCCAACCTCTGATTTCAAGGGTTGACAGTAATGGTGTACTCCATATTGGGACTGTTCCAACCCCTCCACCTGTTGAAATTCCTCAGAATGGTGTCCCCATGACTGGGGGGAACGGTAGTGCCAACGGTAATGTGATCGCTAACATGGGACTCAATGGTAATACGACTGGCGTCGGTAATGGGAATTTCGAAGCTAATGTCAATGTTGGGCTGGGCAACGGCAACACAGGTGTTGGAAATCTGTATGGACCTCAACCATGGTTAGAAGACCGTCAAGACGATGTGTTCTCACAAAAGGGTGCTGAAGGAGAGCTGGCTGCTGAAGCACGTCTGAGGTTTAAGGCGCTCGAGGACAAAATGAGGAGTTTCGAAAACCTGAACACTATGGGTGTCGACATGTCTAAATTGGGATTGATTGCTGACTTCAAGGTGCCTCCCAAATTCAAGGTACCCGACTTTGAGAAATACAAGGGCACCACCTGCCCTCGGGTCCACTTGAGATCATACTACCGGAAAATGTCTGCTCACTCTGAAGACGAGAAGCTGCTGATGCACTTCTTTCAGGATAGCTTGTCCGGGCCATCCTTGGAATGGTACATGAGTCTGGAGCCTACCAGTGTGCGCACGTGGAAGGAACTTGCTGAAGCATTCGTGCACCATTATCAGTATAACAGTGACTTGGCTCCGAACCGGGTTCAACTGCAGAATTTGTCGCAGAGGAACAACGAAGGGTTCAAAGAATACGCCCAGCGGTGGCGTGAATTGGCAGCTAGGGTTCAGCCGCCGATGGTTGAACGGGAGCTTGTTGAAATGTTTGTAGCCACCCTCCCAGGGGTTTATTACGAGAAATTGGTCAGCAATATGTCTGGAAGCTTCTCAAATCTCGTTATCACGGGTGAACACGTTGAAAATGGGATCAAACTGGGGAAAATTCAAGGTGATCTATCCTCAGCTGGAGGAGGAAAGAAACCATATGGCGGAAAAAGGCGGGAAGGAGAGACCAGCGCCGTGTCCAACGCTCGAAGGAAGGGCAAAGGCCAGCACCAGCAGGTGGCCAGCATAACCATCCCCGCGATCCAACAGCCACAGCAGCAGCAGCAGCAACCGAATCAGCAAGGGTACAGGAAGTATCAGAACAGGGCACCTCTATCCAGTTGTCACCTTGAGGCTCCGCCCATGTCTTACGCTCAGCTATTACAAACTCTGCTTCAGTTACAGCTAATCCAGAAGAGAACCCTCGCTCCCTTGACAGGGGCACCTCCGCCAGGTTATGACGCGAATGCAACATGTGAGTTTCATTGGGGGGCACCCGACCATACGATAGAAAACTGCAAAGCCTTCAAGCACAAGGTGCAGGATATGGTGGATGCTAAGATCATCAATTTCTCAGATAATGTGCCAAATGTCACGAAGAACCCTATGCCGAATCATAGGGGAGGTGGAGTGAATGCCATTATTGAAGACGAGAGCTTGGATTTGTTGACTGATGTCAAGGATCTGAAGACACCGCTTAGCTTCGTTAAAGCCAAGCTGATGAAAAGAGGTTTCTTCCCGGGCTGTGGAGAACTGTGTATGGGATGTGCGACTAGTCTTGATGGATGTGAACAGTTGATAGAGGGGATTCAGAGTCTGATGACCGAAAGAATCTTGCAGTTTAGCCGAAGGGCCGAATGTGGATCTGGAGAGGTAATGCTGAAGCAAGAGGATGAAGTTGCCACCATCACCATCCCTCGCCGGAAGATCACTATTTCTGCACCCAGACCGCCCACGATTACCATCACCAAAGCTGGGTCGATACCTTTCGAAAGCACCAATGATGTCCCATGGCATTATGGGGCAGACGTCTACTGCAACGGACAAAAGTTGGAATTGGAACCATCAGGGTCGTGTGTGGATAACCTAGTGGGAATTGGCGGAATCACTCGTAGCGGGAGAGTATTTGCTCCACCTGAGATCGTGGCGGACAAAGCGGACAAAGCTGATGTAACTGATAAAGGAAAGAGTAAAGTCGTTGAAGAGACCCCTCGTGGGGTAGAGAAAGACTTACTTGTTAAAGACGCTAAAGAGTTTATGAGGTTGATTAAGAAGAGTGACTATAAGATCGTGGATCACCTCCATCAAACACCCTCGAAAATTTCCATCCTGAATTTGTTGCTGTGTTCTGAGGCACATCGCAACGCGCTACTGAAGGTGTTGAATGCCACGTATGTACCGCAGGAAATATCGGTCAACCAGTTGGAAGGGGTCGTAGCCCACGTGAATGCTGGGAACGGGTTAGGGTTCACCGACCTGGAGCTGACGCCGAAGGGAAGAAACCACAATAGTGCTCTGCACATCTCGATAGAGTGTAGGGGAACAATTATGTCTCACGTGTTGGTGGACACGGGATCGTCACTCAATGTTCTTCCAAAGAAAGCATTGATGAAGTTGGATACTCGAGGATTGATTTGCACACCCAGTGATCTGGTTGTGAAAGCGTTCGATGGAACCAAACGTCATGTTTTCGGGGAGGTGACGCTACCAATCCAAGTGGGGCCGGAAACATTCGACGCAGTCTTCTACATTATAGACATCATGCCAGCCTACAGTTGTCTCCTAGGCCGGCCATGGATCCATTCTGCTGGTGCCGTGGCCTCCATGTTGCACCAGAAGCTTAAGTATGCTGTCGGAGGTAGTGTCGTGACCGTATGTGGCGAGGAAGACATAATGGTGAGCCATTTTTCGTCCTTCAAATATGTTGAGATGGATGGGGAAATCCACGAAACTCTATGTCAGGCGTTCGAAGCTGTTAAAATCAAGAACGTGGCCCCTGTAACCACTAAGAAACTAGAGATGACTCTCTCTTCCTTCAAGGAAGCCCGTGCCATTGTTCAAGCCGGATCTACCTCAGGCTGGGGGCAGATTCTAGAGATACCCAACAAGCAGGACAAGTTTGGGTTAGGATACTCTCCTGCGGATGAAGCCTCCTCTTCTCACAGTGCATCGCGAGGTAAAGGGCCGATCCAGTTTACCAGTGGCGGGGTGATATTTGAAAGTGTCAACGCAGTGTCTGAAGACAGCGAAGACAGTGATTGTGACCTAGACTCTTGGATCCAGCCAAAGCCTCCGCAACTGGTCCATCAGGGATATCATCCAAGTGACAGGCAAAGAGTAATGATTTACTTTCTCCAATCATTGTACAACCCTATGTCCTACCCGGGGCATAGTGGTTTTATTGTCAGGGCCTTGTTTGATTATGTACATGCATTTTACCAATAAATCAAAAGGCGTTTTTTCGTATTCAAATAGTGTGATCTCTGTTATTCCTATTTTATATTTGTTTTGAAAAACAACAAAATGGCAATGGGGTTTGTGCTAACCTGCATATCCTTGTTTTAAGGTTAACCCTTGTTATTGCAGGATCCACATAGCAGATGACATCGACTCTGGACCTTCTACGACTCACTTCGACTTCGATTGCCCGATCTATCAAGCTGAAGAAGAGATTGATGAAGACGAAGACCTTCCCGAGGAGTTGGCCCGCTTGTTGAAACAAGAAGAGAAAGTTATTCTGCCTCACGAAGAAGAGATCGAGATTGTGAATCTGGGTTCTGAAGAACTGGTCAGGAACGTCAGGATAGGGGTTGCGTTGCAGAGTGATGTCAAGCAGAGATTGGTCGAGATGCTGAGAGAGTATAGTGACGTCTTTGCTTGGTCATACGAGGATATGCCCGGACTTGATACTGACATCGTGGTCCATCACTTGCCGCTGCAAGAAGATTGTCCTCCCGTTAAGCACAAGCTTAGAAGGACACGACCGGATATGGCCGTTCAGATCAAAGAAGAAGTGCAAAAGCAGCTTGATGCTGGCTTCTTAGCGGTCACTACTTACCCTCTGTGGGTCGCCAACATAGTGTCTGTCCCAAAGAAGGACGGTAAGGTGCGAATGTGTGTCGATTATCGGGATTTGAATAGGGCGAGCCCTAAAGATGATTTCCCGCTCCCTCATATTGATGTGTTGGTCGACAATACAACTCAGTTCTCCGTGTTTTCGTTCATGGATGGCTTCTCCGGCTACAATTAGATCAAGATGGTGCCGGAGGACATGGAGAAAACTACGTTTATCACACCTTGGGGAACCTTTTGCTACAAGGTAATGCCTTTCGGTCTGAAGAACGCAGGGGCCACTTAACAACGAGCAATGGTCACTTTGTTTCATGATATGATTCATCATGAGATTGAAGTCTATGTTGATGACATGATTGCGAAGTCCCAAACGGAGGAGAGACATCTGGTCAATTTGCTGAAGCTTTTTGAGAGGCTTAGGAAGTTCAGGTTGAGGCTGAATCCTAACAAGTGTACTTTCGGAGTACGGTCGGGAAAGCTACTGGGGTTTATCGTGAGTGAAAGAGGCATCGAGGTTGATCCTGCGAAGATTAAAGCAATACAAGAAATGCCAGCGCCAAAAATAGAAAAAGAAGTTCGTGGTTTCCTGGGCAGGATAAACTACATTGCAAGGTTTATTTCTCAGCTCACGGCCACGTGTGAACCGATGTTCAAACTGTTAAAGAAAGATCAGGCGATTATCTGGAACGAGGATTGCCATAAGGCATTCGATAAAATAAAGCAGTATCTACAGGAACCTCCGATCTTGATACCTCCAGTGGCCGGACGACCCTTAATCATGTACTTGACAGTTCTTGAGAATAGTATGGGGTGTGTTCTCGGTCAGCACGACGAGACGGGCAGAAAGGAGCATGCCATTTACTACTTGAGTAAAAAGTTCACAGACTGTGAATCTCGTTACTCGATGCTGGAGAAGACGTGTTGTGCACTAGCCTGGGCTGCCAAACGTTTACGATAGTACATGCTCAACCACACCACCATGCTAATATCGAAGATGGATCCGATCAAGTACGTCTTCGAGAAACAAGCGCTTTCGGGCAGGATTGCCAGATGGCAAATGGTGTTGACGGAATATGACATTCAGTACGTTTCCCAGAAGGCCATCAAGGGAAGCGTATTATCTGAGTACCTAGCCGATGAAATTTGAATTCCCTGATGAGGATATCATGTTTCTCGAAGCGAAAGATTGCGATGAACCGTTGCCCGACGAGGGGCCAGATAGGAAATCCCAATGGAAATTGATATTTGACGGGGCGGTTAATTCTTACGGAAGTGGCATTGGGGCGATCATCACGACTCCCCACGGATCCCTCATCCCGTTCACTGCGAGACTGACGTTTCCAGTCACCAATAACGAAGCGGAGTACGAAGCATGCATCATGGGTCTAGAAGAAGAAATTGATTTGAGAATCAAGAACCTAGATGTATATGGTGACTCGGCACTTGTGATTAACCAGATAAAAGGGGAGTAGGAGACTCGTCAATCGAATTTGGTGTCGTACATGAATTATGCTAGAAGGCTGCTTCCGTTCTTTGATCGAGTGGAACTCCATCATGTGCCCAGGGCCGAGAATCAAATGGCTGATGCCTTAGCCACGTTGGCTTCGATGTATAAAGTCAATTTTTGGAATGAAGCTCCAAGAATTGTCCTTTCTCGTCTTGATAGACCTGCATTCGTCTTTGCGATCGAGGAAGCCTCCGACGGCAAGCCATGGTTCCATGACATCCAGACCTTCCTTATGACTAAGGAGTATCCTGCGGGAGCGTCAACCCAGGATAAGAAGACTCTGAGGAGGCTGTCTGGAAATTTTTATCTCAATCCTGATGGAGTTTTGTACAAGAGAAACTACGATCTCGTGCTACTCAGATGTGTAGATGAGAAAGAAGCGAGTATGCTCATGGAAGAGGTCCATGAAGGCACCTTTGGTACGCATGCCGGCGGACATGCTATGACAAGAAAGATCCTGAGAGCAGGATATTACTGGCTGACGATGGAATCGGATTGCTTTAAATTCGCGAAGAGATGTCATAAATGCCAGATTTATGCTGATAAGGTTCATGTGTCGCCGTGCTCGTTAAATGTCATGTCCTCCCCGTGGCCGTTCTCCATGTGGGGCATCGACATGATAGGCAAGATCGAATCCACTGCATCTAATGGTCATCGCTTCATTCTAGTAGCCATTGACTACTTCACCAAGTGGGTGGAGGCAGCTTCATATGCTAATGCGACCAAGCAGGTGGTGGCTAAATTCATAAAGAGGGACATCATATGTCGTTACGGAATTCCCGAGCGGATCATTACTGACAATGGTTCGGATCTGAATAACAAGATGATGAAGGAGCTGCGCCAGAGTTTCAAGATTGAACACCACAACTCATCTCCTTACCGGCCGAAGATGAATGGCGTCGTTGAAGCGGCCAATAAGAATATCAAGAAGATTGAACAGAAGATGGTTGTGACCTACAAGGATTGGCACGAGATGTTGCCGTTTGCACTGCATGGTTATCGTACCACGGTGCGTACATCAACCAGGGCAACACCTTTCTCATTGGTGTACGGTATGGAAGTTGTCCTACCGTTGGAAGTTGAGATTCCTTCTTTGCGAGTTTTGGTTGATGTGAAACTCGATGAGGCAGAATGGATTAAGAACTGACTAAACCAACTCAGCCTGATGGACGAGAAGAGATTAGCATCGATTGCGTATGGTCGTCTGTACCAAAGCCGAATGAAGAAAGCTTATGATAAGAAGGTGCGTCCTAGAAGCTTTCAGACGGGTGATCTCGTCCTGAAGAAGATTCTTCCTCCACACTCCGATCACCGGGGCAAGTGGACTCCCAATTACGAAGGTCCGTACGTCGTCAGCAAGGTCTTCTCGGGAGGAGACTTGTTGTTATCCACGATGGATGGTGAAGATTTTGCATCCCCGGTGAACGCGGACGCAGTTAAAAAATACTTTGCTTAAAGAATGACCCGCTGGAAAGAAAAAGAATATCCAGGCAAAAATGGGGCGTCCCGGCGAACCATAAAAAAGGAAAAAGGTTCGGGCAAAAATTAGGGATATAAAAGAAAAGAATGTACACCCGCAAAGTCGAAAACCCAGAAGGGCGACTTTGGCAAAAAAGGGTATCCCGGTGAATCGAAAACCCGAAAGGGCGATTCAGGAAAAAGTTAGGGATTTGAAAAAGCAAATGACTGCGTTCCGCGTATGGCATTTCATTGTTTAGTGGGTCATAGAGGGATCAACTCAGGGTGTTCGTCTACGCCTCATTGCCGACATTTGTGTATATACTGATGTATATTTATGTTTTTATGTTTGCGCAGCTTACTCATTCCAGGAGCTTGCATCTGTTGTAAAACATTTTTACCCATTCAGGGGTTCGTTATCAATAAAATGTATACTATTCAGCAATTTTGTTTGTTCGTTTAGCATATATCTGTTTTGTTTGCGAAAAAGAACGCCGATGTTTTTGATAAAATGCGCATACATAAACTTACTGGCCTAGGCCACTGATTATTGAAACAATGAATTACTTGAACATTGTCACAAGCTGATAACCTTGATAGGTCCCTTTGAGAAGGGTATCCTGTCTGTTTGTTTGTGTTGTTGCAGGTAGCATATTCCATGCAGTACGCCGTATGCGTCCCGAAGCAGGATGATTCCTTTTGTTCCAGCAAGTTCAGCAGCACCTCCCCGTGGAGGCTGAACATGAGATCGTAGGCATTGATATGTCTCCCCAAGCAGAGAAGATTCTCTCCCCAATCAGATGCATCCTGAAGGATCGTCGCTTCCCTAGCTGAGTCATACACTGAAGTGTGCAACCCTCGAAAGTTCCAGACTGAAGTCTCCAGGAGAATTGAAATTCCCCACAGAGTCGTACTCTCCCCAGTAAGCAGGATGATTCCTTCTTCCCCAGCTGAGTTTGCAAATCCCCAAGGGAGCCGAGTCCTTGGAAAGTGTTCAGGCCATGATTGGTGTTCCCCAGTAGAGTGTTGAATAACTGATGCTATATTTCCCCACCGGAGTCGTTATCTCTAGGAAAGTTTTGCCGCGAAGGCCATGCAGTTTATTTCTGCGATTGACATGGTTTTCCTCAGCAGTTTGTGGTTTGAATACCTAGATGAGCAGGTTCAGGTTCTCGTAGAGCTTTATTCCCCTGCAGCAGTCGACTGAAGTTCGTTTCCTCAGGCGGAATCCAATTGAGATTGGTGTAACTTCTTCTCCTCGGCAGGATGATTCCTTCCTCCACCAGAGTGGTTCCTTCTCCTTGATAGGAGGATTGTTCCTTCAACATTTATTTTGCTGATGGGGCCATAGCATTTTGCATGATTGCATGGCATTTACCCTAGAAACGCGTAGCATTTCCATCGCGTGGAGCATTGCGCCATTGTCAAAGCATATGCATATGAAACATAAGCTAGGGCGTTACCGTTCTTGTTTTATAGGTGTTCCTCTGCAGAATGGTTTGATCAAGATGATTCTTGAATTCCCCAGCGGTTATTTGTCCAAGATGATTCTTAAAATCCCCGGTGAAGTCGCCAGAGTTGGTTGCTCAAGTTGATGCTTAGAGTCCCCGACAGAGTGTTTGCTCAGGATGATTCCTGAAATCTCTAGCAGAGTTATTGGTTCAGGATGATTCTTGAAGTATTCGGCGGAGTTATTTGTCCAAGATGATTCTTGAAGTCCTCAGCAGAGTTGATTCACCCAGAATGATTTCTGGATCCCCGAAGCAGAGTTACTTGATAGTTCTCCAGAATCCCCAGCGGAGATGTGTCATCCCCAACAGGTTTTAAACAGAAAAGTTGAAATTTCCTGGAAGACTTGATGATTGAAGTCTGGCAGTAGTGCCAAATTCCCTGACTTACTGAGGAAGTCCAACTGTGAGGTCGAAGTAGTTCTCCCAGCTGACGCGGAGTGCCTGACGGCGAAAGAATAGGTATCCCTATTGGGTTCATGATTGATTGAGGATTCTGTTTTCGACTTACCGACGAAGTTTGGCTGACGCCCGAGAATCTCTTTGAATGCCCGATGGAATAATTAACTTGATTGTTAAAAAGTTCCTAATGACCTGATGAGTCCCGAGGAATCCTTCTGCCGCAGTGTCGCAGAATGCCTAACGGTAAAATCTACCATGTATCACCAGTTACCGTGTAACCAGTGAGCCCTTGATGATTTGAGGAAGAAGCTGTAGTAAAAGCTGATAATAATCCCGACGGATATTTGAGAGCCATTATTCACCAGTTACCGAAGGACTGGTGATCCCTTATTGACTTACTGATGAAGTCCGACAAAGATGTTGTCGACGTGCTTAGCGACACGATGAGTCCATAGGTGACGATAAGGAATTCTTCTGCAGTGGCGCAGAACGCCTGACGGCAAAATCATCCATCATTCACCAGTTACCGAGCAACCGGTGATCCCTTATTGACTTACTGATGAAGTCCGACAAAGATGTTATCGACGTGCCTAGCGATACGATGAGTCCATAGGTGATGATAAGGAATTCTTCTGCTATGACGCAGGATGCCTGACGACACGATCAACCATCCGTTACCAGTTACCGTGTAACTAGTGACCCCTTGATGACTTGAGGACGAAGATCTACAGCAAAATCAGATGACCATCCTGACGGAGATTTGACATTTGACCCTTCACCGGTTACCGTGTGACCAATTCCCCAGCAAGTTTCCGCGCAATTGTCATGTTCAGTTTTGAAGATGTTTCTACCAATCAGAGTATCGTTTACCTGTGCGGTTGGCAGATCGCCAGTTACCGTGTAACCGGTGATCCCTTGATGATTTGAGGACGCAATGATATCAGATAAATCAGAAAATCATCCTGACGGAGATTCAGATCAGTATTTCTCCGGCTAGTTGCCGTGCAACTATTGTTTCAGTTTCCGAAGATTTGTCCTCATCAGAGTACCGTGTACTTGCGCAGTTGGCAAATTTCCGGGTTTATTGGTATTCGACCGCCTTTTACCTTGATTGTTTGAGAGCCGTTCGCTTCTCACCCAGTCAGGTCCAAGCCGTTTGAATAGGGGCAGCTGTTGCACCCCAAAATTTGCTCAACATTTCTTTACCTAGCTTATGTTTCATTTCATGCACATTAGCATTATCATTTGCATTTCATTGACATGTATGCAGGAGATTAAGAGGTATTATTACCAATCAAGGGCTACACAAGACTTTGAAGCTAGCTGGGAGGCTTATTCAGGTGTTCAAGGGTTGATATCCTTATCAGAGAAGTTAAAAGATCCTCAGAGAGAGTGATTGAAGCCAAGTGTGTATGTCTCCTAACTTGAGAGTTGTGGGAAGCCATCAGATGATTCTGAGGTCATGGAGATGGACTTGAGGTCTTGAGAGAGCTCATGAGAAGTGTTAAAGATCACTTTGAGGCTTAGACAGGTCATTGTGCAAGATTAGGAAGGCAGCCATGATTGGTGCAGCTAGGGTTTGACTGGGTCAGCCCTAGGTCAACTGATGATTTGAAGAAGGTTGAGACCTAATCCAAGAGCCATGTGATGATGGATTGATACATTGAGATGTTATAAGGATGATTCCAAGGTCAACTCATCATGATTGAAGAGTTTGAGAAGTTTCAAGCTAGGGTTTCTAAGGCTTGACAGTGTAAAATCCCCTAGTTTGACCCCTATCTTCAAGGCAATTTAGCTCAAGATGTGATTGTCATCTCATCTTACCCCCAACATTATTGTTTTAGAGCATGATCTTAGCTTTAGTTTGAGTACTAGAAGTCCTTGATAGGATTTGTAGAACTCAAGTTATGACTTTGACAAGTTACAAGTCATCTGAGGTATGTGAATTTGGAGCTTGAAAGTTGCCCAACTTGCATGAAACTTTTGCGCTAGAAGGATGACTCCTATGAACTTTTGGTCAACATGAATGTTGTTCCTCATCCTGTTAGCTTTCTATAGAGTACTAGAAGTCCTTGATAGGATTTGTAGAACTCAAGTTATGGCTTTGACAAGTCAAGGGTGTTTTGGGTATTTGAAGATTATAGGTCATTTCAATCACAAGTCCATAACTCCTATTTGCAAGCTTCAAATGGGAAAATGTTCAACATAAAATTTGTTCAAAATGATGTTTTAAGGCTAGCCAAGTGGTCATGAGAGGTTGGAATTGCTTGTAACTCAAAATTTCAAAATTGACTTAAAAGGAAGAATTAAAGTTCATTAAAAGGACCAAATTTGTGATTTTTCATTTGGTGACCAAATGAGACAAACCTATATGTCATTTTGATCAGAAATTACATTTTAAAGACATTGGCAATGTCACTTTTCTCATTTGAGGTCAAAATCATGGAGTTGCATTTTGTTGCTTAAGGCTTAAGTTACATAACCCAAACTTCTCATAAGATCAAACCAAGGTGCTAACACATTCCAAACACACTCAAAAGCTCATGTGGAGAGAATTTGGATGAAGATCATAGTGAATACAAGCTGCTGCAAGGACTGTCATGAGTGTACCATGAGATGGAATTTCAAGTGAGATGAGATATTGAACTTCTCATTGGAGTGATCCAGAACTTTCTAGATCATTCATTCATGTCCTATATGATTATGAAGTGATCCAAGGCCAAGGTTGGTGAGAATTGAGAGAGGAGAGTGAGATTGTATTTTGAATTTGCACATTGCAAATCAAAATTTGTTACAGCCATTGGAACCATTTCAGTCCAAGTTCTTGATCCCAATAGCTTGCTCTGAGGTTGGTGATTGATCCCAGATCAAAATCAAGGTCAAACTGTGGAAGAATCGTGAGTTAGCCATTGGAGTTGGAAGCTTGCAACTCAGAATCGGGTTCAAGAATCCACAAGGTTTCAGCTCTTTTCTTTGCATACAGAAGGTTGATTGGAGGCTAGTGAAGGAGTCTGGAAGTTCTTGAGGGTTGATTTGAAGATTCAACCACTCTGTTCACACGATTTTACCAGGTATGCAATCCTCATTCCATGGCTTAATTTAGGTAGAATCAATGGGATTTGTTAGGTTAGATGCATTGTAGATTGATGTAGGAAGGTTTCTGGATCATTAATTTGGATATTAGTGACCAATTAGGGTTTATGCAATTTTCGGTTGAGATCATGTTTTTGCAAACCTTGAGTTTTTAGCATGAATGAATTCCTGAGGAAATTTGGGACAAGATTCATCAAGAAATCATGGCCAATGGTGGATTCTAGAAAGAGTTAGGGTTGGGAGTGGCTGATCGGAGAAGTCACCGACGGTGACTCTAGCGTGCGCAAGTGAAGGGAGCTTCAGAAATTCAAAAGGAGGAAGATGACCTCATAGCCATTGGATTAGATGTGAGACTTTGACCAAAGTGGGATCTAACGGCCAGGAATTGATTTTAATTAGTGAAGGATTCTGAGTACTTGAAACGATGCGTTTCATTTAAATGTTGGTTTTGGGCTTAAGTCACAGATTGATATCAACGCCCCCTTTATGGCCCAGTCTGGATAATGAACTGAATTTTGTTGCTATTCACACCACGCGCTTGTTAATTTCCCATGATTTTCTTTTATTTTCTTCATTTTACATGGTTATTGAATAGTCCATAAAAAATTGGAAAATAACTCAAATGATTCCATTCTTTTTTCCATGGATTCATGATTGAATCTAGCTTCTTTTAGATAAAAAATATTAATATTTCATGCATTTTTGATTTTATTGGCATTTTTTACATTTTAATTGATATTAAAATGACCATGGTTGATGCTTGATTTTGGTAAATTTGGTTTGATCATTTGATGATGATTTCTGCCTTGATTTTTTGTGTGTAGCTAGCATAGATATGCATATCCCCCCTAGATTTTTCTCACATTTTTGTGATGAATGTAAGTCGTAGTTTTAGGTTGAAACTTTAGGGGCTCCATTTTTAGGGTTTATGGTTGATACCTTGTGATTTAGATTTTATTTCTAGGACTTGGTGGATGATTCAACCTCTGAATTTTGTATGGTAGATTAATGATTGAATTAGGGTCCCTTAGGAATTTTTGTAGGGATTTAAAATGTAGTTTACTATTTTTGTTTGATTTTAGTTTAGGTGCTAACTTTAGATGATTCTAATGCACTAATTCAACTAGAATGACTTCTTTAGTCCCTTAGATTAGGGTTTTGTCTCTCTTGCCCTTGGTGGATGTTGAAGACAAGCTTGGGCTACCATGGAATGCTTGAAGAAGTTTGGATGTGAAGATCTCCCCTCCTTTTGGTGTAGTGTTGATTAGGTGTTAAGATTAGGGTTTTGCAGGCAGAGGTTCTAGATAGATTCTCTTCCTTCATAAACATGGAAGATGTTGATCACTTCCATTCTTCCCTATGATGTAAGGTCCCCTTGTAAAGGCCTCATCCCTCCTTTGGTAGGATGTGTGGCTCTTTACAAGTTGGTAGAACCTTTGAGGGTCCCTTTCTCTGATGATAGGATGCTTAGTGGTGACCTTTGGTCTTCACTCTGCTGTCAATCATCCAAACTTTGCTCTTGTTAGATGAATCTTTCTCCCTTGCTAGAGGATGGAGTTCCTTGTTAGAAGATTGAAGATGCTAGGAGTTGATACTTCTTTGTGTTTGAAGATTACCCATAGGAGCTGAAGCTTGTAGATCAGGAAGAGCAAGCTGATACTTGTAAGGAGGAAAGAGCTGAAGCTTGAGGGTCCAGAAGAACAAGTTGACACTTGTGAAGAAGATCAAATTGAAATTGAGTGAAGAGCTGAGGCTTGAAGAAAAAATATTAAGTTGATACTTATGTTGCTACATTGAGAGCCTGAAGGAGCCAAGTTGATACTTGATATTAGGAGTGAATCCTGAAGGTGGAATTTACTGAAGAGCTGAGGCTTGAGGAAGAGAGAATGAGTTGATACTTATGTGGATGTATTAGAAGCAAGTTGACACTTGCTATTAAGGATGATAGCCCTAAAGAGCAGTTGAAGACTGAGGACTGAGCTGCTGTCAGAAGATTGCTTTGCTGTGGGAGCTGTTGATTGGCTTTTTTTCCTGCCTGTTTTCTTTCTGTGCAACTGTATTGATGTGACCTGTGTGATTTGCTTGATGCATTAGAATAAGTTCATGTTTAGATTGTTTTAAGCTAGGAGCATGATTGCACTAGAGGTTGAGTTGCTCCCTCTGCTTGTATTTTTACTGTATGGCTTTGCTTGCGGGTATTCAGTAGAGCCCAGCTCCCTTGCCTATGTGGTTTGTGTTTTGCTTGATGGCATTTCATTTCTTCTGTATGATTGCAGTTTATATGTTGCGTGATAGTATCTTATTTCTTCTGTATGATTGCAGTTAGTCATATCTTGGCTTGAGGTTGAGATGAGCTTGTGGAGGCTGATGCCCCACACACATTTCCTCCCTCACTTGCATTGCATGCATGTTACAGTTGTTTCCTGTACTGTTTACTGTTTAAGCTGATTTTTTATCTATTGTCTATCATTGACATGATCCCCTAGGAATCTCACTTCCTTTGATAAGGAAGTGATGATAGAACTTTAGGTTGAAACATATGCATGACAACATCTAGGAGTTCCCTGTTTCAAACTTCAACGATAGGATGAATCCTTGGCATGACAACATTAGGACTTGATAGTCTCCCCTTAGTTGAACCTGTTCATTCTATTCTCATCTCAAAACAAATTAAAATACAGTAATAAAGGTTAACTGACGTCGTACGTTACGAGCCTTAAGCTATCTGAAAAAGGATTGTTGGAGAGTTTCTTTTCAACAGTCTGGATGTTTAGTATGGCACCCTTTGGGTGACATGCGACGCATTCACTCTCAGGTCATAGTCTCTAGTGCGATATTGGTTGCAAACATCCATAAAAAACAGTTCTTCCGTAAAAGACAGAAAACAAACTTCAAACTTTTTTGCCCCGTGGGCCCATAATTCAAAGAAAGCTTTTCTGAAGAAAAGAGTGTCGTTAACTCCCAGTTCTACCGCAAACGGTAACGCATAAGTCTCCAAGGGTCGAGCTGCGTACACCAAACTGCTGGAACTGTTTGTTAACCCTACTCGAAAAAAAACAGATGAATCTGAATCCCCGTAAGCCGTATTATCCCGAACTACGTAAGCTCTGATCTCTCATACCTGTTGAGAGTACGTAGGCATAATACTGATGTATTGGCGAGCCACCTTTCCCGTAACTTGTAGTTAGTCGAACTACGTTGACTCTGATTTCTCATTCTCTGATGAGAATACATAGGCATAAAGCGCGATGCTTTGCCGAGTCACTTTTCTTTTCCTTTTCAGACCAGCCTTGATAGGTAGATAGATAAAACCAACCCGTCAAATAAACACAACAAGCGTGGATCCCATCGAGTACGATGGACGTGAGGGGTGCTAATACCTTCCCCTTGCGTAACCGACTCTCGAACCCAGACACGGCTGCGACGACCTTGCCTTATACCTATTCGTCAGGTTTTTCCGATCGTTTCCTTTCCCGTTCTGAGGGATAAATAACGAAAGGTGGCGACTCTTCTGTTTTGCCGGCACCTTATTTTCGCGGAAGCGACAATCACACCCCGGGAATACACTCCCTTTCAACAGCGTGGTTTTAATCTCATCCAACGGCGTCTTCAGCTCATTGACATCCGTCACCAGATTCAAATTCTCCTCCGTCAAGATGGCGTTTGCCCCATGATTGGGCATAGGCTGTTGTACAATATTTGGACCCACCTGTCCAAAGTTAATAGCTTTGCTATCCAATAAATCCTGAACTTTATGTTTAAATGCCTGACAAGCTTCTATATCATGCCCGGGCGCCCCGGAATGAAATTCACAATGCTTGTTGGCATCATATCCGTAAGGAAGTACCGCTCCCGTAGGTGGTGCCAAAGTCCTCTTTTCAACCAAGTTCAACCCTAGCAGGGTCTGAAGGAGTTCTGCATACGTGGAAGGAGGTGCGTCGAACACTCTTTTCGCTCTCGCATTCTGTACCCTTCTCAGACCAGGATTCTGTCCTTGCTGTTGCTGTGGTTGTTGTTGTTGTTGTTGAGGAAACGGGATAGTGACACTGGCTATCTGTTGCGGCTGAACATACTGATTTCTTCCTCTGCCCCTGCCCCTGCCACCAAACACGGCACTGGTGTCACCCTGTCGTCTACCACGAAATGTTTTTCTGGAACCTCCTGTTGAAGTAGACTCCCTTGCTTGGAACCTTCCAACTTTAATCCCGTTTTCGATCATCTCCCCCATAAGAATCAAATCTGAGAAACTGCTCAATGACACACTAAACAATTTTTCGTAGAACACCCCCGTGAGTGTCCCAATGAACATATCATTCATCTCCTTTTCAATTAAAGGAGGATGCACCCTCGCTGCCATATCGCGCCACCTTTGCGCGTACTCTTTAAAGCTTTCACCATTCTTCTGTGACAAACCCTGCAATTGGACCCGGTTTGGAGCCAGACCGCTGTTGTATTTGTAATGGGTCACGAAAGCATCAGCCAATTGCTTCCAGGTTTTAATCTGCGTGGGCTCCAACCCCATATACCATTCAAGTGAAGGTCCTGATAAGCTGTCCTGAAAGAAATGCATGAGCATCCTTTCATCGTCTGAATACGCGGATATCCTTCTGTAGTAAGAGCGGACATGGACCTTAGGGCAGGTGTCCCCTTTGTACTTGTCAAAAGTGGGAGCCTTGAATTTCAACGGCACCCTCAGCCCTGGTACCAAGCCCATTGTAGTCATATCCAAACCGGTGGAGTTCTGATTCACTACCCCCTTCATCTATTCTTCAAGCATCTTGATCCTCTGCACAGGATCCACAGGTCCTTCAAATCCCACACCTCTTTCAGAAAAGGCGTCCTCCTGGCAGTCTTCGCCCCAATTCACATTTCCATTTCCATACCCGTCATAACCAGTGTTGCGACCAAACCCTTGCTGATTGATAATGCGACCTCGTCCCCCGTTACCGAAACCCTGGTTGACCCTAACAGGTCCAAACCCAGTGTTAACAGGAATCACCCCAGCACCATTCACATTACCAAATCCACCATACCCCTGGTTAGCGTTACCAAAACCGTCATAGCCGAAACCCTGAGTGTTGAAGCCGAACTTCCCGTCTTGATTGACGTAATCAAATCCCTGATCATTATAGCCGAAACCATTGTTGCCGAAACCATTACTGCCATTGTTGTTACCACCGCCTTGGTTGGCGTCCCCAAATCCAACATTGTTAACAACAATCTCATTTCCATTCCCGGTGTTGCCATTGCCAACGCCAGCGCCCTCGTTTACAACCACAACAGGTGGGGTCACTACAGGTGGAACCACAGGCGTAGGGGGCCCATCCTTCGGAATAGTTTCAACGTGTGCAGAATTGTGGTCATTGTTGCCATTCCCATTAGCCCGCGTCAGCAGCGGCTATACCAAAGTCTGGAGGCTCTCCTGGACCTTAGCGATGTTCTCCATTGCTTGCATGAACAGATTCAGCTTCTCGCGGATTTCCTGCATCTCCACTTGGACTTGATCCATAATTCTCTTGCAGTTGTTTCGGGTTGAGTAGCGGTGGACTCTTTGTTCGTCAATCCTGAAAAACCTGAAGATGTAGGAAATAAGATACAGATTCAAGAATATCGATCATGCAATATGAATGCAGATGCAATTGTGTAGATATGCTACAGGTTATATTCCCCTCGATTCTAGTTTCGGAGAGAAGGCCATTACGACAATGGAGTCCCCATCAAGCAAGCAAGGAATCAGAAAACCCTCATATATAAACAAATGCCACGAGGCTGAGTATAAGAGTATAACTAAAGAGACCTCGACCAACAAGCTTGGCGATGGTCAAAATACAAATACAGACCACAAAGGCAAGGCAAAGATAAATCAGGCCAAATGGCGTGCTCTGACGTCTTCCAATATCCTCAACGTCTCTGAATGCCCTAGTCGGGAGATCAGCTCCTGTATCAGTAAGGCATGCCGCTCGGTAGTGGATCTCAGCTTTTTGGCGTCATCCTGGCAGATTCCTTCGCCAGAACTCTCGTCGAGTCTATACCTCTTGGAACCGGCCTTCCCTTCATAACCTCTTGGCTTCTCGTCAAGGTCACTTACTCTAAGCTCAACAGCGCTCCTAAGTGATATCTCTTCGATAATCTTTGTGTCTTGGGCTCTAATTTGTGCCTCTAGCGTGGCAATCTACAGCTTCAGTTCTTCTTCTCCCAACATAGCAGAATACTCCTCCAAAGTGGGTGCCAGAATATAGTCGGGAAATAAGAAACATCTCAGCTGCGGCTCATAAAACTGCATCAAAGTATACACCCCAGTCGTCTCAAATGCTGAAGGTCTATACAACAAACTAAGAAATCTCCCATAAGATACTCTGAACTCAGCCCTCACCCTCTCATCTGCTAGAGCAACTAATCCCAGCAAGGAACTGATATCTGGTGAATGCAACCGGTAAGCAACTGTCCTCTTCAGGGACTCCATGTCTGGCTAGAAAAATACACTAGAATCAGAGGGGGATGATCACCTGCAACATAAATACATGTTAATGAAATGCAGTCATCAAAATGCACATGCATATGCAAACAAGGGATCAAGTGCAATGTTGCTTTGTACTGAATCCTGAGGACCATCAAATCTTCATCTCAAACCAACCACTCAAATGAACCACATCTCATTGACAGAGATAAACCAGGTATTCTGAGGTCAAAGGTTTCCTGCAAACAACCCTACCTACCCTTCCCAGGTGTGAACTTAACTCGCATACGAGGTACGACATCCTATGCGGGTTCAACGTCACAGACTTTCAAGAGTGAGGATACGATACCCAGGAGGTGTGGCATCATCATCCCTTGAAGCGGCCTCACTTAGTTGAATCCCAATTGATAGGTCCCCAGAGTCGACAATCCTCGGGTCAGACAACTTGTTGAGCCCTAAGGGCCAGGCAAGAAGCATCAAAGAGAATCTCGTCTGAGCGTAAATTTTGCGGCTAGCTGGTGCAAGCTAAGCAAGAAGGCTAACCACTACTCTCTACTTCTAAGTCTATGTGTAACCTTAAGCCCTGGTATGGCTTATCTCTCAATAGATCACCCCCCCCCATAACAGCAATAACAATATAAAGCTGATAATAAAATGCGGAAAGTAAATACAGAAAAGTAAATCTATACAATACCCACGACGGGAAAACAAGCGCTAGGATTGACTCGCATAGGGGATATTCCATTCCCCAGCAGAGTCGCCAGCTGTCGCTACTACGAAAATCGGCGCCGGCTAAACAGAAGAGTCGCCACTGTGTGTTATTTATCCCAAAGGAGGGAAAGGAAACGCTCAGAGTAAACCTAACGCAAAATGGGAAAGGAATGGTCGTCGCAACCAAATCCTGGATTCGGGAGTCGATTACGCAAGGGGAAGGTATTAGCACCCCTCACGTCCGTCGTACTCGACGGGATCCACGCTTGTTTTCTGGTACGGATTGTTATTCTATCTATTCTACAAGTCTGGGGTTAAAAGAAAATAAAATGACTTGGCAAAGTATCGCAGTTTATGCCTACGTATTCTCGTCTGGAACGAGAAATCAGAGTCAACGTAGTTCTCCTACCTACGGGAAAGGAGGGGAAGGTTGCTCGCTAGGATACGACATCCTATGCCTACGTACTTTTATACAGCATGAAAGATCAGAGCAAACGTAGTTCGGGCTACGGAAGACACAAGCTTGTCTGACTGGTTTTTTATCTTTCTGAAAAGGTTTTCTCCTGATTAAGAGTCCAAGCGGACAAAATGACACTTTGATGTTTGCTTTCAGTCTTTTACGCAAGAACTGTTTTTTATGATGTTTACAATCTCTGACGCACTAGAGACTATGATTTGAGGGTGACTACGTCATATGTCACCCTAAGGGTAACACACTAAGCAATCAGATTACTGAAGAGTGGCCCTTCAGCAACCCTCTCTCAAATAGCTTAAGGCTCGTAGCGTACGACATCGATTATCCTTATTACTGTGTTTTGAATTGTTTTGAGATAGAAGAGAAAGAAACTCTAAAAACCTAGGGTTTGAAATGCGAATCAAAACTGCCCTAATGTTATCATGCATGGGTTAACACCTAATGTCTGTCATAATTCCCTCCTGCACAGAGGAAATCAGAGATCCTAGGGGATAAACGGAAAAGAAACAACATATATACAGTAAACAGTAAATATGCATGAGATGCAGCAGCACAAGCGAGGCAAGGGAGTTCCACTCAACCTCAAACCTGGGAAAACAATGGGCAAAGTGAAACAGCTTCACTTCAAACCTAAGGGGCAAACTGAACAAGCCAACAGACAATACAGAAAAAGAAATAACACCAGCACCAGCTCTGACAGCAACACCAGCTCTTACAGCAACACCAACTCTTACAGCAACACCAGCTCTTACAACAACATCTCTGACAGCTACAGTTGATTAACAGCAAAAAAGTTGACAGTACCCCTTCAAGTAAGACCCCATCTTCAATCTTCAATGATCCCCAAGCTTTAGATAAGCTCCTGTCTTCAAAAGTAACCCCAGCTCTAGCAAGCACTGAACCCCAACAAATAGACAGCTTCAAACAGCAGTAAACCTTGGCTCCAACAAATAACTAGCTTTGACAGGCATAAGCTTCATCCTCACCAATCTTCAATACCCTTCTTATCTTCAATGGGGTTCCATCTTCAAGGCAAGCACTCACAGGAGAACATCAACTAATAGATAGATGAAGTTGAGATGTTAAGAGGCTCAATGATAACCCAGGGAAATCACTAAGATCTTAATCATAGCAAGTGAAAGGTATCCTCAAGGTTCTACCCAACCAAAGCATGCTCTACATCCCTCCTAAGGAGAGATGGAACTTCTTTGGGGGGACCTTGTGTCATAGTATGGGATAGAGGCACAAGAAGCTCTCTATGTTTGACAGAAGAAATCAGTCTACTCTAAAGCTCTTCCTATATCTCCTATCTCCTAAGTCTTCAAAAGCAACCTTCAAGGATGAGGATCTTCATGCATCAAGCTCCATCCTTTTTCTCCAATCATCTCCAATGTCTTCATTAGCTCCAACAAACCAAGCCCAAGCCCAACACCCAATTGAAATCCCCAAAACCCAACAAACAAAACAACATCCCAAGAGGGAAACACACCAATATCACCCAATTTGCAAAAATCAAATAAAATGGTAATACTCATTATAAAATCCTAGATTAATTTCTAAGGGAACCTAACTATGTACCCTATACCCCACATAAACCCCAAGGCCTAAATCAAACCCTAAGCCTCCAAACTATGCCCTCAACTACACCTAAGTGTTGTAAAACCCTAATTCTAGCACCCTACAGTTCATTATTCAAAACTAACCTAAATTTCATCATAAAAATATGAGAAAAATACCTAAGGGAGCATGTAACTCTAATCTAATCAATCCAACAAGAATCAACTCAAAAACATTCACCAATCTTTCATACTAAATTCAGAAAAATAAGGTATCAAACAAATGCCAAATAAAATCAATAAAATTGTAAAATATACCAAAAAATGAAAAATGCATGAATTAATGTTTTTTATTGTTTTATTAAATTCTAGAAACCCTAAGAAAAACAAGGAAAAAGTCCTCACCCTAAAATGATCTTTTTTCAATTTATAATGAATTTTCTAATTAACCTAAAATAATATGAAGATAAAAGAAAAATAAAAGAAAATAAAAAAACATGCGTGACAAATAGCAACTGATATCAGTACAAATCACCAATTGGGCTCAGGAGGGGGTGCGTATAGGAAACGTGCATTAGGCCCAATTCACTTCAGAAAATAAAAATGAAAAATCAAAGAAAATGGAAAAAACGCTGGTACGAATAGCAAGTAAATCACGTGTGTTTTCCATTGGGCCTCCAAGCTGGGGTGTGGTTAGCAAATTATCACCTTCATCTTCTCCAAATGCAACTCCACTGATCCTCACCAAAACTCAACCCTAATAACATCATCTGGCTCGTTTTTCCACAAGGAACTCAACCCTAACCTCCATTATCATTGAAACCTTCTCCTTCTCAAAACATGAACAGATGGTCAGAAAATGCTCACACATCAATTCTCACCAAACTCAAAATTGAGAAGCCTATGATCAACTACACTTCACACTAAGTAAAATCTACTATCAAACTAGGTTTAAACCTCCAAGAACTGCAAGATACGATCATGAACAGAAATGGTGCTCAACCTAATTTTGTCTCTAAATCGTGCCAATTGTTACCAGAATCCACCTAGCCATGTTCTACAATGAATATCACCATCTAAAACCTAAGAAAACTTCATGAATCGAGCCATAGAAAGAAGTTTACATACCTGCAAATCTTGGATGAACAGAGCAAGCAAATCTTCAAATCAAGCTCCAAGATCTCCCATACACGTTCTATGATCAATTACCAAGCTTCTGTATGCAACAAATTGGATTGAAACCTCTTGAATCCTTGAATCCTATTCTGACTTGCAAGAGATGAATCCAAAATGCTATCTCACGATTTTGCCACAATCTTGCCTTGAATTGTATCTGGAATCACTCACCAACACCAAAGGAAGTTGTTGAAATCAAGAATTTGGATTGAAGTGGATCAAATGGCTGTAACCGATTCTGTTTTGCAAATGGAAAACTCAATGTTCAATCTCTCCAATCTCTCTCAATCTGCACCAACCAATGCCTTGAACCTCTTCTAATACTTATATAGAACATGAATGAAAGCTCTAGAAACTTCTGGATTGATCCAATGAGAAGTTCCACATCTCTTGCATTTGAAAATGTCATGAGAAATTCACTCATGGCAGCTGAGTTCTAAGCTTGCTTCAATGCCTCATTCTGATCCAATTTCTCCTTAGATGACATATTGAATGGTTTGGCAAGGGCTAAGGCCTTGGTTATGCTTCAAAGAGTGGTTTTGCATATGTAACTTATGATGTAAGTAACCACTTTACAAAGGAAGTCATTGAATTAACCCTCAACTCAAAAATTTGGCAATGTCATTGTTTTCAAAATATGTTTTCCAATCGATTTGGTATATCATATGGCTTGTTTTGGACCTATAGATCAAAAATCACAATTTTCCTCCTTGATTCATTTAAAATTCACCCTTATTTTAGGCCATTTTTCTAATTTTGTGATGCAAGCCCTTCCAAGCTCTCATGACTTCTTTCCTAGCCCAAAAACACCATTTTAAGCACATCTCATGTTGAAATTTTTTTCATTTGAGGAGTGGAAGATGGAGATTTTAACCCATGTTGGAAAATGACCTATAATCATCAATACCCAAAATACCCCTGGATTGCCAAGATCATAACTTGAGTTCTACAAATCCTATTGAGGACTTCTAGTATTCTATGGAAAGCTAAGATCATGATATACAACTCTTATGTTGGCCAAGAATCCATTTGAAAATTCCTTGATGGGAAAAAGTTGCTTGGAAGTCAAGTGACTTTCATAGTTAAATTTCAGTGTCCTCTGATGACCCATAACTTGCAAGAACCATAACTTAAGTTATACAAATCTCCTTGAAGACTTATAGTATTAAAATTAAAGCTATTGATAAGCTCTACAAGTTTCATGTTGGCCAATACTCCATTTGAAACTTGCATTTTGACTTATCTGGCTTGGAAATTAGGCCTAAATTAGGGGATTTTACACTGAAACCCTAATTTGGCAACTCCTCCCACTCTTAATTCTCTTTGATTTATCCTTGGCACAAAACCACACATGTATCAACATATCGATTCATGAATCCCACAACCTCCAATTAATCCTTGATGCTCTTCAATCACTCAGTTGACCTAGGGTTGACCCAGATGAAACCCTAGTTGAATGCACTTCAACTGTGGCTCTTATACTCGAATCAATAACTTGTCTCATCTTCAATATGACCCTATAGGAATTTCATAAGCTTTGTACAAATTCCATACCCTCAATTCATAGCTCATACCCCATTGATGACCTGTAATACACCTCAGATTAGGAGAGAAGTCCACTGGTTGACCCTCAAACTTCTCAAAGCTTCAAACATTTCTTGATGACTTGGATGGTCTTAAGCTTGAATAGAAACCCTTGATGTGCTTCTTTAGATAAGAATGGCACTTGATCCCTTGTTGGGTGCCTTGCTATGCTATGCTATGCAAATGATTAGATTATGTACATGATTTACTATGCAAATGATAATGCAATTGAAACATAAACCAGGTGAAATAGGTTGAGCAAATTTTAGGGTGCAACAATGACCATTGGATCAAGGATTGGGGAGTAATCAAAAAAGTCGGGAATTTGGGTTTTGAAAGGGGAAAGACCATAACTTCCTAACCACACATCCAAATGAGGTGGTTCCAAGCTTGTTGGAAAGGTCTTGGCAAGCCCTACAATAGTGTAAAACTGACCCATGGGAAAAATGCATAGATTTGGAGTTATAGCCAGAATCATCACAAGAGGGAGAAATCATGTTTTCAACCAAGTTTGAGGGATTTTTGACCTAGTTCCACTTGGAATCTGAAGATAATGAAAACATGAAAGTTATAGAGCTCCATGAGGGCTTTTCAAAAAGTACTAGAACTCCTCCATAGACCTTGTGAGCTGAGAGTTATGAATCCAGCAAGTTGGGGTTTCAACACTTGAATTCACCATTTCAACTTTTTCACAAATCCACTATTCAGCCACTTGAATTATTCTCAACCATTAGATAATTTCTTGATCTAATGATTAGAGAGGTTAATGGGTAAAAACATAGGAAAATCAAAATTTGAAAGCTTTGCAAGTTTGCAAGACAAGTTGCTATTGTTTTATTCAAAACAAAGAAGAAAGAGAAACTTTATGATGGAAAACTTGCAGCTGCAGCTCCCTACACTCTAGCCTCATTTCAGTCACCTCCATTTCCTTCATCCTACTTGATTTATGCCTTGCATTGAGCCAAGGATATGATATACACAGCTGCCACATGATCTTGGATAGATTTTCTTCCAAAAATCCCTCCAAAGGCCAAATCCAAATCTGCCCCAAACCCTTCTATTAGCCTATAAATAGAGGCTTCATCCCATTCCATTTGAGACACCAGAGCTATACAAAACATCATAAACTCATAGCTCTCTTTCTTTCCCTCTTTACTTGTAAGTGAAGAAATTTCACAAAAACACCAATTTCACCACTTTGCATTTTTCACACCAGTTCTTGTTCCAAACACAAAACCACCTTAAAGACAATACACAAACCCTTAAAATGTCCATTTGAAGCTGTTCCCATTATCACTTTCACCAAAAAAACTTTGAATGAAAAAGTCAACCTTCATACCACCATAGTTTGACTTTTATGCACATTTTAAGCCAAATCACTACACAAACCATTTCCCACCATCATAACACTTGTAACACTTCATGATTATGATATAATAGCTGTTCATAACCCTAAACAACAACTGGAAGTCCATTTTCTCAAACTGTCCTAAAAAATCACTTGTTGCTTCAAACTGAAGAAGACTCAAAGTTTGTTCAAACGAGGGAGGGATACTTTGCTCTTGCGGCTAGCTAGCTTTTGGGAGGTCTACAAGAGGTATGTAGCCCTAAACCTCCTCATTGATATGCATCATATGTTTGAAACTGATTTTATGCTTGTTTGAGGGTTGTAACTCATGAGGAAAGTATGATTAACCTTGGCATGAGAAGTTTGTTGTGCTGTTTTGTCTATGCCTGCTGCTAGAAGGATATGACCTATTATTGTGTGAAGCATGATTGAATATATTATGACATTGTTATGTTAAACTTACATATTTCTGTCAAGCTGTGTTGAAGCTTGAGTTTGTCAACTCATGAATACTATTAAACCAATTTCTCATGCTAAAACCTATGGGTGAAATAGCAGTTGCCCTATCATTGATTAGTTTGTTTGACTTGGCATTATAATGTGTTGTTGCAACTATTTTAATCCTAACTGGTTCTTGGCTTGATTAATGCATTGCAACCTCATATGTGTATAGAACATTCGGTTGAATGTATGGAGCATTGTCATGTTGTAACTTTATTGTTAAAATTGTTTTGAGCTAAAACTGTTCAAGTAGTGTATTGATTGTCCTTAAGGCAATGTTTTGAACTTGTGTTTGCATTATAATGCCAAACTTTATTTCTGTTTCTGCTTTAAAAACAAGACTGATTTGATTGCTTCATGTTGATGAGAAAAGACTGGTGATCATGTCTTAGGCATATTAACCTGCAATCACTGTCTGGATCAGTTTGAGAGTTCCATGTGTAGGATTTTAAAGTAAGTGTTTGAATGTGTATACTTGTTATCCAGTTCATTTGGAGGTTTGTCAACCTCTGTTCTTATCAGAAATCCAGTTAGTTTTTAGAGTCCATATATGTCGAGTTCATGTGGTTGTTTACCTTTGATAGCCTGTTGATGTTTGAAGTGGATTTGTTTGGGTTTAGATTGGCCTCTGCTGGTGTACATAAGAGGGGACTGTTGCCATGAGTTCATAACAAATTGGAGTTCTTCAACTTCATTGACTTAATGCCTTGATACTCAGCACACTGTCCAGTTTTTGAGGAGGGTCAAACCAATTTAGCTTCCCATCAGGACTATTGTTGTGGCTACTGCTTGATGTAAAGTAGGATGATAGCTTGCTTGCATTTTTGGACTAGATTAGCTCGTTGTCATGTGTGTATAACTGAACTTATGGTAAAACCTAGTTTCCAATGCCCATGACATAATGAATAAACATTTGGCTCGTTATTGTTCCTGATGTCCAATCTAGTTGGGAGGTTGATCAACCCTTGTTGCCTATCAGCATATTTGCTTTGTTTCACATCTGGTTGTTGAGACCTTAAAGCATGTTTTTGGAATTCATGAGTTGGATCTATTCAAGTCATTACTTTTAACTGTAAACATATTTGCTAGCTGATTGTTTGTTTCACTTTAAGTTTGTGAGTTTTTGTTGTCATCACACTTGGTTCTCAAGTTATTACAATGAAGTGTGAGATATGCATTTTGTGTTAAATAAATTGGGAGTAGGATTGTCATGTATTTTTTCTTGAGTATTAATGTCATCAAGTTGCAACTCAGTAGCCATTTTGTGAGTCAGTAAGGAGTTCGGCTCATCTCTTTGAACATAATCATAAGTAAGTCATTTAGAACATGCGCATGCCTGTTTTTGAACTTAATCTCATCTGTTTTGGATCCATGAAACTCAAATGCATTTCAAAACTTCACTATTTCACTTTCATTCGAATTTTATTGTG
The DNA here is from genome assembly GCA_963859935.3 of Lathyrus sativus. Lineage (NCBI taxonomy): Eukaryota > Viridiplantae > Streptophyta > Magnoliopsida > Fabales > Fabaceae > Lathyrus > Lathyrus sativus. The sequence continues at coordinate 235,866,692 of OZ012741.1, forward strand.
TGTGAATCTTTTGAAAAACTTAATGGTACCATCATGTTCCTCTTGAAAAAATAAGTGATTTAGACTTTTATTTCACGAAAATTGGTTGAGTTTTGATTGAATTGGATTGAAATCGTTTTGGCATTTTTCACTTGATGTTGGCCTTGAGAAGTTTCCCAGAGTATGCACCTTAAGGTACATATACAAATGGGGTGGCGATCCTTGCCCATAAGAACTTACCATGCGCATGATACCGAGTTCGACCCTCAGCGAGGGTAATTTTTGCTCATTTTCTGATTTTTCATGATTTTTGTTATTTCTTTTCCTCTTTCCATATTCTTAACACGCGCTTTAAGTGGATGAGTTGGCTTAGTTTTAAGCCCATGACCCCAAGGTCTTGGGTTCAAGACTTGGGTGAGGCATTCCTTTCTTTTTAGCAAATTGATTTTTATGTAATTTTATTTAATTGTCATTAAATTTCAAAATTTCATAACTCATCCATTTTTTATCATTTTTTAATGATTCTTTTTGATACATTCTTGTATTAATGAATATTTTCATATGATGTTTAAATAATCCTAAAATTGTTATTTTAGAAACACTTTACATCATGAGAAAATGGCGTTTCGTTTTAGGGTTTTAACCCTCTTACCTTTCCTCTCTCATTTCCAACTTTAATTTCATTCTCTTTTGAGTTTTATTTTGAAGTTATGAATTTGGATTGTTAGCTTCCTTGTATACTTGAGTTTGAATTTCAAATCTTGTTTGTAAACATCTAAGTGAATCTTCTCATTTAAAACTTGAAAGTTTTCCCCAGGAAGTTTTGAACTTTTTCCTTACATTATTGTGACATTGTTTGATTATGCTTGATGATTGTAATTACATATGACATCTTGTAAGCTTTAAGAGACCACATATTTATCAAGATATATCTTTATATTTGTTAAGATCCCCTTCCATCTTTGTTAAGAAATATCCCTGTCTTTGTTAAGATATGCCTTTGGTTTTTACCTTTCATCATTTTAAGTCTTGTAAGAACTCCCCCTTCAGGATTTTGTAATATCTTGATGCTTTCTTTGGTTGTAACCATTTATCTTGATTGAAATCACTGCTTGATATTGTAATATTCTTGCTCATTCTTGGTTGTAACCATTTATCTTGATTGAAATCATTGCTTGATATTGTAATATGATTGCTCATTCTTGGTTGTAACCATTTATCTTGATTGAAATCATTTCTTGATATTGTAATATGCTTGCTTATTCTTGTATTCATCCAAGTTGAATGATTATTGATTTGTTAAGAATATTCCCCCAAGTGATGGAACTCTTTAGTTCTCATCCAAGTTGCCTCATCATTTGCCTTCCAAAGGGAAGTCCCTCTGTTGACCTTTTGGGTCATACATAGCTCTTTAACCTCATAGGTTTGGATAGAACCTTCCTCCTTCATTTTGTTCTGGATAGAACCAATTGGTCCCTGTTCCTTAGTCGTGCCTGAACTACGGCCGCTCTGATTTCTCATTGGATAATGAGAATATGTAGGCACTATCGCAACTGCGAAAAACACCCGGTGGAAAACAGTAGAGTCGCCACCTTTCGTTATTTATCCCAAAGAGAGGGAAAGGAAACAATCGGAAAAACCTGACGAAAAAAGGAAAAGACGAGGTCATCGCAACCAAGTCCTGGATTCGGGAGTCGGTTACGCAATGGGAAGGTATTAGCACCCCTCACTTCCGTCGTACTCGACGGGATCCACGCTTGTTGTCTATTCGAAGGGTGTGTTTAAACTATCTATGTTACAGGCTTGTGGAACAAAAAGAAAAGAAAAGAAAGAGACTCGGCAGAGCATCACAGCTCTGTGCCTACGTATTCCCTCATGCAATGGGAAAGTCAAAGTCAACGTAGTTTGGCTAACTACGGGAGAGAAGGGGGGAAGGTTGCTCGCCAAGACATCGCGTCTTATGCCTACGTACTTTCATCTGGTATGAAAGATCAGAGCAAACAAAGTTTGGGCCGACACGAAACCACAGGTTGATCAAGTGTTTAAATCGAGTAAAGATAAACCTTTGTTCCAGAAGTTAGGGACAAAGCCTGTTTGCGGTAGAACCGAAGCTTAACAACACTCTTTTCTGGAAAAAAGGTTTCCGATTAATCCCGAAGGAAAAAGGTTTGACATTTGTTTTATGTTTTTTAGTGAAGTGAATTAATTCGGTTTGTGATTCACGTTGCAATAAATACTATGACATGGAGGCGAATGCGTCGTATATCGCCCCCAAACGGGACGTATACTAAACACTCTAGATAAGTGAGAGGAGACCCCTCACTCATCATTCCCCATGTAGCTTAAGGCTCGTAGCACGCAATGTTTATCGCATTTATTAGATGAGTTAGAATGGTTTTGAGATGAGAAGAGAGACACACGGAAGGTCTAAGGGAAACTCGGCCCTAACGTTGTCATGCAATGTGATCCTAAAGTCTAGATGAAAAGGGGAAACATCTACCCTAATGTTAGCATACTTGGATTGAACATCTAATGTCTCTCCTACTCCCATCCTAAACGGAGGGACTAGGAATCCTATGGGGATAATGGCAAAAAGCACAAGAAGAACAAAGGAAGGATCAATCACAAGTAGAAAATGCAAACATGAAAAATGCACATCTAGAATGGTGGGAGGGAGGAAAAAATGTGTGGGGCAGCAGCTGCCACAAGCGCGTCTCGACCTCAACAGCGATGCAAGAATGATGCAAACATGCGGGGAAAATAAGAGATGAAAGCAAATGAACATGCAAACAAATGATCAATTCAAACCACATACTCGAGCATGCAAACAATTGAAAAATGATCATACATGTCAACAAAATCATGATTAATCAACCACAACCAGTGACAATTATCCAAAATAATTCAATCCTAATACATCACACTGATCTATGATGATTCAAATTGATACAGTATGCAAACAAGCAAGCAAAACAACAAAAATGACATTCTGGCACAGCGTTAATCGGTTAACACATACTATTAATCGATTAACCTGTGTAAAACAAGTGAAAATCTGGAAATTCATAGGTGTTAATCGATTAACACCAGGCGTTAACCGGTTAACACCAGAAGCCAAAAACAGCAGCAGAAAATCACTTCCAGCACAGAAACAGCTTATCCAAAGTTCCAACAGATCGACTTATCAATTAAGCACGAAATTAACAATAGAAAACAAAGATCCAACATCATGGATACACAATTGCACAACTATATCACAAATCGAACGGATCAAAATTAACAAAATTCAATCGAATATGAAGATTAACATGATAAGCTCAAAAGTTAAATCGGATCGAGAATTCCAACTTTCGAAGCGGAGATTTGCTTCGGTAAATGTTGATCAAACTGAATTTGAGCAGATCCAAACAAGATTATCCGAAAAACTTCAAGATCCACAATAATTCTTGTAAGAGGAATGAAGATCAAACACTTTTAAGCCAAATTACCCCAAATAAGCACTTCCAACTCAAGCTCCAAAATCAGATCTCAATTTGCACAAAAATTGATTATGAAAATTGATCCAATGATGATGGTAAATGGAGGATTATGCTCAAGAATTCATTGATTCCAATGAAGAATCAAGAATTCCAATGAAAAAAGAGCTTTGAGTGAGTTTTGGAAATAGAGAAGTTGAGAGAATTTGAGTGAGAATTCTGATCAATTATGAAAAATGAATGTGAGAAATGAAAATTGGATGGTGAGGTTTGGAGTGAATCATTTAAATATCACTTAGATTTGGGATCCAAAGCAAGGATTGGAATTTGGATTGGAAATCAAGGCTTGGAATGTGGAATGGGATTTTGGAGGGAAATCTGAATTTTAAAGATGTTCTAGATCCTTCCCCAAATGAGAATTTGAATTCCAAGGTGATCAAAATTGGACCCCAAGTGCAATTGGCTTGCAAAATCACGTACAGGGTAAAATCTTCTATGGTTAACCGATTAACCATATGCATTAATCGGTTAACGCTGTTAAAATTTCAAATCTGGGCTGATTCTCCTTTGGTTAATCGATTAACCATATAGGTTAACCGATTAACACCTTCAAATTTTGAATTTTGGCGCCTTTTGGAGGGAAATCTGTCCATTTTCCCTGTTTCAACTGTCTGGAGCTCTGTTTAGCTGCTGAACTTCATTTTTGAACGTTATCACAGTGAAAATGCTTGTTATGAGCCTGAGTGCTGACCCTGCTCTGAAATTAACCTGCAAAATAAAATCCGTCGCCTGACCGCTGGGCAAAATAAATGCCTGAGCCTCTGATGCTCGGTATTTGCTGTTCAGTCTTTGTGCCGAAATGAGCTTGAGCCACAGGAATACCTTGATCCCCTACCTCGAGAAGAAATGCCATGATATGCAAAAAATGCAAAATGCAATGAAACAAAAGCCAGTAACAAGAAAACTGGTTAGGCAAATTTTGGGGTGCAACAGTTGCCCCTATTCAAACGACTTGGACCTGACTAGGTGAGAAGCGAACGACTCTCAAACAATCAAGGTAAAAGACGGTTGAATACCAAAGAAACCCGAAAATTTGCCAACCGCAGAAATAAAATGCAAAACTGATTGGGGAAACGTCTCCGAGAACTGAATACAGACAGTTGCAACGACATCAAGCTGACTGATCATCTGATAAAGAAATCCCAAGAAGAAAATCATACTCACATCATCCAAAGGTAGACGGAAAGACACCAATACTCATATCTTCCAAGGATAGACGAAAAGACACCCATCATACTCACATCATCTAAAAGTAGACGGAAAGAAAAACAATATCCAACATTCACATTGTCTAAGGATAGACAGAAAGAAATATCAATACTCACATCATCTAATGGTAGACGAAAAGACACCAATTACTCACATCGTCTAAAGGTAGACAGAAAGACACCAAAATATTTCCATCGTCTAAGGATAGACAGAAAGAATAACCAATACTCACATCGTCTAAGGATAGACGGAAAGACACCAAAACCGCACTTCAAAACCATTCATCAAATTGCAGAATTCTTTCGTCCATAAGAATTGATGGAAAGAAAATATCTACAAAGGGCCACATCATCAATAGGAATTGACAGAAAGAAAACCATCTTCAAAGAGCCATGTCGTAATAGGAATTGCCAACAAGGAAACCCAAACATTCTTCAAAGAGCCACATCGTCAATAGGAATTAACAACACGAAAACCCTCTTAAAACGTCATCTCCTCCAATAAACGGAAAGAAAACCACATCCGAACCTCACATCGTCTAAGGATAGACAGAGAGAAAACCATATCCAAACTCACATCGTCCAAGGATAGACGAAGAGAAAAACCATATCCAAATCTTACATCGTCTAAGGATAGACGGAGAGAAAACCATATCTGAAGCTCACATCATCTAAGAATAGACGGTAAGAAAAACCATATCCAAATCTCACATCGTCTAAGAATAGATGGAGAGAAAAACCATATACGAAGCTCACATAGTCTAAGGATAGACGGTAATAAAAACCATATCCGAAGCTCACCTCGTCTAAGGATAGACGGAGAGAAAAACCTGTTGGGGAAACACGTCGTCAATAGGAATTGGCGGAAAGAAAACCTGCTTGGAGAAACACATCGTTAATAGGAATTGACGGAAAGAAAATCTGCTGGGATGTCATCATCAGAGGACTGATGGACAAAGCATAACCGACGTATGATCTGAAACCCGAGTAAACCGACAAGCTGTCTGAACAAAGCTGTTGGAGAAATGCCCTTGTACTGATTGAAGGGCGATTCAAGTTGCCACTAAAGCTGACAGAAACTGGCTTATGCTTCGTATGCATATGTGTATGTTTGAATTTTTCTATGGCGTAATGCTCCATACGAAATGGAAATGCTACACATTTGAGGATGAAATGCAAAGATGATGCAAATATGGTAACTATATGCAACAATGCAAATGCAGGCCCGGCTATCGGGGAAAGCTGAATAACCGAACTGCTCCAGCAAAATAAATGCTGAAGACGAAGCTAACTCCGCTGGGGACAACCGGATGTGCCAAGTACGATTGGAGTTTGCTGGGGAAAACAAGCGAAGTCTTCCTGAGTACCAATTAGATTTTGGAATGAGGCGCCAAGGGTCAGGTACGACTGACGCTGGAAAAATATCCTGTATGAACTCAAAGGTTTTCTTGTTGAAGGGTCAAGGGATAGTAACACGACTTCCCGACATTCATCTTGAACTTGATGGTTGACTAAACCTGCTTGAATAGCTCTGAGGATATGGAGAGGAATCATTCCTGCGCTTCCGATTTTGCTCCAGCCTGCGGGATCTCTGTGGGGATGTTCCTCGAAAGGAAATATGAAATCTCAGTACCCCGATGGTTGGATATGAACTACCTCAGCATTCTGAACCTCGGAGAGGTGCTTCATAGTTGCCCCTCGAACAAGAAATGACTACTGCGCTCTTAGGGTGGCTGCCCTAGCCTGAAATGACTTTTCCTCTGATTGGCGACTTCATTGGGGATAATACCTATAGCTGCGAGATATCCACCGGATCTCAACTTGACTTCCCCTATTAACTATCTTTTGGATGGCTGGCACCCATGCTGTGATCACTTGATATACTGCCCCGGTTCGACGAAGTATTCAGGCATTCGGCATCCTATCCTGATCAGAATTTTCACTATGGAAACTTTCCTGCTGCCAAGCGCTTACTCGCAAGTAAAACAAATTGTTCTGCATAAAAGATATATTAAATGCAATGTGTATGACAGTTTTGAAATCCAATTATGTTCACAGGAAAAAAAACATGCTTCAATGTCAACATTAATACAACGTTGTAAGAGGAATCCTTTTAGGAGTCAGTTTCGATGCGATCTTTACCGAAGTATGCTTTTGAAACAAACCTGCTTCAATTAGGACTTTTTCAGGTTGTAACGTGGTCAGGTTCGCGGTTTGAAAGAAGGGATAAAGGCTCAAAATTCCTTCTAACCCACCCATTCTCCGTGATGCTCTCCAATCCTATATTCAGCTAATTCAACACTAGCGCTTGCCTTTCAAAGGTTGAATGACAGGAGTGATGGTTCAGGAAACCACAAGTTTTTGGGAGTGACAGTCACTCGCTTTTCGTCTCTGGTGCCTGAATCACACGACTTATTTTTCATTATCATTTTTCTTTGATTTCCCTAACTTTTTCCTGGACTGGCTCTTTTGAGCTTCTTTTGATTTCGAAGTCCAGCGGGATGCCTTAATTTTTGCCTAAGTCACTTTTTCAAGATTCGACTTAGCGGACTTTTTTTTTCTTTTTTTTGAACAAATCGTGTGACACCGGCTTGTCTGACTTGTTAAAGGGATTGTGACTGTTTCACTCCTTGGTCGACAAGGGATAACCACTGAGGTTCTTTAGGCACAACCTATACATGTGTGATTGATCCTCGAACGAGAACACTCCTATTGCAATTTGGATGTTTGGCCGAATTAACTGACACCTACCCTGCCCCGGGTTATGATTGAGGGTTTTTCGTTTTCAGAAAGAACTCCTACTACTAGGCTCAAAGGGGTTGACAAGGGATTATCATCCTTATATCTCCGGTGTTTAGGAATTTGAACCAATGCATGTACATCATCAACAGGTTTTATTTCAAAAGCATACAATCAGAAGCTTGTGCGTCTTTCAATTTCGTCATCCTCCCCGGATTCCGCTTAAACAAGCGTGTGACATATGTAAAAAACAATTAGTGAACACGGATGGATTAAATCAAAACATGCATAGTCATTTCATTAATATCAATCGAAAACAACAAGTTTTACAAATGAGTTTGCACTTTTAACAGAAAAGAAATTACAAACTTAAAGAAATGAGAGGATAAAATGAAAATTGTCAGCTAACTGGGCTTTCACACTAATTAGCAGCTGAGGGATGCGACCCTTGAAGTCTTCAAACTCAATCAGATGAGCGATGTACGACCAACCTTCCTCCTGGAAAGGATATGCACCTTTGGTCCATCAACTGTTGTACCCTGGCTTGAAAAGCCTCACAATCTTCAGTTGAGTGCCCCGTGGATCCTCCATGATATCCATATTGGGCCCTAGGATCGTACCCGGGAGGGTAAGGTTCTGGCACCGGTTTGAGAGCTTTGGGCTTCACCAGAGAGTTCCGAACTAGGTGCGGTAGCAGCTGACTGTACGACATAGGCACTGGACGAAAATGAGCATTCCTTCTTTTCAAATTGTTGCGGGGCCTACTCTGAATCTGGCGACAGTAATCTTGCTGCGAAGACCCAAAAGGTCGTGGACTTTGAACAGAAGAAACGTCCGGCGACTGGGCTTGAACTCTTGAGGACTCTCTTTATTCAGGCGCTTTCATCCTTAAACTTGATCCAGGAACATGCAGCAACTGTGGGCAAGGGGATTCTGACACCAAAGATTGTAGGATATACTCTTGACCTACTACAGCTTTAGGAACAGGAATAGGAGTATCCATCCCTTTTGCATGATATGGAATAAATTTGTCTGATACATTCATACCGCCCGACGTGAATTCAATTGTCTTTGAATCAATCAGGTCCTGAACTTTATGCTTAAAAGCTTTACAGTTCATAACGTTGTGCCCCTGCCCCCTAGCGTGGAAATCACAATGAGCATTGATATAATAGCCTGGTGGTGGCTGGCCAGTAAATGGAGCCAAAGTCCGAGGCTTAACTAACTGAAGTTGGAGCAAGAGTTGTACCAACTGAGTATAATCCATGGGGATCTGATTGAATCTTCTGTCTGGTGATTTTATCCTTTGAGCATACTTCATGACCTTGGGATTATCTTGAGAAACGGGACGTAGCTAATGACGCGGAAATTTTGGAACCTCCGGTTGTGCAGAAGATCTCTGACACGCATTACGCTCTTGGTATATGTTCCACAGACAGAAGTGGCGCAAGCATCTTTGCTGCAGCCTCAGGCACTTGATCACCTTCTTTTCTAAGCATGTTCCTTATCACTTCCATGATTAAGCCCACATGAGTTTTCAACTGCTGGTTTTCCTCTCTGAGCGCATTCTGATCCAAGCGTAACGCCTGCATGTCCAACATGAACTGCCCCATCTGGCTCTTGACTTCTCTCAGCTCTGCTCGAACTTGCTCTATAACTTTGCAGGGATTCCTGTGATCTATCTTATTGTATAACCTGCAACAAACTTTGGGAGTACATGAAGTCAGATTAACAGCTCCGAGGTACCTGTTATGCCAAAAATAATATGCCAGATGCAGGCAAGTATGCAACAAGGAAATTTCGGGATAGCACCAAGACAAATAGGAAACCCAAGATCCAAATAAGGATAACCATCACACATATATGCGCCATACAGGAGTAACTGAATACAAACAGAGTGACCTCGACCAACAAGCCTGGCGATGGTCAGCATACAGTAATGAACAAATACTACACAGGGATACAACCCTCAGCTGAGTCTTCAGTCTGACACTCTTCTAAACAAATGCTCTCGGTGAATTCCTCTGATACATGAACGGATACACCCGCTTGGCAAGATGAAGGAAGATCGTTGATTTGAACACCCTGAGACGTGATTGATATCCTATTGGAATCCAGCAGAGTCTGAACCTGGCTTCTAAGCACCTTACAATCTTCAGTTGAATGCCCATGTGCCCCAGCATGGTACTCACAGCGGGCGTTGACATCAAAGCCCGGCGGATATGGCGGAATCTCTGGATTAATCTTCTTCGGCACTATTAACCCACTTCTGATCAAATCCGGCAACACTTGACTGTACGATACCGACAACTGAGTAAAATGCCTCTCTGGTTTCCTTGATCTTCGTCTGGCGTGCTGACACGGTTGACGATGATATGATTGTTGACTCTGAAAGGAAACAGAGTTCTGATACTCATACCCAATACATTGCTGACTCTAAACACTCGAAGTATCTGAAAACTAAATCTGAGGTACTGGAGATTCCGAGATAACATCACTTTCTTTCTCCCATTCTTCTTGAGAACTAACAACTAATTCGTTTTCATACACTGAGGTATCTGAGATGTCTCAAATTTTTCCTCTCTTAATTCCACTCTCGATATGTTCACCCATTATCACCAAGTCAGCAAAGTTCGACATTTTACCGATGATCATCTTGTCAAAGAAACGGCCTTTCAAGGTACCCAAGAATATATCAATCAACTCTCTGTCCTGAAGTGGGGGTTGCACACGAGCAGCTAATTCTCTCCATCTCTGTGCATACCCTCTGAAGGATTCATTGTCCACTTGAGATAGTTCTTGCAACTGCACACGACTAGGAGCCATATTGAGATTGTAGTCGTACTGCTTCACAAAGGCATTGGCTAAATATGACCAGGATCAGACGCAATCCCTCTTCAACTGCATATCCCAACTCAACGATGCTCCACTCAGACTGTCCTGGAAGCAGTGAATCATAAGCTGATCGTTACAGACATGTGAAGTCATTTTCCTGTAGAACATTACCAAATGCTGCTTCAGACAACTATCCCCTTTGAATTTCTCAAAATTCGGAATTTTGAACTTCGGAGGCATCACCAGACCGGGTACCAAACACATGCTCGAAGCATTCAAATTAAGGGTATCCTGACTCATCAGGGCATCAAGCTTTTCCTCCAATAGTTGACATTTTCTCATAAACTCAACAGTCTGCGAATCTTCAGCATTAACCTTTGGAATAGTCCTCTGAAAGTCTGGCACAAGGAAGGTGAATTTTTGATAGTCCGTGTCATGAAGAGAAGATAAATCTCTATCTCTGGCAATAGGATGCTCTTGAACTTCGACAGGAATCTGCACAGGCTGAGCTTGAGCAACATTGTTCGCTGGAGTCCTCTGAATATCGGCGTCTCCTTTGGTCATAGCTGTTATGGCTTCCATGAGTTGATCTAGCTGATTCTTCATCGATTCAAACTCTGCCCTTGTAACAACCATATTCTGCTCTGCTAAGTTCATGATTCTGCCAGAAGCTAATTCATGTCCGATACGAATGTCGGGAAATTAACTAACGGAGCAGACAAAAGATGGGTGAGCTCCCTGTTCCGGATGAGGATGGATATGCAAAAATGAGATGCACATGAAATGCAATGCAAAATGCAGAATGCTAATGCAACAGACATGGGGTCAAAGTATCCAATGCTCAAACTTGCTGCTGCGCCGTTGACTGAATTCAGCAATAGCTCTTCTCTAATCAAAACCCTGAGATAACACACGTGACGGAACATTCAGGATCAACAGTCCGCACTGACAAGAAAACCAGGGTTGGTTGAAGGCCAGGTCTCCTGCAAAACCCATCCCTTCTCACATGTGGGTTCTAGTCTTGAAAGGTACGACATATGCGGGCGGTCATTGTTATATACTTTCGAGAAACGATGATACGTTCACCGTTTCTGGTTTGGCATCATAGTCTAATGAAGCGGCCTCACTTAGCTGACTTCCCAAATGAATGGTCCTCAGAGTCGACAGTCTCTCTAAGTCAATATTCCCTCAACTGCACCAGACGCGCAGAATAGAATATTTCCAAAGGAAAACCTCGTCTGAATGTGAATTTCACGCGAGCTATTGCGCAGCCAAACGCCAGACAAGCTCCCGCTAATCTCCACTCTAATCCTATGTGTATACTCAAGCCCAGGTCCGGCTTATCTCTCAATGGAACAACCCAACCCACTCTAATCCTATGTGTATACTCAAGCCCAGGTCCGACTTGTCTCTCAATGGAACAACCCAACCCACGACTTATCTCTCAATGTACATAAATAAAAAATAACTGCACAAAAATAAACACCCAAAGACTCAACAGACAAGCGCTAGGAGTGACTCGCATAGGGAACCATCGCAGTCCCCAGCAGAGTTGTCAGTTGTCGCAACTGCAAAATACACCCGGCGGAAAACAGAAGAGTCGCCACCTTTCATTATTTATCCCAAAGAGAGGGAAAGGAAACAATCGGAAAAACCTGACGAAAAAAGGAAAACACGAGGTCATCGCAACTAAGTTCTGGATTCGGGAGTTGGTTACGCAAGGGGAAGGTATTAGCACCCCTCACGTCCATCGTACTCGACGGGATCCATGCTTGTTGTCTATCTAAGGGTATTTTTAAACTATCTACGCTACAGGCTTGCGGGACAAAAAGAAAAGAAAAGAAAGAGACTCGGCAGAGCATCGCAGCACTGTGCCTACGTATTCCCTCATGCAATGGGAAAGTCAAAGTTAACGTAGTTCAGCTAACTACGGGAGAGAAGGGGGGAAGGTTGCTCGCCAAGACATCGCATCTTGTGCCTACGTACTTTCATCTGGTATGAAAGATCATAGCAAACGTAGTTTGGGCTGACACGAAACCACAAGTTGATCAAGTGTTTTAATCGAGTAAAGTTAAACCTCCGTTCCAGGAGTTAGGGACAAAGCTTGTTTACGGTAGAACCGAAGCTTAACAACACTCTTTAGTGAAAAAAAGGTTTCTGATTAATCCCGACTAAAAAAGGTTTGACATTTGTTTTGTGTTTTTTAGTGAAGTGAATTAATTCGGTTTGTGATTCACGTTGCACTAAAGACTATGACATGGAGGCGAATGCGTCGTATATCGCCCCCAAACGGGACGTATACTAAACACTCTAGATAAGTGAGAGGAAACCCCTCACTCATCATTCCCCATGTAGCTTAAGGCTCGTAGCGTGCAACGTTTATCGCATTTATTAGATGAGTTAGAATGGTTTTGAGATGAGAAGAGAGGCGCACGGAAGGTCTAAGGGAAACTTGGCCCTAACGTTGTCATGCAATGTGATCCTAAAGTTTGGATGAAAAGGGGAAACATCTACCCTAATGTTAGCATACTTGGATTGAACACCTAATGTCTCTCCTACTCCCATCCTAAATGGAGGGACTAGGAATCCTATGGGGATCATGGCAAAAAGCACAAGAAAAACAAAGGAAGGATCAATCACAAGTAGAAAATGCAAACATGAAAAATGCACATCTAGAATGGTGGGAGGGAGGAAAAAATGTGTGGGGCAGAAGCCACCACAAGCGCGTCTCGACCTCAACAGCGATGCAAGAATGATGCAAACATGTGTGGAAAACAAGAGATGAAAGAAAATGAACGTGCAAACAAATGATCAATTTGAACCACATACTCGAGCATGCAAACAATTGAAAAATGATCATACATGTCAACAAAATCATGATTAATCAACCACAAACAGTGACAATTATCCAAAACAATTCAATCCTAATGCATCACACTGATCTATGATGATTCGAATCGATACGGTATGCAAACAAGCAAGCAAAACAACAAATATGACATTCTGGCACAACGTTAATCGGTTAACACATACTGTTAATCGGTTAACCTATGTAAAACAAGTGAAAATCTGCAAATTCCCAGGTGTTAATCGGTTAACACCAGGCGTTAACCGGTTAACACCCTGAAAAATTTTAAAAATGTGAATATTTGAATTGGTTAATCGGTTAACCATACAGGTTAACCGATTAACACTGTACCAGAAGCCAAAAACAGCAGCAGAAAATCACTTCCAGCATAGAAACAACTTATCCAAAGTTCCAACAGATCAACTTATCAATTAAGCACGAAATTAACAACAGAAAACAGAGATCCAACAGCATGGATACACAATTGCTCAACCATATCACAAATCAAACGGATCGAAATCAACAAAATTCAATCGAATATGAAGATTAACATGATAAGCTCAAAAATTAAATCGGATCGAGAATTCCAACCTTCGAAGCGGAGATTTGCTTCGGTAAATCTTGATCAAACTGAATTTGAGCAGATCCAAACAAGATTATCCGGAAAACTTCAAGATCCACAATAATTCTTGTAAGAGGAATGAAGATCAAACACTTTTAAGCCAAATTACCCCAAATAAGCACTTCCAACTCAAGCTCCAAAATCAGATCTCAATTTGCACGAAAATTGATTATGAAAATTGATCCAATGATGATGGTAAATGGAGGTTTATGCTCAAGAATTCATTGATTCCAATGAAGAATCAAGAATTCCAATGAAAAAAGAGCTTTGAGTGAGTTTTGGAAATGGAGAAGTTGAGAGAATTTGAGTGAGAATTCTGATCAATTCTGAAAAATGAATGTGAGAAATGAAAATTGGATGGCGAGGTTTAGAGTGAATCATTTAAATATCACTTAGGTTTGGGATCCAAAGCAAGGATTGGAATTTGGATTGGAAATCAAGGCTTGGAATGTGGAATGGGATTTTGGAGGGAAATCTGAATTTTAAAGATGTTTTAGATCCTTCCCCAAATGAGAATTTGAATTCCAAGGTAATCAAAATTGGACCCCAAGTGCAATTGGCTTGCAAAATCACGTACAGGGCAAAATCTGCTATGGTTAACCAATTAACCATATGCGTTAATCGGTTAACGCTGTTAAAATTTCAAATCTAGGCTGATTCTCCTTTGGTTAATCGATTAACCATATAGGTTAACCGATTAACACCTCCAAATTTTGAATATTGGCACCTTTTGGAGGGAAATCTGTCTATTTGCCCTGTTTCAACTGTCTGAAGCTCTATTTAGCTGCTGAACTTCATTTTTGAACGTTATCACAGTGAAAATGCTTGTTATGAGCCTGAGTGTTGATCCTGCTCTGAAATTAACCTGCAAAATAAAATCGGTCGCCTGACCGCTGGGCAAAATAAATGCCCGAGCCTCTGATGCTCGCTGTTTGCTGTTCAGTCTTTGCGCCAAAATGAGCTTGAGCCACAGGAATACCTTGATCCCCTGCCTTGAGAATAAATGCCATGATATGCAAAAAATGCAAAATGCAATGAAACAAAAGCCAGTAACAAGAAAATCGGTTGGGCAAATTTTGGGGTGCAACAGGCACAAGATGCGATGTCTTGACGAGCAACCTTCCTTTTGGTCTGGATAGAACCAATTGGTCTTACAACATAGAGTTAGGTAGAGTTTGGTTAACTCTATTTAAGAATCATGGAGATGATTACTTACTTCCCTTTCTTGAGTATTCAACACAGAACTAGAGAGTTTTCTTAAACTCTACACAAGCATTGTTATGTTTGTTCCCCTTTAAACCTTGATCATAATCCAGTGTTCTTTATCCCTAGTGAGGTGAACTACGATTGCTCTGATTCTATCCTAGTTAGGATACGTAGGCAGAGGATGCGATATCTTTGCGATCAAACTTAGAAATTATCCTTAGGTCTTTACCTACAACATTATACCCTAATCCCAAGCCATAGCAAACATTTAGAAAGTATTAGCATGCAAACAAACAAAAGGTTCATGTAGAGTACTACAGACGTTTAGGATATGAAATACCTACCCTAAGCATAACCAACCCCTGATCCCCGAATCTCTTAGCATTGTTGTTACATCGCGCAAAAGGGTTTTTCTTTCTTTAACCTTTCCTTTGGATAAATAAAAGTCCTGTTGTGAATTTAATAATTAAGATTCAAGTTAATCAATAGCTTGGTATCACGATTCTCACTGCAACAGAAATGACGACTTCATTGGGGATGCATCTTAACTTGAGGGTTTAGCCTATTTTGTTTGATTGCATGCCATATTTATGAATATTAACATGTATATTTGTCAATATATTTGTTTGTTGGATATTGGGTACTTTGAGTGGTAAGGAAGTCCTATACCCGGACTCGAGTGCACTTATGATTGGATGGTGGTATATTCAAGAAGGCTTATAGGGAGTTGATTCCCGACCAAGCTAACTTGAGAAACCACCACTCTGTGGAGGCCCTCTTGAGAGTTAGTTTTGTTGAACGAGTATTCATGAAAACATTACTACTTTCGACGAAGGAGCCCATGACATTATGGACCTCTAGATTACCTTTTACCCCACTTTAGCCTTATTAGGATGTAGTGTGATGGCTATGAGGGAGTAGTCCCGAAGCAGTTGATACACGATACTACACTCGGACGAGACTCTCTTGAGAATATTATCGACTACCGAGTGATTTGGGAAATTGATAATATCTGAAAGACGGGTTGTTGACTTTGGGAACCTCTTAGAACCCTGTTCTGCAAGTTTGATAATCCATAGTACAAATCCTTGGGGAGGGGTAGACCTTTGACTCCATGCTTTGACTTTCAAGCCTTGGAAGTCTTGGTGCATGCATATGCATTTTATTTGTGAATATTTTGCCTTTGCATTATGTGTGCATCATCCCACCATATCACCATAAGCACATCATGTCGCAATTAGTTTTGTAAAACTCAGTCGTTTGTTTTAAAAGTTATAACTTTTCCAACGATTAATGAAACAAAGGTATTGTCCTATTCAATCTTCTAAGTTTTGTAAAAATCAGTCAATTTCTGGTATTTTTTAAAAGTTGTAACTTTTTTCCCAACGATTAATGAAATGGGGTTTTGACCTAAATCAAACTTCTGAGTTTTGTAAAACCAGTTTTCTTTTTGCATCTGCATTATTTATTTTCTTTTCTCAGCCTTGCGTCTCTTTGTCTCCCTCTTGTTTAGAGAGAGGGCGGGGATACCTAGCACATATCCAGGACAAATGGCAACAATGGATGAACTTTTGAGAGCTAAGAAAATGCTGAAAGAGGACATTAGAATTCTCAAGTGTCAGATGAATTAGGTTTTAGAGACATTGCAAAACATGATGAAGAGGGAAGGTCACTCTGACCATGTTGCGTCCAGAGAAACTAGGGATGAATTATCTTCGATGGTTCCTCAAACTCAAGGACATCCTCGGTTTCAACGACCAAATAACCTTCAATCTCCTCAGCACGCCCAACAAAGACCAAGGAAACCAGAGAGACACTTTAGTCTGTTTCCAATGTCATACAGTCAGATACTGCCAGACTTGATCCAAGGCGGATTGATAATACCAAAGGAGCTGAAACCGGTGATTCCTCCTTACGCTTTAGACTTTGATACCAACGCCAGATACGACTATCATAATGGGGCATTGGGGCAATCAATTGAAGATTGTAAAGCATTCAGGAACGAGGTTAAAGATTTGCTGGACTCCAAAATGATCTCTTTCACGCATCAAGGTGTTCAAGTCAACAAAACTTTTCCACCTCTCATGTCTCCTCCGCAGCAAGAACATGCACTCGGGGAAATTTTACACAAGTCAGTATCTGATCAAGCGGTCAAATATCATAAGATTACCATAAAAGACTCCCGGTACTCAGTGTTTGTTCCTCCTCAAGCTTCTCAAAGCCGGAGATTGAACAAGAAGAATTATATCAGGAAAAATAAGACTTGCGGAAAACCAATTCTAGTACCGCTAAGTAAACTTTACCCGTTATTGATTCAGAATTTGCTAGTGACTCCACGACTAGCCAATCCTGTGTTAGGACCATGGCATAAAGCGAACCTGACATACGAATTTCATAAAGGAGCCGAAGGACACAACTTAGATGCATGTCTGGCATTAGGTTATTTTGTGCAAGAGCTGATCATTGACAAATACTTGATCCTCGAAGAAGACCACCCAAGAGTGGAATGCGGATATCATACTGGGACAATAAGGCACCTAGTTGAAGAGTGTGAACGTTTTAAACTAAGACTACAAGATTCGTTGAAACCTCATGAGGATAAATCAAATGACAGTGTCGCGATTCTTAAATCCAAAGGCAAAGGACCCGTGAGACCCCTCATAATTCTATATCACAAGGAGCAAGTGGTTGTTGAAGGTGTTTCCCAACATGGGCCTGAAGTTTGAAGTTTTTTAAACAATTTTAATTCCCTAAGACTGGCAGCTGTCGACTGTTTCAGCATTTTTGTTGTATTTTCTTTGCATTTGTATTGCTTCTAAGCTGTTATTCATTTTGAATTGGCAAGATTAATGAAATGATTGTGCATCTTTTAATTAAGTCCATTTGTTTCACTATTTCTCTTTCCTTTCATTGTTTTAAAATGAAAAAATACAAAAATTTCTTTTCTTTATCTAAAATGTTGTTTAAAGCAAAGATTGGGGAGGATGATGAAAACTATATCCATAATTGTTGTTGATATGCTTTCAATTTAACTTTGCCGATGATGTAAGGCATTGTTTCAATCCCTAAACACTGGAGTAATAAGGAAGAAAATCCCTCGTTAACCCCTTCGAGCCTAGAAGTAGGAGTTTTCTTTCTTTACAAAACAAACCCTTAAATCTCAAACCCGGGGCGGTTAGTTCTCGGTTAACTTGGAGATATGGGCATACAAGACACTTTTCATATAAAAGTGGTGCACTCAGGTTTTCCTTCGCAGACAACAAGCAAGTGTCGAAGTTTAAAAGACGATGATGGTTCACCATAAGCCATTAAACTAGGTAGTCACCTCCTTTCTCGAAAAAAAAAAAGAAGAAAAAAAAATTGAAAAGCCCGCTAAGTCAAAACCTATGAAGGAGACTTAGGAAAAAATGGGGCATCCCGTTGACTGTATATTCGAACAAAACAGTTCAGACAAAAGTCAGGGATAATAAAGAGAGGAATTCTGTAAGAGTCTTCACTCTTAAAAATTTTCAAATAGCAAAAGCTATCAAATACCGTGAGGGAGTAGTGACTACCCTAGGTTTCTAAACCATCACCAACTATCATCAGTTCAATTCTTAAGCATGTAAGAACCTGAATGTATAGTTTGAGTTAACTGAGCGTAGGATTGGAGTTCATCATGGAGAGTGGGTGGGACAAATAACTTTGAGCCTTTATCCTTTGTTTCATGAACCGTGAACCGAGCCATGTTACAACCTTTAAAAGACCTAATTGAGGAAAGGTTGTTTTGAAAGCATATTACAGCAAGGTTGGATAACCTGACTCCTAATGATCTTTGATGTTTGTGTAAGTTAATCACTTTATCCATCATTTGAAAAATGATTGGATCTCTTTCACTTTGATCACTTGATCACTCCGCCGTGTGTGTTTCATCAAAAATTTGTTTTCAAAAGTTTGCATGAATTTTGCATTAAAAATTGCCAATTTTTAATGAACAATATTGTTTGATAGACGATCTGATATCAAAGGAATCCCAACAAACGCGCCAGCTAGGGAATTTGACTTGGTAAAGGAAGCTCAGCCTGGGGCAACCACTTTGAAAGACTTTTTAATCATTTGTCACAATGTTCAGCTAACCAGAAGTGATCAGGTCAAGATCAGTTGAATCTCTTAAAAAGCAGTTTAGTATGGGGCAATTCTATTACAGTTACCAGCTAGCAGGGGCAAGTTTATTCCTCAATCGTTACTTCCATAGTCTGAGGACTTTGTTGTGCAGATACAGTTAAACTAGGGCAATCACGTCGAGATTTGTAAATCTCTCTCTATAAGAGTTTGAAGACATTAAAACATCTTTATGCCAATTCTTTTATAAAATTCTCTTGATGGTTTCTTCCCACAGACCGTGTAATCTGGGGCAGAAAAGGTTCGAAGAATGTTTGTCGCAAGAGTCGTTGCTCACTTGAAGAGGATTGTGGTATTATCGAGGGGCATAATTGTTTTTGTTCTCACGATACCTTTTTCCAGTTCCAATTAAGTTGTTACTTCGGTTGATCTTGGAATTTCCCTTTGTTTTTCCTCCAACAAAGAATTCAAACTCATGATGGCAATCCGAGTGAGGTCATGACGTTGTGGCCTAAGAAGATTACTCTCTCCCAGAGAAGGTTGCAACCATGAGGTGGAACTTTTGTTCTTTATGATCATCCCCGTTGAGGACCAACTTGGTGAAGTCGGCTGGGTATCCGTGTCGAGATGTTTATTTCATCTCCTATTTTGTTTTGTCTGTTTTGTTAGCATAAACATAAGTATGGCATAAAGCATATGCATAGCATCCGTGCATTTCTGCCATCTCTGGTTGTTACCTGTTTTGTTTCACTTCAGTGTTTTTTACCAAGTGACTGGGTGTGTTGTCTCTCTCCAATAGAGTTGTCAACCCTTAAGCATCAAACGTCCATCTTTTCTCAATTCCCTATAGAGTTTGATCCTCGTGGATGATGGTTGTTTCAACTACCTTTTTCCATGTTTGGATAAGATGCGTCCCCATTTGAGTTCATTCCTTAATGGTTGGAGTCTTGTCTAGCAGTTTCTTTCTAG
Organism: Lathyrus sativus; assembly: GCA_963859935.3. Taxonomy (NCBI): domain Eukaryota; kingdom Viridiplantae; phylum Streptophyta; class Magnoliopsida; order Fabales; family Fabaceae; genus Lathyrus; species Lathyrus sativus. Next base: position 235,886,735 of record OZ012741.1, read on the forward strand.
CTCAATCCTAGATTGAACTTCGGTCCCTGTCGATCGCCGAACCTACCTGGACGTGCATTTATTTTGCACTATCTATCAAGAAGAACATTTTGCATTGCCTTGCAAATAAGTGGCAATCTCTGTAGAGAAGCTTATCCATCTTTAACAATAAGTGGCAATCTCTGTAGAGAAGCTTATTCATCTTCAACAATAAGTGGCAGTCTCTCCTGAGAAGCTTATCGTGTTTATCATTGCTTTCAGATAAAGTGGCAATCTCGCCTGAGAAGCTTTTCCTGTTTCATTATATCCAACAACAAGTGGCCATCTCCCTCGAGAAGCTTGTTTCCAGTACATTTTCCAGATAAGTCACAGTATCTCCTGAGAAGCTTATCGTGTTTATCATTGCTTATAGATAAGTGGAAGTCTCTCCTGAGAAGCTTATCATGCATTGCTTACAGATAACTGGCAATCTATATGGAGAAGCTTATCATATTGCAACAATAAGTGGAAATCTCTGTAGAGAAGCTTATTCATCTTCAATGATAAGTAACAATCTCTGTAGAGAAGCTCATTCATCTTTAACAATAAGTGGCAATCTTTGTAGAGAAGCTTATTCATATTCAACAATAAGTGGTATTTGTCGCACCCTAATTTTTGACCATAAGACTCCACCTCTGTATGTTTCTCTTTTTTTCGCTTATGTGTGCATATTTATTGTGACTAACTAGTGTGTGCAGCTGCAATAATTCTAAGAGGAGATGGTTTTCATGCTCACTAATAAAATTATTAAGAGGATTCTAGGACAGTTGAAAATCTCATATCTTTCTCAATGGTACTTCAAGAGTAGGATACTATGACATTCGACTGTAAAAGTATGCTTCAATCTCTAGTTTTGATGATGTCAACACTACTCAAGTTCATCTCTTGGTTGCAAAAAGTCAAGTCTTTCAAAATAATCAAGATCAAGTCAAGCTATCTTTCAAGTCAAGCTACATATGGAACTATGATTCTTCAAGACTTGGATACATTGCGGGTATATCAAAATCTATCCTTATAATTGATATACAAGTGTTCAAAAACATCAATCATTTTGGCATATTACATTAGCATGTTTTTGAAACTTTAGAATTGGTATAACATTTATTTTTAAAAGCATTTTTCTGAAAAATAGCAGTGTTAACCGATTAACCATATAGGTTAACCGGTTAACCATTTCAATTTTTGAATATTTTTGTACAACGTTCAAGTGTTAACCGATTAACCATATAGGTTAACCGATTAACACTGAACGAATTTTGAAAAATGGCTTTGTTTCAAATTCAAAAATGTTTTGAAAAGTATACCAGTTCATATTTTGAAATGTACTCAAATATACCTGTTGGAAAAGGTGTGTTTACACATATAAATTCTGAGTTTTTCAATTTTGAAAAACAACCTCCAACCTCCAACCTTCAAAAACTTCCAACATTCATTTTCAAATATTCTTAGAATCAAATTCACCATTTTCAAAATCTTTTCTAAGTGTTCATATTTGCATAAAAATTTCATATTCATCTGTTGAACACTTGTGTTGAAAATTATAAGAGTGAATTTTGATCATTTGGAGATGATCAACTTTGATTGATATTATTATTCTCAAAACAAAAATCATTACAAGTATTTGTATTCTGACTTGTGATCCAGGATTGTTGGACACAAGGGTGAGTGTTTACAAGAGGATTGTTCTTGTACACTTGTTAGTTTTATTGTTTGATAGTAGGCCTCACCGGTTGATGGTGTGATAGGTTGTACTTTATTAAACAATAGTGAAAACTCTCTTTCGTGTTGAAAGGGGAGTGGAGTACTCTCGGATTGTGAGGGGAACCACTATAAATCCTGGTGTTCATTGTTCTTTTACTTTCTACTGCTTTCATAACCAAGAACACAAACCAGTAAAATTTCAAGAAACCATTAAAACCGGAAAAAGTTCTAAAGTCCTAATTCACCCCCCCCCCCCCCTCTTAGGCATACTCTGTACTTACAATTGGCATCAGAGCAGGTTAAGGTAACTTGTTCCTATCGATCCTAATGGCTTCCGCTAGTACTAACCCGGTTTTCAAAGATGGTGGAAGTAGTAACAAGCCACCACTCTTTTCTGGAGAATACTTCGACTTTTGGAAAATCCGTATGAAGGCACATCTTGAGGCTCAAGGAGATGGTATATGGGAAACCGTAGAAACTGGTCCACATGTTCCTACAAGTGTGGTAAATGGTGTTGGAACCCCAAAGATTAAATCCTCATATGATGAAGATGACAAGAAGAGAATCTTGAATGAGAAGAAAGCAATCAACATACTTCAAAGCGCTCTCAGTATGGATGAATTCTTTCGCATATCACAGTGTCAATCGGCAAAACAGATTTGGGATACCTTGGTAGAAACGCATGAAGGAACAACAGAAGTAAAAAGATCAAGACTTAACACGTTAAGTCAAGAATATGAGATGTTCCGTATGCAGCCCGGTGAATCTATTGTTGCCTTGCAAAAAAGGTTCGTTCATCTAACAAATCATTTGATTGCTCTCGGGAAGACCTTCACCAATGATGATCTCAACTTAAAAGTCCTAAGATCCTTGACAAGAGAATGGCAACCGAAGGTGACCACTATTTCGGAAAAGAAAAGTCTTTCAACAATGACATCCGCTTCCTTATTCGGAAAACTTCAAGAGCATGAACTGGAACTTGGAAGGCTTGAGAAACATGAAAGTCAAGACAAGAAGTCCAAAGAAATTGCCTTGAAGATTGATACAAGGGATGATAAAAATGACGAATCTTCCGGAGACGAAAATTTCATGCTTCTAGTAAAGAAGCTTGGTAAGTTTTTTAATAATAAAAAAATTTCTTCTTTTTCTAAAAAGAATAGACATTTCATGAAAAAGGAGGCACCCACATCAAACTAAGAAATTACATGTTACAAATGTGGGAAACAAGGTCACATAAAGCCAGATTGCCCGAAACTCGCAAATAAAGGAAAATTCAAAGGCAAGAAGGATTTCAAAACGAAGAAGGCTTATGTCGCATGGGACGACAACAAAGTGAGTTCATCATCGGAATCAGATAGGGATGAATGCGCAAAAATGGCTTTAATGGCCTCTCACCATTCCGATGACGAAAATGAGGTTAGTAGTAATTTTTCTGTCTATGATAATGATGCACAAGAAGTTATAGATGAACTTCTAAAAGAGTGCAAGACTTTGTATAGAGACATCTCATCACAAAAGAAAAGAATTTTACTTTTAGAAAAACAAAATTCTGATTTCTTGAAAAATATTGAAGATGAAAAACAAAAAGTGATGGATGAAAAACAAAGTCTTGTATGTAAGAATTGTGAGTCTTTGTCTTTTCAAATTGTTCAACTTAAAAGAGTTTTAGAAAGATACGAAAAAGTTCAAATTGGCTTGGAAGAAATTCTTAAACATCAAAGGTATCCTAATGATAAAAGTGGATTGGGATATTTTAATTTTTCAAAACCAAGCACCAATAAAACCATTTTCGTTAGAGCAAGTGAACAAATTGTTAAAGAAGAGACAAGCACTTCTAAAATTCAGCATCAAAATCATAACAAGAAAAGAATTGATAAGAAAAAGAATTATATTCCTAGGTATAGAAGTCATTTTCAACCTACGTGTTTTTACTGTGGAATTAAAGGGCACACACCTAATGCTTGCTATGTACGTAATATTGGTGTTGCAAAGGGGCATTATGTGTGGGTTGAAAAGGGTACTAACTATCAAGGACCCAAAGCAATTTGGGTACCTAACACTACCTAATTTTGTTTTGTAGGCATGCTTGAAGACAACCACAAATCAATGGTATCTTGATAGTGGTTGCTCGAAGCATATGACGGGAGACATAAACAAATTTTCAAGTCTATCATTAAAGGCCAAAGGATACGTCACTTACGGTGATGATAATAAGGGAAAAATTCTTGGAGTTGGAACCATTGGTGCACCTCCATGTACAATCATCGAAGACGTTCTTTATGTGGAAGGCCTTAAACACAACCTACTTAGCATAAGTCAATTGTGTGACAAAGGGTTCCGAATCAACTTCACAAAGGAGGAATGCTTGATAGAACATGAAGTCACTCATGACATTTTGCTAAAAGGTAAAATATATAATAACATTTTTATGATTTCTTTTGATGACTCTTCCTTGAAGGTAAAGTGTCTTATGGTGAACAACAACGAGGCGTGGCTTTGGCATAAAAGATTTGCTCACATTCACATGGAGCATTTAAGCAAGTTGATAAAGCATGATCTAGTTGTTGGTCTTCCGAAGATAAAATTCATCAAGGATAAGTTATGCGATGCATGTCAAAAGGGAAAACAGATCAAGACAACTTTCAAATCCAAGCAAGTGGTTTCTACATCAAGACCACTTCAATTTTTGCATATGGATCTTTTTGGTCCATCGAGAACAAAAAGCTTCGGAGGTAATTTCTACGCCTTAGTTATTGTTGATGATTTCTCTCGATACACTTGGACATTGTTTTTAGTGCAGAAAAGTGATGCTTTTAAAGCATTCAAGAAATATGCAAAGAAAATTCAGAATGAGAAATCACTCACCATAGCCTATATAAGAAGCGATCACGGTGGAGAATTCCAAAATTCAGACTTTGAAGAATTTTGCGAAGAGTATGGAATTTCTCATAATTTTTCAGCACCAAAGACGCCTCAACAAAACGGTGTCGTAGAACGGAAGAATAGATCACTGGTAGAGCTTGCAAGGACAATGCTCAGCGACACAAATATTCCTAAATATTTTTGGGCAGATGCAGTTAGTACAACATGCTTCGTAAGCAACCGTGTCAATATTCGACCACTCCTCAAAAAGACTCCGTATGAGTTGTTCAAGGGAAGAAAACCGAATATAGCATTCTTCCACATATTCGGATGCAAATGCTTTGTTCTCAACAACAACAAAGATAATCTCGGTAAGTTTGATGAGAAATCCGACGAAGGTATATTTCTTGGTTACTCTCTTTATAGTAAAGCATTTAGAATTTTTAATAAGAGAACACTTACTATTGAAGAATCCATTCATGTTTCGTTTGATGAGACTAACCCCTCGAAAGAGGATAATATTATTATGAATGATGATGATGATATAGTAGGTTCTCCACAACAACAAGAAGAGATTCCAAAGAATCAAGAAATACCACGAGAAGATGTCACTTAAATCATTGAAGAACATCAAGATCTTCCGAAGGAATGGAGAACACACAGAGATCACCCGATAGATAAAGTTATTGGTGATATTAGCTAAGGCGTTGCAACTCGACTTAATCTAAAGGATGCTTGTCTCAACATGGCTTTTGTGTCTCAAATTGAACCAACCAAGATTGATGAAGCTTTAGGCGACGACCAATGGATTGTAGCAATGCAAGAAGAACTCAACCAATTCGAAAGGAATCAAGTTTGGAGTCTTGTACCAAGACCAGACCATAAGCACATCATAGGAACAAGATGGGTGTTCAAGAACAAACTTGACGAGAATGGGATCATAGTTCGTAACAAAGCAAGATTGGTCGCACAAGGCTACAACCAGGAGGAAGGAATTGATTTTGATGAAACGTTCGCTCCGGTAGCAAGGTTAGAAGCAATTAGATTACTACTTGCTTACGCTTGTTCTATGAATTTTCAGTTGTTCCAGATGGATGTCAAAAGCGCTTTCCTGAATGGGTACATTAATGAGGAAGTCTACGTCAAATAACCTCCAGGTTTTGAAGACTTCAAAAATCCCTCACATGTCTACAAACTGAAAAAGGCACTCTACGAACTAAAACAAGCACCAAGAGCATGGTATGACCGCCTTAGTAATTTCATATGTGAGAAAGGATTTACGAAAGGAAAGGTTGACAAGACATTGTTCATAAAGAAGATCAAAGGAAACACTTTATTGGTTCAAGTCTATGTCGACGACATCATCTTCGGATCAACAAACAAAGAACTCTGCGAAGAATTTTCACTTATGATGCAAGGAGAGTTCGAGATGTCCATGATGGGAAAATTGAATTATTTTCTTGGACTACAAATCAAGCAAACTAAGGATGGTATCTTCCTCAACCAAGCCAAGTATTGCAAGGAATTGTTAAAGAAATTCGATATGGATGGTTGCAAGGTAATGTCCACTCCTATGGGATCCAGAACGTACATTGATCAAGATGAATTCGGTGCTCCAGTTGATATAACAAAATATCGAGGTATGATTGGTTCATTACTATATTTGACGGCAAGCCGTCCTGACATTATGTTTAGCGTTTGTTTGTGTGCACGCTTTCAAGCAAGTCCAAAGGAATCGCATCTCACAGCCGTAAAGAGAATCATAAAGTATCTCAAAGGGACAATGAACGTCGAATTATGGTATCCTAAAGGTAGTATTTGTTCTTTAGTTGGTTACTCTGACGCTGACTATGCAGGATGTAAGACCGATAGAAAAAGCACAAGCGGTACATGTCACATTCTCGGGAATGCATTAGTGTCATGGGCCTGCAAGAAGCAGGCGTGTGTGGCACTCAGTACAGCCGAAGCGGAATATATTGCAGCAGGAAGTTGGTGTGCACAAATTCTGTGGCTCAAGCAACAAATCCTCGATTACGGTATAGATCTCGGCTGCATTCCTCTTAGATGTGATAATACAAGTGCCATCAATATTACAAAGAACCCGGTCTTGCATTCAAGAACAAAACATATAGATATCCGGCATCACTTCCTTCGAGATCACGTATTGAATGGAGATGTAGATGTTACTTTCGTCGACACGCACAATCAACTCGTGACATCTTCACCAAACCTTTGGCGAAAGAACCATTCTACAAAATTCGGCGAGAACTTGGGATTCTTGATGAAGGTGACATCTGACCTTTTCTCTAATATGTGTATGCATTATTTTTGATGTATTTTCATGTGTATGCATTCTGTTTTTTAAGTATTTTTCAAAAATTCAAGTGTGTTAATCGATTAACCATATGGGTTAACCGATTAACACTGTTAAATTTTCAATTCTGACTCAATTTTTTTAATGTGTTAACCGATTAACCTATATGGTTAACCGATTAACACTGTTAAATTTTCTAAAAATCAGAAACGAAAATTAATTAAATTTTTGAAAATATTATATTTCATAAATGTATTTTTTATGTGCTCCATATTCTCTGAAGTATCCAAATCCATATCCAAAATCATATCCCCTCTTAAAGAGTTTTGTGGAACTTCCCTCTTCAAACCCTAACTTCTCTCTCCCACTCTCTAAAGTTGGAAAACTCCTCATAACTATCCCCACAACTTCTCAAACCCTAACTTCCTCAAAACCCACAACCTCAGTTTTCTCAAACTTTCATCCATGGCTTCAGCATCAAACCGCGGCAAGGGAAAGGTACCAGAACATCATTCTGCATCTGATGAAGAAGATATCCCTATGGAAACAACCAAGAAGCGCAGAATGGATTTCAAAGTCCGAGTTTATTCCATCCTCCCGGTAAAAGACTGTGTTGTGGAAGAAAATCTGTCTGATGTTGCTGCAATGCTGAACATACCATCATCTGGGTACTTTCTGAGAAAGGGAGTTAACCACGTGGAAGGGCCGTGGTCCAACTACGACAAGATGGAGTTCTACTATCAGATATGCATATTTCCAAAGGAGATGATTATCGCCAACCAACGCACTGCTCGTCTGTTGTACTATGCAAAGAATCTTACCGTTTCTGATCGGATGCTTCACTACATAATCTGTTATGTGCTGATTCCCAAGGATTCGAATCATGCACAAATTAATGATCTGGAAATGCAACTCCTTTTCGCCATCAAGAACAAGATTCGTGTTAATTGGATTCAGACCATCATGTATCACCTTCAACAACAACTATCTCCTTCAACCCGTCTTCCTTATACAAGGCTGGTATCAAGAATTTTGGAACTGACTACTTTGGATCTTAACCGTGAACCAACCATCAAGATGAAATCAACCACCAATGAGATCAACGAGATTACAATTGTCAAGAATACTGGAATTTTTAAGGATACTGACGGTACTTACAAATATTCAGATGAAGGAGCCAATGCTAACCAAGCTTATCCCTTACCTGAAGGAGGCATTACAAATGAGTTCCTTTACCAAACTATAATGACTCAGCATAGAGAAACCTCCCGGGCCATTGCTTCTCTCCGAAACCTTGTACTTTCCTCTCACCGCACCAACACTGACAACCTTGTTGTATCTGATGAAGAAAATGAAGGACAAGAGGAAGAAGAGGAGGAGGATATGGCGGATGAGGATCTTTAGAGAATATGTTGTTGATGTTGTTTTATTGCTTTGCTTTCTAGTTTTAAGTTTTATGCTTCCATTTGAACTATGTTTTATTGTAACAAGTACAATTTCCGTTTTTTTGCATTTTATATGTACTACTTTTTATGCTATGTGCTTACTTGGCTTTGCATGTGCTTACTACTATATATGCTGCTATCTTGTGTTTTTCTTTGAAAGCTCTTCCTTTTTGCTGATGTCAAAGGGGGAGAAGAGCTTGGTTCTATTAATGTCTCTCTGTGTGCAGATTTCTTTCCTCTGTTAAGATAGGGGGAATTGCTAGACATAGGGGGAGAAACATATCAAGAACCAAAAGATATCGCACAACACTTTTTGATTGCCATCATCAAAAAGGGGGAGAATGTAAAAGCATGCTTCAATCTCTAGTTTTGATGATGTCAACACTACTCAAGTTCATCTCTTGGTTGCAAAAAGTCAAGTCTTTCAAAAGAATCAAGATCAAGTCAAGCTATCTTTCAAGTCAAGCTACATATGGAACTATGATTCTTCAAGACTTGGATACATTGCGGGTATATCAAAATCTATCCTTATAATTGATATACAAGTGTTCAAAAACATCAATCATTTTGGCATATTACATTAGCATGTTTTTGAAACTTTAGAATTGGTATAACATTTATTTTTAAAAGCATTTTTCTGAAAAATAGCAGTGTTAACCGATTAACCATATAGGTTAACCGGTTAACCATTTCAATTTTTGAATATTTTTGTACAATGTTCAAGTGTTAACCGATTAACAATATAGGTTAACCGATTAACACTGAACGAATTTTGAAAAATGGCTTTGTTTCAAATTCAAAAATGTTTTGAAAAGTATACCAGTTCATATTTTGAAATGTACTCAAATATACCTGTTGGAAAAGGTGTGTTTACACATATAAATTCTGAGTTTTTCAATTTTGAAAAACAACCTCCAACCTCCAACCTTCAAAAACTTCCAACATTCATTTTCAAATATTCTTAGAATCAAATTCACCATTTTCAAAATCTTTTCTAAGTGTTCATATTTGCATAAAAATTTCATATCCATCTGTTGAACACTTGTGTTGAAAATTATAACAGTGAATTTTGATCATTTGGAGAAGATCAACTTTGATTGATATTATTATTCTCAAAACAAAAATCATTACAAGTATTTGTATTCTGACTTGTGATCCAGGATTGTTGGACACAAGGGTGAGTGTTTACAAGAGGATTGTTCTTGTACACTTGTTAGTTTTATTGTTTGATAGTAGGCCTCACCGGTTGATGGTGTGATAGGTTGTACTTTATTAAACAATAGTGAAAACTCTCTTTCTTGTTGAAAGGGGAGTGGAGTATTCTCGGATTGTGAGGGGAACCACTATAAATCCTGGTGTTCATTGTTCTTTTACTTTCTATTGCTTTCATAACCAAGAACACAAACCAGTAAAATTTCAAGAAACCATTAAAACCGGAAAAGTTCTAAAGTCCTAATTCACCCCCCCCCCTCTTAGGCATACTCTGTACTTACATCGACTATTGAGGATATTCGGAAGCAAGTTATGACAAAGTGTGGAGTCGTGATCAAAGCGAGTTATGGGTGTTTGGAATACTCGAAATTAAATGTTTCACCAATTTGAGTACGAATTAGAGATGCACAAATATGCCGTTAAATTCAATTCGATTAATAAACAAGGGCTCGGTCGTACGGAGATAAAGGATTAAATGGTGTTTTCTTGGCAAGACCACAACTGCACTTCCAAATTGGTAGAACCATGATTTCATGATTTATTTTATTAAGAGCATACAAGGAGCAATTTCTATGCAAGGCCACTGTCTTCGTTACAAAATGTTACAAGGCGTATGCCATAAGGAACAGGAATATTACCACTGTTGTTTACAACTTTTCCCAACAAATGCAAAGGTCAATCCAAGAATGCATTTTAAATGGACAAATACCAATGTGGATGTGTTTTAACTACAAGTTATCCCATATTTCAAGTCATTACAAAGACGTGTTCTTAATTAAAGATTTTAATTCCTCAAAGAGGGCACTTAACGTGGAAGAAACATTTATTTGAAGTCAAGCTTACAGCTTTTGAGAAAGAATCAATGAGCTTGTTTTAACAACACTAAAACTACAATATGTAGCGACAAGAGAAAACTCCGTATACAAAAAATTGTGCTTCCGTAACAGGTGTGCCACATAAACAATTGCATCAACGACATGGAACAACTCGCCAGATAGTTTCCTCATTAGAGCACTCAACGCCGTAGCAGCAGCAGCAGCAGCAGCAGTTTGTCCTCAACTTCAGCAGCTATAACCCCAACATCAGCAGTGGCACCACAACTCACTTTGATGCCTCCAGTTCAAACTGACCAGGTTTTTGCTTCAGGATCTGGGCCTACTGCTCCTGCTACCGACAATCAGGGATTATCATATAACAGCGGGAGATCTCCTAGTCAGTCTTCTCCAAGTATCCAAGACAGAGACAACCTTGACAATATTACAACTTTTGTTTTACCCAAAAGTATTGGTTGATGCAAACGCCACGAGTCACAAAGGAAAGCAAGATTAACGTATCAACGAGTAGCAAGAGTTTTATTAAATCATTCAATAAAGATGCTATTGCTTAAACTAATGTTCAACTTAATTTGATTCAATGTACATCTTCATAGTGGCGTATCTAAAGCCATCGCGAGTTAACCAAATTCATAACAGTACATGTTTCATAGTAATCCGACCATAACTGGTTTGCATCAAGAATGGGCCCGGCTATGACATTTAAAGCTACATGAAAGTGCAATTTCAACGTACATTTTCTTCTAACCTGATCAAGCATGGATCACAATAATCCGAAAAGGGCAGGATTTATCACAATGTTTGCCTCCACCGCAAGTTCAACCAAGAACTTCTAAAATGTTATGAATTTATCTGCAAATGGTCATAGTTTATCCGAATTTTCGGTATCAGATACTGAGATCAAGCCAAGTGATTTACCTTCTCATAATGGTTTTAAACATAACCACGCTGCTCCACCACCACTCTACCATCCAAAGTTTGTTTACTGCATAGAGCATGAAGATCAAATTAAACTAAAAATTAACCACATCATATGATTCATATGAGGACCAGGATGTCAAGATATTGGAAGCTTACCTTGTTTAACCAATCTCCAAGCTTCGACATTGTCGCAGCCCTCCTTGCAACGTCATGAACCTTCAGACCATCATCTCACAGCAGTTCCCCAAGCCCTGCATCAACACATGAAACAATAAAGGGATTTGGTTAGAATTACAAGAAGCTCCTGCTTAGTTTGATGTGAACACCACGTTCCACCAACAATAATCAAAGACAACCACTATTTAGGAGTCAATCGAAAACTCAAGGTAGAGTTGGAAAAGTTAAACCCTCAGAACTACGAAGTGCATCATCGGGCATAGGAACGAGCGACCGAGAGGGCAACAACCGAAGCTGTCACCTACTCCCTACCGTACATCGAAGATCAAATTCGGTCAAGCAAAGCAATTAAGTCTCAATGGTCCAATATAATGCAAAACACAACTACCTCGAGGCAGTAGGGGCGTTCTTATTTCCCTCATGGCTCAAACCCGTAAGTCATCATTTCCACTTTGAACCCTTCTCGGCAACGGCATAATAACCAGCAGCTGCTGAACTACTAACAACATCCTGGAAGAAGAAGAAGAGAAACAACTGCAGATATCATTTGCAAACCATAACAGCACAACAAAATCAAGTCATCATCAGCAAGTGCAAACTCAACAACAGCAGTCTCAAAACCTAATGGCTCAGACCATCAAAACATCATCACCATATCTCAACCTTTCCCCGACATTACAAAACCGACGACCTCTGAATCCAGCAAGCACCCTCCACCTCTGAACTATAAAGTAGGTCCCCACCAAGCTTGACAAAATTCAAATGCGCAGCAACACATGCCCAAGAAGCAAATTGTAACACGGCCAATTGATTGGTTTAATTTCTTCAAAAACTGGACTCTACCCATTCCAACACGTTTATTTTCCTTGAAAAGTTGAAAGCGTCCTTGGCTTCAGTGGATTCGATTTCAGCCTCACCAATTCCACTACCTGGACTGGTAACTGTCCTTTGGCCCAAACCCTTTTGTTATTCACACCTGCCAAGTCAGAAATCAAAGTTAGTAAACCAATCGAGGAATATACCCTGATCAAAAAAATAAGATCCTATTCAGATCCTATCAAATCCTTCAGCATCAAGTGAAGATTCCTCAAATCAAATCACCCATATTGAATTTTCATCAACAACATTAAACACAATCATACGAAGAAGGAAAGTTTTTGAATCCAATTACACGAAAACGGAAGGTTTTCATACCAATTAATCAGAAATCTTCTACTCAGGGGCCTATAAATTAGAAGGAAATCGACAACATTAGAGGGAATCACCAAAACCACGAAACCCAAGAGTCCGCAAAACACAAAAGGAGGGAGAAAGACTTATCTATCCTGTTGACGAATCCATTCCGCCGCCGCAAACGACATTGTCACAAAGCTTCGGTAAAACTCCATTCTCGATAAAGTACTGAGATCGCTTTGATCATTTGTTAATGTTGTAGATTGAAGTAAATGGCGAGAAGGAAACCAATCGTGAGAGAGGAGAGGAACGACGAGAAGGCTGGGGTCCGATTGGGGTCCGATTTGGGGACGAAAAAGGGGGGGGGGGGCTAGGGTTCTTTCTTTCCTTCGTTTCATTTCGTTTTTTTTTCTTCTTCTTTGTCTGCAGTTGTAATTTGATTTCCACATACTCACCACACCACACTCACGCTAATCCACCAACCCACTAATTAAACCCTTAATCAACTTTTTTTTAATAAAAAAATAAACTAAGTAATCATCCTGCTTTTAGTTAGATCCTTGTTTTTTTTTAATTATTACAGACTAGTAAACCTTTTTTAGGATAATAATGTAGTTTCTTATTTTATTAAAATAAACCTCTTTCTAAACAACTTAATTTTAATAATAACTTTTTTTTATAATGACTAGAAAACTATTTTATTTAAAAGAAGCCTTTTCATAATTTATCTGTTAATCATAACCAACCATTTCATTTTAGAGAAAGATAAAAACCCTCTTAGTAAATTAAATTCTTTTCTTAAATTAACCTCATCAGATTAACTTAACCTTTTTTAAATAAATATTAAGCACCCATTTTCCAATCTAAATTAATCTTTTATGATAATGTTTAAAGACCCTTTTAAATCCTTTTTGCTTAAAATCAATCTCGATCTAAACCTTTTAGTAAAATTGACCTTTTTCTAAATCAACCTCACCGCTTAGTCTAAACTCTTTTTATTAAAACTAATATTAACTTTTTTCATAAAATCAAATCTAACTAAATAATGTAACTTTTCTTAAAAGTAAATCCAACCTCTTCATCGATACCGTAAACATTAATCTTCTGAAATAACCAAATAAGTTCCTAACACCAACTCACCCTTTAATAAACCAAATAACTTTCTTAAAGTAAATCCAACCACTTCTAAAAAATCAACTCGCTTAAAATAAGTCGTGCACGCTTACGCCTCTCTCCGTTCGCGCACCCCACTTACACTCACTTAGAGCTTTCATGCATATGTGTATGCTTTACTTACTTGCCCTTTACTATTTCCGCAATTTACTTTTCCTCAATTTATAATTATCAATTTACTTTTCTCGCATCGCATTCCGTCCAAAGGAAAAACCTACACATGATTCAACAATCGTGTGTAGTGCACATCATTTGCATCATACTCCCTTACGATCCTTGATCCCATTCAAGTCGATCTTTAGGAGAAATCCTACCCCATAGGAGGACCTTTGTCTTTATCTTTTACAACTTAGATACAAACAAATACAACTCAAAACAACAAATATTCAAACACAATAGAGAAATAGATGTTAATCATCTTAAGCGAGATAGAATCTCCACCCCACATCAATACAATCAATACCGTAGAGACTTTTCCTTAACGGAGATAGAGGCGTACTCGTCGATTAATATCCGAGTACTTGAGCCCTTCTCTTAAGACAATGCAAAGACTATTCTCTTACAACTTGTGGCGGTTAAATCTCTCTTAAAATGACAACTCATCTTTTCTCCTAAAATCAATCAACCAACTACCCTAAACCCGTAGGAACTTTGACCACAATCAAAGTCTTCCTCAAACCCTTTAGGGGAACTACAAATACTCTGATTCCACTCCCGTAAGGATATGTAGGCATAAGATGCGATATCTTATCGAGTATAATTAGAAATAAACCCCTAGGTCTTTCAACCATTAAGCAGATAAACCATAGCAATAAACAAACATAAAACAAGAGGTTCCTGTAGAGTACTACAGAAACTTAGGATGCTAGCACCTTCCCTAAGTTTAACCGACCCCCGAACCTATAACTCCCTAGCACGCATTTGCATTGCATTGTGGGAATTTCGATCTTTATCCCTTCCTTTGGACAAATCAAAGTTCGGTTGCAAAATGAATTAAGGATTCAAACTAATCAATAGTTTGGTATCCAAATTTCACCGCGACAGAAATGGCAACTTCACTGGGGACTCCTCAGTGGGTTTCCCTATCTTATTTCTACTTGTTTATTGCTTTATATTTGTATAATTGTTTACTTATTTGCTTATTACCTTGGGTTGATACTCTTGAATGGTGAGACAAAGTCCTACACCAGGACTTGAGTTAACTTATAGGGGGTGGAATCCCGACCAAGCTGACTTGAAAATCACGCTCAATTGAGGCCCTCTCGAAAATTGTATTGTTGAACGAGTTCTTAATCGTGAAAACATGCATTATATTCGATGTTGGAGCCTATGATATTGAGGACCGTAGTTACCTTAACCCCACTTTGGCCTTTATTAGGATGTAGTGCGGGGCTATGAGGGGGTACCCCCGAAATAGTGCTACGTGATACTACACTCAAAAGAAGTTCTCTTGAGAATATTATTAACCACCGAGTACTTGGGAAGTTGATAATATCCGAAAGATGGGCTAATGACTTTGGGAACCTTATTAGAACCTTGTTCTACAGGTACAATCAACCTTTAATCCTTATCCTTTGGGAATGGGTATACCCTTTGGCTCCATGTTCGATGCAAACCTAGGATCTTTTGTTTATTTACATATGTGTCCTTATGTGCTTACTTATGTTTGTTGCACTCATAAAACATCATACCGCATTGGACTTCATGGGATTTACTTTTGTTTATGAACATTGTAGGGCACTATGGATCCCAATAGAAGGCACACTTTGAAATACACTTTTAAATGTCCTAAATTGGATGACCTAAAGAAGTTGGTAACCTTGATTGAAGACCAAGGGAAGTTCAAGAGCAAGTATGGGAAGCTGATATCTTTATTGATTCGCCAAGTGGACGAAGGACTTCTTTCCACTTTTATGATTCGCTATATCACTGTTTTACGTTTTCAGACTTCTAGATATTGCCTACATTGGAAGAATACTCCTTTTTGGTTGGTCTACCTATCTTAGAAGAATCTCCTTTCCCTTTCTTGGAGAAGGACCCTGAAGAAAGAGATATTGCTAAGGCTCTTTATCTAAAGGTATCTGATGTCAAAGGAAACTTGATTAGTAAAGGTGGTATTTTTGGTTTGACTACGAAGTTCCTAATCAGTAAAGCTATGTTTTATGCCGATTATACGAATAAGACTCCATTCGAGGAAATCTTCGCCTTACTTATCTATGGAATGTTCTTGTTCCCAAGTTTTGAAGGGTTCGTCGACCTTAATGCGATTAAGATCTTTTTGAAGAACAACCTAGTACCAACTCTGTTGGGTAATACCTATCACTCTATACATCAATGGAATCTTTATGGTGGAGGAATGATTACTTGCTGTGTACCCTTACTCTACAAGTGGTTTATTTCGCACTTGCCGAGGTCTAATTCCTTTTTGAAACTCAATGGAGGGCTTTGGTCTCTGAAAGTTATGGCATTGACCCACTCAGACATTGTTTGGTATAACCGAGTGTATGATGGGACTTTAATTATTGATGGTTGTAGTGACTTTGCTAATGTGTCGTTACTCAGTTTTAATGGAGGGATCAGTTACAATCCAGTCTTAGCTCGTCGACAGTTGGGATTCCCGGTGAAGGAACCGCCTAAGAGTGTTCAAGTGGAGAGCATTTTCTTTAGGGATGACAAGGAACTCCGAGATAAGATTCTAGCCGCCTGGAAACATTTGCATAAGCAGGGGAAGAAAAGCCTTGGGAAACTTAATTGTGTGTCCTTGGAGCCATACCTACAGTGGGTTAGAGAGGGAGCAATCAAACTGAAGATGCCCTATTCTCGTCAAGATCCTATACCTCAGAGAAGGGAGCCCACTTATGTCTTTATGTCCGAAGCTGAGAAGTTAGAGGTCGCTTTGAGGAAGTCGCGGCGTGAGCTAGAGTCATGGAAGAACAAGTACCAAGTAGTGATTGCAGAAAACAATGAATTTCAGAAGTAGAAATATGAACTTCAGAAAGAGAAGGATGAACTTCAGAAGTAGCTACAGTTGAAGGATGAAGAATTACTTCCTTGCAAGAAGAGGAGAGTCATGGAGGATTTGTTTTTCTCCGACCTACAATGTACTATTTGGAAAATGATTGTGGACAACCTTATCTGTGAGAAGACCCAGTTGGAAGAGGAGCTCAAGCAGCGAAATTCAAAACTTCTTTAGGGCTTTCATTAGCTTTTATTTAGCTACTTATTTGGGACTTTTAAAAGCAATTATTTGTAATCCTTTTCAAATTTAATAAAACGTTTTTCTTTTACCGCAATGTTTATAAATAGTTGGGATCCCATGAAGTCCTATTCATCTTGCATTGCATTCTTTCTTTATTCACTTCAAGAAACTCAATTTTATTTCACAAGTATTGTAACCAAGGACTTCAAGAGAGAAGCATTGGAGTACACTTTTCAGAGTCCTAACATTGAAAGCTTAAGAGAGCTAGCAGATCTCATCGAGAACCGTCACGCTTTTGCAACAGAATGTGGAGAAGTCTTCCGCTTCCTCGAGCTCAAGATGAAAGAAGGGCTGTTGGAGACTCTTGTTCAGTTTTATGACTCGTTGTACCATTGTTTCATTTTTCTGAATTACCAGTTGATGCCGACTCTGGAGGAATATTCTGATTTCTTGAGGATGTCTGTGATGGCCCGACCTATATTCACCAGCCAGAAAGAGATACCCAGTCACCAAGAAATTGCCAACGCTACTCATCTCAGCTTAGCAGATGTTCAAGCGCACTTAACCACCAAGGAAGGAGTCCTTGGATTCTCAGCTGATTTCTTGATCGAAAAGGCTCGTTACCGTGCTGAAAGAAAAGAAGTCCTTATCTTGGAAGCCACCTTTGCTTTGTTGGTCTATGGGATTTTCTGGTTCCTAAAGATTGATGATTTTGTTGATATCGATGTGATTAAACTATTCATACTCAAGAATCCGGTTCCCACCTTGCTAGCTGACACATACTATTCAATCTACTCGAAGAATGCTGTAGGAGGAGGACATATTGTTTGTTGTACCGCTCTGCTATATTCATGGTTTGTTGCTTGCCTAACTCAACATCCGTCTATTTGGGAAGAGGAAGGATCACCACATTGGTCTGAGATAGTTATGGCCCTTACTCACTCTGACATTATGTGGTACGACCCTACCTATGGAGGTATATATATGATTCCTAGCATCGGAGAATTCACCAAGATACCACTTATTGGGAGAGAAGGATGCATAAGTTACAATCCCGCTTTGGCTCGCCTCCAATTTGGGCATCCCATGATCGAAGTACCTGACCAAGCTCTATTGGAAGGGATCTTTCTCAAGGAAGGAGAAGATCCAGACCTGAAGATCGTCATAATTTATGCATGGAGATACATCAATAAGGAAGGGAAGACTGCTTTAGGATACCCCAATTGTGTTGTCTCTGAAGAATATCTGCATTGGGTGCGAGAAAGAGCTCTCGACCTCAAGACGCCGTTCCCTTTTCATGAACCTATGGTATTGGCTTTTCATGATCCTAATTGGTTTGATGTGAGTGAAGAAGATCAGTTGAAGACCGCCTTGGATGAGGCTCGGAAACTGAAGGCTGCTTGGAGGAACAAGTTTTTCACCCTCAAGGTAGAGAAAGAGAAGTCCTAGAAGCTGCCAGAGATAGAATTCGCAAAGAAGAGAAAGGCGCGAGAGGATTTATTTTCCTCTCACACCCCTTCAAGAGCTGTCACCAGTGATGATCTTCCCCCAGATACTGTGGCCTAGAAGGAATGTGTCGATCGACTCATCAGTGAGAAGGCCGAATTACAAGAACGCATCAACCAGTTAGAAGAGGAACTCCGCGCACAGAAGGAGCATAGGGAGTAGATCTCCGAGTTTCTCTTTTGCTTTTGGTTCAATGCAATAAACTCTTAAAAGAGTACTTCGCTTTTGTAATGCTTCAAATATCAAAATAAAAATAAGTTTTTATCCAACGTTATAATACCGGAAAACAATTTGAGTTTCTTGAAGTTTCATCCCGCATTCTGCATAGCATATAGCATTTTAGCATGTGCATGTGTCTCTTCTCCGCTGCGTCCTTATCCATCTTTCTGTCTTTCTCTCGCCAGCCGACGTCTCGACCATTTGACTAAGCTTGAAATACTATTGAAGGATAGTAAAGAGAACAAAGATATGGATCGCATGATTGGCTTCATAGTAAGGACCAATTCGACATTTGACAGGTCTTCCGACGACTTTGCTCAACAAATGTATGTTCCTGTGCAACCTCAGCCTGTGCAAGACAACCTGTTTGTTGACCCTCACAAAACTCATGCTGAGAGGGAAATGGACGATCCTAGATTTATGGCAATGGAGAAATAACTTTGTGATCTCCAAGAACAAGTGAAGATGATGAAAGGAGCTAATGCATCTGGTCTTGATGCTCACGACCTGTGTTTAGTTCCAGGCGTAATTATCCCTCCAAAGTTCAAGATGCCTGTCTTTGAAGTTTACAAGGGCGTCAGTTGTCCAAAATACCATCTAACGATGTTTTGTCGAAAGATGACTGCTTATATTAACAACGACAAACTGATGATTCATTGCTTTCAAGAAAGCTTATGTGGGGCATCCTTGATATGGTACATGAAGCTGCAAAGTAACCATATTCAGTCTTGGGAAGACTTAGTTGTTGCTTTTGTGAAGCAATACAATTACAATTTGGGTATAGCTCTAGATAATAAAGATGACAATGGATCTTCCAGAAAATTCATAGCTCTGATACCCCATCCTCAACGTCAGTATGCAACGCCCGCTCAGTGCGAACAACAACTACCTCCTAAGTAGAAGTTGGCCTCCCCAGATCAACCATAGAATCGACGATTTCGGAAACGGTTTCGTAATCAGTAAGTAGCTTTGGATATTCCGAGAAAAGGAATTCGTTTGTTTGATCCTATCCCTATGAAGTATGCGGACTTGTTCCCAGCTTTGATTCAGAAAGGCCACATCCAGACAAGAGCTTTACCTAAGATACCCAAGAAATTTCCGTACTGGTACAAAGCTGACATATTTTGCCCATACCATCAAGGTGCTCCTAGCCACGACATTGAGAGTTGCTACGGTTTGAAGGCAAACGTTCAAGAGTTGGTTAAGAGTGGAATCTTATCCTTTAGAGGTTCTAATCCTAACCTCAACATGGTTCGTCCTCCGAGAACATGATTTAAGGTTATTTGGAAAATTCATATCAACATAGCATCAGAAGGCTACATATCAGACGATTCAGCGAACCTCTCTATTTATAGGCGTAATAAAATCCAAGAGAAAGGCTTGTCCGGCTTTTCACTTTATTTTGCTTTTGTCTTTCGTTTCTTTGATTAAAAGCATAACTGGCATGTAAGAGCCTATTATTTTGAATAAGTAATGCAATAAATGTTTGTCTTGAAGAAATCCATTCGTTTCACTCGTAAATGTTTTTCATAATTTATAATGCCGATTTTACCCAATCTCTTGCTCTGACAGAGGATTGGAAGGAGGATGATGAAGTAAAACGCATGATCTCTTGTTGCATGCTTCGAATAAAAACCCTACTGATGATGTAAGGCATTATTTCAACCTCCTAAACGCCAAAATAGTTAACCCCTCTTTTAAGCCTTGAGAAAAGATCTGTTTTTTCTCCCAAACCGAAACCTCGTCTTTAGCCTGGGGCAGGGTATTATCAAAAATGAACACCTTTCAAAAAAATTGGGTGGGCACAAATATACTAACCCTTTATTCCTCCGCTCTACAAACTAAGCCCATATACGACCCTCAAAGTCCTAATTGAAGTAAGGTTTAGTTTGAAAGCATACTCGACGAGATATTGTTTCCTGACTCCTTGAGCTATGCTCAAATTAATATCGGCTTTATAAATAATTTTAATTTATATCCTAACTAGTGATTTCGGTCACCAGTTATTATGACATCTCTTTTCACAACTTCAAGAGAAACGTGTGTTGCATTAACCATTTTGAAATTAACATTTCTGACGTGCTAAATGCGCATGACATCTTAGAAAGATTACATACGGACGTTGATGGATTTGAAGACTTCGCCAACCTGGGGCAAGTTTTTTCCAAGAAGTTTGATTCATACCAGTTTTGGCTTCATCTAAAGCACAAATTGGAAGACTCAGTTATACCATCAATCAGGGGCAATTACGTCGAGATTCGGCGAATCTCTCCGAGAGTTTGAAAACAGTGGGGCATTTGGACATCATGTTTTCTATAAAATCCTCTCGAGTTGTTTTTCTTAAGCCATGTACGAAGCGGATGTTTATTTCATCCCCATAAAGCTCAACTATGATGACCCAGGATATTTATTTTATCCCCTGCAAATTTTCAGTTTGGGTGCCTTCGCCTAACACTTCAGGGAGCCTTTCAAGCGTATCAAGATGTTACATCCCCAAATAGATTGATCTCTACTCCCCAAGAGAAATTTTGAAACTCTGAAGCAGGAGTATGATCCTGTATTTGGTTCGCCATCTATCCCCAGTGGTACTTCTATCTTCGAAGATTGGTCGGATGTTTGCTTCGAGATGTTATTTTATCTCCGTTTGTCCCTTTCTGTTGTCTCGTCAGCATAAGCATACACATATCATATAAATAGATAGCATGGCATGTGCATTTTGCATTTTTGTGTTTGTTTTATCGCTTTGGCCATGGTTATCTCGAGGCACTTGGGTGTGTGTTATCCCACAAAATAGAGTTGTCAGCCCTAGGCAGAAAGAGCGTCATATTTCTCTTTCCCCATGAAGTTCGATCCTCGTGGAAGATGGTTATTCCAGTACATTCCATTTGAGTTCATACCTCAATGGTCAAGTCTTACTTGATAGTTTTCTCTTCGGCTACTTCCCGAATTGAATTTCGGTCCTTGGCAATCACAATGTGGATAATCTCCAATGTTTGAACATGGAACAGGTGTGCATCTATTTTGCACTCTATTCCCCAGGAATAGTATTTTCGAAGAATCTTTATAAAGACAGATATTCCTCCAACAATATCACAAGTTTCTCAACCATCTACATTTGGACTACAAACATCTCTTTATTTGAGCAACTCGTTTTGACTAGGATCTTATTCAAAATGAAAAACGACAGTTTCTACAAAACAGTTCATTCACCCTCAGTGGGTTCTTCAACATCGTCAACTCGTCGGATGGCATCGCTTTGCAAATCCATCGAAGAAGTCCGCCAAAGACATAACAAGACACTTCCCTTTATTTGAGAACTCCCATTACAAATATTTCTCTTTAGTTGAGAATCTACAATGATATATTCTTCTACAGCTACAACAAAGGTACTCCCCAGGAATATATTCCCTAGTGAGTTCATCACACAAATTTATTTCATCAAGCGACATCTCCCCAGAGAAGTCGAAGAAGTTCATCACATTAGTCTCCCTTTATTTGAGAAGACATACATTACAATTCAACCGGCTCACATCTCTTCCGAAGATCCCCGGTGAAGTTTTACAACCTCCAATACATTACAATTATAATCTACAAAATTCTACAGTCTATAACACATTATGGCTCACAGCCAAGAAGTTCTACAATATACAACACATTATGGCTCACGGCCAAGAAGTTCTATAATTTACAACACATTATGGCTCACAGCCAAGAAGTTCTACATCTACATTGACAATTACATCTACAACATCTACAACATCTACAACGACATCTACAATCTACAGCTGAGACCCGTTCGTGGATTCCAAATCACGAGGCATGGGGAGGTGTTTTCAGAAGCCAAGACCCGTTCGTGGATTCCAAATCACGAGGCGTGGGGAGGTGTTTTCAGAAGCCAAGACCCGTTCGTGGATTCCAAATCACGAGGCGTGGGGAGGTGTTTTCAGAAGCCAAGACCCGTTCATGGATTCCAAATCACGAGGCGTGGGGAGGTGATTTTTCAGAAGCTGAGACTCGTTCATGGTACCCAGACCATGAGGCGTGGGGAGGTCTACACATTTTACTATTTCCAGTTGGATAATAAATAAATAAAAAAGAAGAAAAAATACGAAACAAAATTGAATTGTGTCCCAATCAAGAAAATTCATTTGGATTATTACCGACCGCCACATTATGGTAGTAAATCTATCCTTCGATTACAAAGTCTCTCTCCTATCACATCCTCGGTGTACGAGTTACTATTATACTTCTGGAGATTTCCCCATTGGTGGTTGCCTCCTGTCCTCGTGGAGTCTCCTTTTTTCGAGCCTGTTCTTCCTGTGTTTTATGTCTGGTTTATCCCCTGTGACATCTTTTCCTCACATGACAGTCTGTCTTGCATTTTCATATCACTGCATATCATATGCATTCGGTAGTTTCTTAGGGCCAAAAATTCGTGCTATGTTTGTATTTAAGTCCCTCCTATCTCGTCGAGACGAAGATTTCAATCTTCATATCTCCGGATAGAAGTAACTTAAATAGGGGCATCTGTCGCACCCTAATTTTTGACCATAAGACTCCACCTCTGTATGTTTCTATTTTTTTCGCTTATGTGTGCATATTTATTGTGACTAACTAGTGTGTGCAGCTTCAATAATTCTAAGAGGAGATGGTTTTCATGCTCACTAATAAAATTATTAAGAGGATTCTAGGACAGTTGAAAATCTCATATCTTTCTCAATGGTACTTCAAGAGTAGGATACTATGACATTCGACTATTGAGGATATTCGGAAGCAAGTTATGACAAAGTGTGGAGTCGTGATTAAAGCGAGTTATGGGTGTTTGGAATACTCGAAATTAAATGTTTCACCAATTTGAGTACGAATTAGAGATGCACAAATATGCCGTTAAATTCAATTCGATTAATAAACAAGGGCTTGGTCGTACGGAGATAAAGGATTAAATGGCGTTTTCTTGGCACGACCACGACTGCACTTCCAAATTGGCAGGACCATTATTTCATGATTTATTTTATTAAGAGCATACAAGGAGCAATTTCTATGAAAGGCCACTGTCTTCGTTACAAAAATTACAAGGCGTATGGCCTAAGGAACGAGAATATTACCACTGTTGCTTACAACTTTTCCCAACAAATGCAAAGGTCAATCCAAGAATGCATTTTAAATGGACAAATACCAATGTGGATGTGTTTTAACTACAAGTTATCCCATATTTCAAGTCATTACAAAGACGTGTTCTTAATTAAAGATTTTAATTCCTCAAAGAGGGCACTTAATGTGGAAGAAACATTTATTTGAAGTCAAGCTTACAGCTTTTGAGAAAGAATCAATGAGCTTGTTTTAACAACACTAAAACTACAATATGTAGCGACAAGAGAAAACTCCGTATATAAAAAACTGTGCTTCCGTAACAGGTGTGCCACATAAACAATTGCATCAACGGCATGGAACAACTCACTAGATAGTTTCCTCATTAGAGCACTCAACGCCTTAGCAGCAGCAGCAGTTTGTCCTCAACTTCAGTAGCTATGACCCCAACATCAGCAGTGGCACCACAACTCACTTTGATTCCTCCAGTTCAAACTGACCAGGTTTCTGCTTCAGGATCTAGGCCTACTGCTCCTGCTATCGACAATCAGGGATTATCATATAATAGCGGGAGATCTCCTAGTCAGTCTTCTCCAAGTAGCCAAGACAGAGACATCCTTGACAATATTACAACTTTTGTTTTACCCAAAAATATTGGTTGATGCAAATGCCACGAGTCACAAAGGAAATTTGAAACCTGCAAAAGGGAAGCAAGATTAACATATCAACGAGTAGCAAGAGTTTTATTAAATCATTCAATAAAGATGCTATTGTTTAAACTAATATTCAACTTAATTTGATTCTATGTACATCTTCACAATGGCGTATCTAAAGCCATCGCGAGTTAACCAAATTCATAACAGTACATGTTTCATAGTAATCCGACCATAATTGGTTTGCATCAAGAATGGGCCCAGCTATGGTATTTCGAGCTACATGAAAGTGCAATTTCAACGTACATTTTCTCCTAACCTGATCAAGCATGGATCACAATAATCCGAAAAGGGCAGGATTTATCACAATGTTTGCCTCCACCGCAAGTTCAACCAAGAACTTCTGAAATGTTATGAATTTATCTTCAGATGGTCATAGTTTATTCGAAATTTCGGTATCAGATACTGAGATAAAGCCAAGTGATTTACCTTCTCATAATGGTTTTGAACATGTCCACGCTGCTCCACCACCATTCTACCATCCAAAGTTTGTTTACTGCATTGAGCATGAAGGTCAAATTAAATTCAAAATTAACCACAGCAGATGATTCATATGAGGACCAGGATGTCAAGATGTTGGAAGCTTACCTTGTTTAACCAATCTCCAAGCTTCGACATTGTCGCAGCCCTCCTTGCAACATCATGAACCTTCAGACCATCATCTCGCAGCAGTTCCCCAAGCCCCTGCATCAACACATGAAACGATAAAGGGATTTTGTTAGAATTACAAGAAGCTCCTGCTTAGTTTGATGTAAACACCACGTTCCACCAACAATAATCAAAGACAACCACTATTTAGGAGTCAATCGAAAACTCAAGGTAGAGTTGGAAAAGTTAAACCCTCAGAACTACGAAGTGCATCATCGGGCATAGGAACGAGCGACCGAGAGGGCAACAACCGAAGCTGTCACCTACTCCCTACCGTACATCGAAGATCAAATTCGGTCAAGCAAAGCAATTAAGTCTCAATGGTCCAATACAATGCAAAACACAACTACATCGAGGCAGTAGGGGCGTTCTTATTTCCCTCATGGCTCAAACTCGTAAGTCATCATTGCCACTTGGAACCCTTCTCGGCAACGGCATAATAACTGGCAGCTGCTGAACTACTAACCACATCCTGGAAGAAGAAGAGAAACAACTGCAGATATCATTTGCAAACCATAATTGCACAACAAAACCAAGTCATCATTAGCAAGTGCAAACTCAACAACAACAATCTCAAAACCTCATGGCTCAGACCATCAAAGCATCATCACCATATCTCAACCTTTCCCCGGCATTACAAAACCGACGACCTCTGAATCCAGCAAGCACCCTCCACCTCTGAAATATCAACTAGGTCCCCACCAAGCTTGACAGAACTCAAATGTGCAGCAACACATGCCCAAGAAGCAAATTGTAACACGGCCAATGGATTGGTTTAATTTCTTCAAAAACTGGACTCTACCCATTCCAACACGTTTATTTTCCTTGAAAAGTTGAACGCGTCCTTGGCTTCAGTGGATTCGATTTCAGCCTCACCAATTCCGCTACCTGGACTGGTAACTCTCCTTTGGCCCAAACCCTTTTGTTATTCACACCTGCCAAGTCAGAAATCAAAGTTAGTAAACCAATCGAGGAATATACCCTATTCAAAAAAATAAGATCCTATTCAAATCTTATCAAATCCTTCAGCATCAAGTGAAGATTCCTCAAATCAAATCACCCATATTGAATTTTCATCAACAACATTAAACACAATCATACGAAGAAGGAAAGTTTTTGAATCCAATTACACGAAAACAGAAGGTTTTCATACCAATTAATCAGAAATCTTCTACTCAGGGGCCTATAAATTAGAAGGAAATCGACAACATTAGAGGGAATCACCAAAACCACGAAACCCAAGAGTCCGCAAAACACAAAATGAGGGAGAAAGACTTATCTATCCTGTTGACGAATCCATTCCGCCGCCGCGAATCCACTCCGCCGCCGCAAACGACATCGTCACAAAGCTTGGGTAAATTTCCATTCTCGATAAAGTACTGAGATCGCTTTGATCGTTTGTTAATGTTGCAGGTTGAAGGAAATGGCGAGAAGGAAACCAATCGCGAGAGAGGAGACGAACAACGAGAAGGCTGGGGTCCGATTTGGGGACGAAAAAGGGGGGGTTAGGGTTCTTTCTTTCCTTCGTTTCATTTCGTTTTTTTTTCTTCTTCTTTGTCTGCAGTTGTAATTTGATTTCCACATACTCACAACACCACACTCACGCTAATTCACCAACCCACTAATTAAACCCTTAATCAACTTTTTTTATTAAAAAAATCAAACTAATTAATCATCCTGCTTTTAATTAGATCCTTGTTTTTTTTAAATATTACAGACTAGTAAACCTTTTTTAGGATAATAATGTAGTTTCTTATTTTATTAAAATAAACCTCTTTCTAAACAACTTAATTTTAATAATAACTTTTTTGTAAAATGACTGGAAAACTATTTTATTTAAAAGAAGCCTTTTCATAATTTATCTGTTAATCATAACCAACCATTTCATTTTAGAGAAAGATAAAAACCCTCTTAGTAAATTAAATTCAACTTTTCTTAAATTAACCTCATCAAATTAACTTAACCTTTTTTAAATAAATATTAAGCACCCCTTTTCCAATCTAAATTAATCTTTTATGATAATGTTTAAAGACCCTTTTAAATCCTTTTTGCTTAATATCAACCTCGATCTAAACCTTTTAGTAAAATTGACCTTTTTCTAAATCAACCTCACCGCTTAGTCTAAACTCTTTTTATTAAAACTAATATTAACTTTTTTTATAAAATCAAATCTAACTAAATAATGTAACTTTTCTTAAAAGTAAATCCAACCTCTTCATCGATACCGTCAACATTAATCTTCTGAAATAACCAAATAAGTTCCTAACACCAACTCACCCTTTAATAAACCAAATAACTTTCTTAAAGTAAATCCAACCACTTCTAAAAAATCAACTCGCTTAAAATAAGTCGTGCACGCTTACGCCTCTCTCCGTTCGCGCACCCCGCTTACACTCACTTAGTGCTTTCATGCGTATGTGTATGCTTTACATACTTGCCCTTTACTATTTCCACAATTTATTTTTCCGCAATTTATCATTATCAATTTACTTTTCTTGCATCGCATTCCGTCCAAAGGAAAAACCTACACATGATTCAACAATCGTGTGTAGTGCACATCATTTGCATCATACTCCCTTACGATCCTTGATCCCATTTAAGTCGATCTTTAGGACAAATCCTACCCCATAGGAGGACCTTTGTCTTTATCTTTTACAACTTAGATACAAACAAATACAACTCAAAACAACAAATATTCAAACACAATAGAGAAATAGATGTTAATCATCTTAAGCGAGATAGAATCTCCACCCCACATCAATACAATCAATACCGTAGGGACTTTGCCTTAAGGGAGATAGCGGCGTACTCATCGATCAATATCCGAGTACTTGAGCCCTTCTCTTAAGACGATGCAAAGACTATTCTCCTACAACTTGTGGCGGTTAAATCTCTCTTAAAATGACAACTCACCTTTTCTCCTAAAATCAATCAACCAACTACCCTAAACCCGTAGGAACTTTGACCACAGTCAAAGACTTCCTCAAACCCTTTAGGGGAACTGCAAATACTCTGATTCTACTCCCGTAAGGATATGTAGGCATAAGATGCGATATCTTATCGAGTATACTTAGAAATAAACCCCTAGGTCTTTCAACCATTAAGAAGATAAACCATAGCAATAAATAAACATAAAACAAGAGGTTCCTGTAGAGTACTACAGAAACTTAGGATGCTAGCACCTTCCTTAAGTTTAACCGACCCCCGAACCTATAACTCTCTAGCTCGCATTTGCATTGCATTGTGGGAATTTCGATCTTTATCCCTTCCTTTGGACAAATCAAAGTTCGGTTGCAAAATGAATTAAAGATTCAAACTAATCAATAGTTTGGTATCCAAATTTCACCGCGACAGTAGTCTCTCCTGAAAAACTTATTGTGTTGTGCCTCCCAGATAAGTGGCAGTCTCACCTGAGAAGCTTATCTTGTTTCGTTATATCGAGCAACAAGTGGCCATCTCCCTCGAGAAGCTTGTTTTCAGTACATTTTCTAGATAAGTGGCAGTCTCTCCAGAGAAGTTTATCAATTTATCCGTATCCCCAGATAAGTGGCAGTCTCCCATGAGAAGCTTATCATCGTTATCTTTTCAGATAAGTGGCAGTCTCATTCTCTGAGAAGCGTATCCAATCCCTTGCAACGATGAGTGGAAGTCTCATTCGAGAAGCTTATCTTAGGGACGTTGAGGCACGATTGTAACCGACATTGTTTGAAAAATCCAGCAGATACTGGTATAGTTAATTTGGTGGTGACCAATCATGTTTCAAGTAAGGCCAGTTGGTAATTGGCATTGAGAAAATCCATGGATAACAGGTACTGATGATTTGATTTTTTTATCATTCCGAGCAAAGACATATTTGTTGTTTCCAAGATCAGGTTATGTACCTTTGGAAGTGTTTATTGATTCCAAGATCAGGTTGTGTACCTTTGGAAGTGTTTGTTGTTTCCAATATCAGGTTGTGTACCTTTGGAAGTGTTTGTTGATTCTAAGATCAGGTTGTGTACCTTTGGAAGTGTTCGTGGTTTCCAAGATCAGGTTGTGTACCTTTAGAAGTGTTTGTTGTTTCCAAGATCAGGTTGTGTACCTTTGGAAGTGTTCGTGGTTTCCAAGATCAGGTTGTGTACCTTTGGAAGTGTTTGTTGATTCCAAGATCAGGTTGTGTACCTTCAGAAGTGTTCGTGGTTTCCAAGATCAGGTTGTGTACCTTTGGAAGTGTTT
The DNA here is from genome assembly GCA_963859935.3 of Lathyrus sativus. Taxonomy (NCBI): domain Eukaryota; kingdom Viridiplantae; phylum Streptophyta; class Magnoliopsida; order Fabales; family Fabaceae; genus Lathyrus; species Lathyrus sativus. The sequence continues at coordinate 235,916,152 of OZ012741.1, forward strand.
GTGGTTTCCAAGATCAGGTTGTGTACCTTTGAAAGTGTTTGTTGTTTCCAAGATCAGGTTGTGTACCTTTGGAAGTGTTTGTTTCCAAGATCAGGTTTTGTACCTTTGGAGGTGTTTGTTTCCATCCCAAGATCGGGTTTTGTACCTTTGTAGATTTATACTTTGAATCCCGAGTTCAGGATTTTCCAGAGACTAGAATGTTGCATTTGCCTGAAATCTTTGATATATCCTAATGCTTTGAGGATATTTAACTTTTGTTCCTAATGTTTTGAGGGTCTTTGTCCAAACCTAATGTTTTGAGGGTCTTTGTCCAAACCTAATGTGTTGAGGGATGTATTTATGCTATATCCTAATGTTTGGAGGATTTTAGTCCTAATGTGTTGAGGGTTGTGTCGCTGCAGTATCCTAATGCTTTGAGGATATTTAACTTTTGTTCCTAAGGTTTGAGGGATATATCTGTACTTCCTGTTTGAAGATCCGGTCGTCACCAAATCCTTTAAAGAGGCCAGTGGTTACTAGTATTGCCTAAATCCAATTGTTATTAATACTGTAAGTTGGTCGTTACCTCTCTCTTTTATCCGTTGCCACGATTTTCGCTTTGCGGTTGATACCCCAATGTTATCAGTGATCCTAGGATTACTAGTTTTTCTCTGGGAAGCTAGTTATGACTAGCAATATCTGAATTACCAAGATGGTTAGTTATTACTAATGTTTATCTCTGATTTGGTTGTCACCAATAATCTTTGAAAGTCTAGTAGTCACTAGCATCGTTTGATACCAAGTGTTACTCGGTACCTTGGTTTGGTCGTCACCAATAATCTTTCAAACCCTAGTAGTCACTGGCTCTTTTTAAAACCAATCGATATTGGAATCGCTTTGATTCGGTTATTACCAATCTTTATTGAAATCTAGTGGTTACTAGTATTGTTTTTTAAATCCAAAGGTCATTGGTATTTGAATTGGTTGTTATCGATTTTCCTAATAAGTCCAATGGTTATTGGCATCGCTCAAACCTAATTGTTGTTGGTACATATTGACTCAGTTGTTACTACTCACCCTAAGTCTTGTGGTTACTAACAATGTTTGAAAATCCAATGGTTATTGGTACTTGATTTAGTTGTTACTAATTTCCTCAGAAAGTCTTGTGGTTACTAGCATTGGCAAAACCAGTTGTTATTGGTATACCTCTGATTTGGGTTGTCACCAGTTTGTCCAGGTCCAATAGTTATTGGCATCGCTTAAAGTCTGTTGTTATCGGCACTCTGAGTTGGTTATTGCTAAGATTTTCCCATTGAAGTCCGGTAGTTACAGGCACCTCTTACACCAATTGTTATTGGTACTTTAATCTGGCTGTCACCAAACCCTTTGAAAATTCAGTAACTACCGGTATTGCTCAAATCCAATGGTTATGGATATTTGAGTTGGTTGTTACCGATCCTCCCAGTTAAGTCTAGTGATTACTAGCACTATCATAACAATTTGTTATTGGTATACCCCAATTTGGTCGTCATGAGTCCTTTCTAAGTCCAGTGATTATTGGCATTGCTTGAAGGCTAATTGTCATTAATACCGTGAGTTGGTTGTTACCAATTCCCCCAGCTAAGATCCTGTATTTTACCAATGTTGTTTGGGAACCCCAATTGTTATTGGAACTTTGGCTTGGTCATCACCATCACTCCCAATAAGTCTAGTAGTTACTAGCACCGCTTGAACTGTTGTTAAATCTGGTTGACACCAGTATTCCTAGCGAAGCCGTTGCTTTCCCCAATCAAGTCTGATCTCATTTTAGTCTTTTCATGAAGATCCCGTTTAAATTCTTCATTATAGGAAATCCCTCATTTGGTTATCCCCAGTGAGGTTCGCGTCTCTGGGCCTTCGTTTCCCCGGTGGAAAATTGCCTTCTTCCCAAGTGGAGTGTGTTCCCTTTCCCCCAATGAGGATTTGTTTTCCCCGTTGGAGTTTGTGTCCCTGTGTGGAAGATTCCCCTTGAAGTAGAATCATTAGTCATGTATGAACTATTGCTATGTTATGCCCTGGATCTTTCCTCAGTGTGTCGGGTCCCCTGTGAGTAGTTACTCATCGTTTTGTCGTTCTTTTTTTTTGCTCGTGTATCTGCATTTGTCTTGCACTCAAGCATCATAAAGCATCATTCAGATTCATTTCATTTTAGCATTTGTCCTTTTGCATACCATCGGACCTAAGGGACAAAATTTCTGGTTTGCTATATTTAAATACCTTTCACTACGATTCTATGAGGATTGTCATCTCTCGTTACCATCTAGTGAAGATATTTAAATAGGGGCAACTATTGCATCCCAAATTTTGACCCCTTAAATCTTCATCATCATTCTAGGATCATTTTCATTTGTTTGTCTAACGATAACCTATTTCAAGTTTGTCTTTGTTAAGATACAGGTGAATTAGGGTTTCGTATAGTCAAGAATTAAGGTTTTGATGGTTTGATCAATCAATGTATTAGATTGATTCTCCATGAAACAAGTCTCCAAATTATCAAAGATACTCCATTGGGTCAAGCATGAATTCAATTTGATGTAGTCACCCAAAGATTAAAGACAGTGCAGTTTAGGATCCCCGATTAAGGTTTCCAATTAGGAAAAGTCAACTGTAGTTTGACTTTTTATTTAAAAGGTGTTCCAATGATGGAATTATGGTCCATGAAGTTAATATGGCTTAGTGTAGTCCACTCAATAAGTTTCAAGGCCTCAGAAGACCCAAAACATCAACAGTCGACTCGGTAGTCATCGATCGATCGTTTCGCTGACCGAAAAGTCAACTCTTCAACCATAAGGAATTTGACCTCAAAGTGTGAAGAAAAAATGTTCCTAATAACATATTACACCTATCCATGAAGTTTCATGACCATTGGATCAAGGATTCGGGAGTAATTGAAAAAGTCGGGAATTAGGGTTTTGAAATGGGCAAGACCATAACTTCCTAACCACACATCCAAATGAGGTGGTTCAAAGCTTGTTGGAAAGGTCTTGGCAAGCCCTACAAAAGTGTAAAACTGACCCATATGCAAAAAATGCATAGATTTGGAGTTATAGCCAAAATCATCACAAGAGGGAGATAACATTTCTCTTAGCCTATAAATAGAGGCTTCATCCTATTCCATTTGAGACACCAGAGCTATCCAAAACATCATAAACTCATAGCTCTCTTTCTTTCCCTCTTTACTTGTAAGTGAAGAAATTTCACAAAAACACCAATTTCACCACTTTGCATTTTTTACACCAGTTCTTGTTCCAAACACAAAACCACCTCAAAGACCATATACACCTTTAAAATTTCCATTTGAAGTTGTTCCCATCATCACTTTCACCAAAAAAACTTTGAATCAAAAAGTCAACCTTCATACCACCATAGTTTGACTTTTATGCACATTTCAAGCCAAATCATTACACAAACCATTTCCCACCATCATAACACTTGGAACACTTCGTGTTTATGATATAATAGTTGTTCATTACCCCAAACAACAACTTGAAGTCCATTTTCTCAAACTTTCCTCAAAAATCACTTATTGCTTCAAAAGGAAGAAAACTCAAAGTTTGTTCAAAGGAGGGAGGGATACTTTGCTCTTGCTGCTAGCTAGATTTTGGGAGGTCTACAAGAGGTATGTAGCCCTAAACCTCCTCATTGATATGCATCAAATGTTTGAAACTAATTTTATGCCTGTTTGAGGGTTGTAACTCATAAGGAAAGTATGATTAACCTTGGCATGAGAAGTTTGTTGTGTTGTTTTGTCTATGCCTGCTGCTAGAAGGTTATGACCTATTATTGTGTGAAGGATGATTGAATATATAATGACATTGTTATGTTAGACTTACATATTGCTGTCAAGCTGTGTTGAAGCTTGTGTTTGTCAACTCATGAGTATTTTTAAACCAATTTCTCATGCTAAAACTTTTGGGTGAAATAGCAGTTGCCCTATCATTGATCAGTTTGTTTGACTTGGCATTATAATGTGTTGTTGCATCTGTTTTAATCCTAACTGGTTCTTGGCTGGATTGATGCATTGCAACCTCATATGTGTATAGAACATTTTGTTGAATGTATGGAGCATTGTCATGTTATAACTTTATTGATAAAATTGTTTTGAGCTAAAACTGTTCAAGTAGTGTGTTGACTGTCCTTAAGGAAATGTTTTGAACTTGTGTTTGCATTATAATTCCAAACTTTGTTTTTGTTTCTGCTTTAAAAACAAGACTTTTTTGATTGCTTCATGTTGATGAGAAAAGACGAGTGAGCATGTCTTAGGCATATTAACCTACAATCACTATCTAGATTAGTTTGAGAGTTCCATGTGTAGGCTTTTAAAGTAAGTGTTTGAATGTGTATACTTGCTATCCAGTTCATTTGGAGGTTTGTCAACCTCTGTTCTTACAGAACTTCAGTTGGTTTCTAGAGTCCATATATGTTGAGTTCATGTGGCTTTTAACCTTTGATAGCCTGTTGATGTTTGAGGTGGATTTGTTTGGGTTTAGATTGGCCTCTGCTGGTGTGCATAAGAGGGGACTGTTGCCATGAGTTCATAACAGATTGGAGTTTTTCAACTTCATTGACTTAATGTCTTGATACTCAGCACATTGTCCAGCTTTTGAGGAGGGTTAAACCAATTTAGCTTCCCATCAGGACTATTGTTGTGGCTGCTACTTGATGTAAAGTAGTGATCATAGCTTGCTTGAATTTTTGGATAAGATTAGCTTGATGTCACGTACGTATGACTGAACTTATGGTAAAACCTAGTTTCCAATGCCCATGACGTAATGAATAAACATTTGGCTCTTTACTGTGCCTGCTGTCCAGTCTAGTTGGGAGGTTGATCAACCCTTGTTGCTTATCAGCATCTTTAATTTGTTTCACATCTGGTTGTTGAGACCTTAAAGCATGTTTTTGGAATTCATGAGTTGGATCTATTCAAGTCATTACTTTTAACTATAAACATATTTGCTGGCTGACATTTTTTTCACTTTAAGTTTGTGAGTTTTTGTTGTCGTCACACTTGGTTCTCAAGTTATTACAATGAAGTGTAAGATATGCAATTTGTGTTAAATGAATTGGGAGTAGGATTGTCATGGATTTTTGCTTGAGTATTAATGTCATCAAGTTGCTACTCAGCAACCATTTTATGAGGTAGTAAGGAGTTGAGCTCAAGTCTTTGAACATAATCATAAGTAAGTCATTTAGAACATGTGTATGTCTGTTTTTGAACTTAATCTCATCTGTTTTGGATCCATGAAACTCAAATGCATTTCAAAACTTCACTATTGCACTTTTATTCGAATTTTATTGTGTGTGCATCTTTTGAAAAATTGAATGGTACCATCATGTTCCTCTTGAAAAAATAAGTGATTTAGACTTTTATTTCATGAAAATTGGTTGAGTTTTGATTGATTTGGATTGAAATCGTTTTGGCATTTTTCACTTGATGTTGGCCTTGAGAAGTTGCCCAGAATATGCGCCTTTAGGTACATATACAAATGGGGTGGCTTGATACAATGGATGTATCGGCACCCCAGTGGTTGTAACCTTGCCTATAAGAACTAACCATGTGCGTGATACCGAGTTTGATCCTCAGCGAGGGCAATTTTTGCTCATTTTTTGGCTTTTCATGATTTTTGATATTTCTTCTCCTCTTTCCATATTCGTAACACGCACTTGAAGTGGATGAGTTGGCTTAGTTTTAAGCCCATGACCCCAAGGTCTTGGGTTCAAGCCTTGGGTGAGGCATTCCTATCTTTTTAGCAAATTGATTTTTATGTAATTTTATTTAATTGTCATTAAATTTCAAAATTCCATAACTCCTCCATTTTTCATCTTTTTTTAATGATTATTTTTGACACATTCTTGTATTAATTCATACTTTCATATGATGTTTAAAGAATTCTAAAATTTTTATTAAGATCCCCTTCCATCTTTGTCTTTGTTAAGATCCCCTTCCATCTTTGTTAAGAAATATCCCTGTCTTTGTTAAGATATGCCTTTGGTTTTTACCTTTCATCATTTTAAGTCTTGTAAGAACTCCCCCTTTAGGATTTTGTAATATCTTGATACTTGCTTTGGTTGTAACCATATATCTTGATTTAAATCACTGCTTGATATTGTAATATGCTTGCTCATTCTTGGTTGTAACCATTTATCTTGATTGAAATCATTGCTTGATATTGTAATATGCTTGCTCATTCTTGGTTGTAACCATTTATCTTGATTAAAATCATTGCTTGATATTGTAATATGCTTGCTTATTCTTGGTTGTAACCATATTTCTTGTATTCATCATGTTTGAATGATTATTGCTTTGTTAAGAATATTCCCCCAAGTGATGGAACTCTTTAATTCTCATCCAAGTTGCCTCATCTTTTGCCTTCCAAAGGGAAGTCCCTCTGTTGACCTTTTGGGTCATACATAGCTCTTTAACCTCATAGGTCTAGATAGAAACTTCCTCCTTCCTTTTGGTCTGAATAGAACCAATTGGTCCCCGTTCCTTAGTCGTGCCAGAGCTACGGCCGCTCTGATTTCTCATTGGATAATGAGAATACGTAGGCACAAGATGCGATGTCTTGACGAGCAACCTTCCTTTTGGTCTGGATAGAACCAATTGGTCTTCCAACGTAGAGTTAGGTAGAGTTTGGTTAACTCTATGTAATAATCATGGAGATGATTACTTACTTCCCTTTCTTGAGTGTTCAATATAGATCTAGAGAGTTTTCTTAATCTCTACACAAGCATTGTTATGTTTGTTCCCCTTTGAACCTTGATCATAATCCAGTGTTTTTTATCCCTAGTGAGGTGAACTACGATTGCTCTGATTCTATCCTAGTTAGGATACGTAGGCAGAGGATGTGATATCTTTGCGAGCAAACTTAGAAACTATCCTTAGGTATTTACCTACAACCTTATACCCTAATCCCAAGCCATAACAAACATTTAGCAAGTATTAGCATGAAAACAAACAAAAGGTTCTTGTAGAGTACTACAGATGTTTAGGATGTGAAATATCTATCCTAAGCATAACCAACCCCCGATCCCCGAATCTCTTAGCGTTGTTGTTACATCGTGCAAAAGGATTTTTCTTTCTTTAACCTTTCCTTTGGATAAATCAAAGTCCGGTTGTGAATATAAGAATTAAGATACAAGTTAATCAATAGCTTGGTATCACAATTTTCACCGCAACACCGTCAAACATCATTTTCCATCGGGAACCGGGTTTAAGACCTTCGTCTGGGCATGACTCTTCGCAATCCTTCTTGATTAACATAATGTCCTTATCTGGGAAGTCAAACTTGAGAGGCTCATAATCTTCTACTGGATGATCGGTGAGGTAATCTGATAAGATACTGCCTTTGATAGACTTTTGAGCGACGTACTGGATATCATACTCTCACAAGAGCATTTCCCAATGGAGAGCCTTCCTGACTGAGCAGGTTTCTCAAAAATGTACTTGATTGGATCAATTTTAGAAATCTGCAATGTGGTATGACATATCATGTATTGCCTCAGATGTCTGGCAGCCTAAGCCAAAGCACAATAAGTCTTTTCCAAAAGTGAGTAATGACTTTCACAATCGGTGAACTTCTTGCTAAGATAGTAGATGGCATATTCCTTTCGTCCGAACTCATCATGCTGACCCAATACATAATCCATTTATCCCTCAAGCACAATCATATACATGGAAAGAGTTTTTCCAGGTACAGGAGGAATCAAGATTGGAGGTTCTTGGAGATAACCTTTGATTTTGTCAAAGCTTTCTGACAATCTTCATTCCAAACAACAGTCTGATTTTTTCGTAACAACTTAAAGATCGACTTACAGGTAGGAGTCATGTTGGAGATGAATCTGGAGATGTAGTTTAGTCTCCCAAGGAAACCTCTAACTTAGTTTTTGGTTTGCAGAGCTGGAATTTGTTGGATAGCTCACACCTTGTTAGGATCTACTTCAATTCCTCGTTGACTAACGATGAAACCGAGTAATTTTCTGGATCTTACTCCAAAAGTGCACTTGGAAGGATTCAACCTCAATTGGTATTTCCTGAGCCTTTCAAATATCTTCAACAGATGATCCAAATGGTCTTCTTCACTTTGAACTTGGCTATCATATCATCGACATGCACCTCAATTTCTTTGTGCATCATGTCATGAAATAATGTGACCATAGCTCTTTGGTAAGTGGCTCCTCCATTCCTTAAACCAAAAGGCATGACTTTATAACAATAAGTGCCCCAGGGTGTGATGAACGTGGTTTTCTCCATGTCCTCGAGATCCATCCTTATCTGATTGTATCCTGGGAAACCATCAATGAAAGAAAAAACGAAGAATCTAGTGGTTTTGTCGACCAAGGTGTTAATATGCGGCAGAGGGAAATCATCCTTTGGAATGGCTTTGGTTAAATCCCTGTAGTCTACACACATTCTAACTTTTCCATCCTTCTTAGGCACGAGCACAATGTTGGCCACCCAAGAAATCGGCGTCAATTTCCTTTTTGACTTCATCTCTGATCTTAAGTGCCATATTGGGTTGAGTTCTTTTGAGCTTCTGTTTGACATGTGGACACTCAGGTCGAAGAGGTAATTTGCGAACAATTATGGAAGTGTCCAAACCAGGCATATCTTGATATGACCGAGCGAATACATCGACATACTCTTCTAGAAGCTTCACGAGTCATTGCTTGACTTCTATCCCAAGTGTTGCCCCAATTTTGAATTCTCTCTTGTATTCTTCAATGCCAAGATTAATGACATCAACCTGCTCTTGGTGCGGTTGTAAGTTTGTGTACTCATACTCAGACATTTTTGCCAACTCATCCAGAATCTCAAAATATTCTTCATTTTCGTCTTCAGCTTGATTTATGGGTGAATCAAAGTCAGAAAGAAAAGCGTAGTCATTAGATTCAACAGATTTTGGAGTTTCACTGCATGTTTTTGAATGACTTGATTCATTAAATCACACAAAGACAAATGCATACAAGGAAAATATTTTTGCTAGTTTTCAAAATAAATGCCATTTTCTTTAAGGTAAAAGCAAAAAAAAAAGCAGTAGATAAACAAATGAGGATTTTAATAAAACATCTTTATTGATTAATTGAAAGCATGTGGCCCATACAAAATAATACAATAACATCGGGCAGGGTTATGGAAAACTTTTGAAGGAAAATACAAAACAAAACAAGCAAATTACTTTGCCACAGGAAAGATGACAGGAATCTCAATAGCCTCCCAATTTCTTAGAGAGGCCTCGTCATGATATACCAATTGATCAACATAGTCGTCATCAAAATCCTCCTCAACGACGTTAATTTGGATGGCTCCACTGATGAACACTTCGTTGATGGTCTTTGATCGTCTCTTGGAAAACTCTTGAGTCTTGTCACGAGTTGGTTTGTAGCCTAACCCTTGGAGTTTGTATTTGCTCTTGCTTCTACTTCAATGACCTCCCCCCATCCTATAGGAGCGCCATTCTTCAATGCAAATTTAATGCCTCAAACCGATGCAAAAGATAGACTATTCTTAACCACAGCTTCTTCGATCAACACAACATTAGCTATTTCTAGGGCTTGGAAAGTAGTTTCCAAAGTGTCCTCATCGGCTTCGATGTACCAAAATGATGATAAATTGTGGACCATTAGATCCTCTTCTCCATGGACAACCACCAGTTTGTCATCCACTACAAATTTCATCTTTTGGTGAAGAGTCGAGGTCATTGCGCCAACAATATGGATCCATGGTATACCCAACAAACAGCTGTAGGCGGGATTAATATCCATCACTTGGAAGGTAATGTCAAACATGTCTGGTCCAACCATAATAGGTAATTCTACTTCGCCTATTACCGTTTTTTGGAGCCATTAAAAGCCTTGACAATTAAAGAGGTAGGTTTCATGTCAGCCCCTCCATATGATAATTTAGCCAGCGTCCTCTTGGGAAACACATTCAAAGAGGATCCAGTGTCTACCAAGACCCTTACTAGAGTATCTTCCTGGAACTTTACTAATACGTGTAAGGCACGAATGTGCTTACGACCATCGGCAGGCAATTCATCCTCGCTGAAACTCAAGGTATTACAAGTATTGATGTTGGCAATCACTGAATCGAATTGATCAACTGATCTATGATCTTGTAGTCACTTCTTTTAATGATCCTTAAAAACTCTTCATTTTACTCATTTGGTACCTCTGTGGTTCTTTCAGGTTCCACAAGGATGGTTTCCTTGAGAGGGACCACAATTATCTTTGGTTGGTAGATTCGACCGCTTCGGGTCATTTTACCTGTACCAGCAATGTTAGAGACATCTTCATGTTTAATCTTCGTCTTTTAATGCTGGACTTCTTTACCAGGCCTTTGATTTTTCCATGAGTCATTGTATCTCTAAGGTACTTCCTTTGTACTCTTGAAAAAGAATAGTTTAGGTTTCTAAGCCTTGATCGGCCTTGGCTGACCAGCCGCTGGTTTGGCAGGTTTTTCAACATTGAACTCTGGCTTGAGTGTTGAATATATTAAGCTGATATTTGGAAGGTTGAATATTGGCACTTTTTCAGTCCCCTCGGGCATATCAAAGATAGGCTCAATCATTGATACCTCTTCTTTCCTCATTTGGCTGCAAATTTGCAAAAGTCCATCATTCATCAATTTTTGGATGTCTTCTTGGAATAAAATGCAACACTTCGGATTCCCGTAACATTCTTCACAATCTGAGTGGCTACTATCAATCATACCGGCTTTGACCAATCTCTTATGGAGAGCTTGGAGCGGAGTTTTGATTATGGTGATGTCAGAAATTACCATTTCATGTGTGTCTTCGATTGCATTAACATTTCCATGGTTAGGAAACGAGTTGTCTTTGACTTTGGGTTGACGGTCCCCAAAGGACAAAATTTTCTTTTCTATTAGTTCTCGTACAATATGCTTCAAGGCAAAGCCTCCTTCTAGGTCATGTCCAATTCCTCCTTCATGAAACGCTGAGGATTTTTGGTTTGACCCATTCTTTCTACAGAAATGGCATTTTTCTCTCCTTCCTTTTTCTTGTGAACATTTTTAAAGGATCTCTTAGTGACACCTCCACTTGAACTGCCTGCGATACTTGTCCTTTTTCCATTTTTCGGCCCCAACTCCATTTTTACTCCCATAACTACAATGTCAGAGAAGTTAGCGCTCACACTGCTAATCATTATTTCATAAAATTCCCACCTCACCGTATCTACGACCAATTAGCTTGTTCTTTTTCAGTCAGAGGGAGCTCCAGTTGGGAGGCAGTTTCCGTCCAACGTTCGGCATACTCCTTGAAGGATTCAGAACTTTTTTGAGCCATACTTAACAACTGTCTCCAGTCTGGCGCCAAATCCATGTTGTATTTGTAATGTTTGATGAAAGATAAGTCTTGAAGATAAGTCTTGAAAATTATGAATCCTAGATTGGTCTAACCCCAAGTACCACTTAGCTGAAGCTCCTTTGAAACTGTCTTGAAAATAGTGCATCATCAATTTATCATTCTCCACATAGGCTACTATCTTCCTATAGTATATAATCAAGTCGGTCCTGGGACAGGTAGCCCCCCTCATATTTGTTAAAGATTGGGATTCTGAATATATGTCCCTCGCATCAGCCCCAAATATGTTATTACCTTTCATAGCCCTGATTTTCCTCGCCATAGTTTCGAAGTATTCTCTCATATTTTCATGGCGTTCATCTCCTTCTTCCGACTGGTCACAGATGTCGAAAACCTGATGTTGTTTGTTGAAGTATGGATGCGTTTGTGTTTGTATAACAGTTGGAGTGTAAATAGGGTTAACATAAGGGAAATCACCATTCAGAGGAACAGTCTGCTGAGTAGTCTTCGCGGTGATTGGTGGTGGTACAAAGTTAAATGGTGGTCCAAAAGGTGGATCATAGGTGGCAACAGTTACAACTGGTGTTGGTTCTACCACGGTAGCATTGATCTCAGAAACCACAGTTAGCTGAGTGTCTATCTTTGCACGGATCACTTGCAACATTTCCATCCTTTGGCCCATACTGCCTCGTATGTTATAAAGTTCATTGTTGACTCTGTCAAAATCATGATCTTGCTCATCCATTCTCCTTTAGGCTTGAGCTCTTGTATTGTAAGGATGTGGAGGATTTAGTGTGACCGACTGGAGGTAAACAGCACAGGACAAGCCACAGAACAGGAAGATGCATATATAATGCTTATGGAATGCAAATGCAAATGCAATGCTAACATTCAAAGAAAATCCAAAACTATGTTTACAAACATCAATAATGGAGGAAAGAGCATATAAAAATAAACTTTTCATTAGCAAATGAAAGTTTTACATTCAAAGCCCAAGTATGGACATAAATTACAAGATTGAAAGTTAAAATTGAGAGTTCTAGTCCTTCTGACAATAAGATCCTTCCCCTTCTTGAAGCTTCATCTTTCTTGCAATTTCTTCTTTCCGGTTATGATAGAGCAGCTTCCAGAGTTCTTCGTTCTCTTGAACAACCATGAAGTGTTTGTCTTCCCACATCTTCTTCTCCTTTTCAGCTTTTACTAAAGCATCCTTCAGTTCTTCCATAGAGAAGGGTTCTTTCGAAGTTGTTAAAATATACTCGAAGCGAGTATAGAACATTTTCAAGGCTATCTCTTTAGACCAAAGAAGATACGCCTCTACAAAGGTCTCTCGGGGAGATAAGACATCTTGAGATCACGGGCTCTAGCACTGACCCATTGTGTGAAAGGCTCAAGAGTTATATAGTTCTTTTTTCCTAGATCAATCTTGGTCTTTTTGTGGATGATCCTCTAAGCATCTGCAGCGCTATCCCTAAATCTCATACTAGCTTCTACGTTGAGGTAGAAGAAACCTATCAACAGGACATTGCTAGGTTTGTCCTTCATGGGAAACCCAAACTGACGTCTAGCAAGGATAGGTTTGTAATTGATTCCCCCTCGTACACTGAGGAGAGGTACATTGGGAAATGAACCACAACTGTCAATGATAACTCCTCTGTCGTAGGCGGGGTCATACCAATGTACATCGGTCTACGTCAAAGCTATGATCCTTTGAGACCACCTTAGTCCATTTGGATTTTCCTTGAAACGATTTATTCTCGGTAAATATGCAACAAACCATCTATACAAAAGAGGAGCACAACATAGGATAGTCCTATCTCCTTTGAGAGTCCTATAATGAACAAAATGGTACATATCTCCAAGCAGTGTAGGTATAGGCTTACAAATGAGGAAGATATAGATAGCGCTGATGTCGACGAAGTTTTCTTCTTCAGGGAAGAGGACCAAAGCATAGATGAGCAATGCGAGGATTGCTTCAAAATCATATAGGCTATTTTCTTTGGCAAAGAGAGTTCCTTTTCTTATCAGAAATTCAGCTGGTAGACCTCTGAGTCCAAACTTAGAATTGAGATTGGCTTTGACTTTGGAAGCTTCTAGGTGAATAGCATTTGCAATGTCCTTTGGTGAAGGGAACTTCTCTAAACCGCTGAATGGATTTTTGTCCAATATTGAAAGATCAATATGGTATGAGTACTCTTCCAAGGATGGGATGAGTTGATAATTAGGAAAGGTGAAATAGTGATATATGGGGTCATAGAACTGCACGAGAGTGTTGAGAACTCCTTCTTGCATCTTAATCTTGACAAGTCCCAATAATCTTCCATATCTCATCTTAAAATCTTTAGGATAAGACACTAAGGCCACCAATTTCCTTAATTCTATCAAATCTGGTCTCTTGAAAATGTACTTCCTAGTGTTTCTTTTTCCAAAATCCATGACCTAATATTTTTGCAATAAATAAAATAAATGAGTTTCTCAAAACCAACTGCATGAATGCTTATGATGGAATGATGAGATGATGCACAAACAACACATACACAACTATTCATATAGCCACATATATAATGCATATGCCCACAAACAAAGGTTCTAGGTTTGGGTTATAAGCATGGAGCCATGGTATACCTTCCCTAATTGATATGTATTACGGTTTGTTTGTACCTGCACAATAGGTTCTATAAGGTTCCTAGAGTCATGGATAAATCTTTCGGATATTATCAACCTACATGACTACTCATGTGGGCTAAAAATATTCTCAAGATAGACTCGTCTGAGTGTAGCATCGCGTAACAACCATTCTGGACTACTCCGTCACCGTCATTGTACTACGTCCTAAAGGCCAAATGGGGTAAGTGGGTATCTAAAAAGGTCTCTTAGTGTCACGAACTCCCAAGTCAAAAAGAGTGATAAACATACGACTAGTCATACGCCATCAGTAAATCCAAGGGGGGTTAAACTGAGCGCGGTTACATCATATGTCAAACATGTTGGAATTACTCCCAACCGTTATCTTACCAAAATCCTATCATAAGTGTACACTCAAGTCCGGGCTAGGACTTATATCACCTCTCAAGGTAACAACCCAATGTACATATGCAATACAATAGGTATAATATACAGATACTCACAAATATACATGTATAAAGAAAATAGACACGAACAAAATACAACTACAAACAAGGTGGGCTAAACCTCAAGCATCCCCAGTGAAGTCATCATTTCTGTTGCGGTGTGAATCGGATATCAAGATATTGATTAACTTGAATCATGAATCATTAAGTACTCACCACCGAACTTTGATTTATCCAAAGGAAAGGGTAAAGATCGAAGAAAACCCTAAGTGCGCTATGTTACAACGAAGATTAAGAGATTGGGTTTAGTTATACTAAGGGAAGTTATTAGCAACCTAAGTATCTGTAGTACTCTACAAGAACCTATTATTTGGTAGTTGTGTTTGTGTTAATGTCTGTTTGCTAATGGTTGTATGCTAAGGTAAAAACCTATGGGTTTGGAGTAAGTATGCTCGTCAAGACGTCGCATCTCGTGCCTACATATTCTAACAAGGATGGAATCAGAGCAACCGTAGTTCTCCTAACAAGGGAGATAACTCTTGACTCTACTCAAGGCTCAAAGAAAATAAGCATCCATAATAATGATACTTATATAGATTTAACAAACTCTCTAAGTCTACGTTTGAAAGACATACTAGGGAGAGAACTTTTGACTATGGTCAAAGTTCCAAGGGAAATAAGCATCCATAACAATGATACTTATATAAAGATAACAAACTCTCTAAGTCTATGTTGAAAAGACTAACTAAGGATTGACTTTACCAATATCCAAAGGGGGAAGTTAAATACCCATAAAAATGGTACGCACATGTTGCACCCCAAAATTTGCCCAACTTTTCTTTACCTAGCTTATGTTTCATTTCATTCACATTAGCATTATCATTTGCATTTCATTGACATGTATGCAGGAGATCAAGAGGTAGGATCACCAATTAGGAGCTACACCAGACTATGAAGCTAGCTAAGAAAGTTATTCAAGTGTTCAAGGGTTGATAGCCTTATCAGAGAAGTTAAAAGATCCACAGATAGAGTGGTTGAAACCAAGAAGGTGTGTCTCCTAACTTGAGAGTTGTGGGAAGTCATCAGATGATTCTGAAGCCATGAAGTTAGACTTGAGGTCTTGAGAGAGCTCATGAGAAGTGTTGAAGATCACTTTTGAGGCCTAGACAGGTCATTGTGCAAGATTATGAAGACTCAACCATGAGTGGTGCAATTAGGGTTTGACTGGGTCAACCCTAAGTCAATTGATAATTGGGAGAAGGTTGAGACCTAATTCAAGAGCCATGTGATCATGGATTGATACATTAGGATGTTCTAATGATGATTCCAAGGTTAACTCATCATGATTGAAGAGTTTAAGAAGTTTCAAGCTAGGGTTTCTAAGGCTTGACAGTGTAAAATCCCCTAGTTTCACCCCCATCTTCAAGGCAATTTAGCTCAAGATGTGATTGTCATCTCATCTTGCCCCCAACATGATTGTTGTAGATCATGGTCTTAGCTTCAATTTTAGTGCTAGAAGTCCTTGATAGGATTTGTAGAACTCAAGTTATGACTTTGGCAAGTTACAAGTCATCTGAGGTATGTGAATTTGGAGCTTGAAATTTACCCAACTTGCATGAAACGTTTGCCCTAGAAGGATGATTCCTATAAACTTTTGGTCAATATGAATGTTGTTCCTTACCCTATAAGCTTTCTATAGAGTACTAGAAGTCCTTGATAGGATTTGTAGAACTCAACTTATGGCTTTGACAAGTCAAGGGTATTTTGGGCATTTGGTGATTATAGGTCATTTGTGATCATAGGCCATTTTCACCAACTTAAGGGCTTCAAATGAAATTTTGTCCAACTAGAAAGTTGCTCAAAATGGGGTTTTAACCTTGACCATGCATCAATGAGGCATTGAAATGGCTCAAGGAGAGACTTGGTTCAAGAAATTTTGAAAAAAGGAAGAATTAAAAGGATTTAATGGTCAAAAATTCAAATAAGTCATTTTGTGACCAAATGATACAAACTTATAGGTCATTTTGATTGGAAAATACATTTTAAAGACAATGGAAATGTTGGTTTTTTCATTTGAGGCCCAATTCAAAGATTTGCATTTGGTAGCTTATGATGTAAGTTACACATGCCAAACTATGCACAAGTGCAAAACCAAGGTTCCAATCCATCCAAACACATTCAAAATGTTATTTGAGGAGAATTTGGATGAGAATGAGGTGCTACAACAAGCCAAAGCAGAATTGTCATGGATGAGCATGAGATGAGAAATTCAAGAGCAAGAGATATTGGATATCTCATATAGATGGTTCCAGGAACTTCTAGATCATTCCTACTGGTTCTATATAAGCATTAGAACTGAATCAAGGCCAAGGTTGGTGGAAATTGAGAGAGAATAGAGAGATTGCATTCTGAATTTTCTTCTTGCAAATCAAATTCGGTTACACACATTCGAGCCATTTCAATCCATTTCTTTGCTTTCAACATCTTCCTCTTGAGTGTATGAGTGATTCTAGATAGAATTCAAGCCAAGATCATTGCAAAATCGTGAGAGAGCACCTTGAGTTCATAGCTTGCAAGTCAAAATCGAATTCAAGGATTCAGGGAGTTTCAATCCAATTTGTTGCATACAGAAGTTTCATTTGGTGTTAGTGAAGGTATCTGGAAATTCTTGAGGGTTGATTTGAAGGTTTCAGTGCTCTGTGCATTCAAAATTTGCAGGTATGTAATTCTCATCCTATGGCTTGATTCATGTAGTTTCTTTAGGTTTTGATAGGTTGGAATCATTGTAGATTATTGCTAGAAGCTTTCTGGTAACAATTTGCATGATTTAGAGACAATTGGTTAGGCGACCAGATTTCTTGAGAGGACCATATCTTGCTGATTCTTGGTGTATAATCTTAGTTTGATAGTTAGAATTAATCATGGTGAAGTGGTGATGAGGTTAGGCACTTCAATTTGAAGAATAGTGATGATGGAATTTTGAGCAGTTTCTGAGATTTGTATCGTGTTTTGAGACTGATTGAGCCTCAAGATTATTGATTGGCATGGTTGAATTCTTTGTGAAAAAACGAGTGAGTTAGGATGTTTAGGCGTGATTTTTGGTGAGATATTGGAGGAGCACGATTGGGGAAGATGAAGATATGAAGCTCTGTTCATCCATGGTGGTTCTTCTCTCTAGATTTTTGAAATGGGGAAGATGATGTTGTGGCCGTGAGATTAGACGTGGACTTTGACTTGGAGGAAGATCCAATGGCCACGAGTAAGTTTCAGTTTGTGAGGGATCTGAGAACTAACCAAATGCACCATATCACTAAGTGTACTTGGGTGGGCTTAGTGAAATTTTGTTATCCACACCCCCTTTCTGGCCCAAACATTGAAATGAACTGATTATTTTTGCTAGTTGCCACGCACGCTTGTTAGTTTCTTTTAATTTTCATCATTTCATGTGACTTAGTAAATAATTCATAAAAAATAGAAGACTAACTCAATTAATTACATTCTTTTTTACCCTGATTCATGATTGAACCTAGAATTATTTAGATAAAAAATATTAATAATTCATGCATTTTTGATTTTTATTTACATTGTTGAATGTTAATTGATATTAAAATAACCATGGTTGATACCTTGTTTTGATGAATTTGGTTTGAGCATTTGGTGATGATTCTTGCCTTGATTTTTTGTGTGTAGCTAGCATAGATATGCATGTTCCCCTTAGATTTTTCTCACATTTTTGTGATGAATGTAGGTGGTAGTTTTAAGTTGAAACTTTAGGTGCTCCATTTCTAGGGTTTATGTTTAGTACCTTATGATTTAGGTTTTATTTCTAGGACTTGATGGATGATTCAATCTCTGGATTTTGTATGGTAGAATCATGATTGAATTAGGGTCCCCTATTTATTTTTGTAGGGTTTTACAATTGGTTTTAGTATTTTAGTTAGGACTAACTTTAGTACTAGGTTTTAGGTGATCCTAACTTGCTAATTCAATTAGAATGACTTCTTTAGTTCCCTTAGATTAGGGTTTTGCCTCTCTTGCTCTTGGATGGTGTTGAAGACAAGCTTGGGCTACCATGGATTGAGATGAAGAAGCTTGAATGTGAAGATCTTCCCTTCTTTTGGTGTAGTGTTGATTAGGTGTTAAGATTAGGGTTTGTAGGCAGAGCTTCTAGATAGATTCTCTTCCTTCATAAACATGGAAGATGTTGATCACTTCCATTCTTCCCTATGATGTAAGGTCCCCTTGTAAACGCCTCATCCCTCCTTTGGTAAGATGTGTGGCTCTTTCCAAGTTGGTAGAACCTTTGAGGGTCCCTTTCTCTGATGATAGGATGCTTAGTGGTGACCTTTGGTCTTCACTCTGCTACCAATCATCCAAACTTTGCTCTTGTTAGATGAATCTTTCTCCCTTTCTAGAGGATGGAGTTCCTTGCTTGAAGAAGATTGAAGGCTAGAAGTTGATACTTCTCTGTGTTTGAAGACTGCCATTGAAGCTTAAGCTTGAAGAAGATGAAGAACAAGTTGACACTTGTGAGGGGAATCCATTGAAGATTGAATGAAGAAGCAGAAGCTTGAGGAAGAAGCAAGCTGATACTTGTGAGTTTAATGCACTGAGTCCCTGAAGGAACAAGTTGATACTTGCTATTGGGATTGAGGCCTGAAGGTGGAGTTCACTTTGGAATTGAGGCTTAAAGAAGAGGGATAAGTTGATACTTATGTTTGATGTGTTGAAAGCTTGAAGAAGCAAGTTGATACTTGCTATTGAAGATGAAAGCCCTGAAGAGTTGTTGAGGACTGAGGACTGAACTGCTGTCAGAGGAGTTTTGCTGTGAAGCTGTGGAAGCTGTTGATCTGTTTTCTTTCCTGTTTGTTTGCTTTCTGTGCAACTGTATTGATGTGACTTGTGTGATTTGCTTGATGCATTAGAATAAGTTCATATTTAGATTGATTTAAGCTAGGAGCATGATTGCACTAGAGGTTGAGTTGCTCCCTATGCTTGTATTTTTACTGTATGGCTTTGCTTGCGGGTATTTGGTAGAGCCCTGCTCCCTTACCTATATGGTTTGTGCTTTGCTTGATGGCATTTTATTTCACTTCTTCTGTATGATTGCAGTTATTATATCTTGCTTGATAGCATGTTATTCCCTCTGTATGATTACAATTATTCATATCTGGCTTGAGGTCGAGATGAGCTTGTGGAGGCTGATGCCCCACACACATTTCCTCCCTCACTTGCATTGCATGCATTTTACAGTCGTTTACTGTTTACTGCTTAAACTGATGCTTTATCTGTTTCTGTTTATCATTAACATGATCCCTTAGGAATCTCACTTCCTTTGATAAGGGAGTGATGATTAGAACTTTAGGTTGAAACCTATGCATGATAACTTCTAGGAGTTCCCTGTTTCAAACGTCAACCATAGGGTGAATCCTCGGCATGACAACATTAGGACTTGATAGTCTCCCCTTAGTTGTCCCTCTCTCTTCTCATCTCAAAACAAATTAAAATACAGTAATAAAGGTTAACTGACGTCGTACGCTACGAGCCTTAAGCTATCTGAGAAAGGAGTGTTGGATAGTTTCTTTTCAATAGTCTGGATGTTTAGTATGGTACCCTTTGGGTGACATGCGACGCATTCACTCTCAGGTCATAGTCTCTAGTGCGATATTGGTTGCAAACATCCATAAAAAACAGTTCTTCCGTAAAAGACAGAAAACAAACTTCAAACATTTTTGCCCCGGGGGCCCATAATTCACAGGAAGCTTTTCTGAAGAAAAGAGTGTCGTTAACTCCCAGTTCTACCGCAAACGGTAACGCCTGAGTCTCCAAGGGTCGAGCTGCGAACATCCAACTGCTGGAACTGTCTGTTAACCCTACTCGATAAAACAGACGAATCTGAATTCCCGTAATTCGTATTATCCCGAACTACGTAAGCTCTGATCTCTCATATATGTTGAGAGTACGTAGGCACAATACTAATGTATTGGCGAGCCACCTTCCCCGTAACCCGTAGTTAGTCGAACTACGTTGACTCTGATTTCTCATTCTCTGATGAGAATACGTAGGCATAAAGTGCGACGCTTTCCCGAGTCATTTTCTTTTCTTTTTGAGCCAGCCTTGATAGGTAGATAGTTAAATAAACCCGTCAGATAAACACAACAAGCGTGGATCCCATCGAGTACGATGGACGTGAGGGGTGCTAATACCTTCCCCTTGCGTAACCGACTCTCGAACCCAGACAATGGTTGCGATGACCTTGTCTTATACTTTTTCGTCAGGTTTTTCCGATCGTTTCCTTTCCCGTTCTGAGGGATAAATAACGAAAGGTGGCGACTCTTCTGTTTTGCCGGCACCTTATTTTCGCGGAAGCGACAATCGGCAACTCTGCTGGGGACATGTTAGTTTCCTGGGGTCCAACGTCCCTTATGCGAGTCAGTATAGGGATCCAACATCCCCTGCGAGAGTCAATCCTAGCGCTTGTATAATTACTTGTTGGGTTGTGTTTATTTATCGCATTTTATTTCCCGCACTTTATTTGAAGTATGATATGATTATCTGTGTTGTTGTGGGAGGGGCATTGTGATGAGTGAGAAGCGAGACCCAGGCTTGAGTGTACTTAGCATTAGTTGTGGAAATTAGTGGGCGCATGCTTGCTTTGCAGGCACTAGTGTCTCATGAAATCCACGCTCATACGAGGTTCTCCCGGTTGACTTCTTTTCCGGCCCTTTGGGCCTGAGGGGTTGTTGGTTTGGAGTATTGTCGACTCTGGGGACCGATCATTTGGGATTCAGCTGAGTGAGGACGCTTCGGGAGACGGTAATGCCACACCTTCTTGGTATCGTATCACCCCTCTTGAATGTCTGTGACGCTGATGACCGCATAGGATGCCGAACTTGTGTCAGTATAGGTCCATACCTCTGAGCAGGGTTGGGTTTGTTGCAGGACACCTTAACCTTCAGACTACCTGGTTTTCTTGATAGTGAATCATTTTTTTGGTATCAGAGGTTCTCATCATCAGATGTATATGTGTTCTTGACAGAGCAGGGTTATCGTCCTGTATCAGAGGTCCTTATCTTCAGAGATGTATGTGTTCTTGACAGAGCAGAGTTATGGTCCTGTATCAGAGGTCCTTATCTTCAGAGATGTATGTGTTATTGACAGAGCAGAGTTATGGTCCTGTCTCATAGGTCCTTATTATCAGATGTGTGTTTGTTCTTGACAGAGCAGATTTATGGTCCGATATCAGGGTTACTTCTCATCAGAGATAGGGTTGTTCTTGATAGAACAGTATTATGGTTTTGTTGATACAGAATCTTCACCTTCATCTCCTCAATAGCACAGTCGTCTTGATCTCCTGCCGCATGATTGCATTTTGCATTGTTTTGCATACTCATTTTCATTTCATTAACGTGTGTCTGTGTTGCAGGTACTGTTTCCCCCGGTTCAGGTTTTCTTGCCTTCTATTGTGCTATCATGGGTTCTCTGAGGAAGATTGTGGCCTACAAGCTCCCCACTCCTGATGTTGTTCACCTGACTGGTTTGATTACTTTGGCAGATGATTCTGTGAGAGGTGAATTCAGAAAGGCTTATGAGAAATGGCTCAGCTTGGTTCATAAACCTTCTGTGTTTGAGTTGAATGGGTTGCACGCCTTGCTGCAGTTCTACGATCCTCCTTTGAGATGCTTTACTTTCCCGGATTTTGTTCTCGCACCTACACTAGAGAAGTATGCTGATTTGTTAGGTGTACCTATCAAGAGTCAGATGCCTTTTATTCATATGGATGTTGAGCCTAATCTGGCTAGTCTAGCTCCTTCACTTCATCTGGATGCCTCCGAGTTGGTCTTGTCTAGTTGGAACAGGGTTCCCAGTTTCTCCTTGCAGTTCCTAGTGGGAAAGGCCCAGCAGTGCGCCAAAGACGGATGTTGGATCGTGTTCAACGCCATCCTTGCTCTGTGCATATATGGCATCATTCTGTTCCCCAATATGCCCGACTTTGTAGACTTCGACGCTTTCCACATCTTTGCATCAGGGAATCTAGTCCCTA
The DNA here is from genome assembly GCA_963859935.3 of Lathyrus sativus. Taxonomy (NCBI): domain Eukaryota; kingdom Viridiplantae; phylum Streptophyta; class Magnoliopsida; order Fabales; family Fabaceae; genus Lathyrus; species Lathyrus sativus. The sequence continues at coordinate 235,938,609 of OZ012741.1, forward strand.
CCTTGATAGGAGATGTCTACCATTCCTTCCACTACAAAAACGAGAACAGAAGGGGTAAGAATGTCTCATGCTGTGTACCCCTACTCTATAGATGGCTTGAAAGTCACCTACCCAAGAAGGGTTCCTTTGCTTCGTCTGCAGCCACAGCGGAGTGGTCTGAGCGCCTGATGAGTCTGTCAGTGGAGGATATTGCTTGGTTTGATAGAGATAGGTTGGGTACTGAGATTATCTTCAGCTGCAGTGGGTTTCCGAATGTTCCTGTGATAGGCAGGAAGGGCTGTATCAACTATAATCCATCTCTGCTGGTCCGACAGTTTGCTTATGCTTTGAGAGCTCCGCTGAAGGATGAAGAGGTGCAGGAATCTTTGTACCTCACTGGTCTTCTAGAGGGGGGATATGTTATCTAAGCTTCAGCACGCTTGGAATGGTATCTGTAAGCGGGGAAAGCCGTTGCTGGGGAAAAGTAATAGTCAAGCCTACGCTCCATATGTGGCCTGGATCAAAGCCAGAGCAGATGTCATAGGGATACCGTTTCCACCTGCCCAGCCAGAAATCCCTCCAGTAATTGAAGAGCCTACCACCGTGCCTATTCAGCAGCACAATCAGGTGTTAGCTAAGCGAGATGAGCTGAAGAAGGCAAATGAAGAGTTGGAGAAAGAATTGGCTCAACTCAGAAGCGAGAGAAGCGAAGCCATTCATTCCTTCAAGAGGCAGACAGAGCTGGTAAACCAGTTAGGGACGAATTTGACAAAGCAGATGGCTGAGCGTGAGCGCTTGTGTCGGGACTTCAAAGCTGTCAATGACGTACTGGCCACTAAGAAGCAGCACTTGGATGAAGCGTACCGGAGAATATCCAAGTTTAATCAACATTGGAAGGCCACCCTAGCCAACGACAAGGAACGGGAGGATAAACTGAAACAGCAGATCTCCAAGTTGAAAGCCCAGGTGAAGGCTAGTGAGAAGAGGTTTGATGAAGAAACCGCTCGCAGATATGCCGCTGAAGGCCTGCTCAACAAGGCTCTTGCTAACCTGAAGGAGCGCAAACTGACGTTTGAATCCAAGAAGCGGAAGCTAGAAGATTGTTTCGGCGAAGGAGCATGGGAAGACTCAGTTGAAGGTCTTCAATACACTATTATGCAGAGGGAGTTACTCGTCGAAGGGTTGCTCACTCAGCCTGATCATCCAGAAACAAGGGATCTGTTAGAAGAGTTTTGAGCTCGAGGCCGTACATGACTGTATTTGTAATCCTTTTGTTTTGATCATGGTTGTATGCTGACAATCACCAGGCTTGTTTGTCGAGGTCATGCTATTGATTCTGCTTGTACTCAGTGACGTTGTGTACCGCCTTGATGGGCTTTCTTTATATATGAGATGTTATTTCCATGACTGGACTCGGACTTATTATTAGCACTGGCACTCAGGCACTAGGATCGGGGGGAAATCTCCCCAACACACAGACACACGTTTTCATTTGCATGAAGCATCCGCATAACGAGCACTTTGTCGTTTTTCCTAACCCTTTTGTGTATGCAGGTTGTTTCAGGTTGTTCCAGGATTGATCAAAGATCAATCAACCGCTATCCGACCAGAGAAAATCAAGCTAGAGCAATGGAGCAAGTGCAGACTGACGTTCAGGAGCTCCGAGAGAGGATGAACCGCTTCATGGAGCTCATGCAAGTGGTTGCCAACTGCCAAGACCAACTCAGAACTTTGGTCCAGCCCCTGATCTCAAGGGTTGATGGCAATGGTGTACTCCATGGGGGGAGTATTCCAATCCCTCCGCCTGTTGAGAATCCTCAGAATGGCATCCACGTGACCGGGGGGAACGGTAGCGGTAACGGCAATGTGATCGCTAACATGGGGCTCAATGGTAATACGACTGGCATCGGTAATGGGAATTTTGAAGCTAGTGTCAATGTTGGACTGGGCAATGGCAATGCAGGTGTTGGAAATCTGTATGGGCCTCAGCCGTGGTTAGAAGACCGTCAAGAAGATTTGTTCTCACAGAAAGGTGCTGAAGGAGAGCTGACTGCTGAAGCACGTATGAGGTTTAAGGCACTCGAGGACAAGATGAGGAATTTCGAAAACCTGAACACTATGGGTGTTGACATGTCCAAGTTGGGACTGATTGCTGATTTCAAGGTGCCTCCCAAGTTCAAGGTACCCGACTTTGAAAAGTACAAGGGCACCACCTGCCCTCGCGTCCACCTGAGATCATACTACCGGAAGATGTCCGCTCACTCTGAAGACGAGAAGTTGCTGATGCACTTCTTTCAAGATAGCTTGTCCGGGCCATCCTTGGAATGGTACATGAGTTTGGAACCTACCAGTGTGCGCACGTGGAAGGAACTTGCGGAGGCATTCGTGCACCATTACCAGTATAACAGTGACTTGGCTCCGAACCGAGTTCAACTGCAGAACTTGTCACAGAGGAACAACGAAGGGTTCAAGGAATACGCCCAGCGGTGGCGTGAATTAGCAGCTAGGGTTCAGCCGCCGATGGTTGAACGGGAGCTTGTTGAAGTGTTTGTAGCCACCCTCCCAGGGGTTTATTACGAGAAATTGGTCAACAGTATGTCTGGAAGCTTCTCAGATCTCATCATCACGGGCGAGCGCGTTGAAAATGGGATCAAACTGGGGAAAATTCAAGGTGATCTATCCTCAGCTGGAGGAGGAAAGAAACCGTATGGTGGCAAAAGGCGGGAAGGAGAGATGAGCACCGTGTCCAACGCTCGAAGGAAGAGTAAAGGCCCTCACCAACAGGTGGCCAGTATAACCATCCCCGCTGTCCAACAACCCCAGCCACAGCAGCAGCAGCAGCCGAATCAGCAAGGATACAGAAAGTATCAGAACAGGGCACCTCTGTCATGTCGTCACCTTGAGACGCCGCCTATGTCTTATGCTCAGCTGTTACAAACTCTGCTTCAGTTACAGTTAATCCAGAAGAGAACCCTGGCTCCTTTGACAGGGGCACCTCCGCCAGGTTATGATGCGAATGCAACTTGTGAGTTTCACTTAGGGGCACCCGGCCACACGATAGAAAACTGCAAAGCCTTCAAGCACAAGGTGCAAGATATGGTGGATGCTAAGATCATCAACTTCTCAGATAATGTGCCAAACGTCACGAAGAACCCTATGCCGAATCATAGGGGAGGTGGGGTAAACGCCATTATTGAAGACGAGAATTTGGATCTACTGACTGACGTCAGGGACTTGAAGACACCGGTTAGCTTCGTTAAAGCCAAGCTGATGAAGAAAGAATTCTTTCCAGGATGTGGAGAACTGTGTATGGGATGTGTGATTCGTCCTGATGGATGTGAACAGTTGATAGAGGGGATTCAGAGTCTGATGACCGAAGGGATCTTGCAGTTTAGCCGAAGGGCCGAATGTGGATCTGGAGAGGTAATGCTGAAGCAAGATGATGAGGTTGCCACCATCACCATCCGTCGCCGGACTATCACCATTTCTGCACCCAGGCCACCCACAATTACCATCACCAAGGCTGGGCCGATACCTTTTGAAAGCACCAATGTTGTCCCATGGCATTATGGGGAAGACGTCTACTGTAACGGACAGAAGTTGGAACTGGAACCATCTGGGTCGTCTGTGGTTAACCTAGTGGGCATTGGCGGAATCACCCGCAGCGGAAGAGTATTTGCCCCACCTGAGATTCTGGCGGACAAAGCGGACAAAGCCGAAATAACCGATAAGGGAAAGAGTAAAGTCGTTCAGGAAACCCCTCGTGGGGTAGAGAAGGACTTACTTGTAAAGGACGCTGAAGAGTTTATGAGGTTGATTAAGAAGAGTGACTACAAGATCGTGGATCATCTCCATCAAACGCCCTCGAAAATTTCCATCCTGAATTTGTTGATGTGTTCGGAGTCACATCGCAACGTGCTGTTAAAGGTCTTGAATGCCACGTATGTACCGCAAGAAATCTCGGTCAACCAGTTGGAAGGGGTCGCAGCCCACGTGAATGCTGGAAACGGGTTAGGGTTCACTGACCTGGAGCTGACGCCGAAGGGAAGAAACCACGACAGCGCCCTGCACATCTCGATAGAGTGTAGAGGAACGATTATGTCTCATGTGTTGGTGGACACAGGGTCATCGCTCAATGTTCTTCCGAAGAAAGCATTGATGAAGTTAGATACTCGAGGATTGATTTGCACACCCAGTGATCTGGTTGTGAAAGCGTTCGATGGAACCAAACGTCATGTTTTCGGGGAGGTGACGCTACCAATCCAAGTTAGGCCAGAAACTTTCGACGCGGTTTTTTACATTATGGACATCATGCCCGCCTACAGTTGTCTCTTAGGCCGGCCATGGATCCATTCTGCTGGCGCAGTGACCTCCACGTTGCACCAGAAACTCAAGTATGCTGTCGGAGGCAGCATCGTGACTGTTTGTGGCGAGGAAGACATAATGGTGAGCCGTTTGTCGTCCTTCAAATATGTTGAGATGGATGGGGAAATCCACGAAACCCTATGTCAGGCGTTCGAAGCTGTTAAAGTCAAGAATGTGGCTCCTGTAATGACTGAAAAACCAGAGATGACTCTCTCTTCCTTCAGGGAAGCCCGGGCCGTTGTTCAAGCCGGATCTACCCCAGGCTGGGGGCGAATTCTAGAGATACCTAACAAGCAGGACAAGTTTGGGTTAGGGAACTCTCCTACGGCTGAAGCCTCCTCCTCTCGCAGTACGTCACGAGGTAAAGGGCCGATCCAGTTTACCAGCGGCGGAGTAATATTTGAAAGTGTCAACGCAGTGTCTGAAGACGGCGAAGACAGTGATTGCGACCTAGACTCTTGGATCCAGCCAAGCAAACCAGGCGAGAGCCTCAACAACAGGTCCGTCAGGGATACCATCCAAGTGACAGGCAAAGAGTAATGATGTACTTTCTCCAATCATTGTACAAACCTATGTCCTACCCGGGGCATAGTGGTTTTATTGTCAGGGCCTTGTTTGATTATGTACATGCATTTTACCAATAAATCAAAAGGCGTTTTTCTTCGTATTCAAATGTTGTGATCTCTGTTATTCCTGTTTTATGTTTGTTTTGAAAAACAACAAAATGACAATGGGGTTTGTGCTAACCTGCATATCCTTGTCTTAAGCTTAACCCTTGTTATTGCAGGATCCACATAGCAGATGACATCGACTCTGGACCTTCTACGACTCACTTCGACTTTGATTTCCCTATCTATCAAGCCGAAGAAGAGATTGATGAAGATGAAGACCTTCCCGAAGAGTTGGCCCGCTTGTTGAAACAAGAAGAGAAAGTTATTCTGCCTCACGAAGAAGAGATTGAGATTGTGAATCTGGGTTCTGAAGAACTTGTCAGGAACGTCAGGATAGGGGCCGCATTGCAGAGTGATGTCAGGCAGAGATTGGTCGAGATGCTAAGAGAGTATAGTGACATCTTTGCTTGGTCATACGAAGATATGCCCAGACTTGACACTGACATCGTGGTCCACCACTTGCCGCTGCGAGAAGATTGTCCTCCCGTCAAGCAGAAGCTTAGGAGGACACGACCAGATATGGCCGTTAAGATCAAAGAAGAAGTGCAAAAGCAGTTTGATGCTGGCTTCTTAGTAGTCACTACTTACCCTCCGTGGGTCGCCAACATAGTGCCTGTACCGAAGAAGGACGGTAAGGTGCGAATGTGCGTCGACTATCGGGATTTGAATAGGGCGAGCCCTAAAGATGATTTCCCGCTCCCTCATATTGATGTGTTGGTCGACAATACAACTCAGTTCTCCGTATTTTCATTCATGGATGGCTTCTCCGGCTACAATCAGATCAAGATGGCACCGGAGGACATGGAGAAAACTACGTTTATCACACCCTAGGGAACCTTCTGCTACAAGGTAATGCCTTTCGGTCTGAAGAACGCAGGGGCCACTTACCAACGAGCAATGGTCACTTTGTCTCATGATATGATTCATCATGAGATTGAAGTCTATGTTGATGACATGATTGCGAAGTCCCAAACGGAGGAGGGACACCTGGTCAATTTGCTGAAGCTTTTTGAGAGGCTTAGGAAGTTCAGGTTGAGGCTGAATCCTAACAAGTGTACTTTCGAAGTACGATCCGGAAAACTACTGGGGTTTATCGTGAGTGAAAGAGGCATTGAGGTTGATCCTGCGAAGATAAAAGCAATACAAGAAATGCCAGCGCCAAAAACCGAGAAAGAAGTTCGTGGTTTCCTGGGCCGAATAAACTACATTGCAAGGTTTATTTCTCAGCTCACGGCCACGTGTGGACCGATGTTCAAACTGCTAAAGAAAGACCAGGCGGTTATCTGGAACGAGGATTGCCAGAAGGCATTTGATAAGATAAAGCAGTATCTACAAGAACCTCCAATCTTGATACCCCCAGTAGCCGGACGACCTCTAATCATGTACTTGACAGTTCTTGAGAATAGTATGGGGTGTGTTCTCGGTCAGCACGACGAGACGGGCAGAAAAGAGCATGCCATCTATTATTTGAGTAAAAAGTTCACAGACTGTGAATCTCGTTACTCGATGTTGGAGAAGACGTGTTGCGCACTAGCCTGGGCTGCCAAACGTTTACGACAGTACATGCTCAATCACACAACCATGCTAATTTCGAAGATGGATCCGATCAAGTACGTCTTCGAGAAGCAAGCGCTTTCGGGCAGGATTGCCAGATGGCAAATGGTGTTGACGGAATATGACATTCAGTACGTTTCCCAGAAGGCCATCAAAAGAAGCGTATTGTCTGAGTACCTTGCCGAACAACCGATCGAGGATTATCTGCCGATGAAATTTGAATTCCCTGATGAGGATATCATGTTTCTTAAAGCGAAAGATTGCGATGAACCGTTGCCCGACGAGGGTCCAGACAGGAAATCCCAGTGGAAATTGATATTTGACGGGGCGGTTAATTCTTACGGAAGTGGCATTGGGGCAATCATCACAACTCCCCATGGATCCCACATCCCGTTTACAGCTAGACTGACGTTTCCAGTCACCAATAATGAAACGGAGTACGAAGCATGCATCATGGGTCTAGAAGAGGCAATTGATTTGAGAATCAAGAACCTAGATGTATATGGTGACTCGGCACTTGTGATTAACCAGATTAAAGGGGAGTGGGAGTCTCATCAATCAAATTTGGTGCCGTACATGAATTATGCCAGAAGGCTGTTGCCGTTCTTTGATCGAGTGGAACTCCATCATGTGCCCAGAGCTGAAAATCAGATGGCTGATGCCCTAGCCACGTTGGCTTCGATGTATAAAGTCAATTTTTGGAATGAAGCTCCAAGAATTGTCATTTCTCGTCTTGATAGACCTGCATTCGTCTTTGTAATCGAGGAAGCCTCCGATGGCAAGCCATGGTTCCATGACATCCAGACCTTCCTTATGACTAAGGAGTATCCTGAGGGAGCGTCAATCCAGGATAAGAAGACTCTGAGGAGGCTGTCTAGAAATTTTTATCTCAATCCTGATGAAGTTTTGTATAAAAGAAACCATGATCTCGTGCTACTCAGATGTGTAGATGAGAAAGAAGCGAGTATGCTCATGGAAGAAGTCCATGAAGGCACATTTGGTACGCACGCCGGCGGGCATGCTATGACAAGAAAGATCCTGAGAGCAGGATATTACTGGCTGACGATAGAGTCGGATTGCTTTAAATTCGCGAAGTCATGTCCTCCCCGTGGCCGTTCTCCATGTGGGGAATCGACGTGATAGGCAAGATCGAGCCCACTGGATCTCACGGTCATCGCTTTATTCTAGTAGCTATCGACTACTTCACCAAGTGGGTGGAGGCAGCCTCATATGCTAATGTGACCAAGCAGGTGGTGGCTAAATTCATAAAGAGGGACATCATCTGTCGTAACGGAATTCTGGGGCAGATCATTACTGATAATGGTTCGAATCTTAATAACAAGATGATGAAGGAGTTGCACTAGAGTTTCAAGATTGAACACCACAACTCATCTCCTTACCGGCCGAAGATGAATGGCGTCGTTGAAGCGGCCAATAAGAACATTAACAAGATTGTACAGAAGATGGTTGTGACCTATAAGGATTGGCACGAGATGCTGCCATTTGCACTGCACGGTTATCGTACAACGGTACGTACGTCAACCGGGACAACTCCTTTCTCACTGGTGTACGGTATGGAAGTTGTCCTACCGTTGGAAGTTGAGATTCCTTCTTTGCGAGTTTTGGTTGACGTGAAACTCGATGAGGCAGAATGGATTAAGAACCGACTAAACCAACTCAGCCTGATGGACGAGAAGAGATTAGCATCGATTGCATATGGTCGTATGTACCAAAGCCGAATGAAGAAAGCCTATTACAAGAAGGTGCGTCCTAGAAGCTTTCAGACGGGTGATCTCGTCTTGAAGAAGATTCTTCCTCCACACTCCGATCACCGGGACAAGTGGACTCCTAATTATGAAGGTCCGTACGTCGTCAGCAAGGTCTTCTCGGGAGGAGCCTTGTTGTTATCCACGATGGATGGCGAAGATTTTGCATCCCCGGTGAATGCGGACGCAGTTAAAAAATACTTTGCTTAAGAAATGACCCGCTGGAAAGAAAAAGAGTATCCAGGAAAAAATGGGGCGTCCCGGCGAACCATATAAAAGGAAAAAAGGTTCGGGAAAAAATTAGGGATATAAAAGAAAAGAATGTACACCCGCAAAGTCGAAAACCCGGAAGGGCGACTTTGGCAAAAAAGGGTATCCCGGTGAATCGAAAACCCGAAAAGGCGATTCAGGCAAAAGTTAGGAATTTGAAAAAGCAAATGACTGCGCTCCGCGTGTGGACTCTATTTGCTTAGTGGTTTGGAGGACCTGAGGGCCGTTTATCTGAATCAATCTCTTATGAAGCTGAAGCATCGGAGAAGTATCGAAGTCGAGTGGGTCATAGAGGGATCAACTCATGGTGTTCGTCTACGCCTCATTGCCGACATTTGTGTATATACTGATGTATATTTATGTTTATATTTGCGCAGCTTCCTCATTCCAGGAGCTTGCATCCGTTGTAAAACATTTTTACCCATTCAGGGGTTCGTTATCAATAAAATGTATACTATTCAGCAATTTTGTTTGCTTGTTTAGCATTTATCTGTTTTGTTGCGAAAAAGAACGCCGATGTTTTTGATAAAATGCGCATACATAAGCTTACTGGCCTAGACCACTGATTGTTGAAACAATGAATTACTGGAACATTGGCACAAGATGATAACCTTGATAGGTCCCTTTGAGAAGGGTATCTTGTCTGTTTGTTTGTGTTGTTGCAGGTATAGCATATTCCAGACAGTACGCCGTATGCAATCCCAAGCAGGATGATTCCTTCCTCTCCAGCGAGTTCAGCAGCCTCTCCCCGTGGAGTTTGAACATGAGATCGTAAGCATTGATATGTCTCCCCAACCAGAGAAGATTCTCTCCCCAATCCGATGCATCCTGAAGGATCGTCGTCTCCCCAACTGAGCCATATACTAAAGTGTTCAGTCCTCGATAGCGCAGACTGAAGTCTTCAGTGAAATTGAAATTCCCCACATAGTCGTACTCTCCCCAGTAAGCAGCATGATTCCTTTTTCGTCAGCCGAGTTTGCAGCTCCCCAAGAGAGTCGAGTCCTTGGAAGCCGTTGAGGCCATGATTTGTTTTCCCCAGTAGAGTGTTGAATAGCTGAGGCTGTTTTTCCCCATCGGAGTCGTTATCTCCCAGAAAGTTTTGCCACGAAGGCTGTGCAGTTTATTTCTGCGACTGATACTGTTTCCTCAGCAGTTTGTGGTTTGAATACCCGGTTGAGCGAGTCCAAGTTATCAGAGAGCTTTATTCCCCTGCAGCAGTCAACCGAAGATCATTTCCCCAGGCGGAGTCCAATTGAGATTGGTGTGACTTCTTCTCCTCGGCAGGATGATTCCTCCTCTCCACCAGAGTGGTTCCTTCTCTTTGACAGGAGGATTCTCCCTTCAGCATTTATTTTGCTGATGGGGTCGTAGCATCTTGCATGATTGCATAGCATTTACCCTAAAAGCGCGTAGCATTTCCACCGTGTGGAGCATTGCGCCATTGTTAAACATATGCATATGAAACATGAGCTAGGTCGTTACCGTTATTGTTTTGCAGGTATTCCCCAGCAAGGTCTATTGCCCAAGATGATTCTTGAATTCTCCAGCGAAGGTGTTTGATTAAGATGACTCTTAAAATCCCCAGTGAAGTCGCCATAGTTAGTTGCTCAAAGTTGATGCTTAGAGTCCCTGGCAGTGTGTCTGCTCAGGATGATTCCTGAAATCCCCAGCAGAGTTGCCGTGCAACTGTCATGCTCAGTTTCAAAGATGTTCCTACCAATCAGAATACCTTTTACCTGTACGGTTGGAAAGTTACCAGTTATCGCACAATCGGTGATCCCTTGATGATTTGAGGATGCAAAGATATCAGATAAATTAGAGAATCATCCTGACGGAGGTTCAGATCATTATTTCTCCAGCTAGTTGCCGTGCAGCCATCATTTCAGTTTCCGAAGAGATTTATTCCCATCAGAGTACCGTGTACTTGTGCAGTTGGCAAATTTTTGGGTTTGTTGGTATTCAACCGTCTTTGACCTTGATTGTTTGAGAGCCGTTCGCTTCTCATCCAGTCAGGTCCAAGCCGTTTGAATAGGGGCAGCTGTTGCACCCCAAAATTTGCCCAACTTTTCTTTACCTAGCTTATGTTTCATTTCATTCACATTAGCATTATCATTTGCATTTCATTGACATGTATGCAGGAAATCAAGAGGTAGGATCACCAATCAGGAGCTACACAAGACTATGAAGCTAGCTAAGAAAGTTATTCAAGTGTTCAAGGGTTGATAGCCTTGTCAGAGAAGTTAAAAGATCCTCAGATAGAGTGGTTGAAACCAAGAAGGTGTGTCTCTTAACTTGAGAGTTGTGGGAAGTCATCAGATGATTCTGAAGCCATGAAGTTAGACTTGAGGTCTTGAGAGAGCTCGTGAGAAGTGTTGAAGATCACTTTTGAGGCCTAGACAGGTCATTGTGCAAGATTAAGAAGACTCAGCCATGAGTGGTGCAATTAGGGTTTGACTGGGTCAACCCTAAGTCAACTGATAATTGGGAGAAGGTTGAGACCTAATTCAAGAGCCATGTGATCATGGATTGATACATTAGGATGTTCTAAGGATGATTCCAAGGTTAACTCATCATGATTGAAGAGTTTAAGAAGTTTCAAGCTAGGGTTTCTAAGGCTTGACAGTGTAAAATCCCCTAGTTTGACCCCCATCTTCAAGGAAATTTAGCTCAAGATGTGATTGTCATGTCATCTTACCCCCAACATGATTGTTGTAGAGCATGGTATTAGCTTCAATTTGAGTGCTAGAAGTCCTTGATAGGATTTGTAGAACTCAAGTTATGACTTTGGCAACTTACAAGTCATCTGAGGTATGTGAATTTGGAGCTTGAAAATTACCCAACTTGCATGAAACTTTTTCCCTAGAAGGATGATTCTTATGAACTTTTAGTCAACATTAATGTTGTTCCTTACCCTCTTAGCTTTCTAGGGAGTACTAGAAGTCCTTGATAGGATTTGTAGAACTCAACTTATGGCTTTGACAAGTCAAGGGTATTTTGGGCATTTGGTGATTATAGGTCATTTGTGATCATAGGCCATTTTCACCAACTTAGGGGCTTCAAATGAAATTTTGTCCAACTAGATTGGATTGAAACTCCTTGAATCCTTGAGCAACTTTCTAGTTGGACAAAATTTCATTTGAAGCCCCTAAGTTGGTGAAAATGGCCTATGATCACAAATGACCTATAATCACCAAATGCCCAAAATACCCTTGACTTGTCAAAGCCATAAGTTGAGTTCTACAAATCCTATCAAGGACTTCTAGTACTCCCTAGAAAGCTAAGAGGGATAAGTTCATTTCAATGTTTGGGCATTGTGAAACTTACTCGTGGCCATTGGATCTTCCTCCAAGTCAAAGTCCACGTCTAATCTCACGGCCACAACATCATCTTCCCCATTTCAAAAATCTGGAGGGAAGAACCACCATGGATGAACAGAGCTTCATATCTTCATCTTCCCCAATCGTGCTCCTCCAATATCTCACCAAAACTCACGCCTAAACATCCTAACTCACTCGTTTTTTCACAAAGAATTCAACCATGCCAATCAATAATCTTGAAGCTCAATCAATCTCAAAACACGATACAAATCTCAGAAACTGCTCAAAATTCCATCATCACTATTCTTCAAATTGAAGTGCCTAACCTCATCACCACTTCACCCTGATTAATTCTAACTATCAAACTAAGATTATACACCAAGAATCAGCAAGATATGGTCCTCTCAAGAAATCTGGTCGCCTAACCAATTGTCTCTAAATCATGCAAATTGTTACCAGAAATCTCCTAGCAATAATCTACAATGACTCTAACCTATCAAAACCTAAAGAAACTACATGAATCAAGCCATAGGATGAGAATTACATACCTGCAAATTTTGAATGCACAGAGCACTGAAACCTTCAAATCAACCCTCAAGAATTTCCAGATACCTTCACTAACACCAAATGAAACTTCTATATGCAACAAATTGGATTGAAACTCCCTGAATCCTTGAATTCGATTTTGACTTGCAAGCTATGAACTCAAGGTGCTCTCTCACGATTTTGCAATGATCTTAGCTTGAATTCTATCTGGAATCACTCATACACTCAAGAGGAAGATGTTGAAAGCAAAGAAATGGATTGAAATGGCTCGAATGTGTGTAACCGAATTTGATTTGCAAGAAGAAAATTCAGAATGCAATCTCTCTATTATCTCTCAATTTCCACCAACCTTGGCCTTGATTCAGTTCTAATGCTTATATAGAACCAGTAGGAATGATCTAGAAGTTCCTGGAACCATCTATATGAGATATCCAATATCTCTTGCTCTTGAATTTCTCATCTCATGCTCATCCATGACAGTTCTGCTTTGGCTTATTGCAGCACCTCATTCTCATCCAAATTCTCCTCAAATGACATTTTGAATGTGTTTGGATGGATTGGAACCTTGGTTTTGCACTTGTGCATATTTTGGCATGTGTAACTTACATCATAAGCTACCAAATGCAAATCTTTGAATTGGGTATCTGTTGCACCCTAAAATTTGACCAACATTTATTTATGCATCAAGTGTTTGAAGGTTGATACCTTCATCAGAAAGTTCAAGAGATCCTCAGAGGAATTGGTTGAAACCAAGGTTGTGTGTCTCATAACTTGAGAGTTGTGGGAGCTCCTCAGATGATTCTGAGACTATGAGGATGAACTTGAAGCTTTGAGAAAGCTTAGGAGGCGTCTTGAAAGCCATCATGAAGCCCAGAGAGGTCATTATGCAAGAATTCAGAAGATTCAACCATGAGTGGTAGAATTAGGGTTTTGACTAGGTCAACCCTAGGTCAGCTGATGATTTGGAGAAGGTTGAGACCCAATCCAAAAGCCATGTGATCATGGAATGATTCATTGAGATACTATAAGGATGATTCCTAGACCAACTCACCATGATTGAGGAGTTTGAGAAGTTTTAAGCTAGGGTTTCTAAGGATTGACAGTGTAAAATCCCCTAGTTTGATCCCTATCTTCCAGGAAGTTTTAGCTCAAGATGTGATTGTCATCTCATCTTCCCCACAACATGAATGTTGTAGAGCTTGTTCTTAGCTTTAATTTGAGTGCTAGAAGTCCTTTATAGGATTTGTAGAGCTTAAGTTATGGTTTTGGCAAATTACAGGTCATCTGAGGTATGTGAATCTGGGTCCTTGAAAGTCACCCAACTTGCAGACAACGTTTGCCCTAGTAGAATGATTCCTATGATCTCTTGGTCAACATGAATGTTGAAGAGCATCTTCTTAGCTTTCTAGAGAGTACTAGAAGTCCTTGATAGGATTTATAGAACTCAACTTATGGCTTTGACAAGCCAAGGGCATTTTGGTCATTTGGAAGTTATAGGTCATTTCAAGCATAAGGCCATATCTCCTACTTCCAAGCTTCAAATGGAAAAATCTTCAACATCAAAGTTTCTTAGAATGATGTTTTAAGGCTAGTAGGGTAGTCATGAGATGTTGAAAAGGCTCATATCAAAAAGTGATAAAAATGGCCTAAAAATGAGGCATAAGTTAATTCAAGTGAAATGAAAAATCATAAAATCCAAGTTACAAATCCAAACCATGTCATATGATAGGTCGTTTTGACTCCAAATGACATTTTAAGAACAATGGTTCAGCCACAATTTTGATTTGAGGCTTGTATCATAGGGTTGCTTTGTAATTTGATTGCTTGCATAATGGGGTACCAAACCAAAACAAATAAAAGCATAATAAACAAGGGAGATATGTATTGTAACTTGTCCAAAATATCACTTGGGGATAAATTCAAGTTAGTTACCCAAGTTACAAGGGTTTTTGTCATGATATATCATGTGGTGAGAAGTGAAATGCAAATTACCATGTCATGAAACTTCAAGTTCTTACTAGATGATTCTAGGAAGTTCTAGACCTTTCCAAACCATTCTATATGTTGAATATGAATTGCATTGATTTAGGGTTGGTGATAGTTGATGTTAATGGTGGTAGAGAATAGATATTGAAATCCATTTTCTCCATTTGCAAATCATATTGAATCTTCATTTTTCTCTTCATTACCTTTCCATTTTTCTTCACAAATCATCTACACAAACATCCCTGAGTGTGTTCATGCTAGCTTGAGGTTCCATTGATGAAGAATTGAAGGAGTTCCAAGTGAATTTGCAAGAAGGCAAAAGGCATTGGATCTTGAGATACAAGCCGTTTCCATCAAATCTTGTGCAAGCAGAGGAATATTCATCACCTAAGGACTGTTCTTGAGGAGTCTCAAGGCTTGATTTGGAGAATTTCAGCACCTACCATATCCAAGAGTAAGGTATGCAAAATCACTTCTACACCCTATTCTAGGCATGACTAGGGCTAATTCTTATTGTAAAACCATTAGAGACAATTAGGTGGTTCATTTGGGTGAGTTTAAGATCAATTAGTGAGGTTTCATTAATGGAGGTTGATTCTTGATGGAGCTAGAATGAGTGATTTAATGGATGATAATGCAAGATATATGGCTGGTTTTGATGAGCATAACATAAGGATCATTTCTATATAAATAATGTTGAGTTTGGTAAAAGTCGAAAACTGATGAAGTTTTGAGTTCATGGAAGTACACTATTCGGTTTGCGCGATTTATGGTGTTTCAGTACAAACCAAGGGCATGGTTGTGTTCTACGTGAAAAATAGAACAAGATTGGTTCTTATATTGTGGCATTTGATGGAGAGATGAGTGAGCACGATGAGCTGGAAGTTTGGCGCATGGAGTGTGTTTCAATGGCGTTGCAGAAACCCTAACATCTTAAGGAAGAAGATGAAATCAAGACCGTTGATACGCAGGTTGACCAGTTGACTTGGAATAGATCCCACGGCCGTGATTCAAACTCGTTTTGGAGGGGATTTCAGAAACAGCAGCAAACGCTGCGTTTCATTAAAGCTCCCTGTTGGGCTTAGTCTTTATTTGTTATTCCCACCCCCAAGCGTGGCCCAGTTCCAATTTTAGCTGTAATTCAATGCTATTTGCACCGCGGTTTTAACATTTTCTTTTTATTTTAATTTTTTTTCTGAGCAATCAATGGGCCAGGCGCGCCCTACTTTTGGCACCCCACCTTCTGGGCCCATCATCAATAATAGTTGGACATGTTTGCTTCTTGCACCCACCTCATCATTTCTCATATTAAATTTCCTCCAAATTTTTTATAACTTTAAAAATCCATATTAAATTGAAAAATTAATATTTTTTAATGGGAATTTTTCCTCTACCTTCCATTTTCTGTCAAGAAAAATATAAAACCATAAAATTGCCATTTTATTTCATTTTTATATTTTTTGCGTATTTTTACTTTTAATTGCTATTTTAATTCTTTTAGTTGATATGTGAATTTGTAGATTTTAGTTAGGGTAGTTCCCTTTATATTTTGAGTTCCATCTTTTTAGAGTAGTTAGATGAATGTTCTAGGTTCCCCCCTGAATTAATGCCATATTTTTGTAACAATTTTTAGGGTAGTTTTAATTAGGTAGTGCTAAGTAGTGTAGAATTTGGTTAAAACTTTAACATAGGGCCATAACAACTTTGGATTTAGGGTTTTGTAGGGCAATTTAGTCTATGGGGAGTATATGGGACTTAAGGGTAGATATGTAGGGTCCCCTAGCATTTATATTAGGATTTAATATGATAGTGTGCTATTTTTAGTTGATTTTTGTATTGAATGATTGTTTGTGTTGCCTTTAGGGCATGTTTGTTTAGTTTGCCTTGCTTTGGAGTTTTCCTTTGGTTTGAGGAGCTTGGTATCTCTTTGTGGAGCATGGTGGAGCATACTAGAAGATTGGAAGAGGCATGAAGGAGCTTGAGGAGCTTGTTCTTCTTTCTTTTTTGTTGTTTTAGGGTTAGGAGTTAGGAAGAGCTTAGATGTAGAAAATTTCTTTCTTAAACCTGGATGGTATCATTCACCTCCAGTCCTCCCTATGATTCAAAGTCCTTCCCTGGTATACACCTCTCTCCTTTGGAGGGATAAGTGCTATACCTAGGAGTTAAAACTTTTGAGGGAACCCTTCATTTGATGTTGAACCCTTATAGGTCACCTTTGGTGATCAAATAAGCAGTTCAATATCCCCCAACTTATTCAGTAAGTGATCTTTCTCTGGTTTGATTGTCTTGAGAGATGTCAGAGTTTGAGCATGAAGATGAAGACTTCATTGAAGATTATTGAAGAGGATGAACCCTTGAAGACTGCCATTCCAGCTGAAGCTTGAAGAGCATGAAGATCAAGTTGATACTTGAAGATCCCTGAAGATTAGGTGAAGCCTGAAGGTGGAGCTGATCAAGAAGCTGAAGCTTAAGGGGGAAGATGAGTTGAAACTCATATTGTAAGGTTGAAACCTGGAAAGCAAGTGATTGAAGTCTGAAGACTGAGTTGCTGCTGGAGGAGCTGAGGCTTTCTTCTTTTCTTTTCTGTATTGTGTGTTTTGCTTGACTTGTCTGTTGCATTAGAATAAGTTCATCTAGAATAAGTAGAATCTAGGAGCATGATTGCACTAGAGGTTGAGTTGCTCCCTCTGCTTGTATTGTTATTGCGTGGCTTTGCTTGCGGGTATTCGGTAGAGCTCAACTCCCTTGCCCATGTGGTTTGTTTGCCTGATGGCATTTCATTTCATTTCATTTTATCTGTATGATTGCAGTTTACTGTTTATTGCTTGATAGCATGTTGTTTATATTTCAGTATGATTACTGTTATTTCATGACTGGCTTGAGGTTGAGATGAGCTTGTGGAGGCTGAAGCCCCACACACATTTCCTCCCTCACTTGCATTGCATGCATTTTACTGTTAAGCAGATGCTTTGTCTGTTTTGGTGTATCATTGACATGATCCCTTAGGACTCTCATTTCCTTGGATAAGGATTTGATGATAGGCTTTTAGGTTGAAACCTATGCATGAAAACTTCTAGGAGTTCCCTGTTCAAACCTCAACCATAGGATGAATCCATGGCATGATAACAGTAGGACTTGATAGTCTCCCTCCTAGTTGGGCCTGTTCTCTTCTCACCTAAAAACAGTTTAAGATACAGTAATCATGAATGATTTCTTTCGTACGTTACGAGCCTTAAGCTATCTGAGAAAGGATTGTGGGAGAGTTTCTTTTCCACAGTCTGGATGTTCAGTATGGTACCCTTTGGGTGACATGCGATGCATTCACTCTCAGGTCATAGTCTCTAGTGCGGTTGAAATCGCAAACACAATAAAAAACACTTTCGTAAAAAACAGGAAATAAATCGTAGTTTCCCGAACTACGTGAGCTCTGATCTCTCATGCCTGTTGAGAGTACGTAGGCACAAGATGGCGATGTCTTGGCGAGCTACCTTCCCCCATAATCCTTCATAGGCCGAACTACGTTGACTCTGATTTCTCATTCTCTGATGAGAATACGTAGGCATAAAGCGCCACGCTTTGCCGAGTCATTTTTCTTTTCTTTTTCAGCCAGCCTTGATAGGTAGATAGAATGAAACCAACCCGCCCAAGTAAACTAACAAGCGTGGATCCCGTCGAGTACGACGGACGTGAGGGGTGCTAATACCTTCCCCTTGCGTAACCGACTCCCGAACCCAGACAATGGTTACGACGGCCTTGTCTTACCCTTTTTCGTTAGGTTTTTCCGATCGTTTCCTTTCCCGTTCTGAGGGATAAATAACGAAAGGTGGCGACTCTTCTGTCATGCCGACACCTTATTTTCGCGAAAGCGACAGCTGGCGACTCTGCTGGGGACTCCAACGGTTCCCTGCGAGAGTCAATCCTACCGCGTGTATGTTTACCTGTTGGGTTGCGTTTATTTATCGCATTTTTCTTCTCGCACTTTATTTCCCGCATTTTATATCCAGTATAATATGATTATTTGTGCTGTTGTGGGATGGGAGTTCTAATGAGTGAGAAGCCAGACCCAGGCTTGAGTGCACCATAGACTTAGAGTGGAAATTAGTGGGAGCGTGCTTGCTTTGCAGGCACTAGTGTCTCATGAAATCCACGCTCAGACGATGTTCATCCGGTTGGCTTCACTTTCAACCCTTTGGGTTGAGACGGTTGCTGATTTGGTGGATTGTCGACTCTGGGGACCAATCATTTGTGATTCAGCTAAGTGAGGCCGCTTCATGAGCTGGTGATGCCACACCTTCTGGGTATCGTATCACCCCTCTTGAAAGTCTGTGACGCTGATGAACGCATAGGATGCCGTACCTTGAGTCAGTTTAGGTCCATGCCTGTGAGTGGGATTGGGTTCATTGCAGGAAACTTTGACCTTCAGACTACCTGGTTTTCTCGACAGTGAATCAGTTATGTTGGTACCAGGGTTCTCAGTTGCAGATTTGTCTGTTCTTGATAGAGCAGGTTTTGATCAGAGGATCTTATCATCAGGTGTTTGTCTGTTCTTGATAGAGCAGGTTTTGATCGGAGGATCTTATCATCAGGTGTATGTCTGTTCTTGATAGAGCAGGTTTTGATCGGAGTATTGTTGTCAGTTGTTTGTTCTTGATAGAGCAGTTTTGGGGTCTGAAGATCTCATCAGCAGATGTTGTTTGTTCTTGATAGAGCAGATTTTGAGTGAGGTATGAAGATCTCATCAGCAGCTGTATGTTTGTTCTTGATAGAGCAGATTTTTGATTTGGGGTCTGAAGACTTCATCAACAGATATTTCTTGATCATACATCCGGGGTCCTTATTATCAGACATTTGTTCTCGACAGAGCAGAATTTTGATCCTATGCATATGGTCCTATCAGATGGTTGTTCTTGGCAGACCAGATTTGTGGTCCTACACCAGGGTTTTCTTCTCATCAGTGACTGTTGATACAGAATCTCAACAGCAGTTATCTGGATATATTATTGCATGACTGCATTTTGCATTAGTTTGCATACTCATTTGCATTCCATTAACGTGTGTCTGTGTTGCAGGTACCGTTTCCCCGATCCAGGATTTCTCGCCTCCTATTGTATTGTTATGGCCTCTCTCAGGAAGACCGTTGCCTACAAGTTCCCGACCCCTGATGTGCCGAAGTTGATTGGTTTGATAGCTCTAGCAGGTGATTCTGTGAAGGATGAGTTCAGGAAGTCTTATGGCAGGTTGCTCAGTCTGGTTTGCAAGCCTTCTACGTTCGAGCTGAATGGGTTGCATGCTCTGTTGCAATTCTATGACCCTCCGCTGAGATGTTTCACTTTTCAGGACTTTGTTCTCGTGCCGACGCTGGAAGAGTATGCTGATTTGATAGGTGTACCCGTCAAAAGGCAGATGCCTTTTGTCCATATGGATGCTGAGCCTGATCTGGCTGGTTTAGCTTCTTCACTTCATTTGGACGCCTCAGAGTTAGTAGTGACCAGTTGGAACAAGGTTCCTGGGTTCTCCTTGCAGTTTCTAGTAGCTAAGGCTCAGCAGTGTGCTAAGGACAGATGTTGGGATGCGTTCAGTGCCATCCTCGCTCTATGCATATATGGCATTATCCTGTTCCCAAACATGCCTGATTTTGTAGACTTTGATGCGTTTCACATCTTCGCCTCAGGGAATCCAGTCCCTACTTTGATCGGAGATGTCTATCACTCAGTTCACTATAAGAATGAGAACAGCAGAGGGAAGAATGTCTCATGCTGGGTACCTTTGCTGTACAAATGGTTTGATAGTCATCTGCCCAAGAGGGGTCCGTTTGTCTTGTCTGCAGCCACAGCTGAGTGGCCTGAGCGTCTGATGAGTTTATCTGCAGAAGGTATTGATTGGTTCGACAAAGAAAGGTTAGGTACTGAGGTGATCTTCAGTTGCGGCGGGTTTCCTAATGTATTTCTGATAGGTAGGAAGGGTTGCATAAACTACAATCCGTCGTTGCTAGTTCGTCAGTTCGCATATGCTTTGAGGACTCCGCCGAAGGAGGAAGAGGTACAGGAATCTCTGTACCTCACAGGTACTTTAGAAGGGGATTTGTTGTCCAAGCTTCAGCGTGCGTGGAACAGTATCAGTAAGAGAGGAAAGCCTTTGTTGGGAAAAAGCAACAGTCAAGCCTACCCTCCTTATTCAGCTTGGATTAGAGCCAGAGCCAATGCTATAGGGATGCCATTCCCTCATGTAAAGCCAGAGAGTCCTCCACCAATCGAAGAGCCTACTACTGCATCCATTCATCAGCATAACCAGGTGTTAGCTGGGCGGGATGAGTTGAAGCGGGCGAACGCAGAACTGGAGAAGGAGTTAGCTCAGCTTCGAAGTGAAAGGAACGAGGCCGTTCATGCTTTCAAAAAGCAGACAGAGTTGGTGAACCAACTGGGTACAGACCTGGCGAAGCAGATTGCCGATCACGAGCGCATGGGTAAAGACTTCAGGGCTATTAATGACGTATTGGCTATGAAGAAGCAGCATTTGGACGAGGCATATCGGAGGATATCTAAGTTCGACCAGCACTGGAAGGCTTCCCTGGCCACCAGGAAGGAGCGGGAGGACAAGCTGATGCTGCGGATCTCTAAGCTGGAAGCCGAGGTGAAGGACAGTGAGCGAAGGTTTGATGAAGAAACCGCCCGCAGGTACGCCGCCGAAAGCCAACTCAACAAAGCTCTTGCCAACCTGAAGGAGTGCAAGCTGAAGTTTGAGTCGAAGAAGCGGAAGCTGGAAGATTGCTTCGGCGAAGGAGCATGGGAAAGTTCAGTTCAGGGACTTCAGTATACTATTGTGCGGAGGGAACTACTCGTCGAGGGGTTGCTCACTTTGCCAGATCATCCAGAGACGAAGGAGTTATTAGCAGAGTATCGCGCCCGTGGCCGTACCTGACTAGTTGTATTCCTTTTGTTTTGATCTTCTGTTGTATGCTGACCATCACCAGGCTTGTTGGTTGAGGTCACGCTGTTGATTTGTCTTGTACTTGCTGATGCTATGTACTGCCTTGATAGGCCTTTCCTTATATATATGAGATTGATGTTTCCATGATTGGGCTCAGACTTACTCTTCTTATTATTATCAGCACTGGCACTAAGGCACTAGGATCGGGGGAAATCTCCCAAGCACACAGACACACGCATGCATCTGCATGAAGCATTTGCATGGCGTACATTTTGTTGTTTTTCTAACCTCTAATGTTTGCAGGTTTTTTCAGGTTTACAGGTTCCAAGCTGTTTCCGGTCTCCAGGATTGATCAGAGACTCATTCACCGTTATTCAACTCGAGCTAATCAGACAAGGATCATGGATCAGGTGCAGACAGATGTTCAGGAGCTCCGTGAGCGGATGGATCGCTTTATGGAACTGATGCAGGTGGTCGCTAATGGTCAAGACCAGCTTCGTACTTTGGTTCAACCTTTGATCTCCAGGGTTGATAGTAACGACATACTTCATGGCGGGGCTGTGCCTACTCCTCCACCAGTGGATACTCCGTAGAATGTTGTTCCTGTTGCCGGGGGCAACGGCAGTGCTAATGGCAATGTGATGGCCAATATCGGACTCAATGCGACGGGCGTCGACAATGGTAGTCTGGGAGCTAATGTCAACATCAAGCCGGTCAATGGCAATGCTGGCGTCGGGAATCTATTGGTGCCTCAACCATGGCTTGAGGATCATCAGGACGATGTGTTTTCTCAAAGAGGTGCGGAAGCGGAGTTGAATGCTGAAGCTCGGCTCAGGTTCAAAGCACTGGAAGATAAAATGAGAGATATTGAGAATCAGAATACATTGGGCGTTGATATGTCCAAGCTGGGGTTAATCACTGATTTCAAGGTACCTCCTAAGTTCAAGGTGCCTGTCTTTGAGAAATATAAGGGTACTACTTGCCCTCATGTCCACCTTCGATCATACTATAGAAAGATGTCTGCCTATTCCGAAGATGAGAAGTTGCTGATGCACTTCTTCCAAGATAGTCTTTCTGGGCCATCCCTCGAGTGGTACATGGGCTTGGAGCCCACTACCGTGCGCACCTAGAAAGATCTCGCTGAAGCGTTTGTCCTCCACTATCAGTACAATAGCGACTTGGCCCCAAACCAAGTCCAGCTCCAGAACCTTTCGCAGCAGAATAATGAAGGATTTAAGGAGTACGCCCAACAGTGGCGTGAGTTGGCTGCTCGGGTTCAACCGCCGATGGTTGAGCGCGAGCTCGTGCAGATGTTTGTTGCTACCCTCCCGGGAATCTACTATGAAAAGTTAGTCAGCGGTATGTCGGGGACGTTCTCAGCTCTCATTACCATGGGCGAGCACATCGAGAATGGTATCAAGATCGGAAAAATTCAAGGTGAATCATCCTCAGCTGGAGGAGGTGGAAAGAAGCCTTATGCTGGTAAACGACGAGAAGGAGATGCGAGCGTTGTGACCAACGCTCGGAGAAAGGGCAAGGGCCCTCAAAAGCATATATCTAGTATAAATATCCCAGCAGCTCCGCAGGAGCAGCAGCAACAACAACCGAATCAACAGGGATATAGAAAGTACCAAAATCGGGCACCTTTCACAAACCGTCACTTCGAGGCACCGCCCATGTCGTATGTGCAGCTCTTGCAGACTTTGCTTCAGCTTCAGTTGGTTCAGAAAAGGACGATGACTCCCTTGACAGGGGCACCTCCACCAGGGTACGACGCAAATGCCACTTGCGATTTCCATACAGGGGCACCGGGCCATACAATCGAAAACTGCAAAGCCTTTAAGCACAAAGTGCAGGACCTGGTAGATGCCAAGATAATCAATTTCTCCGACAATGTGCCCAATGTCACGAAAAACCCTATTCCGAATCATAGGGGAGGCGGAGTGAACGCCATTATCGAAGAAGAGAGTGCAGATCTGTTGACTGATGTCAAAGACTTAAAGACGCCGCTCAGTTTCGTCAAGGCTAAGTTGTTGAGGAAAGGGTTCTTTCCAGGATGCGGAGAGTTATGCAGGGACTGTGCTGCACATTCTGATGGATGTGAGCAGCTGGTAGAAGGTATCCAAAGTCTGATGACCGAGGGTATTTTGCAGTTCAGTCGGAGAGCTGAAAGTGTAGCAGGAGAGGTTATGTTGAAGCAGGCCGATGAAGTCGCTACCATCACCATTCCTCGCCAACCAATAACCATTTCTGCGCCCCGACCGCCTACAATCACTATTACCAAAGCCGGGCCGATCCCATTCGAGAGCACTAACGCCGTTCCATGGCATTATGGCGCCAAAGTCTATTGCAATGGTCAGAAGTTAGAGCTGGAGCCGTATGGGTCGACTGTGCAGAATCTTGCAGGTATCAGTGGTATTACCCGAAGCGGAAGAGTGTTTGCACCGACCGAGGTTGTGGCAGAGAAAGCGGTCAGAGCTGATGCTGCTGATAAGGGTAAAAGCAAAGTTGTCGAGGAGGTCCTGCACGGGGCAGAGAAAGATTTGCTAGTCAAAGATGCCGAGGAGTTTATGCGGTTAATCAAGAAGAGCGACTACAAGATTGTAGACCATCTTCATCAGACACCGTCAAAGATTTCTATTCTCAACCTGTTGCTGTGTTCTGAAGCGCACCGCAACGCGTTACTGAAGGTATTGAACGCTGCCTACGTACCGCAAGAGATATCCGTGAATCAGCTAGAAGAGGTGGTCGCCCATGTTAATTGTAATACCCCAAATTTTACCCTTTCTTTTTTATTTTTATTTTAAATTCTTATTAACCTAATAAATTAACCTTTTTTTTAGATCTTGTTTTTTTAACTAATAATAATTTAATTAAATTTTTTTTATAACTTTACTAATATTTTTTATTAACTTTTTTTTTTTTCTATTTAGTTTATTTATTTAAAGCTCTTCTTACTAACTTTTAGGATTTAGATTAAAATTTAACTTTTTTTTTTCTTTTCTTCAAGAGTAAATTTTTTATAACCTTTTTTTAAATTAATTTCTAACACATTTTTTAATCAAATTCTAATATTTTTTTAAAAATAAAAATCTAACTTCTTTTTAAAATTAAATCTTTTTTCTAACTTTTTTTAAATCTTTTTCTAACTCCTCTTTAAAGTTAAATCTTTTTCTATCTTTTTTAAAATTAAATCTTTTTTTCTAACTATTTTTAAAGCTAAATCTTGTTTTCTAACTTTAAATCTTTTTTTTCTAACTTTTTAAAATTAAATCTTTTTTTCTAACTTTTTTAAAATTAAATATTTTTTTTCTAACCTTTTTAAAACTAAATTTTTTTTTCTAACTTTTTTAAAATTAAATCTTTTTTTTCTCTAACTTCTTTTTAAAATTAAATCTTTTTTTCCTCTAAATTCTTTTTTAAAATTAAATCTTTTTTTTCTAACTATTTTAAAAATTAAATCTCACCTTTGTCACTTTTTTTGTTCTTTATTATTTTTACTCTAAATTTTTCTATCTTTCATTAAAAAAATAACAAAAATAGTTTTTTATTATTATTTAATTATTATTTTCGTATTTTAATTAAATCATTTTTTAAAATATTATTTTTTTCACTTTTTTCTAAATTATTCATAAAAATATCCAAAAAATCATAAAATAAAAAAATATTGAAAAATTTTGTTCCTTTTATAATATTTTTTATTTTAGGAATCAATAGGATTATTAGTTTTTATTTTAAGTTTATTTTAATTATTTTAAATTATTTAAATTTTATTTTTTCTTAACTAATTATTTAGTTTGGGCTTTAAAATGGGCTTTAGGGACATTATTGACAATTTGGTGTTAACCCTAATTTGTTCCCTATATATACATGTGTTGCCTTGTTGGAAAGGAGGAGAGAATGAAAAAAACCTAAGAGGGGTCAGAAGGTTTTCTTCAGAAAAGAGGAGAGAGAGGGAGAAACAAAGGAGATCCCCAGAGAAGAAAGGCGGTCGTTCCCACAACTCGTTAGAAGGATTGGAGCTCTCCAGTGTTCCCTTATTCAAACCTTTTTCACATTTACCGAAGCAAACCTCCGCTTCGTAGGTTAAATTACTAAACCTTTTGCCTTTTCATGTTTATGTGCATATTTTGCCATGTTAATGTGTTTAGGTCCGTTAAATTACTAAATCCTTTGCATTTTTCATATTTATTTGCATCCTTGCCATGTTAACCTTCATTGTTGTTTAGATCCGTAGATTTTGATATGTATGAACCATGATTGTGTCGTATAGGATTGTTTGCATGTCCATTAATTGTCTGTTTGCATTTGCAATTCTATTGTTATTTTTTTTTTTATCAAAACATTTTTTCCCAAAAAAAAACCTTTTTTGTTCCCGTAAACATTTTTTTCCCAAAAAAAACTTTTTTGTTCCCAAAAAACTGAAAAGCCTTTTCCCAAAAAAAAAACTGAAAAGCCTTTTCCCAAAAAAACTGAAAAGTCTTTTCCCAAAAAAACTGAAAAGCCTTTTCCCAAAAAAAAAACTGAAAAGCCTTTTCCCAAAAAAACTGAAAAGTCTTTTCCCAAAAAAACTGAAAAGCCTTTTCCCAAAAAAACTGAAAAGCCTTTTCCCAAAAAAACTGAAAAGCCTTTTCCCAAAAAAACTGAAAAGCCTTTTCCCAAAAAACTGAAAAGACTTTTCCCCCAAATTTTTTTTTATAATTTAAACTTAATTTTTTTTTATAATTTTAACTTAATTTTTTTTTTTATAATTTTAACTTAAATATTTTTTTTATTAAAAAATTAAAACTTTTTTTTTTATAATTAAAATATTAAAAAATTAAAACCTTTTCGTAAGGAACTCTTGATGTTTGATGTTTGTCGTGTCATTTTATGTACCCTTTTATTACTTTTCTTTCTTTTGGCATTTCATGTGCATGCTTGAGGTTGAGATGTGCTTGTGGTGGCCACAGCCCCACACTATTTTCCTCCCTCACTTCATTCTAAGTGTCATTACATATTTTTATATTCTTCATGTTTTCAAAAATGTTTCTTTGTTTCTTTATACCCTCTGCCTTTATTACTTTTCTTATTTCTGTACCTTAATTATTCCTCCATATAATGATTTGTCATATTTTCACATTTTTTACAGTTCTATCCTTCCGAAGGATTAGGTCCAGCCTTTTGGCCGCCGAGTCAATAGCCTTACCCCTTTAATGGATCAAACCCTGTTTAGCCTAGGTGTCCCGCCGTGGGCAAAATTGCTTTTATCCTAGTGTTAGGCCAAAAGAGTCGCCGTACTCTGTTTTAAGGTTTCCCGCCGCGGAATCCCTAACCTAACCTAATTTAACCCTAATTACAACTTAACAATTTACAACGTAGATATTTGGAGTTTCTACACTCCACGTAAGCGTGTCCTTAAGATACGTTTATTCCCCTTGAGACCTTGACCACAGTCAAGAAGTCTCTAACCTCCCTATTGAGGGGAACTACGATTACTCTGATTCCACTCCCGTAAGGATACGTAGGCACAAGATGCGATGTCTTGCCGAGTAAACTTAGAATTAATCCCTTAGGTCTCTTTTCTCACTTGTAACCCCTTGTACATATACCTTAAGCAAATGAATAAAGCAAAGTAGTAAACATTTGAACAAAAGGTTCCTGTAGAGTACTACAGAAGTTTAGGGTGCTAATACCTTCCCTAAATTTAACCAACCCCCGAACCCTAGATCTTTCCCCGCATTGTGTTTACGATGCAAAATAGGTTTTCCCTTTTTGACCTTTTCCTTCGGATAAATCAAAGAGCGGTTGTGAATTGAATTGCGATTCAAACTCATTAATAGTTTGTGATCCTATTTCCACCGCAACAGAAAATGGCGACTTCACTGGGGAATCCTAAACTTTTGAGGGTTATCCCTAACTTGTTCATATTTATTACTATCTGTGACATTATTCATTTGCATGTATATATTTGTGCTTTGATTGTGGGACTGTTCCTTGTGCTGTGAGATAGGTCCTACACCCGGATCTAGTGTACCTTAGGTAAATGGCAATAGACCAAGGAAACTGTACGACGTATATCGATACGGTTGATCTGGTGGCCATGGTTAGTGCGACTTCTTGGTTGGTGCTTATATTCCTTAAGTCAAGTTGAGGATAATATTGAGGCTGCCATATGTTGTCAACGCACTAACTGACTTTTAGAACCCTAGTTAACTCATCTTGGCCTTTAGAAAGTAGTGAGGTAACCGGCTTTGGTGCAGACTAAAGTTGGTTGACACTCGATACTACGCTCATTGAGATCTTAAACTTGGAGGGTTTTGGTTGGCAAGTAAGTTGCCTTCTGAACAACCACCCTTGTGAAGGATCAATGATATTGAGATCCCTTAGAACCCGGTTACTTTTGTAGGACAGGATGAACCATCTAACTTCAGGGGAGGGTATTTGCCTTTGAACCTCATGCAAGCCTTTAACCTAGGACTTTGTGCGTTTTCATGCATTGCATCCATAAAGCATCTCATCGCATTGTATTTCATGGAGTTCAAACATCATTAATGGATATCGCGGGATACCATAAATAAAAAAAATATAAAATGAAAAAAACAAGGAAAAGATTTCCTTGGTACCCCACGGCATCAGTAAATGTTTTGAATTCCATGAAATCTTCATTTACATTCACATTTTAGCATCATACTTTTGCATTACATGTGTCTCCCGATTTCTCACACTCGGTTCTCTCACCTTCCAGTTTCGTCACCCTGAGTTCTCGGCACCAATACAACACCAGAGCTCAAACTCGGAAAAGAATGGAGGATCAGGCAAAAGAGATTGATCGCCTTAGCAATGAACTTGAAGACCTTCGAGGGGATATGGGGCGTATGATGGAATTGTTACATGTCATGAATGCTAAGATGGATACCCAGCCCACTGTTGTTTCTGAGATTACCGGCGTTACTGTGGACCCTCCACCAAGTGTGACCGTAGCAAGGGACCCACCTTATGGTCTTGCTCCCGGTTTTGTGCCTCCTCAAGCCACTGTTCCGATTAATCAACCTGTTCAGCAAGCCGTGCCCTTGTTTTCTGAAGTTTCTAGGGGGGCTCCTATCTTTGTACCACCTGTTGTACACACTCGTGCGCAACCGTACTTCAATGAGACAGTTTTTGATAATCTTGATGAGAATGTTGAGGGTTATGAGAAAAATGATAAGCTTCGTGAGGAAGTAAACACTATCGTCCAGAGATTGAAAAAGGTAGAGGGTGATCAAATTTTTGGGACTGCTGCAAGGGATGTTTGTTTGGTTTCAGGTTTGGTTATTCCCCCAAAGTTCAAAACTCCGAACTTCGATCGTTATGAAGGTGCCACCTGTCCTAAGAGTCATCTGATCATGTATTATCGCAAAATGGCTGCCCATGTTAAGAATGATAAACTGATGATTCATTGCTTCCAAGATAGTTTGAAGGGTGCTTCCTCCAAGTGGTATTAACTTTAGACCAGTCTCGCATTAAGAGTTTCCAGGATTTATCTGACGCTTTCATCAAACACTACAAGTACAATATGGATCTGGCTCCTGACAGAAGACAGTTGCTGAGTATGTCGCAAAAGAATTCTGAGTCATTCAAAGAGTATGCTCAAAGGTGGAGAGAAACTGCTTCGCAGGTAGAACCTCCTTTGACCGAGAAAGAGTTAGCTGATTGGTTTGTCGACACAGTCCGTCCAGAATTTTACGAGAGAATGGTGGGTAGTGTGACTTCAAATTTCTCCGACATCGTTGCTGTGGGTGTCAAGATTGAATTGGGTATGAAGAGTGGTAAAATGACAAATAATCATGGCGCTTCTAAGGATCAGCCGAAGAAACCTCCTTATAGCTCCCAGAAAAAGAAGGAGAGTGAGACTAATGCTATATCCTCTGGTAAACCAAGGGAACGCTTTTATCGACATCCGCAAGGTTATGCTCAACCTCAAGGGTACCCAGTCCAATATGCTCAACAACCCTATGTGGCAGCTATTACACCTTCTTTCAATCAACAGGTTCCCATGTATCAACCTATGCAACAACCTCCTGTTTATCCGCCTCCTGTCAACTACCTACAGGCACCCAATACTCCTTCTCCTCAACAGCCAAAGAGTCCGGCTCCTCGCCAGAATATGCCAAACAGAAGAACGTATAAACCTTGTCCGCCGATCCCGATGACTTTTACCGAGTTGTGTCCCTCTTTGGTCAAGCAAGGTCTCATCACTACTCGGGCTTTGGGTCCGCCTCCTAATCCTCCACCTAATCCATTACCTGCAAGTTACAACGCTACCGCTCATTGTTTATTTCATGAGGGTGCGCCCGGCCATGATCTAGAGAATTGCTATGCTCTTAAGAAAGTTGTCAGAAATTTGCTAGAAACGAAGAAGTTGTCTTTTGGCGATGCTCAGCTGAAGATCGAGACTCCTTTCGGGGTTCCTCACTCGTCAAGTGCAAATTCTGCAAAGCATGCTACGCCTATCAGCCGAATCCAGTCATTATTCAAAGGCCTAGCCCGCTTCATTTCAGTAACCCTCAAGGTGATATGACCGGGATCAACAAAGGATCTGGGAAATTTATTTTGAAGCAACGACTGAAAACTGTTGAAGATGTGACCAGCATAACTGGGGTAATCCATGACGACTCACAGTGATCATGAACCAGACGTCCTTTCCATTGAGGCTCCGCCAAAGGAAACTGTTACTCTTGAATGCAAGATTTCATAAACATTTAGAAGGATTTTTCCGACAGTTCATTTGTTTATTTATATGCATTTCTCTTTGATTAAGCATATTTAGCATGTACGAATTTGTTTATCTTTGATTAATTAATGCAACGCATATGTTTGTCTTGAATAAATCCATTCGTTTCACTCATTCAAAATATATTTTTCATAAATTATAATGCCAACTTTACCCGATCTCTTGTTCAGATGGAGAATTGGGAGGAGGATGACGAACCTAAAACGTCAGATTTCTTGTCGTATGCTTTCGATTGAAACCCGCTGATGATGTAAGGCATTGTTTCAAATCCCAAACACTGGAGATATAAGGATGTTAACCCCTAGTCAACCCTTTGAGCCTTGAAGTAGGAGTTTTTCTTTCTTTTAAAGAACCTTCATCCTAACCTGGTGCAGGGTAGGTTTCAGTTAAACCGATCGAGCGCTTAGACTCTTAAAAAGGAAGAGCAAACCTTCGAGAATTTATCCTTAGCATCTTAAGAAGTCCAATACAATGACTATCCTTCGGTTACCTAAGGAGTGGGGCAGTCACGAGCCTTTCAAAAGATTTACACGACTTGTGCATAAAAGAATATTCAAAAAATAAGAGCCCGCTAAGTCAAAAACCTATGAAGGAGACTTAGGCAAAACTGGGGCATCCCGTTGGACTCCAAAGTCAGATCAAAAGACGTTGTCCAGGCAAAAGTTAGGGAATAAAAGCAAAACAAGAGGGTACAATAAATAGTCCCTAGTAAAGAACAAGATCGTGTAATAGGTGAGCGACTGCCATGTCCAAAGCCTTGATAAGTTCTCGACCATAGCAAATCCGCTTGAGATATGAGCGTTCGTATCCGGTTAACTGAATTAGGATTGGAGAACATCACGAAGAATGGGTGGGTACAAATATAACTTTGAGCCTTTATCCTTTTGTTTCTTAAACCGTGAACCGAGCCACGATACAACCTTTAAAAGACCTAATTGAAGTAGGACTTCGATTGAAAGCATACTCGACAAGATCACGTTTCCTGACTCCTACGAGCTATGCTCAGAAAAAATTCATGTTGGCATTATAATTAAACTTATATCCTGACTAGTGATTTCGGTCACAAGTTATTGCGATATCTTTTTCAAAACAAAAATTCAGGACAAATATATGTGTACATTGACAAGCTCAGGATAGGCATTTCAGGCATGACAACTTTGCTTGATATCTTAGAGATTTACATATGAACATAACCCGTGGAACTTGAAGATCCTGCTGAACAGGGGCAGGCAGTTTCCCAATTCGCTTACCAACGCGAGTCTGACATTCTTAAGAGCTATTTCCCAAAGATTTCGTCATAAAATGATTAATTTGTGCCAGTTACGTCGAGACCTGACAAATCTCTCAAAGAGTTTGAGAACAATGGGGCAACCGGACTCGGTGTTCTCTATAAAATCCTCTTGAGATGACCCTACCTCGCAACGCAAGTATCCTGGGGCACCATGTTTTTGAAGAAACAAATGGCGGCTACTATAAGGTCCTGCAAGATCAAAACCATGGGATTTCACAATTTTTTCATGCACCCGATGGATTTTACTCACAGCGGCCTTCATACCCCAGTAAGCCTCAGTGTTGCAACAGACTCCTAAACTATTGCCTCATCACAGTCCCCAGAGAGACTATAAGCTGACAATTTTTTCTTGGGTAACTCGAAAGTGTCCCTCAGGTTTTCTTCTCCCCATGCGAAGACGTGGTACTATGCACCCAAGCAGATTACCTTCTCGCCAGAGAATTCAGAACTTTAAAACCAGATCCGGTTCTACCATTGATCTTTCTTACCCATGATCGACGTATGGGTTGCAGAGAACGCAGGGTATTTCCGTCGAGATGTTTATTTCATCTCTCGTCCCGTCTCTAGTCTGTTTCGTCAGCATACGCAGGGGCATAAGCATCACATGCCTATTTCATTTCATATTCATTACATACTCATTACATACTCATTTCATAACATCTTGCATACATAAACATTAACATACATAGACATTAACATACATTCACATTAACATATGCATTAACATATGCAGTAGCATTCACAGGTTCATTGTGTTTCACCATCATTTGGTTGTTACCGCCGAGTAACTGGGTTCGTCCATTCTCTCCAAATAGATTGTCAGCCCTAAGCATAAAATACTTACTTGTTTCCAGTTTCCCCACGGAGCTCGATCCTCGTGGATGACGGTTACTTCAGCTATCTTTCCTTACCAGGATAAGATATTTACCCTTCAAGATCGTTTCCCTCGATGGAGTCTTGATTACCAGTTTTCTTTCTAGCTCGATCCTAGATTGAATCTCAGTCTTGTCGGTCGTCTAGCCCAATCGGACGTGCATTTATTTTGCACCGTCTAAAGATTTTCACCATACCATGGCAAATACGCGACTGTTCTCGCCCAAGAGGGTTATCACTGTACCCGGACGTGCATTTATTTTGCACTATCTTTCAAGAAAATCAACTACGATCCTTTACAGATGCACGCCAGTTCACGCCTGGAAAATCCATCAGTACAACACTTTACAATCCTACATGTTACAACATCGGTACAACACTTTACATTTTACAGCATCAACATACGACATTTCTCACCTAAGAAGTCGATCATATCCTCGTTACGACTCGCAGCAAATGGCCATCTCCATGGAGCAGTTGGGCTTCCATTTATCTGCCGTCTTGAGGTACGAACCAATTCGTATTCAGGAGAGCACGATCTTGAGTTACGAGAAGGTTTGAGCGAAATCATATTCAGAAGAGCACGATTCTGAGTTATGAAGAAGTTCATTTATCCTTTAGTAAAAGAAGGAACGGAATCATATTCAGGAGAGCACGATTCTGAGTTATGAGGAAGTTCAGTTGGCCGTTTTTCAGGAGAGCACGATTCTGAAGAATGAAGAAATTTCAGGAGCCGAATCATATTCAGGAGAGCACGATTCTGAAGTATGAGGAAGTTCAGTTAGCCCTTTTCATATTCAGGAGAGCACGATTCTGAAGTATGAAGAATTTCATTTACAAGAAAGAGCCGAATCATATTCAGGAGAGCACGATTCTGAAGTATGAGGAAGTTCAGTTAGCCCTTTTCATATTCAGGAGAGCACGATTCTGAAGTATGAAAGAGCCGAATAATATTCAGGAGAGCACGATTCTGAAGTATGAAGAATTTCATTTACAAGAAAGAGCCGAATCATATTCAGGAGAGCACGATTCTGAAGTATGAGGAAGTTCAGTTCACCCTTTTCATATTCAGGAGAGCACGATTCTGAAGTATGAAGAATTTCATTTACCCGAAAGAGCTGAATCATATTCAGGAGAGCACGATTCTGAAGTATGAGGAAGTTCAGTTTACCCTTTTCATGTTCAGGAGAGCACGATCTTGAAACATGAAGAAGTTTATTTATCCTTCAGTAAGAGAGAATCAGAATCGTATTCCAGGCGCCGACCTTAAATGCGAGAAGATTTATTTATCAGATAAGCAACAGCCTCTTTATTTGAGTGCTTATCCATTTTGGCACATAAGTCCCTTCCAAGTGACAGTTCTCCCGCGAGAAGCTTATCAGGGCACTTCCCATTAAAGTCCATTTATTTTGGCATACAGCCGGTCCTTACCCTGTATATTTGATACGGATTTCCGAAAAGTCCGTTCGATCCCATCACGAAGGATAGTTTATAGAAGCTTGGATGTTATTCTTTGCTCAATGCTCCAGTGTTCTGTAATCGATCTTGCAACCGTGTAGATCCAGTTATTATTAGACATTCCCAACTGAAGGTCATCTCATAAGTGCCCTCTCCATTTAAGGATCTTATCCTTAAAGTCCATTTATTTTGGCATACAGCCGGTTTTTTTACCCTGTATATTTGCTACGGAGTTCCGAAAGGCCCGTTTGATCCTGTCACGAGGGATAGTTTACAGAAGCTTGGATGTTATTCTTTGCTCAATGCTCCAGCCTTCTGTGATCGATCTTGCAGTCGTACATGATCCAGTTTTACTTTTAGATTCCCCAGTGGAGGCCGTCTCATAGGTACCATCTCCATTTGAGAATCTCGTTCCTTTTCTAAAAATGACAATTGGGCGTAGCCGTACCAGTTGACCATCATTTTAGGATTCCCCAGTGTTGTGCTGCTGTCCCAGCGCGTCGTTTTCCCCAGTGTTTGGTCGTCATGTCCGTCCCATGCGTCGTCATGTCGTCTGTATCCTTGCATTTATCACTTGCATCTTACGCATCATACCATATTCACAGTGTGTCAGCATTCCATTTCATTTCGTGTTATCCATAGCATTTTCATATCACTGCATATAAGGGCAAAATTTTCGGTTATCTATATTTAAATCCCTCCACCATGATTCCTCGAGTCTCCGTCGCTCAAATCATCTGGTGTAGTTATTTAAATAGGGGCAACTGTAATACCCCAAATTTTACCCTTTCTTTTTTATTTTTATTTTAAATTCTTATTAACCTAATAAATTAACCTTTTTTTTAGATCTTGTTTTTTTAACTAATAATAATTTAATTAAATTTTTTTTATAACTTTACTAATATTTTTTATTAACTTTTTTTTTTTTCTATTTAGTTTATTTATTTAAAGCTCTTCTTACTAACTTTTAGGATTTAGATTAAAATTTAACTTTTTTTTTTTCTTTTCTTCAAGAGTAAATTTTTTATAACCTTTTTTTAAATTAATTTCTAACACATTTTTTAATCAAATTCTAATATTTTTTTAAAAATAAAAATCTAACTTCTTTTTAAAATTAAATCTTTTTTCTAACTTTTTTTAAATCTTTTTCTAACTCCTCTTTAAAGTTAAATCTTTTTCTATCTTTTTTAAAATTAAATCTTTTTTTCTAACTATTTTTAAAGCTAAATCTTGTTTTCTAACTTTAAATCTTTTTTTTCTAACTTTTTAAAATTAAATCTTTTTTTCTAACTTTTTTAAAATTAAATATTTTTTTTCTAACCTTTTTAAAACTAAATTTTTTTTTCTAACTTTTTAAAAATTAAATCTTTTTTTTCTCTAACTTCTTTTTAAAATTAAATCTTTTTTTCCTCTAAATTCTTTTTTAAAATTAAATCTTTTTTTTCTAACTATTTTAAAAATTAAATCTCACCTTTGTCACTTTTTTTGTTCTTTATTATTTTTACTCTAAATTTTTCTATCTTTCATTAAAAAAATAACAAAAATAGTTTTTTATTATTATTTAATTATTATTTTCGTATTTTAATTAAATCATTTTTTAAAATATTATTTTTTTCACTTTTTTCTAAATTATTCATAAAAATATCCAAAAAATCATAAAATAAAAAAATATTGAAAAATTTTGTTCCTTTTATAATATTTTTTATTTTAGGAATCAATAGGATTATTAGTTTTTATTTTAAGTTTATTTTAATTATTTTAAATTATTTAAATTTTATTTTTTCTTAACTAATTATTTAGTTTGGGCTTTAAAATGGGCTTTAGGGACATTATTGACAATTTGGTGTTAACCCTAATTTGTTCCCTATATATACATGTGTTGCCTTGTTGGAAAGGAGGAGAGAATGAAAAAAACCTAAGAGGGGTCAGAAGGTTTTCTTCAGAAAAGAGGAGAGAGAGGGAGAAACAAAGGAGATCCCCAGAGAAGAAAGGCGGTCGTTCCCACAACTCGTTAGAAGGATTGGAGCTCTCCAGTGTTCCCTTATTCAAACCTTTTTCACATTTACCGAAGCAAACCTCCGCTTCGTAGGTTAAATTACTAAACCTTTTGCCTTTTCATGTTTATGTGCATATTTTGCCATGTTAATGTGTTTAGGTCCGTTAAATTACTAAATCCTTTGCATTTTTCATATTTATTTGCATCCTTGCCATGTTAACCTTCATTGTTGTTTAGATCCGTAGATTTTGATATGTATGAACCATGATTGTGTCGTATAGGATTGTTTGCATGTCCATTAATTGTCTGTTTGCATTTGCAATTCTATTGTTATTTTTTTTTTATCAAAACATTTTTTCCCAAAAAAAAACCTTTTTTGTTCCCGTAAACATTTTTTTCCCAAAAAAAACTTTTTTGTTCCCAAAAAACTGAAAAGCCTTTTCCCAAAAAAAAAACTGAAAAGCCTTTTCCCAAAAAAACTGAAAAGTCTTTTCCCAAAAAAACTGAAAAGCCTTTTCCCAAAAAAACTGAAAAGCCTTTTCCCAAAAAAACTGAAAAGCCTTTTCCCAAAAAAACTGAAAAGCCTTTTCCCAAAAAACTGAAAAGACTTTTCCCCCAAATTTTTTTTTATAATTTAAACTTAATTTTTTTTTATAATTTTAACTTAATTTTTTTTTTTTATAATTTTAACTTAAATATTTTTTTTATTAAAAAATTAAAACTTTTTTTTTTATAATTAAAATATTAAAAAATTAAAACCTTTTCGTAAGGAACTCCTGATGTTTGATGTTTGTCGTGTCATTTTATGTACCCTTTTATTACTTTTCTTTCTTTTGGCATTTCATGTGCATGCTTGAGGTTGAGATGTGCTTGTGGTGGCCACAGCCCCACACTATTTTCCTCCCTCACTTCATTCTAAGTGTCATTACATATTTTTATATTCTTCATGTTTTCAAAAATGTTTCTTTGTTTCTTTATACCCTCTGCCTTTATTACTTTTCTTATTTCTGTACCTTAATTATTCCTCCATATAATGATTTGTCATATTTTCACATTTTTTACAGTTCTATCCTTCCGAAGGATTAGGTCCAGCCTTTTGGCCGCCGAGTCAATAGCCTTACCCCTTTAATGGATCAAACCCTGTTTAGCCTAGGTGTCCCGCCGTGGGCAAAATTGCTTTTATCCTAGTGTTAGGCCAAAAGAGTCGCCGTACTCTGTTTTAAGGTTTCCCGCCGCGGAATCCCTAACCTAACCTAATTTAACCCTAATTACAACTTAACAATTTACAACGTAGATATTTGGAGTTTCTACACTCCACGTAAGCGTGTCCTTAAGATACGTTTATTCCCCTTGAGACCTTGACCACAGTCAAGAAGTCTCTAACCTCCCTATTGAGGGGAACTACGATTACTCTGATTCCACTCCCGTAAGGATACGTAGGCACAAGATGCGATGTCTTGCCGAGTAAACTTAGAATTAATCCCTTAGGTCTCTTTTCTCACTTGTAACCCCTTGTACATATACCTTAAGCAAATGAATAAAGCAAAGTAGTAAACATTTGAACAAAAGGTTCCTGTAGAGTACTACAGAAGTTTAGGGTGCTAATACCTTCCCTAAATTTAACCAACCCCCGAACCCTAGATCTTTCCCCGCATTGTGTTTACGATGCAAAATAGGTTTTCCCTTTTTGACCTTTTCCTTCGGATAAATCAAAGAGCGGTTGTGAATTGAATTGCGATTCAAACTCATTAATAGTTTGTGATCCTATTTCCACCGCAACATTAATGCTGACAACGGGCTAGGTTTCACAGATTTAGAGCTGACTCCTAAAGGGAGAGATCACAACAGTGCCTTGCACATCTCGATAGAGTGCAGAGGCACAATCATGTCGCACGTCCTGGTGGACACGGGTTCGTCGCTTAATGTGCTTCTGAAGAAGGCATTAATGAACTTGGACACTCGTGGATTGCTTTGCACGCCCAGTGATCTGGTGGTGAAAGCATTTGACGGAACTAAGCGCCACGTTTTCGGAGAGTTGACCCTGCCAATTCAAGTTGGTCCGGAAACGTTTGACACGGTCTTTTATATCATGGACATCATGCCTGCCTACAGTTGCCTCTTAGGTCGGCCATGGATCCATGCTGCTGGTGCCGTGACGTCCACGCTGCATCAAAAGCTCAAATATGCTGTCGGGGGAAACATAGTAACCGTCTGCGGTGAGGAGGACATAATGGTAAGCCATTTGTCATCTTTTAAGTATGTTGAAATGGATGGCGAAATCCATGAAACTCTCTGCCAAGCATTTGAAGCCGTCAAGGTGAAAGAGGTAGCTCCTGTCGTCACAGAGAAGCCAGAGATGAATCTCTCCTCGTTCAAAGAAGCTCGGGCCGTTGTCGAAGCCGGTTCCACCCCAGGCTGAGGGCATATTTTGGAGATACCGATCAAGCAGGATAAGTTTGGATTGGGGTACTCTCCTAAAGCTGAAGCTTCTTCTTCTTCGTCTAGCAGTTTGTCATGTGGTAGGGGGCCGATCCTATTCACCAGTGGCAGAGTGATCTTCGAAAGCATCAACGCGGCGTCTGAAGACAGCGGGGATAGCGATTGTGATCTTGACTCTTGGATTCAGCCAAGCAAGCCGGGCGAGCGCCTCAACAATTGGACCATCAAGGAAATTATCCAGCTGACAAGTGAAGAGTAATGATTTACTTTTTACAATCATTGTACAACCCTATGTCCTACCCGGGGCATAGCGGTTTTATTGTCAGGGCCTTATTGGATTATGTACATGCATTTTGTTAATAAATCAAAGGCGTTTTCTTCGTACTCAAATATTGTGCTCTCTGTTATTCCTGTTTTATGTTTATTTTGAAAAAAAGCAAAATGGCAACAGGGTTTGTGCTAACCTGCGTATTCTTGTTTTAAACTTAACCCTTGTTATTGCAGGATCCACATAACAGATGACATCGACTCTGGACCCTCTACGGCTCACTACGACTTCGATTGCCCGATCTATCAAGCCGAGGAAGAGATTGATGAAGACGAAGACCTTCCTGAAGAGTTGGCCCGCTTGTTGAAACAAGAGGAAAAGGTTATTTTGCCTCACGAGGAGGAAATTGAGATCGTAAATCTGGGTTCTGAAGAGCTCGTCAGAAATGTCAGAGTAGGGGCTGCGCTGCAGAATGATGTCAAGCATAGACTGGTCGAGATGCTTCGAGAGTATAGTGACGTCTTTGCTTGGTCATACGAAGATATGCCCGGACTTGACACGGACATCGTGGTCCACCGCTTGCCGTTGCGAGAAGATTGCCCTCCCGTCAAGCAGAAGCTTAGGAGGACGAGACCAGATATGGCTGTAAAAATCAAAGAAGAAGTCCAGAAGCAGTTGGACGCAGGATTTTTAGCCGTCACCACTTACCCTCCGTGGGTTGCCAACATAGTGCCTGTACCGAAGAAGGACGGTAAGGTACGCATGTGCGTTGATTATCGGGATTTGAATAGGGCGAGCCCTAAAGATGATTTCTCGTTGCCTCATATCGATGTGTTGGTCGACAACACAACCCAGTTCTCCGTGTTTTCGTTCATGGATGGCTTCTCCAGTTACAATCAGATCAAGATGGCACCGGAGGACATGGAGAAAACGACGTTTATCACCCCTTGGGGAACATTTTGCTATAAGGTAATGCCCTTCGGTCTGAAGAACGCAGGGGCCACTTACCAGCGAGCAATGGTAACTTTGTTTCATGATATGATTCATCATGAGATCGAGGTCTATGTTGATGATATGATTGCAAAGTCCCAAACGGAGGAAGGGCATCTGGTCAACTTATTGAAGCTGTTTGAGAGACTTAGGAAATTCAGGCTGAGGCTGAATCCTAACAAGTGTACTTTCGGAGTGCGGTCCGGAAAGTTGCTGGGGTTTATCGTTAGTGAACGAGGTATCGAGGTTGATCCTGCAAAAATAAAAGCCATTCAAGAAATGCCAGCGCCGAAAACAGAAAAAGAAGTTCGTGGTTTCTTGGGCAGAATAAACTACATTGCAAGGTTTATCTCTCAGCTCACGGCCACCTGTGAACCGATGTTCAAGCTTTTAAAGAAAGATCAGGAGATTACTTGGAATGAGGATTGCCAGAAGGCATTCGACAAGATAAAGCAGTATCTTCAAGAACCTCCAATCTTGATACCCCCAGTGGCTGGACGACCTTTAATCATGTACCTGACGGTTCTGGAGAATAGTATGGGGTGTGTTCTCGGTCAGCACGACGAGACGGGCAGAAAAGAGCATGCCATTTACTATTTGAGTAAAAAGTTCACTGAGTGTGAATCTCGATACTCGATGTTGGAGAAGACATGTTGTGCACTAGCTTGGGCTGCCAAACGTTTACGCCAGTATATGCTCAATCACACCGCCATGCTAATTTCGAAGATGGATCCGATCAAGTACGTCTTCGAGAAGCAGGCTCTTTCGGGCAGGATTGCCAGGTGGCAAATGGTGTTAACAGAATATGATATTCAGTACGTCTCCCAGAAGGCCATTAAGGGAAGCGTATTGTCTGATTACCTTGCCGGACACCCGATCGAGGATTACCAGCCGATGAAGTTTGAATTCCCTGACGAGGATATTATGTTTCTCAAAGCGAAGGACTGCGATAAGCCGTTACCCGGCGAGGGGCCAGATAGGAAATCCCAGTGGAAGTTGATATTCGATGGAGCTGTTAATTCCTATGGAAGTGGCATCGGGGCTATCATCACGACTCCCCACGGATCCCACATCCCGTTTACTGCGAGACTGACGTTTCCAGTCACCAATAACGAGGCGGAGTACGAAGCATGTATTATGGGTCTAGAAGAGGCAATTGATTTGAGAATCAAGAATCTAGACGTATATGGTGACTCAGCGCTTGTAATCAACCAAATTAAAGGGGAGTGGGAAACTCGTCAGGCGAATTTGGCGCCGTACATGAATTATGCCAGGAGGCTGCTTCCGTTCTTCGATCGAGTGGAACTTCATCATGTACCCAGGGCTGAAAATCAGATGGCTGATGCCTTAGCCACGTTGGCTTCTATGTATAAAGTCAATTTTTGGAATGAGGCTCCAAGAATTGTGCTTTCGCGTCTTGATAGACCGGCATTTGTCTTTGCAATCGAGGATTCCGCCGACGGCAAGCCATGGTTCCACGACATCCAGACCTTCCTTATGACTAAGGAATATCCTGCGGGTGCGTAAACCCAGGATAAGAAGACTCTGCGGAGGCTGTCTGGCATCTTTTATCTTAATCCTGATGGAGTGTTGTATAAGAGAAACCACGATCTCGTGCTACTCAAATGTGTAGATGAGAAAGAGGCGAGTATGCTCATGGAAGAAGTCCATGAAGGCACATTTGGTACGCACGCCGGAGGGCATGCTATGACGAGGAAGATCCTGCGAGCAGGGTATTACTGGCTGACGATGGAGTCGGATTGCTTCAGATTCGCGAAGAAATGTCATAAATTCCAGATCTATGCTGATAAAGTTCATGTGCCGTCGTGCCCATTGAATGTAATGTCCTCCCCGTGGCCGTTCTCCATGTGGGGCATCGACGTGATAGGCAAGATCGAGCCCACTGCATCCAATGGTCATCGTTTTATTCTGGTAGCTATCGACTACTTCACCAAGTGGGTGGAGGCAGCCTCGTACGCTAATGTGACCAAGCAGGTAGTGGCTAAATTCATAAAGAGGGACATCATATGTCGCTATGGAATTCCCGAACGGATCATTACTGATAATGGTTCGAACCTGAATAACAAGATGATGAAGGAGTTGTGCCAGAGCTTCAAGATCGAACACCATAACTCATCTCCTTACCGGCCGAAGATGAATGGCGCCGTCGAAGCCTCCAACAAGAACATAAAGAAGATTGTTCAGAAGATGGTTGTGACGTACAAAGATTGGCACGAGATGCTGCCGTTTGCACTGCACGGTTATCGTACGACGGTCCGTATGTCAACCGGGGCAACTCCTTTCTCCTTGGTGTACGGTATGGAAGTTGTCCTACCGTTAGAAGTGGAGATCCCTTCTTTGCGAGTTTTGGTTGATGTGAAACTCGACGAGGCATAATGGATTGCGAATCGTTTGAACCAACTCAGCCTGATGGACGAGAAGAGGTTAGCATCGATTGCATTTGGTCATCTGTACCAAAGCCGAATGAAGAAAGCTTATGATAAGAAGGTGCGTCCTAGAAGCTTTCAGACAGGTGATCTCGTCCTGAAGAAGATTCTTCCGCCACACTCCGATCACCGGGGCAAGTGGACTCCGAATTACGAAGGTCCGTATGTCGTCAGCAAGGTCTTCTCGGGAGAAGCTTTGTTGTTATCCACGATGGATGGTGAAGATTTTGCATCCCCGGTGAATGCGGACGCAGTTAAAAAATACTTTGCTTGAAAGCGACCCGCTGGACAAAAAAGAAAGAGTCCAGGCAAAAAAGGGGCATCCTGGCGAACCAAAAACAGAATAAAAAGTTCGGGCAAAAATTAGGGATATAATTGAAAAAATGTACACCCGCGAAGTCGAAAACCTACACTGGGCGGCTTCGGCAAAAAAGGGTATCCCGGTGAACTGAAAACCCGTGAAGGGCGGTTCACGCAAAAGTTAGGGATTTGAATAAGCAAATGACTGCGTTCCGCGTGTGGACTTTCATTGCTT
The DNA here is from genome assembly GCA_963859935.3 of Lathyrus sativus. Classification (NCBI taxonomy): domain Eukaryota; kingdom Viridiplantae; phylum Streptophyta; class Magnoliopsida; order Fabales; family Fabaceae; genus Lathyrus; species Lathyrus sativus. The sequence goes on from OZ012741.1 coordinate 235,981,039, forward strand.
AGTGGTTTGGAGGACCTGAGGGCCGTTTATCTGAATCAATCTCTTCCGAAGCTGAAGCGTCGGAGATGTATCGAAGTCGAGTGGGTCTTAGAGGGATCAACTCATGGTGTTCGTCTACGCCTCGTTGCCGACATTTGTATATACTGATGTACATTTATGTTTTATTTTTGCGCGGCTTCCTCATTCTAGGAGCTTGCCTCTGTTGTAAAACATTTTTACCCATTCAGGGGTTCATTATCAATAAAATGCATATTATTCAGCAATTCTGTTTGCCTGATTAGCATTTATCTGTTTTGTTTGCGAAAGAAAACGCCGATGTTTTTGATAAAATGCGCATACATAAACTTACTGGCCTAGGCCACTGGTTGTTGAAACAATTAAATACTTGGATATTGTCACGAGATAATAACCTTGATAGGTCCCTTTGAGAAGGGTATCTTGTCTGTCTGTTTGTGTTGTTACAGGTGTGGCATATTCCAGACAATGCGCCGTGCGCATCCCCGAAGCAGGACGATTCCTCCTTCTCCAGCAGAGTTCAGTGGCTTCTCCTCGCAGAGTCTGAACGCAAGATCGTGAGCATTGACATGTCTCCCCATGCAGAGATAATTCTCTCTCCCCAAGCAGACGTGTCCTGAAGGAACGTCACCTCATCAGCTGAGTCACGCGTCGAAGCAGGTGTCCCCCCCAGCACCGGGTCACAAGTGCAAGTTTCATAGAAATGTTCGGGCACCGAAGCTCGTGTTTTCCCCAGTAGAGTCGCCAAGTGCGGGTTCCTCCCACCGCACCGGGTCACAAGTGCAGGTTTCGTAGGAAACTATTCGTACGCCGAAGTATGCAGTAACTGATGGTGCCAGACTGAAGTCTCCAGCGGAATTGAGATTCCCCACCAGAGCCGTATTCTCTCTCGAAGTCGGATGATTCCCTCTTCCCCAGTAGAGTGTTGGAACAACTGATGCTGTATTCCTCTGCAGAGTTGTACTCTCCCCCGAAGTCGGATGATCCCTTCTTCCCCAGCGGAATTGAAATTCCTCATTAGGGTCGTACTCTCCAGTGAAGTAGAATGATTTCTGCCTCCCCGGCTGAGTCCGCAAACCCCAAGGGAGCCGAATCCTTGGGAGCAGTAGGGACCATGAGTGGTTTTCCCTAGCAGAGCGTTGAACAACTGATGCTGTATTTTCCCCAGAGTTGTACTCTCTCCAGTGAAGTAGAATGATTTCTCCCTCCCCGGCTGAGTCCGCAAACCCCAAGGGAGCCGAATCCTTGGGAGCAGTAGGGACAATGAGTGGTTTTCCCTAGCAGAGCGTTGAACAGCTGATGCTGTATTTTCCCCAGAGTCGTACTCTCTCCAGTGAAGCAGAACAATTTCTTCTTCCTCAGCCGAGTTTGCAGATACCCAAGAGAGCCGAATCCTTGGAAGGTGATCAAACCATGAGTAGTATTCCCCAGTGGAGTGTTGAGCAGCCGAAGTTGTTTCCCCACAGAGTTATCATCCCCATAAGAGTAGCCGAGACGGCCGCGCAGTTTATTCTCGCGCGATTGACATCACTTTTCCATCAGCAGGTCCAGGTCCTCGTAGAGCTTCGTTCCCCTGCAGTAATCAACTGAAGTTGTTTCCCCTGCAGCAGTCAACTGAAAATCATTTTCCCAGACGGAGTCCAATTGATATTGGCGCAACCACGTTCTCCTCAGCAGGATGATTCCTCTATCTGAGTAGTTCTTCTCCTTGACAGGAGGATTCCCCCTCGGCATTTATTTTGCTGACGGAATCGCATCATTATGCATGACTGCATAGCATTTATCATAAACGCATAGCAGTTCCACCGTGTGGAGCATGGCGCCGAAGCATATGCATCATAAACATGATCTAGGTTGTTACCATTCTTGTTTTACAGGTGTTCCGCCGAAGGATCAGTTGCTCAGGATGATTCCTGACATTCTCCCCAACGACGTCACGTGCTCAAGATGATTCTTGAGATCCCCAGCGAAGTCTTCAGTTCAAGATGATTCTCGAATCCCTCAGCAGGGCCGTTTGCTTAAGATGATTCTTAAGACCCCAGTGCAGTCTCCAGAGTTGGTTGCTCAAGTTGATACTTAGAGTCCCCAGCTAAGATCGCCCGGGATGGTTCCTAAAGCCCCAAGAGAGCCGAATCCTTGGAAATTGCTCAAGCCATGATTGGTTTGTCCCCGACAAGAGTTGCCTAGGATGATTCCTGGAGTCCCCAACAGAGTGTTCGTTCAGGATGATTCCTGAAATCTCCAGAATGGTTATCAGTTCAAGATGATTCTTGAAGGTCCCCGACGGAGTTATTTGTTCAAGATGATTCTTGAAGTCCTCAGCAGAGTTGATTCCTCCAGAATGAGTTCTGGACCCCCGGAGCGGAGTTACTTGATAGTTCTCCAGATTCCCCAGCGGCGAAGCGTCATCTCCAGCAGGTTTCCGACGGCGAAGTTGAAATCTCCCTTGAAGACTCCATGATTGAAGTCTGACCGTGTTAATGAAGCCGTCTTCTCAGTCTCTCTGAATGCCTGATGGTATGATTGACTATGTGTTACCTGTTACCATGTGACCAATTCCCCAATGAAGTTTCTTCATCCTGACGGCGAGGTCAGATTATGGGTGTTTCCAACGGCGATGTTGGATGTTGATGTTTGACGGTGAGGTCAGGTTATGTCAGTTCTTCCAGCGGCGATGTTGGATGATTATCTCAGACGGCGAGGTCAGATTAGCTATTTCTCCAGCGGCGATGTTAGGTGTTTTGTTTGTTTTGACGGCGAGGTCATATCATGTTTGTTTCCAGTGGCGATGTTGGATGTTTATTTCTGACGGCGATGTCAGATGATCTAGTTCTCCGACGGCGATGTTGGATATTTGTTTGTTTCTGGCGGCGATGTCAGATATTTCTCCAGCGGCGATGTTGGATGTTTGTTTCTGGCGGTGATGTCAGGAGATTATGTTTGACGGTGATGTCAGACTCTTTAGCTCCCCAGCAGAGAATATGTTTGTTCGACGGCAATGTCGAGTGTCTCTCAGAGTTATGTTTGTTTATGACGGCGATGTCAGATTTAGCTCTCCAGCGGCGATGTTGGACGTTTGTCTTGACGGCGAGGTCAGATTTTGTTTGTTTCCTAGAGTTGCAGTTTGTTTCTGGCGGCGATGTCAGATAAGGTTTGCTTCCAGCGGCGATGTTGGATGTTTGCTTCCAGCGGCGATGTTGGATGTTTGTTTCTGGCGGCGATGTCAGGAGATTATGTTTGACGGCGATGTCAGACTTTCTAGCTCCCCAGCAGAGATTATGTTTGTACGACGGCGATGTCGAGTGTCTCTCAGAGTTATGTTCGTTTCCAGCGGCGATGTTGGATGTTTGTCTCCAGCGGCGATGTTGGATATGTTTGTTTCCGACGGCGATGTCAGACTCTTCAGTTCTCCGGCGACGATGTTGGATATTTGTTTGTTTTGACGGCGAGTTCATATCATGTTTGTTTCCAGCGGCGATGTTGGATGTTTATTTCTGACGGTGATGTCAGATGATCTAGTTCTCCGACGACGATGTTGGATATTTGTTTGTTTCTGGCGGTGATGTCAGGTATTTCTCCAGCGGCGATGTTGGATGTTTGTTTCTGGCGGAGATGTCAGGAGATTATGTTTGACGGCGATGTCAGACTCTTTAGCTCCCCAGCAGAGATTATGTTTGTTCGACGACAATGTCGAGTGTCTCTCAGAGTTATGTTTGTTTATGACGGCGATGTCAGATTTAGCTCTCCAGCGGCGATGTTGGACGTTTGTCTTGACGGCGAGGTCAGATTTTGTTTGTTTCCCAGAGTTGCAGTTTGTTTCTGGCGGCGATGTCAGATAAGGTTTGCTTCCAGCGGCGATGTTGGATGTTTGTTTCTGGCGGCGATGTCAGGAGATTATGTTTGACGGCGATGTCAGACTTTCTAGCTCCCCAGCAGAGATTATGTTTGTACGACGGCGATGTCGAGTGTCTCTCAGAGTTATGTTCGTTTCCAGCGGCGATGTTGGATGTTTGTCTCCAGCGGCGATGTTGGATATGTTTGTTTTCGACGGCGATGTCATACTCTTCAGTTCTCCAGCGGCGATGTTGGATATTTGTTTGTTTCTGACGGCGATGTCAGACTCTTCAGTTCTCCGGCGGCGATGTTGGATATTTGTTTGTTTCTGACGGCGATGTCAGACTCTTCAGTTCTCCGTCGACGATGTTGGATATTTGTTTGTTTCTGACGGTGATGTCAGGTGATTCAGTTCTCCGGCGGCGATGTTGGGTATTTTGGTTGTCCGACGGTGATGTCAGGTTCTTCAGTTCTCCAGCGGCGATGTTGGGTATGTTGGTTGTCCGACGGTGATGTCAGATTCTTTGGTTCTCCAGCAGGCGATGTAGGGTATTTTTCGACGGCGATGTCAGTTTCTCTAGTCTTCCAACGGCGATGTTGGATGTTTTGGTTGTCTGATGATGATCTAATGTGGATAACTGACGGAGATGTCAGACCAGCATTTCTCCAGATAGTTGACGTGCAACTATTATTCCAGTGTTCGAAGAATTGAGCAGTTGGCAAATTTCCGGGTTTACCGGTATTCAACCGTCTCGCACCTTGATTGGCTGAGAGCCGTTCGCTTCTCACCCAGTCAGGTTCAAGCCGTTTGAATAGGGGCAGCTGTTGCACCCTAAAATTTGACCAACATTTATTTACCCATCAAGTGTTTGAAGGTTGATACCTTCATCAGAAAGTTCAAGAGATCCTCAAAGGAATTGGTTGAAACCAAGGTTGTGTGTCTCATAACTTGAGAGTTGTGGGAGCTCCTCAGATGATTCTGAGACTATGAGGATGAACTTGAAGCTTTGAGAAAGCTTAGGAGGTGTCTTGAAAGCCATCATGAAGCCCAGAGAGGTCATTATGCAAGAATTTAGAAGATTCAACCATGAGTGGTAGAATTAGGGTTTTGACTGGGTCAACCCTAGGCCAGCTGATGATTTGGAGAAGGTTGATACCCAATCCAAAAGCCATGTGATCATGGAATGATGTATTGAGATACTATAAGGATGATTCCTAGACCAACTCATCATGATGGAGGAGTTTGAGAAGTTTTAAGCTAGGGTTTCTAAGGATTGACAGTGTAAAATCCCCTAGTTTGATCCCTATCTTCCAGGAAGTTTTAGCTCAAGATGTGATTGTCATCTCATCTTCCCCAAAACATGAATGTTGTAGAGATTGTTCTTAGCTTTAATTTGAGTGGTAGAAGTCCTTGATAGGATTTGCAGAGCTCAAGTTATGGTTTTGGCAAATTACAGGTCATCTGAGGTATGTGAATCTCGGTCCTTGAAAGTCACCCAACTTGCAGACAACTTTTGCCCTAGTAGGATGATTCCTATGATCTCTTGGTCAACATGAATGTTGAATAGCATCTTCTTAGATTTCTAGAGAGTACTATAAGTCCTTGATAGGATTTGTAGAACTCAACTTATGGCTTTGACAAGCCAAGGGCATTTTGGTCATTTGGAAGTTATAGGTCATTTCAAGCATAAGGCCATATCTTCTACTTCCAAGCTTCAAATGGAAAAATCTTCAACATCAAAGTTGCTTACAATGATGTTTTAAGACTATTAGGGTGGTCATGAGATGTTGAAAAGGCTCATATCAAAAAGTGATAAAAATGGCCTAAAAATGAGGCATAAGTTAATTCAAGTGAAATGAAAAATCATAAAATCCAAGTTACAAATCCAAACCATGTCATATGATAGGTCGTTTTGACTCCAAATGACATTTTAAGAACAATGGTTCAGCCACAATTTTTATTTGAGGCTTGTATCATAGGGTTGCTTTGTAATTTGATTGCTTGCATAATGGGGTACCAAACCAAAACAAAGAAAAACTTAATAAACAAGGGAGATATGTATTGTAACTTGTCCAAAATATCCCTTGGGGATAAATTCAAGTTAGTTACCCAAGTTACAAGGGTTTTTGTCATGATATATCATGTGGTGAGAAGTGAAATGCAAATTACCATGTCATGAAACTTCAAGTTCTTACTAGATGATTCTAGGAAGTTCTAGACCTTTCCAAACCATTCTATATATTGAATATGAATTGCATTGATTTAGGGTTGGTGATAGTTGATGTTAATGGTTTGTAGATAATAGAGATTGAAATCCATTTTCTCCATTTGCAAATCATATTGAATCTTCATTTTTCTCTTCATTACCTTTCCATTTTTCTTCACAAATCATCTACACAAACATCCTTGAGTGTGTTCATGCTAGCTTGAGGTTCCATTGATGAAGAATTGAAGGAGTTCCAAGTGAATTTGCAAGAAGGCAAAAGGCATTGGATCTTGAGATACAAGCCGTTTCCATCAAATCTTGTGCAAGCAGAGGAGTATTCATCACCTAAGGACTGTTCTTGAGGAGTCTCAAGGCTTGATTTGGAGAATTTCAGCACCTACCATATCCAAGAGCAAGGTATGCAAAATCACTTCTACACCCTATTCTAGGCATGGCTAGGGCTAATTCTTATTGTAAAACCATTAGAGACAATTAGGTGGTTCATTTGGGTGAGTTTAAGATCAATTAGTGAGGTTTCATTAATGGAGGTTGATTCTTGATGGAGCTAGAATGAGTGATTTAATGGATGATAATGCAAGATATATGGCTGGTTTTGATGAGCATAACATAAGGATCATTTCTATATAAATAATGTTGAGTTTGGTAAAAGTCGAAAACTGATGAAGTTTTGAGTTCATGGAAGTACACTATTCGGTTTGCGCGATTTATGGTGTTTCAGTACAAACCAAGGGCATGGTTGTGTTCTACGTGAAAAATAGAACAAGATTGGTTCTTATATTGTGGCATTTGATGGAGAGATGAGTGAGCACGATGAGCTGGAAGTTTGGCGCATGGAGTGTGTTTCAATGGCGTTGCAGAAACCCTAACATCTTAAGGAAGAAGATGAAATCAAGACCGTTGATACGCAGGTTGACCAGTTGACTTGGAATAGATCCCACGGCCGTGATTCAAACTCGTTTTGGAGGGGATTTCAGAAACAGCAGCAAACGCTGCGTTTCATTAAAGCTCCCTGTTGGGCTTAGTCTTTATTTGTTATTCCCACCCCCAAGCGTGGCCCAGTTCCAATTTTAGCTGTAATTCAATGCTATTTGCACCGCGGTTTTAACATTTTCTTTTTATTTTAATTTTTTTTCTGAGCAATCAATGGGCCAGGCGCGCCCTACTTTTGGCACCCCACCTTCTGGGCCCATCATCAATAATAGTTGGACATGTTTGCTTCTTGCACCCACCTCATCATTTCTCATATTAAATTTCCTCCAAATTTTTTATAACTTTAAAAATCCATATTAAATTGAAAAATTAATATTTTTTAATGGGAATTTTTCCTCTACCTTCCATTTTCTGTCAAGAAAAATATAAAACCATAAAATTGCCATTTTATTTCATTTTTATATTTTTTGCGTATTTTTACTTTTAATTGCTATTTTAATTCTTTTAGTTGATATGTGAATTTGTAGATTTTAGTTAGGGTAGTTCCCTTTATATTTTGAGTTCCATCTTTTTAGAGTAGTTAGATGAATGTTCTAGGTTCCCCCCTGAATTAATGCCATATTTTTGTAACAATTTTTAGGGTAGTTTTAATTAGGTAGTGCTAAGTAGTGTAGAATTTGGTTAAAACTTTAACATAGGGCCATAACAACTTTGGATTTAGGGTTTTGTAGGGCAATTTAGTCTATGGGGAGTATATGGGACTTAAGGGTAGATATGTAGGGTCCCCTAGCATTTATATTAGGATTTAATATGATAGTGTGCTATTTTTAGTTGATTTTTGGATTGAATGATTGTTTGTGTTGCCTTTAGGGCATGTTTGTTTAGTTTGCCTTGCTTTGGAGTTTTCCTTTGGTTTGAGGAGCTTGGTATCTCTTTGTGGAGCATGGTGGAGAATACTAGAAGATTGGAAGAGGCATGAAGGAGCTTGAGGAGCTTGTTCTTCTTTCTTTTTTGTTATTTTAGGGTTAGGAGTTAGGAAGAGCTTAGATGTAAATAATTTCTTTCTTAAACCTGGATGGTATCATTCACCTCCAGTCCTCCCTATGATTCAAAGTCCTTCCCTGGTATACACCTCTCTCCTTTGGAGGGATAAGTGCTATACCTAGGAGGTAGAACTTTTGAGGGAACCCTTCATTTGATGTTGAACCCTTATAGGTCACCTTTGGTGATCAAATAAGCAGTTCAATATCCCCCAGCTTATTCAGTAAGTGATCTTTCTCTGGTTTGATTGTCTTGAGAGATGTCAGAGTTTGAGCATGAAGATGAAGACTTCATTGAAGATTATTGAAGAGGATGAACCCTTGAAGACTGCCATTCCAGCTGAAGCTTGAAGAGCATGAAGATCAAGTTTATACTTGAAGATCCCTGAAGATTAGGTGAAGCCTGAAGGTGGAGCTGATCAAGAAGCTGAAGCTTAAGGGGGAAGATAAGTTGAAACTCATATTGTAAGGTTGAAACCTGGAAAGCAAGTGATTGAAGTCTTAAGACTGAGTTGCTGCTGGAGGAGCTGAGGCTTTCTTCTTTTCTTTTCTGTATTGTGTGTTTTGCTTGACTTGTCTGTTGCATTAGAATAAGTTCATCTAGAATAAGTAGAATCTAGGAGCATGATTGCACTAGAGGTTGAGTTGCTCCCTCTGCTTGTATTGTTATTGCGTGGCTTTGCTTGCGGGTATTCGGTAGAGCTCAACTCCCTTGCCCATGTGGTTTGTTTGCCTGATGGCATTTCATTTCATTTCATTTTATCTGTATGATTGCAGTTTACTGTTTATTGCTTGATAGCATGTTGTTTATATTTCAGTATGATTACTGTTATTTCATGACTGGCTTGAGGTTGAGATGAGCTTGTGGAGGCTGAAGCCCCACACACATTTCCTCCCTCACTTGCATTGCATGCATTTTTACTGTTAAGCAGATGCTTTGTTTGTTTTGGTGTATCATTGACATGATCCCTTAGGACTCTCATTTCCTTGGATAAGGATTTGATGATAGGCTTTTAGGTTGAAACCTATGCATGACAACTTCTAGGAGTTCCCTGTTCAAACCTCAACCATAGGATGAATCCATGGCATGATAACAGTAGGACTTGATAGTCTCCCTCCTAGTTGGGCCTGTTCTCTTCTCACCTCAAAACAGTTTAAGATACAGTAATCATGAATGATTTCTTTCGTATGTTACGAGCCTTAAGCTATCTGAGAAAGGATTGTGGGAGAGTTTCTTTTCCACAGTCTGGATGTTCAGTATGGTACCCTTTGGGTGACATGCGACGCATTCACTCTCAGGTCATAGTCTCTTGTGCGGTTGAAATCGCAAACACAATAAAAAACACTTTCGTAAAAAACAGGAAATAAATCGTAGTTTCCCGAACTACATGAGCTCTGATCTCTCATGCCTGTTGAGAGTACATAGGCACAACATGGCGATGTCTTGGCGAGCTACCTTCCTCCATAATCCTTCGTAGGCTGAACTACGTTGACTCTGATTTCTCATTCTCTGATAAGAATACGTAGGCAGAAAGAGCGACGCTTTGCCAAGTCATTTTTCTTTTCTTTTTCAGCCAGCCTTGATAGGTAGATAGAATGAAACCAACCCGCCCAAGTAAACTAACAAGCGTGGATCCCGTCGAGTACGACGGACGTGAGGGGTGCTAATACCTTCCCCTTGCGTAACCGACTCCTGAACCCAGACAATGGTTGCGACGACCATGTCTTACCCTTTTTCGTTAGGTTTTTCCGATCGTTTCCTTTCCCGTTCTGAGGGATAAATAACGAAAGGTGGCGACTCTTCTGTCATGCCGACACCTTATTTTCGCGAAAGCGACAGTCTCAAATGAAAAAAACCAACATTTCCATATTCTTTAAAATGTATTTTCCAATCAAAATGACCTATAAGTTTGTGTCATTTGGTCACAATATGACTTATTTGAATTTTTGACCATTAAATCCTTTTAATTCTTCCTTTTTTCAAAATTTCTTGAACCAAGTCTCTCCTTGAGCCATTTCAATGCCTTCTTGATGCATGGTCAAGGTTAAAACCCCATTTTGAGCAACTTTCTAGTTGGACAAAATTTCATTTGAAGCCCCTAAGTTGGTGAAAATGGCCTATGATCACAAATGACCTATAATCACCAAATGCCCAAAATACCCTTGACTTGTCAAAGCCATAAGTTGAGTTATACAAATCCTATCAAGGACTTCTAGTACTCTCTAGAAAGCTAAGAGGGTAAGGAACAACATTCATGTTTACCAAAAGTTCATAGGAATCATCCTTCTAGGGCAAACGTTTCATGCAAGTTGGGTAACTTTCAAGCTCCAAATTCACATACCTCAGATGACTTGTAACTTGCCAAAGTCATAACTAGAGTTCTACAAATCCTATCAAGTACTTCTAGCACTCAAATTGAAGCTAATACCATGTTCTACAACAATCATGTTGGGGGTAAGATGACATGACAATCACATCTTGAGCTAAATTTCCTTGAAGATGGGGGTCAAACTAGGGGATTTTACACTGTCAAGCCTTAGAAACCCTAGCTTGAAACTTCTTAAACTCTTCAATCATGATGAGTTAACCTTGGAATCATCCTTAGAACATCCTAATGTATCAATCCATGATCACATGGCTCTTGAATTAGGTCTCAACCTTCTCCCAATTATCAGTTGACTTAGGGTTGACCCAGTCAAACCCTAATTGCACCACTCATGGCTGAGTCTTCTTAATCTTGCACAATGACCTGTCTAGGCCTCAAAAGTGATCTTCAACACTTCTCACGAGCTCTCTCAAGACCTCAAGTCTAACTTCATGGCTTCAGAATCATCTGATGACTTCCCACAACTCTCAAGTTAAGAGACACACCTTCTTGGTTTCAACCACTCTATCTGAGGATCTTTTAACTTCTCTGACAAGGCTATCAACCCTTGAACACTTGAATAACTTTCTTAGCTAGCTTCATAGTCTTGTGTAGCTCCTGATTGGTGATCCTACCTCTTGATTTCCTGCATACATGTCAATGAAATGCAAATGATAATGCTAATGTGAATGAAATGAAACATAAGCTAGGTAAAGAAAAGTTGGGCAAATTTTGGGGTGCAACAGCTGCCCCTATTCAAACGGCTTGGACCTGACTGGATGAGAAGCGAACGGCTCTCAAACAATCAAGGTCAAAGACGGTTGAATACCAACAAACCCAAAAATTTGCCAACTGCACAAGTACACGGTACTCTGATGGGAATAAATCTCTTCGGAAACTGAAATGATGGCTGCACGGCAACTAGCTGGAGAAATAATGATCTGAACCTCCGTCAGGATGATTCTCTGATTTATCTGATATCTTTGCATCCTCAAATCATCAAGGGATCACCGATTGTGCGATAACTGGTGATTTTCCAACCGTACAGGTAAAAGGTATTCTGATTGGTAGGAACATCTTCGAAACTGAGCATGACAGTTGCACGACAACTCTGCTGGGGATTTCAGGAATCATCCTGAGCAGACGCTCTGCCAGAGACTCTAAGCATCAACTTTGAGCAACCAACTCCGGCGACTTCATTGGGGATTTTAAGAGTCATCTTAAGCAAACACCTTCGCTGGAGAATTCAAGAATCATCTTGGGAAAGCGACCTTGCTGGGGAATACCTGCAAAATAAGAACGATAACGACCTAGCTCATGTTTCATATACATATGTTTAACAATGGCGCAATGCTCCACACGATGGAAATGCTACGCGCTTTTAGGGTAAATGCTATGCAATCATGCAAGATGCTACGACCCCATCAGCAAAGTAAATGCTGAAGGGAGAATCCTCCTGTCAAAAAGAAGGAGCCACTCTGGTGGAGAGGAGGAATCATCCTGCCGAGGAGAAGAAGTCACACCAATCTCAATTGGACTCTTCCTGGGGAAATGATCTTCGGTTGACTACTGCAGGGGAATAAAGCTCTCCGAGAACTTGGACTCGCTCAACCATTCAAACCACAAACTGCTGAGGAAACGGTATCAGTCGCAGAAATAAACTGCACAGCCTTCGCGACAAAACTTTCTGGGAGATAACGACTCCGATGGGGAAAAACAGCCTCAGCTATTCAACACTCTACTGGGGAAAACCAATCATGGCCTCAACATCTTCCAAGGACTCGGCTCTCTTGGGGAGCTGCAAACTCGGCTGAGGAAAAAGGAATCATCCTGCTTACTGGGGAGAGTACGACTCTGTGGGGAATTTCAATTCCGCTGAAGACTTCAGTCTGCGCTATCGAGGGCTGAACACTTCAGTATATGGCTCAGCTGGGGAGACGATGATCCTTCAGGATGCATCGGATTGGGGAGAGAATCTTCTCTGGTTGGGGAGACATATCAATGCTTACAATCTCATGTTCAAACTCCACGGGGAGAGGCTGCTGAACTCGCTGGAGAGGAAGGAATCATCCTGCTTGGGAACGCATACGACGTACTGTCTGGAATATGCTATACCTGCAACAACACAAACAAACAGACAAGATACCCTTCTCAAAGGGACCTATCAAGGTTATCATCTTGTGCCAATGTTCCAGTAATTCATTGTTTCAACAATCAGTGGTCTAGGCCAGTAAGCTTATGTATGCGCATTTTATCAAAAACATCGACGTTCTTTTTCGCAAACAAAACAGATAAATGCTAAACAAGCAAACAAAATTGTTGAATAGTATACATTTTATTGATAACGAACCCCTGAATGGGTAAAAATGTTTTACAACAGATGCAAGCTCCTGGCATGAGGAAGCTGCGCAAGTATAAACATAAATATACATCAGTATATACATAAATGTCGGTAATGAGGCATAGACGAACACCATGAGTTGATCCCTCTATGACCCACTCGACTTTGATACTTCTCCGATGCTTCAGCTTCAGAAGAGATTGATTCAGATAAACGACCCTCAGGTCCTCCAAACCACTAAGCAAATAGAGTCAACACGCGGAGCGCAGTCATTTGCTTTTTCAAATCCCTAACTTTTGCCTGAATCGCCCTTTCGGGTTTTCGATTCACCGGGATACCCTTTTTTGCCAAAGTCGCCCTTCCGGGTTTTCGACTTTGCGGGTGTACATTCTTTTCTTTTATGTCCCTAATTTTTGCCCGAACCTTTTTTCCTTTTTTATGGTTCGCCGGGACGCCCCATTTTTGCCTGGATACTCTTTTTCTTTCCAGCGGGTCATTTCTTAAGCAAAGTATTTTTTAACTGCGTCCGCGTTCACCGGGGATGCAAAATCTTCGCCATCTATCGTGGATAACAACAAGGCTCCTCCCGAGAAGACCTTGCTGACGACGTACGGACCTTCGTAATTAGGAGTCCACTTGCCCCGGTGATCGAAGTGTGGAGGAAGAATCTTCTTCAGGACGAGATCACCCGTCTGAAAGCTTCTAGGACGCACCTTCTTGTCATAGGCTTTCTTCATTCGGCTTTGGTACAGACGACAATATGCAATCGATGCTAATCTCTTCTCGTCCATCAGACTGAGTTGGTTTAGTCGGTTCTTAATCCATTCTGCCTCATCGAGTTTCACGTCAACCAAAACTCACAAAGAAGGAATCTCAACTTCCAACGGTAGGACAGTTTCCATACCGTACACCAGTGAGAAATGAGTTGCCCCGGTTGATGTACGTACCGTTGTATGATAACCATGCAGTGCAAATGGCAGCATCTCGTGCCAATCCTTATAGGTCACAACCATCTTCTGTACAATCTTCTTAATGTTCTTATTGGCCGCTTCAACGACGTCATTCATCTTTGGCCGGTAAGGAGATGAGTTGTGGTGTTCAATCTTGAAACTCTGGCACAGCTCCTTCATCATCTTGTTATTCAGATTCAAACCATTATCAGTAATGATCTGCTCGGGAATTCCGTAACGACAGTTGATGTCCCTCTTTATGAATTTAGCCACCACCTGCTTGGTCATATTAGCATATGAGGCTTCCTCCACCCACTTGGTGAAGTAGTCGATAGCTACTAGAATGAAGCGATGACCGTTAGATGCAGTGGGATCGATCTTGCCTATCACGTCGATGCCCCACATGGAGAACGGCCACGGGGAGGACATGACATTTAACGGGCACGGCGGCACGTGAATCTTATCAGCATAAATCTTGCATTTATGGAATTCTTCGCGAATTTAAAGCAATCCGACTCCATCGTCAGCCAGTAATATCCTGCTCTCAGGATCTTTCTTGTCATAGCATGCCCGCCGGCATGCGTACCAAATGTGCCTTCATGGACTTCTTCCATGAGCATACTCGCTTCTTTCTCATCTACACATCTGAGTAGCACAAGATCATGGTTTCTTTTATACAAAACTCCATCAGGATTGAGATAAAAATTTCCAGACAGCCTCCTCAGAGTCTTCTTATCCTGGGTTGACGCTCCCTCAGGATACTCCTTAGTCATAAGGAAGGTCTGGATGTCATGGAACCATGGCTTTCCATCGGAGGCTTCCTCGATTGCAAAGATGAATGCATGTCTATCAAGACGAGAAAGGACAATTCTTGGAGCTTCATTCCAAAAATTGACTTTATACATCGAAGCCAACGTGGCTAGGGCATCAGCCATCTGATTTTCAGCTCTGGGCACATGATGGAGTTCCACTCGATCAAAGAACGACAACAGCCTTCTGGCATAATTCATGTACGACACCAAATTCGATTGACGAGTCTCCCACTCCCCTTTAATCTGGTTAATCATAAGTGGTGAGTCACCATATACATCTAGGTTCTTGATTCTCAAATCAATTGCCTCTTCTAGACCCATGATGCATGCTTCGTACTCCGCTTCGTTATTGGTGACTGGAAACGTCAGTCTAGCTGTAAACGGGATGTGGGATCCATGGGGAGTTGTGATGATTGCCCCAATGCCACTTCCGTAAGAATTAACCGCCCCGTCAAATATCAATTTCCACTGGGATTTCCTGTCTGGACCCTCGTCGGGCAACGGTTCATCGCAATCTTTCGCTTTAAGAAACATGATATCCTCATCAGGGAATTCAAATTTCATCGGCTGATAATCCTCGATCGGCTGTTCGGCAAGGTACTTAGACAATACGCTTCCTTTGATGGCCTTCTGGGAAACGTACTGAATGTCATATTCCGTCAACACCATTTGCCATCTGGCAATCCTGCCCAAAAGCGCTTGCTTCTCGAAGACGTACTTGATCGGATCCATCTTCAAAACTAGCATGGTTGTGTGATTGAGCATGTACTGTCGTAAACGTTTGGCAGCCCAGGCTAGTGCGCAACACGTCTTCTCCAGCATCGAGTAACGAGATTCACAGTCTGTGAACTTTTTACTCAAATAATAGATAGGATGCTCTTTTCTGCCCGTCTCGTCGTGCTGACCGAGAACACACCCCATACTATTCTCAAGAACTGTCAAGTACATGATTAGAGTTCGTCCAGCTACTGGGGGTATCAAGATTGGAGGTTCTTGTAGATACTACTTTATCTTATCAAATGCCTTCTGGCAATCCTCGTTCCAGATAACCGCCTGGTCTTTCTTTAGCAGTTTGAACATCGGTTCACACGTGGCCGTGAGCTAAGAAATAAACCTTTCAATGTAGTTTATTCGGCCCAGGAAACCACAAACTTCTTTCTCGGTTTTTGGCGCTGGCATTTCTTGTATTGCTTTTATCTTCGTAGGATCAACCTCAATGCCTCTTTCACTCACGATAAACCCCAGTAGTTTTCCGGATCGTACTCCGAAAGTACACTTGTTAGGATTCAGCCTCAACCTGAACTTCCTAAGCCTCTCAAAAAGCTTCAGTAAATTGACCAGGTGTCCCTCCTCCGTTTGGGACTTCGCAATCATGTCATCAACATAGACTTCAATCTCATGATGAATCATATCATGAAACAAAGTGACCTTTGCTCGTTGGTAAGTGGCCCCTGCGTTCTTCAGACTGAAAGGCATTACCTTGTAGCAGAAGGTTCCCCAGGGTGTGATAAACGTAGTTTTCTCCATGTCCTCCGGTGCCATCTTGATCTGATTGTAGCCGGAGAAGCCATCCATGAATGAAAATACGGAGAACTGAGCTGTATTGTCGACCAACACATCAATATGAGGGAGCGGGAAATCATCTTTAGGGCTCGCCCTATTCAAATCCCGATAATCGACGCACATTCACACCTTACCGTCCTTCTTTGGTACAGGCACTATGTTGGCGACCCACGGAGGGTAAGTAGTGACTGCTAAGAAGCCGCATTCAGCTGCTTTTGCACTTCTTCTTTGATCTTAACGGCCATATCTGGTCGTGTCCTCCTAAGCTTCTGCTTGATGGGAGGACAATCTTCTCGCAGCGGCAAGTGGTGGACCACGATGTCTGTGTCAAGTCCGGGCATATCTTCGTATGACCAAGCAAAGATGTCACTATACTCTCTTAGCATCTCGACCAATCTCTGCTTGACATCACTCTGCAATGCGGTCCCTATCCTGACGTTCCTGACAAGTTCTTCAGAACCCAGATTCACAATCTCAATCTCTTCTTCGTGAGGCAGAATAACTTTCTCTTCTTGTTTCAACAAGCGGGCCAACTCTTCGGGAAGGTCTTCGTCTTCATCAATCTCTTCTTCGGCTTGATAGATCGGGCAATCGAAGTCGAAGTGAGTCGTAGAAGGTCCAGAGTCGATGTCATCTGCTATGTGGATCCTGTAATAACAAGGGTTAAGCTTAAGACAAGGATATGCAGGTTAGCACAAACCCCATTGCCATTTTGTTGTTTTTCAAAACAAGCATAAAACAGGAATAACAGAGATCACAACATTTGAATACGAAGAAAAACTCCTTTTAATTTATTGGTAAAATGCATGTACATAATCAAACAAGGCCCTGACAATATAACCACTATGCCCCGGGTAGGACATAGGGTTGTACAATGATTGGAGAAAGTAAATCATTACTTTTTGCCTATCACTTGGATGGTATCCCTGACGGACCAGTTGTTGAGGCTCTCGCCTGGTTTGCTTGGCTGGATCCAAGAGTCTAGGTCGCAATCACTGTCTTCGCCGTCTTCAGACACTGCGTTGACACTTTCAAATATTACTCTGCCACTGGTAAACTGGATCGACCCTTTACCTCGTGACGCACTGCGAGAGGAGGAGGCTTCAGCCGTAGGAGAGTACCCTAACCCAAACGTGTCCTGCTTGTTAGGTATCTCTAGAATTCGCCTCCAGCCTAGGGTAGATCCGGCTTGAACAACGGCCCGGGCTTCCCTGAAGGAAGAGAGAGTCATCTCTGGTTTTTCAGTCATTACAGGAGCCACATTCTTGACTTTAACAGCTTCGAACGCCTGAAATAGGGTTTCGTGGATTTCCCCATCCATCTCAACATATTTGAAGGACGACAAATGGCTCACCATTATGTCTTCCTCGCCACAAACAGTCACGATGCTGCCTCCGACCGCATACTTGAGTTTCTGGTGCAACGTGGAGGTCACATCGCCAGCAGAATGGATCCATGGCCGGCCTAAGAGACAGCTGTAGGCGGGCATGATGTCCATAATGTAAAAAACCGCGTCGAAAGTTTCCGGCCCAACTTGGATTGGTAGCGTCACCTCCCCGAAAACATGACGTTTGGTTCCATCGAACGCTTTCACAACCAGATCACTGGGTGTGCAAATCAATCCTCGAGTATCTAACTTCATCAATGCTTTTATAGGAAGAACATTGAGCGATGACCTTGTGTCCACCAACACATGAGACATAATCGTTCCTCTACGCTCTATCGAGATGTGCAGGGTGCTGTTGTGGTTTCTTCCCTTCGGCGTCAGCTCCAGGTCAGTGAACCCTAACCCGTTTCCAGCATTCACGTGGGCTACAACCCCTTCCAACTGGTTGACCGAGATTTCCTGCGGTACATATGTGGCATTCAAGACCTTTAACAGTGCGTTGCAATGTGACTCCGAACACAGCAACAAATTCAGGATGGAAATTTTCGAGGGCTTTTGATGGAGATGATCCACGATCTTGTAGTCATTCTTCTTGATCAACCTCATAAACTCTTCAGCGTCCTTAACAAGTAAGTCCTTCTCTACCCCACAAGGGGTTTCCTCAAGGACTTTACTCTTTCCCTTATCGGTTATTTCGGCTTTGTCCGCTTTGTCCGCCACAATCTCAGGTGGAGCAAATACTCTTCCACTGCGGGTGATTCCGCCAATGCCCACTAGGTTATCCACAGACGACCCAGATGGTTCCAGTTCCAACTTCTGTCCGTTATAGTAGACGTCTGCCCCATAATGCCATGGGACAGCATTGGTGCTTTCAAAAGGTATCGGCCCAGCCTTGCTGATGGTAATTGTGGGCGGCCTGGGTGCAGAAATGGTGATAGTCCGGCCAGGGATGGTGATGGTGGCAACCTCATCATCTTGCTTCAGCATTACCTCTCCAGATCCACATTCGGCCCTTCGGCTAAACTGCAAGATCCCTTCGGTCATCAGACTCTGAATCCCCTCTATCAAATGTTCACATCCATCAGGACGAATCGCACAGCCCATACACATTTCTCCACAGCCTGGAAAGAATCCTCTCTTCATCAGCTTGGCTTTAACGAAGCTAAGCAGTGTCTTCAAGTCCCTGACGTCAGTCAGTAGATCCAAATTCTCGTCTTCAATAATGGCGTTTACCCCACCTCCCCTATGATTCGGCATAGGGTTCTTCGTGACGTTTGGCACATTATCTAAGAAGTTGATGATCTTAGCATCCACCATATCTTGCACCTTGTGCTTGAAGGCTTTGCAGTTTTCTATCGTGCGGTCGGGTGCCCCTGAGTGAAACTCACAAGTTGCATTCGCATCATAACCTGGCGGAGGTGCTCCTGTCAAGGGAGCCATGGTTCTCTTCTGGATTAACTGTAACTGAAGCAGAGTCTGTAACAGCTGAGCATAAGACATAGGCGGCGTCTCAAGGTGACGACTTGACAGAGGTGCCCTGTTCTGATACTTTCTGTATCCTTGCTGATTCGGCTGTTGTTGCTGCTGCTGTTGTGGCTGGGGTTGTTGGACAGCGGGGATGGTTATACTGGCCACCTGCTGGTGAGGGCCTTTACTCTTCCTTCGAGCGTTGGACACGGCGCTCATCTCTCCTTCCCGCCTTTTGCCACCATACGGTTTCTTTCCTCCTCCAGCTGAGGATAGATCACCTTGAATTTTCCCCAGTTTGATCCCATTTTCAACGTGCTCGCCCGTGATGATGAGATCTGAGAAGCTTCTAGACATACTGCAGACCAATTTCTCATAATAAACCCCTGGGAGGGTAGCTACAAACATTTCAACAAGCTCCCGTTCAACCATCGGCGGCTGAACCCTAGCTGCCAATTCACGCCACCGCTGGGCGTATTCCTTGAACCCTTCGTTGTTCCTCTGTGACAAGTTCTGCAGTTGAACTCGGTTCGGAGCCGAGTCACTATTATACTGGTAATGGTGCACGAATGCCTCCGCAAGTTCCTTCCACGTGCGCACACTGGTAGGTTCCAAACTCATGTACCATTCCAAGGATGGCCCGGACAAGCTATCCTGAAAGAAGTGCATCAACAACTTCTCGTCTTCAGAGTGAGCGGACATCTTCCGGTAGTATGATCTCAGGTGGACGCGAGGGCAGGTGGTGCCCTTGTACTTTTCAAAGTCGGGTACCTTGAACTTGGGAGGCACCTTGAAATCAGCAATCAGTCCCAACTTGGACATGTCAACACCCATAGCGTTCAGGTTTTCGAAATTCCTCATCTTGTCCTCGATTGCCTTAAACCTCATACGTGCTTCAGCAGTCAGCTCTCCTTCAACACCTTTCTGTGAGAACAAATCTTCTTGACGGTCTTCTAACCACGGCTGAGGCCCATACAGATTTCCAACACCTGCGTTGCCATTGCCCAGTCCAACATTGACACTAGCTTCAAAATTCCCATTACCGATGCCAGTCGTATTACCATTGAGCCCCATGTTAGCGATCACATTGCCGTTACCGCTACCGTTCCCCCCGGTCACGGGGATGCCATTCTGAGGAGTTTCAACAGGCGGAGGGGTTGGAATACTCCCCCCATGGAGTACACCATTGCCATCAACCCTTGAGATCATGGGCTGGACCAAAGTTCTGAGCTGGTCTTGGCCGTTGGCAACCACTTGCATGAGCTTCATGAAGCGGTCCATCCTCTCTCGGAGCTCCTGAACGTCAGTCTGCACTTGCTCCATTGCTCTAGCTTGATTTGCTCTGGTCGGATAGCGGTGGATTGGTCTTTGATCAATCCTGGAACAACCTGAAACAACCTACATACACAAAAGGGTTAGGAAAAACGACAAAGTGCTCGTTATGCGGATGCTTCATGCAAATGCAAACGTGTGTCTGTGTGTTGGGGAGATTTCCCCCCGATCCTAGTGCCTGAGTGCCAGTGTTGATAATAAGAAGTCCGAGTCCAGTCATGGAAATAACATCTCATATATAAAGAAAGCCCATCAAGGCGGTACACAACGTCACTGAGTACAAGCAGAATCAATAGCATGACCTCGACCAACAAGCCTGGTGATGGTCAGCAAACAACCATGATCAAAACAAAAGGATTGCAAATACAGTCAAGTACGGCCTTGAGCTCGAAACTCTTCTAACAGATCCCTTGTTTCTAGATGATCAGGCTGAGTGAGCAACCCTTCGACGAGTAACTCCCTCTGCATAATAGTGTATTGAAGACCTTCAACTGAGTCTTCCCATGCTTCTTCGCCGAAACAATCTTCTAGCTTCCGCTTCTTGGATTCAAACGTCAGTTTGCGCTCCTTCAGGTTAGCAAGAGCCTTGTTGAGCAGGCCTTCAGCGGCATATCTGCGAGCGGTTTCTTCATCAAACCTCTTCTCACTAGCCTCCACCTGGGCTTTCAACTTGGAGATCTGTTGTTTCAGTTTATCCTCCCGTTCCTTGCCGTTGGCTAGGGTGGCCTTCCAATGTTGATTAAACTTGGATATTCTCCGGTACGCTTCACCCAAGTGTTGCTTCTTAGTGGCCAGTACGTCATTGACAACTTTGAAGTCCCGACCCAAGCGCTCACGCTCAGCCATCTGCTTAGTCAAATTCGTCCCTAACTAGTTTACCAGCTCTGCCTGCCTCTTGAAGGAACGAACGGCTTCGCTTCTCTCGCTTCTGAGTTGAGCCAATTCTTTCTCCGGTTCTTCATTTGCCTTCTTCAATTACTGGAGGGCTTTCTGGCTGGGCATGTGGAAACGGCATCCCTATGACATCTGCTCTGGCTTTGATCCAGGCCACATACGGAGCGTAGGCTTGACTATTACTTTTCGCCAGCAACGACTTTCCCCGCTTACAGATACCATTCCAAGCATGCTGAAGCTTAGATAACATATCCCCCTCTAGAAGACCAGTGAGGTACAGAGATTCCTGCACCTCTTCATCCTTCGGGGGAGCTCTCAAAGCATAAGCAAACTGTCGGACTAGCAAAGATGGATTATAGTTGATACAGCCCTTCCTGCCTATCACAGGCACATTCGGAAACCCACTGCAGCTGAAGATAATCTCAGTACCCAACCTATCTCTATCAAACCAGGCAATATCCTCCGCTGAAAGACTCATCAGGCGCTCAGACCACTCCACTGTGGCTGCAGACGAAGCAAAGGAACCCTTCTTGGGTAGGTGACTATCAAGCCATCTATAGAGTAGGGGTACACAGCATGAGACATTCTTACCCCTTCTGTTCTCGTTTTTGTAGTGGATGGAATGGTAGACATCTCCTATCAAGGTAGGGACTGGATTCCCTGATGCAAAGATGTGGAAAGCGTCGAAGTCTACAAAGTCGGGCATATTGGGGAACAGAATGATGCCATATATGCACAAAGCAAGGATGGCATTGAACATGATCCAACATCCGTCTTTGGCGCACTGCTGGGCCTTTCCCACTAGGAACTGCAAGGAGAAACTGGGAACCCTGTTCCAACTAGACAAGACCAACTCGGAGGCATCCAGATGAAGTGAAGGAGCTAGACTAGCCAGATTAGGCTCAGCATCCATATGAACAAAAGGCATCTGACTCTTGATAGGCACACCTAACAAATCAGCATACTCCTCTAGTGTAGGTGCGAGAACAAAATCCGGGAAAGTAAAGCATCTCAAAGGAGGATCGTAGAACTGCAACAAGGCGTGCAACCCATTCAACTCAAACACAGAAGGTTTATGAACCAAGCTGAGCAGTTTCCCATAAGCCTTTCTGAATTCACCTCTCACAGAATCATCTGCCAAAGCAATCAAACCAGTCAGCTGAACAACATCAGGAGTGGAGATCTTGTAGGCCACAGTCTTCCTCAGAGAACCCATGATAGCACAATAGAAGGCAAGAAAACCTGAACCGGGGGAAACGGTACCTGCAACACAGACACACGTTAATGAGATGCAAATGAGTATGCAAAACAATGCAAAATGCAATCATGCGGCAGGAGATCAAGACGACTGTGCTGTTGAGGAGATGAAGGTGAAGATTCTGTATCAACAAAACCATAATACTGTTCTATCAAGAACAACCCTATCTCTGATGAGAAGTAACCCTGATATCGGACCATAAATCTGCTCTGTCAAGAACAAACACACATCTGATAATAAGGACCTCTGAGACAGGACCATAACTCTGCTCTGTCAAGAACACATACATCTCTGAAGATAAGGACCTCTGATACAGGACCATAACTTTGCTCTGTCAAGAACACATACATTTCTGAAGATAAGGACCTCTGATACAGGACCATAACTCTGCTCTGTCAATAACACATATACATCAGATAATGAGAACCTCTGATACCAACAAAAATGATTCACTATCAAGAAAACCAGGTAGTCTGAAGGTTAAGGTGTCCTGCAACAAACCCAACCCTGCTCACAGGTATGGACCTATACTGACACAAGTTCGGCATCCTATGCGATCATCAGCGTCACAGACATTCAAGAGGGGTGATACGATACCCAGAAGGTGTGGCATTACCGTCTCCGGAAGTGGCCTCACTCAGCTGAATCCCAAATGATCGGTCCCCAGAGTCGACAATCCTCCAAACCAACAACCCCTCAGGCCCAAAGGGCCGGAAAAGAAGTCAATCGGGAGAACCTCGTCTGAGCGTGGATTTCATGAGACACTGGTGCCTGCAAAGCAAGCACGCACCCACTAATTTCCACAACTAATGTTAAGTACACTCAAGCCTGGGTCTGCCTTCTCACTCATCAGAATGCCCCTCCCACAACAGCACAGATAATCATATCATACTGCAAATAAAGTGCGGGAAATAAAATGCGATAAATAAACACAACCCAACAAGTAATCATACAAGCGCTAGGATTGACTCTCGCAGGGGACGTTAGATCCCCATACTGACTCGCATAAGGGACGTCGGATCCCAGGAAACTAACACGTCCCCAGCAGAGTCGGCAGCTGTCGCTTCCGCAAAAATAAGGTGCCGGCAAAACAAAAGAGTCGCCACCTTTCGTTATTTATCCCTCAGAACGGGAAAGGAAACGATCGGAAAAACCTGACGAAAAGGTATAAGACAAGGTCATCGCAACCATTGTCTGGGTTCGGGAGTCGGTTACGCAATGGGAAGGTATTAGCACCCCTCACGTCCATCGTACTCGATGGGATCCACGCTTTTTGTGTTTATCTGACGGGTTTATTTAACTATCTACCTATCAAGGCTGGCTCAAAAAGAAAAGAAAATGACTCGGGAAAGCGTCGCACTTTATGCCTACATATTCTCATTAGAGAATGAGAAATCAGAGTCAACGTAGTTCGACTAACTACGGGTTACGGGGAAGTTGGCTCGCCAATACATTAGTATTATGCCTACGTACTCTCAACATATATGAGAGATCAGAGCTTACGTAGTTCGGGATAATACGAATTACGGGAATTCAGATTCGTCTGTTTTATCGAGTAGGGTTAACAGACAGTTCCAGCAATTGGATGTTCGCAGCTCGACCCTTGGAGACTCAGGCGTTACCGTTTGCGGTAGAACTGGGAGTTAACGACACTCTTTTCTTCAGAAAAGCTTCCTGTGAATTATGGGCCCCCGGGGCAAAAATGTTTGAAGTTTGTTTTCTGTCTTTTACAGAAGAACTGTTTTTTATGGATGTTTGCAACCAATATCGCACTAGAGACTATGACCTGAGAGTGAATGCGTCGCATGTCACCCAAAGTGTACCATACTAAACATCCAGACTGTTGAAAAGAAACTCTCTAACACTCCTTTCTCAAATAGCTTAAGGCTCGTAGCGCACGACGTCAGTTAACCTTTATTACTGTATTTTAATTTGTTTTGAGATGAGAAGAGAGAGGGACAACTAAGGGGACACTATCAAGTCCTAATGTTGTCATGCCGAGGATTCACCTTATGGTTGAGGTTTGAAACAGGGAACTCCTAGAAGTTATCATGCATAGGTTTCAACCTAATGTTCTAGTCATCACTCCCTTATCAAAGGAAGTGAGATTCCTAGGGGATCATGTCAATGATAAACAGAAACAGATAAAGCATCAGCTTAAACAGTAAACAGTAAACGACTGTAAAATGCATGCAATGCAAGTGAGGGAGGAAATGTGTGTGGGGCATCAGCCTCCACAAGCTCGTCTCGACCTCAAGCCAGATATGAATAATTGTAATCATACAGAGGGAATAACATGCTATCAAGCAAGATATAATAATTGCAATCATACAGAAGAAGTGAAATAAAATGCCATCAAGCAAAGCACAAACCACAAGGGAGCAGGGCTCTACCGAATACCCGCAAGCAAAGCCATACAGTAAAAATACAAGCAGAGGGAGCAACTCAACCTCTAGTGCAATCATGCTCCTAGCTTAAATCAATCTAAATATGAACTTATTCTAATGCATCAAGCAAATCACACAAGTCACATCAATACAGTTGCACAGAAAGCAAACAAACATGAAAGAAAACAGATCAACAGCTTCCACAACTTCACAGCAAAACTCCTCTGACAGCAGTTCAGTCCTCAGTCCTCAACAGCTCTTCAGGGCTTTCATCTTCAATAGTAAGTAACAACTTGCTTCTTCAAGCTTTCAACACATCAAACATAAGTATCAACTTATCCCTCTTCTTTAAGCCTCAACTCCAAAGTGAACTCCACCTTCAGGCCTCAATCCCAATAGCAAGTATCAACTTGTTCCTTCAGGGACTCAGTGCATTAAACTCACAAGTATCAGCTTGCTTCTTCCTCAAGCTTCTGCTTCTTCATTCAATCTTCAATGGATTCCCCTCACAAGTATCAACTTGTTCTTCATCTTCTTCAAGCTTCAGCTTCAATGGCAGTCTTCAATCACAGAGAAGTATCAACTTCTAGCCTTCAATCTTCTTCAAGCAAGGAACTCCATCCTCTAGCAAGGGAGAAAGATTCATCTAACAAGAGCAAAGTTTGGATGATTGGTAGCAGATTGAAGACCAAAGGTCACCACTAAGCATCCTATCATCAGAGAAAGGGACCCTCAAAGGTTCTACCAACTTGGAAAGAGCCACACATCCTACCAAAGGAGGGATGAGGCCTTTACAAGGGGACCTTACATCATAGGGAAGAATGGAAGTGATCAACATCTTCCATGTTTATGAAGGAAGAGAATCTATCTAGAAGCTCTGCCTACAAACCCTAATCTTAACACCTAATTAACACTACACCAAAAGAAGGGAGGATCTTCACATTCAAGCTTCTTCATCTCAATCCATGGTAGCCCAAGCTTGTCTTCAACATCATCCAAGAGAAAGAGAGGCAAAACCCTAATCTAAGGGAACTAAAGAAGTCATTCTAATTGAATTTGCAAGTTAGGATCACCTAAAACCTAGTACTAAAGTTAGTCCTAACTAAAATCCTACAAAAATAACTAGGGGACCCTAATTCAATCATGAATCTACCATACAAAATCCAGAGGTTGAATCATCCATCAAGTCCTAGAAATAAAACCTAAATCATAAGATACTAAACATAAACCCTAGAAATGGAGCACCTAAAGTTTCAACTTAAAACTACCACCTACATTCATCACAAAAATGTGATAAATATCTAAGGGGAACATGCATATCTATGCTAGCTACACCCAAAAAATCAAGGCAAGAATCATCACCAAATGCTCAAACCAAATTCATCAAAACAAGGTATCAACCATGGTTATTTTGATATCAATTAACATTCAACAATGCAAATAAAAATAAAAAATGCATGAATTATTAATATTTTTTATCTAAAAAATTCTAGATTCAATCATGAATCAGGGGAAAAAAGAATGGAATTAATTGAGTTAGTCTTCTATTTTGTATGAATTATTTACTAAGTCACATGAAATGATGAAAATTAAAAGAAATTAAAAGAAATTAACAAGCGTGCGTGGCAAATAGCAAAAATAATCAGTTCATTTCAATGTTTGGGCCAGAAAGGGGGTGTGGATAACAACATTTCACTAAGCCCACCCAAGTACACTTAGTGATACGGTGCGTTTGGTTAGTTCTCAGATCCTTCACAAACTGAAACTTACTCGTGGCCATTGGATCTTCCTCCAAGTCAAAGTCCACGTCTAATCTCACGGCCACAACATCATCTTCCCCATTTCAAAAGTCTGGAGGGAAGAACCACCATGGATGAACAAAGCTTCATATTTTCATCTTCCCCAATCGTGCTCCTCCAATATCTCACCAAAACTCACGCCTAAACATCCTAACTCACTCGTTTTTTCACAAAGAATTCAACCATGCCAATCAATAATCTTGAAGCTCAATCAATCTTAAAACACGATACAAATCTCAGAAACTGATCAAAATTCCATCATCACTATTCTTCAAATTGAAGTGCCTAACCTCATAACCACTTCACCCTGATTAATTCTAACTATCAAACTAAGATTATACACCAAGAATCAGCAAGATATGGTCCTCTTAAGAAATTTGACCGCCTAACCAATTGTCTCTAAATCATGCAAATTGTTACCAGAAAGATCCTAGCAATAATCTACAATGACTCTAACCTATCAAAACCTAAAGAAACTACATGAATCAAGCCATAGGATGAGAATTACATACCTGCAAATTTTGAATGCACAGAGCACTGAAACCTTCAAATCAACCCTCAAGAATTTCCAGATACCTTCACTAACACCAAATGAAACTTCTGTATGCAACAAATTGGATTGAAACTCCTTGAATCCTTGAATTCGATTTTGACTTGCAAGCTATGAACTCAAGGTGCTCTCTCACGATTTTGCAATGATCTTGGTTTGAATTCTATCTGGAATCACTCATACACTCAAGAGGAAGATGTTGAAAGCAAAGAAATGGATTGAAATGGCTCGAATGTGTGTAACCGAATTTGATTTGCAAGAAGAAAATTCAGAATGCAATCTCTCTATTGTCTCTCAATTTCCACCAACCTTGGCCTTGATTCAGATCTAATGCTTATATAGAACCAGTAGGAATGATCTAGAAGTTCCTGGAACCATCTATATGAGATATCCAATATCTCTTGCTCTTGAATTTTTCATCTCATGCTCATCCATGACAGTTCTGCTTTGGCTTCTTGCAGCACCTCATTCTCATCCAAATTCTCCTCAAATGACATTTTGAATGTGTTTGGATGGATTGGAACCTTGGTTTTGCACTTGTGCATAGTTTGGCATGTGTAACTTACATCATAAGCTACCAAATGAAAATCTTTGAATTGGGCCTCAAATGAAAAAACCAACATTGCCATTGTCTTTAAAATGTATTTTCCAATCAAAATGACCTATAAGTTTGTATCATTTGGTCACAATATGAATTATTTGAATTTTTGACCATTAAATCCTTTTAATTCTTCCTTTTTTCAAAATTTCTTGAACCAAGTCTCTCCTTGAGCCATTTCAATTCCTCCTTGATGCATGGCCAAGGTTAAAACCCCATTTTGAGCAACTTTCTAGTTTGACAAGATTTCATTTGAAGCCCCTAAGTTGGTGAAAATGGCCTATGATCACAAATGACCTATAATCACCAAATGCCTAAAATACCCTTGACTTGTCAAAGCCATAAGTTGAGTTCTACAAATCCTATAAAGGACTTCTAGTACTCTCTAGAAAGTTAAGAGGGTAAGTAACAACATTCATGTTGACCAAAAGTTCATAGGAATCATCCTTCTAGGGAAAACGTTTCATGCAAGTTGGGTAACTTTCAAGCTCCAAATTCACATACCTCAAATGACTTGTAACTTGCCAAAGTCATAACTTGAGTTCTACAAATCCTATCAAGGACTTCTAGCACTCAAATTGAAGCTAAGACCATTCTCTACAACAATCATGTTGGAGGCAAGATGATATGACAATCACATCTTGAGCTAAATTGCCTTGAAGATGGGGGTCAAACTAGGGGATTTTACACTGTCAGGCCTTAGAAACCCTAGCTTGAAACTTCTTAAACTCTTCAATCATGATGAGTTAACCTTGGAATCATCCTTATAACATCCTAATGTATCAATCCATGATTACATGGCTCTTGAATTAGGTCTCAATCTTCTCCCAATTATCAGTTGACTTAGGGTTGACCCAGTCAAACCCTAATTGCACCACTCATGGCTGAGTCTTCTTAATCTTGCACAATGACCTGTCTAGGCCTCAAAAGTGATCTTCAACACTTCTCATGAGCTCTCTCAAGACCTCAAGTCTAACTCCATGGCTTCAGAATCATCTGATGACTTCCCACAACTCTCAAGTTAGGAGACACACCTTCTTGGTTTCAACCACTCTATCTGAGGATCTTTTAACTTCTCTGACAAGGCTATCAACCCTTGAACACTTGAATAACTTTCTTAGCTAGCTTCATAGTCTTGTGTAGCTCCTGATTGGTGATCCTACCTCTTGATCTCCTGCATATATGTCAATGAAATGCAAATGATAATGCTAATGTGAATGAAATGAAACATAAGCTAGGTAAAGAAAAGTTGGGCAAATTTTGGGGTGCAACAGGTAACATACAACGTAAAGGGGTGAGATATCAACAACATAACATAAGGCATGATAAAAGTCATGTTAGAAATCATATCACAGCAATATAATCTTCGCAACCTTATAAACATCAACGACAATCGTTTGCAAGAAAATTCAAATCTCACGTATGCAACAACAACCGACAACCAACATAATTATGCAGCTTTATACGACTCAGCAATACAAATCAACTGTGCATATGCATGTGGTACCATTTAGGAGACAACACCCCAAAACTCGGGATAAGAGCCAACACCCCAAAACCCATTTAGGAGCCAACACTCCAAAACTCGGGATAGTAGCCAACACTCCAAATAACCCATTTAGGAGCCAACACTCCAAATAACGCCAATTCAGGTCAACCAAGATGATATGCCATGAAATGCACCTATTATGGACTACAACACAACCATAACAACCATACAATAAAGCTTTATGCTTACAACCAAACTGTCCATAATAGAGCATCATTCTCATACAACTCATGGCACTATCATTTTCCACCTGTTCACGTATGAGAGCAATAACAGCCTTAAATCAACAATTAAGAAATCAACATGCGATCGTAATGACAACATATCCGCTCCTATTCACATAATTAATTACAAATCCCTATCAAGGTTTAGTTACGAAACAATTAGGACAACTACCCTTTTGCCCCATTAGGGAAACCTTAGAGCATCGTACTAATAACGATATAATGCATTCATTTCTATGTATTTGCCCCATTAGGGAAACCTTAGAGCATCGTACTACTAACGATATAACACATTCATTTCTACATAGAAAAACCTCGTCCCTAACATTTATCGATTAACGGAAATTATACCTATGAATCGATTCCCTACATGAAATCGATCATACCCACGGTTATAGAATTGAACCCCACCCTTACCTTAGAATAGAGGCCAATTCCACGCTTCCGGTTTCGGTTTACGGTAACTCTCCTGCAACTTTCTTCCAAGTTCTCTGATGGAAAATTCTTCTGTTATCAATTTCTCTCAACCACGCTATTTTCTTCCTTTACGGTTTCTCTTTTTGTGAAAACTTCCCAATTCAATTGAGCGTAATGGAATATGGGGATACATTACTAAATTTTTAACATTCAGGTGGCCACGTCCCAATTCTGTTTTTAATTTGGATTTTTCGTTACTATGATGAGCGTAACAAGTTCCTGACGAGCATCACGACCGTGACGACCGTCACATGCCTGTGACGACCATCATATCAGCAAAATTTCATTTTTCTCAGACATAACATTTCTTAAGCTTTCCAACTCTTCGAACGGGGACTAAAACTGACTTACGGATCGAGAGATATGAATTTTCGAAGTTTTCCCTAAAACTGCTACGGAATTCTGCACTTTTGCCCGAAATTCGACCGATTCAATTCCTTTCTTCGAAACAAACACATTTTCAAATACGACTATGACGCAACGAAACACGGTAAAGTCATAACTAAATTTAATCGAAATAAAACGGGCGTTACAACTCTCCCCTACTAAAAGAATTTCGTCCTCGAAATTACCTCAATCGAACAACTCGAGATAGGACCCCGCATCTTGCTCTCCAGTTCCCACGTCAAGCTTTCGCCAGCAGCTCCCAACCAAACCACTTTCACTAACGGAGTCCCTTTTCCTCTTAACGTCTTCACCTCACGATCATCAATTCTCACAGGCCTTGTCTCTACAGTAAGGTTATCACGTACTTGCACATCGTCCATAGGAATGACATGCGATGGATCTGAAATATACTTGCAGAGCTGCGATACATGAAATACATCGTGCAGATTCGACAAATTAGGCGGCAACGCCACTAGATATGTGACCTTCCCCACCCCGTCCGATATCTGGTACGGACCAATGAAACAAGGAGTAAGCTTCTTAGATTTCAAAGCTCTGCCAACTCCAGTCACAGGCGTGACCCTCAAAAACACATGATCTCCAACTTCAAATTCTAAAACCTTCCTGCGCTTATCATGATAGCTTTTCTGTCTACTCTGTGAAGCTTTCATCTTTTCTCGAATTAACTTCACCTTCTCAGTAGTCTCCCAAACAATCTCCGGTCCGAGTACTACACTCTCTCCTGATTCATACCAACACAAAGGAGTCCTACACCGCCGACCATACAAAGCTTCGAACGGTGCCATTCCGATACTAGAGTGATAATTGTTATTATAAGTGAACTCTATCAACGGAAGGTAAGTATCCCACGAACCACCTTCCTCCAGAACACAGGCTCTCAACAAATCTTCTAAAGACTGAATAGTCCGTTCAGTCTGACCATCTGTTTGAGGGTGGTATGCTGAACTCAACCTCAACTTAGAACCCAATGCCTCTTGCAAACTCTTCCAAAACTCAGAAGTAAACCTCGGATCTCTATCCGACACAATATACAACGGAATACCATGTAACTTAACAACCACTCTGACATAAATCTCTGCCAACTTCGATACTGGAAAAGTGATGTTAATAGGAATAAAGTGAGCTGACTTTGTAAGCCTATCAACAATCACCCAAATAGAACCACATCCTCTCAAGGTATTTGGAAAACCCGTTACAAAATCCATTGAAATGTTGTCCCATTTCCATTCTGGAAACTCTAACGGTTGTATCAACCCAACAGGTTTCTGATGCTCGACTTTCAACTTCTGACAAGTCAAACATGCATACACAAATCGTGCTACATCACGCTTCATACCATACCACCAAAACAGATTCCTCAAATCACTATACATTTTCGTCGCTCCTGGATGAATACTCAACCTACTTTTGTGACTCTCTTCCAAAATCGCTTTCTTCATATCTGCGCTATTCGGAATTCAAATACGACCACGAAACCTCAACACGCCCTGCACATCCAACTGATAATCATTATTTTCCGAATGATCTACTCCAGGCATTAAATCTACTAACTTCACATCTAATTTCTGAGCCTCTCTAATGCTGTCTAGAAAATCATTATTAATCTTTAACATGCCGAACTTTACACTCTTCGGTGTTACTTCGCAAACTAAACTCAGATCTCTGAATTGCTCAATCAATTCCAACTCTCTAGCCATCATTGCGGACATATGCAAAGTCTTGCGGCTTAAGGCATCGGCTACAACATTCGCTTTTCCCGAATGGTAATGTAAACCAAAATCATAATCTTTTAATAGTTCCAACCACCTTCGTTGTCTCATGTTCAGTTCCTTTTGATCAAACAAGTACTTCAAACTCTTATGGTCACTGAACACTTTGAATCTTGAACCATAAAGATAATGCCTCCAAATCTTCAGCACAAACACAACAGCAGCAAGTTCTAAATCGTGCGTAGGATAATTCTTCTCATGGACTCTCAACTGTCTTGAAGCGTAAGCAACTACTTTATTATTCTGCATGAGTACACCTCCTAAACCAAACTTAGAAGCATCGCAGTATACCACAAACGGTTCTTCTGCATTAGGCAAGGTCAACACCAGAGCAGACGTCAACCTCCTCTTTAACTCTATAAAACCTGCTTCACATTGAGCATCCCACACAAAGGTTTTCCCTTTACAAGTCAACTTAGTTAACGGAAGGGCCAACTTAGAAAAACCTTCGATAAACCTTTTGTAATAACCAGCAAGTCCCAAAAAGCTTCTAATTTCCGTTGCCGACTTTGGAGTTTCCCATTGCAACATGGCATCAACCTTAGATGGATCTACAGAAATTCCACTACCGGATATAACATGACCCAGAAAGCTAACTTCTTCCAACCAGAAGTCGCACTTCGACAGTTTCGCAAACAACTTCCTTTCTTTCAACACTTGCAGTACTAACCTCAAGTGCTCAACATGCTCCTCTTTCAACTTAGAATAAATTAGGACATCATCAATGAATACTACCACAAACCGATCCAAATACTCGTGAAAGATACGGTTCACGTACTCCATGAAAACTCCCGGCGCATTAATAACACCAAAACGCATTACCGTAAACTCATAGTGTCCATATCTAGTTCTGAACTCCGTCTTCTGAACATCATCATTTTTTACCTTAATCTGGTGATACCCGGACCTCAAATCAATTTCACTATACACCCGCGCCCCAACCAACTGATCCATCAAGTCATCAATTCTAGGAAGCGAATATTTATTCTTAATTGTTACTTTATTCAGTTGTCGGTAATCAATACACAACCTCATACTGCCATCCTTCTTCTTTACTAGTAATACCGGAGCTCCCCACGGCGACACACTTGGTCTAACGAACTTCTTCTCAAGTAAATCTTCCAATTGTTTCTTCAACTCTGCCAATTCAGATGCAGACATCCTGTACGGCGCCATAGACACAGGTCTGGTACCAGGTACAAGATCAATAGAAAATTTAATTTCCCGTTCCGGAGGGACTTCAGGAATTTCATTTGGAAACACTTCCGGAAAATCACAAGCAACTCCCAACTCATCAATTATCTCTTGATTCTCCATGGATAATGATGCCACCAACGCAAACACCTGAGCACCTTCTAGCAATATATGCTTCATTTGTTTCGTAGTTATCAAACGGGCTCCCTCCTCCTCAGGCGTAGAAAACCTCACCGACTTATCAAAGCAATTAATATGAACGCAGTTATACTCTAACCAGTTCATACCTAAAATTACGTCCATCCCACTTAGTGGCAAAAGACTAAGTCAACCAGGAAATCCCTATCAAACATTGACAGAGGACATTTCAAACATACCAAAGATGTAGTCACTGATCCCTTAGCTGGAGTCTCAACTACCATCTCCCCATTCATGTGAGATAACACGAGACACAAATGTTCAACACAATCAGCAGCAATAAAACAATGAGAAGCACCAGTGTCAATAATAGCAAGTAAAGGAGTATTATTAATGAAACAAGTACCTTCAATCAGCCTGTCCTCGCTGGACGTCTGAGTTCCAGTTAGAGCGAACACTTTTCCACCAGTCTTTTGTTTCTTAGGCTTCTGACACTTGTCACGCATGTGTCTCTCTTCACCACAGTTGAAACCAACCATTCCTTTGTGTTTGCATTCAGCAATAGCGTGTCCCAACTCTCCGCAACGGTAATATTTCACTAATCCAAAGTTACACACATTACTCTTGTGACCAGGTTTCCCACACTTATAGCAAACAATGCCAGCAAGAGCGTCTCCCCTACTAGTTTTCTTGCCATCAGTCGCTTTCTATTTCCCTTTGTCAGCCGGAGGATCATAAGGTTTACCGCGAGTCTGATGCGACTTACTTCTCCTCTCGCTCAACAGCTTGTAATGAGCATTGCTATCTTCTTCATAAATCCTACAGCTTTCAACCAATGAATCCAAAACACAGATCTTCTGATACCCGATTGCTTTCTTGATTTCAGACTTCAATCCATTCTCAAACTTGATGCCTTTAGAGAACTCAGCGATTTCAGCACTGTAGTGCGGATCAAACTTAGCCAACTCCTTGAACTTCGTCGCATATTCAGTAATAGATTTGTCTCCTTGCTTCAGTTCAAGAAATTCAATCTCTTTCTTACCATAGACGTCTTCGGGTAATACTTCTTCAGAAATTCCCTACGGAATACAGTCCAAGTAATCTCATCACCTGCAGCTTCCAAAACCGGACGGGTTTCTAGCCAGCAGTCATCAGCTTCGACTGCTAGCATATGAGTCCCATAACAAACCTTCTGCGCTGGAGTACAATCCATCACACGAAAGATTCGTTCCATCTCCTTCAACCACTCCAATGCACCATCAGGATCATGCTTACCCTTGAAGGTAGGCGGATTCTCTCGTTGAAACATTGCCAAACTGCGAGACCCAACATCTCCAGCAGGATTCGATTGATGTTCCATAGCATTAGCTAGAGCTTGCAGCGCGGCAACAATTGCGACATCATTCCTTCCAGCCATTTCACTTAAACTGCAATAGCCAATCGTCAGATTTTGCAATTAACGGGACTCTCGTGCTAGGCACGACGACTGACTCGACAACACTAGACAACTTGGCCGGACGGACCGACCTGCTCTGATACCACTATTGTAACACCCCAACTCTAACACTTGCGGATAACAGGAAAACAAAACAATTCATATGACAAACAGAGCGCAACAACATAAAAATTGCACGCATGACGATCGTAATGAAGGTGTGACGGTCGTCACACGTCCAGAATTCCTAATATCAGAGATGTTACATTCTACTGAACAGACAATATGCATTTATGCAACCACATTCAAATGGCATACGTAGCACGAAATTGGATGAACAGTCAACAATGTATTACTTAACCATTTAATCATAAAACAACTTGTCATTACTTCCGGCGGAAGGTAATAAGCTTACAACGGTTCAATTAAAATAATGCAGTAGAAATTCTTCACAAAGTTTAGCAACAAGAACATCAACTAAAGCAATAATATAAATCATTCATCCCCCCCCCCCCAAGAGTGCTACGTATCAGAGCGACCAACGACACCTTAACGACAAAGCGGAAACTCTATTCCGGGTCACCTGCAAATTACCACCAATGGCGGTAACATACAACGTAAAGGGGTGACATATCAAAAACATAACATAAGGCATGATACAAGTCATGCTAGAAATCATATCGCAACAATATAATCTTCTCAACCTTATAAACATCAACGACAATCGTTTGCAAGCAAATTCATATCTCATCATGTTGATCGAGCACACAACCCATTGAATTCTCAAGAACCGTGAGAAACATTATCAGAGGTATCACCACAACCAAAAGCATTAATATTGTCTTCTCAACCTTATAAACATCAACGACAATCGTTTGCAAGCAAATTCATATCTCACGTATGCCACAACAACCGACAACCAACATAATTATGCAGCTTTATGCGACTCAGTAATGCAACTCAACTGTGCATATGCATGTGGTACCATTTAGGAGCCAACACCCTAAAACTTGGGATAGGATCCAACACCCCAAAACCCATTTAGGAGCCAACACTCCAAAACTCGGGATAGGATCCAACACTCCAAATAACCCATTTAGGAGCCAACACTCCAAATAACGCCAATTCAGGCCAACCAAGATGATATGCCATGAAATGCACCTATTATGGACTACAACACAACCATAACGACCATACAATAAAGCTTTATGCTTACAACCAAACTGTCCATAACAGAGCATCATTCTCATACAACTCAAGGCACTATCATTTTCCACCTGTTCACGTATGAGAGCAATAACAGCCTTAAATCAACAATTAAGAATTCAACATACGATCGTAATGCCAACATATCTGCTCCTATTCACATAATTAATTACAAATCCCTATCAAGGTTTAGTTACAAAACAATTAGGACAACTACCCTTTTTCCCCATTAGGGAAACCTTAGAGCATCTTACTAATAACGATATAACGCATTTATTTCTACGTATTTGCCCCATTAGGGAAACCTTAGAGCATCGTACTATTAACGATATAACACATTCATTTCTACATAGAAAAACCCCGTCCCTAACATTTATCGATTAACGGAAATTATACCTATGAATCGATTCCCTATATGAAATCGATCATACCCACGGTTATAGAATTGAACCCCACCCTTACCTTAGAATAGAGGCCAATTCCACGCTTCCGGTTCCGGTTTACGGTAACTCTCCTGCAACTTTCTTCCAAGTTCTCTGATGGAAAATTCTTCTATTATCAATTTCTCTCAACCACGTTATTTTCTTCCTTTACGGTTTCTCTTTTTGTGAAAACATCCCAATTCAATTGAGCATAATGGAATATGGGGATACATTACTAAATTTTTAACATTCAGGTGGCCACGTCCCAATTCTGTTTTTAATTTGGATTTTTCGTTACTATGACGAGCGTAACAAGTTCCTGACGAGCGTCACGACCGCGACGACCGTCATATCAGCAAAATTTCAGTTTTCTCAGACAGAACATTTCTTAAGCTTTCCAACGCTTCGAATGGGGACTAAAACCGACTTACGGATCGAGGGATATGAATTTTTGAAGTTTTCCCTAAAACTGCTACGGAATTCTGCACTTTTGCCCGAAATTCGACCGATTCAATTCCTTTCTTCGAAACAAACACATTTTCAAATACGACTACGACGCAACGAAACACAGTAAAATCATAACTAAATTTAATCGAAATTAAATGGGCGTTACAAGAAGCTTTGCTGGGGAGGGAGATGTTTAAAACAAACTAACTCTGCCTGTATAAAAGGATGAACACATCTGTCAATGACTCGCCAGATGAAAGACAGCGTGATCTTAAGTCACACCAATATCAATTGGAAAAAAAATTGGCCAAAGCGAACTCGGACTTGGCTTATGCTTCAGATGCATATGTTTGAATATGGCGTAATGCTCCATACGAAATGGAAATGTTATGCGTTTGGGAAGATGCTGTGCAAAATACAAATGCAAGAGACCACCACCGGAAGAAGTGCTGAGAAGACCAGCAAACCAACTCTGCTGAGGAAAAAAATGCCCTCAACGGCCTTCAAAAACACAAGTCCCCTTGGGGGAGAAAAACCATTATGTTGGGGTTAACCGTATGTCACTTCCGGCGATATCACTTCTGATTTGATAATGAAACTCTGTGGGTATGACAAAAAAATTGCTATAGGGAGACAAATAGCCTATTACTGAAGCACCGGTCTGACTGCATAGCAGCACCTTGACTGGTATGACTCCTCCTGGAATTTCCCTGACAGTAGTTACGCAATACTAAAGCCATGACCTTAACGACCTACAATCAAGCAATAACAAATTGGGTGCCCTGACCGCAACATGGTTATCTCAGTTTCCATATATGGTATTGGTCACGTAAATTCTCATTTTAAATATGCTTTATGGAGTCCCCAACCTTTTCATATGTAAAGTTTATCAAAAATATAGACGCTCTTTTTTTGCAAACAAAATAACAAACGTAAAGAAATGAAAAGCTCTTTAAGTGAATAATATTGTATTGATTGGAAGAGGCATGTAAATAGGAAAATTACAAGTGGACACAATCCCTGAAAAGAGGAAATTGCGCAAAAAGTAGAAAATAAGAAAATACATAAATGTCGGCAATGTGGAAACAAATAACCACCATGTGTCGATCCGACTATGACCTATATATCTTCGATGCTTCACCAATGCTCTTTCTTCCAGAAAGACTTATTGGACTGATCTTTAACCTTGGGGGTGCCCATGTACCAAGATGAATTTGCAAATCGAACGTAGACTGTAGTCATTTGCTTTTAAATCCCTAACATTTTCCTGTATCACCCTTGTGGGTTTTCAATCCACCGGGATACCCTTTTTTGTCAAAGTTGCCTTTTCAGGTTTTCAACTTTGCAGGTTCATTTTTTTTTTCATTTTATCCCTAATTTTTGCCCGAACCTTCTCATTTTATGGTTCGTTGGGATGCCCCATTTTTTCCTAGACATTTTCTTTTTATGTTCAGCTGGTCTGCTTTTAAGCAAAATATTTTTTAACTACGTCTGCGTTCACAGGGGACGTAAAATCTTTGCTGTCCATGGTTGATAGCAATAAGGCTCTGCCAGAGAAAACCTTTCTTACTACATATGGACCTTCATATTTGGGAGTCCATTTGCCCCTATGATCTGTTTGTGGAGGGAGGATCCTCTTCAACACCAAGTCGCCTACCTGGAAATGCCTAAGACGCACTTTCTGATCAAAAGCCTTCTTCATTCTGCTCTAGTATAGCCGTTCATGGGAGATGGTTGTCAATCTCTTGTCATCAATCAGGATCAACTAATTCAATCTGGACTTCACCCATTCTGCTTCATCAAGCTTCACATCATACAAAATCCTCAGAGAAGGAATTTTGACTTCTAATGGTATAACAACTTTTGTACCATATACCAGCGA
Organism: Lathyrus sativus; assembly: GCA_963859935.3. NCBI lineage: Eukaryota > Viridiplantae > Streptophyta > Magnoliopsida > Fabales > Fabaceae > Lathyrus > Lathyrus sativus. The sequence continues at coordinate 236,019,941 of OZ012741.1, forward strand.
GAACGGTGTTGCCCCGGTTGATATAGGCACTGAAGTGCAATAACCATGTAAAGCAAAGGGCAATATCTCGTGCCAATCTTTGTAAGTCACCACCATTGTCTGCACAATCTTCTTGTTATTCTTATTTGCTACCTCAACAGCACCATTCATCTTTGGACGGTACGGGAAGAGTTGTGGTGTTTAATTTTAAAGCTCTGTAATAATTCTTTAATTATCTTATTATTCAAATTTGAACCATTATCAGTAATGATTCATTCTGGTATCCCATATCAGCAGATGAGGTCCCTCTTTATAAAGCGGACTACCACCTGCTTCGTGACATTGGCGTAAAAAGCTGCTTCTACCCACTTGGTGAAATAATCAATGGTGACAAGTAGGAAACGATGTTCGTTGGAGGCTGTCGATTCAATCTTACCAATCATGTCAATGCCCCACATAACAAAGGGCCAAGGTGATGTCAAAACATTAAGAGGACTCGAGGGCACATGCATCTTATCGGCATAAATTTGACATTTGTGGCACTTCCTGGCATACTTAAAACAGTCGGACTCCATGGTCATCCAGTATTATCCTGCTCTCAATAATTTTCTAGACATTGCATACCCACCAGCATGAGTACCAAAAGAACCTTCGTGGACCTCTTCCATCAGCAAACTAGCTTTTTTTTCATTCACACAATGCAACAATACCATATTGAAGTTTCTTTTATACAGCATATCATCCTTGTTCAAGTAAAAACTACCCGACAGCCTCCTTAGAGTCTTCTTGTCTCTACTTGATGCCCCAGGTGGATACTCTTGTGTCTTGAGGAAATGTCTGAGGTCAAAATACCAAGGCTTCCCATCTGGCACTTTTTCTATTGCAAATACAAAAGTTGGCTTATCAAGGCGCATGATAGTGATTGTTGGAGCATCATTTCAAAAATTCACCTTATACATTGATGATAATGTTTCCAAAGCGTCCGCCATCTGATTTTTAGCCCTCTGTACATGATGAAACTCAACTCTATCAAAGAAAGGAAATAATCTCCTGGCATAGTTCTTGTAAGGTACCAAGTTTGCCTAACAAGTCTCCCACTCTCCTTTAATTTGGTTGATGACCAGTGCTGAATCACCATACACGCTTCATAGCTTTTTCCAGACCCATGATGCATGCTTCATATTCAGCCTCGTTGTTCGTGCAAGAAAATGCCAATCGGGCAGTGAACGGTATGTGAGAGTCGTGAGGAGTTGTAATAATTGCCCCGATTCCATTGCCGTACAAATTAACAACACTGTCAAAAACGAATTTCCAATGAGACCCATTTTTTGGACCCTCGTCAGGTAGAGGCTCATCACAATCCTTCATCCTTAAAAACATTATATCTTCGTTAGGAAATTCAAAACTCATCCTCAATAGGTCGTTCAGCCAAATACTCTGACAGTACACTTCCCTTAATAGCTTTTTGGGAAATGTATTGAATGTCGTATTCTGTCAAAACCATCTATCATCTAACAATTCTTCCAGAAAGTGCCTGCTTTTCAAACACATTTTTAATCGGATCCATCTTCGAAATCAACATGGTTGTGTGATTTAACATGTACTGCCTTAGGCGTTTGGCTGCCTAAGCAAGCACACAACATGTTTTCTACAGCATTGAGTACCTCGACTCACAATCAGTGAATTTTGTACTCAGGTAGTAGATGGCATGCTCTTTTCTACCTGTCTCATCATGTTGATCGAGCACACAACCCATTGAATTCTCAAGAACCGTGAGAAACATTATCAGAGGTATCACCACAACCAAAAGCATTAATATTGTCTTCTCAACCTTATAAACATCAACGACAATCGTTTGCAAGCAAATTCATATCTCACGTATGCCACAACAACCGACAACCAACATAATTATGCAGCTTTATGCGACTCAGTAATGCAACTCAACTGTGCATATGCATGTGGTACCATTTAGGAGCCAACACCCCAAAACTTGGGATAGGATCCAACACCCCAAAACCCATTTAGGAGCCAACACTCCAAAACTCGGGATAGGATCCAACACTCCAAATAACCCATTTAGGAGCCAACACTCCAAATAACGCCAATTCAGGCCAACCAAGATGATATGCCATGAAATGCACCTATTATGGACTACAACACAACCATAACGACCATACAATAAAGCTTTATGCTTACAACCAAACTGTCCATAACAGAGCATCATTCTCATACAACTCAAGGCACTATCATTTTCCACCTGTTCACGTATGAGAGCAATAACAGCCTTAAATCAACAATTAAGAATTCAACATACGATCGTAATGCCAACATATCTGCTCCTATTCACATAATTAATTACAAATCCCTATCAAGGTTTAGTTACAAAACAATTAGGACAACTACCCTTTTTCCCCATTAGGGAAACCTTAGAGCATCTTACTAATAACGATATAACGCATTTATTTCTACGTATTTGCCCCATTAGGGAAACCTTAGAGCATCGTACTATTAACGATATAACACATTCATTTCTACATAGAAAAACCCCGTCCCTAACATTTATCGATTAACGGAAATTATACCTATGAATCGATTCCCTATATGAAATCGATCATACCCACGGTTATAGAATTGAACCCCACCCTTACCTTAGAATAGAGGCCAATTCCACGCTTCCGGTTCCGGTTTACGGTAACTCTCCTGCAACTTTCTTCCAAGTTCTCTGATGGAAAATTCTTCTATTATCAATTTCTCTCAACCACGTTATTTTCTTCCTTTACGGTTTCTCTTTTTGTGAAAACATCCCAATTCAATTGAGCATAATGGAATATGGGGATACATTACTAAATTTTTAACATTCAGGTGGCCACGTCCCAATTCTGTTTTTAATTTGGATTTTTCGTTACTATGACGAGCGTAACAAGTTCCTGACGAGCGTCACGACCGCGACGACCGTCATATCAGCAAAATTTCAGTTTTCTCAGACAGAACATTTCTTAAGCTTTCCAACGCTTCGAATGGGGACTAAAACCGACTTACGGATCGAGGGATATGAATTTTTGAAGTTTTCCCTAAAACTGCTACGGAATTCTGCACTTTTGCCCGAAATTCGACCGATTCAATTCCTTTCTTCGAAACAAACACATTTTCAAATACGACTACGACGCAACGAAACACAGTAAAATCATAACTAAATTTAATCGAAATTAAATGGGCGTTACAAGAAGCTTTGCTGGGGAGGGAGATGTTTAAAACAAACTAACTCTGCCTGTATAAAAGGATGAACACATCTGTCAATGACTCGCCAGATGAAAGACAGCGTGATCTTAAGTCACACCAATATCAATTGGAAAAAAAATTGGCCAAAGCGAACTCGGACTTGGCTTATGCTTCAGATGCATATGTTTGAATATGGCGTAATGCTCCATACGAAATGGAAATGTTATGCGTTTGGGAAGATGCTGTGCAAAATACAAATGCAAGAGACCACCACCGGAAGAAGTGCTGAGAAGACCAGCAAACCAACTCTGCTGAGGAAAAAAATGCCCTCAACGGCCTTCAAAAACACAAGTCCCCTTGGGGGAGAAAAACCATTATGTTGGGGTTAACCGTATGTCACTTCCGGCGATATCACTTCTGATTTGATAATGAAACTCTGTGGGTATGACAAAAAAATTGCTATAGGGAGACAAATAGCCTATTACTGAAGCACCGGTCTGACTGCATAGCAGCACCTTGACTGGTATGACTCCTCCTGGAATTTCCCTGACAGTAGTTACGCAATACTAAAGCCATGACCTTAACGACCTACAATCAAGCAATAACAAATTGGGTGCCCTGACCGCAACATGGTTATCTCAGTTTCCATATATGGTATTGGTCACGTAAATTCTCATTTTAAATATGCTTTATGGAGTCCCCAACCTTTTCATATGTAAAGTTTATCAAAAATATAGACGCTCTTTTTTTGCAAACAAAATAACAAACGTAAAGAAATGAAAAGCTCTTTAAGTGAATAATATTGTATTGATTGGAAGAGGCATGTAAATAGGAAAATTACAAGTGGACACAATCCCTGAAAAGAGGAAATTGCGCAAAAAGTAGAAAATAAGAAAATACATAAATGTCGGCAATGTGGAAACAAATAACCACCATGTGTCGATCCGACTATGACCTATATATCTTCGATGCTTCACCAATGCTCTTTCTTCCAGAAAGACTTATTGGACTGATCTTTAACCTTGGGGGTGCCCATGTACCAAGATGAATTTGCAAATCGAACGTAGACTGTAGTCATTTGCTTTTAAATCCCTAACATTTTCCTGTATCACCCTTGTGGGTTTTCAATCCACCGGGATACCCTTTTTTGTCAAAGTTGCCTTTTCCGGTTTTCAACTTTGCAGGTTCATTTTTTTTTTCATTTTATCCCTAATTTTTGCCCGAACCTTCTCATTTTATGGTTCGCTGGGATGCCCCATTTTTTCCTAGACTTTTTCTTTTTATGTTCAGCTGGTCTGCTTTTAAGCAAAATATTTTTTAACAATGTCTGCGTTCACAGGGGACGTAAAATCTTTGCTGTCCATGGTTGATAGCAATAAGGCTCTGCCAGAGAAAACCTTTCTTACTACATATGGACCTTCATATTTGGGAGTCCATTTTCCCCTATGATCTGTTTGTGGAGGGAGGATCCTCTTCAACACCAAGTCGCCTACCTGGAAATGCCTAAGACGCACTTTCTGATCAAAAGCCTTCTTCATTCTGCTCTAGTATAGCCGTTCATGGGAGATGGTTGTCAATCTCTTGTCATCAATCAGGATCAACTAATTCAATCTGGACTTCACCCATTCTGCTTCATCAAGCTTCACATCATACAAAATCCTCAGAGAAGGAATTTTGACTTCTAATGGTATAACAACTTTTGTACCATATACCAGCGAGAACGGTGTTGCCCCGGTTGATATAGGCACTGAAGTGCGATAACCATGTAAAGCAAAGGGCAATATCTCGTGCCAATCTTTGTAAGTCACCACCATTGTCTGCACAATCTTCTTGTTATTCTTATTTGCTACCTCAACAGCACCATTCATCTTTGGACGGTACGGGAAGAGTTGTGGTGTTTAATTTTAAAGCTCTGTGACAATTCTTTAATTATCTTATTATTCAAATTCGAACCATTGTTAGTAATGATTCATTCTGGTATCCCATATCAGCAGATGAGGTCCCTCTTTATAAAGCGGACTACCACCTGCTTCGTGACATTGGCGTAAGAAGCTGCTTCTACCCACTTGGTGAAATAATCAATGGTGACAAGTAGGAAACGATGTTCGTTGGAGGCTGTCGATTCAATCTTACCAATCATGTCAATGCCCCACATAACAAAGGGCCAAGGTGATGTCAAAACATTAAGAGGACTCGAGGGCACATGCATCTTATCGGCATAAATTTGACACTTGTGGCACTTCCTGGCATACTTAAAACAGTCGGACTCCATGGTCATCCAGTATTATCCTGCTCTCAATAATTTTCTAGACATTGCATACCCACCAGCATGAGTACCAAAAGAACCTTCGTGGACCTCTTCCATCAGCAAACTAGCTTTTTTTTCATTCACACAATGCAACAATACCATATTGAAGTTTCTTTTATACAGCATATCATCCTTGTTCAAGTAAAAACTACCCGACAGCCTCCTTAGAGTCTTCTTGTCTCTACTTGATGCCCCAGGTGGATACTCTTGTGTCTTGAGGAAATGTCTGAGGTCAAAATACCAAGGCTTCCCATCTGGAACTTTTTCTATTGCAAATACAAAAGTTGGCTTATCAAGGCGCATGATAGTGATTGTTGGAGCATCATTTCAAAAATTCACCTTATACATTGATGATAATGTTTCCAAAGCGTCTGCCATCTGATTTTTAGCCCTCTGTACATGATGAAACTCAACTCTATCAAAGAAAGGAAATAATCTCCTGGCATAGTTCTTGTAAGGTACCAAGTTTGCCTAACAAGTCTCCCACTCTCCTTTAATTTGGTTGATGACCAGTGCTGAATCACCATACACGCTTCATAGCTTTTTCCAGACCCATGATGCATGCTTCATATTCAGCCTCGTTGTTCGTGCAAGAAAATGCCAATCGGGCAGTGAACGGTATGTGAGAGTCGTGAGGAGTTGTAATAATTGCCCCGATTCCATTGCCGTACAAATTAACAGCACTGTCAAAAACGAATTTCCAATGAGACCCATTTTTTGGACCCTCGTCAGGTAGAGGCTCATCACAATCCTTCATCCTTAAAAACATTATATCTTCGTAATGAAATTCAAATCTCATCCTCAATAGGTCGTTCAGCCAAATACTCTGACAGTACACTTCCCTTAATAGCTTTTTGGGAAATGTATTGAATGTCGTATTCTGTCAAAACCATCTATCATCTAACAATTCTTCCAGAAAGTGCCTGCTTTTCAAACACATTTTTAATCGGATCCATCTTCGAAATCAACATGGTTGTGTGATTTAACATGTACTGCCTTAGGCGTTTGGCTGCCTAAGCAAGCGCACAACATGTTTTCTCCAGCATTGAGTACCTCGACTCACAATCAGTGAATTTTGTACTCAGGTAGTAGATGGCATGCTCTTTTCTACCTGTCTCATCATGTTGATCGAGCACACAACCCATTGAATTCTCAAGAACCGTGAGAAACATTATCAGAGGTCTCACCACAACCAAAGGCATTAATATTGGAGTTTCCTGCAAATATTCTTTTATTTTCTCAAATTCTTTTTGACAATTTTCGTTCCAGATGACCGCTTGATCTTTCTTTAACAATTTGAATATTGGTTCACAATGACTGTAAGATGAGATATGAACCTTGCAATGTAGTTCAATCTCCCCAGGAAACCACGAACCTCTTTCTCTATTTTCGGCTCAGGAATTTCTTGTATAGCTTTTATTTTGGAAGGATCTACCTCAATTCCTTTTTCATTGACAATGAACCCCAATAGCTTTCCTAACCTCACTCCAAAAGTGCACTTATTTGGATTCAACCTCAACCTGAATTTCCTTAACCTCTCAAATAGCTTCAAAAGATTGACCAGATGTCCTTCCTTCATTTGTGACTTCGCAATTATGTCATCAACATACACTTCGATTTCATGATGAAACATATCATGAAAGAGAGTCACCATTGCTCGCTGGTAAGTTGCCTCTGTATTTTTCAATCCAAAAGGCATAACTTTGTAGCAAAACGTCCCTCATGGCGTGATAAAAGAATTTTTCTCCATGCCTTATAGGGCCATTTTGAATATTGAGCTGTATTATCAACCAGAACATCAATGTGAGGGAGCGGGAAATCGCCTTTTGGGCTCGCTCTATTCAAATCTCGATAATCAACGCACATCCTGACCTTTCCATCTTTCTTAAGCACAGGAACAATATTAGAGACCCACGGAGGGTAAGTGGTAACAGCAAGAAAACCAGCATCTAACTGCTTCTGAACTTCCTCTTTGATCTTGACTTCCATATCGGGCCTGGTTCTCCTCAACTTTTGCTTTACCGGCGGGCATTCTTCTCGAAGAGGCAGGCGATGTACAACAATATTTGTATCCAGCCCAGGTATGTCTTGGTACGACCAAGCGAATATATCTTTATACTCACGGAGCATTTCCACTAATCTTCTCTTGACATCGTCTTTCAATGCAGCCCCAACTTTGACTTCTTTCTTGTCATTCTCGGTACCCAGATTGATAACTTCAATATCCTTCTGATGAGGCAAAATGATCCTTTCCTCTTGTTTGAGTAGTCTGGCCAGTTCCTCAGGTAGGTCACAGTCTTCCTTAGTCTCTTCTTCTGCTTGATAAATGGGATTATCAAAGTCATACAAAGTCATAGCCAAATCAGGACCGATGGTATCTGAGATGTACAACCTGCACGATTGATGTTTTATGTTGATCATGATATACGAACAAACACAAACACATTGCCATTTTTTTGTTTATAAAAAGGCATAAAAAAATAAGAAAAACAGAGATCACAAAATTTGAATGCAAAATGACATCTTTTATTCATGATAAAGTTAAATGTCAGGAAAAGAGAGCCCTACAACAAAGTCACTACGCCTTGGGCAAAGCGCAGGACCAAACATAATCAAACATATGGAAATTTACGTTTCTGATGTGACTTGTATGACCTCCTCCGCAGACCAGTTGCAAATTCTTTTCCCGGGAACACATGGAAGAATCCAAGCATCCATATCACAATCATTGTCTCCTTCGTCTTCCCCAATAGCATTAATTTTGCCGTAGATAACACCGTTACTGGTGAATTGTACTGGTCCTCAGTATCTTGGAGCACTTTGGGAAGAGTTGGAAGGCTTATAACCCATACCAAACTTGTCTTGCTTGTTCAGAACATTGAGAACTTGGCCCCACTTCTGCGAAGAACCGGATTCTACAATAGCACGGGCCTCCGTAAACGAGGATATTGAAATCTCTAAACTCTTGTCCTCTGCAGGAGGTCTCTCTTGAATCTGCACTGTTTCAAAAGCCTGACACAGTGTCTCATGGATCTCTCCATCTACTTCCACATACTTAAATGATGACAAATGGCTGATCATAATACTCTCCTCTCCACAGACTGTAATAACCCTCCCTTCCACCATATACTTAAACATCTTATGCAGAGTCGAGGTAACTGCCCCAGCGGCATGTATCCAAGGTCGACTAAGCAAACAACTGTAGGTCGGCTGGATGTCCATGATATAGAAGACTGCATCAAAGATCTATGGTCCCTCCTGGTTCCATCAAACGCCCTTACCACCAAATCACTTGGGTGCAGATTAAGCCTTGAGTATCTAACTTCATTAGCGCCTTCTTCGGCAACACATTAAGTGAAGATCCCATATCTACTAGCACATGGGATAAAATAGCTCCCCTGCATTCTATAGATATGTGCAGAGCGCGGTTATGGTTTCTCCTGGCAGGAGTTAAATCCAAGTCAGTGAAGCCCAAACCATTACCAGCATTTTATGGGCCACCACTCCTTCCAATTGATTAATATAAATCTTCGGTGGCACAAATTTTGTATTCAAGATCTTTAATAGAGCATTTTTTTGCACCTCTGAGCACAACAACAATGATAGAATAAAAATTTTAGAAGGTGTCTGATGCAGGTGATCTACGATATTGTAGTCGCTTTTACGATTAAGTCTCATAAATTCTTTAGTATCTTTAGCCAAAGAGTCTTTCTCCCCTTGCTGTTGAATTTCTTCCTCTACCACAGCCTCCCCTTTTCCTTTATCAACAATATTTTATGGCGAGGAAAAGACCATGCCGCTTCTTGTGATGCCGCCAACACCAACTATGTTTTCCACAGAATAAACTTCATAAGAAGAACTCACCAATTCTTGCTTCTGACTGTTACAAAATACCTCGGCCCCGTGATCCCACAGAATGGCCTTAGTGCTTTCATAAGGTATCGGTCCAGAAGTAGTAATAATCATTGGCGTTGGCCTTGCAGCCGCTGAAACATTGTTTGTCTGGAACAAGATAGATATAGTATCAACTTCGTCCTTTTCAGTATTCACTCCATTCTCCTTAATCACCCTATCAAATTGTAAATAACCCTCGTCGATCATCTTCTGAATTCCTTTCTTCAACAAAACACAACCCTCAGATCTTTCCTCACACCCTGAACATTTATTGGAACACCTCAGGAACACTCCTCCTTTAAACAATTTTAACTTTACAAAGCTCAACAGAGTCTTCAACTCCTCTACGTAAGTTATAAAATTTAGCTTTTCTCTTTCAATGATAGCATTAGTCCTTGCCACCTCGTGGTTTGGCATAAGGTTCTGATTTATATTTGGACTGTCATTGGTAAAATTAATGGCCTTGGAATAAGGCAAATCTTGTACTTTATGCTTAAAAGCTTTGCAGTTATCGATACTGTGACCCGGAGCACCGGAATGGAAATCACACTTCGCATTTGCATCATATCCTGGGGCTGGCACACCAGTAAGGGGCGCCAGAGTCCTTTTTTGAACCAATTGCAGTTGTAACAAATGTTGTAGTAATTGAGACTATGACATGGGCAGAGTTTCAAATTGCCTGTCAGCCATTCTCTATCTTGCCACGTAAGGGCGCAGAGTGTTAACTCGTTGCTGAGGTGCGGTTAGAATAGCCATAGTAGCAACTTGATGTTGTGTTCTCCCCCTATCTCTGTGTGAAATGACATTTGCATCCCCTTCTCTTCTCTTGTGGTTGGTAGAATATACTTTCTTCGCTCCTCCTGCAGAAGACCCACCAGCATTTGAGATTTTCCTGAACTTGATTCCGCTTTCTACTCGCTCTTCCGCCATCACTAGATTAGAAAACACAATAGTAATGCATCCTATCAACTTCTCAAAGTACACACCTGGTAACGAAGCCATAAACATATCAATTAGTTCCCTCTCTATAATGGGAGATTGAACTCTTGCAGCTAGACCACGCCACCTCTGGGCGTATTCCTTGAAACTCTCATTGCTCTTTTGTGATAAACTCTGCAATTACACCCTGTTTGGTGCCATGTCACTATTATATTGGTAATGGCGAACAAAAGCATCTGCCATCTCTTTCTAGCTATGAATGTGGGCCCTTTCTAATCCCATATACCACTCCAGCGGCCCTCCGACCAAACTATCCTGGAAGAAATGCATCAAAAGCTTCTCATCCTCAAAATATACAGACATTTTTTTGTAATATGCTCTGATATGTACTTTAGGACAGGTTTTCCCTTTGTACTTATCAAAGTCAGGTACTTTGAATTTGAGGGGGACCTTAACCCTTGGAACTAAGCCAAGATCAGCCATATCTAGACCAAAAGAATTTTGCACTTCAAAGGACTTCGTCTTCTCTTCAATTAACTTAAACCTCTTGCCAGCTTCAGACGGTAGCCCGCATTCTGTATCCTTCACTGAAAATACGTCATCTTGGTTATCTTCCCACTAGGGACCATTAAGTCCATGTACAACACACATATTTCCTCCCGCAACATTACCATTTTTGTTTACAACACCTCCGCCCGGAGGAATAACAAAAGTAGGACCGTATATCGGAACAGAGCCTCCTGCAGATGAAGGTATAACACCAGACCCTCCATGCATAATGTAACACCCCCTTCTAAACCCCCAAGTAATCAAATAAATCATTTAAGCACATATTAAAATTTCATGAGAGTAAAATTAAAACATGGTATAAAAGAGGTATGTCACATCATACACGAAATTGAAACATACAACACCTGCTCTATAGAAGACATGCAATAGTGGGGTAGCCTTCAACCTAGGAACTTAGTCCTTACACCCACATCTCAATATTTAGAATTAAAAACGGAAAATCTAAACATTGAATCACTTTAAACATGTAATCATATAAATACATATCATCCAGTTTGATTCACCACATCATTCATGTATACATAAACATTTGTCAGCAGATACATATACAAATGTATCACAAAAGAATGCTATACAATCCTAGCTACCCGGTGCTACATATAAGATCTAACCGACCAAAAGAATGAAGTTACACTTCACAAAAGACCTCCAGCAATCCTAATCTGCAATGCCTCATAGAGCATTATAAAACAGTAGAAGGGTGGGAAATATTATCATAATAATCAATGCATATAATTATATATCTATATACAATCACAGAATACACATATTCCACATTCTCACCACATTCATCAAAATTCAACATATACATCACAATGTATATATACAAAACTAAGCATATTCAACATTCATGCTTCTACAATTCACATCATTTACACATAAACATTTACAATTATGTTTATTCACCAATCACAATTTTAATGATGATAAATGCAACTCATAGAGACCGACCCACGACTCTATACAGATGCAAATGCGGTGCCGACTCAATCATCTCAAGTTCACTCAGGAACTTTTTGGAACCATTGCTCACACCTCTCCTAGGCACACAATGTTCACCCATTGCTCACATCCCACCTGGGCACACAATGTTATGGGTTTCTCACACCCCACCTTGGGCACACAACCCGGTTGCTCACACCCCACATGGCACACAACCATCCGTAACCACCGCTCACACCCCTCATGGGCACATGATGTTACGACAGATTCTCACTAGAATCACACAGCACAAGTATGTATATCATGATGCTTCACATGCAAAATGACTCCATACACTTCTTAAAATGCATACATGTTCATAATGTTTTCATGCATTTTCATCTCATCTAATCTCATATAATCATCATACATTTACAATATATATTCCATATTGTATTCATCATTCATCACATTCTATCGCATACAATCAATATGCATTCTCAATACCATGCCAAACGGCAACAAACTCCATCATAATCACCATGCATTTTTAATCAATTTAAACAATGCACATATATTTGCCAAAAGGCCACGATTCACAATCGATTCCATAATCTAGGATTCACGCCATACGGCTACCCACAACATAACATATAATAGCGCACAAGCTACATGTTAAAGAATCGAAGAATCAAAATCGGAGAAACAACAAAATAAAAATGTTGTTCTGTCACGCTCGCTGGCCCACTCGCCTAGCAAAGCCTCAGCGAACACTTGCTGCTGGTTCGCCTAGCAAACAAGCTCGCGAAGGCAAACAGAAGCTACTGGAAGGATTCGCTACTGGCTTGCTACATCCTCGCCTAGCGAACAACTCGCTACCATACTCGTTACTAGTGAAGGAGGTTAATTCCATTCTACCCAAGTCTGGGACCATTCGCTACTTGCTCGCTACAGCTCGCTTAGCGAACACTCGCTATCCTGCTCGCCTAGCGAACGTGCTAGCGAACGTCTGCGTACTCCAAAACCCCAAATGTCCAAAACTCTCTGAAACTCTCAAAATCACCCGATTCAATTCCCACAAGTTCCAGTAGTCTTAGCCTAACATTCCTCGACTAAAATACACCAAAAACTCCGGATTCTAACAGTTAAATCATCGATTCATACCGATTAAACCATTTCGACCTAAAAATGGAAAATGAGCAAAACTCTCCAACAATCCAAACCAAATCAACAAACACATACATAATCATACACATTGAGAAGATAATAAGGTTTCACACCCTTACCCGATTAAATCGAAGCCTAGATGTTGTTCTTGATGATTCTTCAAGTTTTCCTCTTTTCTTCTCTTCTCTCTTTCTTTCTCTTCCTTTTCTCTTCTCTCACTATTTCTATCTCTTTTCTTTCCACTTATACCTCTTTCTATTCTATTTCTCTCAAAACATCTATTAATCCATTTTCTCACAAAATATCCAACTTAACATTAAACACTAAATGTTTAAAATACCCTCCAATCTATTTCCCCCGAAAACTCTCAAAATCGGTAAAATAGCATAATATGCAAACATAACATATTAACACATAATTTCCACAATTTAAAATAATAATCATCCAAATAAATCAAAAAGACTCAACAAAATGGGAAATCAGAATCGGGGCGTTATAACTCTCCCCCACTTTAGAAATTTCCGTCCTCGAAAATATTACCTGATCCAAACAACTTTGGATACGACTCTCGCATCCCACTCTCTAATTCCCAAGTCATATTGTCTTCCGAAGCGCCTTCCCACATTACTTTCACCAGCGCAATATCCTTGTCTCTTAGTTTCTTAACTTCACGATCCAAAATCCTAATCGGTAAAACTTTTACCGTAAGGTTATCTCTCACCTTAACCTCATCCATAGGAATAACATGTGACGGATCCGGAACATACTTCCGAAGTTGCGAAATATGGAACACATCATGAAAATTCGAAAGATTCGAAGGCAACGCCACACGGTAAGCCACAACACCAACTCGTGCAGTAATCTGATATGAACCAATAAAACGAGAAGTCAACTTCTTCGACTTTAAAGCACGACCCACACCCGTAACCGGTGTAACTCTCAAAAACACATGGTCGCCTTATTGAAACTCAAGATCTTTCCTTCTCTTGTCATGATAGCTCTTCTGTCTACTCTGAGAAGCTTTCATCTTTTCCCGAATAAACTTCACTTTCTCCGTAGTTTGTTGTACCATCTCCGGTCTAACTACCGACTTCTCACCAGTTTCATGCCAACACAAAGGTGTTCGACATCTCCGACCATACAAAGCCTCAAATGGTGTCATACCAATACTTGAATGAAAACTGTTATTGTAGGTGAACTCAATCAACGCTAAATAACTATCCCAAGCACCACCTTGCTCTAGCACACAAGCACGCAACAAATCCTCCAACGATTGAATTGTCCTCTCGGTTTGACCATCCGTCTGCGGATGATAAGTCGAACTCAATCTTAACTTAGAACCCAAAGCCTTTTGCAAACTCTCCCAAAACCTCGATGTGAATCTAGGATCCCTATCTGATACAATACTCTTAGGAACTCCATGTTACTTCACAACCACACGAACATAAATCTCGGCTAACTTCTCCAAAGGATAACTAATATCAATTGGAATGAAGTGAGCAGATTTAGTAAGCCTATCCACAATCACCCAAATAGTATTATGACCTCTTTGTGTACTCGGCAATCCCGTAACAAAATCCATCGATATATTGTCCCATTTCCACTCTGGAATATCTAACGGTTGCATCAATCCACTAGGCTTCTGATGTTCCACCTTAGACTTCTGACAAGTCAAACATGCATACACGAATTGAGCTACATCACTCTTCAATCCGGACCACCAAAATATTTTCTTCAAATCTTGACACATCTTATTCGCTCTCGGATGAATGCTTAAGTTACTTCAGTGTCCTTCTTCCAATATCATCTTTTTCAACTCCACATCATCGAGAATACAAATACGACCACAAAACCTCAAAACTCCAAAATTATCAACCTTGAAATCCTCGTTCCCATTCATCATCAAATCAACGAACTTCAAATCCAACTTTTGCTTTTCACATACAGTCGCAAGAAAATCATTTGTAACATGTAGCATACCAAATTTCACACTACTCGGTGTCATTTCACAAACCAAACTTAAATCTCTAAAATTCTCCAAAAGTTCCCATTCTTTCATCATCAATGCGGAGATACGTAACAACTTCCGACTCAAAGCATCAGCCACTACATTTGCCTTACCCGGATGGTAATTCAAACCAAAATCATAATCTTTCAAAAGCTCTAACCACCTTCTTTTTCTCTTGTTCAACTCTTTCTGATCAAATAAATATTTCAAACTCTTGTGATCACTAAAAACTTCAAATCTTGCACCATAAAGATAGTGTCTCCAAATTTTCAAAACAAATTCCACAGCCGCTAACTCCAAGTCATGCGTAGGATAATTCTTTTCATGCACTCTTAATTGTCTTGAAACATAGGCCACAACTTTTCCATCTTGCATCAAAACACCACCTAAACCCGTCAAAGAAGTATCACAATAAATCACAAATGGTTCCAACGGATTCGGAAAAATCAAGATTGGTGTCATCGTCAATCTTCTCTTTAGCTCAACGAAACTCTTTTCACAATTAACATCCCAAATAAAAGTCTTCCCTTTACAAGCCAATTGCGTTAACGGAAGTGCCAACCTAGAAAATCCCTCAATAAACCTCCGATAATAGCCCGCCAAGCCTAAAATGCTTCGAACCTCCGTAACTGATCTAGGAGCCTCCCATTACATTACCGCATCAATCTTGGATGGATCAACACTAATGCCCCTATCGGAAATCACATGTTCAAGAAAGCTTACTTCCGACAACCAAAATTCACACTTCGACAACTTAGCATACAATTGCATCTCTTTCAAAATTTGTAACACAATCCTTAAATGCTCTTCATGCTCCTCTTGAGACTTAGAGTAAATCAAAATATCGTCGATGAACACAACCACAAAATGATCCAACTGATCATGAAAAATATTATTCATGTATTCCATAAACATACCCGGCGCATTAGAAACCCCGAATGGCATCACTAAATATTCATAATGACCATACCGTGTCCTAAAAGCCTTCTTTTGAATATCCCCTTCTTTCACACGAATTTGGTGATATCCCGATCTCAAATCAATCTTGCTAAAAACACGAGCACCAACCAATTGGTCCATCAAATCATTGATCCTTGGAAGCGGATACTTATTCTTAATTGTCACCTTATTAAACTGCCGATAATCAATGCATAACCGCATACTTCCATCTTTCTTCTTTACCAACAATACCGGCGCACCCCAAGGAGAAACACTTGGTCTTACAAATATCTTATCAAACAAGTCATTCAATTGCTTCTTCAATTCTACCAACTCTGATGCCGACATACGACATGGTGCCATCAAAACTGGTCTAGTACCAGGAACTAGATCAATAGAAAACTCAACTTCTCTTTCCGACGATACGTCCGTAATATCCTCCGGAAACACTTCTAGAAAATCACACACCACTGGAAACACATCGAGCTCAACTTTGCTCTCCACCGACAATGATGCGAACAAACCAAACAACTGAGCTTCATCCGCTAAAAGTCTCTTCAACTCTTTAGTGGATAGAAAACTCTCATCTTCATCATCTTCCAAAGAAGGAAACCTCACTAACTTGTGATAACAATCTATACGAACTCTATTAAATTGCAACCAATTCATACCCAATATCACATCCAAACCCTCTAACGGCAAATACACTAAATCCATAATGAAGTCTTTACCATACATGGTCAAAGGACAACTTACACACACTAAAGAAGTAGTTACCGACCCTGAAGCAGGAGTCTCAATAACCATCTCACCACCACAAGAAGATATGCCCAAATCCAAATGCTTAGCGCACTCAAAAGAAATGAACAAATGAGTCGCTCCAGTATCAATAATAGCAACCAAAGGTGTACTATTAATAAAGCATGTACCTTTAATCAAACTATCTGCACTAGTAGTGTCTGAACCTGCTAATGCAAACACCTTTCCGCCCGCTTGAGCTTGTTTCGGCTTAGTACACTTAGTACTAATGTGACCCACTCCTCCACAATTAAAACACTTCACCATATTCCTCTTACAATCTGTAGTAGCATGCCTCGTGCCTCCACAGTTAGCACATTTCACTACGGGCTTCCCGCACTCAAATGATTTATGACCCATTTCACAACACTTGTAGCACTTAATGGAACCAGAACTTCCTCCTCCATATCTCTTATCAAAGTTTCCCCTATGCTTGACCTTATCAACAGGTGTCACATAAGGTCCACCCCTAACTTGTTGCTTCCCTTTCTTCTCACTCAAACTCTTGTAGTGACTAGACCAAGCCCTACTATCTTCATCATAAATTCTACTCTTGTTCACCAACTCAAAAAATCGCCTAATTTCCTGATAACCCACGGCTTGCTTGATTTCAGGCCTCAAGCCATTCACAAACTTGAGACACTTGGATCTCTCAGCATTTGTGGTGTTGTAATGGGGATAAAATTTAATCAATTCCTCAAACCTTGCCGCATACTCGGCTACATTTGAGTTACCCTGCTTCAGCTCAAGGAATTCAATTTCCTTCTTACCATGCACATCTTCTGGAAAATACTTCTCCAGAAACGTCTCTCTAAAAACATCCCAAGTAACCACAACCTCATCTTCTACAAACCTTTGGCGAGTATTACCCCACCAGTCCTCAGCTTCCTCTTCAAGCATATGAGTGCCAAACTGCACCCTCTGCGCCTCCGAGCAGTTCATGACTCGAAAGATCTTCTCAATTGTTTCCAGCATTCACATTGGCTTGAGGATTCTGTCCAATTGCCCCAGCCAGCCTCGTCAAAGCCTCAGCAATCGCTTCATCATTCCTACCGGCGACCATCGTTCTGAATCCCAACAACAGAACTTCATATGATCAAACAATATCGATAGTGTCATACACACAATCAGATATATACAGAGAATAAACACATTAACAACTTGGTCAACTGGCCGACCTGCTCTAACACCACTTAATGTAACACCCACTTCTAAACCCCCAAGTAATCAAATAAATCATTTAAGCACATATTAAAATTTCATTAGAGTAAAATTAAAACATGGTATAAAAGAGGTATGTCACATCATACACGAAATTAAAACATACAACACCTGCTCTATAGAAGACATGCAACAGTGGGGTAGCCTTCAACCTAGGAACTTAGTCCTTACACCCACATCTTAATATTTAGAATTAAAAGCGGAAAATCTAAACATTGAATCACTTTAAACATGTAATCATATAAATACATATCATCCAGTTTGATTCACCACAGCATTCATGTTTACATAAACATTTTTCAGCAGATACATATACAAATGTATCACAAAAGAATGCTATACAATCCTAGCTACTCGGTGATACATATCAGAGCTAACCGACCAAAAGAATGAAGTTACACTTCACAAAAGACCTCCAGCAATCCTAATCTGCAATGCCCCATAGAGCATTATAAAATAACAGAAGGGTGAGAAATATTATCATAATAATCAATGCATATAATTATATATCTATATACAATCACAGAATACACATATTCCACATTCTCACCACATTCATCAAAATTCAACGTATACATCACAATGTATATATACAAAACTAAGCATATTCAACATTCATGCTTCTACAATTCACATCATTTACACATAAACATTTACAATTATGTTTATTCATCAATCACCATTTTAATGATGATAAATGCAACTCATAGAGACCGACCCACTTCTTTATGCAGATGCAAATGCGGTACCGACTCAATCATCTCAAGTTCACTCAGGAACTTATTGGAACCATTGCTCACACCTCTCCTAGGCACACAATGTTCATCCATTGCTCACACCCCACATGGGCACACAATGTTATGGATTTCTCACACCCCACCTTAGGCACACAACCCAGTTGCTCACACCTTACATGGAACACAACCATCCGTAACCACCGCTCACACCCCTCATGGGCACACGATGTTACGACAGATTCTCACTAGAATCACACAGCACAAGAATGTATATCATGATGCTTCACATGCAAAATGACTTCATACACTTCTTGAAATGCATACATATTCATAATGTTTTCATGCATTTTCATCTCATATAATCTCATACAATCATCATACATTCATGATATATATTCCATATTGTATTCATTATTCATCACATTCTATCGCATACAAACAATATGCATTCTCAATACCATGCCAAACGGCAACAAACTCCATCATAATCACCATGCATTTTTAATCAATTTAAACAATGCACATATATTTGCCAAAAGGCCACGATTCACAATCGATTCCACAATCTAGGATTCACGCCATACGGCTACCCACAACATAACATATAATAGCGCACAAGCTACACGTTAAAGAATCGAAGAATCGAAATCGGAGAAACAACAAAATAAAAATACGGTTCTGTCACGCTCGCTGGCCCACTCGCCTAGCGAAGCCTCAACGAACACTCACTGCTGGTTCGCCTAGCAAACAAGCTCGCGAAGGCAAATAGAAGCTACTGGAAGGATTCGCTACTGGCTCGCTACGGCCTCGCCTAGCGAACAACTCGCTACCATACTCGCTACTAGCGAAGGGGGTTAATTACATTCTGCCCAAGTCTGGGACCATTCGCCACTTGCTCGCTACAGCTTGTAACGACCCGATTCTGAATTTTCTATTATTTTGTTGAGTCTTTTAATTTATTCAGTTAATTGTTATTTTATTATGGAATTATGTGATAATATGTTATGTGTGTATGTTGTGGCATTTTATTATTTGGAGAATTTTGGGAATTAATTAGAGGGTGTTTTAGATAATCCTTGATTAGTAGTTATTTTGAGAGAAATAGAGTAGAAAGAGTATAAGTGGAAAAGAGAAAGAATAGAGAGAATAGAAACCAAAAGGAATGAAAAAGAAGAGAAAGAAAGGAAGAGAAGAGAAAAAAGGAGGAAGAGGAGAAAAACCTAGAATCATCAAGAATCCACTTCTAAGCTTTCGATTAATCGGGTAAGGGTGTGAAACTTTATTATTCTTACAATGTGTATGATTATGTGTGTTCTTGTTGGTTTTGTTTTGGATTGGGGAGAGTTTTGCTCATTTTTCATTTTAGGGCATAATGAGTTTAATCGGTAGAACAGATGTTTTATCGGGTAGAATCCGATGTAAGTAATGTAGAATAGTCAGGGTATGATATACTAAGGCTATTGGAATTGATTTGATGAGAATCGGTCGGTTTTGGAGAGGTTGGGAAATTCTGAATAGTGAGGAATTTCTGGTTCGCAGACACTCGCTAGTTGTTCGCTAGGCGAGCTGATCGCGAATGTTCGCTAAGCGAGCAGTAGCGAATAGGTAGCAAACGGTCCCAGACTTGGACATAATGCATATTAGGGTGTTCGCTGGTAGCGAATGGGTGTAGCGAAGGTGTTGCACCCTAAAATTTGCTCAACCTTTTCTTACCTGGTTTATGTTTCATTGCATTATCATCTGCATAGTTATATCATTTGCATATCATGATATCATTCATATAGCAGGGGATCAAGTTGATTCTTCTCAAGAGAAGCCTAGCAAGAGATCTCATTCAAGATTGAGGAGTGGTCAAAGTCATCAGAAGGTGGTTTGAGTGCCTAAGGGTTTAGATGTTTGAGTGTGAACCTTCTCCTAACTTGAGGATCAGCTGAAGAACCTCAGAGGGTTGTGAAGTGTTAAATGTGAGAAGAGGATGTGAATGGAGCTCATAGAATTCCTATAGGGCCATGGGAGAGTTTAATCAAGTCCTTGTGTCAATTGCAAGAGCCATAGTTGAGGTGCAAGCAATTAGGGTTTCATCTGGATCAATTCTAAGTCAACTGGGCAATTGAAGGGTATCAAAGCCTACTTTTAGGTCATGGAGTTCATGGAATGATATGTTAAGACATTTGTGGTGTTGTGCCAAGATCAAATCAAGAAGAGTCAAGAGTGTGGGAAGTTGCTAAATTAGGGTTTCAGTGCAAAATCCCCTGTTTAGTGCCTAACTTCATGACCACATAAGTCAAGATACAAGTTTCAAATGGATCTTTGGCCAACATGAAACTTGTAGAGAATCTCAATACCTTTAATTTTAGTACTAGAAGTACTCAAGGGGATTTATATAACTCAAGTTATGACCCAGACAAGTTACAAGTCCTCAGATGCCTCTGAAATTTGTCTGTGAAAATCATCTGACTTCAAAGCTATGATTTACCTAGAAGAAAGTTTCACCTGAACTTTTGGCCAACATGAAAGTTGTTCCTCATGGTCTTAGATTTCTAAATTGTACTAAAAGTCTTCCATCTGATTTGTAGAACTCAAGTTATGTGGTTTACAAGTCAGGGGTATTTTGGGAAAGTGAGATTATAGGTCATTTTCAATCATAGGCCAAAATCTCCAACTTGCACTTGTCAAATGGATTTTTGTTCAACATGAAAGTTGTTCAAAATGAGGTTTTTAGGCTAGCCAAGAGGTAATGATGGATTGATTGAGCTCATAGCAAGACTTGGTTTGAATTGGTTTCAAAAAGGGAAATTTTCAAATGGATTAAGGAGGGAAAATGCCAATTTTGAGTTATAGGACCAAAACATGTCAAGTAACCACATTTTTTGAATGGAAATTAAATTCTAAGCACTTTGGCATTACCAGAATTTTGAGTTTAGGCCAAGTTTCATGAGTTGTCATATGGTTTCTTCATTTGCAAGTCACATAGCCAAACACTTTACCAATGCAATTCAAGCACTCCTTTTGGTCTGAATACACTCACAAGGCAAGTTGCAGTTGAAAGGGAAGATTCTAGAACAGTTTCCATGGAAAAATCGTGACTGTCATGTGCAACTTCAAGAGCAAAATCAGAATTTGCAAATTCATGGATTGGGCTTCAAACACACTTCAAAAGCCCATAAAAACATTCTATATATTAATTGCAGTGAATTCAGAGTGGTTTTGGCATTCATTTCGTGAAGAAAACTGAAGTTGCAGTTGAAAAATTCCATGAAGCAAGTGAAATCGTGTTTTGAGTTCCAGGCTGATTCAGAGCAAATTGAAGGTTGAAGCATCATCCTCTTGCATCCTTGAAAGATTCTGGAGAGTTTTGAAACTTGATTCGAGTTCTAGCTACCTCTGTTAGTGGATCTACATCAGGTTAGTAAACTTCAAAATTCCTCTTGATTTAGGGAGATGTAGTTCATATTATGCATGTGGTTAGGATCTAATAGAGGAATAGATCGTTTCTGGATTGAAATTGGAGCAATTAGTGACAATTTTGGTTGAAGTGAATTTTCTGTTTGGACACGAGTTGATCTGATCTTAAGGCTATAACATGATTTGGATAGATCAGGATGAACTATGAAGCATGAGGAACATTTTTGTATCATTAGATTTACAATTGGTGAAGTTTGATTTGGATGATATTTCTGAACTTTGATTCGTGTTTTAAAATCTATGGAGAGTTAGAGCATTTGAGTAAGAGATTTGAGATCCTGATGAAATTCTGGAGAGATTGATGTAAGGATTGTTGATGTTTGATCACCTGCAACCACCTGCTCACCGGAGAAGACGACCGAAGTCTTCTCTGGCCACCACACTGAGTCTCACTCAGGCCAGGTTGAATTTTGGAGAAGATGAGTCCATAGCCATCAGATCTTGCCTTTGACCTTGACTGACCACCAGATCCAATGGTTGTGTTTTAATCTGAGAAGTGAGATTTTTAATCCAAATCGCAGGCGTTTCATTTAATGCGTTGGCACGCTCCTGGCTCTTGGATTGCTTGACCAGTCTCCTTATCCAAGCGCTGTGTTTTATTGTGAGTTTTATTATTTCTTTTATTCATTTAGTTTATTTTAAATGCTTTATTGATTCAAAAAATCACCATAAATTCAATTTTGATCCAAAAATTATTTCAAAAATATCTCCATAATCTTGAGAGAATTCGTGATTTTCTGAAATCAATAAAATGCATTTTCATGCATTTTTCATTTTAATTTGATTTTTTCTTATTTTTGTTAATTCTTTAATATTTGCATATTTGACCATCTGTTTTGTTGAATTTTGTTCTTCCAATTGGTGATGAATTTGGCTTTGATTTTTTAGTATGTGTTAGGGTAGACATGTATGTTCCCTTAGAATTTTTGTTAGAGCTTTAGAACAAATTTAGGTTCTATTTTAGGTGTTGGTATTAGAGCCTTCCCAAACTTGTGGATCACCTTGATACCCTTCAATCTAGAAATTATTTAGGTGACTTAGAAGTTGGATTAGGCTTTAATATTTTAACCCTAGGTTGTTCAAACATGTATGTTCCCTTAGGAATTTTATTATAATTTTACAACTTTGTTTTCTATTTTTGTTGAATTTTGCAAGTTGCTTGTGCTTGTGGTGTTCTATTTTGTGTGCCTTTGCTTGCTTGGTCTTGTTGGTGACTTTGGAGCTGGATTTGCTTGGATTCCTTCTTGGGAGGTCTTCTAGACTTGGTATAGCTGCTATGGCTTGAAGATTGGAGCTTGGAGTTGAAGTTTCCTTTTCTTTTAGGAGTTGTTTTAGGAGCTTAGGAAATTAGGGTTTTAGGAAGAGCCATTAGAACTAGCTTTGATTCTTTCATCAAACATAGAATGCATTGTGTGCTTCTATTCTATCCAATGATGTAAAGTCCTCCTAGGGAAACTCCATCTCTCCTTTGGAGGGATGTGTGGTATGCCCATAGTTGAGTAGAACTTTGAGGATACTCTTCCATTTCAATGTTGGTACTTGATGATTTCCTTTGGTTTTCATTTGGTTCTTAACATTGCAACCTTGATCTTAGTGATTAATCCTCTGCTTGGAGTGTGCTTGCTAGAGCTTGAAGATGAAGTTCGATGAAGCTTGAAGATAGAAGCTAGCTTGAAGATGAAGCCTTGTTACTGTTAACTTTTCTATCAAGAGGATCTGTTGTTTAGAGTTGTCTACTAAAGACTGTTGCTGATATAGTAGTTATTTGGAGAATTTTGGGAATTAATTAGAGGGTGTTTTAGATAATCCTTGATTAGTAGTTATTTTGAGAGAAATAGAGTAGAAAGAGTATAAGTGGAAAAGAGAAAGAATAGAGAGAATAGAAACCAAAAGGAATGAAAAAGAAGAGAAAGAAAGGAAGAGAAGAGAAAAAAGGAGGAAGAGGAGAAAAACCTAGAATCATCAAGAATCCACTTCTAAGCTTTCGATTAATCGGGTAAGGGTGTAAAACTTTATTATTCTTGCAATGTGTATGATTATGTGTGTTCTTGTTGGTTTTGTTTTGGATTGGGGAGAGTTTTGCTCATTTTTCATTTTAGGGCATAATGAGTTTAATCGGTAGAACAGATGTTTTATCGGGTAGAATCCGATGTAAGTAATGTAGAATAGTCAGGGTATGATATACTAAGGCTATTGGAACTGATTTGATGAGAATCGGTCGGTTTTGGAGAGGTTGGGAAATTTTGAATAGTGAGGAATTTCTGGTTCGCAGACACTCGCTAGTTGTTCGCTAGGCGAGCTGATTGCGAATGTTCGCTAAGCGAGCAGTAGCGAATAGGTAGAAAACGGTCCCAGACTTGGACATAATGCATATTAGGGTGTTCGCTGGTAGCGAATGGGTGTAGCGAAGGTGTTGCACCCTAAAATTTGCTCAACCTTTTCTTACCTGGTTTATGTTTCATTGCATTGTCATCTGCACAGTTATATCATTTGCATATCATGATATCATTCATATAGTAGGGGATCAAGTTGATTCTTCTTAAGAGAAGACTAGCAAGAGATCTCATTCAAGATTGAGGAGTGGTCAAAGTCATCACGCGGCTGTTACAACTTATCCCTCATGGGTCGCTAATATAGTACCTGTACCAAAGAAAGATGGTAAGGTGCGGATGTGCGTGGACTATCGAGATTTGAATAGGGCGAGCCCAAAAGACGACTTTCCGCTTCCTCATATTGATGTGCTGGTCGACAACACCGCTCAATTCTGCGTGTTTTCCTTCATGGATGGCTTTTCGGGCTATAATCAGATAAAGATGGCGCCGGATGATATGGAGAAAACAACTTTTATCACCCCGTGGGGAACGTTCTGCTACAAAGTGATGCCCTTTGGTTTGAAGAACGTCGGGGCAACATATCAGCGAGCTATGACAACACTCTTTCATGACATGATGCAGAAAGAGATCGAAGTCTATGTTGACGATATGATTGCCAAATCCCAGACGGAGGAAGAGCATCTGGTCAATCTTCTGAAATTGTTCAAGAGGCTTAGGAAATTCAAGTTGCGGTTGAATCCTAACAAGTGCACCTTCGGGGTGAGATCGGGTAAGCTATTGGGGTTCATTGTTAGCGAAAAAGGAATTGAGGTTGATCCTGCTAAGATAAAAGCAATACAAGAAATGCCTACGCCGAAAACAGAAAAAGAGGTTCGTGGATTTTTAGGGAGATTGAACTACATTGCCCGGTTCATATCTCATCTAACAGCCACGTGTGAGCCATTATTCAAGTTGTTGAAAAAAGATCAGGTTGTGACCTGGAATGAAGATTGTCAAAGGGCGTTTGAGAAAATAAAAGAATATTTGCAGGAACCTCCAATATTGATACCCCCAGTAGCCGGGAGACCATTGATTATGTATTTGACGGTTCTTGATAAAAGTATGGGTTGTGTTCTCGGTCAACATGACGAGACTGGACGTAAAGAGCATGCGATTTACTACTTGAGTAAAAAGTTCACAGACAATGAGTCTCGTTACTTAATGCTCGAAACAACGTGTTGTGCGCTAGCCTGGGCTGCCAAACGTTTGAGGAAATACATGCTCAATCATACAACCATGCTAATTTCAAGGATGGATCCAATCAAATACGTGTTTGAAAAGCAAGCACTTTCCGGAAGGATTGCCCGATGGCAGATGGTATTGACAGAATACGATATTCAGTACGTTTCTCAAAAGGCTATTAAAGGTAGTGTTCTGTCAGAGTACCTAGCTGAGCAGCCAGTTGATGATTACCAGTCGGTGAATTTTGATTTTCCTGACGAGGATATCATGTACTTAAAAATGAAGGACTGTGAGGAGTCGTTTCCTGATGAAGGTCCAGATCCGGGTTCCAAATGGCAATTGATATTTGACGGTGCCGTTAATTCATATGGAAGTGGAATAGGTGCAATCATTACTACTCCTCATGGGTCGCACATTCCATTCACTGCTAGATTGACCTTTCCAGTTACCAACAATGAGGCCGAATATGAAGCGTGCATTATGGGGCTCGAAGAAGCTATCGATATGAGAATTAAAAATCATGATTTATACAGAGACTCTGCTCTAGTTGTGAACCAGATCAAGGGAGAGTGGAAGACTCGTCAGCCCAATCTGATACCCTATATCAATTATGCAAGGAGGTTGTTACCTTTCTTTGATAAGGTGGAATTGCACCATGTACCACGAGCAGAAAATCAGATGGCAGACGCTCTCGCGATGTTGTCTTCAATGTATAAAGTTAACTTCTGGAATGAAGCTCCCAGGATAGTTATCTCTCGTCTTGATAGGCCCACTTTCATATTCGCCATTGAGGAAGCTTCCGATGGCAAACCGTGGTATTATGATATCCAAAATTTCCTGAAGAACCAAGAGTATCCAGCTGGGGCATCCAGTCGTGATCAGAAGACTCTTAGGAGATTGGATGGCAATTTCTATCTGAATCCGGATGGGGTTTTGTACAAGAGAAACCACGACTGGGTGTTGTTGCGGTGTGTGGACGAGAAAGAGGCTAAGTTGCTCATGGAAGAAATCCACGATGGAACATTTGGCACGCATGCTGGCGGACATGCAATGACGAGAAAGTTATTACGAGCCGGATATTATTGGCTGACAATGGAAACAGATTGTTTCAAGTTTCCAAAGAAGTGTCATAAATGCCAGATCTATGCTGAAAAGATTCACGTGCCTCCGAGCCCTCTGAACGTTATGTCGTCGCCTTGGCCTTTTTTCATGTGGGGAATCGATGTGATTGGAAAGATTGAGCCCACGGCATCCAACGGACATTGTTTCATCTTGGTAGCTATTGATTACTTCACCAAATGGGTTGAAGCGGCGTCATATGCTAATGTTACCAAGCAGGTGGTGGCCAGATTTATCAAGAAAGATATTATCTGCAGATATGGAATCCCGGAGCGGATTATCACTGGCAACGGTTCGAATTTGAATAACAAGATGATGAAGGAATTGTGCCAGAATTTCAAAATTGTACATCACAACTCTTCTCCTTATCGGCCCAAGATGAATGGCGCTGTTGAAGCGGCCAATAAAAACATAAAGAAGATCGTTCAGAAGATGGTTGTGACCTACAAGGACTGGCATGAGATGTTGCCTTTTGCTTTGCACGGTTATTGTACGACGGTACGCACATCAACCGGGGCAACTCCTTTTTCACTGGTATATGGTATGGAGGTTGTCCTACCATTGGAGGTTGAGATTCCTTCTCTAAGGGTTTTGCGTGAGGTCCAACTTGATGAGGCAAAATGGGGGAGAGATAGATTTAATCAGCTCAGTTTAATGGATGAGAAGAGGCTGGCTTCTCTAGCATATGGTCGGTTGTATCAAAGCCGGATGAATAAAGCTTACGATAAGAAGGTGCGCCCTCGAAGCTTTCAGACGGGCGATCTTGTGCTGAAAAAGATTCTCCCACCACAATCAGATCACAGGGGCAAATGGACTCCCAAATATGAAGGTCCATATGTTGTTAGAAAGGTCTTCTCTGGAGGAGCCTTACTGTTGTCCACCATGGATGGTGAGGATTTTACATCCCCTGTGAACTCGGACGCAGTTAAAAAATACTTTGCTTAAAGAGACCCGCTGGACAAAAAAAAGAGAGTCCAGGCAAAAAATGGGGCATCCTGGCGAACCATAAAAAAGGGAATAAAAGGTTCGGGAAAAAGTTAGGGATAAAATTGAAAAAATGTACACCCGCGAAGTTGAAAACCTGAAAAGGGCAACTTCGGCAAAAAAGGGTATCCCGATGAATTGAAAACCCGCAAAGGGCGGTTCACGCAAAAGTTAGGGATTTGAAAAGCAAATGACTGCGGTCCGAGTTTGATATTGCGTTGCTTAGTGGTTTAGGAGTACCTAAGGGTCGTATATCCAAAACAATCTCTTCCGAAGATCGATTATCGGGAAAGCGTCAGAATCAGGCGAGTCATAGGAGGATCAGCTCATGGTGTTCGTCTGTACCACGTTGCCGACATGTATACAAACTTTCTTTGTGCTTCTGTAATATTTGTATTTTGCTTGTGCGTAACTTCCTATTTTCAGGAGTTGCATCCAGTGTACAAAATTTTGCCTATTTACAGGCCTGTTATCAATAAAGCGTATTATTCAGTATTTGATGCTTATTCTTTACTGTTTTCTTTGTGAAAAACGCCGATGTTTTTGATAAACTTGCATGTACATAAACTTGATGGACCTTGCTAATAATTGCTAAAACTTCGAATTGACTGAATGAATGTCACGGATACTAACCGGGCTAGATCTTGTTGTATAGATTTGTTCTGTCTCGTTTGTGTTTTGCAGGGTTCTCACCTTTGAAGCAAACAGTCAAGTATTTTATGTTTCCCCAGCCAGAGTCCCGTGACCAAGTGGTTGTATCACTCCTCAGCAGATGGAAGTCACATCTTATTTCAGAAGATTTTGAGATGGCACTTATCCCTATTGGATGTGGGTGGTCCTCCCCAGAAGAGTATTCCCCAGGAAAATTGCCAAGAGATTATCCTTAGTGGATTTTGATGTCCCCAACAGAAGAAGGATCATCCCCGCGCCGGATTGTTTCTCCTTCTCCCCAGCAGGTTGTTTTCCTCTGACAGGATGAACATAATCAGCAGAGTTCGTAATTTCAAGTTTGTGAGCCATTCCCCAACAGGATGGTTATCCCCAGCGGAGTTGGTTATACTGTTCTAGCATTTATTTTGCTGGAATATGTGTGTGGTACCCGTTCATCCCCAGCAGATTGGGTCTTGTCTTCAGCATTTAGTTTGTTGAAGCGCTTCTTGGCATCTTTGCATTTTGCATATGTCATCATATTTGCATATACCAAAACGTGTAGCATTTCCATGCCGTATGGAGCATTACGCCATTGTCAAACATATGCATTTTGAAACATAAGCCAGGTTGGTTACCTCGTTGTTTTCAGGTGTTATCCCTTGCAGGGGAGTGGGATTCTTGTTCATAAAGATCTCTAGATATTTAAACTCTCAGCATAAGATAGGTGATGATAATGTTCGTCCTCTAACAGAGTTGCTTGGTTAAGTTTCTCTTTGTCCCCAGTGGGATTATTCTCAGGTTGCTGTTACGTCAGCATCGAAAGATTTCATGCCTTAAACTTTTGGAGGTGTCACTAGTGATTTCCCCACAGAGTGGTGTGGTTAAGTCTCTCGTATTCCCCAACAAAGTATTCTTCAAATGTATCCGTGTTGACGGAATTCTCGCCTGTGTGGATAGAGATTGTACCTGTGTTGACAGTGATTGTTGTCTGTGTTGACGGAATTCTCGCCTGTCTTGACAGAGATTGTTACCTGTGATGGACAGAGATTGTACCTGTGTTGACAGTGATTATTGTCCGTGTTGACGGAATTCTCGCCTGTGTTGACAGAGAGTGTTACCTGCGCTGACAGTGATTGTTTCCCATGTTGACGGAAGTGTTACCTGTGCTGACAGTGATTGTTTCCCATGTTGAACGAAGTGTAACTTGTGTTGACAGTGATTGTTACCCGTGTTGACGGAGTTATTGTCCGGGATCGACGGAATTGTCCCCAGTGGAGTTGTTACCTGTGACTGACAGAGATCGTTATTCCGATTATGGACGAAATTGTACCCGTGTTGATGGAGTCTTTCCTCGTGTTGACGAAGTTTAGTCCAGTTGTGGACGAAGTTGTTTCTTGCAAAGTTAATTTGATTCCTGTGGCGTCGCACAGGAGGTGAATGTTGAAATCCCAAGATGATTGATCAGTTGTTGCCGTAACAACTGGGTTCAGCATAACGGATGTTGTTCCCCAAGCAGTTTTTGCTGTGTATTTCTGTGGTAGGCAAATTTCTGAG
Organism: Lathyrus sativus; assembly: GCA_963859935.3. Taxonomy (NCBI): domain Eukaryota; kingdom Viridiplantae; phylum Streptophyta; class Magnoliopsida; order Fabales; family Fabaceae; genus Lathyrus; species Lathyrus sativus. The sequence continues at coordinate 236,049,968 of OZ012741.1, forward strand.
TTTCTTGGTATTAAACCGTCTTCTACCTCGATTGTTTGAAGGTCGTTCGCTCTTCAACCAATCGGGTCCAAGCCGTTTTAATAGGGGCAGCTGTTGCACCCCAAAATTTGCTCAACCTTTTCTTACCTGGTTTATGTTTCATTGCATTATCATCTGCACAGTTATATCATTTGCATATCATGATATCATTCATATAGTAGGGGATCAATCTTATTCTTCTCAAGAGAAGACTAGCAAGAGATCTCATTCAAGATTGAGGAGTGGTCAAAGTCATCAGAAGGTGGTTTGAGTGCCTAAGGGTTTAGATGTTTTAGTGTGAATCTTCTCCTAACTTGAGGATCAGCTGAAGACCCTCAGAGGGTTGTGAAGTTTTGAATGTGAGAAGAGGATGTGTATGGATCTCATAGAATGCCTAGAGAGCCATGGGAGAGTTTAATCAAGTCCTTGTGTCAATTGCAAGAGCCATAGTTGAGGTGCAAGCAATTAGGGTTTCATCTGGATCAATTCTAGGTCAACTGGGCAATTGAAGGGTATCAAAGCCTACTTTTAGGTCATGGAGTTCATGGAATGATATGTTAATACATTTGTGGTGTTGTGCCAAGATAAAATCAAGAAGATTCAAGAGTGTGGGAAGTTGCTGAATTAGGGTTTCAGTGCAAAATCCCCTGTTTAGTGCCTAACTTCATGACCACATAAGTCAAGATACAAGTTTCAAATGGATCTTTGGCTAACATGAAACTTGTAGAGCATCTCAATACCTTTAATTTGAGTACTATAAGTCCTCAAGGGGATTTATAGAACTCAAGTTATGACCCAGACAAGTTACAAGTCCTCAGATGCCTCTGAAATTTGTCTGTGAAAATCATCTGACTTCAAAGCTATTTTTGACCTAGAAGGAAGTTTCACCTGAACATTTGTCCAACAAGAAAGTTATTCCTCGTGGTCTTAGCTTTCTAAATTATACTAGAAGTCTTCCATATGATTTTTAGAACGCAAGTTATGAGGTTTACAAGTCAGGGGTATTTTGGGAAAGTGAGATTATATGTCATTTTCAATCTTAGGCCAAAATCTCCAACTTGCACTTGTCAAATGGATTTTTGTTCAACATGAAAGTGGTTCAAAATAAGGTTTTTAAGCTATCCAAGAGGTCATGATGGATTGATTGAGCTCATAGCAAGACTTGGTTTGAATTGGTTTCAAAAAGGGAAATTTTCAAATGGATTAAGGAGGGAAAATGCCAATTTTGAGTTATAAGACCAAAACATGTCAAGTAACCACATTTTTTGAATGGAAATTAAATTCTAAGCACTTTGAAATTACCAGAATTTTGAGTTTAGGCCATGTTTCATGAGTTGTCATATGGTTTCTTCATTTGCAAGTCACATAGCCAAACAGTTTACCAATGCAATTCAAGCACTCCTTTTGGTCGGAATGCACTCACAAGGCAATTTGCAATTGAAAGGGAAGATTCTAGAACAGTGTCCATGGCAAAATTGTGACTGTCATGTGCAACTTCAAGAGCAAAATCAGAATTTGCAAATTCATGGATTGGGCTTCAAACACACTTCAAAAGCCCATAAAAACATTCTATATATTCATTGTAGTGAATTCAGAGTGGTTTTGGCATTCATTTCGTGAAGAACACTGAAGTTGCAGTTGAAAAATTCCAAGAAGCAAGTGAAATCGTGTTTTGAGTTCTAGGCTGATTCAGAGCAAATTGAAGGTTGAAGCATCATCCTCTTGCATCCTTGAAAGATTCTGGATAGTTTTAAAGCTTGATTCGAGTTCTAGCTACCTCTGTTAGTGGATCTACATCAGGTTAGTAAACTTCAAAATTCCTCTTGATTTAGGGAGATGTAGTTCATATTATGCATGTGGTTAGTATCTAATAGAGGAATAAATCGTTTCTGGATTGAAATTGGAGCAATTAGTGACAATTTAGGTTGAAGTGAATTTTCTGTTTCGACATGAGTTGATCGGATCTTAAGGCTATAACATGATTTGGATAGATCAGGATAAACTATGAAGCATGAGGAACATTTCTGTATCATTAGATTTGCAATTGGTGATGTTTGATTTGGATGATATTTCTGAACTTTGATTCGTGTTTTAAAATCTATGGAGAGTTAGAGCATTTGAGTAAGAGATTTGAGATCCTGATGAAATTCTGGAGAGATTGATGTAAGGATTGTTGATGTTTGATTACCTGCAACCACCTGCTCACCGAAGAAGACGACCGGAGTCTTCTCCGGCCACCACACTGAGTCTCACTCAGGCCAGGTTGAATTTTGGAGAAGATGAGTCCATAGCCATCAGATCTTGCCTTTGACCTTGATTGACCACCAGATCTAATGGTTGTGTTTTAATCTGAGAAGTGAGATTTTTAATCCAAAACGCAGGCGTTTCATTTAATGCGTTGGCACGCTCCTGGCTCTTGGATTGCTTGACCAGTCTCCTTATCCAAGCGTTGTGTTTTATTCTGAGTTTTATTATTTCTTTTATTCATTTAGTTTATTTTAAATGCTTTATTGATTCAAAAAATCACCATAAATTCAATTTTGATCCAAAATTTATTTCAAAAATATCTCCATGATCTTGAGAGAATTTGTGATTTTCTGAAATCAATAAAATGCATTTTCATGCATTTTTCAATTTAATTTGATTTTTCTTATTTTTGTTAATTCTTTAATATTTGCATATTTGACCATCTGTTTTGTTGAATTTTGTTCTTCCAATTGGTGATGAATTTGGCTTTGATTTTTTAGTATGTGTTAGGGTAGACATGTATGTTCCCTTAGAATGTTTGTTAGAATTTTAGAACAAATTTAGGTTCTGTTTTAGGTGTTGAGATTAGAGCCTTCCCAAACTTGTGGATCACCTTGATACCCTTCAATCTAGAAATTATTTAGGTGACTTAGAAGTTGGATTAGGCTTTAATATTTTAACCTTAGGTTGTCCAAACATGTATGTTCCCCTAGGAATTTTATTAGTATTTTACAACTTTTTTTTTCTATTTTTGTTGAATTTTGCAAGTTGCTTGTGCTTGTGGTGTTCTATTTTGTGTGCCTTTGCTTGCTTGGTCTTGTTGGTGACTTTGGAGCTGGATTTGCTTGGATTCCTTCTTGGGAGGCCTTCTGTACTTTGTATAGCTGCTATGGCTTGAATATTGGAGCTTGGAGTTGAAGTTTCCTTTTCTTTTAGAAGTTGTTTTAGGAGGTTAGTAAATTAGGGTTTTAGGAAGAGCCATTAGAACTAGCTTTGATTCTTTCATCAAACATAGAATGCATTGTGTGCTTCTATTCTATCCAATGATGTAAATTCCTCCTAGGGAAACTCCATCTCTCCTTTGGAGGGATGTGCGGTATGCCTATAGTTGAGTAGAGCTTTGAGGATACCCTTCCATTTCAATGTTGGTACTTGATGATTTCCTTTGGTTTTCATTTGGTTCTTAACATTGCAACCTTGATCTTAGTGATTAATCCTCTGCTTGGAGTGTGCTTGCTAGAGCTTGAAGATGAAGTTTAATTAAGCTTGAAGATAGAAGTTAGCTTGAATATGAAGCCTTGTTACTGTTAACTTTGTTGTCAAGAGGATCTGTTGTTTAGAGTTGTTGTCTGATGAAGACTGTTGCTGCTGTTTGGGCTGCTTTCTCTGTTTCTTTTCTTGTCTGTTTGCTTGTGTTGTTTACCTCTAGGTTTAAGGTGGAGCTTGTCTCCTCTTGCCTGTTGTTTTCTCCCTTGCCTCTCTTATACTGTTGCATATCATGCATTTTACTGTTTACTGTTTACTGCTTGCTTTCTTTTACTGTTTTCCCCTAGGATCTCTGACGTCCTCTGTGCATGAGGGAATTATGGTAGACATTAGGTTTTGACCCATGCATGATAACTGTAGGTAGATTCCCTTTCAACCATAGTTTTAGGGTGTCTTTCTCATCTCCTCTCGAAACAATTCAAAAACACAGTAATAAGGTTGATTGAAGTCATACGTTACGAGCCTTAAGCTATCTGAGAAAAGGTTGGTGGAGGGTCTCTCTCCAATAATCTGGATGTTAGTGTGGTACCCTTTGGGTGACATACGAAGCGTTCACTCCTGGGTCATAGTCTCTAGTACGACTGAGATTGCGAACATCCTAAAAAACAGTTCTTTCGTAAAAAACTCAAACAAACATTCAAACTCTATTTTTGTCCTCTTGGACCCTTAATCTGGAAAACCCTTTCGTAAGGAGATAAAAAACTGTCAGACAAACTTGTGTCTTCCGTAGCCCGAACTACGTTTTCTCTGATCTTTCATGCCGTATGAAAGTACGGAGGCACGAGATGCGACATCTCGGAGAGCAACCTTCCCCCCTTTAACCCGTAGTTAGGCGAACTACGTTGACTCTGATTTCTCGTTCCAGACGGGAATACGTAGGCATAAAGTGTGATACTTTGCCGAGTCATTTTCTTTTCTTTTTAGACCAGACCTTTAGAGTAGATAGATAAATATACCCTTAGATAGAAAACAAACGTGGATCCCGTCGAGTAAGACGGACGTGAGGGGTACTAATACCTTCCCCTTGCGTAACCGACTCCCGAATCCAGGATTTGGTTGCGATGACCATTCCTTTCCCTCTTTGCGTTAGGTTTACTCTTAGCGTTTCCTTTCCCTCTTGTGGGATAAATAACACACAGTGGCGACTCTTCTATCATGGTCGGCGCCAATTTTCACAGTAGCGACAGAAGGTTCGCTAAGGGTTCGCTGAGCGAGCGAGGTAGCGAATAAAGTCAAAGGCTTCTGTTTGCCTTCGTGAGCTTGTTCGTCGGGCGAACAAGTAGCGAATACTCGCTTGGAGTTCGCTAAGCGAGCAGGTGGCGAACGTGTCAGGTTGTGTTTTCTTTAATGTTTCCATCCGAGGTCGGGTTTCCGACTTAAATTTGATTATTTTCTTGCTCGAGGCATCGATCATGCTGAGTTATATTATGTTGTGGGTAGCCGTATGGCGTGAATCCTAGATTGTGAATTGTGGAATGTGTATGTGGCCATTTGGCAATTTTATGCAATTGTTCGAATTAAATGGGAATGCATGGTGATATTAATGTGAATGCGTATATTTGTATATAGTTGTATAATATGAAGAATGCATGAATATGTTTGTAAACATTTGTGTATTCTAAGAGTGTATTGAGTCGTGTTGCATGTGTAGCATCATGATTGCATTCTTGTGTGTCTGATCCCGCGTAGGATCTGCAGAAAACTCGTGTGCCCTTGTAGGGTGTGAGTGATGGTTTAGTTACTTTGATCCTTAGTAGGATCTGCAGAAACGATTGTGTGCCCTTGTGGGGTATGAGTGATGGTTAATTTTGATTCCGTGGAGAATCTGCAGAATAGTTGTGTGCCCTTGTGGGGTGTGAGCAACCGGATTGTGTGCCCGTGTGGGGTGTGAGCAATCCTGAAACATCGTGTGCCCATGTGGGGTGTGAGCGATGGGTGAACATCGTAGGCCTGACGCGGAGTTACTTCGGTAACGAGCGATGGTTCCATTTTGGTTGTTCAATATAACCTGTTGAACGAGTCGGTACAGCATTTGCATCTGCATAGAGTCGTGAGTCGGTCTCTATGAGTTGCATTATCATCTTTATATGATGTTTTGGTGAATTGAACATAATTGTAAATGTGTAAGTGAAACGCTATGAATTGTGAAGCATGAATTGGTGAATGTGATTGATTATGTACGTGTACATTGTGATGTATCGTGACAAGTTGTGGTGAGAAATGTGAATTGCGTGTATATTGTAATTGTGTTTTATGATACACATGATTTTATGCATTGTTTGTTATGATAATGTTTCTCACCCTTCTGCTGTTTTATAATGCTCTATGAGACATTGTAGAGTAGGATGCTGGAGGTCTTTTGTGAAGCGAGTCTTCATTTCTTTCGGTCAGATGGCTCTGATATGTAACTCTGGGTAGTTAGGAATTGTTTTGATTCTTTTGTGATACATCTGTGTATGTATCTGTTGCTGATGAATTGAATTAATCTGAATGTTGTATATGATGCTTATGTCAATGAAGTTATTTCAATGTTTAGATGTTTCCGCTTTATTCTAAATATTGATATGTGGGTTTTAAGCAATATGTTTTATTTTTAGTTGAGATTTACCCATTTTGTTACATATCTTTATGAGCAGGTATTATTTATGTTTCGTTTCGATGATAATGTGATGCGCCTCTTTTATACCATGTTTTAATTTATACTCTGATGAAACTTTTATTAATTGCTTATATGATTTTATTTGATTATTTGGGGATATATAAAGGGGGTGTTACATTAAGTGGTATCAAAGCCAGTGTTGAGTCAGTTGTGTCTGTCTTCTTGTTGTGTTGGTTAAACAGTTGTTTGACCTTGTTGTTATTTTTGGGAATCCTCAGAATATGGCTGGTCGTAATGACACTGCTATGGCTGCGGCATTGGAGGCTATGGCAAGGGCGGTGTTAGGTGTGCCGAATGTGAATGCGAATGATGAGTTTAGAAAGAATCAGCCGCCTGTATTCAAAGGAAGGTTTGATCCTGACAGTGCTCAGATTTGGTTGAATGAGGTTGAGAGAATCTTTAGAGTTATGAATTGTGCTGAAGGAAACAAGGTGAGACTTGGGACTCATATGTTGAGGGAAGAGGCTGATGACTGGTGGGTCAGTATGAGGCAAGTTCTTGAGGTGGATGACGAAGAAATAACTTGGGATTTATTCCGCACTGAATTTTTGAGAAAGTACTATCCTGAGAGTGTGAAGGGTAAAAAGGAAATGGAATTCCTTGAGTTGAAACAAGGAAACATGTCTGTGGTAGATTACAAGACTAAGTTTGTGGAACTAGCTAAGTTTCATCCTCATTATGCATCTGTTACGGCGGAGTTCTCTAAGTGCATTAAGTATGAGAATGGCCTGCGTCCGGAGATAAAGCAAGCGGTGGGTTACCAGAGGATACGAAGATTTTCGTACTTGACCGAATGTTGTAGGATTTTTGAAGAGGATAGTAGAGCTCGTTCTACTCACTACAAGAGTTTGAGTGAGAAGAAAGGCAAGCAACAAGTGAGGAGTGGACCTTATGTGACGCCTATTGATAAGGGCAAGTGTAAGGGAAACTTCGATAGGAAATCTGGAGGTGGAAGTTCGGGTGCAGTCAAATGTTACAAGTGTGGCGTGATGGGTCACAAATCTTTTGAGTGTAGGAAGTCTACGGAGAAGTGTGCTACTTGTGGAAGTTTTGGACATACCACTTATGAGTGTAGGAGGAATGTGGTAAAGTGTTTTAACTGTGGAGAAGTTGGTCATATTAGCACCAAGTGTACCAAACCAAAGCAAGCTCAGTCGGGTGGAAAAGTATTTGCATTAGCCGGTTCAGACACTACTAATGCAGATCGCTTGATTAAATGTACGTTCTTTATTAATAATATGCCTTTAGTTGCTATTATTGATACTGGAGCGACTCGTTCATTCATTTCTCTTGAATGTGCTAAGCGCTTGGGTTTGCGCATGGTTTCTTTGAGTGGTGGCATGGTTATTGAGACTCCTGCTTCAGGGTCGGTAACTACTTCTTTGGTGTGCGTAAGTTGTCCCTTGACCATGTATGGTAAAGACTTTCTTATGGATTTAGTGTGTTTGCCGTTGGAAGGCTTGGATGTGATTTTGGGTAAGAATTGGTTGCAATTTAATAGAGTTCATTTAGATTGCTATCATAAGTTGGTGAGGTTTCCTTCTTTGGAAGATGATGAAAGTGAGAGTTTTCTATCCACTAAAGAGTTGAAGAAACTTTTAGCAGACAAAGCTCAATTGTTTGGTTTATTTGCATCATTGTCGGTAGAGGACAAGGTTGAACTTGATGTGTTTCCAGTAGTGTGTGAATTTCCATAAGTGTTTCCGGAGGATGTTACAGATGTACTGCCGGAAAGGGAAGTTGAATTTTCTATTGATCTAATTTTGGGTACTAGACCAATTTCGATGGCACCATATCGTATGTTAGCATCAGAATTGGTAGAGTTGAAGAAGCAGTTGAATGAATTGTTAGAAAAGAGATTTGTTAGACCAAGTGTTTCTCCTTGGGGTGCGCCGGTATTGTTGGTAAAGAAGAAAGATGGAAGTATGCGGTTATGTATTGATTATCGATAATTGAACAAAGTGACAATTAAGAATAAGTATCCGCTTCCTATAATTGATGATTTGATGGACCAATTGATTGGAGCACGAGTTTTTAGCAAGATTGATCTAAGATCAGGTTATCACCAGATTCGTGTGAAGGAAGGAGATGTTCAAAAGACGGCTTTTAGGACACGGTATGGACATTACGAATATTTAGTGATGCCATTCGGAGTTTCTAATGCGCCAGGTGTGTTTATGGAGTACATGAATTGTATTTTTCATGAGCAGTTGGATCGTTTTGTGGTTGTGTTTATTGACGACATTCTGATTTATTCTAAGTCTCAAGAAGAGCATGAGGAACATTTAAGAATTGTGTTACAGATTTTGAGGGAGAAGCAATTGTATGCCAAATTGTCGAAGTATGAGTTTTGGTTGTCATAAGTGAGCTTTCTTGGGCATGTTATTTCAGGTAATGGTATTAGTGTTGATCTGTCTAAGATTGATGCGGTAATGCAATGGGAGACTCCTAGAACAGTTACAGAGATTCGAAGCTTCTTGGGCTTGACATGTTATTATCGGAGGTTTATTGAAGGGTTTTCGAAGTTGGCACTTCCGTTAACGCAGTTAACTTGTAAGGGGAAGACTTTTATTTGGGATGTTGATTGTGAGAAGAGTTTTATGGAGTTAAGGAGAAGATTGACAACAACGCCGATCTTGATTTTGCCGAATCCTACAGAACCTTTTATGGTATATTGTGATGCTTCTTTGACTGGTTTGGGTGGTGTTTTGATGCAAGATGGGAAGGTTGTGGCTTATGCTTCTAGGCAGTTAAGAGTGCACGAAAAGAATTACCCTACTCATGATTTGGAATTAGCAGCCGTGGTATTTGTGTTAAAAATTTGGAGGCATTATCTGTATGGTGCAAGGATTGAAGTTTTTAGTGACCACAAGAGTTTGAAGTATTTATTTGATCAGAAGGAATTGAATATGAGGCAAAGAAGATGGCTAGAGCTTTTGAAGGACTATGATTTTGGATTAAATTATCATCCGGGTAAGGCAAATGTGGTGGCCGATGCCTTAAGTCAGAAGTCTTTGCATGTGTCCGCAATGATGGTAAAGGAATGGAACTTATTGGAGAATTTCAGAGATTTGAGTTTGGTTTGTGATATGACGTCGAGGAGCATGAGACTTGGTATGCTTCATATCACGAAGGATTTTCTTGCAACCGTTTGCGAAAGGCAAAAATTGGATTTGAAGTTGATTGACTTGATGACAAAAGAGTATGAAGATTTCAAAGTTGATGATTTTGGAATTTTGAGGTTTCGTGGTTGTATTTGTATTCCTGATGATGCGGAATTGAAAAGAATGATATTGGAGGAAGGACACCGTAGTAATTTGAGTATTCATCCGAGAGCAAATAAGATGTACCAAGACTTGAAGAAGATCTTTTGGTGGTCTGGGTTGAAGAGAGATGTGGCTCAGTTTGTGTATGCGTGTTTGACTTGTCAGAAGTATAAAGTGGAACATCAAAAACCTATTGGATTAATGCAACCGTTGGATATCCCAGAGTGGAAATGGGATGGTATCTCGATGGATTTTGTTACGGGGTTGCCGAATACGCAGAGAGGTCACAATGCAATTTGGGTGATTGTTGATAGACTTACTAAATCTGCTCACTTTATTCCGATTGATATTAGTTATCCTTTGGAGAAGTTAGCTGAGATCTATGTTCGGGTGATTGTGAAGTTGCATGGAGTTCCCAAGAGCATTGTATCGGATAGAGATCCAAGGTTTACTTCAAGGTTTTGGGAAAGTTTGCAAAAGTATTTGGGTTCGTAGTTGAGATTGAGTTTGGCTTATCATCCGCAAACAGATGGTCAAACCGAAACGACAATTCAATCGTTGGAGGATTTGTTACGAGCTTGTGTGCTAGAGCAAGGTGGTGCATGGGATAGTTATTTAGCGTTGATTGAATTCACCTATAATAAAAGTTTTCATTCGAGTATTGGTATGGCTCCATTTGAAGCTTTGTATGGTCGAAAATGTCGAACACCTTTGTGTTGGCATGAGACTGGTGAGAGGTCGGTGGTTGGACCGGAGTTGGTACAGCAGACGACGGAGAAGGTGAGGTTGATTCGAGAAAAGATGAGAGCTTCTCAGAGTAGGCAGAAAAGTTATCATGATAAGAGAAGGAAGGATCTTGAATTTCAAGAGGGAGACCATGTGTTTTTGAGAGTTACGCCGGTTACGGGTGTGGGTCGTTCTTTGAAGTCGAGGAAGTTGACTTCTCGTTTCATCGGTCTGTATCAGATTATTGCACGAGTTGGTGTTGTGGCTTATCATGTGGCGTTGCCTCCGAATCTTTCGAAATTGCATGATGTGTTTCATGTTTCGCAACTTCGGAAGTATGTTCTGGATCCGTCACATGTTATCCCTATGGACGAGGTTGAAGTAAGAGATAACCTTACAGTGGAAGCTTAGCTGATTAGAATTTTGGACCGTGAGATTAAAAAGTTAAGAGGCAAGAATATTGCGCTTATGAAAGTAGCATGGCGAGGTGCTGCAGAGGGTGATATGACTTGGGAATCGGAAAGTAAGATGCGAGAGTCGCATCTAGAGTTGTTTGGATCAGGTAATATTTTCGAGGACGAAAATTTCTAAAGTGGGGGAGAGTTGTAACGACCCGATTCTGAATTTCCCATTATTTTGTTGAGTCTTTTAATTTATTCAGTTAATTGTTATTTTATTATGGAATTATGTGATAATATGTTATGTGTGTATGTTGTAGCATTTTATTATTTGGAGAATTTTGGGAATTAATTAGAGGGTGTTTTAGATAATCCTTGATTAGTAGTTATTTTGAGAGAAATAGAGTAGAAAGAGTATAAGTGGAAAAGAGAAAGAATAGAGAGAACAGAAACCAAAAGGAAAGAAAAAGAAGAGAAAGAAAGGAAGAGAAGAGAAAAGAGGAGGAAGAGGAGAAAAACCTAGAATCATCAAGAATCCACTTCTAAGCTTTCGATTAATCGGGTAAGGGTGTGAAACTTTATTATTCTTGCAATGTGTATGATTATGTGTGTTCTTGTTGGTTTTGTTTTGGATTAGGGAGAGTTTTGCTCATTTTTCATTTTAGGGCATAATGAGTTTAATCGGTAGAATGGATTTTTTATCGGGTAGAATCCAATGTAAGTAATGTAGAATAGTCAGGGTATGATAGACTAAGGCTATTGGAACTGATTTAATGAGAATCGGTTGGTTTTGGAGAGGTTGGGAAATTCTGAACAGTGAGGAATTTTTGGTTCGCAGACACTCGCTAGTTGTTCGCTAGGCGAGTTGGTCGCGAACGTTCGCTAAGCGAGCAATAGCGAATAGGTAGCGAACGGTCCCAGACTTGGACAAAATGCATATTGTGGTGTTCGCTGGTAGCGAATGGGTGTAGCGAAGGTTCTCTAGGGGTTCGCTGAGCGAGCGAGGTAGCGAACGAAGTCATAGGCTTATGTTTGCCTTCGCGAGCTTGTTCATCGGGCGAACAAGTAGCGAATACTCGCTAGGAGTTTGCTAAGCGAGCAGGTGGCAAACGTGTCAGGTTGTGTTTTCTTTAATGTTTCCATCCGAGGTCGGGTTTCCGACTTAACTTTGATTATTTTCTTGCTCGAGGCATCGATCATGCTGAGTTATATTGTGTTGTGGGTAGCCGTATGGCGTGAATCCTAGATTGTGAATTGTGGAATGTGTATGTGGTCGTTTGGCAATTTTATGCAATTGTTCGAATTAAATGGGAATGCATGGTGATATTAATGTGAATGCGTATATTTCTATATAGTTGTATAATATGAAGAATGCATGAATATGTTTGTAAACATTTGTGTATTCTAAGAGTGTATTGAGTCGTGTTGCATGTGTAGCATCATGATTGCATTCTTGTGTGTCTGATCCCGCGTAGGATCTGCAGAAACCTCGTGTGTCCTTGTGGGGTGTGAGCGATGGTTTAGTTACTTTGATCCCTAGTAGGATCTGCAGAAACGATCGTGTGCCCTTGTGGGGTATGAGTGATGGTTTATTTTGATTCCGTGGAGAATCTGCAGAACAGTTGTGTGCCCTTGTGGGGTGTGAGCAACCGGATTGTGTGCCCGTGTGGGGTGTGTGGAATCCTGAAACATCGTGTGCCCATGTGGGCTGTGAGCGATGGGTGAACATCATAGGCCCGACGGGGAGTTACTTCGGTAACGAGCGATGGTTCCGTTTTGGTTCTTCAATTGAACCTGCTGAACGAGTCGGTACCGCATTTGCATCTTCATAGAATCGTGAGTCAGTCTCTATGAGTTGCATTATCATCTTTATATGATGTTTTGGTGAATTGAACATAATTGTAAATGTGTAAGTGAAATGCTATGAATTGTGAAGCATGAATTGGTGAATGTGATTGATTATGTACGTGTATATTGTGATGTATCGTGACAAGTTGTGGTGAGAAATGTTAATTGCATGTATATTGTAATTGTGTTTTATGATACACATAATTTTATGAATTGTTTGTTATGATAATGTTTATCACCCTTCTGCTGTTTGATAATGCTCTATGAGGCATTGCAGAGTAGGATGCTGGAGGTCTTTTGTGAAGTGAGTCTTCATTTCTTTCGGTCAGATGGCTCTGATATGTAACTCTGGGTAGTTAGGAATTGTTTTGATTCTTTTGTGATACATCTGTGTATGTATCTGTTGCTGATGAATTGGATTAATTTGAATGTTGTATATGATGCTTATGTCAATGAAGTTATTTCAATGTTTAGATGTTTCCGCTTTATTCTAAATATTGATATGTGGGTTTTAAGCGATATGTTTTGTTTTTAGTTGAGATTTACCCCTTTTGTTACATATCTTTATGAGCAGGTATTATTTATGTTTCGTTTCAATGATAATGTGATGCGCCTCTTTTATACCATGTTTTAATTTATACTCTGATGAAACTTTTATTAATTGCTTATATGATTTTATTTGATTATTTGGGTTATAGAAAGGGGGTGTTACACAACTCGCTTAGCGAACACTCGATATCATGCTCGCCTAGCGAACGTCTACTCCAAAACCCCAACTGTCCAAAACTCTCCGAAACTCTCAAAATCACCCGATTCTATTCCAACAAGTTCCAGTAGTCTTAGCCTAACATTCCTTGACTAAACTACACCCAAAACTCTGAATTCTAACCGTTAAATCATTGATTCCTACCGATTAAACCATTTTGACCTAAAAATGGAAAATGAGCAAAACTCTCCAACAATCCAAACCAAATAATCAAAAACATACATAATCATACACATTAAGAAGATAATAAGATTTCACACCCTTACCCAATTAAATCGAAGCCTAGATGTTGTTCTTGATGATTCTTCAAGTTTTCCTATTTTCTCCTCTTCTCTCTTTCTTTCTCTTCCTTTTCTCTTCTCTCACTATTTCTATATCTTTTCTTTCCACTTATATCTCTTTCTATTCTATTTCTCTCAAAACATCTATTAATCCATTTTCTCACAAAATATCCAAGTTAACATTAAACACTAAATGTCTAAAATACCCTCCAATCTATTTTCCCCGAAAACTCTCAAAATCGGTAAAATAGCATAATATGCAAACATAACATATTAACACATAACTTCCACAATTTAAAATAATAATCATCCAAATAAATCAAGAAGACTCAACAAAATGGGAAATCAGAATCGGGGCGTTACACATAACCCCTTCTTCATCAACCCATGCTATCAACGGCTGGACCATAGTTCTCAACTGTTCTTGCCCACTAGCAACGTTCTGCATCAATTCTATGAACTGAGCCATACGAGCCCTGACCTCCTGTAACTCGGCTTGCACCTGATCCATGATCTTCTTTTGATTCCCCCTTGTTGAATACCTATGAAAAATGGGTTCTTCAATCCTGTAACTGTTGAAAATCGAGCAAAAATAAGAACAAGAACCGCTAAGCACACCTGCTATGCAACAGAAAATGCAAGATGCAAGGATGCAAACATGTATATGAGTTCACAGTAAAATTTACCCTTTGATACTAGTTTCCAAGCAAATAAGAAATAGTTGAGATGAATAAGTTTACTACGAACAAATCATGAATTGTATCAAGTCGAGACAATACGAAGCAACAGTGAGAAAGATCAAAATACACAAGTACTGATCTCATCGAACAAGTATGGTGATGATCAAGATACATGAAAGCAATGACAACATCATATCAATAAACCCTAACAACCATGCTCATTGCTCCAGACCAAGGCTTCCATGAGCATTGCCTTTGTATCTGGGTGGTCTAGTATGGCAACCAGTTCCCTAATAAGGACACTCCTTCTGGATATCACCTCCCTGAGATAAAGACAAAGATCCTCTCAAGCGTCTTCACCAAAAGCATCTTCCAACCTGGATCTCTTTACCTCTGCTTGAACCTTCAGTTCCTCTAAGGTTGATAAGGTATCATGAAGCTTTTTCTCTACCCTGTATCTATGGGAAGACTCCACCCCTACCTCTCTCTCTTTGAATTTGAGTTGTGTCTTCAACCGGTCAATCTGAATACGAAGTTAATCCTCCCTCCCTTTGTTGGCAGTCAGAGTTGCACTCCATTGCTAGTTGAATTTAGATATCTCCAGATAAGCTCTATCTAAGTCCTCCTTCTTATGCTTTAAAATGCTGCAAGTATTGTTTAGATCTTGACCAATCCGATCTCGCATTTTGAGGTGCTCAGATAACTCTTTCTCCAAGTTGACTACAAACTCTGATTTCTTCTTAGCCAAATAAACAGCTTCTCCTTTGTCACGCTTCAACTGGCTGATCTCTTGTTTCGACTCTTTATTCTCTTTGTGCAATTCTTCATTTTCTGCCCAAAGCTTGTTATATCTCAGGATGTCAACTGTCGTAGGCTCCTCAATGACTAAAGGATATAGGGGTTCTCTGATAAGAAAAGGTAGCAATACTTTCTCTACTCTCTTCTGGATCCAATCCAAATAAGGGTCAAAAGCTCTGCAGTCACTTTTACTCAAAGAAAACTTTCCTTTTCTGTGAATTCTCCCCCACAGATTCCTGCACTTCTTCTTCTTTCGGGGCTCCCCTCAAGGCATAACCAAACTGTCTGACAGCGAGAGAAGGGTTGTAGTTGATCCCACCTTTTCTCCCTATCAGAGGCACATTAGGAAAACTCCCACAACTAAAGATAATCTCCACACCAAGTAGATCTCGATTAAACTAGATAATATCCTTAAATGTCAGACCCATAAGTCTCTCTGACCACTCATATGTATCTTTTGTATCAACAAAAGCTCTAATACGAGGGAGATGATCCATGAAGCATTTGTGGAACAATGATGCACAGCAAGAAAATTTTTTCCCTCTCATCTTTTTATTTTTGTAATGCACTTAATGATACAAATCCCCTAGGAGAGTAGGTACATGGTTCTTGGAAGCAAAGATGTGAAAAGCGTCCATATCAATGAAATCTAGTATATTGGGAAACAAGACAATACCATATATGCACAATGCCAGAATAGCCTTGAAAACTACCCAGCAACCTTTCTTAGCAAAATACTAAGCCTTACCCACCAATAAGGATAAAGGAAAACCAGAGACTCCACTCTTGCAGACCACCTTATCCACCAGATCAGACTTGCTCAAATAAAGAGCACTGGCCAACTTCTCCAGATCAGGTTCCTCCTCAGAATGAAAGAAAGGCATCTCCTCTAAGACTGGAACTCCCATCAGAAAAACAAATTCCTCCAAAGTAGGAACTAGAACAAAATCAGGAAATGTGAAACTGCGCAACTGAGGGTCATAAAATTGTAGCAAAGTATGAATAGCTCCTTGTTCATAACTTATGACTTTATGGACGAAGCTCAGAATCTTCTCGTAATCTCTTTTGAAGTCTTCCATGACACCAGCACTAGCCATGGAAATAAGACCAAATAAGGTCTTAACTCTAGTAGTGGAAACTTATAGATGATAGTCTTCTTCAATTAAACTTCCATCTTAACAACCAACCAGATCACTAGAATCAACAGGAAAATAAGAACCTGTCAACACACATACATGTTAATGCAAAAATGATTATGCAAATACAAACAGGGGATCAAGGTATCCAAAATTATTGTGTTGTTAACTGAGTTGAACCAGTGCTTCGCTTAGATAAGAAATCTAGAATACCAGGACACTCAAGATCAAAAGTCTGCTTTGACAAAAAACCTGGTTGGTTGAAAGTCAAGGTTTCCTAGAAAACCCTTCCCACTAACAAGTAGGACCTAGTTGTCGCTACCGCAAAAATAAGGTGACGGCAAAACAGAAGATTCGCCACCTTTCGTTATTTATCACACAGAAAGGGAAAGGAAATGATCGGAAATACCTGACGAAAAGGTATAAGACAAGGTCATCGCAACCAATGTCTGGATTCGGGAGTCGGTTACGCAAGGGGAAGGTATTAGCACCCCTCACGTCCATCGTACTCGATGGGATCCATACTTGTTGTGTTTATCTGACGGGTTGGTTTTATCTATCTACGCTAAAATTCTGGTCTGATAAGAAAAGAAAATGACTCGACAGAACACAGCAGTTCTATGCCTACGTATTCCCTTCTGGAACGAGAAATCAGAGTCAACGTAGTTCGCGTAACTACGGGTTATGGGGGAAGGTTGTTCGCCGATATATCGCATCTCGTGCCTACGTACTTTCACACGGTGTGAAAGATCAGAGCAAACGTAGTTCAGGCCAAAAAGAGACACAAGTTTGTCTTTTTTATCCGAGTAGGGTTAACAGACGGTTCCAGCAGTTGGTGTATGCGGTAGAACCGGGAGTTAACAAAACTCTCCTTATGAAAAGTGTTTCCAAGGATTAACAGGTCCCAAGGGACAAAAATAGGTTTGATCTTTGTTTTCTGTCTTTTACGGAAGAAGTATCTTTTATGGATGTTTGCAACTAATATCGCACTAGAGACTATGACCTGAGAGTGAATGCATCGCATGTCACCCAAAGGGTGCCATACTAAACATCCAAGCTATTGAAAAGAAACTCTTAAACAACCCTTTCTCAAGTAGCTTAAGGCTCATAGCGTACGACATCAATTAACCTTTATTACTGTGTTTTGATTTGTTTGAAGATGAGAAGAGAAAGGACGCACTAAAGGGGACTAATCAAATCCTAAAGTTGTCATGCAAAGTTGATCCTATGATTGACGTTAGGAGGGAGCTATCTAATGTTATCATGCATGGTTAGAACCCTGATGTCTGTCATAACTTCTCTTGAACAAGAGAAGTCAGAGTTCCTAGGGGAACATGGCAAAGGAAAGCAACAGCAAAAGAAATAACTGTAAGTAAAATGCATGCAATGCAACAATACAAGCAGAAGGAGACAAACTCAACTTCTAGAGCACACAAGTAAAAGCAACACAAAGCACAGGCAAGGGAGATAGACTCAACCTTCAGCCAATAAGCAAAGCCAAACAGTAACAGACAAGCAGAGGGAGACAGACTCAACCTCTAATGCAGACAAGCTAAGGGAGCTCAGCTCAACCATTCAATGCACTTAGGCCTAAGTCAACTATATGAAAGCCTAGTCTAATGCAACACACCAAACAGTCACACAAGTACAGCAAAGCACTCAGAAAATACAGCAAACAAGACAGCAGACAAGCAGCCCAACATCAAAGCAGCCTAACAACAAAACAAACCAACAGTCTATAGTTTGACCTCCATGCTCAAGCTATCTTCAAGAGAAGACTTCATCTTCAAGCTTAAAATGATCCACCAAGAGAGATGATAATCAACATCCAGATGATTGCATGATGATGGGAAGCATGATGGAAACCAAGGGGCACTCTACCATACATCTAAGATAGGCATCCTCAAAGGTTCTACCTTTTGTGATATGCCACACATCCTTCCAAAGGAGGGATGAGGCTTCCACATAGGGACCTTGCATCATAGGATGGGAATGGAAAGAAATCAAGGCAATCCATGTTTGTGAAATAAGGAAACAACTTCTAAGGCTCTACAAAACCCTAATCCTACAAGCTTAAGGAAAGTTAACTAAAAGGAAACCCAAAACACCAAATTAAGCACACAGAAGTTCTAACAAGTCTAAAGCACTATCCATAAGGAATGGGAAACTTATTTCATGCTAAGGGTCACCATTGAAGTCATTCTAAAGGAAATGTCATGTTAGAAGCAACATAAAACTAGTCCAATTGTTAATTCTCAGTAAAATATGAAATCAAGTCCTAAAATTCTAGGGAATTTTCTAAGGGATCCTAAGAGGGTTAGGGACTTATGGTATAAAATCCAGGTATTGAATCTAAAGCGAAAGTCACCTAAGAATTTCTAAACCTAAAGTTATCAAAGGGGAACCCTAAAATGGAAGGTCATGGGAACCTAATTCAAAAACAGTCCTATTGTTTGCTAAAAATTATGAAATAAATCCTAGGGGATCATGCACATCTATACTAATAGCCAGCCAAATCTTAATTCTAAATTCTATACAAATTAATCATACAAAAATCAACAAAAACACGAGGAATTATGCCAAAATTAAAGAAATAACGAAAATAGAAAAATGCAAAATAAATGGAAAAAACAACCAAAATGAAATATAAAAGCATCAAAAAATCAAGAATCACCAGAGGATCACAACCATATTTTTTCCATAATTTTCTGATCAAAAATGAAATTAATACAAATTTAAAATGATAAAAGCAATTAAAATAAATCCAAAATGAATAAAAGAAAATAAAATGTTGAGGAATAATCAGGGGCGTTGGATATGATTACTGGTCAGCTAATCCAAAGGCTGAAACACACGCCAGCGCATTAATGAAACGCACACGTTTTGGACGGCAACGTGATCCATCAGATTGGCATACAAAGTCAAGGATTTTAAACTGATCTAACGTCTCACAGGTCATCTTCTTCGTTTAAATAGGACATGAGAGGGAAATTCAGAGCGGTGGCCGGAGAAGACCTCCGGTCGTCTTCTCCGGCGAGTCAACAGTGCCAGGTCATCCAACCTTCACTAACCCTAACAAAACCTATACCGTTCTCTTCATTTTTTCACCTTGATCAAGAATCTAACCTCCATTTTTGCTAATTCTCCATGGATTTTGAAACACGAACTCAAACAGAAAACTCATCACAATATTGATCATCACCAAACTCAAAATTTTCTCCAAAGATCTTCTCCTCATCTCACCAGGATCTCTCTGATCTCTTCAAATCTCATCATCTCTCAACAAACAGCCAGATATGAACTCCAACAGAAATGGTGTCACACCTTGAATTGTCATCAAACTTCACAAAACCTATCCTAAAACGATCTAGTCATCTTCCTAATGCTTAACCTCATTTCAATTCATGTTATATCATCCTAAAACTAGAGCAATTGTGAAAGTTACCAACCTGAATTGCAGCTTGAAATTGGAGCAGTTGTGATGCGATCCTTGCTTTAATCTTGTGCAGATTCGTTCAAGGAACTATGCTTAAGATGATAGAATCCAAGATTTTCTCTGAATTGCTCTGAATCTGAAATCACGATTTGCACTTTTGCTCTTGAAACTCAACCTCCAATCTCTGGTTCCAACTCCAAATGATCACCCACCTTGCACTGAATCCCCTTCTGAACTTATATAGAGGTGAATGGAAGGTTCTAGAGGCCCATGGAAATCCCAAACTGTGATATCCAAAATTTCAATTTTGCTTGAAAACTCAAACATGGCATACACGATCCTGAGCTAGTTCCTTCTCCAAGAATCTTCTCTTGTAATGTCTATGGCCTGTTGAAAATGAATGGACAGGATTTCACCATTGTTTGTATCCTATGGCCAAGATTTGAGGTGTAACTTCCTCATTAAGTAACAAAGTAAAACACCATGAAATAAACCTCAAATTGAAATTCCATTAATGCCAAATTGTTCCAAATGATGTTTCTGGTCAAAATGAGTACTCATTTGGTCTTGTTTGAACACATATGATTAAATTTGAATTTTTTCAATTAAATGCCTTTTAAGTTCCCCTTTGTCAAATTTCTTCAAACCAAGTCATGCCCTAAGCCAAATCAATGCCTCATGGATACACGATTGACCTTAAAATCCCATTTTAAGCAAGTTTTGTGTTGGACAAAACTTCATTTGAAATGCGCAAGATAGAGAAAATGACCTATAATGTCAAATGACCTATAATCTCACTTTCCCAAAATGCCCCTAACTTGTAAACCTCATAACTTGAGTTCTACAAATCAAATGGAAGACTTCTAGTACAATTTGGAAATCCAAGACCAAGACCTACAACTTTCATGTTGGCCAAAAGTTGAGGAGAAACATCGTTCTAGGTCAAAAATTCCTTGGAAGTAGGTTGACTTTTGCAGACAAATTTCACATTCATCTGATGACCTGTAACTTGTCTGGACCATAACTTGAGTTCTACAAATCCAATGTAGGACTTCTAGTACTAAAATTAAAGCTAAGAACATGATCTACAAGTTCCATGTTGGCCAAAAGTTGAGATGAAACTTGTATCTTGAGACAAGTGGTCTTGAAGTCAGGCACCAAATAGGGGATTTTACCCTGAGAACCCTAGTTCAGCAACTCCTCACACTTGGAGTTCTTCTTCAATTGATCTTGGAATAACATCTCAAATGCCTCAACATAACATTCCATGAACACCCTGACTTAGAAATAGGTTTTGATCCTCTTCAATTGCACAGTTGACTCAAGGTTACTCAGATGAACCCTAATTGTAACACCCTCAACTATGGCTCTTCACACTTAGCAAAATGACTTGACTGAGCTCAACCATGACCCTCAAGGTACTCCATGAGCTCTATCCACATATCCTATCCATGATCAAGGCTTCACAACCCACTGATGGTCTTCACTGGGCCCCCAAGTTAGGAGATGAACCACATACTAGCATCCAAACTTCTCAAGAACATAACCCACTTTCTGATGACTTTGGTGACCTCTCAAGCTTGAATAAGACCTCTAGATAGGCTCCTCCTGATATAAACCACACCTGATCCCCTTCTAAATGAATAATGTTATGCTATGCACATGCTAGATCAATGATATGATAATGCAATGAAACATAAACCAAGTAAGAAAAAAGGTTAGGCAAATTTTGGGGTGCAACAGCTACCCCTATTCAAGCGACTTGGACCTGACTGGGTGAAAAGCGAACGACTTTCAGACAATCAAGGTAAAAGACGGTTGAATACCAAAGAACCCAGAAAATTCCTAACCAAAGAAATAAACTACACAAACTGCTTGGGGAACAAAATCCAGACAATTGAATCCAGTTGTCACGACAACAACTGATCAATCATCTGATACAGAACCTGATTTCAACATCAACCACCTGTGTGACACCACAGGCATTGAATCCATATATCGTGTCAACAACAATCATTCTTCAAATATACGCTACAATAAGCAGGCACCGAGCCCCAGGACCGTATCAAAATACCATCCTTGACTTTCATCTCCGAAAAATGGGCAAGCACTACGTAAAGCGTGAATCGCCAATGTACTATCCTTGACCTTCTATTACCGCAGAAACGGGCGAAGAACTAAATAAAAGTGCTAATCTGGCATTCGAAGACTTGAACGAACAACTCCACGGGACCATCTCCGTCAACACGGGTAACAACTCCGTCAACACGGGTAACATCTCTGTCAACACGGGTAACATCTCCGTCAACACGAATAACATCTCCGTCAACATGAATAACAACTATGTCAACTCGGGTAACATCTCAGTCAACACGGGTAACATCTCCGTTAACACGGGTAACAACTCTGTCAACACAGGTAACATCTCCGTCAATACGGGTAACATCTCCGTCAACATGGGTAACATCTCCGTCAACACGGGTAACAACTTTGTCAACACGGGTAACAACTCCGTCAACACGGGTAACCCCTCCGTCAACACGGGTAACATCTTTGTCAACACGGGTAAAAATCTCCGTCAACACGGGTAAAAATCTCCGTCAACACGGGTAACCTCTCCGTCAACACGGGTAACATCTCCGTCAACACGGGTAAAAATCTCCGTCAACACGGGTAAAAATCTCCGTCAACACGGGTAAAAATCTCCGTCAACACGGGTAACATCTCCGTCAACACGGGTAAAAATCTCCGTCAACACGGGTAAAAATCTTCATCAACACGGGTAAAAATCTCCGTCAACACGGGTAACAACTCTAAAGGTTTAATCCATGAGATTTTCTTTTCCGCTGACGTAACAGCAATCCGAGGAAAACTCTACTGGGGAAATTCTGACGTCAACTGACAGACACTTACCTTGACAACAGGTAATGACTTCAAAGGTCTAATCCATGAAATCTTTTTAACGCTGACGTAACAGCAATCTGAGGAAAACTCCGTTGGGGAAGAAGGGAAACTTAACCAAGCAACTCTGATAAAAGCACACATGATAGGACGAATGTTATCATCACATATCTCACGTCGAGCATTTGAATATTCGAAAACCATCCTGAACAAGAATTCCACTTACCTACAGGGAAAAACACCTGAAAACAAAGAGGTAACCAACCTGGCTTATGTTTTAAAATGCATATGTTTGAAAATAGCGTAATGCTCCATATGGAATGGAAATGCTACATGTTTGGGGTAGATGCTATGCACGATGCAAATGCAAAGGGGCGTTCCGGCAAATAAATGCCGGAGGAACGAAGCCAAACTTCCGCTGGGGGGAAGAAACAATCCTGCTGGGCGATAGCTTAACAAATCTGGCGTTACAAACTCTGCAGAGGATGAACAACCTATTGGAGGAAAGACAACCTGTTGGGGATAGCTTAACAAATTCAGCGTTACGAACTCTGCAGAGGATGAACAACCTATTGGAGGAAAGACAAACTACTGGGGAACAGAAAGAACAATCCTGCACGGGGATGATCTTTACAAACCACTGACAACCCGATTGTACTCTGTGAGGACTTCGCTGGGGATCCAAGGTGCACCTGAGCAACTGCTAGGAATGCACATACCTGCCTGACTGCTTACTCGTCTGCCTCTAACTCTTCTCGGGATATTTATGCGAATTCCATCCGTTGGGGAGGAATAAGATCACCTAGAGCCTGCTCCTACGTTAAGGGACTCTGGCTGGGGAAACACGATCCCTTGGCTGTTTGCTTCGAAGGTAACGACACTGCAAAATAAGAACGAAACAAGACAATTCTACACAAAAGGAACTATCTTGGT
Source organism: Lathyrus sativus (assembly GCA_963859935.3). Taxonomy (NCBI): domain Eukaryota; kingdom Viridiplantae; phylum Streptophyta; class Magnoliopsida; order Fabales; family Fabaceae; genus Lathyrus; species Lathyrus sativus. Next base: position 236,073,327 of record OZ012741.1, read on the forward strand.
CAATATCCGTGACAATTGTTCAGTTAATTCAAAGTTTTAACAATTATTGGTCGAGGCCTGCAAGTTTATGCACGTGCAAGTTTATCAAAAAGATCGGCGTTTTCCACAAACAAAACAGTAAAAGTTAAAACAAACATCAAGTACTGAATAGTATGCGTTTATTGATAACGGGCCTGTAAATAGGCGAAGCTTTTACAATGGATGCAACTCCTGAAAAGAGGAAGTTACAAGACAAATACGAATATGTACAGAGGTACAAAGAAATTTGTATCTATATCGACAATGTGGTACAGACAAACACCATGAGCTGATCCTCCTATGACTCGCCTGAATCTGACGCTTTCCTGATACTCCGTCCTCGGAAGAGATTGACTTGGATAATCGACCCTCAAGTACTCCCAAACCACTAAGCAATGCAGTATCAAACTCGGACGGCAGTCATTTGCTTTTTCAATCCCTAACTTTTTCCTGAATCGCCCTTTGCGGGATTTCAATTCACCGGGATACCCTTTTTTGCCGAAGTCGCCTTTTCAGGTTTTCGACTTCGCGGGCGTACATCTTTTCAATTTTATCCCTAATTTTTTCTCAAACCTTTTTCTCTTTATTCTTGGTTCGCCAGAATGCCCCATTTTTTCCTGGACTTTCTTTTTTCTGCCCAGCGGGTCTCTTTAAGCAAAGTATTTTTTAACTGCGTCCGAGTTCACAGGGGATGAAAAATCCTCACCATCCATGGTGGACAACAATAAGGCTCCTCCGTAGAAGACCTTTCGAACGATATATGGACCTTCATAGTTAGGAGTCCATTTGCCCCTGTGATCTGATTGTGGTGGGAGAATCTTCTTCAGCACAAGATCGCCCGTCTGAAAGCTTCGAGGGTGCACCTTCTTGTCAAAAGCTTTCTTCATCCAGCTCTGATATAACCGACCATATGCGATAGATGCAAGTCTCTTCTCATCCATCAAGCTAAGCTGATTCAGTCTATTCTTTATCCACTATGCCTCATCAAGTTGGACATCGAGCAAAACTATTAAAGAAGGAATCTCAACTTCCAATGGTAGGACAACTTCCATACCATACATCAGTAAGAAAGGTGTTGCCCCGGTTGATGTGCATATCGTCGTACGATAACCGTGTAAAGCGAAGGGCAACATCTCGTGCCAGTCTTTATATGTTACAACCATCTTCTGAACTATCTTCTTGATGTTCTTATTGGCCGCTTCGGCGGCGCCATTCATCTTGGGCCGATAGGGAGATGAGTTGTGATGCTCAATCTTGAAATTATGGCACAATTCCTTCATCATCTTATTATACAAGTTCGAACCATTGTCAGTAATGATTCTTTCGGGGATTCCGTATCTGCAGATGATGTCTTTTTTTATAAACCGGGCTACTACTTGCTTGGTAACATTGGCGTATGACGCTGCTTCGACCCATTTGGTGAAGTAATCGATAGCTACCAAGATTAACCGGTGTCCATTGGATGTGGTGGGCTCAATCTTCCCAATCATATCAATGCCCCACATGGAGAAAAGCCACGGGGACACCATAACATTCAGAGGGTTTGGCGGCACATGAATTTTGTCTGCATAAATTTGGCATTTATGGCATTTCTTTGCAAACTTGAAACAATTTGTTTCTATCGTCAGCTAATAGTACCCTGCTTGTAATAACTTTTGAGACATAGCATGTTCGTTGGCATGCGTGCCAAAGGTACCCTCGTGGACCTCCTCCATAAGCAGATTAGCTTCTTTCTCATCCACACATCGCAATAGCACTAAATCAGGGTTTCTCTTGTACATAACACCATCTGGATTCAAGTAGAAATTGCCAGCCAATCTCCTAAGAGTCTTTTTATCGCGGCTGGATGCCCCAGTCGGATACTCTTGGTTCTTTAGGAAATTCTGGATATCAAAATACCACGGCTTGCCATCGGAAGCTTCCTCAATGGCGAATATGAAAGTGGGCCTATCAAGGCGAGAGATAACTATTCTGGGAGCCTCATTCAAGAAGTTAACTTTGTACATCGAAGACAATGTCACAAGGGCATCTGCCATCTAATTTTCTGCCCACGGCACATGGTGGAATTCTACTCTGTCAAAGAAAGGCAACAACCTCCTTGCATAATTCATGTACGGTATCAGATTAGGCTGACGAGTCTCCCATTCTCCCTTGATCTGGTTCACGACTAACGCGGAGTCTCCATACACATCAAGATTTTTAAACCTCAAATCAATTGCCTCCTCGAGACCCATGATACACGCCTCATATTCAGCCTCATTGTTGGGAACTGGGAATGTCAATCTGGCAGTGAACGGGATGTGCGTCCTATGGGGAGTAGTAATGATTGCCCCAATTCCACTTCCATATGAATTAACAGCCCCGTCAAATATTAATTGCCATTGGGAACTCCGCTTAGGACCTTCACCATACAATGGCTCTTCGCAGTCTTTCATCTTCAGGTGCATGATGTCCTCGTCAGGAAAATCAAACTTCATTGGTTGGTAATCTTTGATTGGCTGCTCGGCAAGGTACTCTGACAGAATGCTACCTTTGATAGCCTTTTGCTAAACATACTGGATATCATACTCTGTCAGTACCATTTGCCATCGGGCAATCCTTCCTGAAAGCGCCTGTTTTTCAAAGACATATTTGATCGAATCCATCTTCGAAATCAGCATGGTTGTATGATTTAGCATGTATTATCTCAAACGTTTGGCAGCCCAAGCAAGTGCACAACACGTCTTTTCGAGCATTGAGTAACGGGACTCACAATTTGTGAACTTTTTACTCAAGTAATAGATCACATGCTCCTTTCGTCCAGTCTCGTCATGTTGACCGAGAACACAACCCATGCTATTCTCAAGAACCGTCAAGTACATGATCAGAGGTCTTCTGGCTACTGGGGGTATCAATACCGAAGGTTCTTGGAAGTATTCTTTTATTCTTTCAAATTCCTTTTGACAATTTCCATCCCAGACAATCGCCTGATATTTTTTCAACAGTTTAAACATTGGTTCACACGTGGCTGTGAGATGAGATATGAACCGGGCAATATAGTTCAACCTCCCCAAAAAGCCACGAACCTCTTTCTCTGTTTTTGGCGCTGGAATTTCTTGTATCGCTTTTATTTTTGCAGGATCAACCTCAATTCCTCTTTCACTAACAATGAATCCCAATAGCTTTCCAGATCTCACCCCGAAGGTGTACTTATTAGGATTCAGCCTCAGCCTGAATTTCCTAAGTCTCTCAAACAATTTCAGAAGATTCACTAGATGCTCTTCCTCTGTCTAGGATTTGGCAATCATATCGTCAACATAGACCTCGATCTCTTTATGCATCATGTCATGAAAGAGTGTCGTCATAGCTCGCTGATATGTTGCCCCAGCGTTCTTCAAACCAAAGGGCATCACTTTGTAGCAGAACGTTCCCCACGGGGTAATGAAAGTTGTTTTCTCCATATCCTCCGGCGCCATCTTAATTTGATTATAGCCCGAAAAGCCGTCCATGAAGGAAAACACAGAGAATTGAGCAGTATTGTCGACCAATACGTCAATATGAGGAAGCGGGAAGTCATCCTTAGGGCTCTCCTTGTTCAGATCCCGATAGTCAACGCACATCCGCACCTTACCATCTTTCTTTGGTATAGGTACTATATTGGCGACCCAAGGAGGGTAAGTTGTAACAGCTAGAAAACCAGCATCCCACTGTTTTTGTACTTCCTCTTTAATCTTTACGGCCATATCTGGTTTCGTTCTTCTGAGCTTCTGCTTGACCGGCGGGCATTCTTCACGCAATGGCAAGCGATGGACCACAATATCAGTGTCTAGCCCAGGCATATCATCATAAGACCAAGCAAAGATGTCACTATACTCTTGAAGCATCTCGACAAGTCTCTGCTTGATATCACTTTGCAGCACAACCCCTACCCGGACATTCCTGACAACTTCCTTCGAACCCAAATTAACGAACTCAATTTCATCCTGATGAGGCAGAATGATTTTCTCTTCTTGTCTCAAAAGTCGAGTCAGCTCTTCTGGTAAGTCGTCGTCCTCAACAATCTCTTCTTCGGCTTGAAGTATCGGATGCTCAAAGTCGAAGCAAGTCATAGGGAGTTCTTGATCGGTGTCATCTGAAATATGGATCCTGCAAGAGAAAGGGTTAAATGCTTCAAATGATATGCAAACGAAGCACACACCCACGTTGCCATTTTATTGATAAAAATAAAAATAGAACAACAAGGATCACAAAATTTGCATGAGAAAAACGCCTTTATTTGATGATTAAAGCAAAGCATACACATAAACAAGTAGGCCATGAAATAAAATCACTATGCCCCGGGTAGGACATAGGATTGTACAATAATCGAAAAAACAAGGCATTATTGTTTCGTCGTCACTTGAATAAAGTCCCGAATAGACCAGTTGCATAGGCTTTGTCCTGGCTCGCTGGGCTTGATCCACGAATCCATGTCACAGTCGCTATCTTCATCTCCACTATCAGACACATCATTAATCCTTTCAAAACTGACTCCTCCTGGAGTAAACATAATCGGCCCCTTGAACTTTGGTGCGCTCTGTGACAAAGATGACGACGACGGGCGATATCCCAAGCCGAACTTGTCCTGCTTAAAAGGAATCTCCAGAACTGGACCCCAACCTTTAGTCTCCCTGGCCTGAACTGCCGCTTGGGCTTCTCTGTATGAAGACATAGCCACCTCTGGCCCATTGCTTATGACATGAGATTTGTCTCTGATCAGCACCCCTTCAAAAGCTTGGCACAATGTCTCATGGATTTCACCATCCACTTCGACATATTTGAACGACGACAGGTGACTTACCAGGATACCTTCTTCCCCATATACGGTGACAATGCTACCACCGACCATATACTTAAGCTTTTATTGCAACGTAGACGTTACAGCCCCTGCAGAGTGAATCCAAGGTCGTCCAAGCAAACAGCTATAAGCTGGCTGAATGTCCATGATGTAAAACACAGTATCAAACACCTCTTGATCGACCTGGATTGGCAAAGTCAATTCTCCAAACATGGACCTTCTAGTCCCGTCAAAAGCTCTCACCACCAAATCATTTGGCGTGCATATTATACCTCGGGTATCCAGCTTCAACAGCGCCTTCTTGGGCAACACATTCAAGGACGATCCAGTGTCAACAAGGAAATGAGACATAACAGTGCCCCTACACTCAACTGAAATATGCAACGCACTGTTGTGGTTGCGGCCCCTGGGTGTTAAATCAAAATCTGTAAAGCCAAGGCCATGCCCCGCGTTCACGTGCGCAATCACTCCTTCGAGCTGATTGATGAATATCTCCTGGGGTACATAAGCAGTGTCAAGAGCTTTCAGCAAGGCGTTCCGATGAGCTTCGAAACAAAGCAACAATGACAAAATCGAGATTTTGGAAGGCGTCTGTTGCAGATGATCGACAATTTTATAATCACTCTTCTGGATTAATCTCATAAATTCTTCCACATCCTTAGTCAAAGCCTCTTTTTCCATCTCTTGAGAAGGTCCTTCTTCATTGACTTTACCCTTCCCTTTGGCAATTCTCTCAGCTTCTACTTCTGGTGACGTAAAAATTCTACCGTTGCAGGTTATGCCCCCCGCCCCCACAAGGTTATCAACTGATCCTACCGGCGGGCTTTCCAGGTTAATCTTTTCTCCATTGCAATAAACTTCCGCCCCATAGTTCCAAGGGATGGCTTTAGTGCTTTCGTATGGAATGGGTCCAGCTTTGGTTATGGTGATAGTCGGTCTCTTGGGAGGCGCAGATATCTTGACAGTCTTAAACGGGATCGTAACCGTTGCAACTTCGCCCTGCCTTTCAGCTATTGCCTCAACAGGCTTCTCTTCAGCAGTACGGTCGAATTGCAGCGTTCCTTCATCAATCAAACCTTGAATACCTCTTCTTAAGTTATCACAACCCTCAGGTTGGGCTAAACAATCAACACAATCTGCATCACAACCAGGGAAAACTTCCCCTTTCAGCAACATGCTCTTTACACAACCCAGAGGCGTCTTCAATTCATCTACATTTATAACCAAATTTAGACTGGTATCTTCCAAGATTGCACCCACCTGCGGAGATCCGTGAGACGGCATCGGATTTTTCTCAATGTTGGGTGCCTCATTACCAAAGTTTATAGCTTTCCTATCTATCAGGTCTTGCACTTTGTGCTTGAAGGCATGACAATTCTCTATGCTGTGACCGGGTGCCCCGGAGTGGTATTCGCAATGTACATTGGCATCATACCCAAAATGAGGCGTGCCTTTCGGCGGAGCTAACGTCCTTTTCTCAACAAGCTGCAGTTGTAACAAAGTTGGAAGAAGCTGAGCATACGGTACTGGAGGCACATCAAATACTCTTTTCACGGCCCTATCTCTATCCTGAATTCTTCGCTGAGCAGGAAGCTGCTGGCTCTGCTGCTGCTGCAGCTGTTGTTGCTGTTGTTGAGGTACGGGAATTGTCACACTAGTAATCTATTACTGACGGTATTGGTTTCGACCTCTACCTCTTCCTCGGGAGCTGTATACTGAATTAGTATCCCCCTGCTTCTTATTCCCAAAAACCTTTTTACCACCTCCAGCTGAGGTCGATTCTCCTGCTTGAATCTTACCGATCTTGACGCCGTTCTCTATACGTTCCCCCAAGAGTATCATATCAGAAAAACAATTCATAGTACAATTAAGAAGCCTGTCATAATATAAACCAGAGAAAGTGCCCACAAAAAGATCCACAAACTCACGCTCTACCATGGGTGGGTGCACCCTAGCTGCAAGCTCGCGCCACCTCTGGGCGTACTCTTTAAAACTCTCGCCATTCTTTTAAGAAAGATTTTGAAGTTGGACCCTGTTAGGCGCAAGGTCGCTGTTATATTGGTAATGCTTTACAAAGGCTTCCTCCAACTCCTTCCAGCTACCGATCTGAGTGGGCTCCAACCCCATATACCATTCAAGTGACGGTCCAGACAAGCTATCTTAGAAAAAATGCATCAGCATCTTTTGGTCGTCAGAGTAGGCAGACATTCTCCGATAATAAGACTGTACATGAACTCGTGGGCAAGTATCCCCCTTATACTTGTCGAAAGTAGGCGCTTTGAACTTGAGTGGCACCCTCAAGCCAGGAACCATCCCCATACTAGCCATGTCCAACCCCATAGAATTCTGATTAGCAAGACCTTTCACTTGTTCCTCCAACAGCTTGAACCTTTGGTCATTGTCTGTGGGCATCTCAAGATCCCTGCCCGACGAAGAGAAAGCATCATCTTGACAATCCTCGCCCCAATGAGAATCCCCATAATCATACCCAGCGTAAGCAGCATTAAGACCAAAGCCAGTCTGATTGAACCTGGGACCATACCCCCCATTACCAAAACCGTGATTAGCAGCACCTGGACCAAAGCCAGCGTTGTAGGCACCCATCCCAACACTGTTGTTGCTTGCGTTGCCAAAACCTGCATTGCCAAAGCCCTGATTGCCGCCACCAATACCTACACCAGTGTTTCCGGAACCAACACCAAAACCAGCATTCCCAGTTCCAACATTAAAACCAGCATTTCCAGCTCCAACATTACCGTTGGTTTCCACATGCCAGTTACTATTACCAGTCACATTCCCATTCCCAGCTCTATTACCGTTCTCAGTAGTATTGAGGACGACCACCGGTACAGCATCACCCGCTCGGGGAGTCTCTCCATGAGGAGGATCAGTAGCAACTCCGCCATGTAGCACACCTTACCATCGACTCGTGCAATCAGAGGCTACACCAGAGTCTGAAGCTGCTCTTGGCCCTTGGTCACAGTTTCCATAACCTGCATGAACTGTGCCATCCTATCGTGCATCTTCTGCATCTCAGTTTGCATTTGATCCATAGCTTTTTTGCAGTTACCTCTTGTAGAGTAGCGATGAATTCGCTGATCGACAATCCTGAAACCTGCATCGACAGAGGGTTAGAGAAACAGCTCAAGGTATCTATTATGCAAAGGGTTTATGCAAATGCAAACGTGTGTCTGTGCTTTAGGGAGATTTCTCCCCCGATTCTAGTGCCAGAGTGCCAGTGCTGATAATAAGAAGTCTGGATCCAGTCATGGAAATAACGTCTCATATATATATGAGGCCTAACAAGGCAGCATACAATGTCACTGAATACATGGGGAATCAATAACATGACCTCGACCAACAATCCTGGTGATGGTCAGCCTACAGCAAAGATCAGAAAATACAAAGGGTTACAAAGATAGTAAAATGCGATAACAGGCACGAAACTCTTCTAGAAACTCCTTCATTTTGGGATGATCAGGCCGAGTGAGTAACCCTTCGACAAGTAACTCCCTCTGCATGATGGTACACTGGAGACCTTCAACAGAGTCTTCCCACGCACCTTGGCTAAAATAGTCTTCTAACCTTCACTTCTTAGACTCGAACATCTGCTTGCGATCTTTCAGGTTAGCGATAGCCTTGTTTAGCATGTCTTCAGTGGCATACCTACGAGCAGTTTCCTCATCAAACTTCTTCTCGCCGGCCTTTAACTGAGCCTTCAACTTGGAGATCTGTTGCTTCAGTTTGTCCTCCCGCTCTTTGTTGTTGGCTATAGTGGCATTCCACTGCTGGTTGAATTTGGATATTCTCCGATATGCATCATCCAGATTTTGCTTCTTGGTGGCAAGCACATCGTTGACAGATTTGAAGTCCAAACCCAAACGTTCACGGTCAGCTATCTGTTTGGTCAAGTCCGTCCCTAGCCGATTCACCAGCTCTGTCTGCTTTTTGAAGGAGTGGACGGCTTCGTTTCTCTCTCTTCTAAGCTGTACCAGCTCTCTCTCCAACTCCTCGTTGGTCTTTTTCAGCTCTTCCTTATCAGCTAACACCTGATTGTACTGCTGAATAGACACTGTAGTAGGCTCTTCGACCACTGGAGGGCACTCTTGCTTGGCAGGTGGAAAAGGCATCCCTATTGTTTCTGCCATGTTCTTAATCCAGGTCACGTAAGGAGCATAAGCCTGGCTATTGCTCTTACCCAACAATGTTTTCCCTCGTCTACTGATATCATTCCATGCATGTTGGAGCTTAGCTAACATATCCCCCTCTAGAAGCCCTGTGAGGTACAGAGATTCCTGCACTTCTTCGTCTTTTGGCGAAACTCTCAAAGCGTACGCAAAATGTCTGACAAGTAGAGAGGGATTATAGTTAATACATCCTTTTCTTCCAATCAAGGGAACATTAGGAAAACTACTGCAGCTGAATATGACTTCAGTACCCAGCATATCCCGATCAAACCAAACAATGCTCTCTGCTGATAAGCCCTTCAAGCGCTCAGACCACTCAGTTGTGGCTGCTGATGAAGCAAAGAGACCCTTCTTGGGCAGGTGACTATCAAACCATCTGTAGAGTAAGGGCACACAACACGATACATTCTTACCCCTTCTATTTTCGTTCTTGTAATGGACGGAATGATATACATCACCAATCAAGGTAGGAACTGGATTCCCTGGTGCGAAGATATGGAAGGCGTCCAAGTCTATAAAGTCCGGCATGTTGGGAAACAAGATGATGCCATAAATGCAGAGGGCGAGAATGGCGTTGAATGCGATTCAACAACCGTCTTTAGCATACTATTGGGCTTTCCCAACTAGAAACTGCAGAGAAAATCCAGGGACCCTATTCCAACTGGTCAGAAAAAGCTCTGAGGCATCCAGATGAAAAGCAACAGTTAGGTTAGCCAGATTAGGCTTAGCATCCATGTGAACAAACAGCATCTGACTCTTAACTGGCACACCCAACAACTCAGCATACTCTTCTAATGTAGGTGCAAGAACGAAATTCGGAAAAGTGAAGCACCTCAACAGAGGGTCATAGAACTCCAGCAAGGCATACAACCCATTCAACTCATATACCGAAGGTTTACGAACCAGACAGAGTAACTTCCCATAATATTTCCTGAATTCCCCTTTCACTGTATCATCTGCCAAGGCAATCAAACTAGACAGCAAAGCAACATCTGGGGTAGGGAGCTTGTAGGCCACATTCTTCTTCAAAGATCCCATGCTAGCACAACAGAAAGCAAGAATTACCGGAACCGGGGGATAATATATGCACCTGCAACACAGACACACGTTAATGACATGCAAATGAGTATGCAAAATGCAAAATGAAATCATGCAACAGGGGATCAAGAATGTGCTATTGAGGAGACCGAGGCTCTGTTTCAACACAATCACAACACTGCTCTGATAATACAACCCTGAAGAGGACCAATAATTATGCACTATCGAGAACAACCATATCTCTGATGATAAGAACCCTCTGATACCAACAAAACTGATTCACTGTCAAGAAAACCAGGTAATCTGAAGGTTAAGGTTTCCTGCAATAACCCGACCCCGCTCACAGGTATGGACCTAATCCACTGACACAGGTATGGCATCCTATGTGTTTCCCAACGTCACAGACTTTCAAGAAACGATGATACGATACCTAGAAGGTGTGGCATCACCATCTCTTGAAGCGACCTCACTTAGCTGAGTCACAAATGATCGGTCCCCAGAGTCGACAATCCTCCAAACCAACAACCCCTCAAGCCCAAAGGGTCGGAAAAGAAGTCAACCAAGAGAATCTCGTCTGAGCGTGGATTTCGTGAGACACTAGTACATGCAAAGCATGCACACGCCCACTACTTTCCACAACTAATGCTAGGTATACACTCAAGCCTGGGTCTGGCTTATCACTCATCAGATCCCCTTCCCACAACAGCATAATAATGATATCATACTGGAAAAAAATGCGGAAAGTAAAATGCGATAAATAAATACAAACCCAACAGATAAAAACGCAAGCGCTAGGATTGACTCGCATAGGGGATAGGAAACGGTCCCAGCATATGGGATGGGAAAAATCCCCAGCAGCTACAAACTCCCCAGCAGAGTCGCCAGCTGTCGCTACCGCGAAAATAAGGTGTCGGCAAAACAGAAGAGTCACCACCTTTCGTTATTTATCCCATAGAAAGGGAAAGAAAATGATCGGAAATACCTGACGAAAAGGTATAAGACAAGGTCATCGCAACCAATGTCTGGATTCGGAAGTCGGTTACACAAGGGGAAGGTATTAGCACCCCTCACGTCCATCGTACTCGATGGGATCCACGCTTGTTGTGTTTATTTGACGGGTTGGTTTTATCTAACTATGCTAAAAGTCTGGTCTAAAAAGAAAAGAAAATGACTCGGCAGAACACAACAGTTCTATGCCTACGTATTCCTGTCTGGAACGAGAAATCAGAGTCAACGTAGTTCGCCTAACTACGAGTTACGGGGGAAGGTTGCTCGCCGAGATATCGCATCTCGTGCCTACGTACTTTCACACGGCGTGAAAGATCAGAGCAAACGTAGTTCGGGCCAAAAAGAGACATAGGTTTGTCTTTTTTTATCCGAGTAGGGTTAACAGACGGTTCCAGCAGTTGGTTTATGCAGCTCGCTCGATGGAGACTTAGGCGTTTACCGTTTGCGGTAGAACCGGGAGTTAACAAGAATCTCCTTATGAAAAGGGTTTCCAAGGATTAACAGGTCCCAAGGGACAAAAAGAGGTTTGATCTTTGTTTTCTGTCTTTTACGAAAGAAGTATCTTTTATGGATGTTTGCAACTAATATCGCACTAGAGACTATGACCTGAGAGTGAATGTGTCGCATGTCACCCAAAGGGTGCCATACTAAACATCCAAGTTGTTGAAAAGAAACTCTCTAACAACCCTTTCTCAAGTAGCTTAAGGCTCATAGCGTACGACATCAATTAACCTTTATTATTGTGTTTTAATTTGTTTGAAGATGAGAAGAGAAAGGACACACTAAAAGGGAATAATCCAATCCTAAAGTTGTCATGCAAAGTTGATCCTATGATTGAGGTTAGGAGGGAGTTATCTAATGTTATCATGCATGGTTAGAACCCTGATGTCTGTCATAACTTCTCTTGAACAAGAGAAGTCAGAGTTCCTAGGGGAACATGGCAAAGGAAAGCAACAGCAAAAGAAATAACTGAAAGAAATAATTGTAAGTAAAATGCATGCAATGCAGCAATACAAGCAGAAGGAGAAAAACTCAAATTCTAGAGCACACAAGCAAAAGCAACACAAAGCACAGGAAAGGGAGACAAACTCAACCTTCAGCCAACAAGCAAAGCCAAACAGTAACAGACAAGCAGAGGGAGACAGACTCAACCTCTAATGCAGACAAGCAAAGGGAGCTCAACTCAACCTTTCAATGCACTTAGGCCTAAGTCAACTATATGAAAGCCTAGTCTAATGCAACACACCAAACAGTCACACAAATACAACAAAGCACACAGAAAATACAGCAAACAAGACAGCAGACAAGCAGCCCAACAGCAAAGCAGCCTAACAGAAAAACAAACCAACAGTCTGTAGTTTGACCTCCATGCCCAAGCTATCTTCAAGAGAAGACTTCATCTTCAAGCTTCAAATGATCCACCAAGAGAGATGATAATCAACATCCAGATGATTGCATGATGATGGGAAGCATGATGGAAACCAAGGGAATCTGTCATGGCACTCTACCATACATCTAAGATAGGCATCCTCAAAGGTTCTACCTTTTGTGATATGCCACACATCCTTCCAAAGGAGGGATGAGGCTTCCACATATGTACCTTGCATCATAGGATGGGAATGGAAAGCAATCAAGGCAATCCATGTTTGTGAAAGAAGGAAACAACTTCTAAGGCTCTACAAAACCCTAATCCTACAAGCTTAAGGAAAGCTAACTAAAAGGAAACCCAAAACACCAAATTAAGCACACAGAAGCTCTAACAAGTCTAAAGCACTATCCATAAGGAATGGGAAACTTATTTCATGCTATGGGTCACCATTGAAGTCATTCTAAAGGAAATGTCATGTTAGAAGCAACATAAAACTAGTCCAATTGTTAATTCTAAGTAAAATATGAAATTAAGTCCTAAAATTCTAGGGAATTTTCTAAGGGATCCTAAGAGGGTTAGGGACTTATGGTATAAAATCCAGGGATTGAATCTAAAGGGAAAGTCACCTAAGAATTTCTAAACCTAAAGTTATCAAAGGGGAACCCTAAAATGGAAGGTCATGGGAACCTAATTCAAAAACAGTCCTATTGTTTGCTAAAAATTATGAAATAAATCCTAGGGAATCATGCACATCTGTACTAACAGCCAGCCAAATCTCAATTCTAAATTCTATACCAATTAATCATACAAAAATCAGCAAAAACTTGAGGAATTATGCCAAAATTAAAGAAATAACAAAAATAGAAAAATGCAAAATAAATGGAAAAAACAACCAAAAGAAATATAAAAGCATCAAAAAATCAAGAATCACCAGAGGATCACAACCATATTTTTTCCATAATTTTCTGACCAAAAATGAAATTAATATGAATTTAAAATGATAAAAGCAATTAAAATAAGTCCAAAATGAATAAAAGAAAATAAAATGCTAAGGAATAATTAGGAGCGTTGGACATGATTACTGGTCAGCTAATCTAAAGGCTCAAACACACGCCAGCGTATTAATGAAACGCACGCGTTTTGGATGGCAACGTGATCCATCAGATTGGCATACAAAGTCAAGGATTTTGAACTGATCCAACGTCTCACAGGTCTTCTTCTTCGTTTAAATAGGACATGAGAGGGAAATTCAGAGCGGTGGCCGGAGAAGACCTCCGGTCGTCTTCTCCGGCGAGTCAATAGTGCCAGGTCATCCAACCTTCACTAACCCTAACAAAACATATACCGTTCTCTTCATTTTTTCACCCTGATCAAGAATCTAACCTCCATTTTTGCTAATTCTCCATGGATTTTGAAACACGAACGCAAACAGAAAACTCATCACAATATTGATCATCACCAAACTCAAAATTTTCTCCATAGATCTTCTCCTCATCTCACCAGGATCTCTCTGATCTATTCAAATCTCATCATCTCTCAACAAACAGCCAGATATGAACTCCAACAGAAATGGTGTCACACCTTGAATTGTCATCAAACTTCACAAAACCTATCCTAAAACGATCTAGTCATCTTCCTAATGCTTAACCTCATTTCAATTCATGCTATATCATCCTAAAACTAGAGCAATTGTGAAAGTTACCAACCTGAATTGCAGCTTGAAATTGGAGCAGTTGTGATGCGATCCTTGCTTCAATCTTATGCAGATTCGTTCAAGGAACTATGCTCAAGATGATAGAATCCAAGATTTGCTCTGAAATCTAAAATCACGATTTTCACTTTTGCTCTTGAAACTCAACCTCCAATCTCTGGTTCCAACTCCAAATGATCACCCACCTTGCACTGAATATCCTTCTGAACTTATATAGAGGTGAATGGAAGGTTCTAGAGGCCCATGGAAATCCCAAACTGTGATATCCAAAATTTCAATTTTGCTTGAAAACTCAAACATGGCATACATGATTCTGAGTTAGTTCCTTCTCCAAGAAGCTTCTCTTGTAATGTCTATGGCCTGTTGAGAATGAATGGGCAGGATTTCACCCTTGTTTGTATCCTATGGCCAAGATTTGAGGTATAACTTCCTCATAAAGTAACAAAGTAAAACACCATGAAATAAACCTCAAATTGAAATTCCATTAATGCCAAAGTGTTCCAAATGATGTTTCTGGTCAAAATGAGTACTCATTTGGTCTTGTTTGAACACATATGATTAAATTTGAATTTTTTCACTTAAATGCCTTTTAATTTCCCCTTTGTCAAATTTCTTCAAACCAAGTCTTGCCCTAAGCCAAATCAATGCCTCATGGATACATGGTTGACCTTAAAATACCATTTTGAGAAAGTTTTGTATTGGAAAAAAATTCATTTGAAATGTGCAAGATAGAGAAAATGACCTATAATGCCAAATGACCTATAATCTCACTTTCCCAAAATGCCCCTAACTTGTAAACCTCATAACTTGAGTTCTACAAATCATATGGAAGACTTCTAGTACAATTTGGAAAGCCAAGACCAAGACCTACAACTTTCATGTTGGCCAAAAGTTGAGGAGAAACATTGTTCTAGGTCAAAATTTCCTTGGAAGTAGGTTGACTTTTGCAGACAAATTTCACATTCATCTGATGAGTTGTAACTTGTCTGGATCATAACTTGAGTTCTACAAATCCAATGGAGGACTTCTAGTACTCAAATTAAAGCTAAGAACATGCTCTACAAGTTCCATGTTGGCCAAAGGTTGATATGAAATTTGTATCTTGAGACAAGTGGTCTTGAAGTCAGGCACCAAATAGGGGATTTTACCCTGAGAACCCTAGTTCAGCAACTCCTCACACTTGGAGTTCTTCTTGAATTGATCTTGGAATAACATCTCAAATGCCCTAACATAACATTCCATGAACACCCTGACTTAGAAATAGGTTTTGACCCTCTTCAATTGCACAGTTGACTCAAGGTTACTCAGATGAACCCTAATTGTAACACCCTCAACTATGGCTCTTCACACTTAGCAAAATGACTTGACTGAGCTCAACCATGACCCTCAAGGTACTCCATGAGCTCTATCCACATATCCTATCCATGATCAAGGCTTCACAACCCACTGATGGTCTTCACTGGGCCCCCAAGTTAGAAGATGAACCACATACTAGCATCCAAACTTCTCAAGAACACAACCCACTTTCTGATGACTTTGGTGACCTCTCAAGCTTGAATAAGACCTCTAGGTAGGCTCCTCTTGATATAAACCACACCTGATCCCCTGCTAAATGAATAATGTTATGCTATGCATATGCTAGATCAATGATATGCTAATGCAATGAAACATAAACCAAGTAAGAAAAAAGGTTAGGCAAATTTTGTGGTGCAACACTAGTCTCTAAAGAGGTATGGAATCCTATGCAGGTCATCATTATCATGGACTCTCGGGCCGAAAAACGATGATACATTCACCATTTTTGGTTTGGCATCATGGTCAATCAAGGAGGTCTCAACTGACTTCCCAATGAATAGTCTACAGAGTCATTAGTTATCAGATCCAACACCCTCTCAACTGTCCAAGATGCACAAGATATGATGTCTTCAAAGAAAACCTCGTCTGAACGCGAATTTCATGAGGGCTCGTGCATCCCAAACATGCAAGCCCGCACTACTCTCCATAATAATACTAGGTGTATACTCAAGTCTGGGTATTGGGCTTATCTCTCAGTGGAACAACCCACCCAATAGCACAATAACAGCAGTATAATATGATAACAAAAAATAAAATGCTGAAAATAAGTGCAATAATGTACAACAGTAAAGTACATGCATACATACAAATACACACCCAAAAATAAAACAATCAAGCACTAGGATTGACTCGCATAGGGAACCAGGATCCCCAGCAGAGTCGCCAGCTATTGCAACTTCGAAAAGGGCCGGCGAAAAACAAACAGAAGAGTCGCTACCGAATATTACTACGTATCCTCATCTGGTATGAGAAATCAGAGCAAACGTAGTTCGGGCTACGAAACCACAAGTTGATTAAGTGTTTTTTATGAGTGATATTAAGCTTCCATACCAGTAGTTATGGACGATGCTTGTTTGCTGTAGAATGTAAAAGAAATGTACTATTTTCTAAAAATAATTTAAAGAATAATCCCGAAGGATAAAAACAGTTTGAATTTGGTTTGTGGGTTTTAGTGAAGTGGATTAAGTTGGTTTGAGACTCACATTGTACTAAAGAATATGACATAAGAGCGAATGCATCGCATATCGCCCAAGGGGCATACACTAAACACTCTAGACAAATGAGGAGAAACTCCCCCACTCATCATTTCCCATGTACTTAAGGCTTGTAGCGTACAATGCTTATCGTTCTTTATTAAGTGTCTTAGAGAAGTTTGAGATGAGAAGAGAAGGCACAGAGGAACACTAATGGGAAACTGAAAACCCTAATGTTATCATGCAAAATGGTCCTAAGGTTGAGATAAAAGGGAAATCTACCTAATTTATCATACAAAATGGACCTAGAGTTAAGATGACAGGGACTATCCTAATTGTTATCATGCAAAGGATTGAAGGCCTAATGTTTCTCCTACTCACATCTTAATTAGAGTGACTTGGAATCCTAAGGGATCATGTGACCAAGCACAAATAAACAATATCCAATTCAATCACAAATGAAAACAAAGATAGAAGAAGTCTCAGAGAGAGAGAAGAAGAAGATAGAGAAGAAAGAGGCAGCAATAAAACAAGGTCAAAAGGGATACATCAAGTCATAAATGCACAAGAGGGATCACTTAAGTTTGATAGTCAAAGTCAAACTTCAAAGTGAATCAACCATCATCAACAACCATAAATGAGGGATCACCAAAGCAAACATCAAAGACCCAAATGGAATGAGAAGTCAAGAGAATCATCTCATGATGGATCATAATCATTTGTTCACCCAAAAAACAAATAAATCCAAAGACAAAACAAATAAAAAAGAATGAAAAAAAAAAACCTAAAAAGAGAAAGAAGAGATCAAGGCATTAGTGAAAACTCAAAGGCATCACAATAGATCTACGACCATCATAAGATCATGTGAAAATTTCCTCAACATTTTTAAAGGCTCAAAAATAATTTTAAATTAATTAAAATCAATTAAATAAATCAAAAATACCTTAAAATACCTAAAATGGAAAACAAAATTCCAAGAAAATCACCATAGGTTCAAAACCATCATAGGATCATATGAAAATAATTTCATAATTTTAAATGGCTCAAAAGTATTTTTAAACCAATTAAAATTATGCAAAACAAATAAAAATCATGAAAAATACAAAAATGAAAAATAAAAATGCACAAAAATATAAATCAGAAAGAGAAAAATCAAAGAGAATTTTAGAAAATATTTTGGTATTTTTCTGATAAAAAATGAATTTATTATGAATTTCTGAAAATAAAAAGGAATTAAAAACAATTTAGAAAAAGAAAATAAAACAAAAAAATAAGATGCGTTGGATCTCAGCTCATTAAATAACGTGGCAGATCTAAAGATAAAAAAGCGCGCATCCACAATGGACACTAGTCAGCTCATGCATACAGATCCATTTAAAGTCAAAATGGGATCTTGGCATAGTGGTTTTGGCTATCAAAAGCTTGTGGAAATAGGTGGAAATGACTCCCTATTTATAGGAGAAGCTATTTGAATCAAAATGGAGGGTAAATGAGGCAATTTGGATGGAAATCGTGCACACCTGCAACATGAGCAAAGTGTGACTTAAAATCTGTCAAAACTCACTCAAATCATGTGTTTCAAGGTGCTCATCACTTCAGGAAAGTTGTTTAAACATGTTTAGATTGAATTCGTGACATAATTTGGTGATTAAAGGCCAATTCAAACAATTTGAATTCTGACTTGGATAGAAACTTCAGCTTTGAAATTCAAATTTTGCAACCATGGTGCTCACAATGTATGAGGCTTTTTGAGATGATTCTACTTGTATTGGATAGAGGGAGATGCAATCTTTGCAATGTGAAAAGAAGGTATTGATTTGTCAACTTGAGTTGAGCGATATGGTCCTTCAAAGTAGCCTGCATGTGTATATCGTTCACTTTAAATTCCTATTACTCAATTAATGGTGAATTATTTAAAAGATAAATTCTGAAAAGTTGTTATTTGAGAAGATTATTTTAGTGGAAATTAGACCATGAAAGAGGTCAAAATCAGAAAACACTTAGAAAAATTTCAAGTCTTCTAGGGACCAAAAAGAGACCTATAATGTTTTGATGAAAACCAAGACATTCCATGGGATTTTAACTCTTCCATGTTGAATCAAAGTTGTAGAGGACATATTCAAGTTTATTCTAGAAAAAGAATGGGCTCCAAATGATAAAAATTGACCAAGTTATGCTCTTTTAAAGTTGACTAAGAAAACCTTCCAAAACTCAAAATGACCTATAATGTCTTGAAACTTTTCATAACCTTCCAAACATAATTTGATCTTTCATTGCAAAGAGAACTTGTAAGTGATCACGAGAAGAGTTCACTAGAAAAAGAACCACCTCAAAATGTTGAAAATTGAAGGAGATATGCTCATTTGATCATAGCATCCACAAATTGCCATATTAGGTCAAACACCTTGCACCAAACTTGAATCTCTTGGTGATTTCTTGCATAATAAGCCATGATGAACCACATATGATATTGGAATGATGTTGCCTTGAACCACATTTTATTATGAAGGACTTCTAGGTTTGAGGATGCAACAAAGACATATAGAACACCTTGCTTGAACTTGAAGAAACACAAACTTCTTGCTTGGGAAACAAACCATGATACCTTGATCCTTTGTCAAGAAGAAATGTTATGCAAAAATGAATATGAAAATGCAAAGAAACATAAGCCAAAAACACAAAAGAAGATGAGCAAATTTTGGGGTGCTACACATACAAGGCATGAAGAGTAATTTGCTCAGTATAAGACAGCTAGTCGAAAAGAACTACAAGGTGTCGGTCAAAGACAAGATGATGAGAGTTCTCAACGTAGGTGGTAGGTTGATCTTGAAGGCTCCAATGTCTCAGAATAGGACCTTCAAGATTGAACTCAATATGATGGAGTACAAGTGCCTAGCAACTGCAGTCAACAGAGATGAATGGTTATGACATCAGGGAGCTAAAGAGGAGAAATATGGGTCCAGGATTACCTGAAACCAACATTCCAAGTGAAGTTTGTGAAGAGTGTATTCAGTCGAAACAACACAAGAATAGCTTCAGCAAGGATGCAGGAAGGAATTCGAAGGCAATTCTGGAAGTCATATACTCTAATGTGTGTGGTCTAATCCAGGAGGATTCAATTGTAGGCAACAGATACTTTGTCACGTTTATAGATGATTACAGTAGAAAGTTATGGACTTACCTCATCAAGAAGAAAAGTGATGTGATCAAGGTATTTTCCAGATTCAAATCTATGGTCGAAAGACAGAGTGGTCGAAAGCTGAAAATTCTGAGGACTGATGGTGGTGAAGAGTATGTGTCGAAAGAGTTCGATGCATTATGTGAAAAAGAAGGAATTGTGCATGAGGTGGTGCCAACCTACTCTACATAGCAAATTGGAATTGCATAAAGAAAGAACAAAACCATCATGAACATGGTGAGAAGTATGTTGAGTGGATAGAATTTACCCAAAGAATTATGGGGAGAAGCAGTTTCACATCAACTTACATATTAAACAGATGTCTGACAAAGAATCTTGAAGGAATCACACTAGAAAAATGTTGGTCTAGTGTCAAGCCTAGACTCAGTCACTTGAAGGTGTTTGGATCTATAGCACATAGATATGTTCTAGATCAGTTGAGAAGGAAGCTTAATGATAAGTCGAATAAGATGATCTTGATAGGATATCATTAAACTGGAGGTTACAAGTTGCTTGACTCGGTGAATAAGCAGGTAGTGATCAGCACGGACGTGATCATATATGAGCTTAAAGAATGGGATTGAATTGAGAATGTCAAGAAGGATTCAGTGAAAATATCTTGTGAAGAACTAGTCACTGAAGTTGAAAGTGAAGTTTGACAGGAACAAGTCAGAGATGAAGTTGGCTCAAGCTGACCTCGACGAATAAGACACATGCCTGTAAGGTTGCAAAAATGTGTGATTACATCAGATGATATGGTCGATGAAGAAGGTGAGCTGGTACACTATGCTTTCTACGCAGATGTCAAACCAGTCAATGCAACTGAGGCATTTAAAGATTCGAAGTGGGTGAAAGCAATGAATGAGGAGTTAGACTCCATCAAAGTCAACAACACCTGGTCATTTATCGATTTGCCTCAAGGCAAGAAGGAAATTGATGTGAAGTGGGTTTACAAGGTGAAGGTGAATCCTAAAGGAGAAGTAACTCGACACAAGGCGAGACTTGAGGCGAAAAGATTTCTTCAGAAGGAATAAATCGATTTCGACGAAGTTTTTGCACCTGTTGCCAGGATTGAAACAATCAGATTGGTTGTTGGTCTAGAAAATATGAACAATTGACACACATGTCAGATGTACGTGAAGTGTGCATTCCTTAATGGCCCCTTAGACGAAAAAGTTTATGTTGCACAACCAGCAGGGTTTGTGAAACGGGGCGAAGAAAGAAAGGTGTACAGGCTGCATAAATCCCTGTGAGGACATAAGCAAGCTCCAAGAGCTTGGAATAAGAAAATCGACAACTTCTTAAGGGTGAAGGAATTTTGAAGTGTACGACTGAGTATGAAGTGTACATAACAAGAAGCAGTAGTGAACTTCTTACACTATGCCTCTATGTCGATGACTTGTTGATAATAGGAATTGCAAGAAAGAGATCGAAGACTTCAAGCATAACTTGAGTGAGGAGTTTGAAATGTCAGACTTAGGAAATCTCTCATATTTCCTTGGCATCTAATTCTACAAGAGTAGTATAGGTTTGATGATGCACCAAAGAAGATATGCAGGTGAAATACTTAAGAGATTTGAGATGCAAGATTGGAACCCAACTTCGACTCCAACTGAGACCAGATTGCAACTATCGAAAGATTCAGATGAAAAGGATGTCAATCTAACCCAATATAGAAGATTTATTAGGTCACTTCAATACTTTTGTCACACAAGGTCTGACTAAGCATACAGTGTGGGTATGGTAAGTAGATCCATGCAGAAGGCAAAGGTATCACACCTAGCAGCGGCGAAGAGGATACAGAGGTATCTGAAAGGGACTATCGACTATGGCATTTTGTTTCCTGCAACTGATGAAGGAAAAGAATGCAAGTTAGTGGGATACACCTGTTGCACCCCAAATTTTGACCCCTTAGATCCTCATCATCATTTTAGGATCATATTCATTTGATTAACTAACCTTAACCCTTTTCAAGTTTATCTTTGTCAAGATGCAGATGAATCAGGGTTTCGTACCGTCAAAAAATCGAGGTTTCGATGGTCTGATTGTTGTACCCTAATACTTGACCAACCTTTTCTCTATCTGGTTTACGTTTCATTACATTGTTCTAGCATTTGCATTGCATCGCATAGCATTTATTTTTGACAGGGGATCAAGGCAACCCCGTGACTCAAGTTCCGTCTTAGGGGCACAGCAATGAACGGCGAGTGTCAGAGACCACGACATTTATTTTTCCCTGGGGGTCGGGTGACCTTTTTCCCACTTTTGTTTTGCAGGTACAGAAGCAGCATTCAGGCTACCTTCAGCACTCTCATGATCATAGCATTCAGAAAAAGACTTTCAGGGGTTGAGCAGACCCCAAACGGCAAGAAGCGGGCAAACAGGCAAGTTTCCCACCAAAAGGCGCCAAAAGTCAAAATTCACAAGTGTTAATTGGTTAACACATTTGGTTAACCGATTAACCACTTGAAAAACAACCCAGATTCAAAAATTCAGCAGTGTTAATCGGTTAACGCATATGGTTAACCGATTAACCAAAGAAGATTTTGCCTTGCACGTGAAGTTTCAAGCAAATTGCACTTAGGGGCCCATTTTGATCATTTGAAATTCAAATTTTACAGGAGGGAAGGATCTAGAACCTTGTAATTTTCAGAATTCCCCCCAAAAGCCCAATCCATATTCCAAACCTAACTTTCCAACCCTACTTGCTTTGGATCTAAGCCTAAATAGTATTTAAAGGGTTTCATTCCAAACCTCACAATCCTAATCCTCATAATCCACTTTTCAGAACTCACGCTATGAAAATTCCCAACTCTCTCCATTTCCCAAAACCCTCACTCAAAGCTCTCCATCCTTTGAGATCATCGATTCTTCATCGAAATCCTTGATCTCTCGAGCTGTAACCTTCATCCATAATCGTCACCGGATCCGCTTCTGGGAGGGAGAAATCGGCTTGGATCTCGAAGTTCTTCAGGTTTTCTTGCTTGAGTCTATACATCCGAGGCGAATCAACAATCACCGGATCAATTCTCCGATCCGAAGGTTGGAACCCTAAACTTGTTGTAATTCTGAGCTTGTTTGTATTATGCAGTTTTGTGGTTGATTTGATCCATTTGATTTGTATCTTGTTGTTTAAATATGTTTACATGTCCATTAGATCACTGGTTTATGGTTTGATTTCATGCATAATTAATCATGAGATCATATGGATGTTTGCTTAAGTGATAAGTGCTGAAAAAGTGCTTTTTTCCTGCTGTTTTTCGCCTCTGGAACAGTGTTAATCGGTTAACTTATATGGTTAATCGATTAACCAACACAAACTTTCAAATTTTCAAGCATTTTTCAATGGTTAATCGATTAACCCCTGGCGTTAATCGATTAACACTGTAACAGTGGGCCTGTTTTGCTGTTTTTCATGATTGTTTTGGTATCGTTTCACTTCGAATCTTCATGGATCGTTATGATGCATTAGGAGTGAAATATTTTGGATATATGTCACTGGTCTTGATTTTTTAATCATGATTTGATCGACACGTGCTCGTCGGTTTCCGTTCAGGTGCACACTTATGTGTTGTCGTTCAAAATGGTGCATTCTTGTTTTCTTTATTTGCTTTGTTGTTGTGCTTGGGCACACTTTTCCCATATTTCCTGTTGTCCTATGACCTTGGAGTGTCATTTAAGGTTGTTTGGTCCCTCCTTAGGAGGAACTTGAAGCTTGCCTAAAGTGATGAATCCTTGAGGACTTTTCTTCGTGTCTTGCCTACTTTCTTTTCTGTTGTTTTCTGCTTGTTTCAATGTATCTCTTTGCATTTCCCATATGCACGCTTGAGGTCCAGATGTGCTTGTGGAGGCTACTGCCCCACACTATTTTCCTCCCTCACTTTCATTCTATTTGTGCATTCTATGTTTGCATTCTTGCATTCGCATATTTTCCTTCCTCATTTCCTTCTTTTGCCATGTCCCCTTAGGATTCTCATTTCCTTGTTTAAGGAGTGATGATAGACTTTAGGATCTAAACCATGCATGATAACATTAGGTAGATATTTCCCTTTTGTAATCCCAACTTTAGGAGCATATTGCATGATAACATTAAGGTTGAGTAGTTTCCCCTTAGAGTTTGTGTCTTCTCTTCTCATCTCAAAACCTCCTAAAACACTTAATAAAGAATGACAAGTGTTGTACGCTACGAGCCTTAAGCTACTTGGGGAATGGTGATTGAGTGGTTACCTCTCAATTATCTAGAGTGTTTAGTGTACATCCTTAGGATGCTATGCGACGCATTCGTTCCCAAGTCACAAGTCTTTAGTGCAACATGAGTTGCCAACGAAAAGCTAAAAAACACTTCTTCTCTAAAAGACTTCAAATAAACTTCAAACCTTTTTTTGTCCCTTTGGGACCCTTAATTCAGGAAAACCTTTTCATAAACAAGAGTGTTGTTAACTCTTGGTTCTATCGCAAACGGTAACAACTAAGTCTCCAATGGTCAAGCTGCATACACCAAACTGCTAGAACTGTCTGTTAACCTTACTCGGTTAAAACACTTGAACCAACCTGTGGTCGTGTCAGCCCGAACTACATTTGCTCTGATTTCTCGTACCAGACGAGGATACGTAGGCATAGGACGCGATGTCTTAGCGAGCATCCTCCCCCCCCCCCTTTTAGCCGTAGTTAACCGAACTACGTTGACTCTGACTTTCCCATTGCACAAGGGAATATGTAGGCCCAGAGCAGCGACGCTCTGTCGAGTCCTTTTTTCTCTTTCTTTTCCCTTTATCCATAAGCCTTTAACGTAGATAGTTAAACACACCTTTTATCTAGATAACAAGCGTGGATCTCGTCGAGTACGACGGACGTGAAGGGTGCTCATACCTTCCCCTTGCGTAACCGACTCCCGAACCCAGGACTTGGTTGCGATGACCTCGTCTTTTCCATTTTTCGTTAGGTTTTTTCTGATTGTTTCCTTTCCCTCCTTTGGGATAAATAACGATAGGTGGCGACTCTGTTAGTCATGGTCGGCCTCCTTTTTTCGCGGTACCGACACTGATCAATCAATGTTTTGGATTGGTTCTGTTGAAATACAAGAGACTAAGAGACATTTGAATAAACCGTGTGTTTTGAAAAGCACTACGGAGATATTATTATATATAAATAGTATACAACTAATTACATGATATAGTCGATGTGGGACTATTCTATATACAAATATTCTCAACACTATATATATATTTACACATATCAACACTCCCCCTCAAGCTTGAGCATATAAGTCAAATGCACCAAGCTTGTTATATATATAGTTAGTTCTGGGGCTTCGTAGGGATTTTGTAAACACATCTGCCAATTGATCATTAGAGTTGACAAAGCTTGTGACGATGTCGCCTGACTCGATCTTCTCTCTGACAAAGTGACAGTCTATCTCAATATGTTTGGTCCTCTCATGGAAGACTGGATTTGAAGCAATGTGCAATGCAGCTTGATTATCACAAATAAGTGTCATTGGTCTTACTTCTTCAATTTGAAGTTCCTTGAGCAACTATTTTAACCAAATAAGTTCACATGTTGCCATTGCCATGGCCCTATACTCTGCCTCGGCGCTTGATCTTGCAACTACATTTTGTTTCTTACTTTTCCAGGATATAAGGTTTCCTCCAACAAGTACACAATACCCAGAGGTGGATCGTCTATCAATGGGTGACCCTATCCAATCAGCATCAGAGTATCCAATTATCTGGGTATGTCTTTTATCCTCATACACAAGACCTTTTCCTGGAGCACATTTGATGTATCTCAAAATCCGGATAACAGCATCCATGTGTTCCTGACAAGGGGAATTTAAGAACTGGCTTACCACACTGACTGCAAAAGAAATGTCCGGACGAGTCACTGTGAGATAATTCAACTTTCCAACCAATCTCCTATATCTTCCTGAGTTAGATAAAGGCTCCCCCTGATTGGGTAGTAGTTTAACACTTGGATCCATAGGAGTATCAGCTGGTTTAGCATTTAACAAACCTGTTTCTTCCAAAATATCCATAGCATATTTCCGCTGAGAAATGACCAGACCATCTTTAGATTGGGCTACTTCAATACCCAAGAAATAGCGGAGTTTACCAAGATCTTTTGTCTGAAATTGTTTCGAGAGATGTTGTTTCAACTGGAGTATTCCCTGCTGATCACTACCAGTTATGACAATGTCATCTACATACACAATAAGATAAATACACCCTTGGGGTGAGTGACGATAAAAAACAGAATGGTCAGCTTCACTACGGATCATACCAAACTGTTGTACTACAGTGCTGAATCTGCCAAACCAAGCTCTCGGAGATTGCTTAAGACCATAAAGAGACCTGTGTAGCCTACAAACCATATTCGATGACTCCCCCTGAGCAACAAACCCAGGTGGTTGCTCCATATATACTTCCTCTTCAAGATCACCATGTAAGAATGCATTTTTGATATCAAGTTGATGAAGAGACCAATGTCGAATGGCTGCAATGGCTAGAAGAAGTCTAACAGATGCCATCTTGGCTACAGGCGAGAAGGTATCATTATAATCCAACCCAAAAATTTGAGTGTATCCTTTGGCTACCAAGCAGGCTTTAAATCGATCAATCTTGCCATCTGTACCAACCTTCACTGTATAAAGCCAACGACAACCTACTAAAGATTTCCCATGGGGTAGAGGAACCAGTTCCCAAGTACCACTGCTTTGAAGAGCACACATTTCATCAATCATTGCTTTCCTCCACTCAGGGTGAGATAATGCTTCACCTGGAGTTTTAGGAATAGAAACAGAAGACAAAGAAGACAAACAAGTATACTGCAAAGGGGAAAGACGATGATAACATAAATCAATATAATGTGGAGAAGGATTTCGTGTTTGACGTATACCTTTTCGAAGGGCAATCGGAAGATCAGACTCAGGTTGCAGGATCGAATTCGGTGATGGCGAGAGCGTCGGAGGAGAGTCTGTAGTGACCTCAGGGACAGGTACGACTTCAGGGACAGGTACGACCGTAGTGACTTCAGGGACAGGTACGCCTTCAGAGACAGGTACGACTTCAGGGACAAGTACGACAGACTTTGGGTGACGATGCTGATATGTTTGAAGTGGGCGAGGAGTGGGGGGTCAACCGTAGGGGTAACTAGTGGGTCAGGTTCCCTAGAATGATGGGGGATAATGACAGATGGGACTTCCGGAAGAGGTGTGGGAATACTTTCCTGTAGAGGTTCCGTAGTAACTTGGCTGGATTCGAAATATGGAACAGACTCGAAGAAGGTAACATCGGCGGATACGAGGTATCGTTGTAGAGTATGTGAGTAGTAACGATAACCTTTTTGGGATCGATGATAGCCAAGAAAGACACACTTTAGTGATCGAGCTGATAGTTTATCAAGACCAGGGGAGAGATTGTGTACAAAACATGTGGACCCGAAGACTCGAGGAGGAATTGGGTGGAGTGGAGAGTTTGGAAACAAGATTGAATGAGGGATTTTATTATTAAGGACAGATGATGGCATGCGATTTATGAGGTAACATTCCGTGAGCACTGCATCTCCCCAAAACCAGAGAGGAACATTACCATGGAGAAGTAGGGTCTGAGTGGTTTCTACGAGGTGCCGATTTTTGCGTTCGGCTACCCCGTTTTGTTGGGGTGTATGAGGGCAAGATGTTTGGTGCAAAATACCATTGGATGACATAAATGTTTGAAATTGTTGGGATAAATATTCACCTGCATTGTCACTTCTTAAGGTACGAATAGACAAACCAAATTGGGTTCTTATTTCTCGATAAAATTGTTCAAAAATGGAAAACAATTCAGATCTATTCTTCATTAAAAATAACCACGTGCAACGTGAAAAATCATCAATAAAGGTGACAAAATACCTAGACTCAAGAGTAGAGACAGTACGCGAGGGACCCCAAACATCGGTGTGAACTAAAGCAAAAGGGGACGAAGCTCGTTTGTTGACTCGACTGGGAAATTGACTACGAGTGTGTTTCCCTAATTGGCACGACTCACAATGTAAATTAGATACTTTCAATAAATTTGGCACCAAAAATAAGTAATTTGGAAAGACTGGGATGACCTAACTGAGCATGGATAGTGAGTGGAGAATCTTTGGTTGAGCATGTCTGAGATGACAATGAAAGGTAGTAAAGGCCTTGAGACTCATATCCGACGCCAATTGTCTTTCCCGAACTCCGATCCTGCAGGGTAACATTATTATTAGTGAAGGTGATACTACAATCAAGAGAACGAGTTAAACGACTGACTGAAAGTAAATTAAATGGACAATTAGGTACATAGAGGACAGAAGTAACAGATAGAGAAGGTAGAATTTGAACAGTACCAATCCCTTCGGATCGGGTTTGAGAACCATTGGCCGAAGTTATAGTAGGTAAGAAACCAGAGGTAGAGAGGGAAGAGAACAAATTTTTATTACCAGTAACATGATCAGACACACCAGAATCAAGGACCCAAGGTCGAAGAGGAGATGATTGAGAGAGGCAAACAGATAAATTACCAGTGTGTGCTACCTTAGCAGTAGAATCTGAGTTCTGATAATTCTGATACCACCTGAGGAAATCATCATAGTTTGGCGTAAAGTTCTGAGGAGTAGCCATGAGTATCTGAAGAGAGAAAATATCACGCGATCGATCGCCGGCCAGACGTGCTGTCACGTGCGTTTCAGGTGGCGGCGCTTGATGCCCACGCGCAGAGATGGAGGTGGCGCGTGCGGAGGTTTCTGCCGATGAAAAAGTTTGTCGGAAGGTCGTTGAGAATAGCAACGACGGCGGCAGCTATGCGGTTATGACCTGAGAATTTTGAAAAGTGAGGCAAACTGGAGTGACAACACGGTTTGCAAAAAAAAAATTTCTCACCGGAAGACAGTGGGTCAACCGGGTAAAGCACAGCGAAGAAAGAATTGCCTCTTAGCAGGCTCTAGATACTATGTTGAAATACAAGAGACTAAGAGACATTTGAATAAACTGTGTGTTTTGAAAAGCACTACGGAGATATTATTATATATAAATAGATTACAACTAATTACATGATATAGTCGATGTGGGACTATTCTATATACAAACATTCTCAACACTATATATATATATATATATATATATATATATATATATATATATATTTACACATATCAACAGGTTCAACTATAAACATGATTAAAGATACTACATTGGGTCAAGTATTAATCCAATTTGAGGTTGTCACCTGGGAATTGAGAACAGTGCAGTTCAGGATACCCGATTAGGGTTTTCGATCAGGAAAAGTCAACAATGTTTTCACTTTTGATTTAGAAGGTGTTCCAATGGTGGGATTATGATCCATCAAGTTCCTATGGCTTAGTAAAGTCTATTCAAAGATTTTCAAGGCCTCAAAAGGTCCAGAGTATCAACAGTCGATTCGGTAGTCACCGATTGATCGAACGGTTGACCGAAAAGTCAACTCTTCACCCATAAGGAATTTGACCTCAAGATGTAAATAAAAAATGTTCCTTATGTCATATTACACCTTCCCATAAAATTTCATGACCATTGGATCAAGGGTAAGGAAGTAATTGCAAAAATCGGGAATTAGGGTTTTGAAAGCGGCAAGACCATAACTCCTCAACGACACATCCAATTGAGGGGGTTCAAAGCTCATTGTAAAGCTCTTGACAAGTCCTACAAAAGTCCCAAAATAGTACATGATCAAAAATGCATAGATTTGGAGTTATGACCAAATTCATTTCAAGAAGGAAAATAACAGAAAAATTTTAAGTTATTTGGTCTCTTAAGTATGATTTATCAGCAACTTGGAGGGGTTTTTCAACCTAGTTCCATCTAGAATTTGAAAATCTCAAAAACATGAAAGTTTTAGAGCTACTTTAGGGCTTTCTAAAATGTGTTAGAACTCCTCAATAGCATTTGTGAGCAGGGAGTTATGGATCATCGAAGTTGGGGCTGCCACACTTGAAGTCACCACTTCAACTTTTTCCAAATCTCAAATTTCAACAACTTGGGCTATCCTTAGCCATTGGATCATGTTCTATTCTGATATTGAGAAGCCTAGATGAAGCAAAAACCAGAAGAAAGGAAGTATTGATGGGCTTTTGCAACTTGGAGCAAGTGGCCATTAAAATAATCATTTAAAAGACTATGAAAGAGAAACTTTTTGAAGGATTATGCAGCTGCAGTCCCCTACCCTCCTAGCTTCACTTCAGTCATCTCATCCCTCCCATCTCCCTTGATATTTTGCTCAGCATATGCCCAAGGAACTGATGTGTAGAGCTGCCACAAGATCTTGGCAAGATTTCATTCAAAACTTCCCTCCAAAATGTGGAAAAACCAAGGCTGCTCTCACCTTCACTCTCCCTATAAATAGAGACCTTTCTCTATGTTACAAACCACACCAAAGCTATTAAGAACACACAAGAAACTCATAGCTCTCTCATTCCTATCCTTGCTTGAAATTGCTTGATATCTCAAAAATCACAAAATCATCTTTTTCCACTTTTCATGCTAGTTCTTTTTCCAAACATCAAAACACTTCAAAGACCATCTACACACCTTTAAAATGGCCATTTGAAACTGTTCCCACCATTACTTTCATCAAAAAACTCATCAATTTAAACTCAACCTTCATACCTTTATATGTTGACTTTTATGCACTTTGGAAGCCAAGTCTCTACTTAAGGCCTTTCCTACCACCTCAACACTCCCAACACCTCATATATATAATATTTCAACTGTCCAACATCTCAAAAACCAGTTGGGAAGCTCATTACTCAAATTGTCTTAAAGGATATCTTATTGCTTCAAGAGGAAGAAAGCTCCAAATCTGTGCCAAAGAAGAAGATCTCTGGGTTTCTTTGCTTTTTAGCTTGCTCAAGAAGGTCTACAAGAGGTATGTAATGCTCAACCTCCTCATTATACATACATTGTCATGTTTGCAATTTTTGAAGTTCTTGTTTTGAGAAACCATAGTCATGTTGTCCCTAATAGGCTCTTTGTCAAGAGTTTATGTTTATTGCTATTGATCTTGCTTTTGTTAAAGTACATTATTCATGAGTGATGTGTTGATGATATGTTGTCAAAAATAAACTTTGAATGTTGTTTACAACTGTTATGAGGATTTTGTCTACAAGTATAGCTTTAGGGATCCAAACATGAAATGTTGTTATGCTTAATACAATCTAGCAGCCCTGGTTTATTTGTGATGTTTGAATAACTTGTTAGTTGTTTCATGAGGTTCCCCTGCCCCCTAGCTCATGTATGAATCTAGGTTAGCTTTTGCTTCACACTTGTGATGCTTGTTTCATTTGCTACACCATTGTCATGAGTTTTGTGTCAAAATGATATATGCCTGCAATGTTTCATCTCAAGTGTTTAAACTGTTGACTTGTTATGGTTTGGTCTTGTTTGTATCATTTGAAACTTGTTGAAATTGTTAAAAGCATGACACTTAGCTTTTAGAACCAGTTGTGAGGTTTATTTGTCTGTTTGCTGCCAAAATGTTTGCAACAACATACCAGTTTTTATGTTGAGCAGTTTGTGTGTGATCTTTAAGTTGGAAAACATCATTTAACATGTTTAGAGGTTGTGTGTGGCATTTGTATGTTCAAACTGGTTATGCATTTCAAAACAGCTTGTCCACTTTCACATTGCATTCTCAAAGCTTCATGTCACAAACAATATGTCCATATTCTGTTTCAGTTTGTTTTTGCTTGATCTATGTGCCTAGAATCATCATTCTACATGTTTTAAGTTGATGTGTGATGCCTAGTTGTCTCAAATTGCCATAAACTTGCTTGCTGCATAAATGAGCTTGTTTTGCACTTCATAAAGCATCAACATACCAATTTCTGCTTGGTTTGAAATAGGCCTGAGTTTTAAGTTTGATCTCATCCATTTTTATGCTTATGATGTGTGTGCATTGTTTGTTTGATCTGTTTCCACCTGTTTCATCTTGTCACTTTCAAAACACAACACCAACTTCCATTCAAAGCCAAATATGCCATGTACCATACCAAATTATGTTCTGATTGCAATGTGCTTGATTTCGGAGTATGACCTCATTTACTTTCATGATTATGATGTGTATGTGCTGTTTTCATAACATGAGACCATTCACCAGCTTACATTCTCACTCTGCTGCCAAACTGTTTGTTTCTCAAATCACACTTACACACACAACACCCTTTTTGTGTTTGAAGCATGTTTTGGTTGGTAAATGAACAAGAATTCATCTGCAATTATATTTGCAATATGTGTAATGCTTGAATAACCTTGCTGCCTGGTTTTGACCACTCAATTTCACATGCCTCATTTTGTTGCCAACAGCTTTTTTCACAAGCCACAGCTGCACACACCATTCACTCCTTCTGTTTGAGCATCTTTAGTTTATTTCATGAGCATTATGCCTTTGGATTACATGATTAGAGTTTGTATGTTTTCATGACCACATGTATGCTACCTTTGCAGTTTGTGTTGTGTGCATTTTATGGTCATTCTTAAGTTGTAACATCATTCATAGGCATGTTTGAATCTTGTGTATGGTATTTGTCTAGTCTAACCTGTTCCAGTCATGTCATTGTCTTCAATTATGCATTTTTATGTGTTAATGAGCAGCTAGCATGTGAATTTCATTTCTGTTTGGTTGGTGGCTATCTTGAAGTGTGGAAACACTCATTAACATGTTTATGGTTTGTTTGTAAGGTCTATTTAACCTAAATCTGTTCAATTCATGACTTCGCTTTCAAATTGCATTTTTTCAATTTCACTTGGCATATGGCATGACAGTTATGTTTGGCTTTTGATCTTGGCACTTTGATTGTTATCACCTTGTTATTCATTGCTCTTCAAATAGTTTGGTTGAGATGCCATGAGATTCCTTTTTCTGTTTTGATCAAATGTAAGTTTCATCCATGTTTGGCCCTTTTGTTAAAATCCTTGGCAGCAGTGCCATTTGTGCCTATCATTGCAACTTATATGTTTCCTTTTGATCCAATACTATTTTTATTGATATCCTTGCTAGAACTCATTCATAATCATGCATGTGTTTTGCTCATGTCTTTCCATGTTTCTAATTGCTCCTGGTTTGGCTTGTGGATTTCAAATTGCATCTCAAGCTTCCCATTTGCATGTGCTATCGTGTTTTGATTTGTGGATGTTATTTCAAAATTTGGTTGTGACCATCATGATCCTAATTAAAAATTAATCCAGTTTGACTAAAATTTCATAGAAAAAGGTTAAGTTTTGACAAAGTTAGAGAGAAAACGCATTTTTGAAGTTTCACTTGTTTTGCCTTGGTCATTTGCCCAGCATATGCGCCTGTTTGAGCATGTATGTTTATTGGGGTGGCAAAATACTTGGATGTATCGCCACCCCAGTGGTTGCCCCATGTGCCCCTTATGCCTTGTCTTCCTTGTGTCCTGAGTGCAATCCCCATAGGGGACTTTTTTTGCCATTTTATTTCTTTTTTCTTCAACAAATTTCAATGAATCAAAACTTTCTCATGCTTTAGCATTTTCAATCCGTTCTTTTTGCAAATTGTTCATTTTAATGTCTAATTTCATTTTTGGAATAAAATTTCAAATTGCTTGTATTCACAATGCCTTTTTCCTACTTGAAAGTTGGTTCCTGTTTAGGGTCGTTACCTTGCGTCTTGATGAATTTCTTTTACACCATGCTTAATTTATCTTGTGAGATATGTTGATGGTTGATGCCTTTGTGTTTGTTAACATGTCAAAGCTTTGTTTTCTCTTTTGGTTGTCACCATAAACTTACATTTTCTCCTCCTATATCTTGAACTTAACTATTGTGAACATTCTTTGCATATTTGATTGTCATCAATGCCTAAATATCATTTGAATTTATGACATGATCATCTTAAGTTGTGACTTACTTGCATGATTGTTTCTTCCATATTTGTTAATATGTATCCCTTAGGTTGTTACCTTTCTCTTTGTGAAAATATGTCATTCTTGGTTGTAACCATTTATCTCCATTTATCTCCTTACATTGTTGTAACATTATTTGATTTAGGCATGATGCCTGTAAGTATACTTGTCATTTTGTAAGCCCTAAAAACCCTCATCTTTGTTAAGATGCATCTTTGTTAAGATCCTCTTCCATCTTTGTTAAGATGTACCCCCTTCTTTGTTAAGATGCACTTTGGTTTTTACCTTTCATTAAGTCTTGTAAGAAGTCCCCTCTTTCATAATATTGTGATATCTTGACGCTTACATGATTTTTGGTTGTAACCATTTATCTTGATTTAAATCCTTGCTTATTATGTTTGCTTGTTTGGTTGTAACCATGCCTATTGTATTCATCATATGTGAATGATTATTGCTTTGTTAAGTATTTTTCCCCCAAGTAATGGAACTCTCTAGTTCTCATCCAAGTTGCCTCCTCTCTCTCCTTTCAAAGGAAAAGTCTCTCTATTGACCCTTAGGTCATAGATAGCTCAACACACTCATAGGTCTGGATAGAACCTTCTCCCCCTTTTTGGTCTGGATAGAACTAATAGGGTTAAAACTCATAGGTCTAGATAGAACCTTCTCCCCCTTTTTGGTCTGGATAGAACCAATAGGATTTAACTCATAGGTCTGGATAGAACCTTCTCCCTCTTTTGGTCTGGAAAGAACCAATTGATCCTTATTCTGTAGTTCATGCCTTAACTATGACCGCTCTGATTTCTCATTGGATAATGAGAATACGTAGGCACAAGATGCGATATCTTGACGAGCAACCTTTCCCTTTCTCCCACCTTTTGGTCTAGATAGAACCAGTTGGTCTCACAACGTAGAACTTTAGGATTGAGTTGGTAAACTCTATGTAAGAATCATAGTAATGATTACTTACTCCCCTCTTGAGTGTTTAAACATAGATTTAGAGAGTTTTCTTAAACTCTATACAAACATTGTTATGTTTGTTCCCCTTTGAACCTTGATCATAATCAAGTGTTATTTAACCCTAGTGAGGTGAACTACGATTGCTCTGATTCTATCCTAGTTAGGATACGTAGGCAGAGGACGTGAGGTCTTTGCGAGCAAACATAGAAACTATCCTTAGTTCTTTACATACACCTTTTACCCAATCCCAATCCATAGCAAACATAGCATGCAAACAAAAAAAAGGTTCATGTAGAGTACTACAGATGTTTATGATGTGAAATACCTACCCTAGGCATAACCAACCCCCGATCCCCGAATCTCTTAGCGTTGTTGTTACATCGCGCAAAAGGTTCTTTCTCTCTTTAGACCTTTCCTTTGGATAAATTAAAGTCCGGTTGTGAATTCAAAGAATTAAAGATTCAAGTTAATTAATAGCTTGGTATCACGATTCTCACCGCAACAGAAATGGAGACTTCACTGGGACAAGTACTTAACTTGAGGGTTTAGCCTATTTTGTTTAATTGCATGCTATATTTGTGAATATTTGCTTAACATGTATATTTGTCAATATATTTGTTTGTGTGTTGGGTATTGGGTGCTTTGAGTGGTGAGACGGTCCTATACCCGGACTCGAGTGCAATTATGATAGGATGGTGGTATATTCAAGAAGGCTTATAGGGAGTTGATTCCCAACCAAGTTAACTTGAGAAACCACCGCTCAGTGTAGGCCCTCTTGAAAGTTTAGTATTGTTGATCGAGTATTCGTGAAAACAATGCTACTTTCGACGAAGGAGCCCATGACACTGTGGACTTTTAGATTACATTACACCCCACTTTGGCCTTATTAGGATGTAGTGCGATGGCTATAAGGAAGTATTTCCGAAATAGTTGATACGCGATACTACACTTGGACGAGACTCTCTTGAGAATATTATCGATTACCAAGTGATTTGGGAAGTTGATAATATTTAAAAGATGGGTTGTTGACTCTGGGAACTCTGTTAGAACCCGTGCGGCAGGTACAAATTAACCCATAGTGCAAATCCTTAGGGATGGGTAGACCTTAGACCCACGCTCGCCCTTTAAACCTAAGCTTGTGTTTTTGTGCATATGTGTGATCTTTGCATTTGCCTGTGTTTGTGCATTCTTGCATTCATAAACATCATATCACCATAAACATATCATGTCGCAACTAGTTTTGTAAAACTCAGTCGATCTCTGGTATTTTTAAAAAGTTGTAACTTTTCCAACGATTGATGAAATGAGGGTTTTGACCTAGTCAATCTTCTGAGTTTTGTAAAACCAGTTTGCTTTTGCATTGCATTTGCATTTCTCAGTCTTGCGTCGCTTTTGATCAGAGAGATAGAGAAGGGATACCTAGCACATATCCAGGACAAATGGAAACAATGGAGGGACTTTTGAAAGCCCAGGAAATGCTGAAAGAGGACATCAAAATTCTCAAGTGTCAGATGAATTGGGTTCTAGAGACATTGTAGAACATGACGAAAAAAGAAGGTCACTCTAACCTTGTGACGTCCAGAGAAATTGGGGATGTATTATCTCCGATGATTCCTCCAACTCCAGGACATTCTCGGTATCGATAACCAGATAACCGTCAATCGCGTCAGCACGCGCAACAAAAACCAAGGAAATCAGAGAGTCTGTTTCCAATGTCACACAATCAGATATTGCCAGACTTGATCCAAGGCGAATTGATAATACCAAAGGAGCTGAAACCAGTAATTCCTCCTTACCCTCCGAACTGTGGTACCAACATTAAATGGGACTATCATACTGGGGCACTAGGGCGCTCAACTGAAGTCTCTCACCAATTGGTGTTTGTTCCTCCTCAAGGTTCTCAAAGCCGGAGATTGAACAAGAAAAATCATGTCAGGAAAAATAAGACTTGCGGTAGACCAACTCCAGTACCGTTAAGCAAACTTTACCCGCTGCTGATTCAGAACTCACTAGTGACTCCACGATTATCCAATTCTGTGCCAGGACCATGGCATAATGCGAACCTGAACTGTGAATTTCACAAAGGAGCTGAAGGACACAACTTAGATGCATGTATAGCATTGGGTTATCTTGTACAAGAGCTAATCATTGACAAACACTTGATCCTCGAGGAAGACCACCCAGAAGTAGAATGTGGATATCATACTGGGACAGCAGGGCACCTAGTGGAAGAGTGTGAAGGTTTTAAACTGAGACTGCAAGAGTTGCTGAAACCTCAAGAGGATAAATCAAATGACAGTGTTGTGATTCCTAAATCCAAAGGCAAAGGACCCGTGAGACCCCTCATAATTCTATATCACAAGGAGCAAGTGGTGGTTGAAGGTGTTTCCCCACATGGGCCTAAAACATGAAATTTGAAGTTTGTCAACAACTTTAATTCCCTAAAACCGACAGTTGTAAACTGTTTCAACATTGTGTTGTATTTTCTTTGCTTTTGAATTGCTTGTAAGCTGTTGTTCATTTTGAATTGGCAAGATTAATGAAATGTTTGTGCATCTTTTGATTAAGTCCATTCGTTTCACTCTTTCTTTTTCCTTTCATCGTTATAACGAAAAATGCAAGAATTTATTTTCTTTACTAAACTATTGTTTAAAACAAATATTGGGGAGGATGATGAAAATTATATCCATAACTACTGTCGATATGCTTTCAATTTAACTTTGTCGATGATGTAAGGCATTGTTTCAATCCCTAAACACTGGAGAAATAAGGAAGATAATCCCTCGTTAACCCCTTCGAGCCTAGAAGTAGGAGTTTTCTTTCTTTACAAAAACATAAACCTTAAAACCTGGGGCGGGTAGTTCTCGTTTAACTTGAAGATATGTGCACACAAGACACTTTTCATATAAAGGTGGTGCACTTAGGTTTTCCTTCGTACACAACAAGAAAGTGTCAAAGATGCTTTTCAGCATAAAAGACGGTGATGGTTCACCATATCCATTAAATTAGGTAGTCACCTCCTTTCTCAAAAGAAAAAAAAAGGGAAAAGTGAAAAAAGAAAAAAAAGCCCGCTAAGTCAAAACCTATGAAGGAGACTTAGGCAAAAATGGGGCATCCCGTTGACTGTATATTCGAACAAAACAGTTCATATAAAAGTCAGGGATAACAAAAGAGAGGAATGCTGTAAGAGTTATCACTCTTAAAAAATCCTCAAATAGTCAAAAAGCTATCAAATACTATAAGGGAGTCGTGACTACCCTAGTTTGTAAGCCATCACCAACTATCATCAGTCCAATTCTTAAGCCTGTAAGAACCTGAATGTATAGTTTGAGTTAACTGAGCGTAGGATTGGAGTTCATCATGGAGAATGGGTGGGACAAATAACTTTGAGCCTTTATCCTTTGTTTCATGAACCGTGAACCAAGCCACGTTACAACCCTTAAAAGACCTAATTGAGGTAAGGTTGTTTTGAAAGCATATTACAACAAGGTTAGATAACCTGACTCCTAATGATCTTTGTTAATTGTGTGTGTTCATCACTTTATCCATCATTTGTAAAATGATTGGATCAGTTTCAATTTGATCACTTGATCACTCCGCCGTGTGTGTTTCATCAAAAAATGTTTTCAAAAGATTGCATGAATTTTACATTGAAAATTGCCAATTTTTAATGAACATTGCGTACAAAATAATCCAATATCAAAAGAATCCCCAACAAGCGCTATCAGCTAGGGAATTTGACTTGATAAAGGAAGCTCAGCCTGGGGCAACCAATTTGAAGGATTTGTTAATCATTTGTCATAACGTTCAGCTAGTCAGAGCCGACCAGGTCAGGATCAGATGGAGCTCTCGATGAACAGTTTAGTCTGGGGCAGATCTTTTGCAGTTACCAACTAGCAGGGGCAAGTTTGTTATCCAATCGTTACTTCCACAGTCCAAGACTTTGTTGTGCAAGCACCGTTAAACTGGGGCAATCACGTCGAGATTTGTAAATCTCTCTCTATAAGAGTTTGAAGACATTGAAGCATCTTTATGCTCGTTCTCTTGATGGTCTTCCCGCAGACCATGTAATCTGGGGCAAAAAAGTTTGAGGACTGTTTTGTCGCAAGAGTCGTTGCTCACCAGAAAAGGGTTGTTATACTATCAATGGGGCAGAAAGATTTTGGTCACATGATACCCTTTGTCAGCTCTCCGATTAAGTTGTTACTTCGGTTGATCTTGGAACTTCCTTTTGTGTTTTGTCCTTCAACAAAGAATTCAAGCTCATGATGGCAATCCAAGTGAAGTCATGATGTTTTGGCCTAAGAAGATTACTCTCTCCCAAAGAAGGTGGTAACCTTGAAGTGGAGTTGTTGTCCTTCATGATCATCCCTTTGATGTCCAATTTTTGGTGAAGTTGGTTGGGTCTCCGTGTCGAGATGTTTATTTCATCTTCTGTTTTGTTTGGTCTGTTTCGTCAGCATAAACATAAGCATGGCATAAAGCATATGCATAGCATCTGTGCATTTTTTCTATCTCTGGTTATTACTTGTTCCTATTTCACTTTGGTTCCCTCCTCAGTGACTGGGTGTGTTGTCCCTCTCCAATAGAGTTGTCAGCCCTTAAGCATAAAATGTACATCCTTTGTCAATTCCTCACAGAGTTTAATCCTCGTGGATGATGGTTTCTTCAGTTATCTTTTTCCATGATTGGATAAGATGTGTCCCCATTAGAGTTCATTTCTCAATGGTTGAAGTCTTGTTTAACAGTTTCTTTCTAGCTCGATTCTAGATTGAACTTTGGTCCCTATCGGTCGCCAAACCTACCTGGACGTGCATTTATTTTGCACTATCTATCAAGCCGAACATTTTACATTGCGATACAGATAAGTGGCAATCTCTGGCAAGAAGCTTATCATCTCAATGATAAATGGCAGTCTCTTCGGAGAAGTTTAATCGTCTTCAGCGATAAATGGCAATCTCTTCGGAGAAGTTTAATCGTCTTCAGCGATAAGTGGCAATCTCTTCAAAGAAGCTTATCCGTCTTCAACGATAAATGGCAGTCTCTTCGGAGAAGTTTAATCGTCTTCAGTGATAGATGGCAGTCTCTTCGGAGAAGTTTAATCGTCTTCAACGATAAATGGCAGTCTCTTCGGAGAAGTTTAATCGTCTTCAGCGATAAATGGCAGTCTCTTCGGAGAAGTTTAATTGTCTTCAGCGATAAATGGCGATCTCTTCGGAGAAGTTTAATCGTCTTCAGCGATAAGTGGCAATCTCTTCAAAGAAGCTTATCCGTCTTCAACAATAAATGGCAGTCTCTTCGGAGAAGTTTAATCGTCTTCAGCGATAAATGGCAATCTCTTCGGAGAAGTTTAATCGTCTTCAGCGATAAGTGGCAATCTCTTCAAAGAAGCTTATCCGTCTTCAACGATAAGTGGCAGTCTCTGTAGAAAAGCTTATCCATAAGTGGCAATCTCTGGCGAGAAGCTTAACCTTCATCAACGATAAATGGCAGTCTCTTCGGAGAAGTTTAATCGTCTTCAACGATAAATGGCAATCTCTTCGGAGAAGTTTAATCATCTTCAGCGATAAGTGGCAATCTCTTATAAGAAGCTTATCCGTCTTCAACGATAAATGGCAGTCTCTTCGGAGAATTTTAATCGTCTTCAGCGATAAATGGTAGTCTCTTTGGAGAAGTTTAATCGTCTTCAACAATAAGTGGCAATCTCTTCAAAGAAGCTTATCCGTCTTCAACGATAAATGGCAATCTCTTCGGAGAAGTTTAATCGTCTTCAGCGATAAGTGGCAATCTCTTAGGAGAAGCTTAATTGTCTTCAGCGATAAGTGGCAGTCTCTTCAGAGAAGCTTAATCGTCATCAGCAATAAGTGGCAGTCTCTTATGAGAAGTTTAATCATCTTCAACGATAAATGGCAGTCTCTTCGGAGAAGTTTAATCGTCTTCAGCGATAAATGGCAATCTCTTTGGAGAAGTTTAATCGTCTTCAGCGATAAGTGGCAATCTCTGGCGAGAAGCTTATCATCTCAACGATAGATGGCAGTCTCTTCGGAGAAGTTTAATCGTCTTCAGCGATAAATGGCAGTCTCTTCGGAGAAGTTTAATCGTCATCAGCAATAAGTGGCAATCTCTTCAGATAAGCTTATCCTTCATCAGCAATAAGTGGCAGTCTCATTTGAGAAGCTTATCTTAAGGACGTTAACGCACGGTTGTGACCGGCATTGTTTGAAAATCTAATGGATACTGGTATAAGTAATTTGGTGGTGACCAATCGTATTTTAAGTAAGGCCTGTTGGTAACCGGCATTATGAAAATCAATGGATGACAAATACTAACAATTTGGTTGTATATCATTCTGAAATAAGTCACGATGGTTTCCATCCCAAGCTTAGGTTTCGTACCTTTGGAGATGTATTGTTGGATTCCAAGCACAGGTTTTGTACCTTTGGAGATGTATTGTTTGATTCCAATCACAGGTTTTGTACCTTTGGAAGATGTTTGTTGCCATCCCGAGCACAGGTTTTGTACCTTTGGAGATGTATTGTTTGATTCCAAGCACAGGTTTCGTACCTTTGGAAGAAAGTTTATTTCTATTCCAAACACAGGTTGTGTACCTTTGGAGATAGATGCTTGTTGATTCCAAGCTCAGGTTTCGTACCTTTGGAGATGTATTGTTTGATTCCAAGCACAGGTTTCGTACCTTTGGAAGAAAGTTTATTTCTATTCCAAGCACAGGTTGTGTACCTTTGGAAATAGACGCTTGTTGATTCCAACCTCAGGTTTCGTACCTTTGAAGTGTATTGTTTGATTATAAGCACAGGTTTTGTACCTTTGGAAGATGTTTGTTTCTATCCCGAGCACAGGTTGTGTACCTTTGGAGATAGATGTTTGTTGCCATCCTGAGCTCAGGTTTCGTACCTTTGGAGATGTACTGTTTGATTCCAAGCACAGGTTTTGTACCTTTGGAAGATGTTTGTTGCCATCCAGAGCACAGATTATGTACCTTTGGAAGATGTTTGTTGCCATCCCGAGCACAGGTTGTGTACCTTTGGAGATGTATACTTTGAATCCCGAGTTCAGAAATTCCCAGAGACTAAAGTGGTTGCATTTGCATGAAGTGTTTTATATCCTAAGTTTTTGAGGGTATTAGTTTTTTATCCTAAAGTTTTGAGGGTCTTCGTACAATCCTAGCGTGTTGAGGGTTGTGTCTCTGCTGTATCCTAACACTTTGAGGATATTAGCTTTTGTTCCTAAAGTATTGAGGGATATATTTATGCTTCCTGTTTGCAGACCGGGTCGTCACCAAACTCTTTGAAAATCCAGTTCTTTCTAAATCCAGTAGTTACTGGCATTGCTTGAAAATTAATCGTCATTAGTCGGTTGTTACCAATTCCCCCAGTTTGAAGCACTATGTTTCATCAATATTGTTTGGAATTCCCAATTGTAATTGGAACTTTGATTTGGTCATCACCATATCCACAGGAAGTCTAGTGGAAACTAACACCACTTGAAACTGTTTGTTGTTCTGGTTGTCACCAGTTTCCCCTTTGAAGCTTTTGCTTTCCCAGCCAGGTCTCGGAGAGCTAGTGGATACTAGCTTCCCCGGCGCGTCCGGTCTTATCTCTAACCTTTTCCTGAAGATCCCGTTTGAACTCTTCGTTATAGGAAATTTCTCATCTGGTTATCCCCAGTGAGATTCGTGTCTCCATTTCGGCTTTTCCCCAGTGAAGATTTGCTTCCCCAGTGGATTTGTGCCTCAGCAAAGTTTTCCCCAGTGGAGTTTGTGTTTCTTTTCTTTCGTGTCCCTAGTGAAGAATTGCTTTCTTCCCCAGTGGGCTTCCTCATCTGGTTATCCCCATTGAGCTTTGTGTCTTCTTTCCCCAGTGAAGATGTGTCTTCCCTGGTGGGATTTGTGTCCCCTGTGTGAAAGATTCCCTTAAACAGCGTCTTTAGTCATGTTTGAACTATCTTGCTTACTTTTCCTGGAATCTTTCCCCGGTGTGTTGGGTCCATGTGAGTGGTTACTCGTTGTCTTGCCGTTCTTTTATTTGTTGCTCGTGTGTCTGCATCTGTCTTGCATTCATGCATCATAAAGCACCATTTAGAACTCATTTCATTTCAGTATTGGTCCTTCTGCATACCATCGGATCTAAGGGACAAAATTTCTGGTTTGCTATATTTAAATACCTTTCACTACGATTCTATGAGGATTGTCATCTCTCATTGCCATCCAGTGAAGATATTTAAATAGGGGCATCTGTTGCACCCCAAATTTTGACCCCTTATATCCTCATCATCATTTTAGGATCATATTCATTTGATTAACTAACCTTAACCCATTTCAAGTTTATCTTTGTCAAGATGCAGATGAATCAGGGTTCCGTACCGTCAAAAATTCGAGGTTTCGATGGTCTGATTAATCAATGTTTTGGATTAGTTCAACTATAAACAAGATTAAAGATACTACATTGGGTCAAGTATGAATCCAATTTGAGGTTGTCACCCGAGAATTGAGAACAGTGCTGTTCAGGATACCCGATTAGGGTTTTCGATCAGGAAAAGTCAACTGTGGTTTGACTTTTGATTTAGAAGGTGTTCTAATGGTGGGATTATGGTCCATGAGTTTCCTATGGCTTATTAAAGTCTATTCAAAGAGTTTCAAGGCCTCAAAAGGTCCAGAGTATCAACAGCCGATTCGGTAGTCACCGATTGATCGAACGGTTGACCGAAAAGTCAACTCTTTCCCATAAGGAATTTGACCTCAAGATGTGAATCAAAAATGTTCCTTATGTCATATTACACCTTCCTATAAAATTTCATGACCATTGGATCAAGGGTTAGGAAGTAATTGCAAAAATCGGGAATTAGGGTTTTGAAAGGGGCAAGACCATAACTCCTCAACCACACATCCAATTGAGGAGGTTCAAAGCTCATTAGAAAGCTCTTGATAAGTCCTACAAAAGTCCCAAACTGGTCCATGATCAAAAAAATGCATAGATTTGGAGTTATGACCAAATTCATTTCAAGAAGGAAAGTAACTTTGAAAATTTTTAAGTTATTTGGTCTCTTAAGTATGATTTTTCAGCAACTTGGAGGGGTTTTTCAACCTAGTTCCATCTAGAATTTGAAAATCTCAAAAATATTAAAGTTGTAGAGCTACTTGATGGCTTTCTAAAATGTGGTAGAACTCCTTAATAGCATTT
Organism: Lathyrus sativus; assembly: GCA_963859935.3. Taxonomy (NCBI): domain Eukaryota; kingdom Viridiplantae; phylum Streptophyta; class Magnoliopsida; order Fabales; family Fabaceae; genus Lathyrus; species Lathyrus sativus. Next base: position 236,117,260 of record OZ012741.1, read on the forward strand.
GTGAGCAGAGAGTTATGGATCATGGAAGTTGGGGCTGCCACACTTGAAGTCACCACTTCAACTTTTTCCAAATCTCAAATTTCAACAACTTGGGCTATCCTCAGCCATTGGATCATGTTCTATTCTGATATTTAGAAGCCTAGATGAAGCAAAAACCAGAAGAAAGGAAGTATTGATGGGCTTTTGCAACTTGGAGCAAGTGGCCATTAAAATAATCATTTAAAAGGCTATAAAAGAGAAACTTTTTGAAGGATTATGCAGCTGCAGTCCCCTACCCTCCTAGATTCACTTTAGTCATCTCATCCCTCCCATCTCCCTTGATATTTTGCTCATCATTTGCCCAAGGAACTGATGTGTAGAGCTGCCACAAGATCTTGGCAAGATTTCATTCAAAACTTCCCTCCAAAATGTGGAAAAACCAAGGCTTCCCTTGTAACACCCTTCTAAACCCCGCAAATAATATATGCATAATCAGAGTAAAAGTTAACATGCATCCATAAAAGGGCATCACACAAAACTTGCACCACATTAAAACAATCTGTCATGCTCATAAACACCTTTCCATTTAGCAGCGGATTCATTAATGAAAATCCTTTAAAAGAAACATTTACTTTCATCATATGAAATCAACATCTCTAGGCACTAAGGCGAACATCTCATTATCTCAATTACTCCAAATATGAAAACATAACTTAGGTTACATAATGTAATCCTAAAACATAAGCAATCAATCCCCGTGTTACACGACCAGAGCATGACTCGACCCATAAATAATTACTAAACCGCTACACACGTAGCGACCTCGAACTACAAGCAGAACTTCATAAAGGCCTCCAGCAACCTAATCTGCAATGCCTCATAGAGCATTATAAAACAGCAGAAGGGTGAGAAATATTACCATAATAATCAAAGCATAAAATCATGTATACATAGGTATCATATAATTAACTCCCTATTTCTCACCACAATTCAACTCATAGTCATTTACATCGTCACTTATATATATATACAACATGAATATTCACCAAGCATTTTACATCATGCATACATCCACAATTCCACAATCTTAACATTCACACGTAAGCATCTCTTCATGCACGCTTCATAAGTATTCAACAAACATCTTATTCACATGCATACTTAATATATCAATGACATTATACAATGTGACTCAACAACTCAATGCAACTCAATGCAATGCGGTACCGACTTCCGTTATCATTTTTCGGTTTTTACATTAAACTGGGTCCACTCTTCTAGACCGATAACTCGCTATCATTTTTCGGTTTTTTACATTAAACCGGGTCCACTCTTCTAGACCGATAACAACAAAGGCCCGTCCTCTAAGCCTTCAAACCCACTCTTCTAGGTTTGGGACAAGCCACTAGTTTCCACGAAACTAACAGACATTGCCTCTTGACTAAATGATGCATGTACAATCAGCCACAACAAATGCACTTAAGACCGACATCTTAATCTCATGCATTCAAATAATTCATCTCTTCAAGAATTACATTATGATTGCACACACAACATATTCACATAACATTCATCGATGTATTCATAATCCAACACTATCACCACATTATCACTCACAATGCACACATATCCACGATATGTTCTCATGCATTCTTCACAGTTATCAAACAATGCACACATATCCATGATATGTTCTCATGCATTATTCACATTTAATCACATACATACAATATGCATTTACAACATCTATCAAGCAATGCACACATATCCATGGCATGTTCTCATGCATTCTATTCATACCACCATATACCAACAATATACATTCACAATTCAATATCATCACAGCATTATCAACAATGCACACATATCCACAATATGTTCTCATGCATTCTCAAGTAATTCATCATACAAGAATTACATCATGCTTACACGTATAACACATTTACCACGCAATGTACATATATTCACGATATATTCTCACGCATTTTTCATACATAATCGCATCCAATCAATACAAACATCATATTTATCAAACGATGCACGCATATCCATCAATATGCTCTCATGCATTCTTCATGTATCTTAACATACAATCGCATATAAACAATATACATCCACAATACATTTTTGTATTATGTTTATTATTCATCTCATGCCATTTCATACAAGGTATACATGTCACAGTACCAATAATACAATTATAAGATATGCACACATATATCCACAATGTTCTCATGCATACTTATTACCTAATTGTACACTACATCAAACCTTCACAAACTCATCAAATAATACGCACATTACCATTATTAAATAATACACACATAATCATTATCATGTTCTCATGCATTTATAATCGATCTGATTAATACTCATACCACAAATCTAGGATTCACGCCCAAAGGCTACCCACAGCATATATCATCACCATGGATCACATACTTATTCATATCATAGAGGTATTAACCTATGTGAATCAACCAAACAATCACCACATTAACAACACAACAAAAAAAAAGAATGCTGTCTGATTCGCCTTCATTCGCCTGGCGAACCCTCGCAGCGAATACTCGCTGGACCTTCGCCCGGCGAACTCCCCAGCGAGCGAAGTCAGTAGCTACTGACTTGGTTCGCCACCATTCGCCAGCATGCTCGCCCGGCGAACATTCGCCAACAACCCTTCGCCTGGCGAACCCGCCAGTGAAGTCCACTAGGACTTAATCATATTTATTCGCCAGCATTCGCTGGGCTTCGCCCGGCGAAGCTTCGCCTTCACTCGCCTGGCGAGAGCCAGCGAACCTGCACAGAACAGAACCCCATTCTGTCTTCTCCCTTTATCCCACCATCAACCAACCACTAAATCATCAAAATCAGCTCAAACAACATACCCTCATGTTACCCGACTATTCTACGGCATTATTTCCAAGTTTCAACCGATTAAATCATCATTCTACCGATTAATCCAACTTTCCCTAAAATGGAAAGTGATGAAAAACATCCACAAACCCAAACCCAACATACATAATAGCATACAATGATTAAATAGAAATGTTTCTCACCCTTACCTTGATTAATCGGAGCTTCGAAATTGGTTCTTGAAGATTCTCCAAGCTTTTTCCCTTTTTCCTCTTCATTTCTCCTCTTCTTCTTTCTTTCTCTTTTCTTTCTTTCTTTCTATCTTTCTCTTTCTCTCCAATCCCCTTTTTATATCCTTTTTTTCTTTTTTTTTCTTCCTCTCTATTATTTTCTTTCCATTCCATTTCTCTCTTCACAATTATCTCATTTTATCATTAATTGGAAAATATCTACTAAGCCCACCTTATTCCACCAAATAGAATAAATTAGTTAAATCTATTAACTCATATTAAATAAATCTCATAACTTATTTAAATCAGATAAACCACCTAAACCAATCCATTAGTACAATTAATCAGTTATCGAAAATTGGGCTGTTACAACCCTCCCCCACTTTAGGAATTTTCGTCCTCGAAAATGTTATCTGATCCAAACAACTCTGGATACGACTCTCGCATTCCAATTCTTCCAAATCCAATTCTCCCATAACTACTTCCACCAAAGGAATCTCTATACTTCGAAGTTGTTTCTTATCAACAACTAGAACTAGCCACGCCTCCGAAGTCAAATTCTCTCTCACTTGTACACCATCCACCTGAATCAATGTACCTCTTCAACTTAGACATATGAACACCTCATGCAATCCTCTCAAGCGACAGCGGTAAAACAGTCTAACATGCTATCCGCATCACGCTTCCGCTGCGCTACTCTGATACAGATCAACAAAACACAGGGTGCTCACGAGACTTCAAGCTCGACCAACACCAATTACTACCATAACTCTCAAAACACGGCCTTACTTAGATTCTTTGATCGTTTCCATCGTCCCTTGCACGGTCTTTGATCCGAGTACAACACTCCCGTTGGACATGCAACAACACAAAGGAGTCATACCCTCTTACCCAACGAACTTCATACGATGTTGTTTCCGATACGAAATGGCAACAGTTATTGTAGGCAACTCCATCAACGACAATTAACTACCCTTAGATCCATCTTGGTCCAACACACAAGCTCTCAACGAGTCCTCTTCATACTGGATAGTTTTCTTCGTTTGTCCATGCCATTCACGGACGCTAGTCAGAGTTCATCTTCAACATGGCACCCAACCGCTTTCGCAATCTTTCCCATAATCTTAACGAAAAACTTGAGTTCCCATCTAACAGAATGATTCATCTTCACTGGTAGGCAACGAGTTACTCTTGTTAATCCATTCTTAACTGTCCAAATCGGATCATACTTCCTCAAATTCATCAGAAAACCCGGCACAAAGCCCATGGGAATACTATCCCATCCCACTCGAAATACTCAACAGTTGTATCAGATCCAACCATCTCTAATGTCCACACTTCAATTCCCAGCAAGTCTAATCAACATATACAAACTCAATCAATTCCTTCTCCATCTATGGCTATCCAAAACTATTTCTCAAATTCGGTCGCATCTTCCTAGTACCTGCACGGATACTCCATCTTTCTCGATGTACTTCTCCCTGAGTACTCTTATCCAACTCACTCTATTCAGAATACACACTTCATCACGACATCTCACAATACCATTTCCCTTAATCCGAAAATAAGCCCTCTGACTTTTATCCATTAAATTCGATTAATCTATCAACTCAACTCAGGATTCCGATTTCCTCGAACCTCATCAGAATACCAAAAGTCAATCTCAACATCCAAGACTCAACTCCATAAGAAGTCTCTTCACAGGCCGAACTCATATCTGAATTTGCTTAATCAGTTCTAACTTCCTTACCATCTTCATTAGTGTATACCAAAATTCCCGATTCGATATCTTAGCTACCACTTGGTCTCATCCGAATGGTAATTTAACCAAAACTATACTCCTTCAGGAGTTCCAATTACTTCTCTGTCTCATATTTGACTCTCTCTCAAATAAAACAAATACCTTATGGTCAGTAACCATCTCAAATCTCAACTAAACAATTGAGGCTTCCAAACTCCGGTACAAACACACAACAGCAACCCACTCCAAATTACTTGTCAGATAATCCCTCTATATACTTTATATTGCCTTCAAGCATAACCAAAACTCATTAATGTTGTACTTAACACATCTCTTAATCATATCAACAAAGTATCTCAAAACACAACGACAATCCTGTCGGACTTGGCAAAACCAATACACGAACTGTTGACAGCTTTCTCAAAACTCTTTGAACTTTCTTCACAGTAGTACATCACTGCCTCTTCCCCAATACTAATAACTCAAGTTCCCGACGCTCAACATGAACCCCTATACTCTCCGAACATATCCAAACACCATCGGTTACATAACCATTGACTCTCTCAATCAAGTGTGGAAAATCATTATATCAAACAGACACTCAGCTGTGAACTTATGGTGATAACACAAACCGCACTCTCCGCGCTTACCATAACATCCAAACATTTTTCGCCAATAAATACTTAATTCCATGTCACTACTTTCTCATCACATAGAGCACTGTAATATCTTCCAACGCTTCTAATCTTGCGTCATTCCGAATTACGGTTTTCCGTTACGACAAAATCACGGAAACAACCCTTCCACACTTAAAGGTCATCCAATACCTCTCCAACTCTTGAAATGCTTAAGGGTCCAATTATACCAACCATGTATTCCACATCTCATTTCCTTTAGTAATCATTAGAAGTCATTATCCACCCTTATACTCAACTCCACAATTTGTTGCCGTAGCACACACACCAGACATAATTCTCAACACTACTCAATCAATTTAATTCTTCGACTGTCCAAACAGATATAATTAGTCGGCAAAACCGCCATCTTCCCACTTTCATTAGCACCCCGAATTCCCATCAAAATTAACCATCTCCTCACTGTCTCGTGCCGACTCATCAACACACTTCTTAAGCACCTGGCTTAGCTCCAAACAATTCTCTGCTCACGCCACCTAAGCTTGCAAGACACGTCCATCCCATCCAACAGAACTCCAACTACTATCAACAAGAGATTAAGGGTGATCAGTTCCTCAATTTGTCAATAGGCAGCTGAAAATCATGATGGAGTATAGACTATCTTTACCAAACCACAAGAGTGTTAACCACCCACTGAGCTACAACTTCTACACCTGCAGCATCTTGGAGAAGCACAACTTCTCCCCCACTTAGATCATTCCCACTTCTCCAGACAAGGTTAAGCAACAACATGTATCGACAGTGTTTTCACACACATGTCGCATACAAGGGAACAAATAACATTAGACAACTTGGCCGGACGGACCGACCTGCTCTGATACCACTTATGTAACACCCTTCTAAACCCCGCAAATAATATATGCATAATCAGAGTAAAAGTTAACATGCATCCATAAAAGGGCATCACACAAAACTTGCACCACATTAAAACAATCTGTCATGCTCATAAACACCTTTCCATTTAGCAGCGGATTCATTAATGAAAATCCTTTAAAAGAAACATTTACTTTCATCATATAAAATCAACATCTCTAGGCACTAAGGCCAACATCTCATTATCTCAATTACTCCAAATATGAAAACATAACTTAGGTTACATAATGTAATCCTAAAACATAAGCAATCGATCCCCGTGTTACACGACCAGAGCATGACTCGACCCATAAATAATTACTAAACCGCTACACACGTAGCGACCTCGAACTACAAGCAGAACTTCATAAAGGCCTCCAGCAACCTAATCTGCAATGCCTCATAGAGCATTATAAAACAGCAGAAGGGTGAGAAATATTACCATAATAATCAAAGCATAAAATCAGGTATACATAGGTATCATATAATTAACTCCCTATTTCTCACCACAATTCAACTCATAGTCATTTACATCGTCACTTATATATATATATATATACAACATGAATATTCACCAAGCATTTTACATCATGCATACATCCACAATTCCACAATCTTAACATTCACACGTAAGCATCTCTTCATGCACGCTTCATAAGTATTCAACAAACATCTCATTCACATGCATACTTCATATATCAATGACATTATACAATGTGACTCAACAACTCAATGCAACTCAATGCAATGCGGTACCGACTTCCGTTATCATTTTTCGGTTTTTACATTAAACCGGGTCCACTCTTCTAGACCGATAACTCGTTATCATTTTTCGGTTTTTTACATTAAACCGGGTCCACTCTTCTAGACCGATAACAACAAAGGCCCGTCCTCTAAGCCTTCAAACCCACTCTTCTAGGTTTGGGACAAGCCACTAGTTTCCACGAAACTAACAGACATTGCCTCTTGACTAAATGATGCATGTACAATCAGCCACAATAAATGCACTTAAGATCGACATCTTAATCTCATGCATTCAAATAATTCATCTCTTCAAGAATTACATTATGATTGCACACACAACATATTCACATAACATTCATCGATGTATTCATAATCCAATACTATCACCACATTATCACTCACAATGCACACATATCCACGATATGTTCTCATGCATTCTTCACAGTTATCAAACAATGCACACATATCCACGATATGTTCTCATGCATTATTCACATTTAATCACATACATACAATATGCATTTACAACATCTATCAAGCAATGCACACATATCCATGACATGTTCTCATGCATTCTATTCATACCACCATATACCAACAATATACATTCACAATTCAATATCATCACCGCATTATCAACAATGCACACATATCCACAATATGTTCTCATGCATTCTCAAGTAATTCATCATACAAGAATTACATCATGCTTACACGTATAACACATTTACCACGCAATGTACATATATTCACGATATATTCTCACGCATTTTTCATACATAATCGCATCCAATCAATACAAACATCATATTTATCAAACGATGCACGCATATCCATCAATATGCTCTCATGCATTCTTCATGTATCTTAACATACAATCGCATATAAACAATATACATCCACAATACATTTTTGTATTATGTTTATTATTCATGTCATGCCATTTCATACAAGGTATACATGTCACAGTACCAATAATACAATTATAAGATATGCACACATATATCCACAATGTTCTCATGCATACTTATTACCTAATTGTACACTACATCAAACCTTCACAAACTCATCAAATAATACGCACATTACCATTATTAAATAATACACACATAATCATTATCATGTTCTCATGCATTTATAATCGATCTGATTAATACTCATACCACAAATCTAGGATTCACGCCCAAAGGCTACCCACAGCATATATCATCACCATGGATCACATACTTATTCATATCATAGAGGTATTAACCTATGTGAATCAACCAAACAATCACCACATGAACAACACAACAAAAAAAAGAATGCTGTCTGATTCGCCTTCATTCGCCTGGCAAACCCTCGCAGCGAATACTCGCTGGACCTTCGCCCGGTGAACTCCCCAGCGAGCGAAGTCAGTAGCTACTGACTTGGTTCGCCACCATTCGCCAGCATGCTCGCCCGGAGAACATTCGCCAACAACCCTTCGCCTGGCGAACCCGCCAGTGAAGTCCACTGGGACTTAATCATATTTATTCGCCAGCATTCGCTGGGCTTCGCCCGGCGAAGCTTCGCCTTCACTCGCCTGGCGAGAGCCAGCGAACCTGCGCAGAACAGAACCCCATTCTGTCTTCTCCCTTTATCCCACCATCAACCAACCACTAAATCATCAAAATCAGCTCAAACAACATACCCTCATGTTACCCGACTATTCTACGGCATTATTTCCAAGTTTCAACCGATTAAATCATCATTCTACCGATTAATCCAACTTGCCCTAAAATGGAAAGTGATGAAAAACATCCACAAACCCAAACCCAACATACATAATAGCATACAATGATTAAATAGAAATGTTTCTCACCCTTACCTTGATTAATCGGAGCTTCGAAATTGGTTCTTGAAGATTCTCCAAGCTTTTTCCCTTTTTCCGCTTCATTTCTCCTCTTCTTCTTTCTTTCTCTTTTCTTTCTTTCTTTCTATCTTTCTCTTTCTCTCCAATCCCCTTTTTATATCCTTTTTTTTCTTTTTTTTTTCTTCCTCTCTATTATTTTCTTTCCATTCCATTTCTCTCTTCACAATTATCTCATTTTATCATTAATTGAAAAAATATCTACTAAGCCCACCTTATTCCACCAAATAGAATAAATTAGTTAAATCTATTAACTCATATTAAATAAATCTCATAACTTATTTAAATCAGATAAACCACCTAAACCAATCCATTAGTACAATTAATCAGTTATCGAAAATTGGGTTGTTACAACCCTCCCCCACTTTAGGAATTTTCGTCCTCGAAAATGTTATCTGATCCAAACAACTCTGGATACGACTCTCGCATTCCAATTCTTCCAAATCCAATTCTCCCATAACTACTTCCACCAAAGGAATCTCTATACTTCGAAGTTGTTTCTTATCAACAACTAGAACTAGCCACGCCTCCGAAGTCAAATTCTCTCTCACTTGTACACCATCCACCTGAATCAATGTACCTCTTCAACTTAGACATATGAACACCTCATGCAATCCTCTCAAGCGACAGCGGTAAAACAGTCTAACATGCTATCCGCCTCACGCTTCCGCTGCGCTACTCTGATACAGATCAACAAAACACAGGGTGCTCACGAGACTTCAAGCTCGACCAACACCAATTACTACCATAACTCTCAAAGCACGGCCTTACTTAGATTCTTTGATCGTTTCCATCATCCCTTGCACGGTCTTTGATCCGAGTACAACACTCCCGTTGGACATGCAACAACACAAAGGAGTCATACCCTCTTACCCAACGAACTTCATACGATGTTGTTTCCGATACGAAATGGCAACAGTTATTGTAGGCAACTCCATCAACGACAATTAACTACCCTTAGATCCATCTTGGTCCAACACACAAGCTCTCAACGAGTCCTCTTCATACTGGATAGTTTTCTTCGTTTGTCCATGCCATTCACGGACGCTAGTCAGAGTTCATCTTCAACATGGCACCCAACCGCTTTCGCAATCTTTCCCATAATCTTAACGAAAAACTTGAGTTCCCATCTAACAGAATGATTCATCTTCACTGGTAGGCAATGAGTTACTCTTGTTAATCCATTCTTAACTGTCCAAATCGGATCATACTTCCTCAAATTCATCAGAAAACCCGGCACAAAGCCCATGGGAATACTATCCCATCCCACTCGAAATACTCAACAGTTGTATCAGATCCAACCATCTCTAATGTCCACACTTCAATTCCCAGCAAGTCTAATCAACATATACAAACTCAATCAATTCTTTCTCCATCTATGGCTATCCAAAACTATTTCTCAAATTCGGTCGCATCTTCCTAGTACCTGCACGGATACTCCATCTTTCTCGATGTACTTCTCCCTGAGTACTCTTATCCAACTCACTCTATTCAGAATACACACTTCATCACGACATCTCACAATACCATTTCCCTTAAATCGAAAATAAGCCCTCTGACTTTTATCCATTAAATTCGATTAATCTATCAACTCAACTCAGGATTCCGATTTCCTCGAACCTCATCAGAATACCAAAAGTCAATCTCAACATCCAAGACTCAACTCCATAAGAAGTCTCTTCACAGGCCGAACTCATATCTGAATTTGCTTAATCAGTTCTAACTTCCTTACCATCTTCATTAGTGTATACCAAAATTCCCGATTCGATATCTTAGCTACCACTTGGTCTCATCCGAATGGTAATTTAACCAAAACTATACTCCTTCAGGAGTTCCAATTACTTCTCTGTCTCATATTTGACTCTCTCTCAAATAAAACAAATACCTTATGGTCAGTAACCATCTCAAATCTCAACTAAACAATTGAGGCTTCCAAACTCCGGTACAAACACACAACAGCAACCCACTCCAAATTACTTGTCAGATAATCCCTCTATATACTTTATATTGCCTTCAAGCATAACCAAAACTCATTAATGTTGTACTTAACACATCTCTTAATCATATCAACAAAGTATCTCAAAACACAACGACAATCCTGTCGGACTTGGCAAAACCAATACACGAACTGTTGACAGCTTTCTCAAAACTCTTTGAACTTTCTTCACAGTAGTACATCACTGCCTCTTCCCCAATACTAATAACTCAAGTTCCCGACGCTCAACATGAACCCCTATACTCTCCGAACATATCCAAACACCATCGGTTACATAACCATTGACTCTCTCAATCAAGTGTGGAAAATCATTATATCAAACAGACACTCAGCTGTGAACTTATGGTGATAACACAAACCGCACTCTCCGCGCTTACCATAACATCCAAACATTTTTCGCCAATAAATACTTAATTCCATGTCACTACTTTCTCATCACATAGAGCACTGTAATATCTTCCAACGCTTCTAATCTTGCGTCATTCCGAATTACGGTTTTCTGTTACGACAAAATCACGGAAACAACCCTTCCACACTTAAAGGTCATCCAATACCTCTCCAACTCTTGAAATGCCTAAGGGTCCAATTATAACAACCATGTATTCCACATCTCATTTCCTTTAGTAATCACTAGAAGTCATTATCCACCCTTATACTCAACTCCACAATCTGTTGCCGTAGCACACACACCAGACATAATTCTCAACACTACTTAATCAATTTAATTCTTCGACTGTCCAAACAGATATAATTAGTCGGCAAAACCGCCATCTTCCCACTTTCATTAGCACCCCGAATTCCCATCAAAATTAACCATCTCCTCACTGTCTCGTGCCGACTCATCAACACACTTCTTAAGCACCTGGCTTAGCTCCAAACAATTCTCTGCTCACGCCACCTAAGCTTGCAAGACACGTCCATCCCATCCAACAGAACTCCAACTACTATCAACAAGAGATTAAGGGTGATCAGTTCCTCAATTTGTCAATAGGCAGCTGAAAATCATGATGGAGTATAGACTATCTTTACCAAACCACAAGAGTGTTAACCACCCACTGAGCTACAACTTCTACACCTGCAGCATCTTGGAGAAGCACAACTTCTCCCCCACTTAGATCATTCCCACTTCTCCAGACAAGGTTAAGCAACAACATGTATCAACAGTGTTTTCACACACATGTCGCATACAAGGGAACAAATAACATTAGACAACTTGGCCGGACGGACCGACCTGCTCTGATACCACTTATGTAACACCCTTCTAAACCCCGCAAATAATATATGCATAATCAGAGTAAAAGTTAACATGCATCCATAAAAGGGCATCACAAAAAACTTGCACCACATTAAAACAATCTGTCATGCTCATAAACACCTTTCCATTTAGCAGCGGATTCATTAATGAAAATCCTTTAAAAGAAACATTTACTTTCATCATATAAAATCAACATCTCTAGGCACTAAGGCCAACATCTCATTATCTCAATTACTCCAAATATGAAAACATAACTTAGGTTACATAATGTAATCCTAAAACATAAGCAATCGATCCCCGTGTTACACGACCAGAGCATGACTCGACCCATAAATAATTACTAAACCGCTACACACGTAGCGACCTCGAACTACAAGCAAAACTTCATAAAGGCCTCCAGCAACCTAATCTGCAATGCCTCATAGAGCATTATAAAACAGCAGAAGGGTGAGAAATATTACCATAATAATCAAAGCATAAAATCATGTATACATAGGTATCATATAATTAACTCCCTATTTCTCACCACAATTCAACTCATAGTCATTTACATTGTCACTTATATATATATACAACATGAATATTCACCAAGCATTTTACATCATGCATACATCCACAATTCCACAATCTTAACATTCACATGTAAGCATCTCTTCATGCACGCTTCATAAGTATTCAACAAACATCTCATTCACATGCATACTTCATATATTAATGACATTATACAATGTGACTCAACAACTCAATGCAACTCAATGCAATGCGGTACCGACTTCCGTTATCATTTTTCGGTTTTTACATTAAACCTGGTCCACTCTTCTAGACCGATAACTCGTTATCATTTTTCGGTTTTTTACATTAAACCGGGTCCACTCTTCTAGACCGATAAAAACAAAGGCCCGTCCTCTAAGCCTTCAAACCCACTCTTCTAGGTTTGGGAGAAGCCACTAGTTTCCACGAAACTAACAGACATTGCCTCTTGACTAAATGATGCATGTACAATCAGCCACAACAAATGCACTTAAGACCGACATCTTAATTTCATGCATTCAAATAATTCATCTCTTCAAGAATTACATTATGATTGCACACACAACATATTCACATAACATTCATCGCTGTATTCGTAATCCAACACTATCACCACATTATCACTCACAATGCACACATATCCACGAAATGTTCTCATGCATTCTTCACAGTTATCAAACAATGCACACATATTCACGATATGTTCTCATGCATTATTCACATTTAATCACATACATACAATATGCATTTACAACATCTATCAAGCAATGCACACATATCCATGACATGTTCTCATGCATTCTATTCATTCCACCATATACCAACAATATACATTCACAATTCAATATCATCACCGCATTATCAACAATGCACACATATCTACAATATGTTCTCATGCATTCTCAAGTAATTCATCATACAAGAATTACATCATGCTTACACGCATAACACATTTACCACGAAATGTACATATATTCACGATATATTCTCACGCATTTTTCATACATAATCGCATCAAATCAATACAAACATCATATTTATCAAACGATGCACGCATATCCATCAATATGCTCTCATGCATTCTTCATGTATCTTAACATACAATTGCATATAAACAATATACATCCACAATACATTTTTGAATTATGTTTATTATTCATCTCATGCCATTTCATACAAGGTATACATGTCACAGTACCAATAATACAATTATAAGCTATGCACACATATATCCACAATGTTCTCATGCATACTTATTACCTAATATTACACTACATCAAACCTTCACAAACTCATCAAATAATACGCACATTACCATTATTAAATAATACACACATAATCATTATCATGTTCTCATGCATTTATAATCGATCTGATTAATACTCATACCACAAATCTAAGATTCACGCCCAAAGGCTACCCACAGCACATATCATCACCATGGATCACATACTTATTCATATCATAAAGGTATTAACCTATGTGAATCAACCAAACAATCACCACATGAACAACACAACAAAAAAAAAAGAATGCTGTCTGATTCGCCTTCATTCGCCTGGCGAACCCTCGCAGCGAATACTCGCTGGACCTTCGCCCGGCGAACTCCCCAGCGAGCGAAGTCAGTAGCTACTGACTTGGTTCGCCACCATTCGCCAGCATGCTCGCCCGGCGAACATTCGCCAACAACCCTTCGCCTGGCGAACCCTCCAGCGAAGTCCACTGGGACTTAATCATATTTATTCGCCAGCATTCGCTGGGCTTCGCCCGGCGAAGCTTCGCCTTCACTCGCCTGGCGAGAGCCAGCGAACCTGCGCAGAACAGAACCCCATTCTGTCTTCTCCCTTTATCCCACCATCAACCAACCACTAAATCATCAAAATCAGCTCAAACAACATACCCTCATGTTACCCGACTATTCTACAGCATTATTTCCAAGTTTCAACCGATTAAATCATCATTCTACCGATTAATCCAACTTGCCCTAAAATGGAAAGTGATGAAAAACATCCACAAACCCAAACCCAACATACATAATAGCATACAATGATTAAATAGCAATGTTTCTCACCCTTACCTCGATTAATCGGAGCTTCGAAATTGGTTCTTGAAGATTCTCCAAGCTTTTTCCCTTTTTCCTCTTCATTTCTCCTCTTCTTCTTTCTTTCTCTTTTCTTTCTTTCTTTCTATCTTTCTCTTTCTCTCCAATCCCCATTTTATATCCTTTTATTTCTTTTTTTTTTCTTCCTCTCTATTATTTTCTTTCCATTCCATTTCTCTCTTTACAATTATCTCATTTTATCATTAATTGGAAAATATCTACTAAGCCCACCTTATTCCACCAAATAGAATAAATTAGTTAAATCCATTAACTCATATTAAATAAATCTCATAACTTATTTAAATCAGATAAACCACCTAAACCAATCCATTAGTACAATTAATCAGTTATCGAAAATTGGGTTGTTAAATCCCTCACCTTCACTCTCCCTATAAATAGAGACCTTTCTCTATGTTACAAACCACACCAGAGCTATTAATAACACACAAGAAACTCATAGCTCTCTCATTCCTATCCTTGCTTGAAATTGCTTGAGTTCTCAAAAATCACAAAATCATCTTTTTCCACTTTTCATGCTAGTTCTTTTTCCAAACATCAAAACACTTCAAAGACCATCTACACACCCTTAAAATGGCCATTTGAAACTGTTTCCACCATTACTTTCATCAAAAAAACTCATCAATCTAAAAGTCAACCTTCATACCTTTATATGTTGACTTTTATGCACTTTGGAAGCCAAGTCTCTACTTAAGGTCTTTCCTACCACCTCAACACTCCCAACACCTCATATATATCATATTTCAACTGTCCAAAGTCTCAAAAACCAGTTGGGAAGCTTATTACTCAAACTGTCTTAAAGGATAGCTTATTGCTTCAAGAGGAAGAATGCTCCAAATTTGTGCCAAAGAAGAAGATCTTTGGGTTTCTTTGCTTTTTAGCTTGCTCAAGAAGGTCTACAAGAAGTATGTAATGCTCAACCTCCTCATTATACATACATTGTCATGTTTGCAATTTTTGAAGTTCTTGTTTTGAGAAACCATAGTCATGTTGTCCCAAATAGGCTCTTTGTCAAGAGTTTATGTTTATTGCTATTGGTCTTGCTTTTGTTAAAGTACATTATTCATGAGTGATGTCTTGATGATATGTTGTCAAAAATAAACTTTGTATGTTGTTTACAACTGTTATGAGGATTTTGTCTACAAGATTAGCTTTAGGGATCCAAACATGAAATGTTGTTATGCTTAATACAATCTAGTAGCCCTGGTTTATTTGTGATGTTTGAATAACTTGTTAGTTGTTTCATGAGGTTCCCCTGCCCCCTAGGTCATGTATGAATCTAGGTTAGCTTTTGCTTCACACTTATGATGCTTATTTCATTTGCTACACCATTGTCATGAGTTTTGTGTCAAAATGATATATGCCTGCAATGTTTCATCTCAAGTGTTTAAACTGTTGACTTGTTATGGTTTGGTCTTGTTTGTATCATTTGAAACTTGTTGAAATTGTTAAAAGCATGACACTTAGGTTTTAGGACCAGCTGTGAGGTTTATTTGTCTGTTTGCTGCCAAAATGTTTGCAACAGCATACCAGTTTTTATGTTGAGCAGTTTGTGTGTGATCTTTAAGTTGGAAAACATCATTTAACATGTTTAGAGGTTGTGTGTGGCATTTGTATGTTCAAACTGGTTATGCATTTCAAAACAGCTTGTCCACTTTCACATTGCATTCTCAAAGCTTCATGTCACCAACAATATGTCCATATTCTGTTTCAGTTTGTTTTTGCTTGATCTATGTGCCTAGAATCATCATTCTACATGTTTTAAGTTGATGTGTGATGCCTAGTTGTCTCAAATTGCCATAAACTTGCCTGCTGCATAAATGAGCTTGTTTTGCACTTCATAAAGAATCAACATACCAATTTCTGCTTGGTTTGAAATAGGCCTGAGTTTTAAGTTTGATCTCATCCATTTTTATGCTTATGATGTGTGTGCATTGTTTGTTTGATCTGTTTCATCTTGTCACTTTCAAAACACAACACCAAATTCCATTCAAAGCCAAATATGCCATGTACCATACCAAATTCTATTCTGATTGCAGTGTGCTTGATTTCTGAGTATGACCTCATTTACTTTCATGATTATGATGTGTATGTGCTGTTTTTATAACATGAAACCATTCACCAGCTTACATTCTCACTCTGCTGCCAAACAGTTTGTTTCTCAAATCACACTTACACACACAACACCCCTTTTGTGTTTGAAGCATGTTTTGGTTGGTAAATGAACAAGAATTCATCTGCTATTATATTTGCAATATGTGTAATGCTTGAATAACCTTGCTGCCTAGTTTTGACCACTCAATTTCACATGCCTCATTTTGCTGCAAACAACTTTTTTCACAAGCCACAGCTGCACACACCATTCACATGATTAGAGTTTGTATGTTTGCATGACCATATGAATGCTATGCCAATCTTTACTTCCTTCCTGTTTTGACAGTCTGCTACCATGTATGCTACCTTTGCAGTTTGTGAACTAGTTTGTGTTGTGTGCATTTTATGGTCATTCTTAAGTTGTAACATCATTCATAGGCATGTTTGAATCTTATGTATGGTGTTTGTCTGGTCTAACCTGTTCCAGTCATGTCATTGTCTTCAATTATGCATTTTTATGTGTTAATGAGCAGCTAGCATGTGACTTTCATTTCTGTTTGGTTTGTGGCTATCTTGAAGTGTGGAAACACTCATTAACATGTTTATGGTTTGTGTGTAAGGTCTGTTAAACCTAAATCTGTTCAATTCATGACTTGGCTTTCAAATTGCATTTTTTCAATTTCACATGGCATATGGCATGACCGTTCTGTTTGGCTTTTGATCTTTGCACTTTGATTGTTATCACCTTGTTATTCATTGCTTTTCAAATAGTTTGGTTGAGATGCCATGAGATTCCTTTTTCTATTTTGATCAAATGTAAGTTTCATCCATGTTTGGCCCTTTTGTTAAATCCTTGGCAGCAGTGCCATTTGTGCCTATCATTGCAACTTATATGTTCCCTTTTGATCCAATACTATTTTGATTGATATCCTTGCTAGAAATCATTCATAATCATGCATGTGTTTTGCTCATGTCTTTCCATGTTTCTAATTGCTCCTGGTTTGGCCTGTGGATTTCAAATTGCATCTCAAGCTTCCCATTTGCATGTGCTATCGTGTTTTGATTTGTGGATGTTATTTCAAAATTTGGTTGTGACCATCATGATCCTCATCAAAAATCAATCAAGTTTGACTAAAATTTCATAGAAAAACGTTAAGTTTTGACAAAGTTAGAGAGAAAACGCATTTTGCAAGTTTCACTTGTTTTGCCTTGGTCATTTGCCCAGCATATGCGCCTGTTTGAGCATGTATGTTTATTGGGGTGGCAAAATACTTGGATGTATCGCCACCCCAGTGGTTGCCCCATGCGCCCCTTATGCCTTGTCTGCCTTGTGTCCTGAGTTCAATCCCCATAGGGGACTTTTTTTGCCATTTTATTTCTTTTTTCTTCAACAAATTTCAATGAATCACAACTTTCTCATGCTTTAGCATTTTCAATCTGTTCTTTTTGCAAATTGTTCATTTTCATGTCTAATTTCATTTATTGGAATAAAATTTCAAATTGCTTGTATTCACAATGCCTTTTTCCTACTTGAAAGTTGGTTCGTGTTTAGGGTCGTTACCTTGCGTCTTGATGAATTTCTTTTATACCATGCTTAATTTATCTTGTGAGATTTGTTGATGGTTGATGCCTTTGTGTTTTTTAACATGTTAAAGCTTTATTTTATCTTTTGGTTGTCACCATAAACTTACATTTTCTCCTCCTATATCTTGAACTTAACTATTGTGAACATTCTTTGCATATTTGATTGTCATCAATGCCTAAATATCATTTGAATTTATGACATGATCATCTTAAGTTGTGACTTACTTGCATGATTATTGCTTCCATATTTGTTAATATGTATCCCTTAGGTTGTTACCTTTATCTTTGTGAAAATATGTCATTCTTGGTTGTAACCATCTATCTCCATTAATCTCCTTACATTGTTGTAACATTATTTGATTTAGGCATGATGCTTGTAAGTATACTTGTAATTTTGTAAGCCCTAAGAACCCTCATCTTTGTTAAGATGCATATTTGTTAAGATCCTCTTCCATCTTTGTTAAGATGTACCCCCTTCTTTGTTAACATGCACTTTGGTTTTTACCTTTCATTAAGTCTTGTAAGAACTCCCCTCTTTCATAATATTGTGATATCTTGACGCTTACATGATTTTTGGTTGTAACGATTTATCTTGATATAAATCCTTGCTTATTATGTTTGCTTGTTTGCTTGTAAACATGCCTATTGTATTCATCATATGTGAATGATTATTGCTTTATTAAGTATTTTTCCCCAAGTAATGGAACTCTCTAGTTCTCATCCAAGTTGCCTCCTCTCTCTCCTTCCAAAGGAAAAGTCTCTCTATTGACCCTTGGGTCATAGATAGCTCAACACACTCATAGGTCTGGATAGAACCTTCTCCCCCTTTTTGGTCTGGATAGAACCAATAGGGTTAAAACTCAAAGGTCTGGATAGAACCAATAGGATTTAACTCATAGGTCTGGATAGAACCTTCTCCCTCTTTTGGTATGGAATGAACCAATTGATCCTTATTCTGTAGTTCATGCCTGAACTACGACCGCTCTGATTTCTCATTGGACAATGAGAATACGTAGGCACAAGATGCGATATCTTGACGAGCAACCTTTCCCTTTCTCCCACCTTTTGGTCTAGATAGAACCAATTGGTCTCACAACGTAGAACTTTAGGATAGAGTTGGTAAACTCTATGTAAGAATCATAGTAATGATTACTTACTCCCCTCTTGAGTGTTTCAACATAGATTTAGAGAGTTTTCTTAAACTCTATACAAACATTGTTATGTTTGTTCCCCTTTGAACCTTGATCATAATCAAGTGTTCTTTAACCCTAGTGAGGTGAACTACGATTGCTCTGATTCTATCCTAGTTAGGATACGTAGGCAGAGGACGCGAGCTCTTTGCGAGCAAACTTAGAAACTATCCTTAGGTCTTTACCTACACCTTTTACCCAATCCCAATCCATAACAAACATTTACCAAACTTAGCATGCAAACAAACAAAAGGTTCCTGTAGAGTACTACAGATGTTTAGGATGTGAAATACCTACCCTAGACATAACCAACCTCCGATCCCCGAATCTCTTAGCGTTGTTGTTACATCGCGCAAAAGGTTCTTTCTCTCTTTAGACCTTTCCTTTGGATAAATTAAAGTCCGGTTGTGAATTCAAAGAATTAAAGATTCAAGTTAATCAATAGCTTGGTATCACGATTCTCACCACAACAGAAATGGCGACTTCACTGGGGACAAGTACTTAACTTGAGGGTTTAGCCTATTTTGTTTAATTGCATGCTATATTTGTGAATATTTGCTTAACATGTATATTTGTCAATATATTTGTTTGTGTGTTGGGTATTGGGTGCTTTGAGTGGTGAGACGGTTCTATACCCGGACTCGAGTGCAATTATGATAGGATGGTGGTATATTCAAGAAGGCTTATAGGGAGTTGATTCCCAACCAAGTTAACTTGAGAAACCACCGCTCAGTGTAGGCCCTCTTGAAAGTTTAGTATTGTTGATCGAGTATTCGTGAAAACAATGTTACTTTCGACGAAGGAGCCCATGACACTGTGGACTTTTAGATTACATTACACCCCACTTTGGCCTTATTAGGATGTAGTGCGATGGCTATAAGGAAGTATTTCTGAAATAATTGAAACGCGATACTACACTTGGACGACACTCTCTTGAGAATATTATCGATTACCAAGTGATTTGGGAAGTTGATAATATCTAAAAGATGGGTTGTTGACTCTGGGAACTCTGTTAGAACCCGTGCGGCAGGTAAAAATTAACCCATGGTGCAAATCCTTGGGGATGGGTAGACCTTAGACCCACGCTCTCCCTTTAAACCTAAGCTTGTGTTTTTGTGCATATGCGTGATCTTTGCATTTGCCCGTGTTTGTGCATTCTTGCATTCATAAACATCATATCACCATAAACATATCATGTCGCAACTAGTTTTGTAAAACTCAGTCGATCTCTGGTATTTTTAAAAAGTTGTAACTTTTCCAACGATTGATGAAATGAGGGTTTTGACCCAGTCAATCTTCTGAGTTTTGTAAAACCAGTTTGCTTTTGCATTGCATTTGCATTTCTCAGCCTTGCGTCGCTTTTGATCAGAGAGATAGAGAAGGGATACCTAGAACATATCCAGGACAAATGGCAACAATGGAGGGACTTTTGAAAGCTCAGGAAATGCTGAAAGAGGACATCAGAATTCTCAAGTGTCAGATGAATTGGGTTCTAGAGACATTGCAGAACATGACGAAAAAAGAAGGTCACTCCAACCATGTAACGTCCAGAGAAACTGGGGATGTATTATCTCCGATGATTCCTCCAACTCCAGGACATTCTCGGTATCGACAACCAGATAACCGTCAATCGCGTCAGCACGCCTAACAAAAACCAAGGAAATCAGATAGTCTGTTTCCAATGCCACACAATAAGATATTGCCAGACTTGACCCAAGGCGAATTGATAATACAATCAGATATAGTTGTTTCTCTTTGTGCATGTCAAGCAACTTGGATGGTGAACCTGGTCGAAGAGATCACAGTAAAGAGTCATGGAGCAATTACCATGAAGATTGACAGCATTTCAGCTATCAACTTGGCGAAGAATCCAATAGCACACGGTCGAAGCAATCACATGGAAATGAGGTCTCATTATCTTCGAGAGCAGGTAGCAGAAAGGAAGATGAACTTGAAACACTGCAAAATTGAGAGTCAGATTGCCGACATGATGACGAAGGGAGTGTATGTCAAAGTGTTCAAGAAGCTAAGGTCTATGATGAATGTAGATAGTTTAGACACGGTGAATTAGGTGGTGTGTTAAATATGTAATTCATTATTTTAGAAAGATTAGATTTGATTTAGAAAGATCAGATTTGATTTAAAAAGATTAGATTAGATATTTATGGGCTTTTATAGTTTGGCCTTTGTCTTGGAGTGCAAGTTAACCTAAATCTATAAATAGAAAGAAACCATTATTTTGTAAACATCTCATTCCATCATATTTTGTAATTCACAATTTACAGTTGCAAGTGAAATAACATAATTTCCACAGTTTGTGGGCAGAGAGTTCTATGTAGAAAATTGTTCATCTTCTTCTCCAACATTTACTTTCTTTCTAAACTTTTATTTCATTGTCAACACGTGAGTTGAAACAATCTTGAGATCAAGATTGATTGAATGAAATTCTCCATATAGTGTGATTGAATTTCAACATTCACAACATTGACATATAATATTTATAAGCCCTCTTTATATCCTAAACTATAATTAATGCCCGAAAGATTTGGTCTCTTTTATTACCAATTCATGAGAGGGGTCTGCTGCTTTGTATGGAAATTACCACTTCAATATCCAATTCAATAATGACACATAGACATAACTCCTAAGTTACTTGTCAGACATACAAATCTAACCACTCATAATTTTATAAATCTCTTTTTCATTCATTTTCCTGTACACTATCAATGCTTCTGCTTCTTTCCAATCTGCGTGGTCTGTAATGGTTCGGCTTCTTTCCAATCTGTGTGGTCTGTATCTAAACCTCTATAAACAAACATATAGCATTTTTCATATGTCACATATGCCATAAGAAAAAATTTCATTTTTTCACATTAATAATGATAATAAATAATAGAATTTGGAATCTGTCTAAAATGAGGATGCAGTTGTTGTTTTTTGAAAAATTCTTTGGCCAGGAGCAAGTACTGCAAAAGGGTCATAAACTAATTTTATTTGCCTAAAAGCCTCCCATCGAGTACCAAAATGGTCCCTCCACTCCTCTTGTGTATTGTAGTGTGGCAAATATTGCTTTACTCCAAGATTTTCTCTTTCACAGTACTCTAAAATTCTTTTATTCTGACTTAGTATGTGTTCTAATCCATCACATCCATTTGAACAAGGTACTGCAGATGTAAGAAATGCCACTAAGTAGAAAATATCTTCATCTGGAATAACAACTGAACTTCTATTATCCCACCTGCAAACAACATATATATATTCATTCAAATATGTAAAACTAATTATTTTCAAAGGTTTGAAGGCTAAAAGAAAGATACATACTTTGATTTGTTTACTGGGTAAATAAGGACAGGACCATTGCTTGTTTGTGTTAGGATATTCCCAAAGACAACTTGTGCAAAACTGTGTATTTTGCTTTTTGGTATAAAAAGATTGAGCCATGGATGTGGAACATCCCACAACCCTTTTGAACGCAATTTCATCTCAGATACATGTACTCTGTCTAAGAATTCTACATATGTCACTTCTGTTACAAAAAGGGTTGATTGGATATAGTTTAAATCTGACAAATGTCTCTCCACTTCCTGCACAAAAGAACAAACATAGAGAGTGAGAAAAAGTTTTGAAAATTGAGGATTGAAATCCACTTATAAACATACTGTCGGGTTTTGTGTATGAATATAAATGGTAAGTGACCCGATAACAGATAATCTAACGAGTTTTGGACCAGACTTTAATATCGTTTCAGGAACTCAATCTTACAAAACCAATTTATAACAGAAGGATTGTCTCAACTTCTAAACATATGTTCAGACCAGATATGATGTATGTAATGTTTAGATTGAGTTGTGGGTGACCCACCTGATTTACTATATGTATTGGTTGAAAGATGATGTATTTAGCTAATTCTAGGCAGAAGAGAGTTTTTCCATCTGAGATGAAATGACTGGTTTGAACTGGATCTTGTGGGTTGAAAGATGATCTCCAGTTATTTAGCAGACCAGTTCGGTTGATTATAACAAATCCTTCAATGTAATCAAATGCATTATCTTGAGATATTAATCTCTCTTGGTCTCTAGTGAATGCTTCAAAATCTGAGTATAGCACTCTAATCCATTTTACCTGTTGCAAACAATACAAATAGTACTTATAACCAACAATAACAACAAAGTCTTATCCTACCGAGTGGGTTGGCTATATGGATGATCAACTTTTCCCTTTTGCTCAAAATTTAAAGAGTTTGTTTATTGTAATTTGTATGAGTTAGTCATTAATTAGTTAATTACCATGGAAGGTGCTTCCTCAAGCAGAATTCTCGCCTGTGTTATAATGCCGAATTGGCCTAGCCCTCCAAGAACACTGTGAAAGAGTTCTTGGTTTTTCTCCTCAGAACAGTTTACCACCTCCCCTGTTCCTGCATTCATTCATTCATTCAATAAACAAAAGAAACGAAAAATAAGAAAGCATTTTCTTAAATCACAACAGTTAGATACAAACCTGTAACAATCTGAAGCTGCTGAACATTGCTAATCTGAGGACCATGCTTAAACGCTTGTCCACTAACACCAGCATTGGAGAGAGTTCCACCAACAGTTAGATGCAAATAATCTGTCCATGATCTTGGTGCCAACCCATATCTTAGAGTCTCATGCAATATATTTATCCACAACTCACCCCCTGACGCATCCACATATGGAGAAAAGTTCCCCACATGTACCTGCATTTCACTTTCTTTGAGTGATTCCATTTTGATCACAACTCCTCCTTGAGTTTGTGATTGTCCTTGAAGTGAATGTCCATGTCCTCTTGCTGCAACTGTGAGATGAGAGCTAGGTCCCATATTCCATATATGCTTTATCATGGTTGCAATATCTGAAACTGAATTTGGATCAAGAACTGCAACAGGATGATATTGGTACCGATTACCAAAGTCTGATGATGCTTTGTTAAGATTAGTTTCATCAAAACTCAAATGTCCTTCAAGTGGAAGTGTTTTTAATGAAAAAGGGATGTTGGAATTGAAAACACAAAAGTTAAACCTTGTGGCAATAATACAAGTAAGGAACAAGGTGATGAAGCCTTTAAGGAATAAAATGTTATGTGGTACAAAGAAACTCATTTTTGTGTGTGTTGTGTTTTGTTGATTCTCAATATTAGACAGAATTTAAACAAGTTTTTTTGTGAGTGACTAAGTCAACTATTCCTATGAGAATGCGTATGAAGACTGTCTACTCGGGAGGAATGAGACTTTTAGGATTTTGTTTTTGGGGGGTTATAGGTTGTTTTAAAGACAAGGGCTCATAAAAGCCATCATTGAGAAGACAAGTTGAAGAGGAAAAGTAACAACAAAAAGAGATCTTACAAATCTTTCAACTTTATGTTTTTTTCACCATTTAGTAACATAAAGGAAAGACGTGTAGTTTTAAGAATTTATGTTCATTAACCGATTTAATGATACTTGTTTTCAAATTTAGTAATATAAGTGTTAGATTTATCTAATATTTTATGGGCTACAATCAATTATGGTTTAATTTGTAAAAAACGGGTTAATCGTGATTCTGATGGGGGTGCATATATAAGCCCTTTAATTAATTAAGTAATCAATTTTTAACTAATGGCTGAGTATCTAATTTTTAACTATATTAATTAGAGTGGGAATTGGAAAGATTTATTGACAATTAATGGGCAATAAATCAACACAAGTAAGAAGTAATATATAAGTGAATTTGAAAAGATTCATTTTAGTCCCACATTGAAGGAATGAAAATTAAGATTCATTTTAGTCCAACATTGAAGGGAATGGAAATTAAAATTCATTTTAGTCCCACATTGAAGGAATGAAAATTAAGATTCATTTTAGTCCAACATTGAAGGGAATGGAAATTAAGATTCATTTTAGTCCCACATTGAAGGAATGAAAATTAAGATTCATTTTAGTCCAACATTGAAGGGAATGGAAATTAAGATTCATTTTAGTCCCACATTGACGGGAATGAAAATTAAGCCTTACTAGCTGCCTATAAATAAAGGGTAGAAATTCAGTAGTAAGCACTTCGGATTTCACAAATTCATAAATTTTGATTTCCCTCTTCTCTTCCTTAATTCTCTTCATCTATAATTTTTCTCTTTTCTTGACTGGTTATTTTAACCAGATACTTTGAAAGGTGTATTTCTAGAGCGATTTATCAGTGTGCAACTGATAATCGTAAGTTGTTTGAACGGACTGTTTTATCCTGGAGGCGTCGTCGTAAATTCGACTGCTTTGCATAATTTGGCAGTACGGCGAAACGTCTTAAAGAAAGCGACCTAGTACGCGACTCGTCCTGATAATTTCCTTGTGCCAAACTCTATTTTTTCAAATCTGAAAACAACAATTTTAAGACGTTTTCATAACTGCCATGGCTACTGAGGAAATTATCGGTACTACTGCGGCCGCTTCGGTCTCTGACAAACCTTTCAGGTTTGAGGGTTCCAATTTCAAATGTTGGCAAGCTAAGATGAAATTTTTCTTAACTCTGAAAAAGGTTGCCCACGTTCTGACTGAGGATATCCCGGTTGTCCCTTATGCATCATCTGAATTACCTAATGGTAACACACTTGCAGATTCAGACGGGACTTCCAAAACGCCTGAATCAGATGCTGCAAAAGCTAAGTCTGCAGCAAATGATCTATAGCTCCGAAAAGAAATCGCCTTATGGCACGAGAATGATTATCTGTGCAAAAATCACATTCTGAACAGCCTTGCTGATGATCTGTACGACTACTACAGTAGCTACAGAACTGCTAAACATGTATGGGAGGATCTGAAAAGGAAATATGATACTGAAGAAGCAGGTGCGAAGAAATTTGCTGCCAGCCGCTACTTGAACTACAAGATGGTGGATGAGAAGTCGGTGGAAACTCAAAGCCACGAAATTCAGAAGATTGCTCATGAGATTATTACAGAAGGTATGCCCCTTAATGAACAATTTCAAATTGCTGTAATTATTGACAAACTGCCCCCTGGTTGGAAAGATTTCAAAAATATACTTCGTCACAAAACAAAAGAATTTTCAATCGAGAGTCTGATTACTCGCCTCCGAATTGAAGAGGAGGCTCGGAAACAAGATCAGAAAGAAGAAGTCTTAGTTGTTTACGACAACAAAAAGAAGTTTGGTGCGGTTCTGAAGCCTACGGGCAAACCTTTAAAGAATCAGAACCGCTGTGCTATGAACCGAACTAAGAATGGGAATCCCTCTAGGGCCCCATCGGCTCCGTTTGCTAGGCAACAGCCACCACCTCAAAGAAATGATGCTCCGGTTTTCTCTTGCTACAATTGTGGGAAACCGGGCCATATGGCAAAGAAATGTAGGAGCAGGCCTAAACCTGCAGCTGGCTCAAATACACAGGTTAACCTGACTGATGAGCAACTAATTGCCATGATAACTGAAATCAACATGGTTGGTGGAAGTGACGGTTGGTGGATAGACACTGGCGCCACTCGTCATGTCTGCTATGATCGTGCTATGTTCAAGACATACATGAATACTGAAGATAAGAAAGTGTTGTTGGGAGATGCTCACACCACTAATGTTGCTGGAATTGGAGATGTTGAACTAAAGTTCACTTCAGGAAAGACTTTGATCTTGAAGGACGTCATGCATGTTCCTGAAATTAGGAAGAATCTTGTTTCTGGTTTTCTTCTGAATAAGGCTGGGTTCAGTCAAACTTTAGAGGCAGATTTGTACACCATCACTAAGAATGGTATTTTTGTGGGAAAAGGGTACACCACTGATGGCATGTTTAAGTTGAATGTTGATTTGAATAAAACTTCTCCTTCTGTTTACTTTTTGTGTGATTTTAATATTTAGCATGGTAGACTTTGTCACGTTAATAAACGAATCATTTCTAATGCAAGCAACATAGGCCTAATCCCTAAACTAAATATTAATGATTCCAATAAATGTGAATTTTGCAGTCAAGCTAAAATAACAAAGACTTCACATAAATCAATAATAAAAGAATCTGATCCCCTAGATCTTATACACTCTGATATATGTGAATTAGATGGAAGTTTAACTAGAAATAATCAACGTTATTTTATCACTTTTATTGACGATTGCTCTGATTATACTTATGTATATCTAATGAAGAATAAAAGTGAAGCGCTTGACATGTTTAAGGTGTATGTAACTGAAATTGAGAATCAATTTAACAAGAAGATTAAGAGACTTCGCAGTGATAGGGTGTCGCTACTGCGAAAATCGGCGCCGGCTGAACAGAAGAGTCGCCACCGTGCGTTATTTATCCCACGGGAGGGAAAGGAAACGCTCAGAGTAAACCTACCGCAAAGACGGGAAAGGTATGGTCATCGCAACCAAAACCTGGATTCGGGAGTCGGTTACGCAAGGGGAAGGTATTAGCACCCCTCACGTCCGTCGTACTCGACGGGATCCACGCTTGTTTTCGGGTATGGATTGTTATTTCTATCTACACTAAAGGTCAGGGTTAAAAAGAAAAGAAAACGACTCGGCAAAGTATCGCACTTTATGCCTACGTATTCCCGTCTGGAACGAGAAATCAGAGTCAACGTAGTTCGCCTACCTACTGGAAAGGAGGGGAAGGCTGCTCGCTAGGATA
This sequence comes from Lathyrus sativus, assembly GCA_963859935.3. Classification (NCBI taxonomy): domain Eukaryota; kingdom Viridiplantae; phylum Streptophyta; class Magnoliopsida; order Fabales; family Fabaceae; genus Lathyrus; species Lathyrus sativus. The sequence goes on from OZ012741.1 coordinate 236,145,636, forward strand.
TCGCATCCTATGCCTACGTACTTTCATACAGCATGAAAGATCAGAGCAAACGTAGTTCGGGCCACGGAAGACACAGGCCTGTCTTGATTGTTTTTATTCCTTCTGAAAAAGGGTTTTTCTGATTAACGGTCCAAGCGGACAAAAATGACGTTTTGATGAGTTCACATTCTTTTACGGAAGAAGTGTCTTTTATTGTGTTTGAAATCTTTATTGTGTTTTTCTGTTTGTTTTGAGAAAGAAGAGACAGAACTCTATCCTACGGTTGCGAAGGGAATCAAACTATCCTAATGTTATCATGCATGGGTTAAGACCTAGTGTCTATCATGTTCCTCTCTTGCGCAGAGAGAAACAGAGATCCTAAGGGAATGGACGGAAACAGAAACAACAAATATATACAAAAGCAGTAAAATGCATGGATGCAACAATACAAGCGAGGCAAGGGAGTCCCACTCAACCTCGAACCTAGAAAACAATAGGAAAAAGTGAACAGAATTCACTTTCAACCCAACAGGTTAAACAGCAAACAATACAGTCAGGGAAAACCAATCAATACATCAGCAATAAACAGCAAAAATAAACAGCCACAGCAGCCCTGCATCAACATCTAACTTCAAGTCATCTCCAAACAGCTACAAGCTTCAAGCAAGCATCAATCTCCATCTCCACAGCCTTCAAGCAAGGGCTTTGATTATCAGTCTTCCATCATCAATGGCTTTTCTTCAAGTCTCAATCTTCAGGATGAACATCAGTCAACAAGATAGGATGAATGTTAAACAGTAAATTGCCTACCAAGGGTGGCTCATTAACTGTTAACATTATACAGACAATTTTCTCTCAAAAGTTCTATCTTTCAAATACATTCACTGATCCTTCCAAAGGAAGGAGGTGGATATTTGAAAGAGACTTTGAATCATAGAGAAAGAATGGAGGCAGACAAGGCCTTCCATGTTTGTGAAACAAATTCTCTACTCTAGAGCTCTGCCTAGCTCCTAAATCCTATACTCCTCAACAGCTGCCAGCAAAGGACCTCTTCATCAACTCTGGAAGTTGGTCTTCAATCATTTGATCTCCAATGGCTTCATCATCACAAGCCTTCAGCTCTCCCAATACCCAAGCAAACCCAATACCCCACACAGACAGATAGAAATCCCCAGAGAGGGCACACCACATCATTCAAACAAATATAACAGTATACTAATAGCAGTAGGGGAATCCTAATAATTTCTAAGGGATCTATTAACTACCCATAATCCCTATAGTCCCATACCCCTAAGATTCAAACTACAATTCCTAAGGGAAATGAATTAATTCACCTATGTTATCTCCTAAACCCTAGTTTTGATCATGTTATTCACACCTAAACAAATCACCTAGAAATTAAGTCCTAAAAATATGAACTAAATTTTATATACAAGCTAACATTCTATACTAATCAACCTAAAAAGAATGGGACAAAAATCTCAAAGAATCTATTCAAACTAAAATTAACAAAATCATGCATCAAATTAAACTACTTAAAATGCTATTTAAGAGAAAAATATGCTAAAAATACAAAAATAAAATGAAATATTAATTTTTTTATGTGACATTTCTCTTGACAGAAATATGAATAATATGCAAAAAGAACCAATTAAAATCATGCATTTTCCAATTTTTTATGATTTTTCAAAGAATTAAAATTTTTGAAAGAAATTAAATGTGAATTAAATGGAAAGGGGTGCAACCAGTAATTGAAATCAGTTAAAAGAATGAGATGGGCCCAGACTGGGGGGCGCGCATAGCAAGCGCGTCTGGGCCCAATCCAAGTCAGAAAACTTAACAAAAATTAAAAAAAACTCTGAACGGTGCAAAAAGCAATATTTCTAGTTCATTTCACATTGGGCCTGAGTTGGGAGGGTGTGAAAAGCAGAGAATTGCCAAGCCCAGTCTGATTGAGGTTTAATGAAACGGTGCGTTGCACCTTTTGAATTTCCCTCCGTATTTCCTTTTAAACCATAGCCGTTGGATTGGTCTCATAGTCAAAGTCAGAATCATGATCGTGTGGCCATGGCTTCGTCTTCAACCTCCAGCAAACCCTAGGTTCTGAAACTCATCACCATGCACGAGTTTTACACCTTTCTGTTCTCCCTCGTCTCTCCATGGATTCACTCGATGCAAAGAGCAAAGTTGCTATAAATTCTTCCCTCTACACAGCCATATCAACCATTTCTCCTAAAACTCAACCACAAATCAAACCCGATGAGTATAACAGCTTGGTTCCACCATGATCACCTGATATCACTTCTTCCAATTCTCTCTAATTCTTGCCCTATCCTAATCTATGCTTCACACTGATCATTTTAAGCCACAAACCTAAGATTATCATGCAATATTCTATGAGTTACAAGCTCCAACAGTTTTGGTACACCATGATCAACCTCCATGAAACTTCTTCAAACTCACCAAACTCAGTCATCTAACCTATCCTAACATTTCTATGCTAACAATTCCCTATAATTCTAACTAAATCATGCAATTCGAATAGAAATCTAACCTGATGTAAAATGAAGAAAACAGCTATGGAATGCTCTGATCTAATGCTTGTAATGATTGGAAATGGATCAGGGAACTTGATTATGAGTTCTGTATGCAATGGATCTTGCTCCAAGTTCTTGAATCTTGCAATCACCAAAAACTTGCTTCTTGGATGATGGAATTGGTTGGCACGAGTTCTTCTCTAATTCTACCAAATTCTGATGAAAATATGATCTATGAATGATGGTGATGATGATCCAATCCAGAAATGTGAAAATTGAGAGAGATTTGGTGGAGTTTGAAAAGCTTTTGCAAATTGGAAGAATTGTATGAAACTTGGTGTTATGAGCAAAGTGATTCACCAACCATGGCATGGAGTCTCTTAATGCAATATATAGATAAGAATAGAAAGCCCTAGAAGTTTGTAGAACCTTCCCATGCACACTTTCCCTTGGATTTGGATTATGTAACTTCACTTGTAAGTAACCATGCATAACTTTCAATTCTTGAACCAAACTCAAAATTATACTTTTGCCAATGTTCTCAAAATGTTTTTTCCAATCAAAATGACCTATAATTTCACCTCATTTGGCCAAACTATGAAAAATCTCAAATTTAGGTCATTTTTTATTCATTAAATCCACCAATTTTGAAACCTTGTGCTATGAGCCTTTCCAATATTTCATAGTCACTTTTCTAGACTCAAAATGCCATTTGGAGCAAGTTTGATGTTGTGAAGTTTTCCATTTGAAGCTTCCTTGTATGAGTTTTGGGCATAGGCTTGAAATGACCTGTAATTCTCAGATGACCAAAATACCCTTTGCTTGCCAAGACCATAAGTAGAGTTACACAAATCATATGAAGGAATACAATACCATTATAAAAAGCTAAGACAATGAGGAACAACTCTTATGTTGACCAGAAATTCATTTTAAATCTCCTTGAGGGGTAAAAGTTGCTTGTAAGACAAGTAACTTTCACAGACAAAATTTCAGATACCTCAGATGACCTGTAACTTGCAAGGACCATAACTTGAGTTCTATAAATCTCCTTGATGTCTTCCACCACTCAAATTAAAGGTCTTGAGATCCTCTACAAGTTTCATGTTGTCCAAGGATCCATTTGAAGCTTTCATTTTGACTTATCTTGCTTGGAAATTTGACTTAAACTAGGGGATTTTACACAGAAACCCTAATTTAGAAACTCCTCTTCTCCTTGATTTCTCTTGAATTATTCTTGGCACATCACCATATCCTTATCCACATGTCAAATGATGAACCCCGCATCTCTCCAATAGCCCTTAATGCCTTTCAATCAGTCAATTGACCTAGGGTTGACCTAGAGTTGACCCAGATGAAACCCTAGTTGACTGTCTTCAACTGCAACTCTTGTGATCATACCAATGACTTGTCTCCTTCTCCAAATGACTTTCTAAGTCTTCCATGATGTCTAGATACTCTCCATGCTCAATTCACATCTCACAACTTCTTTGATGATCTTCAGATACCCTCAGATAGGAGATAGATGCACTGCTTGATCCACTGACTTCTTTGGCTTCCATTTCTTCTCTGATGACTTGGATGAGATTGAATTTGAATAATAACCTCTTGATAAGCTCATAGAGATGAGAATAGGGCTTGGTCCCTTGTTGGATGACTTGTTATGCTATGTTATGCAGAGGGTTAGGCTATATACATGACTCTATATGCAAATGCTAATATAATTGAAACATAAACCAAGTGAATAAGGTTGAGCAAATTTTAGGGTGCAACATAGGGGAACCGAATATGACTCTAACTTGTTTAATTATTTTTATGCTGAACATGGTATTATACATGAAACGACTGCTCCATACTCTCCTGAAATGAATGGTAAAGCAGAAAGAAAGAATAGAACTCTTACTGAACTTGTAGTTGCAATCATGTTAAATTCTGGTGCTGCACCTCACTGGTGGGGGGAAATTTTATTGACTGTTTGCTATATCCTGAATAAAGTTCCCAAGTCGAAAAGTAAGATCTCACCTTATGAGATATTAAAGAAAAGACAACCAAATTTGTCTTATTTGAGAACTTGGGGCTGCCTGGCTTATGTCAGAATTCCGGATCCGAAACGAGTTAAACTCGCTAGTAGAGCCTATGAATGCGTATTCATTGGGTATGCAGCAAACAGTAAGGCATACAGGTTTTATGACCTAAATGCCAGAGTAATCATAGAATCAAACGATGTTGAATTCTTTGAAGACAAATTTCCCTTCAAATCGAGAAATAGTGGGGGAACACAATCGAGTCACATTCCTGTGATAAAAAGCACTGAAAGCAGCGACAAAGTAGAAACAGAACTTCAAAGAAGTAAAAGAGTAAGAGTTGCTAAAGAATATGGGCCCGATTATGCGGCCTATAATGTAGAAGAAGATCCAATAAATCTTCAAGAAGCACTGTCATCTATGGATGCAGACTTATGGCAAGAAGCCATTAATGATGAGATAGATTCTCTAGAATCTAACAAGACCTGGCACTTAGTAGACATACAACCGGGCTGCAAACCAATTGGTTGTAAATGGGTTTTGAAAAAGAAACTAAAACCTGATGGAATGATTGAGAAATACAAGGCTCGTCTTGTAGCCAAGGGTTTTAGACAAAGAGAAAATATAGATTTCTTCGACACCTTTTCTCCGGTCACTAGAATTACATCCATTAGGGTACTCATTTCAATAGCAGCTATTTATAACTTAATAGTACACCAAATGGATGTTAAAACAGCCTTTTTAAACGGTGACTTAGAAGAAGAAATCTATATGGAACAACCAGAAGGGTTTGTAATCCAAGGTCAAGAAAGCAAGGTCTGTAAGTTAGATAAGTCTCTGTATGGACTAAAACAAGCCCCTAAACAATGGCATGAAAAGTTTGATAACTTAATGATAATTAATGGGTACAAAGTGAATGAAAGTGACAAGTGTGTTTATTACAAATCTGAGAATCACATTTGTACTATCATATGTCTATATGTAGACGATCTACTTATATTTGGATCAAACGTTCAGGCCATTAATGATATGTGTCGCTACTGCGAAAATCGGCGCCGGCTGAACAGAAGAGTCGCCACCGTGCGTTATTTATCCCACGGGAGGGAAAGGAAACGCTCAGAGTAAACCTCGCACAACATGGGAAAGGTATGGTCGTCGCAACCAAAACCTGGGTTCGGGAGTCGGTTACGCAAGGGGAAGGTATTAGCACCCCTCACGTCCGTCGTACTCGACGGGATCCATGCTTGTTTTCGGGTATGGATTGTTATTCTATCTAAACTATAGGTCAAGGGTTAAAAAAGAAAATAAAATGAAAATAAAAATGACTCGGCAAAGTATCGCACTTTATGCCTACGTATTCCCGCCTGGAACGAGAAATCAGAGTCAACGTAGTTCGCCTACCTACGGGAAAGGAGGGGAAGGTTGCTCGCTAGGATATCGCATCCTATGCCTACGTACTTCCACACAGCGTGGAAGATCAGAGCAAACGTAGTTCGGGCCACGTACGACACAAGTCTGTCTTGGTTGATTTTATTCTTTCTGAAAAAGGTTTTTCTGATTAACAGTCCCAGCGGACAAAAAAAATGACGTCTTGATGAGTTCACCTTCTTTTACGGAAGAAGTGTCTTTTATTGTGTTTGAAATCTTTATTGTGTTTTTCTGTTTGTTTTGAGAAAGAAAGAGACAGAACTCTAACCTATGGTTGCGAAGGGAAACAAACTAACCTAATGTTATCATGCATGGGTTAAGACCTAGTGTCTATCATGCTCCTCTCTTGCACAGAGAGAAACAGAGATCCTACGGGATAGGCAGAAACATGAACAACATCAGATATATAGTAAAACAGTAAAATGCAAGGATGCAACAGTACAAGCGAGGCAAGGGAGTCCCACTCAACCTCGAACCTAGAAAACAATAGGCAAAAGTGAACAGACTTCACTTTCAACCCAGCAGGGTAAACAGCAAACAATACAGTCAGGAAAACCAATCAATACATCAACAATGAAATACAACAGCAAAAGAAACAGCATCAGTAGCTCAACATCTAGCTCCCAGTAATCTCCAATCAGTTACAGGCTTCAACAAGCATTAATCTCCATCTTCATGGCCTTCAGGCAAGGGCTTTGATCATCAATCTCCTATAAGCAATGGCTTTTCTTCAAGTCTCAGGCTCCAGGGTGAACATCAGCCAACCAGATGAGGTGAATGAATGTTAGACAGTTAATTACCTACCAAGGGTGGTTCATCAACTGTTAACATTAAACAGAAAGTTTTCTCTCAAAAGTTCTATCTTTCAAATACATTCACTGATCCTTCCAAAGGAAGGAGGTGGATATTGGAAAGAGACTTTGAATCATAGAGAAAGGATAGAGGCAAACAAAGCCATCTATGTTTGAGAAGCAAGCTTTCTAATCTAGAGCTCTGCCTAGCCCCTAAACCCTAGTCTCCTCAGCAGCTGCTAGCAAGAACCTACTCTCCAACTCTGGCAGTTGATCTTCAATCTCTGGCTCTCCACTGGTCTTCATCTCCTCAAGTCTTCAGCTCTCCCAAGTCCCCAAACAATCCCAATACCCAAGCAATCAAGCAATAATCCCCAGAGGGCACACCACACCAGTCAATCAGACACCACAGCATACTAATAGCAGTAGGGGAATCCTGACTTTTTCTAAGGGGATCTAATAACTACCCATAGCCCCTATAGTCCCATAACTAAACTAGTCAAGCCCTAAGTCCTAAGGGAAAAGAATCAAATCTCCTAAGTCATCACTTAAAACCCTAGCTTTATTCATGTTGTTCAAGCCTACATTAAGCACCTAAAATTAATTTCTAAAAATGGGAACTAAATTGAATCTACAAGTTCAATGTCTAAACTAAACAACCTAAAAAGAATGGGCAAAAAATATTGAAGCAATTAGTAGAACAAAAAATAACAAAATTATGTATGAAATGAAACCATTAAAATGCTATTTATTTAGAAAATATGGGAAAAATATCAAATAAAAAATAAAATGCAATTTTTATTTTTTATAATTTTCTAGACATCCTAAAGAAAAATATGCAAAAAGAATGAATTAAAAATGATGATTTTTCTATTTATTATGAATTTTTAAAAATGGATGAAAAATGAAAAGAAAATAAAAAAACAAATATAAAGAAATAGCCAGAGGGGTGAGAATAGCAAGAAATTCATGTTCAGCGCGTTGGGCTTACTAAATTGGGGGGTGCGAATAGCTATCTGAGCCCAATCCCCCCAATTAATGAAACGATGCGTTTCAATTTTTGAAACTTCCCACCAAAACTCAGGTTAAATGTGGGCCGTTCGATTCATGGTCAAGTCAATCCTCCCCACCAAATCCAAGGGCGTACGAGTTGTCTTCTTCCTCCATCCGTCTAGGGTTTCAGCCATGAGTTCCATGCACGAAAATTCCATCCAATCTTTCTCCCTGCTCTCTTGATGAAAATGAACAATTCTAAGCCCTAAAATAATCTATAAAACCCAAGGAATCCATGTCTAGTCCTAGTTTTCTCTAATTCTCTTTGTAGACTCCAAACAGAGGGCGCGAAACTCAGGGTATACCATGCTTGCCTGATGTCAATTTTGCCAGAATTCAAACCTGATGATCCACAGATAATCTACATACCTCCCTCATTATTCTATGCCTCATTACATTGATTATAATCCAATACACAGCTTATTCTTGAAGCTAACAGAAATGGCAACCTGTCATGGATCTCCACAAAACTATCCCTAAACTTCAAGAATCATTACCCTAGGGTCTCTAAACACTCCTATCCTAACCACATGATCTATAACAGCCTGAGTAGTGAGATTCGAAGAAGTTTACATACCTTGCACTTGGTGATGGCAATGGTGGTTAGACTTCAATTCAACCCTTGACACTTGCTGAAAATGATCTCTAATGAATGTGTATGCTTCTGTTTGCAGTGGTTCGTGCTTAATCCTTGTGAATTACTCTATTTCATTCTTCATGCAAATTGGAGTTTCAACTTGAATCTCTTTACACAGCCACGAATTCTCTCCAATCTCTTGTGCCAATTACTCCCTGATGATAGTGGATGATGATGGTAACAGAAATCAGAATGATGGAGGAAGTTTTAATGGATTTTTGATGAAAATGCAACTTGGAGTGAAGAAGATAATTGGTACAATTCTTGATCAATTCAACCACTTCTTGATGTGAATCCTAGTGTTTGAATGATGATGATGAAGATTCAATCCAAAGATGTGAGAGTTTTGAGAGATTTGTGAGAGTTTGAGTAGCTTATGCAAGAATGAGAAAATGAATGAAAATGGAGGTTTTGACCAAATGGGAGCACCAACCCTTGCATGAATCAGCTTGTATGAATATATAGATGATGTAGGAACCTCCTAGAACATTGGAGAAATTTCCCTTGCATTTTTCCTTTTCAATTTGGATTATGTTACTTTCAATTCAAGCAACCATGGATAACTCACAAATTATGAACTAAGCTCAAAATTCCACTTTAGCCAATGTCTTTAAAATGCCTTTTCCATTCAAAATGACCTATAATTTTGCATCATTTGGCCAAGATATGAAAAATATCATTTTTTAAGCCATTTTTCTTCATTAAATCCACCAATTTTGAAACCTTGTGCTATGGACATTTCCAATCTCTCATGGTCACTTTCCTAGACTCAAAATGTCATTTGGAGCAAGTTTTATGTTGTAAGTTTTTCCATTTGAGGCCTCCTTGCATGAGTTTTGGACATAGGTTAAAATGACCTGTAATTCACAAATGACCAAAATACCCTTTGCTTGCCAAGACCATAAGTTGAGTTCCACAAATCATATGAAGGCATACTATACCATTCTAGAAAGCTAAGACAATGAGGAACAGTTCTTATGTTGACCAGAAATTCATTTGAAATCTCCTTGAGGGGTAAAGGTTGCTTGGAAGTCAAGTCACTTTCACAGACAAAATTTCAGATACCTCAGATGACCTGTAACTTGCAAGGACCATAACTTGAGTTCTATAAATCTCCTTGATGTCTTCCACCACTCAAATTAAAGGTCTTGAGATCCTTTACAAGTTTCATGTTGACCAAGGATCCATTTGAAGCTTGCATTTTGACTTATCTTGCTTGGAAATTTGACCTAAACTAGGGGATTTTACATAGAAACCCTAATTTAGAAACTCCTCTTCTCCTTGATTCCTCTTGATTTCTTCTTAGCATGACAACATATCCTTATTCTCCATGTCAAATGATGAACCCCACATCCCTTCAATAGACCTGAATGCCCTTGAATCAATCAATTGACCTAGGGTTGACCTAGGGTTGACCCAGATGAAACCCTAGTTGACTGTCTTCAACTGTAATTCTTGTGACTACATCAACAACTTGTTTTCTTCTCCAAATGACTTTCTAAGTCCTCCAAGATGTCTAGATACTCCCCATGCTCTCCATTCACAACTCATAATTCCCTTGTTGACCCTTAGGTACCCTCAGATAGGAGATAGACTCAAGGCTTGATCTGCTGAACTCTTTGCTTTCAAATTCTTTCTTGATGACTTGAATGGGATTGAATTAGGATAATAGCCTCTTGATAGGCCTCTAGAGATGATAATAATGATTGGTTCCCTGTTGAATGACTTGCTATGCTTATGCTATGCAGATGAGTAACCTATGTACATGACTCTATATGCAAATGCTAATGGTATTGAAACATGAACCAAGTGAATAAGGTTGAGCAAATTTTAGGGTGCAACAGCTGCCCCTATTCAAGCGACTTGGACCCGATTGGGTGAAGAGCGAACGGCCTTCAGACATTCGCGGTACGAGACGGTTGAATACCAGTGAAACCAAAAATTTGCCAACCGCAAAACTAAATTGCGCTCCTGCTTGAGGAATGACATTCATCAGCTGAATCTGACTGTTACAGTAACCCATTGATCTCGTAACGACCATGCTGGGGATAACAGATTGCTTGCTTGTCCACATTAGGACTCTGTCTGTCATCAATACGAAGAGATTTCAACTAGAACCTGTCCACGTTAGGACTCCACTTGCTGTTAACCCAGAAAAATCTCGGCAACTCCGCTGAGGAATAATTTGTCTACATTTCCATAAACTGAATCGTCCACGTTAGGAATAACACTCTTCCACGTTAAGAGTAACACCTGTCCACGTTAGGAATAACACCTGTCCACGTTAAGAGTAACACCTGTCCACGTTAGGAATAACACCTGTCCACGTTAGGAGTCATCTCTTCTGTATCTGTCCACGTCAGGACTAAACCTTTCATCTTTCCACGTCAGGAAGCAATCTTCTTTCCACATAAGGAGAACTATATCAATCTGTCCACGTAAGGACCCCAATACCACTCGACATGTCCGCGTCAGGACTCCAATCTTTCCGCGTAAGGAATACAACTTTGGTTCTGAACCTGTCCACGTTAGGACTCACCTTTTTCCATGTAAGGAGTACATCATTCTTCCACGTCAGGAATCAACTTTTCTTGAATCCGTCCACGTAAGGACCTTAATCTCTCCACGTAAGGAATCAACTTCTTTTCCAATTTATCTGCGTCATGACTACATTTTTCCACGTAAGGAATGCCGTCTTAATCTGTCCACGTAAGGACTCCGCTCTTTCCACGTAAGGAATCCTCCTCCTATGTGTCCGCGTAAGGACTCAGTCTTTTCCACGTAAGGAACACGATCTCCTTTCCCTGTAAGGAACCATTTTTCTGATTTGTCCACGTAAGGACTCCCATCTTTTCACGTAAGGACTTGAAGTTTCTCTTTCTCTTCCACGTAAGATACACGTCTTCTTTCCACGTTAGGCATACTTCTTCTTCTGAATCCGTCCCCGTCAGGACTAAATTTTCCACGTAAGGAATCAACCCCTGCATCTGTCCACGTCATGACTAAACTCTTCCACGTTAGGACTACATTTTCTTTTGATTTGTCCATGTCAGGACCCCAATCTTTCCACGTAAGGAATCAACTTCTTTTCCACGTCAGGGATGCATCTCTTTCCACGTAAGGAATACTTCTTTTTCCACGTAAGGAATAAACTCGTCCACGTCAGGACCCATGTTTCGTCTTGATTTGTCCACGTCAGGACTCAGGCATCTTCGACCCGCTGGGGAAATAAAACTTGTCCGCGTCAGGACTCACATCTTCGTCCGATCTGTCCACGTCAGGACCCACGCTTCACCAACACGAAGAAAGATAACTACTGAGAGTAAATGGTCCACGTCAGGACACCAACACAAAGAGTAATCAGTTCTGTCAACGTCGTGACTCCACATTCCACCCATTCCGAGAACCCGAATCTGTCCATGTTAGGACTAGCACATCTCATCAACCCGGAGAAATAAATCTGTCCACGTTAGGACGCCCACTTCTGAAGAAATCCCGCCAATATAGGAATAAATTGTCCACGTCAGGACTTAGTTCTCCATTGATCCCAACCCCCAAACTTCTTTAGCACTGACGTGACAGCGTCTTTGAGGCGGACTCTACTGGGGATATCTGGAAAACAAACTACCGGATGCCTGTTCTGATGACCGGAGGCAACTTCTGAAATTCTGATTTATGGAACCCCTGATGACAACTAACTCTGCCTGGGAATAAAGAGAAACTTATCCTGATAACTCTGTGGGGAATACGGCCGAAACTGACATTATCATTGGATGTCTCGTGCCGAGATCTTGAATGTTTGGTAGTTCATTTGAGCAGGAGTTCTCTCCACCTGAACTGCTAGAGTACAGAAGCTGCTTCAGCAAAATAAATGTTGAAGATAATGCCGACTCCGCCGGGGATAGCCAGATGCTACAGAATCATTCCAGCAAAATAAATGCTGGAAGGGTGAAGTCAACCCTGCTGGGAAATTGGGAACTCAAACCAAACACCCTGTTGAGATAACCCCCTGCTGGGGAATAGCAGATGTGCACAGTACGATTGGCTTTCTGCTGGAGAATGAACTGATATTACACGGTATCCCTGACAAAATAAATGATAGGATCCACCACCAACTCTGCTGGGGAGAGTCTTGATCTTCATGTTCCAATGGGAGGAAAGAACACTTGCTGAAAAGAGAATTCTGCTGGGGATGGGATGATTCTCTTGGGGAAAATTAACTGACTCCACTGGGGAAGAATAAATGACCTTGCGGGGAAAGGGAAACCGCCTGAATACATCTCACCAATTCGGAAATATTAATCTTCTGAGGCTGAACCACTCTGCTCGAGGTAGGGAATCCTTCTGGGGGACACCACACTGCCCGCATACAGCCTACAATCTTTGAATCGTCAATTTTGTTGAGGATGAACGACTTTGCTGGATAATCCTTTTGCGCAAGCTACGACTAGCTGGAGAGTTCTATCCTTCTTCAGGAAGAACCTGCATGACCTGCGTGAGGGCTGAGTCTTTAGTTATTGCAATCTTTTGATCATCTTCCTCGTACGGTTATGAAACCTGCAACAACACAAACAAGACAAGACAATCCTATGCAACCAAATCACTTCAGGTTAGTGACGTTATTTTCAGTCAATTCGAAGCTTTAGCAACTGTTGGCAAGGGCCAGTGACGGTATGCACATGCTAGTTTCATCAAACTTAGGCGTTAATCATGCACAAAACAGTAAAGAACAGTGTCAAGTACTGAATAACGTATTTTATTGATTGGGCCCCTGAATGGGCGGAGTTTTGTACACGGGATGTAACTCCTGAAATGAGGAAGCTACACAAAGCAAATATACAAGTATACAAGTATGCACAAGAAGCATAAATATTGACAAATGAAATTTTGTACACATGTCGGCAACGGGATGCAGACGAACACCACGAACTGAACCTCCTATGACTCGTCTGACTCTACTGCTTTCCCGGTATCCATACTTCCGAAGAGACTGTATCCGATAGTCGACCCCTTAGGTATATTCTCCCGCATTGATGCTCGGTGCAATGTCAAATTCGGACCGCAGTCATTTGCTCTTCAAATCCCTAACTTTTGCGTGAACCGCCCTTTACGGGTTTTCAGTTCACCGGGATACCCCTTTTTGCCGAAGTCGCCCAGTGTAGGTTTTCAACTTCGTGGGTGTACATTTTTTCAATTTTATCCCTAATTTTTGCCCGAACCTTTCATTCTGTTTTTGGTTCGCCAGGATGCCCCATTTTTGCCTGGACTCTCTTTTTTCTGTCCAGCGGGTCTATTTTAAGCAAAGTATTTTTTAACTGCGTCCGAATTCACAGGCGACGTAAAGTCTTCGCCGTCCATAGTGGACAACAACAACGCTCCTCCTGAAAAGACTTTCCTGACAACGTATGGCCCTTCGTAGTTGGGGGTCCACTTGCCCCTGTGATCTGCTTGCGGCGGGAGGATCCTTTTCAGCACAAGGTCGCCCGTCTGAAAGCTTCGCGGACGTATCTTCTTGTCGTACGCTTTCTTCATTCGGCTCTGGTACAAACGACCGTATGCTAGAGAAGCTAGCCTCTTCTCATCCATCAAACTCAGTTGATTCAACCTGTCTTTCACCCATTCTGCCTCGTCCAGCTGAACGTCTCGCAATACCCTCAGAGAAGGGATCTCAACTTCCAATGGTAACACTGCTTCCATTCCGTATACCAACGAGAACGGGGTTGCCCTGGTTGATGTGCGTACCGTCGTACGATAACCGTGCAGAGCAAAAGGTAGCATCTCATGCCAATCCTTATAGGTCACCACCATTTTCTGAACGATCCTTGATATTCTTATTGGCCGCCTCAACAGCGCCATTCATCTTGGGTCGGTACGGGGAGGAGTTGTGATGTTCGATCTTGAAATTCTGACATAGCTCCTTCATCATTTTGTTGTTCAGGTTTGAACCATTATCCGTGATTATCCGCTCGGGAATCCCATATCGGCAAATGATATCTCTCTTGATAAATCTGGCCACCACTTGCTTCGTTACATTTGCGTAAGACGCCGCTTCCACCCACTTGGTGAAATAATCGATTGCTACTAGGATGAACCGATGCCCGTTAGAAGCTGTCGGCTCGATCTTTCCAATCATATCGATTCCCCACATCGAGAATGGCCATGGAGATGACATCACATTTAGAGGACTCGGAGGCACATGTATCTTGTCAGCATAGATTTGGCACTTGTGGCACTTCCTCGCAAACTTGAAACAATCAGTTTCCATCGTCAGCCAAAAGTAACCTGCCCTCAGCAGCTTTCTCGTCATAGCATGCCCACCCGCATGCGTACCAAAGGTACCTTCGTGAATTTCCTCCATGAGTAGCTTTGCCTCTTTCTCGTCTACACAACGCAACAACACCAAATCGTGGTTTCTTCTGTACAAGACACCGTCCGGATTCAAATAGAAATTACCCGCTAATCTCCTGAGAGTCTTCTGATCCTGACTGGATGCCCCGGCCGGATACTCTTTATTCTTCAGGAAATTGAGGATATCGAAATACCAGGGTTTGTCATCAGATGCTTCATCGATAGCAAATACATAAGCTGGTCTGTCAAGCCGAGAGATAATGATTCGGGGAGCTTCGTTCCAGAAATTGACCTTGTACATGGAAGACAAAGTGGCGAGGGCGTCAGCCATTTGATTTTCTGCCCGCGGCACATGATGCAATTCAATCTTGTCGAAGAAAGGCAACAATCTCCTTGCATAGTTCATGTAATGTATCAAATTAGGCTGCCGCGTCTCCCATTCCCCTTTTATCTGATTCACCACCAGAGCCGAGTCTCCGTATACGTCCAGGTGTTTGATTCGCAAATCAATGGCTTCTTCAAGCCCCATTATACAAGCTTCGTATTCGGCCTCATTGTTGGTAACAGCAAAGGTCAATCGGGCAGTAAACGGGATGTGCGACCCGTGTGGCGTAGTGATGATTGCCCCTATTCCACTACCATAAGCATTCACAGCTCCGTCAAATATCATCTTCCATTTAGAACCTAACTCTGGCCCCTCGTCTGGCAACGGCTCCTCACAATCTTTCATCTTAAGGTACATGATATCCTCGTCAGGAAAATCAAACCTCATCGATTGGTACTCTTCAATAGGCTGCTCCGCCAGATACTCAGACAGCACACTCCCCTTTATAGCCTTCTGCGAGACGTATTGAATATCATATTCAGTCAAGACCATCTGCCAACGGGCAATTCTACCTGACAACGCCTGCTTTTCAAACACATATTTGATAGGATCCATCTTCGAGATGAGCATGGTTGTATGATTCAGCATGTACTGCCTCAAACGCTTGGCGGCCCAGGCTAGCGCGCAACAAGTTTTTTCCAGTATTGAATACCGAGATTCACAATCTGTAAATTTCTTACTCAGGTAATAGATTGCATGCTCTTTTCTCCCTGTCTCGTCGTGTTGACCGAGAACACAACCCATGCTTCCCTCAAGAACCGTCAAATACATTATCAAGGGTCTACCTGCCACTGGGGGTATCAGAATGGGAGGCTCCTGCAAATACTGCTTTATTTTATCGAACGCCTTTTGACAATTTTCGTTCCACGTTACAGCTTGATCTTTCTTCAACAGCTTGAACAATGGTTCGCACGTAGCAGTTAGGTGAGATATGAACCGAGCGATGTAGTTCAACCTCCCTAAAAACCCGCGCACCTCTTTCTCTGTTTTAGGCGTCGGCATTTCTTGAATTGCTTTTATTTTAGCAGGATCGACCTCTATTCCTCTTTCGCTTACGATAAACCCCAGCAGTTTACCCGATCTCACCCCGAAGGTGCATTTGTTAGGGTTCAGCCTCAGCCTGAACTTCCTAAGCCTTTTAAATAACTTCAACAGATTCACCAGATGCTCTTCCTCCGTCTGGGATTTGGCAATCATATCGTCAACATAAACTTCGATCTCTTTATGCATCATATCATGGAAAAGAGTCGTCATCGCACGCTGATATGTTGCCCCAGCATTTTTCAAACCAAAGGGCATCACTTTGTAGCAAAATGTTCCCCAAGGCGTTATGAAAGTGGTCTTCTCCATATCCTCTGGCGCCATTTTAATCTGATTATAGCCTGAAAAGCCATCCATGAAGGAGAATACGGAGTATTGAGCAGTATTATCAACTAATACGTCAATGTGAGGAAGGGGAAAATCGTCTTTTGGGCTTGCTTTATTCAAATCTCGATAATCCACGCACATTCGAACCTTGCCATCTTTCTTTGGCACTGGTATGATGTTGGCAACCCATGAGGGATACTTTGTCACAGCCAGGAAACCAGCGTCCCACTGTTTCTGGACTTCCTCTTTGATCTTTACTGCCATATCTGGTCGAGTTCTGCGAAGCTTTTGTTTGACCGGCGGGCAATCTTCTTTCAGTGGCAGGCGATGCACAACCATGTCTGTATCGAGCCCTGGCATATCTTCATACGACCAAGCGAATACATCACTATACTCTCGGAGAATTTCAACCAGTCTCCGCTTGATATCACTCCGCAGTGCGGCTCCGATACGAATATTCTTCTCAACCCCTTCCGACCCCAAGTTGATAATTTCGATGACCTCGTCGTGAGGCAGAATGGCTCTTTCCTCTTGCTTCACCAACCAAGACAGCTCTTCAGGAACGTCGCTATCTTCGACAACCTCTTCTTCGGCCTGAAATACCGGGTGCTCAAAGTCGGGACGAGTCATAGGTGGCTCAAGGATGTCATCTGAACATGTTATCCTGCAAAAAGAATGGTTAAGTGCTTCAAAATGCGTATAAATCGAACAACCACGTTGCCATTTTATTGAAAAATATAAAACAAGAAAGACAGGGATTACAGTATTTGCACATGAAAAACGCCATTTATTTAATGATTAACACGCAATGTTCATAACAACACAGCCCTAAACAAATCCTGAGGCCCCGGGCAAGACATCGGATTATTCAACAATTAATAAAGCAAAGCATTACTGTTTAAAAGTCACAGAAACAAGCTCCTGAATAGACCAGTTGCACAGTCCTTGTCCTGGCGTGCTTGGCTGAATCCAGGCATCCATATCACAGTCGCTGTCTCCTTCATCAGACTCCGAAGCAGCATTGATGGTCTCATGACATACTCCACTGGCAAGGATGGTGACTGGCCCTATGAAACGGGGTGCTCCCACGGAAGGAGTTGATGACGACGGTTGGTATCCCAGCCCGAACCGGTCCATCTTCACAGGAATGTCTAGCACTTTACCCCAGCCCTTTGCTTCTCCTGCTTCCACTAGAGCTTGAGCTTCTTTATACGATGAGACGGCTATTTCTAACGCTTTGCTCGGCCCGGGACCTTTGTCCTTGATGCGCAAACCTTCGAATGCCTGGCAGGGCGTTTCGTGGATTTCTCCGTCGACCTCCACATATTTAAATGACGACAGATGGCTGACCAGGATGTCCTCTTCTCCGCACACGGTGACTACGCTGTCTCCAACCATATATTTTAACTTCTGATGCAGGGTGGACGTGACTGCCCCTGCCCCATGAATCCAGGGTCTTCCAAGCAAGCAGCTGTACGCAGGCTGTATATCCATGATATAAAACTCAGTTGCAAACACCTCCGGCCCCACCTGCAGAGGCAATGTGATCGATCCAAAGACTGTTCTCCGCGTGCCATCAAACGCTCTGACTACCAAATCACTGGGCGTACACAAGATTCCTCTAACATCCAGCTTCATCATCGCCTTCTTGGGTAGCACATTCAAAGACGATCCGGTGTCAACCAATACGTGCGACATTACCGATCCTCTACACTCGACAGATACGTGCAGCACCATATTATGATCTCTTCCTTTCGGGGTCAAGTCAAAATCAGTAAAGCCCAAGCTGTGGCCTGCATTCACATGTGCCAACACTCCTTCCAGCTGATTCACGGAGACATCTTGGGGTACAAAAGAAGTATCCAGGACTTTCAGCAAAGCATTTCTGTGAGCTTCCGAACACAACAGCAATGACAGGATAGATATCTTGGACGGCGTCTGTTGTAGATGCTCCACAATCTTATAATCACTTTTTCGAATCAAACGCATGAATTCTTCTACGTCTTTCGATGCCGATTCTTTATCACTTGCTTGCGCTGGGACATTCTCAACCGCTTTCCCTTTCCCTTTCGCGAGTCTTTCGGCCTCCACTTCAGGGGATATAAAGATCCTACCACTCCTTGTCATGCCTCCTGAACCAACAACATTATCCACAGTCTCGGCTGGCTGCTTATTAACATCAATTTTAATCCCGTCACAATACACCTCCAACCCATATGACCATGGGACTGCTTTCTTGCTCTCGTACGGGATTGGCCCGGCCTTAGTTATGGTGATCGGTGGGCGCTGAACCGGTGCTGCGATGGTGATTGTCTTCCGAGGAATCGTTACAGTGGCCACATCATTCTGATCATCTACTACTGCCCCTGCGGGCTCTTCAGTTGCTGCTTAGTCAAACTGCAATATGCCTTCATCAATTAAAGCCTGAATGCCCTTCTTCAAATCATCACACCCCCCAGCTAGGGTCCAACAGTCTAAGCAATACTCGTCACATCCCGGGTAAACACCCCCTTGTAACAGTCGGCTCTTTATCTCGCTCAGCGGCGTCTTTAAATCTTCAACATTCATAATCAGATTCAACCCTTCCTCAGTCAGAATGGCGTTTGCCCCATGATTAGGCATGGGTTTCTGCACTATATTCGGACCTGCCGTTCCGAAATTGATAGTCTTATTGTCCAAAAGATCCTGCACAACATGCTTAAAAGCATGGCAACCTTCTATATCGTGACCCGGAGCCCCAGAATGAAACTCACAGTGCCTGCTCGCGTCGTAACCAAACGGGGGAGCTCCCGTTATCGGTGCCAGAGTTCTTTTCTCTACCAGGTTCAATCCCAACAATGTCTGCAACAAATCTGCGTAGGTTGAGGGAGGCTTCTCAAACACTCTTCTCGGTTTACTACCCTGGAATCTTCGCTGAGCCTGCTGTGCCCCCTGCTGAGGCTGCTGCTGCTGTTGCATTGGCTGTTGCTGGACCGGTTGTTGCTGCTGGAGTGGTTGTTGTTGATACGGGATAGTAACACTCGCCACCTGCTGCGGCTGACGATATTGACCTCGTCCCCTGCCTCAGCCTCGGCCTCCAAATACTGCGCTTGCCTCGCCCTGACGGCGCCCGCCATAAGCTTTCCTATTATTGCCAGATGCAGTCGATTCCTCAACCTGGAATTTTCCTTGCTTAATGTTACGTTCAATCTTTTCTCCCATCAGAATTAGGTCTGAAAAACTGGCCAGAGACGTATGAAACAGCATATCATGAAACAGACCCGTGAATATGCCGACAAACATATCATTCATTTCCTTATCTTCTACAGGAGGACGGACCCGGGCAGCCATATCGCGCCACCTTTGCGCGTACTCTTTAAAGCTCTCCCCCTTCTTTTGCGACAGCCCTGCCAATTGGACCCGATTGGGCGCCAAGTCGCTATTATACTTGTAGTGAGCTACAAATGCCTCTGCCAATTGTTTCCATGTCTTGATATCAGTTGGCTCCAACCCCATGTACCATTCTAGGGAAGGATCCGACAGACTATCCTGAAAGAAATGCATTAGCATTCTTTCATCAGTTGAGTATGCAGACATCTTTCTGTAATAAGCTCATACGTGCACTTTTGGACATGTGTCTCCTTTATACTTGTCGAACGCAGGAGCTTTGAATTTTATTGGCACCCTCAAGCCAGGTACCAAGCCCATTGTTGCCATGTCCAAACCCACAACACTTTGGTTCAGGACTCCCCTCATTTGCTCTTCCAGCATTCTGATCTTCTGGGAATCATCCATCGGCCCTTCGAAACCTCCGCCGGAGAAAGCGTCCTCCTGCTGATCTTCTTGCCACATACCATTTCCAGCCCCATACCCATCATATCCATTATTACGTCCAGCTCTGATCTGATTCATCCCCGGACCTCGGCCTCTGTTGCCGTACCCTTGAACTCCTCCAGCAGGACCAAAAGCCATAAACCCTGCGCCGTTTCCATTCCCGAAACCTCCGTAACCCTGATTGGTCGCACCATAGCCATCCTGCCCAAAGCCTTGAGCATTAAAGCCATACTTCCCAGTGTTATCGAATCCCTGATCGTTGAACCCGAATCCAGTATTGACGAAGTCGTTGCCTCCCATATTATCTCCCAAATTGACATCACCCAGCCCAATGTTATGGACAGCAGTCTCATTCCCAACTCCGACGTTACCATTCACAGCAGCGGTAGCGTTGTTGACATTAGCGGCAGGTGTATTGACTACAGGTGGAGCCACTGGCGTGGGAGTGCCGTCTCCATGAACAGTATCGACCCGTACGGACTGATGATCTTCATTACCGTGACCAGCATTTCGAGCCAACAGAGGCTGGACCATGGCCTGCAAATTCTCCTGCCCTTTTGCAATAGCTTCCATGGTCTGCATAAAGAGAGCGAGCTTCTCGCGCACATCTTGCATCTCGTTCTGCATTTGATCCATGATTCTTCGACAGTTGGTGCGGGTAGAATAGCGGTGCGGGTGCTGATCTGCAATCCTGAAAAGTACCTGGTACAGAGCAGGAAATAAGACACTTATTCAAAGATTACCTGTAATGCAATATGAATATGAATGCAATGCAATGTGTCTGTGCATTAGGGAAATTCATTCCCCCAGTTCTAGTGTGAAGGTGCCAGTGCAGTGACAGTGCTGACAATAGGAATATCGGAGCTGAATCATAGAAAGCCTCATATATTACTGAGAAAACCAGAATACAATGTCGCTGAGAGTACAAAGAAGGCATGACCTCAACCAACAATCCTGGTGATGGTCAGCACTATGCAAATAAAGCATACAAGTTACTATATGAAATGATCAAATCCTCCCAAAAGTCTGGTACTCTTCTATCAACTTCTTGGTCTCTGGATGGCTTGGTCGATCAAGCAGCCCTTCAACAAGTTGGTTTCTCTTCTTAAGAACACGGCGCACGTCTTCAGCAGTTTCTTCCTAGGTTGCTTCTCCGAAGCAATCTTCTAGCTTTCGTTTCTGAGACACCGCTTCATCTCTGCATTTGATTTCCTTGTTCAGTGCATGCTGGACACTATACCGGGTCATCACTTCTTCCTCACACTTCTTGATGCTAGACTTCAACTTCTCCCCGAGGTCGGAAATTTGCTGCTTCAGCTTATCTTCTCTCATCTTATTGTTGGTGAGTGTAGCATTCCAAGTCTTATTGCAAGAGGAGATTTCTCGGTGTGCTGCGTCAAGCGCCTTCTTTTTGGCTTCCAGCATGTCATGGGAGCTTCTGAACTCTTGCCCCAGACGTTCACGCCTTTTCTTTTCCTCAGTCAACTCAGCCCCTAACCTGTTTAACAGCTCGATTTGTTGTTGGAAAGCATATACGGCCTTGTTTTTCTCACTGCGTACTTGAGCTAGCTTTTGCTCTAACCCTTCGTTGATCTTCAACAAGGCTTCCTTTTCCTTCACAACTTGCTCGTAGGCCTCCCTAGAAACAGTAGTTGGCTCTTCTACCGGGACGGGAACAGTGACGGGTGCAGCGGGAAATGGCATTAATAACTGACTTGCTCTTTCCTGGATCCAAACCCTGTAAGGTTCATAAGCCTGGCAATCGTTCTTACCTAACAGTGGCTTCCCTTTGCGGTTAACGCGTGTCCAGGCATGTTGCAACTTGGCTAATAACTCCCCCTTCACGTCACCTGTGAAGTACAGAGATTCCCGTACTTCTTCCTCCTGAGGTGGAGTCTTCAGTGCATATCCGAACTGACGAATGAATAGAGAAGGGTTGTAATTGATACACCCTTTTCTTCCTATCAACGACACATTAGGGTACCCAGGACAGCTGAAGATGAGCTCAGATCCCAACAGGTCTCGATCAAACCACACAACGTCTTCGGAATATAGCCTCATCAGGCGCTCTGACCAACTGGCTGAGGTTGCACTGTCCACAAATGGTCCCTTCATGGGGAGATGACTTTTGAACCACATATTTAATAGAGGAGCACAGCAGTAAACAACTTTTCCCCTTCGGTTTTCGTTCTTGTAGTGCAATGAATGATAGAAGTCTCCGATCAACGTTGGCACTGGGTTGCCTGCAGCAAACAGATAGAAAGCATCCAGATCTACAAAGTTGGGCAAGTTAGGAAACAGCACAATTCCATAAATGCATAAAGCCAAAATAGCATTGAAAACCACCCAACAACCGTTCTTGGCGTACTCTTGAGCCTTGCCAACCAGAAAATCTAGAGAGAAACCGGGAACCCCAAGCCAAGAAGTCACCAACAACTCAGCAGCATTCATATGCAAGGCTTTGGCTAAGTCCTCCAACTTGGGCTCAGCAGCAGAGTGAATAAAGGGAACCTTGTTCTGCACGGGAAGCTCAGTAAACTCCACGTACTCCTCAATGGTAGGCCCTAGAATGAAGTCAGCAAAAGTAAAGCATCTCAATGCGGGATCATAGAACTGCATCAAGGTGTATAGCCCGTTCATCTCATCAGCCGTGGGCTTGCAGACTAATCTCAGTAATCTCCCATGACTCATTCTGAAGCTTCTCCTAACCTCCTCATCGGCAAGAGATATCATACCAAGCAAAGAAGTAATATCAGGTGAAGGTAGCTTATACGCAACTGTCTTCCTCAAACTAGCCATAGTCAATACTCAGAAGTCTGGGTACTAGAACCGGGGAATATGCAAATGCACCTGCAGCACAGACACACGTTAGTGAAATGCAAGTGGTAATGCAATGCAAGTAACATGCAACAGGGACCAAAGCTGTAGCTGAATAGCCTGAACTCAATCAAGAAAGGTCTCAGATAGACCATCCAGAAGACATCAAACCCTGGTCTCAGACAGACCTAAAACAAAGCTCCAATACTGGTCTCTGACAGACCTCAAACCATAACTCTCACTGGTCTCTGGCAGACCTCAAATCACATCTCCAATTGGTCTCTGACAGACCTCAGAACACTCCAACTGGTCTCTGACAGACCTCAGAACACCTCTCCAAATGGTCTCTGACAGGCCTCCTAACTCTCCATAAATACCCAGGATCTCTGATCAAGAAATAGCCGGTAGTCTGAAGGTCTAGTTACCTGCATAACCCCAAACCCTCTCATAGGTGGCTGTCCTAGTAACTGACAAAGGTATGGCATCCTATGCGGTCATCGGCGTCACAGACTTTCAGGGTTGATGATACGATTCCCAGAAGGAGTGGCATCATCAATCCCTGAAGAGGCCTCACTTAGCCAACTTCCAAATGATCGGTTCCCGGAGTCGACAATTCAGCTGACCAACAACCCCTTCGACCCAAAGGGTAGAAAAAGAAGCCAACCAGAAGAACCTCGTCCGAGTGTAGATTTCATGAGACACTAATGCAAGCAAAGCCGGCACGCGCCCACTACTTTCTACTCTAATTCTAGGTGCACTCAAGCCCAGGTCCGGCTTATCTCTCAATATCAGAACACCCGTCACACCCCAAATACAGCAATAATAGTCAATATACAAAGCTGAAAATACAAGGTCAGAAATATAAATCCATACAAAATCCTCGACGGGAAAACAAGCGCTAGGATTGACTCGCTCAAAGGGACGTTGGATCCCAAATGCATAAGAACCATCGCAGTTCTTAGCAACCGGGGGACGTTGGATCCCCAGCAGAGTCGCCAGCTGTCGCTACTGCGAAAATCGGCGCCGGCTGAACAGAAGAGTCGCCACCGTGCGTTATTTATCCCACGGGAGGGAAAGGAAACGCTCAGAGTAAACCTCGCACAACATGGGAAAGGTATGGTCGTCGCAACCAAAACCTGGGTTCGGGAGTCGGTTACGCAAGGGGAAGGTATTAGCACCTCTCACGTCCGTCGTACTCGACGGGATCCACGCTTGTTTTCGGGTATGGATTGTTATTCTATCTAAACTATAGGTCAAGGGTTAAAAAAGAAAATAAAATGAAAATAAAAATGACTCGGCAAAGTATCGCACTTTATGCCTACGTATTCCCGCCTGGAACGAGAAATCAGAGTCAACGTAGTTCGCCTACCTACGGGAAAGGAGGGGAAGGTTGCTCGCTAGGATATCGCATCCTATGCCTACGTACTTCCACACAGCGTGGAAGATCAGAGCAAACGTAGTTCGGGCCACGTACGACACAAGTCTGTCTTGGTTGATTTTATTCTTTCTGAAAAAGGTTTTTCTGATTAACAGTCCCAGCGGACAAAAAAAAATGACGTCTTGATGAGTTCACCTTCTTTTACGGAAGAAGTGTCTTTTATTGTGTTTGAAATCTTTATTGTGTTTTTCTGTTTGTTTTGAGAAAGAAAGAGACAGAACTCTAACCTATGGTTGCGAAGGGAAACAAACTAACCTAATGTTATCATGCATGGGTTAAGACCTAGTGTCTATCATGCTCCTCTCTTGCACAGAGAGAAACAGAGATCCTACGGGATAGGCAGAAACATGAACAACATCAGATATATAGTAAAACAGTAAAATGCATGGATGCAACAGTACAAGCGAGGCAAGGGAGTCCCACTCAACCTCGAACCTAGAAAACAATAGGCAAAAGTGAACAGACTTCACTTTCAACCCAGCGGGGTAAACAGCAAACAATACAGTCAGGAAAACCAATCAATACATCAGCAATGAAATACAACAGCAAAAGAAACAACATCAGTAGCTCAACATCTAGCTCCCAGTAATCTCCAATCAGTTACAGGCTTCAACAAGCATTAATCTCCATCTTCATGGCCTTCAGGCAAGGGCTTTGATCATCAGTCTCCTATAAGCAATGGCTTTTCTTCAAGTCTCAGGCTCCAGGGTGAACATCAGCCAACCAGATGAGGTGAATGAATGTTAGACAGTTAATTACCTACCAAGGGTGGTTCATCAACTGTTAACATTAAACAGAAAGTTTTCTCTCAAAAGTTCTATCTTTCAAATACATTCACTGATCCTTCCAAAGGAAGGAGGTGGATATTGGAAAGAGACTTTGAATCATAGAGAAAGGATAGAGGCAAACAAAGCCATCTATGTTTGAGAAGCAAGCTTTCTAATCTAGAGCTCTGCCTAGCCCCTAAACCCTAGTCTCCTCAGCAGCTGCTAGCAAGAACCTACTCTCCAACTCTGGCAGTTGATCTTCAATCTCTGGCTCTCCACTGGTCTTCATCTCCTCAAGTCTTCAGCTCTCCCAAGTCCCCAAACAATCCCAATACCCAAGCAATCAAGCAATAATCCCCAGAGGGCACACCACACCAGTCAATCAGACACCACAGCATACTAATAGCAGTAGGGGAATCCTGACTTTTTCTAAGGGGATCTAATAACTACCCATAGCCCCTATAGTCCCATAACTAAACTAGTCAAGCCCTAAGTCCTAAGGGAAAAGAATCAAATCTCCTAAGTCATCACTTAAAACCCTAGCTTTATTCATGTTGTTCAAGCCTACATTAAGCACCTAAAATTAATTTCTAAAAATGGGAACTAAATTGAATCTACAAGTTCAATGTCTAAACTAAACAACCTAAAAAGAATGGGCAAAAAATATTGAAGCAATTAGTAGAACAAAAAATAACAAAATTATGTATGAAATGAAACCATTAAAATGCTATTTATTTATAAAATATGGGAAAAATATCAAATAAAAAATAAAATGCAATTTTTATTTTTTATAATTTTCTAGACATCCTAAAGAAAAATATGCAAAAAGAATGAATTAAAAATGATGATTTTTCTATTTATTATGAATTTTTAAAAATGGATGAAAAATGAAAAGAAAATAAAAAAACAAATATAAAGAAATAGCCAGAGGGGTGAGAATAGCAAGAAATTCATGTTCAGCGCGTTGGGCTTACTAAATTGGGGGGTGCGAATAGCTATCTGAGCCCAATCCCCCCAATTAATGAAACGATGCGTTTCAATTTTTGAAACTTCCCACCAAAACTCAGGTTAAATGTGGGCCGTTCGATTCATGGTCAAGTCAATCCTCCCCACCAAATCCAAGGGCGTACGAGTTGTCTTCTTCCTCCATCCGTCTAGGGTTTCAGCCATGAGTTCCATGCACGAAAATTCCATCCAATCTTTCTCCCTGCTCTCTTGATGAAAATGAACAATTCTAAGCCCTAAAATAATCTATAAAACCCAAGGAATCCATGTCTAGTCCTAGTTTTCTCTAATTCTCTTTGTAGACTCCAAACAGAGGGCGCGAAACTCAGGATATACCATGCTTGCCTGATGTCAATTTTTCCAGAATTCAAACCTGATGATCCACAGATAATCTACATACCTCCCTCATTATTCTATGCCTCATTACATTGATTATAATCCAGTACACAGCTTATTCTTGAAGCTAACAGAAATGGCAACCTGTCATGGATCTCCATAAAACTATCCCTAAACTTCAAGAATCATTACCCTAGGGTCTCTAAACACTCCTATCCTAACCACATGATCTATAACAGCCTGAGTAGTGAGATTCGAAGAAGTTTACATACCTTGCACTTGGTGATGGCAATGGTGGTTAGACTTCAATTCAACCCTTGACACTTGCTGAAAATGATCTCTAATGAATGTGTATGCTTCTGTTTGCAGTGATTCGTGCTTAATCCTTGTGAATTACTCTATTCCATTCTTCATGCAAATTGGAGTTTCAACTTGAATCTCTTTACACAGCCACGAATTCTCTCCAATCTCTTGTGCCAATTACTCCCTGATGATAGTGGATGATGATGGTAACAGAAATCAGAATGATGGAGGAAGTTTT
The DNA here is from genome assembly GCA_963859935.3 of Lathyrus sativus. Taxonomy (NCBI): domain Eukaryota; kingdom Viridiplantae; phylum Streptophyta; class Magnoliopsida; order Fabales; family Fabaceae; genus Lathyrus; species Lathyrus sativus. Next base: position 236,172,900 of record OZ012741.1, read on the forward strand.
AATGGATTTTTGATGAAAATGCAACTTGGAGTGAAGAAGATAATTGGTACAATTCTTGATCAATTCAACCACTTCTTGATGTGAATCCTAGTGTTTGAATGATGATGATGAAGATTCAATCCAAAGATGTGAGAGTTTTGAGAGATTTGTGAAAGTTTGAGTAGCTTATGCAAGAATGAGAAAATGAATGAAAATGGAGGTTTTAACCAAATGGGAGCACCAACCCTTGCATGAATCAGCTTGTATGAATATATAGATGATGTAGGAACCTCCTAGAACATTGGAGAAATTTCCCTTGCATTTTTCCTTTTCAATTTGGATTATGTTACTTTCAATTCAAGCAACCATGGATAACTCACAAATTATGAACTAAGCTCAAAATTCCACTTTAGCCAATGTCTTTAAAATGCCTTTTCCATTCAAAATGACCTATAATTTTGCATCATTTGGCCAAGATATGAAAAATATCATTTTTAAGCCATTTTTCTTCATTAAATCCACCAATTTTGAAACCTTGTGCTATGGACATTTCCAATCTCTCATGGTCACTTTCCTAGACTCAAAATGTCATTTGGAGCAAGTTTGATGTTGTAAGTTTTTCCATTTGAGGCCTCCTTGCATGAGTTTTGGACATAGGTTAAAATGACCTGTAATTCACAAATGACCAAAATACCCTTTGCTTGCCAAGACCATAAGTTGAGTTCCACACATCATATGAAGTCATACTATACCATTATAGAAAGCTAAGACAATGAGGAACAGTTCTTATGTTGACCAGAAATTCATTTGAAATCTCCTTGAGGGGTAAAGGTTGCTTGGAAGTCAAGTCACTTTCACAGACAAAATTTCAGATACCTCAGATGACCTGTAACTTGCAAGGACCATAACTTGAGTTCTATAAATCTCCTTGATGTCTTCCACCACTCAAATTAAAGGTCTTGAGATCCTTTACAAGTTTCATGTTGACCAAGGATCCATTTGAAGCTTGCATTTTGACTTATCTTGCTTGGAAATTTGACCTAAACTAGGGGATTTTACATAGAAACCCTAATTTAGAAACTCCTCTTCTCCTTGATTCCTCTTGATTTCTTCTTAGCATGACAACATATCCTTATTCTCCATGTCAAATGATGAACCCCACATCCCTTCAATAGACCTGAATGCCCTTGAATCAATCAATTGACCTAGGGTTGACCTAGGGTTGACCCAGATGAAACCCTAGTTGACTGTCTTCAACTGTAATTCTTGTGACTACATCAACAACTTGTTTTCTTCTCCAAATGACTTTCTAAGTCCTCCAAGATGTCTATATACTCCCCATGCTCTCCATTCACAACTCATAATTCCCTTGTTGACCCTCAGGTACCATCAGATAGGAGATAGACTCAAGGCTTGATCTGCTGAACTCTTTGCTTTCAAATTCTTTCTTGATGACTTGAATGGGATTGAATTAGGATAATAGCCTCTTGATAGGCCTCTAGAGATGATAATAATGATTGGTTCCCTGTTGAATGACTTGCTATGCTTATGCTATGCAGATGAGTAACCTATGTACATGACATTATATGCAAATGCTAATGGTATTGAAACATGAACCAAGTGAATAAGGTTGAGCAAATTTTAGGGTGCAACAATATGAAATCATTGTTATGCAATAACTTTGATATGAAAGACCTCGGAGAAGCAAGCGTGATCCTGGGCATCAAGATCACGAGATCTGAACAAGGAATTTCTTTGGATCAATCTCACTATGTGAAGAAGATCTTAAAGAAATATAAATACTTTGATTGTAAACCTGCATGCACCCCGTATGATCCAAGTGTGAAACTGTTTAAGAACATTGGAGAAAGTGTCAAACAAGCAGAATATGCGAGCATCATTGGCAGTCTTAGGTATGCCACTGATTGTACTAGACCCGATATTGCATATGTCGTAGGATTGTTGTGCAGATTTACAAGTAGGCCGAGTAACGAACATTGGCAAGCTATTGAGCGAGTAATGAGGTACCTTAAAAGGACTATGGACCTCGGCCTACACTATCAGAAATGTCCTGCTGTACTAGAAGGGTATAGTGATGCAGATTGGAACACCTTATCGGATGATTCCAAAGCTACTAGTGGTTATATATTTAGTATAGCCGGAGGAGCTGTATCTTGGAAATCAAAGAAACAGACCATGCTGGCACAGTCCACAATGGAGTCTGAGATGATAGCATTAGCTACAACTAGTGAAGAAGCAAGTTGGTTAAGATGCTTGCTAACTGAGATTCCTTTATGGGAAAAACCTATACCAGCTGTGTTGATCCACTGCGATAGTACCGCGGCTATTGCAAAAGTTGAGAACCGTTATTATAATGGTAAAAGACGTCAAATTAGAAGAAAACATAGCACTGTTAGAGACTGTATCTCTAAAGGAGTTGTGAGAGTGGATCATGTACGCACTGATGAGAACTTAGCAGATCCTTTGACGAAAGGATTAGCTAGAGAGAAAGTCCATAATACATCCAAAAAGATGGGACTAATGCCTATAAAACAAATGGTTACTCATGATGGTAACCCGACCTAAATGACTGGAGATCCCAAGAATTAGGTTCAATGGGTAATAACAAGTTGTGAGGAATATGAAAATGATCATGCAAGTACAACATGAATCCTGAAGTAATGAGAGGATGAGATAATAGAAACTCTTAATGAGATCTATACTCTGTATGAGGGAGTACCTAGGCTACATGAGTACTCTTGATAGATTCACCTATGTGACTGTGGAACTGAGGCCGGTTCCTATGGAATTTCGAGGCAGAATTCCTAGAGCATTCACTAAAACCGGGATACACGTGCAGGGCCACTAAAGCACGGGCTACAAGAATACACCTTGCGGAAAGGTTGTGTGCGGGTCTGATGTCCGAGATAGAGTTCAAGACAATGGTGTCACTCTTGTTGAATCAGAATCCTACTCGCTACGCTAAGGTTCAAGTCGTAGACACCTTTGCTTATGCACAATCTTAGAAACGTCTGACGTACTTCTAAAATCTCTTTTTAAATTCTAGTGGGGGATTGTTGGAACTATATTAATTAGAGTGGGAATTGGAAAGATTTATTGACAATTAATGGGCAATAAATCAACACAAGTAAGAAGTAATATATAAGTGAATTTGAAAAGATTCATTTTAGTCCCACATTGAAGGAATGAAAATTAAGATTCATTTTAGTCCAACATTGAAGGGAATGGAAATTAAGATTCATTTTAGTCCCACATTGAAGGAATGAAAATTAAGATTCATTTTAGTCCAACATTGAAGGGAATGGAAATTAAGATTCATTTTAGTCCCACATTGAAGGAATGAAAATTAAGATTTATTTTAGTCCAACATTGAAGGGAATGGAAATTAAGATTCACTTTAGTCCCACATTGACGGGAATGAAAATTAAGCCTTACTAGCTGCCTATAAATAAAGGGTAGAAATTCAGTAGTAAGCACTTCGGATTTCACAAATTCATAAATTTTGATTTCCCTCTTCTCTTCCTTAATTCTCTTCATCTATAATTTTTCTCTTTTCTTGACTGGTTATTTTAACCATATACTTTGAAAGGTGTATTTCTAGAGCGATTTATCAGTGTGCAACTGATAACCGTAAGTTGTTTGAACGGGCTGTTTTATCCTAGAGGCGTCGTCGTAAATTCGACTGCTTTGCATAATTTGGCAGTACGGCGAAACGTCTTAAAGAAAGCGACCTAGTACGCGACTCGTCCCGATAATTTCCTTGTGCCAAACTCTATTTTTTCAAATCCGAAAACAACAAGTAACATAAAGGAAAGACGTGTAGTTTTAAGAATTTATGTTCATTAACCGATTTAATGATACTTGTTTTCAAATTTAGTAATATAAGTGTTAGATTTATCTAATATTTTATGGGCTACAATCAATTATGGTTTAATTTGTAAAAAACGGGTTAATCGTGATTCTGATGGGGGTGCATATATAAGCCCTTTAATTAATTAAGTAATCAATTTTTAACTAATGGCTGAGTATCTGAAACCTGATTGATGTGGGTAAAAGTGTGGGCTTTAACCTTGGGCGCATAATGGGTAGGGACTAAGGTTATATATATTATATGGCTAGGTCCCCTCTGTAATCACAAAAAGCATCAGAAACATAACTGACGGCTCCATAACTTTCCCCATTGGAAGTTGTGAACGGAAGTGTGAGATACAGAGGAAGATCTGGTCATTCATCCATTCGAAATTCTGAATCATGACTTCAACAATTAAGTATTGATGTTTTAATCTCATATAATATCCATGAATATTTCCGCTTACATTTGGTATCAGAGCTGAATTATATGAATTAGGACTCAATTGATTATTCTTAATATATAATTATGATTTAATATAATGGTTAGTCATTACGTGAAATTGTAAAGCCATTAAAATTAAAAGTCATTAACAATTATTGATCTCGTGTATTCTTATTTTCTTTCAATTACAATACTATAAATGTGTATAAATCCATGCATCAACTTAAGGCATGTTACGCGCAGTGCATTTATTGTTCAATTGATTTTGTTTTCCTTTTCCATACCGTATATATATTTGCACAATGCATTTATTAGCATGTTACTACAGTGCCATTGGTTTTTTTTTCTTTTACGAGTTAATTTTTTTTGCGGCAATATTTCACGAGCTGTTTTCTCTTACTACAATGCATTGTTGCTAATGGATTATTATATATAAATCTAATGTTAAATTATTATAATTTTCTCTTCGGAAATTTTATTAAATAAATGTTAGTTTATATAAATTTGTAATATATTTGTTTTGTCAAGTATTTTAAAATATTATATAATATCTCTATAATATTGAGATTGATACTGTTGAAGACAAAATTTATTAGGAATGTTATATGGTTTAAATTCATGATTGGTTCATGATTTATTTTGGCAAGAATTTTTTTTTAATTCCTATGCAAGAAACTTTATAAATTATTGTGTGTGATTATCACCAAAGTGAGATCACTCGTTTTAATTTATAAAAGTCTCTTTGTAGTTTGAGGAATGGTTTTAAGTCATTACTGTGATTGTCTTCCCAAAGGTGGATAATTGTATGTAAAGATTGTGGTTGATTAAGGATATAACTATTGGAGATGCTTTGGTCTAAGGGATTTATTTATCCAAAGGAAATAAATTTCTAAACTCAATGTATGCTCATTGAGTAGCTTATTCTTGAAATTTGTAGATGAAGTTGTTTGAGGTGTTTTGATTTAGAGAATTTATCTACCCAAAGGAGATAGATTTTCGAACCCAATGTATGCTCATTGAGCGACTCATCTGAGGTTCTGACCTTGATTCTAACCTGGGTTTTACGCATTCCATCCAAAGGGGATTGTGTGATAATGTTGGCCTCTTAGTGATAACTTATGTTCATTAAAGCTATATCTTGCCTTTATTATTTGCTCTAATGCATTCCTATTTTGTCTAATCAGTGACCTTCTCTATGAACAATTGTTCTGCTTCTATTGAGATCCTGAATGGGTCTAATTTTAAAAAATGGAAGAAAGACTTAGAGTTTTCGTTAGGGATTGCTGACCTTGACATGGCATTGCGTGAAACCAAACCTGTGATCAATGATCAGAGTACACCTGAAGAGAAAGAAAAATTAGCTAAGTGGGAGAGGAGTGATCGACTTAGCTTGTGTGCTATGAAGAGAACAATTTCTGAACATCTGATAAGTGGGTTGCCTGAAAAAGAGAATGCTAAAGAGTATCTTACTGCTATTGGAGAGAGATTTCAGGTATCTGATAATGCTGAATCTGGATGTTTAATGAAACAACTCACGGACATGAAATATGATAACAATGGGGGTGTCAGAGAGTTCATTCTTAAGATGGTTCATGTCCAAACCAAACTAAAATCCCATGACATTGACCTGAATGAGAATTTTATTATGTCTCATGCCTTAAATTGCCTACCTGTTGAGTTCACTCAAATCAAAACTGCTTATAATACATTTGGTGATAAATGGACTATCAATAACCTCATTACCAAGTGTGTAGCTGAAGAAGAGAAACTCAAGAAGGAGAAAAGTGATCTAGCACTCCTAACCTTTCATGCTAAACCCCATTCTGGTAAAAAATCTTGGAAAAATAAGAAAAACACTCATAGTTTTGCTCATAGAATTCCTGATAGGAAACCTGATAATGGTCAACATCATAATATAGGAGGTCCCAGACCTGTTGCTTTTAAGAAATCTGTTTGGTGCTTTTGGTGTAAGGAAAAGGGACATAAGAAAACTGATTGTCATGCTTTTAAAGCTTGGTTAGACAACAAGAACAAATCTGGAGGTAATCATTTAGCTTTTGTCTGTTTTGAGTCTAACTTAGTTGATGTTCCCATTAACTCTTGGTGGATTGATAGTGGTTCTACAACCCATATTGCTGTCTCCTTACAGGGGTTCAGAAACCAGCGGAGACTAAACTTGAGGGAAAGCAAACTCAGGGTAGGAAATGATCTTGAAGTCGTTGTGGAGCTAGTGGGAGATGTTAGCTTAGTCTTAGGAACTGGTTTTGAACTTGTTTTGAAAGATACTTTTTATGTACCTTCTTTTAGGAGAAATTTGATTTCAGTATCTTGTTTGGATAAGTTTGGATTTCAATTTACCTTTTATGATGGAAAATTAAATTTGATGTTGAATTCTCAAGTTGTTGGTAATGGTATCTTATTGGATGGTTTATATAAGTTATCTTTGTATTGTGATATGATATCCTCATCCTTAAATGTTGAAAGCTCCATTGCTAAAAGATCTAAAATTAGAGAAAAATCCTTTTTGTTGTGGCACAAGCGTTTAGGACATATCTCTAAAGAAAGAGTTGAAAGGTTAATTAGAGATGATATTTTACCTTCCTTAGATTTCAATGGTGTAGGGACTTGTGTGGATTGTATTAGAGGAAAATTTACAAAGACCAATAAGAAAGGTTCAACTAGAAGTTCAGACCTTTTGGAAATAATTCATACAGTTATTAGTGGCCCCCTTTCTCCAACTATCTGTGGTAATACATCTTTTATCACTTTCATTGATGATTTTTCACGGTATGGCTATCTCTACTTGATTAAGGGAAAATCAGAAGCACTTGAAAAGTTTAAAATTTTTAAAACTGAGGTTGAAAATCAACTAGGAAAAGTGATAAAGGTGGTACGTTCTGACCGTGGTGGAGAGTATTATGGTAGATATCATTCTACTGGGCAACACATGGGACCATTTGCAAAATACTTGCAAGATTGTGGAATTGTTCCACAATACACCATGCCTGGTACTCCTGAACAGAATGGTGTAGCTGAAAGGAGAAACCGCACCCTTAAAGATATGATGAGAAGCATGATGAGTCGGAGTAATTTACCAGAATTTTGATAGGGTGACGCTTTGAAAACAACCCTCTATATACTTAATAGAGTTCCTAGTAAATCAGTTCCAAAAACACCTTTTGAGCTTTGGACAAGTAGAAAACCCAGTTTGAATCATCTCCGTGTCTAGGGTTGTCCTGCAGAGGTTAAAATATATAATCCTTTTGAGACAAAGCTTGACCCAAAAACAAGTCGTTGTTTTTTTATTGGATATCCGGATCGATCTAAAGGATACAAATTCTTTTGTCATGGTTGAGGTAATAAAATTGTGGAGTCCATGCATGCAAAATTCCTTGAGTTTGATGTTGCTGAGCTTGTCACCGAATCTGATAATATTAATTGTGTTATGCCTGATGTTGTTACTTTGTCACTTCCTAATTTTGATAATGCTAGATCATCCACGACTCCTGGAGGTTTTGCTCCAAATGAGAATGTGGATGAACATCCAGTTGAAGATGTGGTTGAACCACTTGTTGAAAATGTAGTGGATCCTCCTATTATAACTGAGGTTGAACAACCTAATAAGCCAGTTGAGAAAATTCATGTTAGAAGGTCAGTAAGACAAAAGCGACCTGCTATCCCTGATGATTTTGTAGTTTATCTTAGTGAGGATGCTTATGATGTTGGTATTGTTATTGATCCTAAAAATTATCTAGAAGCTATTACTTGTTCTCAATCTAGCATGTGGACAGATGCAATTCATGATGAAATGAAATCCATGATAAATAATGATGTTTGGGAACTAGTGGAGTTACCAAGAAACTATAGAGCGATTGGATGCAGGTGGATATTCAAAACAAAGAAGGACTCGAAAGGTAAAATTGAGAGGTTTAAGGCAAGAATTATGGCTAAAGGTTTCACACAAAAGGAGGGTATTGATTTTAATGAAACATTTTCTCCTGTTTCCACTAAAGACTCTTTTAGAATCGTTATGGCCCTTGTGGCACATTTTGACTTAGAATTGCATCAGATGGATGTTAAGACTGATTTTATGAATGGTGATCTTAATGAGGAGGTGTACATGCAGTAGCCAGAGGGTTTTGTAAAAGGTGGTGATGAGCACTTGGTTTGTAAATTAAGAAAATCTATTTATGGTTTGAAACAGGCTTCTAGACAATGGTACTTGAAATTTGATGAGGTGGTAACTTCATTGGGTTTTGAAGAAAATAAAGTTGATCAGTGCATCTATCTTAAGGTCAGTGGGAGTAAATTCATCTTTCTTGTGTTATATGTTGATGATATTTTGCTCGCAAGTAGTGATCTTGGTCTACTTCATGAGACCAAACTTATGCTAACCAAGTTCTTTGATATGAAGGACCTTGGTGAAGCACCTTTTATATTGGGAATTGAAATACACAGAGATAGATCACGTGGTGTGCTTGGCTTGTCACAGAGAGCTTATATTGATAGAGTTCTAGAGAGATTTAATATGAAGAACTGTAAGCCAGGAGATGTTCCAATTACTAAAGGAGACAAATTCAGTAAAGATCAATGTCCCAAAATGAGATTGAGCGGGCAGAGATGAAGGGAAAACCCTTTGACAGTGTATTAGGCAGCCTGATGTATGCTCAAGTATGCACTAGGCCTGACATTGCTTTCATAGTTGGCGTCTTGGGACGATACCAGTCTAATCATGGGAATGATCATTGGATTGCGGCTAAGAAAGTGATGAGATATTTGCAAAGAACTAAAGAATGTATGCTTGTTTTTAGGAGAGTTGACAACTTGGAAATAGTTGGGTATACTGAATCTGATCTTGCTGGGTGTGTTGATGATAGAAAATCTACTTTTGGTTACATTTTTATGTTGGCTGGAGGCGCGATATCATGGAAGAGTAAAAAGCAAACTCTTGTCGCCTCTTCTACTATGCAGGCAAAGTTTGTTGCTTGTTATGTTGCTGCCACTCATGCTGTTTGGTTAAGAAATTTAGTAACTGGACTTCGTATTATTGATTCCATTGCAAAGCCACTAAAGCTTTACTGTGATAATAGTTCAACTGTGTTCTACTCTAAGAATAATAAAACTTCTAGCGGTTCTAAGCATTTGGAATTGAAGTATTTGACAGTCAAAGATCTTATAAAGAAAAATGACATTGTTGTTGAGTACATTGGTACTGATTTCATGCTAGGTGATCCCCTAACTAAGGGACTTAGACCCATTGTGTTCAAAAACCATGTTGAGAACATGAGCATTGTGAGTTCTTTTGATGTACTTGGTTAGTGGGAGTTTGTTCTTTATGTCATTTTCTTTATCATGTTATATTTATTTTAGACACTTTAAATGTTGGATTGTCGAGTATTTTCTATTTTAAGCAATTGATATTACAATGATTATTATTATTATTATCATTTGTCATTGTTTATTTACATTTAAATTGCTAAATTTGGGACTCAGTGTCATCGAAACCATTGTGCCTATGGTCGACACTAGTTTGGAGTTCAAGGTATGGTTATTATTTTGAGTTCGGTGTCTTCGGGACCACTATACCGGTGGTTGATGCCATATTGGAGCTGAAGTATGATTTTAAGCTCGGCGTTGTCAGGACCACTGTGCCGGTGGTCGACGCCATGTTGGAGCTGAGGCATTATGGTTTGTAAAACCATACAATTTCTTTGTGTTTAATGCATTTGAGAGAAATTGTTAAGGACTGACGAAGAAAATAGCAAATGGTTGTTGGATCACATTAACATGTTATTTTCTTGCCACACTCCACACTGATGACTAGTTGACGGAGTATGTAGTATTTGTAACCACGAAAGGTTTTATGTCAATGAAGGACATAATAATCGTCGTGATTCAATACTGCTTAACTTTTGTTGGATGAAGTCATATTCAGATACTGCACCTGGAATCATGGATTTCCTTAAAATGCGGCCGCATTTTAAGGAATTAGTCATTAACCCGAGAGTCGTTTTCAAAATGTATTTTAAAATAAAAATCATACAATTGATTTTGCCCACGTGGGAGAATGTTAGATTTATCTAATATTTTATGGGCTACAATCAATTGTGGTTTAATTTGTAAAAAACGGATTAATCGTGATTCTGATGGGGGTGCATATATAAGCCCTTTAACTAATTAAATGATCAATTTTTAACTAATGGCTGAGTATCTGAAACCTGATTGGTGTGGGTAAAAGTGTGGACGTTAACCTTGGGCCCATAATGGGTAGGGACTAAGGTTATATATATTATATGGCTAGGTCCCCTCTGTAATCACAAAAAGCATCAGAAACATAACTGACGGCTCCATAACTTGGCCCATTGAAAGTTGTGAACGGGAGTGTGAGATACAGAGGAAGATTCGGTCATTCATCCATTCGGAATTCTGAATCATGACTTCAACAAGTAAGTATTGATGCTTTAATCTCATATAATATCCATGAATATTTCCGCTTACAATAAATACTTTAGGTACACTCCATATACATATTTCTTATTTATCATTTGGCATTAGTTTTTTTGTTTTCAATAATAAAACAAAGTATAAAAAGAAAGTATGCACAAGAGATGCTAAATGGGTCTTTTAGAAAAGCAAGAAATACAACAAACAAAAACAAAAATAAAAGCAAGAAAAACATAAGAACAAATAAAAATTCAGAAGGAACTTAAGAAAAAAAAACCGAGTATCTAAACCCTTTTATATATATATATATATATATATATATATATATATATATATATATATATATATATATATATATATATATATATATATATATATATATATATATATATATATATATATATATATATATATATATATATATATATATATATATATATATATATATATATATATATATATATATATATATATATATATATATATATATATATATATATATATATATATATATATATATATATATATATATATATATATATATATATATATATATATATATATATATATATATATATATATATATATATATATATATATATATATATATACTCTCAACACATATAAGAATAAGAATAAAACAAATTATTAAGTGTACACTCCGATACTTATAAATTTAAATAGATAATGACAAATTAATATCACATCACATTTTTATTTTATTTTATTTTAAAATAAATTAAAATTTTAAATTAATTTACTTGATACTCAACTTAAATTCACTGTAGTAATAAATAATTTACTTTATATTAATTGTGTATAACAAAGGAGTTTATATCCTTTCTAGATTTTTTTTTTAAATCTAAAGTTATTCCATTTCTTTCAAACTTGCAAACAATCTTTTGTAACATTGTGTTGTTTGAATGGTTTTGGTTATTTTTCGTACAGAGTTGGGGTTGAAACAGTGTGGTAGCCTAGTTCACTAGTGAGCAATAGTATGGTTACACGTATGTTGAAAATGTTGATGTGTTGAGACCACTACTGTCGGAATGTAAACATCGCGTATCCTGCAATTAGATTGGATGAGAAGGACTCTCGTGCTATGATTTCAACATAGAGAGAGAATATTCAAGATTTCCGAAGAGAATACTTCCTATAACTATTTTTATGTTTCAAGTCAATATAGTTATTGGTTTTTTTCAGATATTATGTTTAAAGTTTTTTCTTAATGCTCTAGAATCCCCAATTTAAGTCTTTTAATGACAAGTTTACAGTTTATTTTATTAATTATAATTTATTTTTCAGACGTTATTTCAAATAGCATTTTAGTTTATAGTTTATATCTTAATTTTTTTTTTCCGATTTTATCTTTATTATTTTAACAAAAATTCTTTTTTATATTTTATAATTTATTTTAATTTAAAATAAAATAAATTTATATTAAATATCTTTTATGTCATTTTACTAAATCGTTAATTTTATCAAACACTTCAATTAACTTATCAGTAATCACTCATCAATCATCCGCTATAAGCTATAAGCTATAAGCTATCAGCCATCAGCCATAAGCTAAAAGCTATCTTAGCAGTCAACCACTAATTTTACTAAACAGAGCCTAAATGTATTTTTGATTTACTTTTTTTTATTTATTTTTAAATTTTTTAACCGCACTTAATTTTTCAGTTTTTTGGTTCTTTTATTTAACTTTGATTGGTTTTTTTGTCTCTTCAGACTTTTGTCTATGTGGCAAATGAAAAAATCGAATTGACACTCAATAGTTGGCGTCACATCACAAATTAAATTAAAAAACTAAAAAAATTAATTATTTTAATTCTGAAATTTTTTTTAATAGGTTAAATAATAAAATATATTTATAAATACAAATTAAAACCTTCAATTGAGTATGAAACCCTAAATCATATGTTTTTCCCCTTTCCTTAGTCAGTTTTAATCAACTCATTTGTAACTCGGAATTCTTTGCGTAATCATTCCAGAACCACATCGTTTCCATCATATTGTTCTCAATCTTCAACCATGTCCATATATTTCCAAGGAAGTAACTGCAGCAAATCTCATTTCGTCTGTGACGAATGTAAATGTGGCCTTGATGCACCATTGATGACATCATGGACTGATGCTAACTTAGGACGTCGTTTCTATGGATGTGAAATGTATAAGGTATTAAATCTATGTAACTCATCTCATTCAAATTTATGTCTGTTAGATTCGAAACTCATTGAAACTCTATTTCTTTGACATTCTTTGTAGTTTTAGGGACACAAAAGGTGCAATCATTTTGTATGGTCTGATGAGGAGATGACTCTAATATCAAAAGAGTTGATTTCTTCATTGAATGAAAGATTAGGTCTGGAGAATATTAAAGTCGAAGAATGCAAGCACAAAGAGGATGAGTTGAAGATGAAGATCAAGTTTCTGAGAATCCAGTTGAAGTTTACAATTGGGATGATCATTTTGTTGTTAATAGGACTAGTTGCTACAAGTGTAATGAATTAGGAATTACCTATGTTCCTTGATTTTTGAACCAACCATGTTGTGGTGTTGTTGTTTAGTTGATGATGTTTTGAAACAACCCTGATGTAAAACATGTAACCAAAAGTTATGAATGGAAAAATTTTGTTCCAACTTTCTTCCAAATTTGTTCCAATTTTATGATAGTAAACTTGTGTAATGACAATATGCAACCTGTTTGTGCAATATGGGTGCAGTATGCAAGCAAACTTTGTGCAATATGAGTGCAGTACGCAAGTAAAATTTATGTAATATGCAACCTGTAACACCCCCTTTCTATACCCCCAATTAAACAATTAAATCATTTAGGCACTTAATAAAAATTTCATCAGAGTACAAATTAAAACATGGTATAATAGAGGCGCATCACATTATCATCGAAACGAAACATAAATAATACCTGCTCATAAAGATATGTAACAAAAGGGGTAAATCTCAACTAAAAACAAGGCATAGCGCTTAAAACTCACATATCAACATTTAGAATAAAGCGGAAACATCTAAACATTGAAATCACTTCATTAACATAAGCATCATATACAACATTCAGATTAATTCAATTCATCAGTTGAGTTTACAAAACATTCAGCAACAGATACATACGCAGATGTATCACAAAAGAATCAAAACAATTCCTAACTACCTAGTGTTACATATCAGAGCCATCTGACCAAAAGAAATGAAGACTCGCTTCACAAAAGACCTCCAGCATCCTACTTTGCAATGCCTCATAGATCATTATAAAACATCAGAAGGGTGAGAAACATTATCATAACAAACAATGTATAAAATTATATATATCATAAAACACAATTATAACATACTCACAATTCACATTTCTCACCACAACTTGTTACAATACATCACAATGTACACGTACATAATCAATCACATTCACCAATTCATGCTTCACAATTCATAGCATTTCACATAAACATTTACAATTATGTTCAATTCACCAAAACATCATATAAAGATGATAATGCAACTCATAGAGACCGACTCACGACTCTATGCAGATGCAAATGCGGTACCGACTCGTTCAGCAGGTTCAATTGAAGAACCAAAATGGAACCATCGCTCGTTACCGAAGTAACTCCCTGTCGGGCCTACGATGTTCACACATTGCTCACACCCCACATGGGTACACGATGTTTCAGGATTGCTCACACCCCACACGGGCACACAATCTGGTTGCTCACACCCCACAAGGGCACACAACTGTTCTGCAGATTCTCCATGGAATCAAAATAAACCATCGCTCACACCCCACAAGGGCACACGATCGTTTCTGCAGATCCTCCTAGGGATCGAAGTAACTAACCATCGCTCACACCCCACAAGGGCACATGAGGTTTCTGCAGATCCTACACGGGATCAGACACACAAGAATGCAATCATGATGCTACACATGCAACACGACTCAATACACTCTTAAAATGCACACATGTTTACAAACATATTCAAGCATTCTTCACATCATACAAGTACATACAATTATGCACATTCACATCAATATCACCATGCAATTCCATTTTATTCGAACAATTGCACAAAATTGCCAAACGACCACATTACACATTCCATAATTCACAATCTAGGATTCACGCCATATGGCTACCCACAACACAATATAACTCGGCATAATCGATTCCTCGAGCAAGGAAATAATCAAAGTTAAGTCGGAAATCTGACCATGGATGGAAACATTAAAGAAAAACACAACCTATCACGTTCGCTACCCTGCTCGCTTAGCGAGCTCCTAGCGAGTATTCACCACTTGAAGGCAAACAGAAGCCTTTGACTTCGTTTGCTACCTCGCTCGCTCAGCGAACCCCTAGCGAACCTTCGCTACCCCCATTCGCTACCAGTGAACACCACAACATGCATTTTGTCCAAGTCTGGGACTGTTCACTACCTATTCGCTACTGCTCGCTTAGCGAACGTTCGTGACCAGCTCGCCAAGCGAACGTGCTAGCGAGTGTCTGCTAACACAGAATTTTCCCACTATTCTTCCACTCCAAAACTCTTGGATTCACCCGATTAAGTCCCAACTCATTCCAGCACTTTAGCCTAACATCACCCGACATAAATGCTACTACTTAATCTCACTTTCTCCAACGAAAACTCGGGTTCTATCGATTAAATCCGTATTATGCCCTAGAATGAAAAATGAGTAAAACTCTCCCCAATCCAAAACAAAACCAACAAGAACACACATAATCATACACATTGCAAGAATAATAAAGTTTCATACCCTTACCCGATCAATCGAAAGCTTAGAAGTTGATTCTTGATGATTCTAGGTTTTTCTCCTCTTCCTCCTTTTTTCTCCTCTCTTCCTTTCTTTCTCTTCTTTTTCTTTACTTTTGGTTTCTATTCTCCCTATTCTTACTCTTTCCACTTATACTCTTTCTATTCTATTTCTCTCAAAATAACTACTAATCAAGGATTATCTAAAACACCCTCTAATTAATTCCCAAAACTCTCCAATTAATAAAATACCACAACATACACACATAACATATTATCATATAATTCCACTATAAAATAACAATTAACCAAATAAATTAAAAGACTCAACAAAATAATGGGAAATTCAAAATTGGGGCATTACAACTCTTTTGTCCTCGAAAATATTACCTGATCCAAACAACTCTGGATGCGACTCTCGCATCTTACTTTCCAATTCCCAAGTCATATTGCCTTCTGCAGCACCTCCCCATTCTACTTTCACAAGCACAATATCCTTGCCTCTTAACGTCTTAATCTCACGGTCCAAAATTCTAATCGGCAAAGCTTCCACTGTAAGGTTATCTCTTACTTCAACCTCGTCCATAGGGATAACATGTGACGGATCCGAAACATACTTCCAAAGTTGCGAAACATGAAACACATCATGCAAATTCGAAAGATTCGGAGGCAACGCCAAACGATAAGCCACAACACCAACTCGTGCAATAATCTGATACGGACCGATGAAACGAGAAGTTAACTTCCTCGACTTCAAAGCACGACCCACACTCGTAACCGGCGTAACTCTCAAAAACACATGGTCGCCCTCTTGAAATTCAAGATCCTTCCTTCTCTTATCATGATAACTTTTCTGCCTACTCTGAGAAGCTCTCAACTTTTCTCGAATCAATCTCACCTTCTCCGTCGTCTGCTATACCAACTCCGGTCCAACCACCGACCTCTCACCAGTCTCATGCCAACACAAAGGTGTTCGACATTTTCGACCATACAAAGCTTCAAATGGAGCCATACCAATACTCGAACGAAAACTGTTATTATAGGTGAATTCAATCAACGCTAAATAACTATCCCGTGCACCACCTTGCTCTAGTACACAAGCTCGTAACAAATCCTCCAACGATTGAATTGTCCTTTCGGTTTGACCATCTATTTGCGGATGATAAGCCGAACTCAAT
Source organism: Lathyrus sativus (assembly GCA_963859935.3). NCBI lineage: Eukaryota > Viridiplantae > Streptophyta > Magnoliopsida > Fabales > Fabaceae > Lathyrus > Lathyrus sativus. The sequence continues at coordinate 236,189,598 of OZ012741.1, forward strand.
CTCAACTGCGAACCCAAAGCCTTTTGCAAACTTTCCCAAAACCTTGAAGTAAACCTTGGATCTCTATCCGATACAATGCTCTTGGGAACTCCATGCAACCTCACAATCACCCAAACATAGAACTCAACTAACTTCTCCAAAGGATAACTAATATCAATCAGAATAAAGTGAGAAGATTTAGTAAGTCTATCAACAATCACCCAAATTGCATTGTGACCTCTCTGCTTATTCGGCAACCCCGTAATAAAATCCATCAAGATACTGTCCCATTTCCACTGTGGGATATCCAACAGTTGCATTAATCCAATAGGTTTCTGATGTTCCACTTTAGACTTCTGACAAGTCAAACACGCATACACAAACTAAGCCACATCTCTCTTCACGTCTTCTTCAAGTCTTGGTACATCTTATCTGCTCCCGGATGAATACTCAAATTACTACGGTGTCCTTCCTCCAATATCATTCCTTTCAACTCCGCATAATCAGGAATACAAATACGACCACGAAACCTCAAAACTCCAAAATCATCAACTTTGAAATCTTCATTCTCTTTTGTCATAAAGTCAACAAACTTCAAATCCAACTTTTGCCTTTCGCAAACTGTCAGAAAATCATTGTATACTGTCGCTACTGCGAAAATCAAGAGTTGGCACGTTGAGTTGATTGTTGGGCTCTCAGGCCCACTTGCATTTTTGGCATACACTCTCCGTTTTCCGTTCCTTCCCCCCTCCCCGTTCTTTTTTTGTGATTGTTTTTGTTGGGCTAAGCCCACTCGTTTTGCAGCACCCATACTCCCCGTTTTCATTACGCACCCCCGTTTTTAGTGCTGACTTTTTTGTTGTTGCTGATGGGCCAAGCCCATTGCCTTTTTTTTTACTACTGTATCCCTTGTAACCACTAATGCACCCCCTGCAGTTTTTTATTTCCTTTATTTTTCTTATATTGTTTTTAATGCATTTAATGGAATTTTTAGATAATATTTTTATTTAAGGAAATTAGTTTAATTTTCTTTTAAGAAGATTTAGGAAATTAGTTTAATTTTCTTTTAAGAAGATTTAGGAAATTAGTTTGATTTTCTTTTAAGAGAATTTAGGACTTAGTTAATTTCTTGATTAAGGAGATTTATAGATTTAATTCCTTAGGAGATTATTTTTGCCGTATTTTAGGATTAGACTTTTATTTTGTGTTGGATTTCTCTCCTATTTTCTTTTCTATCCGATTTTATCTTCGATTTTATTTCTGGCTGGCCGTGTGACACGATTCAATTGGAGAATGATTTTCGATATCATTTCTCTATCTTGTCTTTGACACGGATATTAATACGCTACCTCTTAGAGTTTGATTTCTTGTATAAGTCGAACCATGACGGTCTAAGCGTTACATTGGTTCTTGATTCGAGCGTCATCATCAAAGATCCAGAGAGGAGAAGATTGGAATGGAGCTTGCGCGCATGTCAGGAGCCAACGGAGCTGCTTCATCATCATCATCGTCTTATTCAAGTCTTCAGGCAACCGTCGAGTGTTGTGGGCTGCATCGTTAGATACGAAGGAAATGGCAGCTGAGGAGTTTCTTATTAGGTTCTTGCGTGTGTGTCCCGAGTTCCTTCCCGTTTAGGCGTAGGCCTGCTTTCTCTTTGTTATCGCCCCCGTGCGATCGAAACCCCTTTTCTCTCGCGTTCAGGCGATCGAGACCCCTTCTCTTGCCCCCGTGCAATCGAGACTCGTTTTCCCGTCGAACTACGTTTGCTCTGATCTCTCGTGCCAGACGAGAGTACGTAGGCATAGGATGCGATATCCTAGCGAGCTCCCTTTTCCCTTTTTCCCGGTTTTGCTGTAGTTGGCTGAACTACAGCTGCTCTGATTTCTCATATCGAATGAGAATATGTATGCATAGGATGCGATATCCTAGCGAGCACACTAACAACTAACCTCTCTGTTCTCTCGTTGCCGTGCGATCGAGACTTTCCCGCTGACGATTGATGTTATCCTTTTCTCTTGCCCTTGCGCATTTGAGACCAGACCGTAGTTCTAGTTCCCGTAGGTTCCCGTACCTCTAAAACCAACTTAATCTCTCACCCCTGTGTGATCAAGAACACCCTGTCTAGCCGTAGTTAGCCTGAACTACGGAAGCTCTGATCTTTCACGTTGTGTGGAAGTACGTAGGCACAAGACGCGAAGTCTTGGCGAGCCAATTCCCTGTAGTTTCCCGAACTACAATGACTCTGACTTTCTCTCTTGAGAATACGTAGGCATAGAGTGCGACACTCTGTCGAGTCAGTTTCTTTCCGTTTAGATTTAGCAGCCGTAGATAGATTATTTTGCATCCTTTAGACGAACCAGCAAGCGTGGATCCCGTCGAGTACGACGGACGTGAGGGGTGCTAATACCTTCCCCTTGCGTAACCGACTCCCGAATCCAGGATTTGGTTGCGATGAACATTCCTTTCCCGTCTTTGCGGTAGGTTTACTTCGAGCGTTTCCTTTCCCTCTTGTGGGATAAATAACGCACGGTGGCGACTCTTCTGTTTAGCCGGCGCCGATTTTCGCAGTAGCGACAGCTGGCGACTCTGCTGGGGACTTGATAGTTTCCTGGGATCCAATGTCCCTTATGCGAGTCAGTTTGGGGATCCAGCATCCCCTGCGAGAGTCAATCCTAGCGCTTGTATGATTGCTTGTTGGGTTGTGTTTATCTATCGCATTTTATTTCCCGCACTTTATTGTCAGTATGATATGATTATTTGTGCTGTTGTGGGAGGGGCATTCTGATGAGTGAGAAGCCAGACCCAGGCTTGAGGGTACCTAGCATTAGTTATGGAAATTAGTGGGCGCGTGCTTGCTTTGCAGGCACTAGTGTCTCATGAAATCCACGCTCAGACGAGGTTCTCCCGGTTGACTTCTTTTCCGGCCCTTTGGGCCTGAGGGGTTGTTGGTTTGGAGGATTGTCGACTCTGGGGACCGATCATTTGGAATTCAACCGAGTGAGGCCGCTTCAGGAGATGGTGATGCCACACCTTTTGGGTATCGTATCACCCCTCTTGAATGTCTGTGACGCTGATGACCGCATAGGATGCCGAACTTGTGTCAGTTTAGGTCAATGCCTGTGAGTAGGGTCGGGTTTGTTGCAGGAAACCTTAACCTTCAAACTACCTGGTTTTCTTGATAGTGAATCAGTTTTGTTGGTATCAGAGGGTCTCATCATCAGATATATGTGTTCTTGACAGAGCAGATTTATGGTCCTGTATCAGAGGTCCTTATTATCAGATGTATGATTGTTCTTGATAGAGCAGATTTATGGTCCTGTATCAGAGGTCCTTATTATCAGATGTGTGTTCGTTCTTGACAGAGCAGAATTCATGGTCCGATATCAGGGTTTTCTTCTCATCAGAGATAGGGTTGTTCTTGACAGAGCAGTCTTGTGGTTTTGTTGATACGAAATATTCACCTTCATCACTTCAACAGCACAATCGTCTTGATCTCATGCTGCATGATTGCATTTTGCATTGTTTTGCATACTCATTTGCATTTCATTAACGTGTGTCTGTGTTGCAGGTACCGTCGCCCCCGGTTCAGGTTTTCCTGCCTTCTGTTGTGCTATTATGGGTTCTCTGAGGAAGACTGTAGCCTACAAGCTCCCTATTCCTAATGTTGTTCAGCTGACTGGTTTGATTGCTTTGGCAGATGATTCTGTGAGAGGTGAATTCAGAAAATCTTATGGGAAACTTCTCAGCTTGGTTCGTAAACCTTCTGTGTTTGAGTTGAATGGGTTGCATGCCTTGTTGCAGTTCTACGATCCTCCTTTGAGATGCTTTACTTTCCCGGATTTTATTCTCGCACCTACACTAGAGGAGTATGCTGATTTGTTAGGTGTGCCTATCAAGAGTCAGATGCCTTTTGTTCATATGGATGCTGAGCCCAATCTGGCTAGTCTAGCTCCTTCACTTCATCTGGATGCCTCCGAGTTGGTCTTGTCTAGTTGGAACAGGGTTCCCGGTTTCTCCTTGCAGTTCTTAGTGGGAAAGGCCCAGCAGTGTGCCAAAGACGGTTGTTGGATCGTGTTCAACGCCATCCTTGCTCTGTGCATATATGGCATCATTCTGTTCCGCAATATGCCTGACTTTGTAGACTTCGACGCATTTCACATCTTTGCATCAGGGAATCCAGTCCCTACCTTGATAGGAGATGTCTACCATTCCGTCCACTACAAAAACGAGAACAGAAGGGGCAAGAATGTCTCGTGCTGTGTACCCCTGCTCTATAGATGGCTTGATAGTCACCTACCCAAGAAGGGTTCCTTTGCTTTGTCTGCAGCCACAACTGAGTGGTCTGAGCGCTTGATGAGTCTGTCAATGGAGGATATTGCCTGGTTTGATAGAGATAGGTTGGGTACTGAGATTATCTTCAGCTGCAGCGGGTTTCCGAATGTGCCTTTGATAGGCAGGAAGGGTTGTATCAACTATAATCCATCTGTGCTGGTCCGACAGTTTGCTTATGCTTTGAGAGCTCTGCCAAAGGATGAAGAGGTGCAGGAATCCCTGTACCTCACTGGTCTTCTAGAGGGGGATATGCTATCTAAGCTTCATCACGCTTGGAATGGTATCAGTAAGCGGGGAAAACCGTTGTTGGGGAAAAGTAATAGCCAAGCCTACGCTCCGTACGTGACCTGGATCAAAGCCAGAGCAGATATCATAGGGATGCCGTTTCCTCCTGCCAAGCCAGAAAGCCCTCCAGTGATTGAAGAGCCTACCACCGTGCCTATTCAGCAGCATAATCAGGTGTTGGCTGAGAGAGATGAGCTGAAGAAGGCAAATGAAGAACTGGAGAAAGAATTGGCTCAACTCAGAGGCGAGAAAAGCGAGGCCGTCCATTCCTTCAAGAGGAAAACAGAGCTGGTGAACCAGTTAGGGACGGATTTGACTAAGCAGATGGCTGAGCGTGAGCATTTAGGTCAGGACTTCAAAGCTGTCAATGACGTACTGGCCACTAAGAAGCAGCACTTGGAGGAAGCGTACCAGAGGATATCCAAGTTTAATCAGCATTGGAAGGCCACCCTAGCCAACGGCAAAGAACGGGAGGATAAACTAAAACAGCAGATCTCCAAGTTGAAAGCCCAGGTGAAGGCTAGTGAGAAAAGGTTTGATGAAGAAACCGCTCGCAGATATGCCGCTGAAGGACTGCTCAACAAAGCTCTTGCTAACCTGAAGGAGCACAAACTGACGTTTGAATCCAAGAAGCGGAAGCTAGAAGATTGTTTCGGCGAAAGAGCATGGGAAGACTCAGTTGAAGATCTTCAATACACTGTTATACAGAGGGAGTTACTCGTTGAAGGGTTGCTCACTCGGCCTGATCATCCAGGAACGAGGGATCTGTTAGAAGAGTTTCGAGCCCGTGGCCGTACTTGACTATGTTTGTAATCCTTTTGTTTTGATCATTGTTGTATGCTGACCATCACCAGGCTTGTTGGTCGAGGTCATGCCATTGATTTTGCTTGTACTCAGTGACATTGTGTACCGCCTCGATGGGCTTTCTTTATATATGAGATGTTATTTCCATGACTAGACTCGAACTTCTTATTATCAGCACTGGCACTCAGGCACTAGGACCAGGGGGGGAAATCTCCCTAACGCACAGACACCCGTTTGCATTTGCATGAAGCATCCGCATAACGAGCACTTTGTCGTTTTTCCTAACCCTTTTGTGTATGCAGGTTGTTTCAGGTTGTTCCAGGATTGATCAAAGACCAATCCACCGCTATCCGACTAGAGCAAATCGGGCTAGAGCAATGGAGCAAGTGCAGACTGACGTTCAGGAGCTCCGAGAGAGGATGGACCGCATCATGGAGCTCATGCAAGTGGTCGCCAACGGCCAGGACCAGCTCAAAACATTGGTCCAACCTCTGATTTCAAGGGTTGACAGCAATGGTGTACTCCATGGTGGGACTGTTCCAACCCCTCCACCTGTTGAAACTCCTCAGAACAGCATCCCCGTGACCGGGGGGAACGGCAGTGGCAATGGCAACGTGATCGCTAACATGGGGCTCAATGGTAATACGACTAGCGTCGGCAATGGAAATTTTGAAGCTAATGTCAATGTTGGACTGGGCAACGGCAACGTAGGTGTTGGAAATTTGTATGGGCCTCAGCCATGGTTAGAAGACCGTCAAGAAGATTTGTTCTCCCAGAAGGGTGCTGAAGGAGAGTTGACTGCTGAAGCATGTCTGAGGTTTAAGGCACTCGAGGACAAGATGAGGAATTTCGAAAACCTGAACACTATGGGTGTTGACATGTCCAAGTCGGGACTGATTGCTGATTTCAAGGTGCTTCCCAAGTTCAAGGTACCCGACTTTGAAAAGTACAAGGGCACCACTTGCCCTCGCGTCCACCTGAGATCATACTACCGGAAGATGTCCGCTCACTCCGAAGACGAGAAGCTGCTGATGCACTTCTTTCAAGAAAGCTTGTCCGGGCCATCCTTGGAATGGTACATGAGTTTAGAACCTACCAGTGTGCGCACGTGGAAGGAACTTGCTGAAGCCTTTGTGCACCATTACCAGTATAACAGTGACTTGGCGCCGAACCGAGTCCAACTGCATAACTTGTCACAGAGGAACAACGAAGGGTTCAAGGAATACGCCCAGCGGTGGCGTGAGTTGGCAGCTAGAGTTCAGCCGCCGATGGTTGAACGGGAGCTTGTTGAAATGTTCTTAGCCACCCTCCCAGGGGTCTATTACGAGAAATTAGTCAGCAGTATGTCCGGAAGCTTCTCAGATCTCATCATCACGGGTGAGCACGTTGAAAATGGGATCAAATTGGGGAAAATTCAAGGTGATGTATCCTCAGCTAGAGGAGGAAAGAAACCGTATGGTGGCAAGAGGCGTGAAGGAGAGACGAGCGCCATGCCCAACGCTCGCAGAAAAGGTAAGGGCCAACACCAGCAGGTGGCTAGCATAACCATCCCTGCTGTCCAACAACCCCAGCCACATCAGCAGCCGCAGCAGCAGCAGCCGAATCAGCAAGGGTACAGGAAGTATCAGAACAGGGCACCTCTGTCGAGTAGTCACCTCGAGACCCCGGCCATGTCTTATGCTCAGCTATTACAAACTCTACTTCAGTTACAGCTAATACAGAAGAGAACCCTGGCTCCCTTGACAGGGGCACCTCCGCCGGGTTATGATGCGAATGCAACTTGTGAGTTTCACTTGGGGGCACCAGGCCACACGATAGAAAACTGCAAAGCCTTCAAGCACAAGGTGCAAGACATGGTGGATGCTAAGATCATCAATTTCTCATATAATGTGCCAAACGTCACGAAGAACCCTATGCCGAATCATAGGGGAGGTAGGGTAAATGCCATTATTGAAGACGAGAGCTTGGATTTGTTGACTGACGTCAAGGATCTGAAGACACCGCTTAGCTTTGTTAAAGCCAAGCTGATGAAGAGAGGTTTCTTCCCAGGATGTGGAGAACTGTGTATGGGTTGTACGACTAGTCCTGATGGATGCGAACAGTTGATAGAGGGGATCCAGAGTCTGATGACCGAAGGAATCTTGCAATTTAGCCGAAGGGCCGAAAGTGGATCTGGAGAGGTAATGCTGAAGCAAGATGATGAGGTTGCCACCATCACCATCCCTCGCCGGACGATCACTATTTTTGCACCCAGACCGCCCACGATTACCATCACCAAGGCTGGGCCGATACCTTTTGAAAGCACCAATGCTGTCCCGTGGCATTATGGGGCAGACGTCTACTACAACGGACAAAAGTTGGAACTGGAACCATCTGGGTCGGCTATGGATAACCTAGTGGGCATTGGCGGAATCACTTGCAGCGGAAGAGTATTTGCTCCACCTGAGATTGTGGCGGACAAAGCGGACAAAGCTGATGTAACCGATAAGGGAAAGAGTAAAGTCATTGAAGAAACCCCTCGCAGGGTAGAGAAGGACTTACTTGTTAAGGACTCTGAAGAGTTTATGAGGTTGATTAAGAAGAGTGACTACAAGATCGTGGATCACCTCCAGCAAACACCCTTGAAAATCTCCATCCTGAATTTGTTGCTGTGTTCGGAGTCACATCGCAACGCGCTGTTAAAGGTTTTGAATACCATGTATGTACCGCAGGAAATATCGGTCAACCAGTTGGACGGGGTCGTAGCCCACGTGAATGTTGGAAACGGGTTAGGATTCACTGACCTGACGCCGAAGGGAAGAAACTACAACAGTGCCCTGCACATCTCGATAGAGTGTAAGGGAACGATTATGTCTCATGTGTTAGTGGACACGGGGTCGTCACTCAATGTTCTTCCGAATAAAACATTGATGAAGTTAGATACTCGAGGACTGATTTGCACACCCAGTGATCTGGTTGTGAAAGCGTTCGATGGAACCAAACGTCATGTTTTCAGGGAGGTGACGCTACCAATCCAAGTTGGGCCAGAAACTTTCGACGCAGTCTTCTACATTATGGACATTATGCCAGCCTACAGCTGTCTACTAGGCCGACCATGGATCCACTCTGCTGGCGCCGTGACCTCCACGTTGCACCAGAAGCTCAAGTATGCCGTTGGAGGTAGCATCGTGACTGTATGTGGCGAGGAAGACATAATGGTGAGCCATTTGTCGTCCTTCAAATATATTGAGATGGATGGGGAATCCATGAAACCCTATGTCAGGCGTTCAAAGCTGTTAAAGTCAAGAACGTGGCTCCTGAAATGACTGAAAAACCAGAGATGACTCTCTCTTCCTTCAAGGAAGCCCGGGCCGCTGTTCAGGCCAGATCTACCCCAGGGTGGGGGCGAATTCTGGAAATACCTAACAAATAGGACAAGTTCGGGTTAGGATACTCTCCTACGGCTGAAGTATCCTCTTCTCACAGTGCGTCGCGAGGTAAAGGGCCGATCCAGTTTACCAGCGGCGGAGTAATATTTGAAAGTGTCAACGCGGTGTCTGAAGACGGCGAAGACAGCGATTACGACCTAGACTCTTGGATCCAGCCATGCAAACCAGGAGAGAGCCTCAACAATTGGTCCATCAGGGATACCATCCAAGTGACAGGCAAAGAGTAATGATTTACTTTCTCCAATTGTTGTACAACCCTATGTCCTACCCGGGGCATAGTGGTTTTATTGTCAGGGCCTTGTTTGATTATGTACATGCATTTTGGCAATAAATCAAAAGGCGTTTTTCTTCGGATTCAAATGTTGTGATCTCTGTTATTCCTGTTTTATGTTTGTTTTGAAAAACAACAAAATGGCAATGGGGTTTGTGCTAACCTGCATATCCTTGTTTTAAGCTTAACCTTTGTTATTGCAGGATCCACATAGCAGATGACATCGACTCTGGACCTTCTACGACTCACTTCGACTTCGATTGCCCGATCTATCAAGTCGAAGAAGAGATTGATGAAGACGAAGACCTTCCCGAAGAGTTGGCCCGCTTGTTGAAACAAGAAGAGAAAGTTATTCTGCCTCACGAGGAAGAGATTGAGATTGTGAATCTGGGTTCTGAAGAACTTGTCAGGAACGTCAGGATAGGGACCGCACTGCAGAGTGATGTCAAGCAGAGACTGGTCGAGATGCTAAGAGAGTACAGTGGCATCTTTGCTTGGTCATACGAAGATATGCCCGAACTTGATACTGACATCATGTTCCATCACTTGCCGCTGCGAGAAGATTGTCCTCCCGTTAAGCAGAAGCTTAGGAGGACGCGACCAGATATGGCCGTTAAGATCAAAGAAGAAGTGCAGAAACAACTTGATGCTGGCTTCTTAGCGGTCACTACTTACCCTCCGTGGGTCGCCAACATAGTGCCTGTACCGAAGAAGGACGGTAAGGTACGAATGTGCGTCGATTATCGGGATTTGAATAGGGCGAGCCCTAAAGATGATTTCCTGCTGCCTCATATTGACATGTTGGTCGACAATACAGCTCAGTTCTCCGTATTTTCGTTCATGGATGGCTTCTCCGGTTACAATCAGATCAAGATGGCGTCGGAGGATATGGAGAAAACTACGTTTATCACACCTTGGGGAACCTTCTGCTACAAGGTAATGCCTTTCGGTCTGAAGAACGCAGGGGCCACTTACCAACGAGCAATGGTTACTTTGTTTCATGACATGATTCATCATGAGATTGAAGTCTATGTTGATGACATGATTGCGAAGTCCCAAACGGAGGAGGGACATCTGGTCAATTTGCTGAAGCTTTTTGAGAGGCTTAGGAAGTTTAGGTTGAGGCTGAATCCTAACAAGTGTACTTTCGGAGTACGGTTTGGAAAACTATTGGGGTTTATCGTGAGTGAAAGAGGCGTCGAGGTTGATCCTGCGAAGATAAAAGCGATACAAGAAATGCCAGCGCCAAAAATCGAGAAAGAAGTTCGTGGTTTCCTGGGTAGAATAAACTACATTGCAAGGTTTATTTCTCAGCTCACGGCCACGTGTGAACCGATGTTCAAACTACTAAAGAAAAATCAGGCGATTATCTGGAACGAGGATTGCCAGAAGGCATTTGATAAGATACAACAGTATCTGCAAGAACCTCCGGTCTTGATACCCCCAGTGGCCGGAAGACCCATAATCATGTACTTGACAGTTCTTGAGGGTAGCATGGGGTGTGTTCTCGGTCAGCACGACGAGACGGGCAGAAAGGAGCATGCCATTTACTATTTGAGTAAAAAGTTCACAGATTATGAATCTCGTTACTCGATGCTGGAAAAAAACATGTTGTGCACTAGCCTGGGCTGCCAAATGTTTACGACAGTACATGCTCAATCACACAACCATGCTAATTTCGAAGATGGATCCAATCAAGTACGTCTTCGAAAAGCAAGCGCTTTCGGGCTGGATTGCCAGATGGCAAATGGTGTTGACGGAATATGACATTCAGTACGTTTCCCATAAGGCCATCAAGGGAAGCGTATTGTCTGAATACCTTGCCGAACAGCCGATCGAGGATTATCAGCCGATGAAATTTGAATTCCCTGATGAGGATATCATGTTTCTCAATGTGAAAGATTGTGATGAACCGTTTCCCGACGAGGGGCCAGATAGGAAATCCCAATGGAAATTGATATTTGACGGGGCGGTTAATTCTTACGGAAGTGGCATTGGGGCGGTCATCACGACTCCCCACGGATCCCACATCCCGTTCACTGCGAGACTGACGTTTCCGGTTACTAATAACAAAGTGGAGTACGAAGCATGCATCATGGGTCTAGAAGAAGCAATTGATTTGAGAATCAAGAACCTAGATGTATATGGTGACTCGGAACTTGTGATTAACCAGATTAAAAGGGAGTGGGAGACTCGCCAATCGAATTTGGTGTCGTACATGAACTATGCCAGAAGGCTGCTTCCGTTCTTCGATCGAGTGGAACTCCATCATGTGCCCAGAGCAGAAAACCAGATGGCTCATGCCTTAGCCACGTTGGCTTCGATGTATAAAGTCAATTTTTGGAATGAAGCTCCAAGAATTGTCCTTTGTCGTCTTGATAGACCTGCATTCATCCTTGCGATCGAGGAAGCCTCCGACGGCAAGCCATGGTTCCATGACATCCAGACCTTCCTTATGACTAAGGAGTATCCTGCGGGAGCGTCAACCCAGGATAAGAAGACTCTGAGGAGGCTATCTGGAAATTTTTATCTCAATCCTGATGGAGTTTTGTATAAAAGAAACCACGATCTCGTGCTACTCAGATGTGTAGATGAGAAAGAGGCGAGTATGCTCATGGAAGAAGTCCATGAAGGCACATTTGGTACGCACGCCGGCGGGCATGCTATGACAAGAAAGATCCTGAGAGCAAGATACTATTGGCTGACGATGGAGTGTGATTGCTTCAGATTCGCGAAGAGGTGTCATAAATGCCAGATTTATGCGGATAAGATTCACGTGTCGCCGTGCCCGTTAAATGTCATGTCCTCCCCGTGGCCGTTCGCCATGTGGGGCATCGACATGATAGGCAAGATTGAGCCCACTGCATCTAACGATCATCGCTTCATTCTAGTAGCTATCGACTACTTCACCAAGTGGGTGGAGGCAGCCTCGTATGCTAATGTGACCAAGCAGGTGGTGGCTAAATTCATAAAGAGGGACATCATCTGTCGATACGGAATTCCCGAGCGGATCATTACTGATAATGATTCGAATCTGAATAACAAGATGATGAAGGAGTTGTGCCAGAGTTTCAAGATTGAACATCACAACTCATCTCCTTACCGGCCGAAGATGAATGGCGCCGTTGAGGCGGCCAATAAGAACATCAAGAAGATTGTACAGAAGATGGTTGTGACCTATAAGGATTGGCACGAGATGTTGCCATTTGCATTGCATGGTTATCGTACAACGGTACGTACATCAACCGGGGCAACTCCTTTCTCACTGGTGTACGGTATGGAAGCTGTCCTACCGTTAGAAGTTGAGATCCCTTCTTTACGAGTTTTGGTTGACGTGAAACTCGACGAGGCAGAATGGATTAAGAACCGACTAAACCAACTCAACCTGATGGACGAGAAGAGGTTAGCATCGATTGCATATGGTCGTCTGTACCAGAGCCGAATGAAGAAAGCTTATGATAAGAAGGTGCGTCCTAGAGGCTTTCAGACGGGTGATCTCGTCCTGAAGAAGATTCTTCCTCCACACTCCGATCACTGGGGCAAGTGGACTCCCAATTATGAAGGTCCGTACGTCATCAGCAAGGTCTTCTTGGGAGGAGCCTTGCTGTTGTCCACGATGGATGGCGAAGATTTTTCATCCCCGGTGAACGCGGACGTAGTTACAAAATACTTTGCTTAAAAGATGACCCGCTGGAAAGAAAAAGAATATCCAGGCAAAAATGGGGCGTCCCGGCGAACCATAAAAAAGGGAAAAAGGTTCGGGGGAAAATTAGGGATATAAAGGGAAAAAATGTACACCCGCAAAGTCGAAAACCTGGAAGGGCGACTTTGGCAAAAAAGGGTATCCCGGTGAATCGAAAACCCGGAAGGGCGATTCAGGAAAAAGTTAGGGATTTGAAAAAGCAAATGACTGCGTTCCGCATGTGGACTGTCTTTGTTTAGTGGTTTGGAGGACCTGAGGGCCGTTTACCTGAATCAATCTCTTCTGAAGCTGAAGCGTCAGAGAAGTATTGAAGTCGAGTGTGTCATAGAGGGATCAACTCATGGTGTTCGTCTACGCCGCATTGCCGACATTTGTGTATATACTGATGTATATTTATGTTTTTATTTTTGCGCGGCTTCCTCATTCCAGGAGCTTGCATCTGTTGTAAAACATTTTTACCCATGCAGGGGTTCGTTATCAATAAAATGTATACTATTCAGCAATTCGGTTTGTTTGTTTAGCATATATCTATTTTGTTTGCGAAAAAGAACGCCGATGTTTTTGATAAAATGCGCATACATAAACTTACTGGCCTAATCCCCTGATTGTTGAAACAATGAATTACTGGAATATTGTCACAAGATGATAACCTTGATAGGTCCCTTTGAGAAGGGTATCTTGTCTGTTTGTTTGTGTTGTTACAGGTATAGCATATTCCAGACAGTACGCCGTATGCGTTCCCAAGCAGGATGATTCCTTCCTCTCCAGCAAGTTCAGCAGTGCCTCCCCATAGAGTCTGAACATGAGATCGTAAGCATTGATATGTCCCCCCAAACAGAGAAGGGTCTCTCCCCCAAGCAGATGTATCCTGAAGGATCATCGTCTCCCCAGCTGAGTCATATACTGAAGCGTGCAACACTCGATAGTACAGACTGAAGTCTCCAGGAGAATTGAAATTCCCCGTAGAGTTGCACTCTCCCCTGTAAGCAGGATGATTCCTTCTTCCCCAACCGAGTTTGCAGTCCCCCAAGAGAGTCGAGTCCTTGGAAGCCGTTGAAGCCATGATTGGTTCTCTCCAGTAGAGTGTTGAATAGCTGATGTTGTATTTCCCCACCGAATTCGTTATCTCTAGGAAAGCTTTGTCGCGAAGGCCGTGCAGTTTATTTCTGCGATTGATATCGTTCCCTCGACAGTTTGTGGTTTGAATACCCGGTTGAGCGGGTCCAAGTTCTCGGAGAACTTTACTCCCCTGCAGCAGTCGACTGAAGTTCGTTTCCCCAGGCGGAGTCCAATTGAGATTGGCGTGACTTCTTCTCCTCGGTAGGATGATTCCTTCCCCCACCAGAGTGGTTCTTTCTCCTTGACAAGAGGATTCTCCCTTCAGCATTTATTTTGCTGATGGGGTCATAGAATTTTGCATGATTGCATAGCATTTACCCAAAAAACGCGTAGCATTTCCACCGTGTGGAGCATTGCGCCATTGTCAAACATATGCATATGAAACATGAGCTAGGGCGTTACCGTTCTTGTTTTGCAGGTGTTCCTTCGCAGAATGGTTTGCTCAAGGTGATTCTTGAATTCTCCAGCGAAGGTGTTTGCTTAAGATGATTCTTAAAATCCCCAGTGAAGTCACCAGAGTTGGTTGCTCAAGTTGATGCTTAGAGTCCCCGACAGAGTGTTTGCTCAGGATGATTCCTGAAATCTCCAACAGAGTTATTGGTTCAGGATGATTCTTGAAGTCCCCGGCGGAGTTATTTGTCCAAGATGATTCTTGAAGTCCTCAGCAGAGTTTATTTGCCCAGAATGATTTCTGGATCCCCGAAGCAGAGTTACTTGATAGTTCTCCAGAATCCCCAGCGGAGATGTGTCATCCCCAGCAGGTTTGAACAGAGAAGTTGAAATTTCCTTGAAGACTTGATGATTGAAGTCCGGCAACGGTGCCAAAACTCCAGACTTACTGATGAAGTCTAACTAGGATGTCGAAGCAGTTCTCTCAGTTGATGCGGAGTGCCTGATGGTAGAAGATTGTATATCCTTACTTGGTTCATGATTGACCGAGAGTTCTATTCCCGACCTACAGACGAAGCCCGGCTGATGCCCGAAAATTTCTTTGAATGCCCGACGGCATAATTAACTTGATTGTTGAAAAGTTCCTAATGACCTGATGATTCCCGAGGAATTCTTCTGCTATGACGCAGAACACCTGACGGCATGATCAACCATTCATTACCAGTTACCGCGTAACCGGTGACCCCTTGATGACTTAAGGAAGAAGATCTACAGAAAATTCAGATGATCGTCCTGACGGAGATTTGAGATTAGACTCTTCACCGGTTACCGTGTGACCAATTCTCCAGCTATTTGCCACGCTGATTTAATCAATTTCTTGAATTTCTTTTGATTTTCATCATTTCATGTGACTTAGTAAACAATTCATAAAAAATTGAAGACTAACTCAATTAATTCCATTATTTTTTCCCCTGATTCATGATTGAATCTAGAATTTTGTAGATTAAAAATATTAATAATTCATGCATTTTGGATTTTATTTGCATTTGTTGAATTTTAATTGATATTAAAATGACCATGGTTGATACCTTGTTTTGATGAATTTTGTTTGAGCACTTGGTGATGATTCTTGCCTTGATTTTTTTTGTGTAGCTAGCATAGATATGCATGTTCCCCTTAGATGTTTCTCACATTTTTGTGATGAATGTAGGTGGTAGTTTTGAGTTGAAACTTTAGGAGCTCCATTTTTAGGGTTTATGGTTAGTACCTTGTGATTTAGGGTTTATTTCTAGGACTTGGTGGATGATTCAACCTCTGAATTTTGTATGGTAGATTGATGATTGAATTAGGGTCCCTTAGGAATTTTTGTAGGAATTTATAATGTAGTTTACTATTTTAGTTTTATTTTAGTTTAGGTGCTAACTTTAGATGATTCTAATGCACTAATCTGACTAGATTAACCCCTTAGGTTCCCTTAGAGTAAGCTTGTGTTGTTTTTACCCTTGGTGGAAGATGAAGGCAAGTTGAGGATGCTATGGAGTGCTTGAAGAAGCTTGGATGTGGAGACTTCCCCTCTTTTGGTGTAGTATTGATTAGGTGTTGAGATTAGGGTTTGTAGGCAGAGCTTCTAGATAGATTCTCTTCTTGCATAAACATGGAAGGTGTTGATCACTTCCATTCTTCCCTGTGATGTAAGGTCCCCTGTGAAGGCCTCATCCCTCCTTTGTAGGATGTGTGGCTCTTTACCAGTTGGTAGAACCTTTGAGGGTCCCTTTCTCTGATGATAGGATGCTTAGTGGTGACCTTTGGTCTTCACTCTGCTACCAATCATCCAAACTTTGCTCTTGTTAGATGAATCTTTCTCCCTTACTAGAGGATGGAGTTCCTTGCTTGAAGAAGATTGAAGGCTAGAAGTTGATACTTCTCTGTGTTTGAAGACTACCTTTAGAGCTGAAGCTTGAGGATCAAGAGGAACAAGTTGATACTTGTGGGAAGAGGATCAAGCTGAGATTGAGGGAAGAGCTGAAACTTGAAGAAGATGAAGAACAAGTTGATACTTGTGAGGGGAATTCTTGAAGATTGAATGAAGAAGCTGAAGCTTGAGGAAGAAGCAAGCTGATGCTTATGAGTTTAATGCACTGAGTCCCTAAAGGAACAAGTTGATACTTGCTATTAGGATTGAGGCCTGAAGGTGGAGTTTGCTGAAGAGCTGAAGCTTGAAGTTGAAGGAGAGGGATAAGTTGATACTTATGTTGATGTGTTGGAAGCTCAGAGAAGCAAGTTGACACTTGCCATTAAAAGATGAAAGGCTTGAGAAGCAGTTGAAGGCTGAGGACTGAACTGATGTCAGAAGAGCTTTGCTGTGAAGCTGTGGAAGCTGTTGATTTGCTTTCTTTCCTGTCTGTTTTCTTTCTGTGCAACTGTATTGCTATGACTTGTTTGATTTGCTTGATGCATTAGAATAAGTCCATATCTAGATTGATGTAAGCTAGGAGCATGATTGCACTAGAGGTTGAGTTGCTCCCTCTGCTTGTATTTTTATTGTATGGCTTTGCTTGCGGGTATTCGGTAGAGCCCTGCTCCCTTGCCTATGTGGTTTATGTTTTGCTTGAGGGCATTTTATTTCATTTCTTCTGTATGATTGCAGTTATTCATATCTGGCTTGAGGTTGAGACGAGCTTGTGGAGGCTGATGCCCCACACACATTTCCTCCCTCACTTGCATTGCATGCATTTTACAGTCGTTTACTGTTTACTGTTTAAGCTGATGTTTTATCTGTTTCTGTTTATCATTGACATGATCCCCTAGGAATCTCACTTCCTTTGATAAGGACGTGATGATTAGAAATTTAGGTTGAAACCTATGCATGATAACTTCTAGGAGTTCCTTGTTTCAAACCTCAACCATAAGATAAATCCTTGGCATGACAACATTAGGACTTGATAGTCTCCCCTTAGTTGAACCAGCTCGTTCTCTCTTCTCATCTCAAAACAAATTAAAATACAGTAATAAAGGTTAACTGATGTCGTACGTTACGAGCCTTAAGCTATCTGAGAAAGGGTTGTCGGAGAGTTTCTTTTCGACAGCTTGGATGTTTGGTATGGCACCCTTTGGGTGACATGCGACGCATTCACTCTTAGGTCATAGTCTCTACTGCGTTATTGGTTGCAAACATCCATAAAAAACAATTCTTCCGTGAAAGACAGAAAACGAACTTCAAACCTTTTTGCCCCGTGGGCCCATAATTCAAAGGAAGCTTTTCTGAAGAAAAGAGTGTCGTTAACTCCCAGTTCTACCGCAAACGGTAACGCTTAAGTCTCTAAGGGTCGAGCTGCATACACCAAACTGCTGGAATTGTCTGTTAACCCTACTCGAAAAAACAGATGAATCTAAATTCCCGTAATCCGTATTATCCCCAACTACGTAAGCTCTGATCTCTCATGCATGTTGAGAGTACGTAGGCACAATACTGACGTATTGGCGAGCCACCTTCCCCGTAACCCGTAGTTAGCCAAACTACGTTGACTCTGATTTCTCATTCTCTGATGAGAATACGTAGGCATAAAGTGCAACGCTTTGCCGAGTCATTTTCTTTTCTTTTCAGACCGGCCTTGATAGGTAGATAGTAAATAAACCCGTCAGATAAACACAACAAGCGTGGATCCCATCGAGTACGATGGACGTGAGGGGTGCTAATACCTTCCCCTTGCGTAACCGACTCCCGAACCCAGGCAATGGTTGCAATAACCTTGTCTTATACCTTTTCGTCAGGTTTTTCCGATCGTTTCCTTTCCCGTTCTGAGGGATAAATAACGCAAGGTGGCGACTCTTCTATTTTGCCGGCACCTTATTTTCGCGGTAGCGACACATACCAATTCTCACGCTTCTCGGCGTCATATCGCAAACCAAACTCAAATCTCTGAAATTCTCCAATAATTCCCATTCCTTTACCATCATTGCAGACACATGCAACAACTTCCGACTTAAGGCATCGGCCACCACATTTGCCTTACCCGGATGATAATTTAATCCAAAGTCATAGTCCTTCAAAAGCTCCAACCATCTTCTTTGCCTCATATTCAATTCCTTCTGATTAAATAAATACTTCAAACTCTTGTGGTCACTAAAAACTTCAAACCTTGCACCATAAAGATAATGCCTCCAAATTTTTAACACAAAGACCACAACCGCTAATTCCAAATCATGAGTAGGGTAATTCTTTTCGTGCACTCTCAATTGCCTAGAAGCATAAGCCACAACCTTCCCATCTTGCATCAAAACACCACCTAAACGAGTCAAAGAAGCATCACAATAAAGCACAAAAGGTTCTGTAGGATTTGGCAAAATCAAGATCGGCGTTGTTGTCAATCTTCTCCTTAACTCCATAAAACTCTCCTCACAATCAACATCCCAAATAAAAGCCTTTCCCTTACAAGTTAATTGCATTAACGGAAGTGCCAACTTCGAAAACCCTTCAATAAACCTCCGGTAATAACCTGCCAAGCCCAAGAAGCTTCGAATCTCCGTAACTGTTCTAGGAGTCTCCCATTGCATTACCGCATCAATCTTAGATGGATCAACACTAATACCATTACCTGAAATAACATGCCCAAGAAAACTCACTTCTGACAACCAAAACTCACACTTCGACAACTTGGCATACAATTGCTTCTCCCTCAGAATCTGTAACACAATTCTTAAATGTTCCTCATGCTCTTCTTGAGACTTAGAATGAATCAGAATGTTGTCAATAAACACAACCACAAAAAGATCTAACTGCTCATGAAAAATACGATTCATGTACTCCATAAACACACCTAGCGTATTAGAAACTCCGAATGGCATCACTAAATATTCATAATGTCCATACCGGGTCCTAAAAGCCGTCTTTTGAATATCTCCTTCCTTCACACGAATCTGGTGATAACCTGATCTTAAATCAATCTTGCTAAAAACTCGTGCTCCAACCAATTGGTCCATCAAATCATCAATTCTAGGAAGCGGATAGTTATTCTTAATCGTCACTTTGTTCAACTGTCGATAATCAATACATAATCGCATACTTCCATCCTTTTTCTTTACTAACAACACCGGTGCACCCCAAGGAGAAACACTTGGTCTCACAAACCTCTTTTCTAACAAATCATTCAACTGCTTCTTCAACTCTACCAATTCTGATGCTGACATACGATACGGTGTCATCGAAATTGGTCTAGTTCCTAGAATTAGATCAATAGAAAATTCAACTTCCCTTTCTGGCGGTGCATCCGTAATATCCTCGGGAAACACTTCTGGAAATTCACACACCACTGGAAACACGTCAAGTTCAACCTTTTCCTCCACCGACAATGATGCAAATAAACCAAACAACTGAGCTTCGTCCGCCAAAAGTTTCTTCAACTCTTTAGTGGATAGAAAACTCTCACTTTCATGATCTTCCAAAGAAGGAAAAGTTACCAACTTATGATAGCAATCTAAATGAACTCTATTAAATTGCAACCAATTCATGCCCAAAATCACATCCAAGCCTTCCAACGGCAAACACACCAAATCCATAAGAAAGTATTTACCATACATGGTCAAGGGACAACTTACGCACACCAAAGAAGTAGTTACCGACCCTGAAGCAGGAGTCTCAATAACCATGCCACCACTCAAAGAAACCATGCGCAAACCCAAACGCTTAGCACATTCAAGAGAAATGAACGAATGAGTCGCTCCAGTATCAATAATAGCAACTAAAGGCATATTATTAATAAAACACGTACCTTTAATCAAGCGATCCGCATTAGTAGTGTCTGAACCGGCTAATGCAAATACTTTTCCACCCGACTGAGCTTGCTTTGGTTTGGTACACTTGGTGCTAATATGACCAACTTCTCCACAGTTAAAACACTTTACCACATTCCTCCTACACTCAGAAGTGGTATGTCCAAAACTTCCACAATTAGCACACTTCTCCGTAGACTTCCCACACTCAAAAGATTTGTGGCCCATCATGCCACACTTGTAACATTTGACTGCACCCGAACTTCCACCTCCAGATTTCCTATCGAAGTTTCCCTTATAGTTGCCCTTATCAACAGGCGTCACATAAGGTCCACTCCTCATTTGTTGCTTGCTTTTCTTCTCACTCAAACTCTTGTAGTGAGTAGAACGAGCTCTACTATCCTTTTCAAAAATCCTACAACATTCGGTCAAGTCCAAAAATCTTCGTATCCTCTGGTAACCCACCGCTTACTTTATCTCCGGACGCAAACCATTCTCATACTTAATGCACTTAGAGAACTCCTCCATAACAGCTGCATAATGAGGATGAAACTGAACTAGTTCCACAAACTTAGCCGTGTAATCTACCACAGACATGTTGCCTTGCTTCAACTCAAGGAATTCCATTTCCTTTTTACCCTTCACACTCTCAGGATAATACTTCCTCAAAAATTCAGCGCGGAACAAATCCCAAGTAATTTCTTCGTCATCCATCTCAAGAACTTGTCTCATACTGACCCACCAGTCATCAGCCTGTTCCCTCAACATATGAGTCCCAAGTCTCACCTTGTTTCCTTCAGCACAGTTCATAACTCTAAAGATTCTCTCAACCTCCTTCAACCAGATCTGAGCACCGTCAGGATCAAACCTTCCTTTGAATACAAGCGGCTGATTCTTTCTAAACTCATCATTCGCATTCACATTCGGCGCACCTTGCACCTCCCTTGCCATAGCCTCCAATACCGCAACCATAGCAGTATCATTACGACCAACCATATTCTGAGGATTCCCAAAAATAACAACAAGGTCAAACAACCGTTTAACCAACACAACAAGAAGACAGACACAACTGACTCAACACTGGCTCTGATACCACTTAATGTAACACCCCGTTTCTATACCCCCAATTAAACAATTAAATCATTTAGGCACTTAATAAAAATTTCATCAGAGTGTAAATTAAAACATGGTATAAAAGAGGCGCATCACATTATCATCGAAACGAAACATAAATAATACCTGCTCATAAAGATATGTAACAAAAGGGGTAAATCTCAACTAAAAACAAAGCATAGTGCTTAAAACCTACATATCAACATTTAGAATAAAGCGGAAACATCTAAACATTGAAATCACTTCATTAACATAAGCATCATATACAACATTCAGATTAATTCAATTCATCAGTTGAGTTTACAAAACATTCAGCAGCAGATACATACGCAGATGTATCACAAAAGAATCAAAACAATTCCTAACTACCTAGTGTTACATATCAGAGCCATCTGACCAAAAGAAATGAAGACTCGCTTCATAAAAGACCTCCATCATCCTACTCTGCAATGCCTCATAGAGCATTATAAAACAGCAGAAGGGTGAGAAACATTATCATAACAAACAATGCATAAAATTATATATATATATATATATATATATATATATATATATATATATATATATATATATATATATATATATATATATATATATATATATATATATATATATATATATATATATATATATATATATATATATATATCATAAAACACAATTATAACATACTCGCAATTCACATTTCTCACCACAACTTGTTACAATACATCACAATGTACACATACATAATCAATCACATTCACCAATTCATGCTTCACAATTCATAGCATTTCACATAAACATTTACAATTATGTTCAATTCACCAAAACATCATATAAAGATGATAATGCAACTCATAGAGACCGACTCACGACTCTATGCAGATGCAAATGCGGTACCAACTCGTTCAGCGGGTTCAATTAAAGAACCAAAATGGAACCATCGCTCGTTACCGAAGTAACTCCCTGTCGGGCCTACGATGTTCACCCATCGCTCACACCCCACATGGGCGCACAATGTTTCAGGATTGCTCACACCCCACACGGGCACACAATCCGGTTGCTCACACCCCACAAGGGCACACAACTGTTCTGCAGATTCTCCACGGAATCAAAATAAACCATCGCTCACACCCCACAAGTGCACACGATCGTTTATGCAGATCCTCCTAGGGATCAAAGTAACTAAACCATCGCTCACACCCCACAAGGGCACACGGGGTTTCTGCAGATCCTACGCGGGATCAGACACACAAGAATGCAATCATGATACTACACATGTGTTGCAGTGAAAATTTGATATCAATCTATTAATTAACTTGAACCGTATTTATTTTTACAACCGGACTTTAATTTATCCAAAGGATAGGTCTAAAGAAAGAAAGAACCTTTTGCACGATTCAACGACAACGCTTAAGAGATTCGGGGATTCGGGGGTTGGTTATATCTAGGGAAGATATTAGCACCCTAAATATCTGTAGTACTCTACAGGAACCTTTTGTTTAATTAATTGCTAAAGTTTGTGAATTGTGCACTAATGGTTTAAGGATTGGGAATTGAGATAAATAAAAAGGCCTAAGTGGTTTTCTAAGTTTGCTCGCAAAGGCATCGCACCTTCTGCCTACGTATCCTGACTAGGATAGAATCAGAGCAATCGTAGTTCACCTCACAAGGGAAAAGAACACTTGATGACGATCAAGGTTTAAGGGGGAACAAACATGACAATGTTTGTGTGGAGTTTGACAAAACTCCCTATTCTAAGTTTGTAAAAGGGGAAAGTAAGAAGTCATGACGATGATTCTTACATAGAGTTGACGAACTCTTTCCCAGGGTTCTAGTTGAAGAACGCTCCTAGTACGGGTGGGTCTTTTAGACTTAAGCAAAGTCTAAGGTTTCTAATCTAAGTTTGAAATGACTTAACAACGTCAAGGGTGTGATTTGAATAAGTTATCCATGACATCGAGGGTCAAATGGACCGACCTTCCTTTGGGGGGAGACTGGGGAAATAATCAGGTGAAAGCTAACGAGCTTCATCACTTGGGGAGAATAGAAAATAAATGCTAAACAAGATAAACATCAAGATAAAGCATATTCATGGTGACAACCAAGTAAACAATGAGAGATGGTAAAAAATGAAACATGAAGGTAACAGTTAACAGATGAAATAATCGATACTGCAACAACGGTTCGCACTTGAAGAAAATCAACAGATGAA
Organism: Lathyrus sativus; assembly: GCA_963859935.3. Taxonomy (NCBI): domain Eukaryota; kingdom Viridiplantae; phylum Streptophyta; class Magnoliopsida; order Fabales; family Fabaceae; genus Lathyrus; species Lathyrus sativus. The sequence goes on from OZ012741.1 coordinate 236,212,988, forward strand.
AATGGTAACAACTAAGAAATAAATCCTAGCATATTATATATCATATATGGGCATGGATTCAAACAATTTTCAATAAAAATATTGAAGGGAAACACATACACATTTATCTGCAATTACATGAACGATCGCGAAAACACGCACATTTGAACATAAACAAACTAAGTGATAAAAAATGAAAACATGAAAAGTAAAAGCATGGCGTGAAATTACACATTAATACGAGCACAAAAAAAAAAGAACGGGCGAAAAACGATGAAAAACGAGTGAGATACGAATTTTTGAAGTTTTGGTAAAAAATCACAAAATTAAACAAAAGAGTTGCCCTCCTCAAGGGTCGAACTCAGGAACAAGGGGTGAAAGGTGCATGGTCATACCACTGGGGTGGCTATACATCCATTGATGAAGCCACCCCTAATTAATTATAAGGGTAAGTTGTGCACCAGGCTGGGCAAAATAACACATAACAAATGCAAATACGTTTTCTAGCGTAACTTCCTAACCGTTTATCGGAATGGAACAAAATTTATATGGATTTGGGGTAGAATCAAACAAGGAACATGATGGTGGTGGTAGTTTTTGAAAATTCTTACTGTAATAAAAAAATCGATGGCTGCTGTATGTTGATGAAATGAGATGCATTTTGCTATGAAACTCAAGTTCTAAACAATTTCAAATCATGGATATCATGTCCAGGCACCACGTAAATGATAAGGAAAGAGTTTATGTAAAAGATGGGACCTATATCATGCTGTGATGAAAAAAGTTGTGTAAGTTGCAAAAATGTGCTTTTGTGAACATGTGTATTTTTGAAATGTGAATTTTCAAACAGCTTGCTTTTAAAACCAAATGATGGTGCTAACAACTTCTAAATGACTGTTATGAAGTGCTGGAAATGTGATTTTGGTAAAACAACAACTTATGCAAAAAATGGTAATTGAGTTGCTTGATATGCTTTGATGTGCTCATAACTTCAAAAATGAACAAAAATGCTTAAAATGCCAAAATCATGAAAAATGACACAAAAGCCAATGGAGACAAGTTACATACCTCTTGATGACCCTTTTGAATATGCTATAATAGTTGAGAAAACCAGAGACCTCTTACTTCACTTTCTTGCCTTTGAACTTTTCTTCAACTTTAAGCAACAATGCACTTATGATGCCAAATGAAGAGATAGGGGTTTCCAATGGTTTCTAACAGCTTGTACAATTGAGAAATGTCATTTGTGAGGTGTTAGAGTGGTTAGAATGCCAAGAATGTGCCTAGGACTAGTTTTGGTGATTTTTGTGGCTTTTGGTCAAAGTATGGTAGGTAGAAGTTTGACTTTTTGATTTTTGAAGTTTCTTGGTGGTTCAAAGTATCATACACCTTCTATATGATATTTAGAAGTTGTGTGGAGGGTGTTTGAGGTGTTGGAAATGATAGAAATGAATTTGAGCAATCTTCACTTCATGACCATTTTAGGTGTTTTCATGGATTTTGGTGTTTTTGAGAATTTGAAGCAAGGAGTGGAAATTGTGATAACAGAGATTCTCTATGGTTTATATCATATCAATTATCTGTGGAATGAGGTGAATGAGCCCTCCTTTTATAGGAAAATAGATTGAGGTGCTTGCTAGGGACCTTTCTTCATCATGAAGCAAACTTGTGATATTTTGGAGCAAACCTTCAAGGGAGGGTTTTCATCATTGGTTCTGATACAAGGCTATTTTGTCAACATTTCCCACTGATTTTTGATGTTTGTAGAAGTCTAGAAACCATAGGGAAGGGCTGGTGCAACTTCACTTTACACCTCATGGTTGGAATTGTCAAACTTGGCAACTTTGCCCACTTGTATGGCAATGAAGTCCAAGCTTTGATTTTGGGCTATTCCTCCACAATTTTCTCTTGTTTCATGCTACACATATCTGATATATCACATACAAAAAATTGGATCAAGAAAATTTGGCAAAATTAGTGAAAATTGGCCAATGTGGGACTAAAGTGTGAAACCCTCAACTTTGCACCTATGTAACTTTCTGCTCATAACTCCTCTTGAGATGTTCTAGTACAATTTAGAAATCCCTCACATAGCACTAAAACTTTCATGTTGACCAGAAGTCTTGATTCTATTTGAAACTAGGTGAAAAATCCCCTTGAAGTTGGCTGATTTTAGGGTTCCTTAATACAAAACACTTAGAATTTTCTAAGTCTTTTTCCTCCTCTTGTAATGTTTTCTTCTCTAACTCAAAAACTAAGCTTTTTCTGACCATGGACCACTAGGACACTTTTGTAAAGCTTGTCAAGAGCTTTCAAATGAGACTAGAACCAACTCAATTGGATGTGTGGTTAAGGAGTTATGATTAAGCCCTTTTCAAAACCCTAATTTCTCGATTACTCTCTCATCCTTGATCCAATGATCATGAAAATTGATATGCAAGTTCATTATGACATAAGGAACAACTTTGATTTAAAACTTGGATTCCAATTCTCAAAATTTGAGGAGTTGACTTTTCGGTCAACCGTACGATCGATCGGTGCCGACTGAGTCGCCTGTTGACGTTCTGGATATCCTGAGACTTTGATACTTCTTGAATGGTCTTTAATAAGCTATATGAACTTCATGGACCTCAATCCCACCATTAAAACATCTTCCAACATCAAAGTCAAACCACTGTTGACTTTTCACTAGTTAAAAACCCTAATCGGGGCCTCCTGACTGTACTGTTCTTGATTCTGAAATGATTTCTTCAAATTGACTTCTCATTTGACTTTTATATCATCTTTGATTTCATTCCATGATTGAATTGGCCCAAATCATTGGTTGATCATTCCTTGGTTGTTTTGAATTTGTCGGTGCGAGAACCCTGATTCATCTGTAACTTGACAATAATGAACTTGCACTGATTTAGGGTTAGATAATTCATGATCGTGCTTCTAAAATGATAATGGGAATCTAAGGGGTCAAAATTTGGGGTACAACAGTTGCCCCTATTTAAATATCTTCACTAGATGGGGAACGAGAGATGACAATCTTCGTTAAATCGCAGTGAAAGGTATTTAAATATAGATAACCGAAAATTTTGTCCCTTAGATCTGATGCCATGCTAAAGGACAAGTTATGATATGCCATGCACTCTAAATGATGCTTTATGATGCTTGAATGCAAACAACATAGACGCAACGATAATAATAAAAGAAACAGTAAAACAAACAATGACAAATACAAGGACTCGACACTGGGAACTCGTACTGAAAAACTAAATTAACAGTTCAGACATGACTGATAGCGTAAGAAGGAAAACTTCACATGGGGAATAGGCAAATCCAATAAAGATGACAATCTTATTGGAACAGAGGTACTCCACCGGGGAGAAGAATTGACTTCCACTGGGGGAAAGGATATACTTCTACTGGGGAAAAGGATATACTTCTACTGGGGAAATGAAAAATTAATTCCATCGGGAAAAGAGAATCAGGATTCACCGGGGAAGCGAAAGACTGGATACAACCTCACTGGGGATGATCAGATGAGGAACTTCCTATAGTGAAGAGTTCAAACGGGATCTTCAGGAATGGACTAGAACCAAGACTAATCACACACGGAGGACACTAATGACGACTAGATCTCCAGGACTTGACTGGGAACATGGATTACTGGGGATACACCCTCAGTTTCTGCAAATAGTTCACACCATGCTGGTAATTAATAGACTTCCGGGGGAATTGGTAACGACCAGAATTCCAAGCGATGCCAGTGACGACTGGTCTTTTAATGGTGATTGGTGACGACCAAATCAGGGTATCAATGACAATTAGTTATGAAACAATGCCAGTTACGACTGGATTTTTAATGAAGATGGTGACGACCATGCTGGAGAATACCAATGACAATCGGTTACAAGGATGCTAGTGATCACTAGATCTTAACTAAGGTGTTGGTAACAACCAAAACGAAACAGATTCCAATAACGATTGGACTCTAGATGATGATACCAGCTACGACCGGGTTTCAAAGGGAAAAATTGGTTAAAACCTCAAGATACCAATGACGATTGGATTTAGGCAGTGCCAGTGATGACTGGACTTCATGGGGAGAGTTAGCAACAACTAACAAGATACCAATAATAATTGGAACAATACCAGTGACGACTGGATTTCCCGGGGAAAGGTTGGTAACAACCAAACCAAGAGGCGCCAATGACAATTGGACTTTTATTTAGTGCCAGTGACGACTGGACTTATACTTGGAAACGAAGTGAGTAATAACTTAGACTTCGCGGGGATTAATAGATGTCACTGACTCGGGGAACAAACAAATCACACTGCTCCCATGATGAGGGGTGTACGTAGACTTGGGAAATAAACCCGAAGACCTACTGGGGAATAAAGCCTGTAGGTAGATTTTGCTGAGGTGAATTCAAACAGATGTCCAGAAATACTTTGTTGGGGGAGGAACCTTCATATCATCACAAGAAATCCTGAGGGATAATCTTCAATTTTGGTAATCATGCATGGCCAAAGGACTCTTCGTCGCCCAACTTGCTAGCATTTCATTGGGGAATGTAAATCCTGACTGTGTATCAAGACTCCTGCTACCCTGAAGTTTAGGGGAAGTATGATTTTCCTCGAGTCTTTCCACAAGTTAAAACATTTTGTAAAATCTTTCCAAGTTATTTTTCAAAAATTTGGATTTTAATGCTTTCAAAAACAATCGAACGGTATTTTGCATAACACAGAACATAAGGAACTGATAATTTGCACAAGAAAGAAAGGCTCAAAAGGCTGATTTTATTTAAAGGATGAAATCTTGCCAATGACAATATTCCATGGAAATTTTACAAGTAAAATGGCAAAAGTGGATAAGGTTACATTGAATCCTGTGACCTAACTATCCCTAAAGACTAGAATTCTCCAAGATCCTTGCTTCTGACGAGAGCTGTTGAGATGAATCTTTGTTGAGTCTGCAGTGTTGATGCCTTCGTCTGATGCAGCGAAACGCCTTTGTCCCTAATTTTTGCCTGGATCGCCCTTTCGGGTTTCCAATCCACCGGGACGCTCATTTTTGCCTAAGCCGCCCTTTCGGGTTTTCAACTTAGCGAGCTTTTTAATTTCTTTTCTCTTTTTTCTTTTCTCTTTTTTCTTTTTTTACCTTAACTTTTGCATAAACCGTTCTTTTGGATTTTCCGGTTTATCAGGTACTTTTTAGGCGTAATATTTCCGAACTGTGTCAGAGTTTATCGGGTGTGTGAGTTGTTCTCCGTCCATGGTAGTAAGGATCAGTGAACCTCCGGAGAATACTGTCTTCACAATAAAGGGGCCATCGTAATTAGGCATCCATTCCCTCTTGCGTCTTTGTGAACTGGTAAGATCTTCTTGAGCACAAGTTCTCCTTCGCGGAACTCTCTGATACAGACCTTTTTATCGAACGCTCTCTTGATTCTTTTTTGATACAACTGGCCGTGACACATCGCAGACATGCGCTTTTCATCGATGAGATTCAGCTGATCAAATCTTTCTTTAATCCATTCTGCCTCTTCTAACTTGGTTTCCATGATGACCCTGAGGGATGGTATCTCGACCTCTATGGGGAGAACTGCGTCCATTCCATATACCAGAGAAAAGGGAGTTGCCCCTGTGGAAGTGCGGACGGAGGTTCTGTATCCGTGCAGGGCAAACGGCAGCATTCCATGCCAATCTTTGTAGGTTTTAACCATTTTCTGCAAGATCTTCTTGATGTTTTTATTTGTAGCTTCAACAGCTCCATTCATCTTTGGACGGTAAGGGGAAGAGTTGTGATGTTTGATTTTGAAGTCATCACATAAATCTTTCATAACTTTGTTGTTCAGATTGGTGCCGTTGTCTGTTATAATTCTGCTTGGGATCCCGTAGCGACAGATGATCTCCTTTTTAATGAAACGAGCCACCACTTGACGTGTAACATTGGTGTAGGATGCAGCTTCAACCCATTTTGTGAAATAGTCGATGGCAACCAGAATGAAACGGTGTCCATTTGAAGCTTTTGGCTCAATTGCCCCAATCATGTCAATCCCCCACATAGAGAAGGGCCATGGTGACGACAATACATTCAACAGTGTTGGAGGCACATGCATTTTGTCCGCGTAGATCTGACATTTGTGACATTTTCTGGCGTACTGAATGCAGTCGGTTTCTAAGGTCAACCAATAGTAACCAGCTCTTAAGATCTTTCTGGACATGGCGTATCCGTTGGCGTGAGTACCAAACATTCCTTCATGAACATCTTTCATTAACAAGTCCGCTTCTCTTTTGTCAACACATCTGAGTAAGACCATATCATGATTTCTTTTGTAAAGTACACCATTGCGGAGGAAGAATTTGGATGCTAATCGTCTCAGTGTTTTCTTGTCAAGTGTTGTAGCATCTGTGGGATATTCTTGCTTCAACAGATAATTCTTTATATCATGATACCAGGGTTTGCCATCGGTTTCTTCTTCAATCATTTGACAGTAAGCAGGCTCTGTCTTGCGTTCAATTTTGATAAGTGTGCCATCATTGACATCTCTAGTTTTCCACATCGAGGCCAGCATGGCTAAGGCGTCGGCGATGTGATTCTCTGCTCTTGGAACATGTTTAAAGGTGATTTCGTCAAAATACTTGATTGTTTCAATGATGTAAGCTCTGTAAGGGATCAGGTTTTCATGTCTTGTCTCCCATTCACCCGTGACTTGGTAGATAACTAAAGCTGAGTCTCCACTGACTTCAAGATTTTTGATTTGGATATCAATGGCTGCTTCGAGACCAAGGATACATGCTTCGTATTCAGCGATGTTGTTTGTACAATCAAAGTCTAGTCTGGCTGTAAACGGAGTGTAACCACCTTCAGGATTCATTAAGACTGCACCTATGCCATGTCCGCTATAATTGGAGGAACCGTCGAACATCATTTTCCACCAATTATCTGTCTGTTGACCTTTGTCAGAACTTGTTTCTTCACAATCTTTTACTAACATGATATCTTCATCCGGAAAATCAAACTTCAGAGGTTCATAATCTTTGACAGGTTGATCTGCGAGATATTCTGATAACACACTGCCTTTGATAGATTTCTGAGCCACATATTGAATATCATATTCTGATAGTAGCATATGCCACCGGGCGAGTCTTCCGGTTTGTGCAGGTTTCTCAAAGATGTACTTTATTGGATCCATTTTCGAGATCAATAAAGTGGTGTGACAAATCATATACTGCCTCAAACGCTTAGCGGCCCATGCTAAAGCACAACAAGTCTTTTCTAGGAGTGAGTATCTGCTTTCACAATCAGTAAACTTCTTGCTCAGATAATAAATGGCATGCTCTTTCCGTCCAGATTCGTCTTGCTGGCCCAGAACGCAACCCATTGAATTTTCAAGTACTGTCAAATACATAAAGAGAGGCTTTCCCGGAACAGGTGGTATCAAAATTGGAGGTTCTTGGAGATAACCTTTGATTTTATCGAACGCTGTTTGACAATCAGAATTCCATACAACTGTTTGATCCTTTCGTAATAACTTGAAGATTGGTTCACAGGTAGGGGTCATATTGGAAATGAACCTGGATATGTAATTCAACCTTCCAAGGAAACTTCTGACCTGATTCTCAGTCTGCGGAGCTGGCATATCTTGGATGGCACGGACTTTGTCTGGATCCACTTCAATCCCCTTGTGGCTGACAATAAAACCGAGTAATTTTCCTGATCTGACTCCGAAAGTGCACTTTGCGGGATTCAATCTCAACTGATATTTCCGGAGTCTTTTGAATAACTTCAACAAATGTTCTAGATGGTCTTCTTCATTTTGAGACTTGGCGATCATGTCATCCACATATACTTCTATTTCTTTGTGCATCATGTCGTGGAACAAAGCCACCATAGCTCTTTGATAAGTTACGCCTGCATTCTTTAGACCGAATGGCATAACCTTATAACAATAGGTGCCCCATGGAGTGATGAAGGTTGTTTTTTCCATGTCGTTAGGATCCATTTTGATTTGATTGTAACCAGAGAAACCGTCCATAAAGGAAAACACTGCAAACCGAGTTGTATTATCTACCAAAGTATCAATATGTGGTAGAGGGAAGTCGTCCTTTGGACTGGCTTTGTTTAAATCTCGATAATCCACACACATCCTTACCTTTCCATCTTTCTTTGGTACAGGAACAATGTTGGCTACCCATTCTGGATACTTGGCCACCGCAAGGAAGCCTGCATCGATCTGCTTTTTTACCTCATCTCTGATTTTAAGAGCCATGTCGGGTCTGGTTCTTCTGAGTTTCTGTTTAACCGGCGGGCATTCAGGTCGGAGTGGTAACTTGTGAACCACTATGTCTGTATCCAAACTAGGCATATCCTGATAAGACCAAGCGAACACATCTACATATTCTCTTAAGAGTTCCTTTAACTGCTGTTTTACTTCTGCCCCTAGGGCTGCCCCAATTTTGACTTCTTTTCTGTCTCCTTCTGTGCCAAGATTAATGACCTCCAAATGTTCCTTGTGCGGCTGCAACTCGGTGTACTCAGACTGTGCCCATCTTACCAGTTCCTCAGGGATTTCAAAATCTTCATCCTCGTCTTCGGCTTGGTATATTGGGGAATCCACGTTTGGAGGGAATGCGAGGTTACAGGATTCAATGGGGTTATGGTCATCACTGCATGTTCGAAGGGTTTACTTTAAAACACACAATCAACAAATGCAACACATACAGAGAAAGAGAAAATTGTTTTTGTTTTGGTTTTTTGTATTGCCATTTTTCTTTCAAAGTAAAAGCAAAAAGACGGTAAAGAAACAACACGAGGATTTTTAACAAAATAGTTCATTCTCATTGATATTTCTTTGAAAGCATGAGGCCCTTACAAAACATTCCTATAGCCTTGGGCACGGCTATGGAGATTTTAAAATAACAAAGAAAGAAAACAACAAATTACTTTAAATCGGGAAAAACTACAGGAACTTCGATAGCCTCCCAGTTGTTCAGAGTAGCTTTGTCATGATATACTAGTTTTCCCATGTCTTCACTTTCAAGATTTCCTTCCACGGCGTTGATTTGAAAACCGCCACTGATAAATATTTCTTGAATAGCCTTTGGCTGGCTGTTGTCATGCATCGGTTCTTCCCCTTGAGTTGGTTTGTAACCCAACCCCTGGCGGTTCATCTTCGGTTTTACCTCAATGACTTCTCCCCATCCTGCGGGAGTACCTTCTTGCAGTGTAGCTTTGGCGCCTTGAGCAGATGCGAAAGTTGGACCATTTTTTGCCACCGTTTCCTCTATCATCACTGCGTTTGCTATTTCTAGTGCTTGGAATGACGTCTCTAGCGCGTTCTCTTCTGCTTCAATGTACCGGAACGATGAAAGATTACCGACCATTAATTCCTCTTCACCATGAACAATTACTAGCTTATCATTTACCACAAACTTCATTCTTTGGTGCAGGGTAGAAGTTACTGCCCCTGCTTCATGGATCCAGGGACGTCCCAGTAGGCAGCTATAAGCTAGATTTATGTCCATCACCTGAAATACAATGTTAAATTCATGGGGTCCCACCACAATCGGTAATTCTACTTCTCCGATGACCGTTCTCCTCGAACCATCAAAAGCCTTTACAATTAATGAGGTTGGTTTCATCTCTGCCCCGTCATAGGCTAGTCTGGACAGTGATCTTGCGGGTAGCACATTTAACGAGGATCCTGTGTCGACCAGTACTCGTGCCAAAGTATCTTCCTGGCATTTGATGGATATGTGTAGTGCACGATTGTGATCACGTTTTTCCTTCGGTAACTCAGCATCGCTGAAACTTAAAGTATTGCACGCCGTGATGTTAGCCACTACTGAATCAAACTGCCCGTGTGAAATATCCTTGGTTACATGTGCTTGTCTCAATACTTTCTGTAATGCTTCCCTGTGAGCTGGAGAATTTATCAAGAGTGACAAGATTGATATTTTTGATGGCGTCTGATGAAGCTGATCTATCACCTTGTAATCACTTCTTCGAATAATCCTCAAAAACTCATCATTTTCTTCTTCTGTGCTCGGAACTTCTTTTTCTTTGATTACCACAGCAGGAATAACTTCTTTTGGAATAGCTACTGATTCTTTCGGCTGATAGATCCGACCGCTGCGGGTCATCTTGCTAGTGCCGGCAATGTTGGTCACATCTTTCTGATTATCTGTCTGAACAACCTTTCTCGTTTCCTTGTCTACCACGGTCACATCGTACTTCCACGGAACAGCTTTTGTATTGTCATAATGGAACGGTCTCGGTTTTTGAACTACGATTGGTTGCGGTTGACCAATAGCAGCTCTGTTGAAAACTGGCCTTGCACCCCTGTTAAACACTGGAACTCTCTCTTTTTTCCTGGACAGGTCGAAAACTGGTTCTATTACAGAAACCTCTTCTTTCCTTTCCTTACCACATACTTGTAACATCCCCTCATTTATCAATCTTTGTATATCTTTCTGTATCACATTACATCCACTGGAACTAACAGTACATTTTTCACATTTGTTATGAACACTTCCCAACAAACCTGCTTCTGTCAGCTTATCATGCAATGTCTTCAATGGCATTCTGATTTTTGACACATCATTAATTATCTCTTCATCTGACTTTTCAATGGCATTGACCCCTCCATGGTTCGGCAGTGGGTTACTTTTGACGTTAGGTGGCACATCATCAAAGGACAAGATTTTCTTCTCCATCAACTCTCTTACCAGATGTTTTAAGGCAAAGCATCCTTCTAAGTCGTGGCCGGCAGCACCTTCATGGAAAGCACAATGGGCATTTGGGTTAAAATGTGGAGATGTGGTATCCGGATTAAGCGTTCTTGTCGTGATCAACCCCTGATGGACCAAAGATGGATATAACTCAGTATACGTCATTGGTATTTGTGGGAGTGGAGGTTTTGTGGTCGGCCTCCGGTTCTGATATTGTTGTCTGGGCTGTGGTACCCTTTGCTGCTGATTTTGTTGAAAGGGCAGAGCGTTGGGCGCTCGTTGATGCCCTTGCTGGTTTTGCTGATACATGGGCGCTGGTCGCCCTGGTTGATAGTTTGAAGTGGAATGGTTGAATGTTGGGGTCACAGCTGCCACATATTGCTGAGGGGCATACTGTACCAGGTACACGGGTCTTTGTTGATGAAACGGTTGAACATAGTTAGGTTGGATTGGCTGGAAGAAACTTTGTTGAGGCGGCTGATATTGCTGGTATAGAGGTCTCACGGTACGATTTCTTCTTCCCATTACGGCATTTGTTTCACCTTCTTTCTTCTTGTGAAACCCACCGCTGACCTTCTTAATACTGCTGTTGTTAGAACTGCTGGAGCTGCTGGCTACCTTTCCACTTTTCATTCCCAATTCTACCCTCACTCCCACGGCCACAATGTATGAAAAACTTGCAGACACACTGCTGATCATTTTCTCATAGAATTCTGGTCTCACTGTGTCAACAAACCAGTCTGTCAGTTCCTTCTCACTTAGGGGTGGTTCTACCTGGGACGCTGTTTCTCTCCACCGCTGAGCGTATTCTTTGAATGACTCTGTGCTTTTCTGGGACATGTTCAACAACTGCCTTCGGTCAGGCACCATATCCATATTATATTTGTAATGTTTCATGAATGCATCAGCCAAATCTTGAAAACTGTGGATTCTTGACCGATCTAGACTTAGATACCATTTTGCGGGAGCTCCTTTCAGACTGTCTTGGAAGCAATGGATCATTAACTTGTCGTCTTCGACGTGTGCTGCCATTCTTCTATAGTACATGATTAAGTGAGTTCGTGGACAAGTAGCTCCTGAGTACTGATCGAAATTTGGGATTTTGAACTTTGGCGGTATTACTAGTCCAGATACCAAACACATTTCTCTGGCGTCAGTGCCAAAGGTATCGTTTCCTTCCATCGCTCGGATCTTTCTCCCTATAGTTTCAACATTTTCCTTTAACTTCTCATGTGATTCATTCTCCTCTTCATACCCTTCGGGTCCTTCGTATACTGGTGGTGGATTATGAAAGATGGGACGCGCTTGAACCTGAACTGTAGCTGGAGTGTAGGTGGGAATAACTTGTGGAATTTCTCCTCCCAATGGAATTGTCTGTTGAGTGACTCTCGGTGGTGGCACAAAGCCTGGAGACAAACCATAAGGCGGTACATTTGCAATGGTTACAGCTTTCGGGATTGGTTCTGCAGTGATTTCAAAGACAACGGTGGCTTGAGTGTCCAACATTGCACGGATGAGTTGTAAGGCTTCCCTGATTTGTCCCATGCCTCCTCGGAGCTCTCCGAGTTCATTGTCGATTCTGTCTACATCTAAGTTCTGTTCTTCCATCGTTAAGCGAGCTTGGGCTCGTGTGTTGTACTGATGGCGAGGTCTCAGTGTGATTCTGAAGACAAGACAGAGGAATGAGACACGACTCAGGAACATGCGTATGCGATGCTTATGAAATGTAGACATGCAAAATGCAGATTTTTTAAACATTCAAGGGAATAAAAGCTTTATTTGCAAATATTTAAAGAATGCAAATGTAAATGCAAAAGTTTTATGGAACTCAAATTTACCAAAATATCCTTTCCTTTCATTGATTTTTCAAAAGGGTATTACAAAAGATTTTAGTACATCTTACAAAAGCCCTAACATTACAACTCAATATGCTCTAAAAGAAAGTCTTCTCTCTTCTTGATTCTTCTGAGCTCTTCTTCTACCTGTGCTTTCTCAAGGATGAGTTTGTCTACCATAGCCTTCCAAGGAGTTGATTGATGGTTGGAATAAAATGCATCTTCCTGTGCCTTCCTCTTTTTGCTTGCAACTGCTTCCTCTTCTTTCAATTGAAGTTGTTTGCGGAGTTCCTCGTTCACTTCCATAGCAACCTGATATTTGTACTTCCAGGATACCTCAGTCTGCTGTGACTTCCTCAGAGCAATCTTCAGCTTCTCTTCCTCATACATGAACATCAACGGTTGTTCTTCTATTAAGACCATAGGCTTTTGTGGAGGATAAGGCATTTTCAACTGAATGGCCCTCTTTCGGACCCATTGGAGATAAGGTTCAAAAGAGATGCAGTTAGGTCATCCCAAATCCTCTTTTCCTTTCCTGTGTATATGCCCCCATGCTTTGAGAATTTCATCTTTTAATTCTGAAACTCCTATGAAGAAAATACCTTCTACGTGAGCACTGCTGGGTTTGTCTTTCAGCGGATAACCAAATTGTCGACGAGCAATCACAGGGTTATAGCTGATTCCCCCATTTGTACCAAGGAGAGGTATATTCCCGAAGCTTCCACAACTATCAATGATTTTGATTCCGTCGTAACAACGGCTGTACCAGTCAATATCGGAGTGAGTAAGAGCCATAATCTTTTCAGACCACCATCCTTTTTTCCAAAAAGTATGGGCTTTGGGTAGATGAGAAACAAACCATTTATACAACAACGGAACACAACAGACGATCATCCCTCCTTTGTGAAGATTTCTTAGATGAACAGAGTGGTAAGCATCAGCTAGTAGAGTAGGTACTGGATTCTTCTTTAAGAATATTTTGACGGCATTGAGATCCACAAAGTTGTCAAAGCTCGGAAACAGAAAGATCCCATAAATAAGCAAGGCTAGAATAGCTTCAAAAGCATCCATACTCAAGTGATCGGCATAATACTGAGCCTTCCCAATCAAGAATTTTGCAGTCAGCCCAAAGATCCCTCCTTTAGTAACCATGTTCTTCTGAATGTCTACCAACCCGATACGGGTGGCTTTAGCAATCTCTTCCTCTTTAGGGTCTTTCTCCATGACGGGAAAAGGAGATGTATCAAGGATGGGTAACCCAATCAGACAGGAATACTCTTCAAGTGTCGGCACTAACTGATAGTCCGGAAATGTGAAGCAGTGATAAAGTGGGTCATAGAACTGGAGTAATGTGGAAAGGAGTCCCAAATCCATTCTCTTCCTTGTTTTCAGTAGAGACAACAAATTCCCGTACCTGCTTTTGAACCCTTCTACATCTGTGATCAGAGTGCTCAACCTTTCAATCTCATCCATATTAGGGCTTTTGTAAGTGTACTTTATAGTTTTCTTTTTTCCATTGTCCATGATGTTCCTGATATTTTATAAATAAGAGACTCTGAGTTCCATAAAACTTTTATGACATGATGTTTATGGATGCATGAATGCACAAACACAGGTAATCACATATTCACAAATTCACATAAGCAAACAGACAAGGTTTTGGGTTTGGATAATGAAAGAGGAGTCGAGGTCTACCCATCCCAAAAGGTGTGTATTAGGGCTTTTCTTCGCTGTAGAACAAGGTTCTAAGAGAGTTCCCGGAGTCTTCGACCCATCTTTCGGATATTACCAATTTCCCAAATACTTGGTGGTCGATAATATTCTCAAGAGAGTCTCGTCCAAGTGTAGTATCGCGTATCAACTACTTTGGAATTACTTCCTTATAGTCATCGCACTACATCCTAATAAAGCCATAGTGGGGGAAAAGGTATCTAAAGGTCCTCAGTGTCATGGGCACCTATGTAGAAAGTAGCATTGTTTTCACGAATACTCGATCAACAATACTAACTATCAAAAGGGCCTCCACTGAGCGGTGATTTTCTCAAGTCAGCTTGGTCGGGAATCTACTCCCTATAAGCCTTCTTGAATATATCACCTTCCTATCATAAGTACGCTCGAGCACGGGTATAGTGCTGTCTCACCATTTCAAGTTTCCCAAACCAACAGAGCACAAATATATACAAGTATTCACAGATAGCAATTAGTTAAACAAAATAGGTTGAACCCTCAAAATAAAAGCAAAAGCAGCATCCCCAGTGAAGTCGCCATTTCTGTTGCGGTGAAAATTTGATATCAAGCTATTAATTAACTTGAACCGTATTTCTTTTTACAACCGGACTTTAATTTATCCAAAGGATAGGTCTAAAGAAAGAAAGAACCTTTTGCACGATGTAACGACAACGCTTAAGAGATTCGGGGATTCGGGGGTTGGTTATATCTAGGGAAGATATTAGCACCCTAAATATCTGTAGTACTCTACAGGAACCTTTTGTTTAATTAATTGCTAAAGTTTGTGAATTGTGCACTAATGGTTTAAGGATTGGGAATTGAGATAAATAAAAAGGCCTAAGTGGTTTTCTAAGTTTGCTCGCAAAGGCATCGCACCTTCTGCCTACGTATCCTGACTAGGATAGAATCAGAGCAATCGTAGTTCACCTCACAAGGGAAAAGAACACTTGATGACGATCAAGGTTTAAGGGGGAACAAACATGACAATGTTTGTGTGGAGTTTGACAAAACTCCCTATTCTAAGTTTGTAAAAGGGGAAAGTAAGAAGTCATGACGATGATTCTTACATAGAGTTGACGAACTCTTTCCCAGGGTTCTAGTTGAAGAACGCTCCTAGTACGGGTGGGTCTTTTAGACTTAAGCAAAGTCTAAGGTTTCTAATCTAAGTTTGAAATGACTTAACAACGTCAAGGGTGTGATTTGAATAAGTTATCCATGACATCGAGGGTCAAATGGACCGACCTTCCTTTGGGGGGAGACTGGGGAAATAATCAGGTGAAAGCTAACGAGCTTCATCACTTGGGGAGAATAGAAAATAAATGCTAAACAAGATAAACATCAAGATAAAGCATATTCATGGTGACAACCAAGTAAACAATGAGAGATGGTAAAAAATGAAACATGAAGGTAACAGTTAACAGATGAAATAATCGATACTGCAACAACGGTTCGCACTTGAAGAAAATGAACAGATGAAAATGGTAACAACTAAGAAATAAATCCTAGAATGTTATATATCATATATGGGCATGGATTCAAACAATTTTCAATAAAAATATTGAAGGGAAACACATACACATTTATCGGCAATTACATGAACGATCGCGAAAACACGTACATTTGCACATAAACAAACTAAGTGATAAAAAATGCAAACATGAAAAGTAAAAGCATGGCGTGAAAGTACACATTAATACGAGCACAACAAAAAAAGAACGGGCGAAAAACGATGAAAAACGAGTGAGATACGAATTTTTGAAGTTTTGGTAAAAAATCACAAAATTAAACAAAAGAGTTGCCCTCCTCAAGGGTCGAACTCAGGAACAAGGGGTGAAAGGCGCATGGTCATACCACTGGGGTGGCTATACATCCATTGATGAAGCCACCCCTAATTAATTATAAGGGTAAGTTGTGCACCAGGCTGGGCAAAATAACACATAACAAATGCGAATACGTTTTCTAGCGTAACTTCCTAACCGTTTATCGGAATGGAACAAAATTTATATGGATTTGGGGTAGAATCAAACAAGGAACATGATGGTGGTGGTAGTTTTTGAAAATTCTTACTGTAATAAAAAAATCGATGGCTGCTGTATGTTGATGAAATGAGATGCATTTTGCTATGAAACTCAAGTTCTAAACAATTTCAAATCATGGATATCATGTCCAGGCACCACATAAATGATAAGGAAAGAGTTTATGCAAAAGATGGGACCTATATCATGCTGTGATGAAAAAAGTTGTGTAAGTTGCAAAAATGTGCTTTTGTGAACATGTGTATTTTTGAAATGTGAATTTTCAAACAGCTTGCTTTTAAAACCAAATGATGGTGCTAACAACTTCTAAATGACTGTTATGAAGTGCTGGAAATGTGATTTTGGTAAAACAACAACTTATGCAAAAAATGGTAATTGAGTTGCTTGATATGCTTTGATGTGCTCATAACTTCAAAAATGAACAAAAATGCTTAAAATGCCAAAATCATGAAAAATGACACAAAAGCCAATGGAGACAAGTTACATACCTCTTGATGACCCTTTTGAATATGCTAGAATAGTTGAGAAAACCAGAGACCTCTTACTTCACTTTCTTGCCTTTGAACTTTTCTTCAACTTTAAGCAACAATGCACTTATGATGCCAAATGAAGAGATAGGGGTTTCCAATGGTTTCTAACATCTTGGACAGTTGAGAAATGTAATTTGTGAGGTGTTAGAGTGGTTAGAATGCCAAGAATGTGCCTAGGACTAGTTTTGGTGATTTTTGTGGCTTTTGGTCAAAGTATGGTAGGTAGAAGTTTGACTTTTTGATTTTTGAAGTTTCTTGGTGGTTCAAAGTATCATACACCTTCTATATGATATTTAGAAGTTGTGTGGAGGGTGTTTGAGGTGTTGGAAATGATAGAAATGAATTTGAGCAATCTTCACTTCATGACCATTTTAGGTGTTTTCATGGATTTTGGTGTTTTTGAGAATTTGAAGCAAGGAGTGGAAATTGTGATAACAGAGATTCTCTATGGTTTCTATCATATCAATTGTCTGTGGAATGAGGTGAATGAGCCCTCCTTTTATAGGAAAATAGATTGAGGTGCTTGCTAGGGACCTTTCTTCATCATGAAGCAAACTTGTGATATTTTGGAGCAAACCTTCAAGGGAGGGTTTTCATCATTGGTTCTGATACAAGGCTATTTTGTCAACATTTCCCACTGATTTTTGATGTTTGTAGCAGGCTAGAAACCATAGGGAAGGGCTGGTGCAACTTCAGTTTACACCTCATGGTTGGAATTGTCAAACTTGGCAACTTTGCCCACTTGTATGGCAATGAAGTCCAAGCTTTGATTTTGGGATATTCCTCCACAATTTTCTCTTGTTTCATGCTACACATATCTGATATATCACATACAACAAATTGGATCAAGAAAATTTGGCAAAATTAGTGAAATAAGTCATTCTTGAAAATTGGCCAATGTGGGACTAAAGTGTGAAACCCTCAACTTTGCACCTATGTAACTTTCTGCTCATAACTCCTATTGAGATGTTCTAGTACAATTTAGAAAGCCCTCACATAGCACTAAAACTTTCATGTTTACCAGAAGTCTTGATTCTATTTGAAACTAGGTGAAAAATCCCCTTGAAGTTGGCTGATTTTAGGGTTCCTTAATACAAAACACTTAGAATTTTCTAAGTCTTTTTCCTCCTCTTGTAATGTTTTCTTCTCTAACTCAAAAACTAAGCGTTTTCTGACCATGGACCACTAGGACACTTTTGTAAAGCTTGTAAAGAGCGTTCAAATGAGACTAGAACCAACTCAATTGGATGTGTGGTTAAGGAGTTATGATTTAGCCCTTTTCAAAACCCTAATTTCCCGATTTCTCGATTACTCTCTCATCCTTGATCCAATGATCATGAAAATTGATATTCAAGTTCATTATGACATAAGGAACAACTTTGATTCACAACTTGGATTCCAATTCTCAAAATTTAAGGAGTTGACTTTTCGGTCAACCGTACGATCGATCGGTGCCGATTGAGTCGCCTGTTGACGTTCTGGATATCCTGAGACTTTGATACTTCTTGAATGGTCTTTAATAATCTATATGAACTTCATGGACCTCAATCCCACCATTAAAACATCTTCCAACATCAAAGTCAAACCACTGTTGACTTTTCACTAGTTAAAAACCCTAATCGGGGCCTCCTGACTGTACTGTTCTTGATTCTGAAATGATTTCTTCAAATTGACTTCTCATTTGACTTTTATATCATCTTTGATTTCATTCCATGATTGAATTGGCCCAAATCATTGGTTGATCATTCCTTGGTTGTTTTGAATTTGTTGGTGCGAGAACCCTGATTCATCTGTAACTTGACAATAATGAACTTGCACTGATTTAGGGTTAGATAATTCATGATCGTGCTTCTAAAATGATAATGGGAATCTAAGGGGTCAAAATTTGGGGTACAACAACATGCAACACAACTCAACACACTCTTAAAATGCACACATGTTTACAAACATATTCAAGCATTCTTCACATCATACAAGTACATACAGTTATGCACATTCACATCAATATCACCATGCAATTCCATTTAATTTGAACAATTGCACAAAATTGCCAAACAGCCACATTACACATTCCACAATTCACAATCTAGGATTCACGCCATACGGCTACCCACAGCACAATATAACTCGGCATAATCGATGCCTCGAGCAAGGAAATAATCAAAGTTAAGTCGGAAATCTGACCACGGATGGAAACATTAAAGAAAAACACAACCTATCACGTTCGCTACCCTGCTCGCTTAGCGAGCTCCTAGCGAGTATTGGCTAATTGTTCACCTAGCGAACAACCTCGCGAAGGCAAACAGAAGCCTCTAACTTTGTTCGCTACCTCGCTCGCTCAACGAACCCCTAGCGAACCTTCGCTACCCCCATTCGCTACCAGCGAACACCATAACATGCATTTTGTCCAAGTCTGGGACCGTTCGCTACCTATTCGCTACTGCTCGCTTAGCGAACGTTCGCGACCAGCTCACCTAGCGAACGTGCTAGCGAGTGTCTGCGAACACATAACTTTCCCACTGTTCTTCCACTCCAAAACTCTTGGATTCACCCGATTAAGTCCCAACTCATTCCAGCACTTTAGCCTAACATCACCCGACATGAATGCTACTACTTAATCTCACTTTCACCAACAAAAACTCGGGTTCTATCGATTAAATCCGTATTATGCCCTAGAATGAAAAATGAGTAAAACTCTCCCTAATCCAAAACAAAACCAACAAGAACAAACATATTCATACACATTGCAAGAATAATAAAGTTTCATACCCTTACCCGATCAATCGAAAGCTTAGAAGTTGATTCTTGATGATTCTAGGTTTTTCTCCTCTTCCTCCTCTTTTCTCTTCTCTTCCTTTCTCTCTCTTCTTTTTCTTTCCTTTTGGTTTCTATTCTCCCTATTCTTACCCTTTCCACTTATACTCTTTCTATTCTATTTCTCTCAAAATAACTACTAATAAAGGATTATCTAAAACACCCTCTAATTAATTCCCAAAACTCTCCAATTAATAAAATACCACAACATACACACATAACATATTATCATATAATTCCACAATAAAATAACAATTAACCAAATAAATTAAAAGACTCAACAAAATAATGGGAAATTCAGAATTGGGGCATTACACAACCTGTTTAATAGGTACCTAGTGAGACATTTGTTTAAAAATTTGAAAGTCCAATATTTTGTGCAATATGCAACATATTTAATAGGTACATAATAAGACATTTTGTGCAATATACACATATAAATTTGACATCCAATATTCATTTGTTTAAAAATTCTTCAGGAAATATGCACATCAAAATAACCATTGTCATTACTGAAGGTAGGAAAAACACTTAGAAGGGGGGGGGGGGGGGTTGAATAAGGGTCTTAAAAAAATTAAGATGATAGAAAAATAACAAGGTATTTTTATCCTGGTTCGTTTGAACTCAAACTAATCCAGTCCACCCTACCAAGGTGATTTTCCTTTCTCAACAAGGACTTAATCCACTAAATTAAACTGATTACAGTATTAACCACTAAGACAACTGTCTTAGTCTTCTCAAGAATTCAGACCACACTTGGTCTCTTAAGGAATCTTTTACAAAAGATAAACTAACAATGTGTTTAAGATTTGCTTCTAAAAAGCTATATCACAACAATGATTTTTACACAAGTTTTAGAACGAAATAATACTATTCAGCTTGAAGAAAGTTTTTATGAGTAGCTTGTTGAATAATTTTTCAATAATTTGTTTGAAGTTCGTTGGTAGTTCGTTTTTGATTCGTTAGCCTTTGAAGTGATGCTGAGACTTGCTTTTATAGTACTTTGAAGTCAATTTCTCAAAGACTGTGCAACGCTGTGCATTCTGTTCTTTTTGTCTTCTATTGACTTTTCCTTTCTCAGAAGAGGAATGTTCTGACAAATGCTTTTTGTCTGAATTCCTGTGTCATGAACGAATAAGGAAAGAGCTGTTTGGATAATGACAAGGAATATGCCAACGGATCTTTATTTGAACAACATCTTCTTCAACAACTTTGAAACGTCTTGCATCAGAACTTCTGATGATGTTCCTAGTTCTTCAAATCAGAGTTAACTCAAACAGAGTTTGCAGCAAAGTGCTTTAAGCATGAAATTCTTTATCAGAGCATACTTGCTTATCAGAGCTTCTGTACTTGCAGCGTTAAGTAATTCCAGAGTCTTCTGAAGCTTTACGTATGTTCTTTACTCAAGTTCTTCTCAGCTTCGCTCAGAGTCACTATAGCAGATCAGAGTCTTTTGATGTGTTACTTCTGACGTTCAGAGCTTTTTCGTTCTGTAGTGTTCAGAGGCGTTCTTGCTTCCAGAATAATATTAATTTTGATATCTGAAACAAATAAACACTTGAACAAAATTAGAGTATATAAATTCTCTATACAAAATTTCATTAATGTTATCATCAAAACAATGAGATATATTAAACACCAATCTGTGTTCTAACAATTACATCAAAATAACCATTGTCATTACATAAAAAAACCATTGTCATTCCATTAAAATGACCATTGTCATTATATCAAAATAACCATTACAACAAAATAACTATTGTCATAACAGACCATTACAGCAGGATAACCAACGTCAAAACATGAAACAGACTACTGTCATAACAGGTTGAGGTGCAAAACGACTATTGTTGAGATAGTTGTGTAGGCTGAGGTGCTTGTGATGAGCTTTCAACTTCCAATGCATTTGTCTCTGTACTATTCTTCTTCTTGTTAGTTCCACCATTTCCTTCTTGTTATTTCCACCCTCTGCATTCTTATTATTTCCACCCTTTCCTTCTTGTTATTTCCACCCTTTCCTTCTTGTTATTTCCACCCTCTGCATTCTTGTTATTTCCAACTTCTGATGCATTTCCACCCTTTTCTTTCTTTTTATTTCCACCTTTTGGGATAGCCCTATCAGCAACCCTCTTTCCTTTACAACTTCTCTTACTGTGACCCATTGCTTCACACTTATGGTAAGTAATAGTTGACAACTTCCTTTCTAGACTCATGATTGACTTTGTTGCGCATCTTTTTAGGGTGACCAATTGCTCTTCTCATCACTGGTAGGTTGGTTGCTACTTGGTCATCAAGAGGCCACAATTGTGGCCCATTAGTAAGGAAGATTATGTGTGAGTATGTCATTTTGAAAGTAGCATTCCTGCAAAAACAAACATAATAATCAATACATACTTTATGCATATAATGGCAACTATCAATACACATGTTATGACACAAACCTATAATATTATAAGACATATTCTTCTGGTTGTTTCTTGTTTTTCCATATGCAAGTTATGGCATGACAACATGGGACTCTAGTTAAATCCCAATTTTTACAAGCACGTGTCTCTTGTTTTAGATTAACAACATATGTTTCGTCTCAATTTGTCACACCATAGATGGCCAAATCATCATCACCATGCCATGTAGGTGTACAATTTTCAACAACCTTCTTGTTCTTTTCAAGCACCAACTGTATTCTAGGTCAAAAAAATGCTTATTCCTTTTTAACATGGTTATGATATGTTTATTTCTATACTCTAGAATTGGCCTGTTAAAAGCCTGACACATGTTATTTACCTATAGGTCACATTTAGAATAAGTCCTGAAATGAGACCTACTCCAGTGTTGTGCAGGAATATCTTTCATTCCCTTCTGTTGCAGTGAGAATAGGATATCAAATTATTGGTTAATTTGAATCACATCTTTAGTTCACAACCGGTCTTTCATTTATCTGAAGGAAAGGTTAAAGAAAGCAAAAACCTATCTTGCATCGTAAACACAATGCGGGGAGAGATTTGGGTTCGGGGGTTGGTTAAGCTTAGGAAAGGTATTAGCACCCTAAACTTCTGTAGTACTCTACAGGAACCTCTTGTTTTAATGTTGCTATTTTTCTATAATTATCTGCTTAAGGGTATATGCTAAGGGTTAGAAGGTGAAAAGAAATACCTAAAGGTTAGTCCTAAGTTTACTCGCCAAGATTCGCATCTTGTGCCTACGTATCTTGGGTAGGGGATGGAATCAGAGTAATCGTAGTTCCCCTCAAAAGGGAGGAATTGAAACTTCTTGACTATGGTCAAGGTTTCATGGGGATGCAAATGTTCTTAAGGAAGCGCTTGCGTGGAGTGCAGCGACTCCTATCTCTACATTGAAGTTGAATTGAATTGAAAAGGGTAAGATAGGTATTCCGCGGCGGGAAACGTAATATGGAATGCGACGACTCCTTATCCTAATGCTAGGGTAAAAGGGAAAACTTGTGCACGGTGGGACGCCTAAGTAATTAGGGTTTGAAAGGTGAAAGAGTCAAAGGTTAAGGGCTATTGACGCGGCGGTCAAACGGCTAGACCTATCCTTCCGAGGGGAATTACAGTAAATAATGCAATGAAAAAAATAATTGGTGACGATATCAAAATAATATGAAACAGAATAATAAGGGTATAAGAAGCGAAGATGTCCTCGCATAATTTACAACCATGAAAAATAAATACAAAAACTAAAAGATTAGTAACCAGGGACAAATGAGAGCCAATGAAAGTCAGATGGCAATTACCGGAAATGCTGAGAATTTTTATTTTAGAATTTTCAGTTTAAGGTTCAACTAGAAATTAAAAGTGAAAAATTAGAAATTTAGAAAATACATTTAAGAAAAAGTTTTAACATTAATTGAAAATTAATCTTAATTTCAATGTTTTTAGAAAATGTTGGTAATTATTTTAAAATTTTTAGTTTTAAAGTTAATTCTTATTAATAGGTTAGGTTTAATTTAAAAAAAAAATTAGTTTTAAAAAAGTGAAATTTTATTAATTGGAGTTTCAGTTTAATTTTCTAACAACTTTAATTTTTCTAAAAATGTTTATTATTAATTTTTATTTTAATTAATGTAGAAAATAAAAAAAATAATAAACTCAAAATAAAACAGAAAATATAACTAAAATTCAAAACGGGTCGGGTTGGCCATCAACCCAGACCCGACCCGATCCATCTAATATAAAGAAAGGGGGCCTAAAAAATTTAGGGTTTGAAGACCCCTTTTCTCTTCTTTCCGGGACGACAACTAATTCCCCTCTCATGGGGTTCTGTTGCATTTTTTCGTTCTCTTCCTCTCTGTAGCTTTGGTTCGTAGCTTTTCTTCTTCTTCCTCTTCGTATCTTTGGTGCTTCTTCTTCGTAGTTGGGCATCCATTTCCCACGTATGTCTTTGTGAACTGGCAGGATCTTCTTGAGTACAAGTTCTCCTTGATGGAACTCACGGATTCATACTTTCTTATCAAAGACTCTCTTCTCCGATTTTGATATAATTGACCGTGGCACATGGCTGTCAAGCACTTCTCATCAATTAGATTCGGCTGGTCAAATCTATCTTGAACCCAATCGGCTTCATCAAGCTTGGCTTCCATCAACACCCTTAAGGAAGGTAGCTCCACTTCGATGGGAAGGACAGTGTCCATTCCGTATACCAATGAGAAAGGGGTTGCCCTTGTTGAAGTGTGTACTGAAGTTCTGTATTCGTTCAAGGCAAATGGTAACATTTCATGCCAATCTTTGTAAGTCTTGACCATCTTTTGCAGGATTTTCTTGATATTTTTGTTCGCAGCTTCAACAACTCCGTTCATCTTAGGAAGGTACGGAGAAGAATTGTGATGTGCAATCTTGAAGCTGTCACACAACTCTTTCATAGTCTTGTAGTTCAAATTGGTACCGTTGTCTGTTATGATCTGACTTGGGATTCCATAACGGCAGATAATTTCTTTCTTGATGAAGCGGGCAACAACTCACTTGGTCACATTGGTGTAGGAAGCAACTTCTACCCATTTGGTGAAATAGTCAATAGCAACTAGAATGAATCGGTGACCTTTGGAAGCTTTCGGCTCAATTGCCCCAATCATGTCAATGCCCCATAGTGAGAAAAGCCACGGTGAAGTTAAAACGTTCAACGGTGCAGGCGGTACATGCATCTTGTCAGCATAGATTTAGCACTTGTGACATTTCCTGGCATATTGGATGCAGTCAGATTCCATGGTTAACCAATAATATCCAGCCCTCAAGATCTTCTTAGACATAGCATACCCGTTGGCATGAGTTCCGAAGGTTCCTTCATGAATCTCTTGAAGTAACATGGATGCTTCACATCTGTCAACACATCTAAGTAGGACCATGTCGTAATTTCTTTTGTATAGCACATCATTGCTGATGAAGAACCTGGATGCCAGTCTTCTCAAAGTCTTCTTGTCAAGATTGGTAGCATCAGCTGGATACTCTTGCTTGAGAAGATAATTCTTAATGTCATGAAATCAAGGCTTTTCATCAGTTTCATCTTCTTCAACCACCTGATAGTAGGCTGGCTCGATCTTGCGTTCAATGCAAATGAGTGGTGCTTCATTAACCAGTTTGACTTTCCACATTGATGCTAACATGGGTAAAGTATCGGCAATATGATTCTCAGATCTCGGAACATGTTTGAACTCGATCTCATCAAAATATTCCATCATTTCAACGATATAGGCTCTATAAGGGATTAACTTCTCATGTTTGGTCTCATATTCACCTTTCACTTGATATATAACCAAAGCTGAATTTCCACTCACTTGGAGAAGTTTGATTCGGAGGTCAATAGCTGCTTCGAGGCCAAGAATGCACGCCTCATATTCGGCGATATTGTTCGTGAATTCAAAGTCTAACCTTGCGGTGAATAGGGTATAGCCACCTTTTGGATTCATCAGAACGGTGCCTATGCCATGCCCACTGTAATTAGAGGAACCATCAAACATCATCTTCCACCAGAGACCTGGTGTAACACCCCACTTTCCCAAATTAAAATGAAATACGATTAAATCAAATAAATATCAGAGTTTCCCTTCCAAAGATGAGATATCACATTCACAAAATTTCAACAAAACATTTCATTAGATGGTTTTCAAAATATACAGCGGAAACAATCATTAATACATCACTCTGGGCCATCCGCCAATTTACATAAAATATTCATTAAGATAATTCATCAAAATAAGATACACCACAGGAATACAACAAATTCAATCATAATAAGAGTAAATGCCCATGTCCCGTGTTACGTATCAGAGCATCCTAAGACTCGACCTGCACACCACTATCCAAGCTAGCTATGCACCTGGATTATCTGTACTTCCGAAGAAGCACAAACCACAACAACAACAAAGGGGTGAGAAAACATGATCAAAATTATCGGTAATAAAATACATGAATTAAAGGTAGTAAATAAACAAATCATCACCCCACCAACATCAAACACGACCTACTGTCCAATCATCAACACAACATACAATTATGCAAGGATGCAACTCAACACCATGCATACGGTACCGACTCATTGGTTCATTCAATCGAACCCCGAAATAGATCACTTACGCTCCTCTTGAGATATGATCTATCCCCACCATCCTCCACAAAGGAGTATGGGTGAATCACTTATGCTCCTCTTGAGACATGATTCAACTCCGCAATTCTCCACAAAGGATACGGATGGATCACTTACGCTCCTCCTGAGACATGATCCATCCTACCATTCTCGACAAAGGAGTACGGGTGAATCACTTACGCTCCTCCTGCGACATGATTCAACCTTACCACTCTCCACAAAGGCGTACGGATGGATCACTTACGCTCCTCCTGAGACATGATCCATCCCACCAAGACACCATGATATGCACAACACCAAATGCACAACACACAAACATCAAGCACACTAAGTGCACACGATCCTACTAATCACATCACCATACATCATATATACACATATGTATACACACCAATCAATTATGTCAATCAAATTAAATGATAGGGAAATTTACATTGAACACCGAGTACATACGATCCTTCCGATCACCTCACTATGCATCATATACATATTACATATATATGTCTTACCCACCAATTAATTATGTCAATTAAATTCTATAATTCATAATTTCACCTTTCAACTCCAGGTATACACTCCTCACCACTAAACACCATCTCTCTACCTATCACAACCCAAGGAATCCCACAAAATGAATCACAGAGCAAAACTGCACAAAATCACGTTTTTGTCACGCTCGCTGGCTTACTCGCCCAGTGAGGCCTCAGCGAACGCTCGCTGCCTCATTCGCCTAGCGAACCTGGTAGCGAAGGCAGACAGTGGCTACTGGAAGTACTCGCTACCCAACTCGCCTAGCGAGTTCCTAGCGAATGCTCGCTAATAGCTCGCTCAGCAAAGGTGCTGGCGAACGTCTACGATTTCACAAAATCCTCATTGTTCAGTAATTCATCAGAAGCTCAAAAATCGTCTGATTCTCACCAAACCAGTCCCAGTAGTCTTAGCCTAACATTCTACGACTAATCTACATGACTTATTCCAGATTTTACCTGATAAAACATCAACTCTACCGATTAAATCATTTTCGGCCCAAAACGGTAAACTACTCAGAATTACCCAAACCACCCAAACAATCCTTATACAATCACATGCAAGGAGTTCACCATGACAGAAATGAACAGAAACACAACAACATACTAATCATAATCATCAAATCCCTATGGGGTTAAGGAATCCCCAACTACCCAATTCATGCAATTACCAATCCCAATCCGTTTCTCCCCCCTTACCTCGATTACTCGCTTCGATCGTTGAAGAATTCCTACGAATCTGATTGCTCTTCCTTGTTTCTCTTCCTTCCTTGTTCTTCCTCTTCAATCTTTCTCCCCACTATTCTTTATCGTGTTCTTTCTTTTCTTCTTTCCCAAAACTCACTAATACCCCCTTATAACTCTTATTCCTTATTTCTTTTATTCCAATAATAATTCTAATAATATTAATACCAATAATAATAATAATGATAATAATAATAATAATATTATTACTATCAATCATCAAATTATTATCATTATCAATTATATTATTTTAATATTAAAGTTTATAGTTTCTTAAATAATCTCTACAAAAGACACGCCAAAATAAAATAACACCGGAAAGATTAAATAATTAAAATGGGTGTTACAACTCTCCCCCACTTTAATTATTTTCGTCCTCGAAAATTACCTGATGGAAACAATTCCGAATACGCTTCCCGCATCCTACTTTCCAATTCCCAGGTCACACTGCCTCCTGCAGCACCTCCCCAAGCCACTTTCACCAAAGATATCTCCTTCCCTCGGAGTTGCTTCATCTTACGATCCTCGATCCTCAACGGCATCGTCTCAACAGTAAGATTCTCCTTGACTTGAACTTCGTCTCTCTGAATCACATGAGATGGATCTGCGACATACCTTCGAAGGAATACGTCATGCAAGTTCGACAGTTCAGGCGGCAACGCCACCCTATAAGCTACAACACCAACTCTCTGCAAAATCTGATACGACCCAATAAACTTAGGATCCAACTTCTTGGACTTCAACGCACGACCCACACCAGTCACTGGGTTAACTCTTAGGAACACGTGATCTCCTTCACTGAATTCCAGCTCTTTCCTCCGGTTATCATGATAACTTTTTTGCCTACTCTGAGACGCTTTCATTTTCTCACGAATCATCTGAATTATCTCAGTAGTCTGCTGCATAATTTCCGGTCCCAATACTACATTCTCACCCGTCTCATACCAACACAGAGGAGTTCTGCATCTTCTACCATATAAAGCTTCAAACGGTGCCATTCCGATACTAGAATGGTAATTTTTGTTGTACATGAACTCGATCAACGGTAAATGAGTCTCCCACGCACCACCCTTTTCCAACACACAAGTCCTTAGCAAATCCTCCAGCGACTGAATAGTCCTCTCTGACTGACCATCAGTTTGCGGATGATAAGCTAAGCTCAACTTTAACTTAGTACCCAAAGCTTCCTGTAAACTCTTCCAAAACTCTAAATTAAACCTCAGATCTCTATCCGACACGATACTTAACGGAACACCATGAAGCTTCACTATTACTCGAATATAAATCTCTGCTAGCTTCTCCAACGGAAAACTGATATTAATCGGTACAAATTGTGCAGACTTCGTAAGTCGATCCACAATTACCCAAATAGCATCAAATCCTCTCACCGTATTCGAAAAACCTGCAAAAAATCCATGGTTATACAATCCCATTTCCAAACCGGAACTTCCAACTGTTGCATCAATCCAGAAGGTCTCTGATGTTCCACCTTCGATTTCTGACATGTCAAACAGGCATAAACAAATTGAGCTAATCTCTTTTCATACCAGATCACCAAAATATTTTCCTTAAATCGTGGTACATCTTCGTAGCTCCCGGATGGATACTCAAACTACTACGATGTCCTTCACTCAAAATTGA
The DNA here is from genome assembly GCA_963859935.3 of Lathyrus sativus. Taxonomy (NCBI): domain Eukaryota; kingdom Viridiplantae; phylum Streptophyta; class Magnoliopsida; order Fabales; family Fabaceae; genus Lathyrus; species Lathyrus sativus. Next base: position 236,242,147 of record OZ012741.1, read on the forward strand.
CCTCTTCAGTTCTTCATTATCCGGCACACAAATCCTGCATCTGAATCTCAACACACCTATGCTATCCAACTTAAAATCACTATTGGAGTCACTTCCTACTCCAGGCATCAAATCCACTAACTTCATATCTAGCTTTTGGTTCTCTTTAATCATATCCAAGAAATCGTTATTCACTTGCAACTTTCCCAACTTCAAACCACTTGCCGTAATTTCACAAACCATGCTCAAATATCTGAACTGCTTAATTAGCTCCATTTCTTTTACCATCAAAGCCGACATATGAATTGTTTTTCTGCTCAGAGCATCGGCCACTACATTCGCCTTTCCTAGATGATAACTCAAACTGAAATCATAATCCTTCAAGAATTCTAACCATCTTCTCTATCTCATATTTAACTCTTTCTAATCGAACAGATATTTCAGACTCTTATGGTCACTGAACACCTCAAATCTTGAACCATACAAATAGTGCCTCCAGATCTTTAACACGAAAACTACCGCAGCCAATTCAAGGTCATGGGTAGGATAATTCCTTTTATGCACTCTCAATTGTCGCTAAGCATATGCCACTACCTTACCATTCTGCATAAGAACCCCGCCTAACCCCATCTTAGACGCATCACATTACACCACGAAAGGTTCACTCAGATTAGGCAATATTAACACCGGTGCCGTAGTCAATCTCTTTTTCAGTTCCTCAAAGCTTTCTTCACAAGCAGCATCCCACACAAAAACTTGATCCTTCCGCGTTAACTGGGTCATTGGCAATGGCAAGCTAGAAAGCCCCTCAATAAACCTCCGGTAATAACCTGCCAAACCCAAAAAGCTTCTAATTTCCGTCGCTGTCTTCGGTGATTCCCACTGCAGCACTGCACTCACTTTCGATGGGTCTACTGCTACACAGTCACCAGATATCACATGCCCTAAGAAACTCACAGTCTTCATCCAGAACTCACACTTCAATAGTTTAGCAAACAACTTATTATCTTTCAGCACTTGCAAAGCAATTCTCAAATGTTCTGCATGCTCTTCTTCAGACTTAGAATAAATCAGTATATCATCAATAAACACAACAATAAACTGATCCAGATAAGAATGGAATATTTGGTTCATATACTCCATAAACACTCCTGGCGCATTAGACACTCCAAAAGGCATTATTGTATATTTGTAATGTCCATAACGGGTTCTAAATGCCGTTTTCTGGATATCACCTTCTTTCACTCTGATCTGATGGTAACCCGACCTCAAATCAATTTTACTGAACACACGAGCTCCCACCAACTGATCCATCAAATCATCAATCCTTGGAAGAGGATATTTATTCTTGACGGTAATCGATGCACAAACGCATACTACCATCCTTCTTCTTTACCAATAGCACTGAAGCTCCCCACGGTGACACACTCGATCGGATAAACTTCCTATCCAATACTTCTACAATCTAAGATTTCAATTCAGCCAATTCCACTGCCGACATCCTGTACGACACCATAGATATAGGTCTTGTACCAGGAACAAGATCAATGCTAAATTCAATTTCTCTTGTCAGAGGTAATTCTGTAATATCATCAGGGAACACTTCGGGAAATTCATTCACCACCGCCAACTCTCTCATCGATGCCTTGCTGTCAAAAAACAATGATGCAAATAAAGCAAACATTTTAGCTTCGTCCTCTAACAAGGTCCTCAATTCCTTATTAGACAAGGAATCCGCCAATGCTTCCTCTTCTGGGGTAAGGAACAACAACACCTTCCGAAAACAATCGATGTAGACTCGGTTGAACTCCAACCAGTTCATACCCAGAATAACATCCAGCTTACCAAGTGGCAGACAAATCAGATCCACTCCAAAATTCCTACCAAAAATAGTCAGTGGACACTTCAAACACACCAAAGAAGTAGTCACTGAACCAATAGAGGGAGTTTCAATAGTCACCCCATGCTCAAGAGTAGATGACACCAATCCTAATCTCTTCACACAATCAACAGAAATGAACGAGTGGGTTGCACCCATATCAATCATAGCAGTCAAAGGAACATTATTGATAAAACAAGTACCTTTGATATAACACTCCTCGCCGGCATATTGGGTTCCTACTACAGCAAATACTTTACCACTAGCCTGAGGCACCTGAGACTTATTCGGCTTCTCGCAGTGTGTACTGATATGACCCTTCTTGTAACACCCCAAATCTAAACTTGCAGATAACAAGAAAAACAACAATTCATATAGCAAACGAAGCGCAGCAGCGCAAACATTGACTGCATGACGGTCGTCATGAGCCTGTGACGATCATCACACGGGCAAAATCCCTCGTATCAGAGATGTTACACTTCAACCTGACAGACAACAATCATTATGCAACAACTTGCAAATATCATACGTAGCACGGAATTGGACGAACAATCACCAATGTATTACTTAACCATTTAATCATAAAACAACTCGTTATTACTTCCGGTGGAAGTTCGATGAAATATACAACATGTTCTCTTAAAACAATTTAATAAAAACATCGTAACACGTTCAATCAACAATAACATCGACTAAAATAATAACAGCAATCGTCCATCCCCCCAAGAGTGCTACGTATCAGAGCGACCAACGACACCTTAACGGGAACTATGCTCTATTCCTGACTACCTGCAAATTACCACCAGAGGAGGTAACATACAACGGAAAAGGGTGAGATATCAATAATATAACATAGAGCATGATAGAAAACATGTCGGAACTCATTACATCATTATAGGTTTCGAAATCATAAACATCATCGACAACAACTGCGAGTAATCCATATCTCACATAAACAACATTAACATACAACTAGCGTAATTATGCGACTTCATGCGACTCAACAATGCGACTCAACTGTGCACATGCATGTGGTACCATTTTGGGAGACAACTCTCCACAACTCGGGACAGAGCCAACACCCCGAACCCATCTAGGAGCCAACACTCTAAAACTCAGGACAGGGCCAACACCCCGAACCCATCTAGGAGCCAACACTCCGAATAACGCCAATACAGGTACAACCGTCGCCAATCCAGGCCAAATACTATGCCATGAAATGCATCTATTATGGACTACAACACAACCATAGCAACCGTATAACAAGGCATTACGCCTACAACCAGAATGTCCATAACAGAGCATCATAACACCATACCACTCATACAACCATCACTTTCTACCCGTTCACATACGGGAGCAATAACAACATAATTTCAACATTTACGACTGTTCATGTAAAGGAACATTACAACGTCGTACCAACAAATAGGAACTCAAAGTGTTCATACAAAACGGCTATTCCTGTACAGGTATAACATCAACATCAGTTCCACAATTAAGGATTCAACATCTTATCGTAATAACAACATTATGGCATTTTCTCACATAATTAATTACAAATCAATCACAACCAGGTAACTGTCCTTTTTGGCCCATTAGGGAAAACCATTAGAGCGTTGTACGAATAACCGTATAGCATATTCTTTCTACGTATTTGCCCATAAGGAAAACCATAGAGCATCGCACTGATAACTACATAACACATTCATTCCTACATAGAAATCTTGTCCCATTAGGGAAACCTTTTCCTTAACATTTATCGATTAACAAAAACTATACCTATGACTCGATTCCCCACATGAATTCGATCATACCCATGGTTATAGAATTGAACCCCACCCTTTCCTTAGAATTGAGGTCAATTCCACGCTCTCCGGTTCCGCTTCCGCTCTACGGTGACTTTTCTGCAGAAATCCTCCAAATTCGCCGGTGGTTGATTCTTTGCTCTCAACTTTCCTCAATGCGTAACTTCTCTTTTCAGTCTTTCTTTTCCCCAATTGGTGTAATTGAGGGTAAAAGAGTCTATGGGAATGTATTTTTGCTACCCACTCTCAGCCACATTCAAATTCTACATTTAACTGAATTTCGTTACTATGACGGTCGTGGCAAGTCCATGACGAGCGTCACGGTCGTGACGGTCGTGGCAAGTCCATGACGGTCATCATATCAGAAGAATTAAATTTTTTTCAATTTTTTTCTAGATAGAGCATCTCTTTAGCTTTCCAACGCTTTGAACGGGGGTCAAATCCGACTTACGGATCAAGAGATATGATTTTTCGAAGTTTCCTAAAACTGCTACGGAATTTTACACTTTTTCCCGACAATTCGACCGATTCAATTCCTTCCTTCGATCCAAACACATACTCAACTACGACTACGACGCAACGAGACATAGCAAAGTCATAATTGTATTTAATCAAAATAAATTGGGCGTTACAACTCTCCTCTACTTACAAGAATTTCGTCCTCGAAATTACCTTAATCAAACAGCTCGGGATAAGACTCCCGCATCTTGCTTTCTAGTTCCCACGTCAAGCTTTCGCCAGCAGCTCCCAACCAGACCACTTTCACCAAAACAATCTCTTTACCTCGTAACGTCTTCACCTCCCGATCATCAATTCTCACAGGCTTCGTCTCCACGGTAAGATTCTCACGTACTTGCACATCGTCCATGGGAATGACATGCGACGGATCTGAAATATACTTGCGGAGCTGTGACACATGAAATACATCGTGTAGATTCGACAAATTTGGCGGCAACGCCACTTGATATGCCACCTTTCCAACTCTGTCCAATATCTGATACGGACCAATGAAACGAGGAGTAAGCTTCTTAGATTTCAAAGCTCTACCAACACCGGTCACAGGCGTGACTCTCAAAAATACATGATCTCCAGCTTCAAATTCTAAATCCTTCATGCGCTTATCATGATAACTTTTCTGCCTACTCTGTGAAGCTTTCATCTTTTCTCGAATTAACTTCACCTTCTCGGTAGTCTCTTGAACAATCTCCGGTCCGAGTACCACACTCTCTCCCGATTCATACCAACACAACGGAGTCCTACACCGCCGACCATACAAAGCTTCGAATGGTGCCATTCCGATACTAGAGTGATAATTGTTATTATAAGTAAACTCTATCAAAGGAAGGTATGTATCCCACGAACCACCTTCCTCAAGTACACATGCTCTCAGCAAATCTTCTAAAGACTGAATAGTTCGTTCAGTCTGACCATCTGTTTGAGGATGGTATGCTGAACTCAACCTCAACTTAGAACCCAAAGCCCCTTGCAGACTCTTCCAAAACTCAGAAGTAAACTGCGGGTCTCTATCCGACACAATACACAACGGAACACCATGCAACTTAACAACCACTCTAACATAAATCTCTGCCAACTTCGATACTGGAAAAGTGATGTTAATAGGAATAAAGTGAGCTGACTTTGTAAGCCTATCAACAATCACCCAAATAGAATCACATCCTCTCAAAGTGTTTGGCAAACCCGTTACAAAGTCCATTGAAATGCTGTCCCATTTCCATTCTGGAATTTCTAACGGTTGCATCAACCCAGCAGGTTTCTGATGCTCAACTTTCGACTTCTGACAAGTCAAACATGCATACACAAAACGTGCTACATCACGCTTCATACCAGGCCACCAAAACAGATTCTTCAAATCATTATACATTTTCGTCGCTCCTGGATGAATACTCAACTTACTTCTGTGACTCTCTTCCAGAATTGCTTTCTTCATATCTGCATTATTAGGAATGCAAATACGACCACAAAATCTCAACACTCCTTACGCATCCAACTGATAATCATTATCTTTCGCATGTTCTACTCCAGGCATTAAATCCACCAACTTCACATCTAATTTCTGAGCTTCTCCAATGTTGTCCAGAAAATCATTATTAATCTTTAACATGCCCAACTTTACACTCTTCGGTGTTACTTCACAAACTAAACTCAGATCTCTGAATTGCTCAATCAACTCTAATTCTTTAGCCATCATTGCTGACATATGCAAAGTCTTGTGGCTTAAGGTATCAGCTACAACATTAGCTTTTCCCGGATGGTAATGTAACCCAAAATCATAATCCTTTAACAACTCTAGCCACCTTTGTTGCCTCATGTTCAACTCTTTTTGGTCAAACAAGTATTTCAAACTCTTATGGTCGCTGAACACTTCAAATCTCGAGCCATACAGATAATGTCTCCAAATCTTCAGCACAAAAACAACGGCAGCAAGTTCTAAATCGTGCGTGGGATAATTCTTCTCATGGATTCTCAACTATCTTGAGGCATATGCAAGTACTTTATTATTCTGCATGAGTACTCTTCCTAAACCAAACTTAGAAGCATCACAGTATACAACAAACGGTTCTTCTGCGTTAGGTAGGATCAACACCGGAGCAAACATCAGCCTTTTCTTTAACTCCGTAAAACCTACTTCGCATTGAGCATCCCATACAAAAGTCTTCCCTTTACAAGTCAGCTTAGTTAACGAAAGGGCCAACTTAGAAAAACCTTCAATAAACCTTCTATAATAACCAGCAAGTCCCAAAAAGCTTCTAATCTCCGTTGCCGACTTCAGAGTTTCCCATTTCAACACAACATCAACCTTAGATGGATCTACGGCAATTCCATCACCTGATATAACATGACCCAAAAAGCTAACTTCCTCCAACCAAAAGTCACATTTCGACAGTTTCGCAAACAACTTCCTTTCTTTCAACACTTACAACACTAATCTCAAGTGCTCAACATGTTCCTCCTTCGACTTCGAATAAATTAGGATATCATCAATGAATACTACCACGAACCGATCCAAATACTCATGGAAGATACGGTTCATGTATTCCATGAAAACTCCCGGCGCATTAGTAACGTCAAAAGGCATTACCGTAAACTCATAGTGTCCATACCTGGTTCTGAACGCAGTTTTATGAACATCGTCATCTTTTACCTTAATCTGGTGATACCCCGACCTCAAATCAATTTTACTAAACACTCGCGCTCCAACCAATTGATCCATCAAGTCATCAATTCTCGGAAGCGGGTATTTGTTCTTAATCGTAACTTTGTTCAGTTGTCGGTAGTCAATACACAACCTCATACTGCCATCCTTCTTCTTCACTAACAATACCGGAGCTCCCCACGGTGATACACTTTGTCTAACGAACTTCTTCTCAAGTAAGTCTTCCAGCTGTTTCTTCAACTCTGCCAATTCAGATGCAGACATCCTGTACAGTGCCATAGACACAGGTCTGGTACCGGGTACAAGATCAATAGAAAATTCAATTTCCCGTTCCGGAGGAACTTCAGGAATTTCATCTAGAAACACCTCAGGGAAATCACAAACAACTTCCAATTCATCGATTATCGATTGATTCTCAATGGATAATGATGCCACCAATGCAAACACCTGAGCATCTTCTAGCAATATCTGTTTCATCTGTTTGGTAGTTACCCAACACGCTCCCTCCTCCTCAGGAATAGAGAATATCACCGACTTATCAAAGCAATTAATATGAACACAGTTATACTCTAACCAGTTCATACACAAAATTATGTCTATCCCACTTAGTGGCAAACAGACTAAGTCAACCAGGAAATCTCTATCAAACATCGACAGAGGACATTTCAAACACACAAGAGACGTAGTTACCGATCCCTTAGCTGGGGTCTCAACTACCATCTCTCCACTCATGTGTGACAACATAAGACCCAAACGTTCAACACAATCTACAGCAATAAAGCAATGAGACGCACCAGTGTCAATAATAGCAAGTAAAGGACTACCATTAATGAAACAAGTACCTTCAATCAATTTTTCATCACTGGATGTCTGAGTCCCAGATAGCGCGAACACTCTTCTGCCATTCTGTTCCTTCTTAGGCTTCTGACACTTGTCTCACAGGTGTCCCTCTTCACCGCAGTTGAAACAAACCATTCCTTTGCGTTTGCACTCACCAACAGCGTGTCCCAACTCTCTGCAACTGTAACATTTCAATGATCCAGAAATACATACATTACTCTTGTGACATGGCTTTCCGCACTTATAGCAAACAATACCAGCAGGAGCATCTCCCCTACTAGCTTTCCGGTCGTCAGCTGCTTTCTGTTTCCCTTTGCCAGCTGGAGGATCATAAGGCTTACCACGACTCTGCTGTGATTTGCCTCTCCTCTCACTCACCAACTTGTAATGAGCATTACTATCCTCTTCATAAATCCTACAGCTTTCAACCAATGAATCAAAGACACAGATCTTCTGATACCCGATTGCTTTCTTGATTTCATATTTCAATCCATTCTCAAACTTGATACATTTAGAGAATTCAGCAGTCTCTGCGCTGTAGTGCGGGTAAAACCTAGCCAACTCCTTGAACTTCGCCGCATACTCAATAACAGATCTGTCTCCTTGCTTCAGTTCAAGGAATTCAATCTCTTTCTTACCACGGACATCTTCCGGGTAATACTTCTTCAGAAATTCCCTACGGAATACGGTCCAAGTAACTTCTTCACCTGCAGCTTCCAACACTGGACGGGTCTCTAGCCACCAGTCATCAGCTTTGACTCCTAGCATATGAGTCCCATAACAGACCTTCTGTGCTGGAGTACAATCCATCACACGAAAGATTCTCTCCATTTCCTTTAACCACTCCAATGCACCATCAGGATCATGCTTACCCTTGAAGGTGGGCGGATTCTCCCGTTGAAACGTTGCCAAACTGCAAGACCCAGCATCTCCGGCAGGATTCGGCTGATGTTTCATAGCATTAGCTAAAGCTTGCAGGGCAGCAGCAAATTCGCATCATTCCTCTCAGCCATTTCACTTAAGCTGCAACAACCAACAGTCAGATTTCATAAATAACGAGATTCTAGTGTTAGGCACGACAACTGACTCGACGACACTAGACAACTTGGCCGGACGGACGGACCTGCTATGATACCACTAATGTAACACCCCAAATTTAAACTTGTGGATAACAGGAAAAACAACAATTCATATAGCAAACGAAGCGCAGCAGCGCAAACATTGACTGGATGACGGTTGTCATGAGCCTGTGACGGTCGTCACACGGGCAAAATCCCTCGTATCAGTGATGTTACACTTCAACCTGACAGACAACAATCATTATGAAACAACTTGCAAATATCATACGTAGCACGGAATTGGACGAACAATCACCAATGTATTACTTAACCATTTAATCATAAAACAACTCGTCATTACTTCCGGTGGAAGTTCGATGAAATATACAACATGTTCTCTTAAAACAATTTAATAAAAATATCGTAACACGTTCAATCAACAATAACATCGACTAAAATAATAACAACAATCGTCCATCCCCCCAAGAGTGCTACGTATCAGAGCGACCAACGACACCTTAACGGGAACTACGCTTTATTCCTGACTACCTGCAAATTACCACCAGAGGAGGTAACATACAACGGAAAAGGGTGAGATATCAATAATATAACATAGAGCATGATAGAAAACATGCCGGAACTCATCACAACATTATAGGTTTCGAAATCATAAACATCATCGACAACAACTGCGAGTAATCCATATCTCACATAAACAACATTAACATACAACTAGCGTAATTATGCGACTTCATGCGACTCAACAATGCGACTCAACTGTGCACATGCATGTGGTACCATTTTGGGAGCCAACACTCCAAAACTCGGGACAGGGCCAACACCCCGAACCCATCTAGGAGCCAACACTCCAAATAACGCCAATACATGCACAACCGTCGCCAATTCAGGCCAAATGCTATGCCATAAAATGCATCTATTATGGACTACAACACAACCATAGCAACCGTATAACAAGGCATTACGCCTACAACCAGAATGTCCATAACAGAGCATCATAACATCATACCACTCATACAACCATCACTTTCTATCCGTTAACATACGGGAGCAATAACAACATAATTTCAACATTTACGACTGTTCATGTAAAGGAACATTACAACGTCGTACCAACAAATAGGAACTCAAAGTGTTCATACAAAACGGCTATTCCTATACAGGTATAACATCAACATCAGTTCCACAATTAAGGATTCAACATCTTATCGTAATAACAATATTACAGCATTTTCTCACATAATTAATTACAAATCAATCACAACCAGGTAACTGTCCTTTTTGGCCCATTAGGGAAAACCATTAGAGCGTTGTACGAATAACCGTATAGCATATTCGTTCTACATATTTTCCCATAAGGAAATCCTTAGAGCATCGCACTAATAACTACATAACACATTCATTCCTACATAGAAATCTTGTCCCATTAGGGAAACCTTTTCGTTAACATTTATCGATTAACGAAAACTATACCTATGACTCGATTCCCCACATGAATTCAATCATACCCACGGTTATAGAATTGAACCCCACCCTTACCTTAGAATTGAGATCAATTCCATGCTCTCCGGTTCCGCTTCCGCTCTATGGTGACTTTTCTGCAGGAATCCTCCAAATTCGCCGGTGGTTGATTCTTTGCTCTCAACTTTCCTCAATGCGTAACTTCTCTTTTCAGTCTTTCTTTTCCCCAATTGGTGTAATTGAGGGTAAAAGGGTCTACGAGAATGTATTTTTTCTACCCACTCTCAGCCACGTTCAAATTCTACATTTAACCGAATTTCGTTACTATGACGATCGTGGCAAGTCCATGACGAGCGTCACGGTCGTGACGATCGTGGCAAGTCCATGAAGGTCATCATATCAGAATAATTAAATTTTTTTCAATTTTTTTCTTGATAGAACCTCCCTTTAGCTTTCCAACGCTTCGAACGGGGGTCAAATCCGACTTACGGATCAAGAGATATGATTTTTCGAAGTTTCTTAAAACTGCTACGAAATTTTACACTTTTTCCCGACAATTCGACCGATTCAATTTCTTCCTTCGATCCAAACACATACTCAACTACGACTACGATGCAACGAGACATAGCAAAGTCATAATTGAATTTAATCAAAATAAAACGGGCGTTACACTTCTCACCACAGTTATAACAGGTAGGGATAGCAGCCCTACAATCCGCCATCACATGGCCTGACTTACCACACTTGAAACACTTCTTCACCTCATCAGGACAATCATTATCACGATGCCCCACGTCACCACATCAGAAACATTTCAAACCAGCAGACGCTCTCCCTTCTCTGTGCTTCTTATCAGCAGCAGCCTTATGTTTTCCCTTATCAGCAGGAACACTATAAGGAGTACCACCAAATCTCTACTTACCCTTACGGTCATTTACAGCCTTATAGTGTGCAATCCTGGCCCGGTTGTCATTATCATAAATTCTGCTTCTGCTTACCAGCTCAGGATAATTCCTGATCTTTTGAAAAGCGATCCCCATCTTAATCTCCGGACGCAACCCGTTTTCAAACTTCAAACACTTTGAGGTCATCACCTCTTCAGTATTGTAATGAGGATAATATTGTACCAGCCCTTCAAATTTAGCAGCATACTCTGCTTCAGTCAGATTACCCTGCTTCAGCTCCAGAAACTCTATCTCTTTAGCACTTCGTATATCTTCCGGAAAATAATTTTCCAGAAAACCAATTCGAACCACATCCCAAGTAATTGCAGTTCATGTAGCCTCCAATCTTTGGCGACTGTTGTCCTACCAAGCCTCGACTTCACCTTCTAGCATGTGAGTACCGAATCTCACTTTTTGCTCATCATTACAACCCATTGTCCTGAAAATTTTCCGAATTGCCTTCATCCATTTCTATGCAGCTTCAGGATCCAAAATTCCCCCTTCAAACGTCAGTGGCTTGTTACTCTGAAACTGTGCCAAATCCCTGAATTGCGCACCCGCAGCTTGGTTCTGATTAGCAACCACCTGCGCCATCGCTTGCATAGCTGCAGCCAAAGCAACATCATTCCTTCCTGCCATACTGCTCAACCAAAACAACACTAGGTTAAAAGGTACACAACCTCTATCCTAAGGACAGACTCAACCACTACACTGGCCGGATGGGCCGACCTGCTCTGATACCAACTTGTAACACCCCACTTTCCCAAATTAAAATGAAATACGATTAAATAAAATAAATATCAGAGTTTACCTTCCAAAAGTGCGATATCAAATTCACAAAATTTCAACAAAACACTTCATTAGATGGTTTTCAAAATATACAGCGGAAACAATCATTAATACATCACTCTGGGCCATCCGCTAATTTACATAAAATATTCATTAAGAGAATTCATCAAAATAAGATACGCCACAGGAATACAAAAAATCCAATCATAATAAAAGTAAACGCCCAACTTCCGTGTTACGTATCAGAGCATCCTAAGACTCGACCCGCACACCACTATCTAAGCTAGCTATGCACCTGGATTATCTGTACTTCCGAAGAAGCACAAACCACAATAACAACAACAAAGGGGTGAGAAAACATGATGAAAATTATCGGTAATAAAATACATGAATAAAAGGCAGTAAATAAACAAATCATCACCCCACCAACATCAAACACGACCTACTGTCCAATCATCAACACAACATACAATAATGCAAGGATGCAACTCAACACCATGCATGCGGTACCGACTCATTGGTTCATTCAATCGAACCCCGGAATAGATCAGTTACGCTCCTACTAAGATATGATCTATCCCCACCATTCTCCATAAAGGAGTACGAGTGAATCACTTACTCTCCTCCTGAGACATGATTCAACTCTGCAATTCTCCAAAAAGGAGTACGGATGGATCACTTACGCTCCTCCTGAGACATGATCCATCCCACCATTCTCCACAAAGGAGTAAGGGTGAATCACTTACGCTCCTCCTGAGACATGATTCAACCCCACTACTCTCTACAAAGGAGTACGTATGAATCACTTACGCTCCTCCTGAGACATGATCCGTCCCACCAAGACACCATGATATGCACAACACCAAATGCATAACACACAAACATCAAGCACACTAAGTGCACACGATCCTACTGATCACATCACCATACATCATATATACACATATGTATACACACCAATCAATTATTTCAATCAAATTAAATGATAGGGAAAATTTACATTGAACACCGAGTACATACGATCCTTCCGATCACCTCACTATGCATCTTATACATATTACATATATATATGTCTTACCCACCAATTAATTATGTCAATTAAATTCTATAATTCATAATTTCACCTTTCAACTCTAGGTATACACTCCTCACCACTAAACACCATCTCTCTACCTATCACAACCCAAGGAATCCCACAAAACGAATCACAGAGCAAAACTGCACAAAATCACGTTTCTGTCACGCTCGCTGGCTTACTCGCCCAGCGAGGCCTCAGCGAACACTCGCTGCCTCATTCTCCTAGCGAACCTGCTAGCGAAGGCAGACAGTGGGAACTGGAAGTACTCGCTACCCAACTTGCCTAGCGAATTCTTTGCGAATGCTCGCTACTAGCTCGCTCAGCGAAGGTGCTGGCGAACGTCTGCGATTTCACAAAATCCTCACTGTTTAGTAATTCATCAGAAGCTCAAAAATCACCTGATTCTCACCAAACAAGTACCAATAGTCTTAGCTTAACATTCTATGACTAATCTACACGACTTATTCCAGATTTTACCTGATAAAACATCAACTCTACCGATTAAATCATTTTCGGCCCAAAACGGTAAACTACTCAGAATTACCCAAACCACCCAAACAATCCTTATACAATCACATGCAAGGAGTTCACCATGACAGAAATGAACAGAAACACAACAACATACTAATCATAATCATCAAATCCCTATGGGATTAAGGAATCCCCAACTACCTAATTCATGCAATTACCAATCCCAATCCATTTCTCCCCCCTTACCTCGATTACTCGCTTCGATCATTGAAGAATTCCTATGAATCTGATTGCTCTTCCTTGTTTCTCTTCCTTCCTTGTTCTTCCTCTTCACTCTTTCTCCCCACTCTTCTTTATCGTGTTCTTTCTTTTCTTCTTTCCCAAAACTCACTAATACCCCCTTATAACTCTTATTCCTTATTTCTTTTATTCCAATAATAATTTCAATAATAATAATACCAATAATAATAATAATAATATTACTATCAATCATCAAATTATTATCATTATCAATTATAATATATTAATATTAAAGTTTATAGTTTCTTAAATAACCTCCACAAAAGACACGCCGAAATAAAATAACACCAGAAAGATTAAATAATTAAAATGGGTGTTACACCCGGCTCAGGACCTTCATCGGGACCTGGCTCTTTGCAATCCTTTACCAACATAATGTCTTCATCGGGAAAGTCGAACTTGAGAGGCTCATAATCCTCGACTGGCTGGTCTACAAGATAATCAGACAAGATACTTCCTTTGATAGCTTTCCGAGTTACGTACTGAATGTCATATTCGGATAACAACATGTGCCAATGGGCGAGTCTTCCAGTCTGAGCAGGCTTTTCAAAAATATACTTTATTAGATCCATTTTCAAAATCAACAAAGTAGTATGACAAATCATGTATTGCCTGAGACGCATAGAAGCCCATGTTAGCGCACAAAAAGTCTTCTTCAAAATCGAATATCTATTTTCACAATTGGTAAACTTCTTGCTTAGATAGTAAATGGCATGCTCTTTCCTTCCAATCTCATTGTGTTGCCCCAATATGCAACCCATGGACTTTTCAAAAACGGTAAGGTACATGAATAGTGGTCTTCCAGGAACAGGAGGAATCAAGATGGAAGGCTCTTGCAAATAATCCTTAAACTTCTCAAACGCTCACTGACAATCAGAGTTCCAATCAACGATCTGCCCTTTGTAAAGTAACTTGAATAAGGGCTCACAAGTGGCAGTCATATTAGAGATGAATATGGAAATGTAGTTCAAACGTCCAAGAAAACCTCTGACTTGTGTTTCAGTCTGCGGAGCAGGCATGTCTTGAATCGCTCGAAATTTGTCAGGATCTACTTCGATTCCTCGTTGGCTGACGATAAAACCAAGTAGTTTTCTAGATCTTACACCAAAAGTGCACTTAGCAGGATTCAGTTTCAACTGGTACTTCCGGAGTCGTTCAAACAGTTTCACTAAATGATCTAAGTGGTCCTCCTCGTTTTGAGATTTGGCAATCATATCATCCACGTAAACTTCGATCTCTTTGTGCATCATGTCATGAAAAAGAGTCATCATGGCATGATGATAGGTTGCCCTTGCATTCTTCAAACCGAAGGGTATAACTTCATAACAGAAGGTTCCCCAAGGAGTAATGAATGTGGTCTTTTCTCAGTCGGCCGGATCCATCTTGATCTGATTGTAACCGGAAAAACCATCCATAAATGAGAAAATGGCAAAACTAGCTGTATTGTCGACAAGTGTATCAATATGTGGCAGAGGTGTTGCACCCCAAAATTTTCCTAACCTTTTTCTTAACATAGCTTGTGTTTCATTGCATTCATATTAGCATTATCATTTGCATTGCATTGACATGTGTGCAGGAGATCAAGAGGTATGACTACCAACCAAAAGGCTACCAAGATTATGAATCTATCTGAGAGTCCTTATTCAAGTATTCAAGGGTTGATATCCTCATCAAAGTAGTCAAAGATCTTTAGTGAGAGGGATAGACAATTATGTGCATATCTCCTAACTTGAAGGTTATGTGGAATTCATCTGATGATGTTAAATCCATGAAGTTGGACTTGAAGCCTTGAGAGAGCTCATGAGAAGTATTGAAAGTAATTTTTAAGCCTATACAGGTCATCATGTGAAGTATATGAAGCTACTACCAAGATTGGTGCAACTAGGGTTCCACTTGGTCAACCCTAGGTCAACAAATGATTTGAAGAAGGTTGAGACCCAATTTCAAGGCCATGTGATCATGGATTGATGTATTAAGATGCCCAAGGGATGATTCCAAGGTCAACTCATCATGAATCAAGAGTGTGAGGAGTTCCTAGGCTAGGGTTTCTAAGCTTGACAGTGTAAAATCCCCTAGTTTAGTGCCTAACTTCAAGACCACATAACTCAAGATGCAAGTTTCATATCACCTTGACCCCAACATGATTGTTATAGAGCATGATCATAGATTTAATTTGAGTACTATAAGTACTTTATAGGGTTTATAGAACTCAAGTTATGAGTTAGACAAGTTACAGGTCATCACATGAATGTGAATTTGGTACTTGAAAGTCAACCAACTTGCATGACACTTTTGCCCTAGAAGGAAGTTTCACATGACCTTTTGGCCAACATGAATGTTGTTCCTTATCTTCTTAGCTTTCCAAAAAGGTATTAGAAGTCCATGGTTGTATTTGTAGAACTCAAGATATGAGCTTTGCAAGACAAGGGCATTTTGGGAAGTTGAGATTATAGGCCATTTTTTATTATGGGTCAATTTCACCATCTTACACACCTCAAATGGAATTTTGTTCAACTTGAAAGTTGTTAAAAATGATGTTATTTGTCTAACCATGCACTAAGAATCCATTGATATGGATTAGAAGGAGAAATGTGTGAATAAATTTTCATGAAGGAAGCATTAAATGAGAAAATTCCAAATTAATTCATTTTGGTTCAAGATGTTACAAGTTTGTGCATTTTTTGAAGGTAAAGGATATTTGGAATAGATTGGCATTGGTAGAATTCCAAATTGAAGTTGGTTTCATGGACAATTTTGAGATTTCTTAAGATTGAAGTAACATCAATTACACACACCATTGATTGGAATTGAGGAGTTAATCTCAGCCCTTCATCCTCACCACCATACCAGCAATGCATTTGAGCTAAATTGAAGGCAAAATAGAGCCATTTTCGTGGAGTTCATCAAGTGAGTTTTGAAGAAAAATGTGAAAATTGAAATTGGATCATGGAGCAATTTTTGGCCCCCATTTCAGCCCAGATCAGTTCCATATAACCCCATGAATGAGTTCAGAGCAAGGTTGGTGATGGAATGAGCTTGCAGAGGTAAGAAACAGTTGAGAAAAGTTAGTTACAAGTGAAAGTTGAGTTTCACCATTGGAGCAATTTCTGAAGAAATTGAAGGTTGAAGAAGCTTCTACTATCATCACTGAGTGATTTTGCACAACTTTGGTTAAAGATTGGTGGCTGAATCATCCTCTCTTGAAGCTTTTACCAGGTTTTCTTATTTTCACCATTACTCTCAATTGATGATGAATTAGAGCAATTATTGTATGTGGTTAGGTAGAACTTAGGTCCTAGATGGATTTAGGTTTGATCTTGGATGTGAAGTTTGTTGATGATGGATGAAAACTTGGAAGGATCAGTTAGGCCTTATTCTTGGTTGATATCAACATTTATTTATGGATTCTTGATCAATGTTAGGTGTAGAAGAGATTAGTGGAAAGAATTTGAGGGTTATAGATGATTTTTGGAAGTGTACCATTTCTGTTCATCTTCGTATCTTCTTGATCCTTGAGAAAAATGAAAAAAGAAGTGTATCATGTTGATCCTCGTGAGTAGAGGAAGAGATCTGGGTAATTTTTATGGAGTTTGGTGTTGTTTGAGGTTCTGGCCACTGTTGACTCGCAGGAGAAGACGACCAGAGTCTTCTCCGACCACCGTGAGTTCCCCCCTAGTTTCAGAGTTTAAAAGGTTGAAGACTATGTTTGAACCATTGGATTTGCTTGACTGAGTGGACTTAGTAAACAGATCTAGCGTGTGAGATTCATTCTGAAGATTGTTGACCCTTGACCAGATGATGTGGCAAGTTGTGAGGCATCAGATTACATTACTTTTTACATGGATGATCCTGGTTAGAGACTATGGTGAACCATAGTCAACATAAGAGCACGCGAATAACCATGAAATGAATCGTTTCATTAAATCCCTTCTGAGCACACGTGGCAGGCTTGTGAGCGTAGGATAGGTTGACTGGATTTTGTACCATGATTCCTTAACACACTTAGGAAGCCTTATAATTTTTCCTAGCCTTTTAGGATTGATTTTAGTATTTTTCATAGAATTTACAAGTTGATTGTGTTTAGGGTGATCCTAATGTAGCTTACCTCATAGTTTTAGCTTCTAAAGTGAACTTTAGGCTTCAAATTCCTTCTTGATAGAATAAAGCTTAGGTTGATACCTATTTAGAACATTGATTAGGCCTTGATAGAGCTTCTAAATCCTTTTAGTTAGGTGATCCTTGGAACTAATCATTAGGTTTTCATAGATGACTCTTCTTTGAATGCTTTGCATTCATTCATCCATGAATGGTTGAGTGTCATGATGGATACCCTTGGTATACATCATGCTTCCCATGATTCAATTCTCCCATGAATGGTTGAGTGTCATGATGGATACCTTTGGTACACATCATGCTTCCCATCATCAAATTTCATCTTTGGTTGAATGCCTTAATGTATTCCTTTGGTTTACGTCATGCATGCATCCATCGATCAATTTCCTTCTCTCTAGGATTAGATGCCATGTTTGATTATCTTGGAATGATTTCCTTACATGTCATATTGTTCATCCCCTCAGTCTTTCATTCATAATTGTTTGACATTGCTTGATGCATTAGGATAGTATCATGTGAAGAGCATTTTAGGCTAGGATCATGACTGCACTGAAAGGTTGAGCTGAGCTCCCTTTGCTTGTTTGCTTTAAAGGTTGAGTTTCTCCCTCTGCTTGTGTGTTATTTCCCTTTTCTAGCTGATGTGTTTGCATTGAAAGGTTGAGGTGACCATCCCTTTGCTTGTCTATTTTTGTTTGTACCCTTTGCTTGTTTGCTTAGAGGTTGAGTTTCTCCCTCTGCTTGTATTGCTGCATTCCATTTGCATCTTTACTATTTGCTCTTTTATTTTATCTGCTTTAATGATTTTTGCAGTTTGTTTGTGTTTCCCATTGACATGATCCCTTAGGAATCTCACTTCCTTTGATAAGGAAGTGATGACAGACTTTTAGGTTGAAACCTTTGCATGATAACATCTAGGAGTTCCCTGTTTCAAACTCAACAATAGGATGAATCCATTGCATGACAACAATAGGATGCTTGATAGTTTCCCCTGTAGAGTTCGTTCTCTTCTCATATCCAAAACAACAGTAAAATACGTAATAAAGGAAACTTGGTACAATACGTTACGAGCCTTAAGCCACTTAGGAAATGGTTATTGGAGGGTTTCCTTCCAATAATCAGGATGTTTAGTATGGTACCCTTTAGGTGACATGCAACGCATTCACTCCTAAGTCATAGTCTCTAGTGTAGTACGAACTACAAACATCTATAAAAAACACTTCTTTCCGTAAAAGACAAAAACAAACTTCAAACCTCTTTTGCCCCGGGGGCTCTTGACTCGAGGAAAACATTTTCAGAAAAAGAGTGTCGTTAACTCTCAGTTCTACCGCAAACAGTAACGCACAAGTCTCCGACGAGCGAGCTGCATACACCAAACTGCTAGAACTGTTTGTTAACCCTACTCGGGTAAGAAACAGATGAATCAACCTGTGTTTCGTTATCCCGAACTACGTTCGCTCTGATTTCTCTGACGAGAATACGTAGGCACAAGATGCGATATCTTGGTGAGCAACCTTCCCCACTTTACCCGTAGTTAGCCGAACTACGTTCGCTCTAACTTCTCTGACGAGAATACGTAGGCACGAAGCAAGATGCCTTGCCGAGTCAATATTCTTTTCTTTTTCAAACCAGCCTTGATAGGTAGATAGTTAAACCAACCCGTCAGATAAACACAACAAGCATGGATCCCGTTGAGTACAACGGATGTGAGGGGTGCTAATACCTTCCCCTTGCGTAACCGACTCCCGAACCCATACTTGGTTGTGATCACCTTGTCTTATACCTTTTCGTCAGGTTTTTCCGATCGTTTCCTTTCCCTTATGTGGGATAAATAATGAAAGTTGGTGACTCTTCTATTTTGCCGGCACCTTATTTTCGCAGTAGCGACAGCTGGCGACTCTGCTGGGGATCCAACGTCCCCTATGCGAGTCAATCCTAACGCTTGTTTGTTTACTTGTTGGGTTTGCGCTTATTTATCGCACTTTACTTTCCGCATTTTATTTTCAGTATAATATGATTATTTGCTGTGCTATTGTCGGAGGGGGGGCTCTGATGAGTGATAAGCCAGACCCAGGCTTGAGTGTATACCTAGCATTAGTTGTGGAAAGTAGTGGGCGCGTGCATGCTTTGCATGTACTAGTGTCCCGCAAAATCCACGCTCAGACAAGATTCTCTTGGTTGACTTCTTTTCCAGCCCTTTGGGCTTGAGGGGTTGTTGGTCTGGAGGGTTGTCAACTCTGGGAACCGATCATTTGTGACTCAGCTAAGTGAGACCTCTTCAGGGAGTAATGATGCCAAACCAGAAATGGTGAACATATCATCATATCGTGAAAGTCTGTGACGCTGGGAAACACATAGGATGACATACCTTGTCAGTGGATAGGATTCATACCTGTGAGCGGGGTTGGGTTGTGCAGGAAACTTTGACCTTCAGACAATCGGGTTTTCTTGACAGAACAGTGCTATGATTTTGTTTAAACAGAGCCTTGGTTGGAACGCCCCCTTTCTATACCCCAAAATAATCACATAACAAATCATATAGTCATGAATACAAGTATTTTTATTTTCATCAGAGTATATTTACATTTAGGTATAAAAGAAGTGCGTCACAATACTCACGAAACGACCACATGGATATTAATGTTTAAAAAGAATTAACTCAAAAGGGGTAAATCTCAACTAAAATTAAACGCATAATTCTCCGAAATTACATATTCATGTTTTCTCTTTAAGCGGAAGACTAAAACATATATGTATTCACTTAAGACATGACAAAACGTGATTACATGTCATCTGGTTGTTCACAACTCTATTCACATATAAACAAAACATCATTAAGGCAAACAACAAGCCTATCTATCCAAAGTTACATATCAGAGCGACCGACACGAGGGAGAGGAACTATACTCCAAAGGAAACCTCCAGCGAATCCTAATCTGCAATGCCTCGCAGGGCATCATAAAACAACAGAAGGGTGAGAAACATTATCATCATAATCAAGGCATAATATATATATATATAGAAATACTCAAGTACCAAATGCCTATATTCTACAGCCTTTCACTATGGTGCGTAATAATAAATTCTCACCACATCCAATACACTTAAACATATACACTCACACTAAACCATCCATCCATTAGCCAATATCCTACACATTCATTTATTCGCTATCCGCGTCCCATCAATTCCTGCACGCATGCATATTACATATAACAACCGCAACCATGCCGTGCGATTCGTATAATACTCATCTAAGGTCCTCAATCCTCTTTCCGGGTTATGGGCATATCACTCATGCCCTACCGGGAACAACATCTCAGTCATTCTACCCTGGTAACTTCTTCACTAGGAACGACACATTTCCATCCTACCCTAGTGAGTACAACTCCTCCACGCTTACTTCAATGTCATCCTCCCATCTATCAGACCATACATACATATATACTATTATATTCTTAGAGATTATTCTCCGTTCATCATCTGAAGATGATAGTGCAACTCATAGGGACCGACTCGTTCGTCCGCCAGATTCTCTTATGAGCCTATCACTTATCAAATCCTCCACGGGATCAAATATAACCATCGCATCAAGCGAGGTTCTGCAGATCCCACACGGGATCAAATATAACCATCGCATCAAGCGAGGTTCTGCAGATCCTACACGGGATCAAATATAACCATCGCATCAAGCGAGGTTCTGCAGATCCTACACGGGATCAAATATTACCATCGCATCAAGCGAGGTTCTGCAGATCCTACACGGGATCAAATATAACCATCGCATCAAGCGAGGTTCTGCAGATCCTACACAGGATCAAATATAACCATCGCATCAAGCGAGGTTCTGCAGATCCTACACGGGATCAAATATAACCATCGCATCAAGCGAGGTTCTGCAGATCCTACACGGGATCAAATATAACCATCACATCAAGCGAGGTTCTGCAGATCCTACACGAGATCAAATATAACCATCGCATCAAGCGAGGTTCTGCAGATCCTACACGGGATCAAATATAACCATCGCATCAAGCGAGGTTCTGCAGATCCTACACGGGATCAAATATAACCATCGCATCAAGCGAGGTTCTACAGATCCTACACGGGATCAAATATAACCATCGCATCAAGCGAGGTTCTGCAGATCCTACACGGGATCAAATATAACCATCGCATCAAGCGAGGTTCTGCAGATCCTACACGGGATCAAATATAACCATCGCATCAAGCGAGGTTCTGCAGATCCTACACGGGATCAAATATAACCATCGCATCAAGCGAGGTTCTGCAGATCCTACACGGGATCAAATATAACCATCGCATCAAGCGAGGTTCTGCAGATCCTACACGGGATCAAATATAACCATCGCATCAAGCGAGGCTCTGCAGATCCTACACGGGATTAAATATAACCATCGCATCAAGCGAGGTTCTGCAGATCCTACACGGGATCAAATATAAATACACCGCCACTAGGAATGATGTTATATCATTCTAC
Organism: Lathyrus sativus; assembly: GCA_963859935.3. Lineage (NCBI taxonomy): Eukaryota > Viridiplantae > Streptophyta > Magnoliopsida > Fabales > Fabaceae > Lathyrus > Lathyrus sativus. Next base: position 236,264,558 of record OZ012741.1, read on the forward strand.
CCTAGTGCACCCATCAATCACACCTCATTCAGAATACTCCTAACGCACTACAATATTGTTTGTGCCTCATTAGGAACGATATCACGTCATCCTACCCAAATGAGCCCGCAACTAGGAACAATATCACATCATTCTACCCTAGTATAATCCACTCCGACACTATGTTCACTACTCAATGCCCACATAATTCTATTATGTTCTCATACATTCATATTATCATGCCAATGGCAACGAACTCGATCATCTCATCATGCAATCCTATTCGATCTAGCGATTGCATAAAATTGCCAATCGGCCACACACACGCTTCACAAACCATAAACTAGGATTCACGCCATTCGGCTACCCACAGCACCTCACGGGCCAGCATACCCACTTTTAAATCGAGGTAAGATTGATCGCAATCAGGGTCCCAAGCCACAACAGCACACAACAGGAGAGAAACTCATTCTGCTACGTTCGATACACGCTCGCCTAGCGAGCTGCTAGCGAGCGTTCGCTACTTCCTCGCCTAGCGAACTGCTAGCGAGTGCAAACAGAACCTCCAAACATTGCTCGCTACCTCGTTCGCCACAGCGAACCCCCAGCGAGCTTTTCGCTACTCCCTTCGCTACTAGCGAAAGGCCACAACACCATTATGTCCCAAGTCTGGGACTGTTCGCTACGCACTCGCCTAGCGAGCTACTAGTGAACATTCGCGACCTGCTCGCCTAGCGAGCTACTAGCGAGCGTTTGCGAACAGAACTCCTCCCCACTGTTCAGAATTCGAAACAGCCGATAAATTCACCCGATTCCAACCAAACTTATTCCAGTAGACTTAGCCTAATATATCTCGACTAATCTACATCATCCCTTCCAGATTCTAACCGATAAAACTCAGTTTCTACCGATTAAACTTATTTCGACCTAAAATGGAAAAATAGAGAAAACATCCAAACAACTCATACAATCCATACACAATCATATATATTAACAAGATGACGATATTTCACACCCTTACCTTGGATTAATCGAAGCTTTGAGCTGTTCTTGATGATCCCACACTTTTCTTTTTCTTCTTCTCTTTTCTCCTGCTTTTCCTTCTTCCTCTTTTCTTTCCTTCCTTTCTCTCTTCTTTTTCTTTCCTACTCTATTTCCCTTTTAATATCCTTCTCATTATTTCTCCCAAAACATCTATTAATTCAATATTCCATAAAATATCCCACTTATCATTAAATAGGAAATGTCCAAAATACCTTCCAAACTATTTTCCCCGAAAACTCTCAAAATCGGTTAAAATAGAATAATATGTAAACTTAACATATTTCCACACAAATTCCATATCAAAAATAATATTCGTCCAATCAAATTAAGTAAGGACTCGATAAAAGAGACAATCGAAATCGGGGCGTTACAACTCTCCCCCACTTAGGAATTTTCGTCCTCGAAAATATCACCTGATTCAAACCATACCGGACGTAACATCGCATCCGTTCTCTAATTCTCAAGTTGCACATGATCGCCCACGTGCATACTTCCGTACCATAAACATAGTCATGCCGCGTGACTCAATTAAGATCGTCAATCTGCACCAATCTCTATTGGAGATTACAGGCACTCCACATACACTCCACCAGGAACGACATCTCAGTCATTCTACCCTGGTGATCTTTTCACTAGGAACGACGCATAGTCATTCTACCCTAGTGATTGCAACCATAACACTTATACCTTATCGGGAATGACATCTAGTCATTCTACCCCCAATGAGTTTGAATTCTCGGATACAAATTTTTTATCCATCATCATCATCCTAAAGTCTTCGCTCCCCTGCCATACAAGGCTTCAGATTCTCATCTGACTCAATATTTCGACGACACAACATACAATCTTTATCACCTCAGCGATATTCATTACAACCAGTCCCAACCTAGAATGATTAGTCCTCATCAACAGAAAAAGGGTCAATCCACTTATTCAACCCAGAATTCTCTTAACTAAAATCATATTCCTCATTGTATCCTTATCTTTCAGAACCGTGAGCAAAATCTTGGACTTTGCTAAGACAATATCCTCTGTGGTAGCTTCGCCCATTAAAGCCATATGGTTTAACAAATCATTATGCGAAGGTTTAACTTCATAGTAACTAAAATCCTTATTCTTACTCAAGCTATCTCACACAGATTTTGCTGATGTTTCTGGATTCTTCTTCACAAAATGCATGAAGTAAACAGTGATCAAAATAGTCCTTATGGTATCCTCGTAGCTCTTCCTTGGCTTTTGAAGTTTGATCCATTTACCATCCCTCGATAGCACTGATATCTCAGGCTTGACATTGGAAAGAAGATCAAACCTCCATGCTATAACTTGCATAAAAATTTTCTTCAGCCCATTATCGGCATTACCGTGCAAAACACCTTAAGTTTTCAAGGTCATTACTCGCCTCAAACCTTTACGGAACAATCGAAGCTCTTAACTTTCGGCACTAACACACAACAGCAACCAACTCTAAGTAAATCTTCAGATAACTTTTCTTGTACCTCTTATTCGCCTTAAAACACACTTAGAACTTTGTTGGTGTGCATTTACGCATTTCCCCAGCGTGTCACCAAGGCATTATGAAACGCAACATATGTTTCGGTCGGGTTCGACAAACCAACACACAGATTGTTGACAGTCCTTCTCAAAACTCCTCGAACCTCTTCACAATGACGTAACACTGGTCTCCTTTCTAACACGGATAACATTAGCTCCCGATGTTCAACAATACACCGAGCTACTGTTCTACACTCGTAGCACCCTGGAGAACCACAAGTTCTCCCCCACTTGGATTATTCTTACTTCTGCAGACAATGGTTAAACAACAAACACGTACCGACAGTGTCTTCACACACATGTCGCGTACAAGGGAACAACCAACATTAGACACCTGGCTGGATGGACCGACCTGCTCTGATACCACTTTGGAACGCCCCCTTTCTATACCCCAAAATAACCACATAACAAATCATATAGTCATGAATACAAGTATTTTTATTTTCATCAGAGTATATTTACATTTAGGTATAAAAGAAGTGCGTCACAATACTCACGAAACGGCCACATGGATATTAATGTTTAAAAAGAATTAACTCAAAAGGGGTAAATCTCAACTAAAATTAAACGCATAATTCTCCGAAATTACATATTCATGTTTTCTCTTTAAGCGGAAGACTAAAACATATATGTATTCACTTAAGACATGACAAAACGTGATTACATGTCATCTGGTTGTTCACAACTCTATTCACATATAAACAAAACATCATTAAGGCAAACAACAAGCCTATCTACCCAAAGTTACATATCAGAGCGACCGACACGAGGGAGAGGAACTATACTCCAAAGGAAACCTCCAGCGAATCCTAATCTGCAATGCCTCGCAGGGCATCATAAAACAACAGAAGGGTGAGAAACATTATCATCATAATCAAGGCATAATATATATATATATATATATATATATAGAAATACTCAAGTACCAAATGCCTATATTCTACAGCCTTTCACTACGGTGCGTAATAATAAATTCTCACCACATCCAATACACTTAAACATATACACTCACACTAAACCATCCATCCATTAGCCAATATCCTACACATTCATTTATTCGCTATCCGCGTCCCATTAATTCCTGCACGCATGCATATTACATATAACAACCGCAACCATGTCGTGCGATTCGTATAATACTCATCTAAGGTCCTCAATCCTCTTTCCGAGTTATGAGCATATCGCTCATGCCCTACCGGGAACAACATCTCAGTCATTCTACCCCGGTAACTTCTTCACTAGGAACGACACATTGCCATCCTACCCTAGTGAGTACAACTACTCCACGCTTACTTCAACGTCATCCTCCCATCTATCAGACCATACATACATATATACTATTATATTCTTAGAGATTATTCTCCGTTCATCATCTGAAGATGATAGTGCAACTCATAGGGACCGACTCGTTCGTCCGCCAGATTCTCCTATGAGCCTATCACTTATCAAATCCTCCACGGGATCAAATATAACCATCGCATCAAGCGAGGTTCTGCAGATCCCACACGGGATCAAATATAACCATCGCATCAAGCGAGGTTCTGCAGATCCTACACAGGATCAAATATAACCATCACATCAAGCGAGGTTCTGCAGATCCTACACGGGATCAAATATAACCATCGCATCAAGCGAGGTTCTGCAGATCCTACAAGGGATCAAATATAACCATCGCATCAAGCGAGGTTCTGCAGATCCTACACGGGATCAAATATAACCATCGCATCAAGCGAGGTTCTGCAGATCCTACACGGGATCAAATATAACCATCGCATCAAGCGAGGTTCTGCAGATCCTACACGGGATCAAATATAACCATCGCATCAAGCGAGGTTCTGCAGATCCTACACGGGATCAAATATAACCATCGCATCAAGCGAGGTTCTGCAGATCCTACACGGGATCAAATATAACCATCGCATCAAGCAAGGTTCTGCAGATCCTACACGGGATCAAATATAACCATCGCATCAAGCGAGGTTCTGCAGATCCTACACGGGATCAAATATAAATACACCGCCACTAGGAATGATGTTATATCATTCTACCCTAGTGCACCCATCAATCACACCTCATTCGGAATACTCCTAATGCACTACAATATTGTTTGTGCCTCATTAGGAACGATATCACGTCATCCTACCCAAATGAGCCCGCAACTAGGAACGATATCACATCATTCTACCCTAGTATAATCCACTCCGACACTACGTTCACTACTCAATGCCCACATAATTCTATTATGTTCTCATACATTCATATTATCATGCCAACGACAACGAACTCGATCATCTCATCATGCAATCCTATTCGATCTAGCGATTGCATAAAATTGCCGATCAGCCACACTCACGCTTCACAAACCATAAACTAGGATTCACGCCATTCGGCTACCCACAGCACCTCACGGGCCAGCATACCCACTTTTAAATCGAGGGAAGATTGATCGCAATCAGGGTCCCAAGCCACAACAGCACACAACAGGAGAGAAACTCATTCTGCTACGTTCGATACACGCTCGCCTAGCGAGCGTTCGCTACTTCCTCGCCTAGCGAACTGCTAGCGAGTGCAAATAGAACCTCCAAACATTGCTCGCTACCTCGTTTGCCACAGCGAACCCCCAGCGAGCTTTTCGCTACTCCCTTCGCTACTAGCGAAAGGCCACAACACCATTCTGTCCCAAGTCTGGGACCGTTCGCTACGCACTCGCCTAGCGAGCTACTAGCGAACATTCGCGACCTGCTCGCCTAGCGAGCTGCTAGCGAGCGTCTGCGAACAGAACTCCTCCCCACTGTTCAGAATTCGAAACAGCCGATAAATTCACCCGATTCCAACCAAACTCGTTCCAGTAGACTTAGCCTAATATATCTCGACTAATCTACATCATCCCTTCCAGATTCTAACCGATAAAACTCAGTTTCTACCGATTAAACTTATTTCGACCTAAATGGAAAAATAGAGAAAACATCCAAACAACTCATACAATCCATACACAATCATATATATTAACAAGATGACGATATTTCACACCCTTACCTTGGATTAATCGAAGCTTTGAGCTGTTCTTGATGATCCCACACTTTTCTTTTTATTCTTCTCTTTTCTCCTCCTTTTCCTTCTTCCTCTTTTCTTTCCTTCCTTTCTCTCTTCTTTTTCTTTCCTCTTCTATTTCCCTTTTAATATCCTTCTCATTATTTCTCCCAAAACATCTATTAATTCAATATCCCATAAAATATCCCACTTATCATTAAATAGGAAATGTCCAAAATACCTTCCAAACTATTTTCCCCGAAAACTCTCAAAATCGGTTAAAATAGAATAATATGTAAACTTAACATATTTCCACACAAATTCCATATCAAAAATAATATTCGTCTAATCAAATTAAGTAAGGACTCGATAAAAGAGACAATCGAAATCGGGGCGTTACATTGGTCTCCTCAACAACACACTCTTGATCTCCTGCTGCATGATTGCATCTTGCATCTTTTGCATACCCATGTGCATGTCATTAACGTGTGTCTGTGTTGCAGGTGCATATCCTATCCCCCGATTCCAGTAATCTTGCCCTTTGTTTGTTAGCATGGAATTAATGAAGAAGAATGTGGCTTACAAGCTCCCTACCCCAGACCTTGCTTCACTGCTGAGTTTGATTGCCTTGGCAGATAGTACAGTAAGAGGAGAATTCAAGAAATCTTATGGGAAGTTGCTCATTCTAGTCCGTAAACCTTCAGTCTATGAGTTGAACGGCTTGTATGCATTGCTACAGTTCTATGACCCTCCGTTGAGGTGCTTCACTTTTCCAGATTTCATTCTTGCGCCTACCTTAGAAGAGTATGCTGAGCTGTTGGGTGTGCCTGTTAAGGATCAGATGCCGTTTGTTCACATGGATGCTAAGCCTAATCTGAATAACCTAGCTTCTGCTCTTCACCTGGATGCTTCAGAGCTGCTGCTGACCAAATGGAATGGAGTTCCTGGTTTTTCTCTACAGTTTCTGGTTGGGAAGGCCCAATAGTGCGCTAAGGACAGTTGTTGGATCGTATTCAATGTTATTCTCGCCCTCTGCATCATTGTGTCGCTACTGTAAAAATAGGCGCCGACTATGACAGAAGAGTCGCCACCGTGCGTTATTTATCCCACAAGAGGGAAAGGAAACACTCAGAGTAAACCTAACGCAAATAGGGAAAGGAATGGTCATCGCAACCAAATCCTAGATTCGGGAGTCAGTTACGCAAGGGGAAGGTATTAGCACCCCTCACGTCTGTCGTACTCGACGGGATCCACGCTTGTTTTCTATCTAAGGGTATGTTTATCTATCTACTCTAAAGGTCTGGGTTAAAAAGAAAAGAAAATGACTCGGCAAAGTATCGCACTTTATGCCTATGTATTCCTGTCTGAAACGAGAAATCAGAGTCAACGTAGTTCGCCTAACTACGGGTTAAGGGGGGAAGGTTGCTCGCCGAGATATTGCGTCTCGTGCCTACGTACTTTCATACGACATGAAAGATCAGAGCAAACGTAGTTCGGGCTATGGAAGACACAAGTTTGTCTGACAATTTTTATCTCCTTAAGAAAGGGTTTTCCTGATTAAGGTCCAAGAGGACAAAAACAAAGTTTGAGTATTTGTTTGAGTTTTTTACGAAAGAAATGTTTTTTAAGATGTTTGCAATCTTAGTCGCACTAGAGACTATGACCCAGGAGTGAACGCTTCGTATGTCACCCAAAGGGTACCACACTAACATCCAGATTACTGGAGAGAGACCCTCCACCAACCTTTTCCCAGATAGCTTAAGGCTTGTAACGTACGACTTCAATTAACCTTATTACTGTGTTTTTGAATTGTTTTGAGATGAGAAGAGAAAGACACCCTAAAACTATGGTTGAAAGGGAATCTACCTACAATTATCATGCATGGGTCAAAACCTAATGTCTGTCATAATTCCCTCTTGCACAGAGGAAATCAGAGATCCTAGGGGAAAACAGCAAAAGAAAGTAAGCAGTAAACATTAAACAGTAAAATGCATGCTATGCAACAGTACAAGCGAGGCAAGAGAGTCCGACTCAACCTCAAACCTAAGAAAAAAACAGGCAAGAGGAGACAATCTCCACCTCAAACCTAGAGGTAATCAACACAAGCAAACATACAATACAACAAAAGAAAAGACACAGAGAAAGCAGTCCAAGCAGCAGCAACAGTCTTTAGCAGACAACAACTTCAATACTCAACAACAGCGGCTTTAAACAGCAAATCCTCTTGACAAAAAAGTTGACAGCAAAATGGCTTCATCTTCAAGCTAGCTTATATCTTCAAGCTTCATCAAACTTCATATTCAAGCTCTAGCAAGCACACTCAAGGCAAAGGATTAATCACTAAGATCAAGGTTGCAATGTTGAAAACCAAATGAAAACCAAAGGAAATCATCAAGTACCAACATTGAAATGGAAAGGCATCCTCAAAGTTCTACTCAACTAGGGCATACCACACATCCCTCCAAAGGAGATATGGAGTTTCCCTAGGAGGACTTTACATCATTGGATAGAATAGAAGAACACAATGCATTCTATGTTTGATGAAAGAATCAAAGCTAGTTCTAATGGCTCTTCCTAAAACCCTAATTTCCTAAGCTCCTAAAAAGCTCCTAAAAGAGAAGAAAGCTTCAACTCCAAGCTCCAATCTTCAAGCCACAACAGCTACACCACATCTAGAAGACCTCCCAAGAAGGAATCCAAGCAAATCCAGCTCCAAAGTCACCAACAAGACCACACAAACAAGAGCACTAAAACTAGAACACCACAAGCACAAGCAACTTGCAAAATACAACTAAAATAGAAAACAAAGTTTTAAAATTCTAATAAAATTCCTAGGGGAACATTCATGTTTGAACAACCTAGGGTTAAAATATTAAAGCCTAATTCAACTTCTAAGTCACCTAAACAATTCCTAGATTGAAGGGTATCAAGGTGATCCACAAGTTTGGGAAGGCTCTAATCTCAACACCTAAAACAGAACCTAAAGTTGTTCTAAAATTCCAAAATTATTTTTAAGGGAACATGAATATCTACCCTAAAACATACTAAAAATTCAAAGCCAAATTCATCACCAATTGGAAGAAACAAATTCAACAAGACAGATGATCAAATATGCAAAATTAAAAGAATTAAACAAAATAAGAAAAATTAAATTAAATTGAAAAATGCATGAAAATGCATTTTATTGATTTCAGAAAATCACAAATTCTCTCAAGATCATGGAGATATTTTTGAAATAATTTTTGGATCAAAATTGAATTTATTGTGATTTTTTGAATCAATAATCCATTTAAAATAAACAAAATGGAATAAAAGAAATAATAAAACTGAAATAAAACCACAGGGCTTGGATGAGGAGACTGGTCAAGCAATCCAAAGCTTCACAAGCTGCCAGCGCATTAGTGAAACTACTTCGTTTTGATGTTCAGAAAGTCAAATAAAACTTTAAGTCGTGGCCGTTGGATGATTGGCTTGGTCGTTGGTCAAAGAGTGATCCAAAGGTCATGAGCCCGTCTTCTCCAAAATTCAGACTGGCCTGAGTGAGAGCAAACACGGTGGCCAGAGAAGACTTCGATTGTCTTCTCCGGCGAGGCAGTGGTTACAGGTGTCCAAAAACAACAATCCTTATACCAATCTTACTCAGAATTTTATCTAGATCTCAAATCTCCTATCCATATGTTCTAACTCTCCATAGATTTCAAAATTCGAAGCAATGTTCAGAACACACATCCAGATCAAACGTCACCAATTGCAAATCTAATGATATAGAAATCATCCTCATGCTACATACATCACTCTGATCTATCTAGATTGCTCTAACTCTCCATGAATCAAGAGATTCGAATCAAAACAGAAATGCTATGTCATGATCAACCATCATCAAATGTCTCCAAATTGATCCTAAAACGATCTACATTTCATCTAGATCCTAACCACAAGTTCAAATCTAACTACATCATGCTAATTCATGTGGAAAGTTGAAAGTTACTAACCTGTTGTAGATCTAGTAACAGAAGCACTTGGAGCTTGAGTCTCTCTCCAAAACTCTCCAGATACGTTCAATGATGCACTAGGAAGAGTTTGCAACCTTCAATTTGCACTGAATTGTCTTGGAACTCAAAACACGATTTCACTTGCTCCTTGGAATTTTTCAACTGCAACTTCAGTGTTCTTCACGAAATGAAAGCCAACCTCACTCTGAATTCAATGCAATGAATATATAGAATGGTTTCATGGGCTTTTGAAGTGTGTTTGAAGCCCAATCCATCAAATTGCAAATTCTGATTTTCCTTCACATGTGCAATGTAACAGTCATGAATTGGCCATATATATATATATATATATATATATATATATATATATATATATATATATATATATATATATATATATATATATATGTTCTAGAATCTTCCCTTTCAATTGCACATTGCCTTGTGAGTGTATTCAGACAAAAAAGAGTGCTTGAAATGCCTTGGTGAGTATTTTGGATGTGTGACTTGCAAATGAAGAAACCAAATGATAACTTGTAAAACTTGACCTAAACTCAAAATTCTGCTAATGCCAAAGTGCTTATAATTCAATTTCCATTCAAAAAATGTAGTTACTTGACATGTTTTGGTCCTTTAACTCAAAAAATCAATTTTCCCTCCTTTAATCATTTGAAAATCTTCCTTATTCAAACCATTTCAAACCAAGCATTGCTATGAGCCCAATCAATCCATCATGACCTCTTGGCTAGCCTAAAAACCCCATTTTGAACAACTTTCATGTTGAAAAAAAATCCATTTGACAAGTGCAAGTTGGAGATTTTGACCTATGATTGAAAATGACCTATAATCTCACTTTCCCAAAATACCCCTGACTTGTAAACCTCATAACTTGAGTTCTACAAATCATATGGAAGACTTCTAGTATAATTTAGAAAGCTACGATCATGAGGAACAACTTTAATGTTGGCCAAAGGTTCAGGTGAAACCTCCTTCTAGGTCAAAAATAGCTTTGAAGTCAGATGATTTTTACAGACAAATTTCAGAGGCATCTGAGGACTTGTAACTTGTCTGGGCCATAACTTGAGTTCTATAAATCCCCTTGAGTACTTCTAGTACTCAAATTAAAGGTATTGAGATGCTCTACAAGTTTCATGTTGGACAAATATCCATTTGAAACTTGTATCTTGACTTATGTGGTCTTGAAGTTAGGCACTAAATAAGGAATTTTGCACTGAAACCCTAATTTAGCAACTTCCCACACTCTTGACTTTTCTTGACTTGATCTTGGCACAACTCCACAAATGTCTCATCATATCATTTCATGAACTCCATGACCTAAAAGTAGGCTTTGATACTCTTCAATTGCATAGTTGACCTAGGATTGATCCAGATGAAACCCTAATTGATTGCACCTCAATTGTGGCTCTTGCATTTGACACAATGACTTGATTAAACTCTCCCATGGCCCTCTAGGAATCCTATGAGCTCCATACACATCCTCTTCTCATATTCAACACTTCACATCCCTCTGATGGTCTTCAATTGATCCCCAAGTTAGGAGAAAATCTTCATGCAAGCACCTAAACTCTTAGGCACTCAAATTACCTTCTGATGACTTTGACAACTTCTCAATCTTGAATAAGACCTCATCCTAGGCTTATCTTGATAAGAATCACACTTGATCCCCTACTATATGAATGATACCATGATATGCAAATGATTTAATTATGCAAATGATAATGCAATGAAACATAAACCAGGCAAGAAAAAGGTTGGGCAAATTTTGGGGTACAACAACTGCCCCTATTCAAACGGCTTCGACCCGACTGGGTGAAGAGCGAACGACCTTCAAACAATCGAGGTAGAAGACGGTTGAATACCAAGAACCCAGAAATTTGCCAACCACAGAAATAAACTGCGAAAACTGCTCGGGGAACAACATCCGCTGTGCTGAACCCAGTTGTTACGGCAACAACTGATCAATCATCTGATAAAACTTTGGATTTCAACATTAACCCCATGTGTGACGCCACAGGCATCAAATTAACTTTGCAAGAAACAACTCCGTCCACAACTGGACTAAACTCGTCAACACGAGGAGAGACTCCATCAACACGGGTACAGTTCCGTCCATAACTGGAATAACGATCTCTGTCAATCACAGGTAATGACTCCGTCAACACGGACACTAATCATTGTTAACTTTACTGGGGACAACTCTGTCGATCACGGGTAACGATTACCGTCATCACGGATAACAATCACTGTCAACACAGGTACAATTCCATCAATACGAATAACAATCACCACCAGCACGGGGAAACAATTCCGTCAACACGGATAATAATCACTGTCAACACAGGTACGATCCGTCAACACGGATAACAATCACTGTCAACACAGGTACGATCCGTCAACACGGATAACAATCACTGTCAGCACGGGGAAACTATTCCGTCAACATGGATAATAACCACTGTCAACACAGGTATAATCTCTATCCATCACAGGTGCAATCTCTGTCCATCACAGGTAACCATTCCGTCAACACGGATAACAATCACTGTCAACACAGGTACAATTCCGTCAACACGGATCACAATCACCGTTAGCACGGGGAAACTATTCCGTCAACACGGATAATAACCACTGTCAACACATGTATAATCTCTGTCCATCACAGGTGCAATCTCTGTCCATCACAGGCAACCATTCCGTCAACACGGATACAATTTGAAGAATACTTTGCTGGGGAATACGAGAAACTTAAACACACAACTCTGTGGGGAAAAAATTTCACTGGGGAAATTACTAGTGACAAACTCCGAGAGTTTAAGACATGAAATCTTCTACTGCTGACGTAACAGCAACCTGAGAAGAATCCCGCTGGGGATGAAGAGAAACTTAACCAATCAACTCTGTTAGGGGACGAACGTTATCATCACCTATCTCACACCGAGAATTTGAATATCTAGAAATCCTTCTGAGCAAGAATCTCACTCCTCTGCAAGGGAATAACACCTGAAACCAACCTGGCTTATGTTTCAAAATGCATATGTTTGACAATGGCGTAATGTTCCATACGGCATGGAAATGCTACGCGTTTGGGTATATGCAAATATGATGATATATGCACAATGCAAAGATGCCGAGAGGCACTTCAGCAAAATAAATGCTGAAGACAAGACCAAATCCGCTGGGGATAAACGGATATCACAGACATTTCAGCAACATAAATGCTAGACAGGTGAAACCAACTCCGCTGGGGATAACCATCCTGTCGGGGAATGGCTCACAAGCTTGAAATTACGAACTCTGCCGGGGACGTTCATCCTGTCGGAGGAAAAACAACCTGCTAGGGAGAGGGAGAAACGATCCTGCGCGGGGATAATCCTTCTGAACCAAAGACGACTTGGTTATACTCAGCAGGAGCTACCCATGTTGGGAATGGAGTGTGCTCATACTCACTGCTGGGAATGCACCTTCTGTTGGGAACATCAAAATCCATTGAAGATACTCTCTTGGCAGCTTTCCTAGGGAATACTCTTCTGGGGAGGGCCACCCACATCCAATAGTGATAAGTTCCATCTCACATCTCTCTGGGATAAGATGTGACTTCCATCTGCTGAGGAGTGATACCATCACTATGTCACAGAACTCCGGCTAGGGAACATAACTTCCCTGCCTGTTTGCTCCAAAGGTGAGAACCCTGAAAAACACAAACGAGACAAAACAAATCTATACAACAAGATCTATCCCGGTTAGCATTCGTGACATTCATTCAGTCAACTCGAAGTTTTAGCAATTATTGGCAAGGGCCAGCAAGGTTATGCACATGCAAGTCCATCAAAAACATCGACGTTTTTCACAAACAAAACAGTAAAGAACAAGCATCAAGTACTGAATAACATGCTTTATTGATAACGGGCCTGTAAATAGGCAAAATTTTGTACACTGGATGCAACTCCTGAAAAGAGGAAGTTATGCACAAACAAAATACAAATATACAGAAGTACAAAGAAAATTTGTATACATGTCGGCAACGTGGTACAGACGAACACCATGAGTTGATCCTCCTATGACTCGCCTGACTCTGACGCTTTCCCGATACTCGATCTTCGAAAGAGATTGTCTTAGATATACGACTCTCAGGTACTCCCAAACCACTAAGCAACCCAGTATTAAACTCGAACCGCAGTCATTTGCTTTTTCAAATCCCTAACTTTTGCGTGAACCGCCCTTTGCAGGTTTTCAATTTACCGGGATACCCTTTTTTTCCGGAGTCGCCCTTTTCAGGTTTTCAACTTCGCGGGTGTACATCTTTTTCCAATTTTATCCCTAACTTTTGCCCGAACCTTTTATTCCTTTTTTATGGTTCGCCGGGATGCCCCATTTTTGCCTGGACTTTCTTTTTTCTGTCCAGCGGGTCTCTTTAAGCAAAGTATTTTTTAACTGCATCCGAGTTCACAAGGGAAGTGAAATCCTCACCATCCATGGTGGATAGCAACAAGGCTCCTCCAGAGAAAACCTTTCTAACGACATATGGACCTTCATAGTTGGGAGTCCATTTGCCCCTGTGATCTGATTGTGGTGGGAGAATCTTTTTCAGCACAAGATCGCCCGTCTAAAAGCTTCGAGGACACACTTTCTTATCATAAGCTTTCTTCATCCGGCTCTGATACAACCGACCATATGCTAGAGAAGACAGTCTCTTCTCGTCCATTAAACTGAGCTGATTCAATCTATCTTTCACCCATTCTGCCTCATCAAGTTGGACATCACGCAAAACCCTCAGAGAAGGGATCTCAACCTCCAATGGTAGGAAAGCCTCCATACCATATACCAGTGAAAAAGGAGTTGCCCCGGTTGATGTGTGTACCGTCGTACGATAACCGTGCAAAGGAAAAGGCAACATCTCATGCCAGTCCTTGTAGGTCACAACCATCTTCTGAACGATCTTCTTTATGTTTTTATTGGCCGCTTCAACAGCGCCATTCATCTTGGGCCGATAAGGAGAAGAGTTGTGATGTTCAATCTTGAAACTCTGGCACAATTCCTTCATCATCTTGTTATTCAAATTCGAACCGTTGTCAGTGATAATCCGCTCCGGGATTCCATATCTGCAGATAATATCTTTCTTGATAAATCTGGCCACCACCTGCTTGGTAACATTAGCATATGACGCCGCTTGAACCCATTTAGTGAAGTAATCAATAGCTACCAAAATAAAACGATGTATGTTGGATGCCGTGGGCTCAATTTTCCTAATCACATCAATTCCCCACATGGAAAACGGCCAGGGTGACGACATAACGTTCAGAGGGCTTGGAGGCACATGAATCTTGTCCGCATAAATCTGGCATTTATGACACTTCTTTGCAAATTTGAAACAATCTGTCTCCAATTTCAGCGAGTAGTACCCTGCTCTTAATAACTTTCTCGTCATTGCATGTCCGCCGGCATGCGTGCCAAATGTGCCTTCGTGGATCTCTTCCATGAGCAACTTAGCCTCTTTCTCGTCCACACATCGCAACAACACCAAGTCGTGGTTTCTTTTGTACAAAACCCCATCCGGATTCAGATAGAAATTGCCAGCCAATCTCTTAAGAGTCTTCTGATCACGACTGGATGCCCCAGCCGGATACTCTTGGTTCTTCAGGAAATTCTGGATATCATAATACCACGGTTTGCCATCGGAAGCTTCCTCAATGGCAAAGATGAAAGCGGGCCTATCAAGGCGAGAGATAACTATCCTGGGAGCCTCATTCCAGAAGTTAACCTTATACATTGAAGACAAAGTCGCGAGAGCGTCTGCCATCTGATTTTCTGCTCGTGGTACATGGTGCAATTCCACCTTGTCAAAGAAAGGCAACAACCTTCTTGCATAATTCATATAGGGTATCAGATTGGGCTGACGAGTCTCCCACTCTCCCTTGATCTGATTCACAACTAGAGCGGAGTCTCTGTACACATCAAGATTTTTAATTCTCAGATCAATAGCTTCTTCGAGCCCCATAATGCACGCTTCATATTCGGCCTCATTGTTGGTAACTGGAAAGGTCAATCTGGCAGTGAATGGGATGTGCGACCCATGGGGAGTAGTAATGATTGCCCGTATTCCACTTCCGTATGAATTAACGGCACCGTCAAATATCAATTGCCATTTGGAACCTAACTCTGGACCTTCATCCGGCAACGGCTCCTCACAGTCCTTCATTTTTAAGTACATGATATCCTCGTCAGGAAAATCAAAACTCATCGATTGGTAATCATCAACTGGCTGCTCAACTAGGTATTCTGATAAAACACTACCTTTAATAGCCTTTTGAGAAACGTACTGAATATCGTATTCTGTCAATACCATTTGCCATCGGGCAATCCTTCCGAACAGTGCTTGCTTTTCAAACACGTATTTGATCGGATCCATCTTTGAAATTAGCATGGTCGTATGGTTTAGCATGTATTGCCTCAAACGTTTGGCAGCCCAGGCTAGTGCACAACACGTTTTTTCGAGCATTGAGTAACGGGACTCACAGTCTGTGAACTTTTTACTCAAGTAGTAAATCACATGCTCTTTACGTCCGGTCTCGTCATGTTGACCGAGAACACAACCCATACTTTTCTCAAGAACCGTCAAATACATAATCAATGGTCTCCCGGCTACTGGGGGTATAAATATTGGAGGTTCCTGCAAATATTCTTTTATTTTCTCAAACGTCCTTTGACAATCTTCATTCCAGGTTACAGCCTGATCTTTTTTCAACAACTTGAATAATGGCTTGCACGTGGTCGTTAGATGAGATATGAACCGGGCAATGTAGTTCAACCTCCCTAAAAAGCCACAAACTTCTTTTTCTGTTTTCGGCGTTGGCATTTATTGTATTGCTTTTATCTTAGCAGGATCAACCTCAATTCCTTTTTCGCTCACAATAAACCCCAATAGCTTACCAGATCTCACCCCGAAGGTGCACTTGTTAGGATTCAGTCTCAGCCTGAATTTCCTAAGCCTCTTGAACAATTTCAGAAGATTGACTAGATGCTCTTCCTCCGTCTGGGATTTGGCAATCATATCATCAACGTAGACTTCGATCTCTTTATGCATCATGTCATGAAAGAGTGTTATCATAGCTCGCTGATATGTTGCCCCGGCGTTCTTCAAACCAAAGGGCATCACTTTGTAGCAGAACGTTCCCCACGGGGTAATAAAAGTTGTTTTCTCCATATCATCCGGCGCCATCTTTATCTGATTATAGCCTGAAAAGCCGTCCATGAAGGAAAACACAGATAATTGAGCGGTGTTGTCGACCAGCACATCAATATGAGGAAGCGGAAAGTCGTCTTTTGGGCTCGCCTTATTCAAATCTCTGTAATCAACGCACATTCGCACCTTATTGTCGCTACCGCGAAAATAAGGTGCCGGCAAAACAGAAGAGTCGCCACCTTTCGTTATTTATCTCTCAGAACGGGAAAGGAAACGATCGGGAAAAACCTGATGAAAAGGTATAAGACAAGGTCATCGCAACCGTTGTCTGGGTTCGGGAGTCGGTTACGCAAGGGGAAGGTATTATCACCCCTCACGTCCATCGTACTCGATGGGATCCACGCTTGTTGTGTTTACTAGACGAGTTGGTTTTATCCATCTACCTATCAAGGCCTACGTATTCTCATCAGAAAATGAGAAATTAGAGTCAACGTAGTTCGGCTAACTACGGGTTACGGGGAAGGTGGCTTGCCAATACATCAGTATTGTGCCTACGTACTCTCAACAGATATGAGAGATCAGAGCTTACGTAGTTTGGGATAATACGGCTTACGGGAATTCAGATTCATCTGTTTTATCGATAGGGTTAACAAACAGTTCCAGCAGTTGGATGTACGCAGCTCGACCCTTGGAGACTTAGGCGTTACCGTTTGCGGTAGAACTGAGAGTTAACGACACTCTTTTCTTCAAAAAAGCTTCCTTTGAATTATGGGCCCACGGGGCAAAAAGGTTTGAAGTTTGTTTTCTGTCTTTTACGAAAGAACTGTTTTTTATGGATGTTTGCAACCAATATCGCACTAGAGACTATGACCTTAGAGTGAATGTGTCGCATGTCACCCAAAGGGTGCCATACTAAACATCCAGACTGTTGAAAAGAAACTCTCCAACAATCCTTTCTCAGATAGCTTAAGGCTCGTAACGTACGACGTCAGTTAACCTTTATTACTGTATTTTAATTTGTTTTGAGATGAGAAGAGAGACCAGACTCAAATAAGGGGAGACTATCAAGTCCTAATGTTGTCATGCCAATGATTCATCCTATGTTGAGGTTTGAAACAGGGGACTCCTAGAAGTTGTCATGCATAGGTTTCAACCTAAAGTTCTAATCATCACTTCTTTATCAAAGGAAGTGAGATTCCTAGGGGATCATGTCAATGTAAACAGAAACAGATAAAGCATCAGCTTAAACAGTAAACAGATATACATTAAAATGCATGCAATGCAAGTGAGGCAGGAAATGTGTGTGGGGTGTCAGCCTCCACAAGCTCGTCTCGACCTCAAGCCAGATATGAATAACTGCAATCATACAGAGGAAAGAACATGCTGTCAAGCAAATATAATAACTGCAATCATACAGAAGAAGGAACATGCTATCAAGCAAACACAATAACTGCAATCATACAGAAGAAGTAAAATGCCATCAAGCAAATAACAAACCACATAGGCAAGGGAGTTGGGCTCTACCGAATACCCGCAAGCAAAGCCATACAGTAAAAATACAAGCAGAGGGAGCAACTCAACCTCTAGTGCGATCATGCTCCTAGATTAACACAATCTAAACATGAACTTATTCTAATGCATCAAGCAAATCAAACAAGTCATACCAATAGTTGCGCAGAAAGAAAACAGACAAGAAAAGAAAGCAGATCAACCACTCCTACAGCTTTACAACAAAGCAACCCTCTGACAGCAGTTCAGTCATCAGTCCTCAACCACTCTTCAAGGCTATCATCCTCAATAGCAAGTGTCAACTTGCTTCTCTGAGCTTTTAATACATCCAACATAAGTATCAACTTATCCCATCTTCCTCAAACCTCAGCTCTTCACTAATTTCCACCTTCAGGCTTCACTCCTCATATCAAGTATCAGCTTGGCTCCTTCAGGCTCTCAATGCATCAACATAAGTATCGACTCATTCTTTCTTCTTCAAGCCTCATCTCTTCACTCAGTTTCAATTTGATCTTCTTCACAGGTGTCAACTTGTTCTTCAAGCTTCAGCTCTCTCCTCCTTACAAGTGTCAACTTGCTCTTCCTGGTCCACAAGCTTCAGCTCCTATGGGTAATCTTCAGACAGAAAGAAGTATCAACTCCTAATCTCCTATCTTCTTCAAGCAAGGAACTCCATCCTCTAACAAGGGAGAAGGATTCATCTAACAAGAGCAAAGTCTGGATGATTGGTAGCAGAGTGAAGACCAAAGGTCACCACTAAGCATCCTATCATCTGAGAAAGGGACCCTCAAAGGTTCTACCAACTTGTAAAGAGCCACACATCCTACCAAAGGAGGGATGAGGCCTTTACAAAGGGACCTTACATCATAGGGAAGAATGGAAGTGATCAACATCTTCCATGTTTATGAAGGAAGAGAAACTATCTAGAAGCTCTGCCTACAAACCCTAATCTTAACACCTAATCAACACTACACCAAAAGAAGGGAAAATCTTCACATCCAAGCTTCTTCAAGCAATCAATGGTAGCCCAAGCTTGTCTTTAACACCATCCAAGAGCAAGAGAGACCAAAACCCTAATCTAAGGGAACTAAAGAAGTCATTCTAGTTGAATTAGTGCATTAGAATCATCTAAAGTTAGCACCTAAACTAAAATCAAACAAAAATAGTAAACTACATTGTAAATTCCTACAAAAATTCCTAAGGGACCCTAATTCAATCATGAATCTACCATACAAAAATCAGAGGTTGAATCATCCACCAAGTTCTAGAAATAAACCCTAAATCATAAGGTATCGACCATAAACCCTAAAAATGGAGCTCTTAAAGTTTCAACCTAAAACTACCACTTATATTCATCACAAAAATGTGAGAAGAATCTAGGGGGAGCATGCATATCTATGCTAGCTACACACAAAAAATCAAGGCCAAAATCATCATCAAATGACCAAACCAAATTCAACAAGATCAAGCATCAACCATGATCATTTTAATATCAATTAAAATTCAAAAATGCACATAAAATCAAAAAATGACTGGAATATTAATATTTTTTATTTAAAAAATACTAGATTCAATCATGAATCCATGGCAAAAAGAATGGAATTAATTGAGTCATTTTTCAAATATTTATGAATTTTCCAATAACCATGAATGAAATGAAAAATTAAAAGAAAATCAAAAGAAAATGATAAACGCGTGGTGCAGGTAGCAAATTAATTCAGTTCATTTCAGGGTTGGGCCCAAAACGGGGGTGTGAGTATCAACTATTGACTAAGCCCACCCATATTACATTAATGAAACGCTGCGTTCCAAGTACTCAAAGATCCTTCACAAAATTTCCATCGCTCGTGACCGTTAGAGGCTTTGGTCAAAGGTCCTCCTCTAATCCAATGGCTCTGGGATCATCTTCCTCGTTTTAAATTTCTGAGTTCAGTTCACCTGCGCGCGCTAGAGTCACCGCCGGTGACTTCTCCGATCAACCATCCCCAACCCTAACTCTCTCTAGAATCCTCTATTTCAAATGGTCTCTACACGAAACTTATCCCAAATTTCACAAGGAATCTTCCTATGCCACTTAATCATTCTAAAAGTTCAAGATTTGCAAGAACACAATCCCAACCGAAAATTGGATAAACCCTAATTGGTCACTAACTTCCAAATTAATGATCCAGAAACCTTCCTACATTAATCCACAATGCATCTAACATAACAATTCCTCTTGATTCTACCTAAATTAAGCCATGGAATGAGAAGTGCATACCTGGTAAAATCGTGTGAACAGAGTGGTTGAATCTTCAAATCAACCCTCAAGAACTTGCAGACTCCTTCACTAGCCTCCATGGAAGGTTCTGTATGCAACCAAATGGATTGAAATACTCTGAATCTTTGAACCCGACTATGAGTTGCAGGTGAAGAAATCCAAGTGCCAACCCCCAATTCTCCCATGATCTTGCCTTGAATTTGATCTGGAATTGATCACCAACCTCAGAGCAAGCTATTGGGATCAATATCTTGGATTGAAATGGCTTCAAACCTTGTAACAGATTTTGATTTGCAAGAAGAAAGTTCACAATGCAATCTCACTCTCCTCTCTCAATTTTCACCAACCTTCACTCTGAACCAATTCATAATCATATATAGGACATGAATGAATGATCAAGAAAGTTCTAGATCACTCTAATGAGAAATTCAACATCTCATCTCACTTGAAATCTCATGATATGCTATGGTCATAACAGCTCTGCTAGCAGCTTCTATTCATTATGCTTTTTATCTAAATTCTCTCCAAATGAGATTATGAAAGTGCTAGGATGTGTTTGCACCTTGGTTTTGATCTTTTGAGAAGTTTGGCATATGTAACTTAAACCTTAAGTAACAAAATACAACTCCATGATTTTGACCTCAAATGAAAAAATTGCCATTGCCATTGTCTTTAAAATGCATTTTACAATCAAAATGACATAGAAGTTTGTCTCATTTGGTCACCAAATGAAAAATCCCAAATTTGGTCTTTTTAATGAACTTTAATTCTTCCTTTTTAAGTCAATTTTGCAATTTTGAGTTACAAGAAATTACAACCTCTCATGAACACTTGGCTAGCCTTAAAACATCATTTTGAACAAGTTTGATGTTGAACATTTTCCCATTTGAAGCTTGCAAATAGGAGTTATAGCCTTATGCTTGAAATGACCTGTAATCTCCAAATGACCAAAATACCCTTGACTTGTCAAAGCCATAACTTGAGTTCTACAAATCCTATAAAGGACTTCTAGTACTATCTAGAAATCTAAGAGGATAAGGAACAACATTCATGTTGACCAAAAGTTCATAGGAATCATCCTTCTAGGGCAAAAGTGTCATGCAAGTTGGACAACTTTCAAGCTCCAACTTCACATGCCTCAGATGACTTGTAACTTGTCAAAGTCATAACTTGAATCTTCAAATCAACCCTCAAGAACTTGCAGACTCCTTCACTAGCCTCCAAGGAAGGTTCTGTATGCAACCAAATCGATTGAAATACTCTGAATCTTTGAACCAGACTATGAGTTGCAGGTGAAGAAATCCAAGTGCCAACCCCCAATTCTCCCACGATCTTGCCTTGAATTTGATCTGGAATTGATCACCAACCTCAGAGCAAGCTATTGGGATCAATATCTTGGATTGAAATGGCTTCAAACCTTGTAACAGATTTTGATTTGCAAGAAGAAAGTTCACAATGCAATCTCACTCTCCTCTCTCAATTCTCACCAACCTTCACTCTGAACCAACTCATAATCATATATAGGACATGAATGAATGATCTAGAAAGTTCTAGATCACTCTAATGAGAAATTCAACATCTCATCTCACTTGAAATCTCATGATATGCTATGGTCATAATAGCTCTGCTAGAAGCTTCTATTCATTATGATTTTTATCCAAATTCTCTCCAAATGAGATTATGAAAGTGCTAGGATGTGTTTGCACCTTTGTTTTGATCTTATGAGAAGTTTGGCATATGTAACTTAAACCTTAAGTAACAAAATACAACTCCATGATTTTGACCTCAAATGAAAAAAGTGCCATTGCCATTGTCTTTAAAATACATTTTACAATCAAAATGACATATAGGTTTGTCTCATTTGGTCACCAAATGAAAAATCCCAAATTTGGTCTTTTTAATGAACTTTAATTCTTCCTTTTTAAGTCAATTTTGCAATTTTGAGTTACAAGCAATTCCATCCTCTCATGACCACTTGGCTAGCCTTAAAACATCATTTTGAACAAGTTTGATGTTGAACATTTTCCCATTTGAAGCTTGCAAATAGGAGTTATAGCCTTATGCTTGAAATGACCTATAATCTCCAAATGACCAAAATACCCTTGACTTGTCAAAGCCATAACTTGAGTTCTACAAGTTCTATCAAGGACTTCTAGTACTGTCTAGAAATCTAAGAGGATAAGGAACAACATTCATGTTTACCAAAAGTTCATAGGAATCATCCTTCTAGGGAAAACGTGTCATGCAAGTTGGACAACTTTCAAGCTCCAACTTCACATGCCTCAGATGACTTGTAACTTGTCAAAGTCATAACTTGAGTTCTACAAATCCTATAAAGGACTTATAGCACTAAAATTAAAGCTAAGATCATGCTCTACAACATTCATGTTGGGGGCAAGATGAGATGACAATCACATCTTGAGATAAATTTCCTTGAAGATAGGGGTCAAACTAGGGGATTTTACACTGTCAAGTCTTAGAAACCCTAGCCTGAAACTTCTCAAACCCTTTAATCATGATGAGTTGACCTTGGAATCGTCCTTATAACATCTCAATGTATCAATCCATGGTCACATGGCTCTTGAATTAGGTCTCAACCTTTTGTAAATCATCAGTTGACTTAGGGTCGACCCAGTCAAACCCTAATTGCACCACTCATGGCTGAGTCTTCTTAAACTTGCACAATGACCTGTCTAGGCCTAAAAGTGATCTTCAACACTTCTCATGAGCTCTCTCAAGACCTCAAGTCCAACATCATGGCTTCAGAATCATCTGATGGCTTTCCACAACTTTCAAGTTAGGAGACACACATACTTGGTTTCAATCACTCTCTCTGAGGATCTTTTAACTTCTCTGACAAGGATATCAACCCTTGAACACCTGAACCACCTTCTTAGCTAGCTTCAAATTCTTGTGTAGCTCTTAATTGGTAATCCTACCTCTTGATCTCCTGCACACATGTCAATGAAATGCAAATGATAATGCTAATGTGAATGAAATGAAACATAAGCTAGGTAAAGAAATGTTGGGCAAATTTTAGGGTGCAACAGCTGCCCCTATTCAAACGGCTTGGACCTAACTGGGTGAGAAGCAAACAGCTCTCAAACAATCCAGGTAAAAGACGGTTGAATACAAACAAACCCGGAAATTTTCCAACTGCACAAGTACTCGGTACTCTGATGGGGGAAAGTCTTCGAAAACTGAAACAATAGCTGCACGACAACTAGCTGGAGAATTACTGATCTGAATCCCCGTCAGGATGATTCTCTGATTTATCTGATATCATTGCATCCTCGAATCATCGAGGGATCACCGGTTATGCAGTAACTGGTGATTTGCCAACCACACAGGTAAACGATACCCTGATTGGTAGGAACATCTTCGAAACTGAGCATGACAGTTGCACGACAACTTTGCTGGGGAATTGGTCACACGGTAACCGGTGAAAGGTCTAATCTCAAATCTCAGTCAGGATGATCATTTGATTTTGCTGTAGATCTTCGTCCTCAAGTCATCAAGGGATCACCAGTTACACGGTAACTGGTAATGGATGGTTGATCATACCGTCAGGCATTCTGCGTCATAGCAGAAGAACTCCTCGGGACTCATCAGGTCGTTAGGGACTTATTGATAATCGAGTTAGTCCTGCCGTCGGGCATTCAAAGAACATCTCGGGCGTCAGCCGGACTTTGTTGGTAAGTTGGGAATAGAATCCCCGGTCAATCATGAACCCAATAGGGATATCTATTCTTTCGCCGTCGGGCATTCCGCGTCAGCTGGGAGAACTGCTTCGGTCTAGCAGTCGGACTTCGCCAATAAGTCTTCAAATGGAATCCTTAATCAATCAGGACCCACTAAGGATATACAATCTTTTTCCGTCAGGCACCCTACGTCAGCTAGGCAAACTGCTTCGACATTGCAGCTGGACTTCATCAGTAAGTCTTGAAATAAAATCCTTAGTCAATCAGGAACCACTAAGGATATACAATCTTTTTCCGTCAGGCACCCTGCGTCAGCTGGGAGAATTGCTTTGACATCGCAGTTAGACTTTATCAGTAAGTCTGGGGTTTTGGCACCACTGCCGGACTTCAATCATCAAGTCTTCAAGGAAATCTCAACTTCTATGTTTAAGACCTGCTGGGGATGACACATCTCCGCTGGGGATTCTGGAGAACTATCAAGTAACTCTGCTTCGGGGATCCAGAAATCATTCTGGGTGAATCATCTCTGCTGAGGAAATCAAGAATCATCTTGAACAAACAACTTCGCCTGGGACTTCAAGAATCATCCTGAACCAATAACTCTGCTGGAGATTTCAGGAATCATCCCGAGCAACCACTCTGCCGGGGACTCTAAACATCAACTTGAGCAACCCTCTATGGCGACTTCACTGGGGATTTTAAGAATCATCTTAAGCAAACAACTTTGCTGGGGAATTCAAGAATCATCTTGAGCAAACCATTCTGCGGAGGAACACCTGCAAAACAAGAACGATAACGACCTAGCTCATGTTTCATATGCATATGATCGTCAATGGCACAATGCTCCACACGGTGGAAATGCTACGCGTTTTTAGGGTAAATGTTATGCAATCATGCAAAATGCTACGACCCCATCAGCAAAATAAATGCTGAAGGGAGAATCCTCCTACCAAGGAGAAGGGACCACTCTGGTGGAGGAAGGAATCATCCTGTCGAGGAGAAGAAGTCACACCAATCTCAATTGGACTCCGCCTGGGGAAATGATCTTCAGTCGACTGCTGCAGGGGAATAAAGTTCTATGAGAACCTGGACCATAAACTGCTGAGGAAAACGATATCAATCGCAGAAATAAACTGCACGGCCTTCGCGGCAAAACTTTCCTGGAGATAACGACTCCGGTGGGGAAATACAGCATCAGCTATTCAACATTCTGCTGGGGAAAACCAATCATGGCCCGAACGGCTTCCAAGGACTCGACTCTCTTGGGGGTTTGCCTACTCGGCTGGGGAAGAAGAAATCATCCTGCTTACTGGGGAGAGTACGACTCTGCAGGGAATTTCAATTCCGCTGGAGACTTCAATCTGAAACTTTCGAGTGCCGCACACTTCAGTGTACGACTCAGCTGGGGAGATGACGCTCCTTCAGGATGCATCTGGTTGGGGAGAGAATCTTCTCTGCTTGGGGAAAACATATCAATGCTTATGATCTCATGTTCAAACTCCACGGGGAGGTGCCACTGAACTTGCTGGAGAAGAAGAATCATCCTGCTTGGGAATGCATACGGCGTACTGCCTGGTATATGCTACACCTGCAACAACACGAACAAACAGACAAGATACCCTTCTCAAAGGGACCTATCAAGGTTATCATCTTGTGACAATGTTCAAGTAATTCATTGTTTCAACAATCAGCGGCCTAGGCCAGTAAGTTTATGTATGCGCATTTTATCAAAAACATCGGCGTTCTTTTTCGCAAACAAAACAGATAGATGCTAAACAGGCAAACAGAATTGCTGAATAGTATACATTTTATTGATAACGAACCCCTGAATGGGTAAAAATGTTTTACAACAGATGCAAGCTCCTGGAATGAGGAAGCTGCGCAAATATACAACATAAATATACATCAGTATATACACAAATATCGGCAATGCGGCATAGACGAACACCATGAGTTGATCCCTCTATGAACCACTCGACTTCGATACTTCTCCGACGCTTCAGCTTCAAAAGAGATTGATCTAGATAAACGGCCCTCAGGTCGTCCAAACCACTAAACAATGAGAGTCCACATGCGGAACGCAGTCATTTGCTTTTTCAAATCCCTAACTTTTGCCTGAATCGCCTTTCCGGGTTTTCGATTCACCGGGATACCCTTTTTTGCCAAAGTCGCCCTTCCAGGTTTTCGACTTTGCGGGTGTACATTCTTTTCTTTATATTCCTAATTTTTGCCCGAACCCTTTTTTCCTTTTTTATGGTTCGCCGGGATGCCCCATTTTTGCCTGGATATTCTTTTTTCTTTCCAGCGGGTCATTTTTTAAGCAAAGTATTTTTTAACTGCGTCCGTGTTCACCGGGGATGCAAAATCTTCGCCATCCATCATGGATAACAACAAGGCTCCTTCCAAGAAGACCTTGCTGACGACGTACGGACCTTCGTAATTAGGAGTCCACTTGCCCCGGTGATCGGAGTGTGGAGGAAGAATCTTCTTCAGGACGAGATCACTCGTCTGAAAGCTTCTAGGACGCACCTTCTTATCATAAGCTTTCTTCATTCGGCTTTGGTATAGACGACCATATGCAATCGATGCTAATCTTTTCTCGTCCATCAGGCTAAGTTGGTTTAGTCGGTTCTGAATCCATTCTGCCTCATCGAGTTTCACGTCAACCAAAACTCGCAAAGAAGGAATCTCAACTTCCAACGGTAGGACAGCTTCCATACCGTACACTAGTGAGAACGGAGTTGCCCCGGTTGAGGTACGTACCGTTGTACGATAACCGTGCAATGCAAATGGCAGCATCTCGTGCCAATCCTTATAGGTCACAACCATCTTCTGTACAATCTTCTTGATGTTTTTATTGGCCGCTTCAACGGTGCCATTCATCTTCGGCCAGTAGGGAGATGAGTTGTGGTGTTCAATCTTGAAACTCTGCCACAGCTCCTTCATCATCTTGTTATTCAGATTCGAACCATTATCAGTAATGATCCGCTCGGGAATTTCGTATCGACAGATGATGTCCCTCTTTATGAATTTAGCCACCACCTGTTTGGTCACATTAGCATATGAGGCTGCCTCCACCCACTTGGTGAAGTAGTCGATAGCTACTAGAATGAAGCGATGACCGTTAGATGCAGTGGGCTCGATCTTGCCTATCATGTCGATGCCCCACATGGAGAACGGCCACGGGGAGGACATGACATTCAACGGGCACGGCGGCACATGAATCTTATCAGCATAATCTGGCATTTATGACATCTCTTCGCGAATTTAAAGCAATCCGATTCCATCGTCAGCCAGTAATATCCTGCTCTCAGGATCTTTCTTGTCATAGCATGCCCGCCGGCGTGCGTACCAAATGTGCCTTCATGGACTTCTTCCATGAGCATACTCGCTTCTTTCTCATCTACACATCTGAGTAGCACGAGATCGTGGTTTCTTTTATACAAAACTCCATCAGGATTGAGATAAAAATTTCTAGATAGCCTCCTCAGAGTCTTCTTATCCTGGGTTGACGCTCCCGCAGGATACTCCTTAGTCATAAGGAAAGTCTGGATGTCATGGAACCATGGCTTGCCATCGGAGGCTTCCTCGATCGCAAAGACGAATGCAGGTCTATCAAGACGAGAAAGGACAATTCTTGGAGCTTCATTCCAAAAATTGACTTTATATATCGAAGCCAACGTGGCTAAGGCATCAGCCATCTGGTTTTCGGCCCTGGGCACATGATGGAGTTCCACTCGATCAAAGAACGGAAGTAGCCTTCTGGCATAGTTCATATACGGCACCAAATTCGATTGACGAGTCTCCCGCTTCCCTTTAATCTGGTTAATCACAAGTGTCGAGTCACCATATACATCTAGGTTCTTGATTCTCAAATCAATCGCTTCTTCTAGACCCATGATGCATGCTTCGTACTCCGCTTCGTTATTGGTGACCGAAAACGTCAGTCTCGCAGTGAACGGGATGTGGGATCCGTGGGGAGTCGTGATGATCTCCCCGATATCACTTCCATAAGAATTAACCGCCCCGTCAAATATCAATTTCCACTGGGATTTCCTATCTGGCCCCTCGTCGGGCAACGGTTCATCACAATCTTTTGCTTTAAGAAACATGAATTCAAATTTCATCGGCTGGTAATCTTCGATCGGCTGTTCGGCAAGGTACTCAGACAATACGCTTCCCTTGATGGCCTTCTGGGAAACATACTGAATGTCATATTCCGTCAACACCATTTGCCATCTGGCAATCCTGCCTGAAAGCGCTTGCTTCTCGAAGACGTACTTGATCAGATCCATCTTCGAAATTAGCATGGTGGTGTGGTTGAGCATGTACTGTCGTAAACGTTTGGCAGCCCAGGCTAGTGCACAACACGTCTTCTCCAGCATCGAGTAACGAGATTCACAGTCTGTGAACTTTTTACTCAAGTAGTAAATGGCATGCTCCTTTCTGCCCGTCTCGTCATGCTGACCGAGAACACACCCCATACTATTCTCAAGAACTGTCAAGTACATGATTAAGGGTCGTCCGGCCACTGGGGGTATCAAGATCGGAGGTTCCTGTAGATACTGTTTTATCTTATCAAATGCTTTCTGGCAATCCTCGTTCCAGATAATCGCCTGATCTTTCTTTAGTAGTTTGAACATCGGTTCACACGTGGCTGTGAGCTGAGAAATAAACCTTGCAATGTAGTTTATTCTGCCCAGGAAACCACGAACTTCTTTTTCTGTTTTTGGCGCTGGCATTTCTTGTATTGCTTTTATCTTCGCATGATCAACCTCAACGCCTCTTTCACTCACGATAAACCCCAGTAGTTTTCCGGACCGTACTCTGAAAGTACACTTGTTAGGATTCAGCCTCAACCTGAACTTCCTAAGCCTCTCAAAAAGCTTCAGCAAATTGATCAGATGTCCTTCCTCCGTTTGGGACTTCGCAATCATGTCATCAACATAGACTTCAATCTCATGATGAATCATATCATGAAACAAAGTAACCATTGCTTGTTGGTAAGTGGCCCCTGCGTTCTTCAGACTGAAAGGCATTACCTTGTAGAAAAACGTTCCCCAGGGTGTGATAAACGTAGTTTTCTCCATGTCCTCCGGCGCCATCTTGATCTGATTGTAGCCGGAGAAGCCATCCATGAACGAAAATACGGAGAACTGAGCTGTATTGTCGACCAACACATCAATATGGGGGAGCGGGAAATCATCTTTAGGGCTCGCCCTATTCAAATCCCGATAATCGACGCACATTCGCACCTTACCGTCCTTCTTCGGTACAGGCACTATGTTGGCGACCCACGGAGGGTAAGTAGTGACCGCTAAGAAGCCAGCATCAAGCTGCTTCTGCACTTCCTCTTTGATCTTAATGGCCATATCTGGTCGTGTCCTTCTAAGCTTCTGTTTAACGGGAGGACAGTCTTCTCGCAGCGGCAAGTGGTGGACCACGATGTCAGTATCAAGTCCGGGCATATCTTCGTATGACCAAGCAAAGATGTCACTATACTCTTTCAGCGTCTCGACCAATCTCTGCTTGACGTCACTCTGCAATGCGGCCCCTATCCTGACGTTCCTGACCAGTTCTTCAGAACCCAGATTCACGATCTCAATCTCTTCTTCGTGAGGCAGAATAACTTTCTCTTCTTGTTTCAATAAGCGGGCCAACTCTTCGGGAAGGTCTTCGTCTTCATCAATCTCTTCTTCAGCTTGATAGATCGGGCAATCGAAGTCGAAGTGAGTCGTAGAAGGTCCAGAGTCGATGTCATCTGCTATGTGGATCCTGCAATAACAAGGGTTAAGCTTAAAACAAGGATATGCAGGTTAGCACAAACCCCATTGCCATTTTATTGTTTTTCAAAACAAATATAAAATAGGAGTAACAGGGATCACAACATTTGAATGCGAAGAAAAAAGCCTTTTGATTTATTGGTAAAATGCATGTACATAATCAAACAAGGCCCTGAAAATAAAACCACTGTGCCCCGGCTAGGACATAGGGTTGTACAATGATTGAAAAAAGTAAATCATTACTCTTTGCCTGTCACTTGGATGATATCCCTGATGGACCAGTTGTTGAGGCTCTGGCATGGTTTGCTTGGCTGAATCCAGGAATCCAGGTCGCAATCGTTGTCTTCACCGTCTTCAGACACTGCGTTGACACTTTCAAATATCACCCCGCCACTGGTAAACTGGATCGGCCCTTTACCTCGCGACGCACTGTGAGAAGAGGAGGCTTCAGCCGCAGGAGAATACCCCAACCCAAACTTGTCCTGCTTGTTGGGTATCTCTAGAATCTGCCCCCAGCCTGAGGTAGATCCGACTTGAACAACGGCCCGGGCTTCCTTGAAGGAAGAGAGAGTCATCTCTGGTTTTTTAGTCATTACAGGAGCTACGTTCTTGACTTTAACAGCTTCGAACGCCTGACATAGGGTTTCGTGGATTTCCCTATCCATCTCAACATATTAGAAGGACGACAAATGGCTCACCATTATGTCTTCCTCGCCACAAACAGTCACGATGCTGCCTCCGACAGCATACTTGAGCTTCTGGTGCAACGTGGAGGTCACGGCGCCAGCAGAATGGATCCATGGCCGACCTAAGAGACAACTGTAGGCAGGCATGATGTCCATAATGTAGAAGACTGTGTCGAATGTTTCCGGCCCAACTTGGATTGGTAACGTCACCTCCCCAAAAACGTGACGTTTGGTTCCATCGAACGCCTTCACAACCAGATCACTGGGTGTGCAGATCAATCCTCGAGTATCTAACTTCATCAATGCTTTCTTCGGAAGAACATTGAGCGATGACCCTGTGTCTACCAACACATGAGACATAATCGTTCCCCTACACTCTATCGAGATGTGCAGGGCACTGTTGTGGTTTCTTCCCTTCGACGTCAGCTCTAGGTCAGTGAACCCTAACCCGTTTCCAGCATTCACGTGGGCTACGACCCCTTCCAACTGGTTGACCGATATTTCCTGCGGTACATGCGTGGCATTCAAGACCTTTAACAGCGCGTTGCAATGTGCCTCAGAACACAGCAACAGATTCAGGATGGAAATTTTCGAGGGTGTTTGATGGAGATGATCCACGATCTTGTAGTCACTCTTCTTAATCAACCTCATAAACTCTTCAGCGTCCTTAACAAGTAAGTCCTTCTCTACCCCCCGCGGGGTTTCCTCAACGACTTTACTCTTTCCCTTATCAGGTACCTCGGCTTTGTCCGCTTTGTCCGCCCCAATCTCAGGTGGAGCAAATACTCTTCCGCTGTGCGTGATTCCGCCAATGCCCACTAGGTTACCCACAGATTTCCCAGATGGTTCCAGTTCCAACTTTTGTCCGTTACAGTAAATGTCTGCCCCGTAATGCCACGGGACAGCGTTGGTGCTTTCAAAAGGTATCGGCCCAGCTTTGGTGATGGTAATGGTGGGCGGCCTAGGTGCAGAAATGGTGATCGTCCGGCGAGGGATGGTGATGGTGGCAACCTCATCATCTTGCTTCAGCATTACCTCCCCAGATCCACATTCGGCCCTTCGGCTAAACTGTAAGATTCCTTCGGTCATCAGACTCTGAATCCCCTCTAACAATTGTTCATATCCATCAGGACGAGTCGCACAACCCATACACAGTTCTCCACAACCTGGGAAGAAACCTCTTTTCATCAGCTTGGCTTTAACGAAGCTAAGCGGTGTCTTCAGATCCTTGACGTCAGTCAACAAATCCAAGCTCTCGTCTTCAATAATGGCATTTACTCCACCTCCCCTATGATTCGGCATAGGGTTTTTCGTGACATTTGGCACATTATCTGAGAAATTGATGATCTTAGCATCCACCATGTCCTGCACCTTGTGCTTGAAGGCTTTTCAATTTTCTATCGTGTGGCCTGGTGCTCCTGAGTGAAACTCGCAAGTCGCATTCGCGTCATAACCTGGCGGAGGTGTCCCTGTCAAGGGAGCCAGGGTTCTCTTCTGGATTAGCTGTAACTGAAGCAGAGTCTGTAACAACTGAGCATAAGACATGGGTGGTGTCTCGAGGTGACGACTTGACAGAGGTGCCCTGTTCTGATACTTTCTGTACCCTTGCTGGTTCGGTTGTTGCTGCTATGGCTGTTGGACCGCGGGGATGGTTATACTAGCCACCTACTGGTGAGGGCCTTTACCCTTCCTTCGAGCGTTGGAGACGGCACTCGTCTCTCCTTCCCTCCTTTTGCCACCATATGGTTTCTTTCCTCCTCCAACTAAGGACAGATCACCTTGAATTTTTCCTAGTTTGATCCCATTTTCAACGTGTTCACCCGTGATAATGAGATCTGAGAAGCTTCCAGACATACTGCTGACCAATTTCTTGTAATAAACCCCTGGGAGGGTGGCTACGAACATTTCAACAAGCTCCCGTTCAACCATCGGCGGCTGAACCCTGGCTGCCAATTCACGCCACCGCTGGGCATATTCCTTGAACCCTTCGTTGTTCCTCTGTGACAAATTCTGCAGTTGAACCCGGTTCAGAGTCAAGTCACTGTTATATTGGTAGTGGTGCACGAATGCTTCAGCAAGTTCCTTCCAGGTGCGCACACTGGCAGGTTCCAGACTCATGTACCATTCCAGGGAGGGTCCGGACAGACTATCCTGAAAGAAGTGCATCAACAACTTCTCGTCTTCGGAGTGAGCAGACATTTTCCGGTAGTATGATCTCAGGTGAACGCGAGGGCAAGTGGTGCCCTTGTACTTCTCAAAGTCGGGTACCTTGAACTTGGGAGGAACCTTGAAATCAACAATCAGTCCCAACTTGGACATGTCAACACCCATAGTGTTCAGGTTCTCGAAATTCCTCACCTTATTCTCGAGTGCCTTAAACCTCAGACGTGCTTCAGCAGTCAGCTCTCTTTCAGCACCTTTTTGTGAGAACACATCGTCTTGACGGTCTTCTAACCATGGTTGAGGCCCATACAGATTTCCAGTACCTGTGTTGCCATTGCCCAGCCCAACATTGACATTAGCTTCGAAATTCCCATTACCGACGCCAGTCGTATTACCATTGAGTCCCATGTTAGCTATCACATTGCCGTTGCCACTGCCATTCCCCCCAGTCACGGGGGCGCCATTCTGAGGAGTTTCAACGGGTGGAGGGGTTGGAACAGTCCCACCATGGAGTACACCATTGCTGTCAACCCTTGAAATCAGAGGCTGGACCAATGTTCTGAGCTGATCCTGGCCGTTGGCAACCACTTGCATGAGCTCCATGAAGCGGTCCATCCTCTCTCGGAGTTCTTGAACGTCAGTCTGCGATTTCTCCATAGCTCTGGCTCGATTTGCTTTGGTCGGATAGTGGTGGATTGGTCTTTGATCAATCCTAGAACAACCTGCATACACAAAGGCTTAGAAAAACGACAATTTGCTCGTTATGCAGATGCTTCATGCAAATGCAAACGTGTGTCTGTGCATTAGGGAGATATCCCCCGATCCTAGTGCCTGAGTGCCAGTGCTGATAATAAGAAGTCTGAGTCCAGTCATGGAAATAACATCTCATATATAAAGAAAGCCCGTCAAGGCGGTACACAACGTCACTGAGTACAAGCTGAATCAATAGCATGACCTCAACCAACAAGCCTGGTGATGGTCAGCATACAACAATGATCAACACAAAAGGATTACAAATAGTCAAGCACGGCCACAGGCGCGAAACTCTTCTAACAACCCCTTCGTTTCTGGATGATCAGGCCAAGTGAGCAACCCTTCGACGAGTAACTTTCTCTGCATAATGATGTATTGAAGACCTTCAACCGAATCTTCCCATGCTCCTTCGCCGAAACAATCTTCTAGCTTCCGCTTCTTGGATTCAAACATCAGCTCGCGCTCCTTCAGGTTAGCAAGAGCCTTGTTGAGCTGGCTTTCAGCGGCATATCTGCGAGCGGTTTCTTCATCAAACCTTTTCTCACTAGCCTTCACCTGGGCTTTCAACTTGGAGATTTGTTGCTTTAGCTTATCCTCCCGTTCTTTGCCGTTGGCTAGGGTGGCCTTCCAATGCTGATTAAACTTGGATATTCTCCGGTACGCTTCATCCAAGTGCTGCTTCTTAGTGGCCAGTACATCATTGACAGCTTTGAAGTCTCGACCCATGCGCTTGCGCTCAGCTATCTGCTTAGTCAAATCTGTCCCCAACTGGTTCACCAGCTCTGTCTTCCTCTTGAAAGAATGGACGGCTTCGCTTCTCTCGCTTCTGAGTTGAGCCAATTCTTTCTCCAGTTCTTCATTCGTCTTCTTCAACTCATCTCTCTCAGCTAACACCTGATTGTACTGCTGAATAGGCACGGTGGTAGGCTCTTCAATCACTGGAGGGCTTTCTAAATTGGCAGGAGGAAACGGCATCCCTATGATCTCTGCTCTGGCTCTGATCCAGGTCACATACGGAGCGTAGGCTTGGCTATTGCTCTTTCCCAGCAACGGTTTTCCCCGCTTACAGATACCATTCCAAGCGTGCTGAAGCTTAGATAACATATCCCTTTCTAGAAGACCAGTGAGGTACAGAGATTCCTGCACCTCTTCATCCTTCGGCGGAGCTCTCAAAGCATAAGCAAACTGTTGGACCAGCAAAGACGGATTATAATTGATACGACCCTTCCTGCCTATCAAAGGAACATTCGGAAACCCACTGCAGCTGAAGATAATCTCAGTACCCAACCTATCTCTATCAAACCAGGAAATATCCTCCGCTGACAGACTCATCAAACACTCAGGCCACTCAGCTGTGGCTGCAGACGAAGCTAGGGGACCCTTCTTGGGTAGGTGACTATCAAGCCATCTATGGAGCAGGGGTACACAACACGAGACATTCTTGCCCCTTCTGTTCTCATTTTTGTAGTGGACGGAATGGTAAACATCTCCTATCAAGGTAGGGACTGGATTCCCTGATGCAAAGATGTGGAAAGCGTCGAAGTCTACAAAATCGGGCATATTGGGGAACAAAATGATGTCGTATATGCACAGAGCCAGGATGGCGTTGAACACGACCCAACATCCGTCTTTGGCGCACTGCTGAGCCTTTCCCACTAAGAACTGCAAGGAGAAACCGGGAACCCTGTTCCAACTAGACAAGACCAACTCAGAGGCATCTAGGTAAAGTGAAGGAGCTAGATTAGCCAGATTAGGCTCAGCATCCATATGAACAAAGGGCATCTGACTCTTGATAGGCACACCTAACAAATCAACATATTCCTCCACTGTGGGTGCGAGAATAAAGTCCTGGAAAGTAAAGCATCTCAAAGGAGGATCGTAGAACTGCAGCAGGGCGTGCAACCCGTTCAACTCAGACACAGAGGGTTTACGAACCAAACTGAGCAGTTTACCGTAAGACTTTCTGAATTCCTCTCTCACAGAATCATCTGCCAAAGCAATCAAACCAGTCAGCTGAACAACATCAGGAATGGGGAGCTTGTAGGCCACAGTCTTCCTCAGAGAACCCATAATAGCACAACAGAAGGCAAGAAAACCTGAATCGGGGGAAACGGTACCTGCAACACAGACACACGTTAATGAAATGCAAATGAGTATGCAAAACAATGCAAAATGCAATCATGCAGCAGGAGATCAAGACAACTGTGCTGCTGAAGAGAAGAAGGTGAAGATTCTGTATCAACAAAACCATAATACTGCTCTGTCAAGAACAACCATATCTCTGATGAGAAGAAAGCCCTAATATCGGACCATAAATCTGCTCTGTCAAGAACAAACACACATCTGACAATAAGGACCTCTAATACAGGACCATAAAGCTGCTTTATCAAGAACAAACATCTCTGAAGATAAGGACCTCTGATACAGGACCATAAATCTGCCATATCCAGAACAATCATATATCTGATGATGAGAACCTCTGATACCAACACAACTGATTCACTATCAAGAAAACCAGGTAGTCTGAAGGTTAAGGCTTCCTGCAACAAACCCAACCCTGCTCACAGGTATGGACCTAAACTGACACAAGTTCGGCATCCTATGCGGTCATCAGCGTCACACACATTCAAGAGGGGTGATACGAGACCCAGAAGGTGTGGCATCACCATCTCCTGAAGCGGCCTCACTCAGCTGAATTCCAAATGATCGGTCCCCAGAGTCGACAATCCTCCAAACCAACAACCCCTCAGGCCCAAAGGGCCGGAAAAGAAGTCAGCCGGGAGAACCTCGTCTGAGCGTAGATTTCATGAGACACTAGTGCCTGCAAAGCAAGCACGTGCCCACTAATTTCCACAACTAATGTTAAGTACACTCAAGCCTGGGTCTGGCTTCTCACTCATCAGAATGCCCCTCCCACAACAGCACAGATAATCATAGCATAATGAAAATAAAGTGCGGGAAATAAAATGCGATAAATAAACACAACCCAACAAGTAATCATACAAGCGCTAGGATTGACTCTCGCAGGGGACGTTGGATCCCCAAACTGACTCGCATAAGGGACGTTGGATCTCAGGAAACTATGAAGTCCCCAGCTGTCGCTACCGCGAAAATAAGGTGCCGGCAAAACAGAAGAGTCACCACCTTTCGTTATTTATCCCTCAGAACGGGAAAGGAAACGATCGGGAAAAACCTGATGAAAAGGTATAAGACAAGGTCATCGCAACCGTTGTCTGGGTTCGGGAGTCGGTTACGCAAGGGGAAGGTATTAACACCCCTCACGTCCATCGTACTCGATGGGATCCACGCTTGTTGTGTTTACTGGACGAGTTGGTTTTATCCATCTACCTATCAAGGCCAGTATAAAAAGAAAAGAAAATGACTCGGCAAAGCGTCGCACTTTATGCCTACGTATTCTCATCAGAGAATGAGAAATCAGAGTCAACGTAGTTCGGCTAACTACGGGTTACGGGGAAGGTGGCTCGCCAATACATCAGTATTATGCCTACGTACTCTCAACATATATGAGAGATCAGAGCTTACGTAGTTCGGGATAATACGGCTTACGGGAATTCAAACTCATCTGTTTTATCGAGTAGGGTTAACAAACAGTTCCAGCAGTTGGATGTACGCAGCTCGACCCTTGGAGACTTAGGCGTTACCGTTTGCGGTAGAACTGAGAGTTAACGACACTCTTTTCTTCAAAAAAGCTTCCTTTGAATTATGGGCCCACGGGGCAAAAAGGTTTGAAGTTTGTTTTCTGTCTTTTACGAATGAACTGTTTTTTATGGATGTTTGCAACCAATATCACACTAGAGACTATGACCTGAGAGTGAATGTGTCGCATGTCACCCAAAGGGTGCCATACTAAACATCCAGACTGTTGAAAAGAAACTCTCCAACAATCCTTTCTCAGATAGCTTAAGGCTCGTAACGTACGACGTCAGTTAACCTTTATTACTGTATTTTAATTTGTTTTGAGATGAGAAGAGAGACCAGGCTCAAATAAGGGGAGACTATCAAGTCCTAATGTTGTCATGCCAAGGATTCATCCTATGGTTGAGGTTTGAAACAGGGGACTCCTAGAAGTTGTCATGCATAGGTTTCAACCTAAAGTTCTAATCATCACTTCTTTATCAAAGGAAGTGAGATTCCTAGGGGATCATGTCAATGTAAACAGAAACAGATAAAGCATCAGCTTAAACAGTAAACAGATATACAGTAAAATGCATGCAATGTAAGTGAGGGAGGAAATGTGCGTGGGGCGTCAGCCTCTACAATCTCGTCTCAACCTCAAGCCAGATATGAATAACTGCAATCATACAGAGGAAAGAACATGCTATCAAGCAAACATAATAACTGCAATCATACAAAAGAAGGAACATGCTATCAAGAAAACATAATAACTGCAATCATACAGAAGAAGTAAAATGCCATCAAGCAAATAACAAACCACATAGGCAAGGGAGCTGGGCTCTACCGAATACCCGCAAGCAAAGCCATATAGTAAAAATACAAGCAGAGGGAGCAACTCAACCTCTAGTGCCATCATGCTCCTAGCTTAACACAATCTAAACATGAACTTATTCTAATGCATCAAGCAAATCAAACAAGTCATACCAATAGTTGCGCAGAAAGAAAACAGTCAGGAAAAGAAAGCAGATCAACCACTCCTACAGCTTTACAACAAAGCAATCCTCTGACAGCAGTTCAGTCATAAGTCCTCAACCACTCTTCAAGGCTATCATCCTCAATAGCAAGTGTCAACTTGCTTCTCTGAGCTTTTAATACATCCAACATAAGTATCAACTTATCCCATCTTCCTCAAACCTCAGCTCTTCAGTAATTTCCACCTTCAGGCTTCACTCCTCATATCAAGTATCAGCTTGGCTCCTTCAGGCTCTCAATGCATCAACATAAGTATAAACTCATTCTTTCTTCTTCAAGCCTCAGCTCTTCACTCAGTTTCAATTTGATCTTCTTCACAAGTGTCAACTTGTTCTTCAAGCTTTAGCTCTCTCCTCCTTACAAGTGTCAACTTGCTCTTCCTGGTCCACAAGCTTCAGCTCCTATGGGTAATCTTCAGACACAAAGAAGTATCAACTCCTAACCTCCTATCTTCTTCAAGCAAGGAACTCCATCCTCTAGCAAGGGAGAAGGATTCATCTAACAAGAGCAAAGTCTGGATGATTGGTAGCAGAGTGAAGACCAAAGGTCACCACTAAGCATCCTATCATTTGAGAAAGGGACCCTCAAAGGTTCTACCAACTTGTAAAGAGCCACACATCCTACCAAAGGAGGGATGAGGCCATTACAAATGGACCTTACATCATAGGGAAGAATGGAAGTGATCAACATCTTCCATGTTTATGAAGAAAGAGAAACTATCTAGAAGCTCTGCCTACAAACCCTAATCTTAACACCTAATCAACACTACACCAAAAGAAGGGAAGATCTTCACATCCAAGCTTCTTCAAGAAATCCATGGTAGCCCAAGCTTGTCTTCAACACCATCCAAGAGCAAGAGAGACCAAAACCCTAATCTAAGGGAACTAAAGAAGTCATTCTAGTTGAATTAGTGCATTAGAATCATCTAAAGTTAGCACCTAAACTAAAATCAAACAAAAATAGTAAACTACATTGTAAATTCCTACAAAACTCCTAAGGGACCCTAATTCAATCATGAATCTACCATACAAAAATCAGAGGTTGAATCATCCACCAAGTTCTAGAAATAAACCCTAAATCATAAGGTATCGACCATAAACCCTAAAAATGGAGCTCTTAAAGTTTCAACCTAAAACTACCACTTATATTCATCACAAAAATGTGAGAAAAATCTAGGGGAAGCATGCATATCTATGCTAGCTACACACAAAAAATCAAGGCAAAATTCATCATCAAATGACCAAACCAAATTCAACAAGATCAAGCATCAACCATGATCATTTTAATATCAATTAAAATTCAAAAATGCACATAAAATCAAAAATGCATGGAATATTAATATTTTTTATCTAAAAGATACTAGATTCAATCATGAATCCATGGAAAAAAGAATGGAATTAATTGAGTCATTTTTCAAATATTTATGAATTTTCCAATAACCATGAATGAAATGAAAAATTAAAAGAAAATCAAAAGAAAATGATAAACGCGTGGTGCAGGTAGCAAATTAATTCAGTTCATTTCAGGGTTGGGCCCAAAAAGGGGGATGTGAGTATCAACTATTGACTAAGCCCACCCAGATTACATTAATGAAACACTGCGTTCCAAGTACTCAGAGATCCTTCACAAAATTTCCATCGCTCGTGACCGTTAGATCCCACTTTGGTCAAAGGTCCTCCTCTAATCCAATGGCTCTGGGATCATCTTCCTCATTTCAAATTTCTGAGTTCAGTTCACCTGCGCGCGCTAGAGTCACCGCCGGTGACTTCTCCGATCAACCATCCCCAACCCTAACTCTCTCTAGAATCCTCCATTTCAAATGGTCTCTACACGAAACTTATCCCAAATTTCACAAGGAATCTTCCTATGCCACTTAATCATTCTAAAAGTTCAAGATTTGCAAGAACACAATCCCAACCGAAAATTGGATAAACCCTAATTGGTCACTAACTTCCAAATTAATGATCCAGAAACCTTCCTACATTAATCCACAATGCATCTAACATAGCAATTCCTCTTGATTCTACCTAAATTAAGCCATGGAATGAGAAGTGCATACTTGGTAAAATCATGTGAACAGAGTGGTTGAATCTTCAAATCAACCCTCAAGAACTTGCAGACTCCTTCACTAGCCTCCAAGGAAGGTTCTGTATGCAACCAAATGGATTGAAATACTCTGAATCTTTGAACCCGACTATGAGTTGTAGGTGAAGA
This sequence comes from Lathyrus sativus, assembly GCA_963859935.3. Classification (NCBI taxonomy): domain Eukaryota; kingdom Viridiplantae; phylum Streptophyta; class Magnoliopsida; order Fabales; family Fabaceae; genus Lathyrus; species Lathyrus sativus. The sequence continues at coordinate 236,305,092 of OZ012741.1, forward strand.
AATCCAAGTGCCAACCCCCAATTCTCCCACGATCTTGCCTTGAATTTGATCTGGAATTGATCACCAACCTCAGAGCAAGCTATTGGGATCAATATCTTGGATTGAAATGGCTTCAAACCTTGTAACAAATTTTGATTTGCAAGAAGAAAGTTCACAATGCAATCTCACTCTCCTCTCTCAATTCTCACCAACCTTCACTCTGAACCAACTCATAATCATATATAGGACATGAATGAATGATCTAGAAAGTTCTAGATCACTCTAATGAGAAATTCAACATCTCATCTCACTTGAAATCTCATGATATGCTATGGTCATAATAGCTCTGCTAGCAGCTTCTATTCATTATGATTTTTATCCAAATTCTCTCCAAATGAGATTATGAAAGTGCTAGGATGTGTTTGCACCTTGGTTTTGATCTTATGAGAAGTTTGGCATATGTAACTTAAACCTTAAGTAACAAAATACAACTCCATGATTTTGACCTCAAATGAAAAAAGTGCCATTGCCATTGTCTTTAAAATGCATTTTACAATCAAAATGACATATAGGTTTGTCTCATTTGGTCACCAAATGAAAAATCCCAAATTTGGTCTTTTTAATGAACTTTAATTCTTCCTTTTTAAGTCAATTTTGCAATTTTGAGTTACAAGCAATTCCAACCTCTCATGACCACTTGGCTAGCCTTAAAACATCATTTTGAACAAGTTTGATGTTGAACATTTTCCCATTTGAAGCTTGCAAATAGGAGTTATAGCCTTATGCTTGAAATGACCTGTAATCTCCAAATGACCAAAATACCCTTGACTTGTCAAAGCCATAACTTGAGTTCTACAAATCCTATAAAGGACTTCTAGTACTATCTAGAAATCTAAGAGGATAAGGAACAACATTCATGTTGACCAAAAGTTCATAGGAATCATCCTTCTAGGGCAAAAGTGTCATGCAAGTTGGACAACTTTCAAGCTCCAACTTCACATGCCTCAGATGACTTGTAACTTGTCAAAGTCATAACTTGAGTTCTACAAATCCTATCAAGGACTTCTAGAACTCAAATTAAAGCTAAGATATTTCTCTACAACATTCATGTTGGGGGAAAGATGAGATGACAATCACATCTTGAGATAAATTGCCTTGAAGATAGGGGTCAAACTAGGGGATTTTACACTGTCAAGTCTTAGAAACCCTCGCCTGAAACTTCTCAAACCCTTTAATCATGATGAGTTTACCTTGGAATCATCCTTATAACATCTCAATGTATCAATCCATGGTCACATGGCTCTTGAATTAGGCCTCAACCTTCTGCAAATCATCAGTTGACTTAGGGTCGACCCAGTCAAACCCTAATTGCACCACTCATGGCTGAGTCTTCTTAAACTTGCACAATGACCTGTCTAGGACTCAAAGTGATCTTCAACACTTCTCATGAGCTCACTCAAGACCTCAAGTCCAACTTCATGGCTCCAGAATCATCTGATGGCTTTCCACAACTTTCAATTTAGGAGACACACATACTTGGTTTCAATCACTCTCTCTGAGGATCTTTTAACTTCTCTGACAAGGATATCAACCCTTGAACACCTGAACCACCTTCTTAGCTAGCTTCAAAGTCTTGTGTAGCTCTTAATTGGTAATCCTACCTCTTGATCTCCTGCACACATGTCAATGAAATGCAAATGATAATGCTAATGTGAATGAAATGAAACATAAGCTAGGTAAAGAAATGTTGGGCAAATTTTGGGGCGCAACACTTACCATCTTTCTTTGGTACAGGTACTATATTGGCGACCCATGAGGGATAAGTTGTGACAGCTAGGAAACCGGCGTCCCACTGTTTTTGAACCTTGGTGAAGCTTGGTGCTTGTTAAAGATTAAAGGTTCAATGGAGCTTGAAGATAGGAGTTATTCATGAAGATGAGGGTTGTTGCTGTCAACTCTTTGCTGTTTAGTCAACTGTTGCTGTCAGAGCTGCTGTCTGCTGTAGGAGTTTGGTGTTGCTGTTTGGGCTGCCTCCTCTGCTTTGGGGTTTTTGTTTTCTGTATTGTGTGTTGGCTTGTGTAGCTTTCCCCCTAGGTTTGAAGTGAATGTTGATTCACTTTTCCTGTTGTTTTCCCAAGTTCGAGGTTGAGTGGGACTCCCTTGCCTTGCTTGTATTGCTGCATTGCATGCAGTATTTGCTTGCTTTCTTTTTTGTTTATCCCCTAGGATCTCCGATTTTCTCTGTGCAGGAGGGAATTATGACAGACATTAGGATTCTTATCCATGCATGACAACATTAGGTTAGTTTTTATTCCCTTTTCAACCCTAGGCTTTTTTAGAGTTTCTTTCTCTTCTTATCTCAAAACAACTCAAAAATACAGTAATAAGGTTAATCGAGGTCGTACGTTACGAGCCTTAAGCTATTTGAGAAAGGGTTGCTGGAGAGCTTCTTTCCAGTAGTCTAGCTGCTTAGTGTGGCACCCTTTGGGTGACACTCGACGTAGTCACTCTCAAATCATAGTCTCTAGTGCGTCAGAGATTGCAAATTAACTAAAAAACACTTCTTTCGTAAAAGATTCAAAACAAAGATCAAAGTGTCATTTTTGTCCGCTTGGACTCTTAGTCAAGAAAAACCCTTTTTGAAGGTAATAAAAAACAGTCAGACAAGCTTGTGTCTTCCGTAGCCTGAACTACGTTTGCTCTGATCTTTCATGCTGTATGAAAGTACGTAGGCATACGATGCCGTATCCTAGCGAGCAACCATCCCCCCTTAACCCGTAGGTAGGCGAACTACGTTGACTCTGATTTCTCGTTCTAGACGGGAATACGTAGGCATAAAGTGCGATACTTTGCTGAGTCATTCTCTTTCCTTTTTAACCCATACCTTTAGAGTAGATAGAATAACATCCCGTACTAGAAAACAAGCGTGGATCCCGTCGAGTACGGCGGACGTGAGGGGTGCTAATACCTTCCCCTTGCGTAATCGACTCCCGAATCCAGGAATTTGGTTACGACGACCATTCCTTTCCCGTTTTGCATTAGGTTTACTCTGAGCGTTTCCTTTCCCTCTGTTGGGATAAATAACGCACGGTGGCGACTCTTCTGTCATAGCCGACGCCGATTTTCGCAGTAGCGACAGCTGGCGACTCTGCTGGGGACTCCAACGGTTCCCTACGCGAGTCAATCCTAGCGCTTGTTTTCCCGTCGTGGGTTTTGTATGGATTTACCTTTCTGTATTTACTTTCAGCATTATATTATTGTTGTTATGTTGGGTAGGGGGTCAGATTGAGAGATAAGCCAGACCTGGGCTTAAGTGCACCTAGAATTAGTTGTGGAAAGTAGTGGGCGCGTGCATGCTTTACATGTACTTGTGTCCCGCAAAATTCACGCTCAGACGAGGTTCTTCTGGTTGACTTCTTGTTCAACCCTTTGGGTTGAGGGGGTTGTTGGTTAGTTGGATTATCGACTCTGGGGACCGATCAACTGGAAGTTGGCTAAGTGAGGCCTCTTCAGGACATGATGATGCCACACCTTCTGGGTATTGTATCACCAGTCTTGAAAGTTTGTGACACCGACGACCGCATAGGATGCCGTACCTTGTGTCAGTTGATAGGACACCTACCTGTGAGAGGGATTGGGACATGCAGGAAACTTGACCTCCAGACTACCCGTTTTTCTTAATATTGGATCAGTATGTGTGGTTACTTGGGGTTCTCCATCAAGACAGTGTTATAGGTCTGTTGAGACCAGGGTGGAGCATTGTTATGGGTCTGTTGAGACCAGGGTTGAGCAGTATTATGGGTCTGTTGAGACAGATATTGTGGATGGATCTCTTCAGCAATATATCACTTGATTCCTGTTGCATGTTTGCATATTGCATTGTTGCATACTCATTTTGCATATCATTAACGTGTGTCTGTGCTGCAGGTGCATTTCATACCCTCTGATTCTAGTTGCCCGGATTTCTGTCTGCTGCTATTATGGATACTTTGAAGAAGACTGTGGCATACAAGTTGCCTACTTCAGATATTACTTCTTTGCTTGGGTTGATGTCTTTAACTGATGATGATGTGAAGGGAAGCTTCAGGAAGAGTTATGGGAAACTGCTTAGGTTGGTTTGCAAACCATCCACGTATGAGCTGAACGAATTGTACGCGCTTATGCAGTTTTATGATCCCCCGCTGAGGTGTTTTACTTTCCCTGACTTCATTCTGGCTCCGACCATGGAAGAATATGCTGAGATCTTGGAGTTAACCATTCAGAACAGGGTACCCTTCGTTCATATGGGTGCTGAGCCCAAGCTGGAGGATTTGGCTGTTGCTTTGCATTTAGACTCCTCAGAGTTGTTGTTAACCTCATGGAATGGAGTTTCTGGTTTCTCTCTTAAGTTCTTGGTTGGGAAAGCACAAGAGTATGCCAAGAGTGGCTGTTGGATTGTGTTTAATGCTATCCTTGCTTTGTGTATCTATGGCATTGTACTGTTCCTGAACATGTCTGACTTTGTTGATTTGGATGCATTCCATATATTTGCTTCAGGCAATCTTGTGCCTACACTGATTGGAGACTTCTATCACTCTCTGCATTATAAGAACGAGAATAGGAGGGGCAAGAACGTCTCTTGTTGTATGCCTTTGTTGTATATGTGGTTTGATAGTCACCTACCCAAGAAGGGTATCTTTGCTGAGTCTGCAGCTACGGTGGAATGGTCTGAGCGTCTGATGGGGCTTTCTTCAGAAGATGTTGTCTGGTTTGATAGGGATTTACTGGGATCTGAGATTATCTACAGCTGCACAGGATATCCTAACGTTCCTCTGATTGGGAGGAAAGGGTGCATTAACTACAATCTGTCATTGTTGATCAGGCAATTCGGTTATGCTTTGAGAAGCCCGCCAAAAGAGGAGGAAGTGCAGGAATCTCTGTACTTCACAGGTGATCTGAGTGGAGAATTGTTATCCAAGCTTCAGCATGCTTGGAATAACATCTGCAAGAAAGGGAAGCCGTTGTTGGGTAAGAATGATAGTCAAGCATATCCTCCGTACCAAGCCTGGATCCAAAATAGGGCAAAGCAGGTGCTGATGCCGTTTCCTGCAGTATTACCTCCTTCTCCCCTCGTGGTTGAGGAGCCAACTACTGTGTCTGTTGAGAGATATGAACAGGTTGTGAAGGAGAAAGAAGAGCTGATGAAAGCCAACGAGAAGTTGGAAGAAGAGTTAGTGCAACTCAGGAGTGAAAGGAATGAAGCCATATATTCCTTCGAGCAGCAAACAAAGCTGGTGAACCAGTTAGGCACAGAACTGACTGAACAACGAAAGAAGCGCGAACGTTTGAGGATAGATTTCAAGAGCTCTCATGACATGCTGGAGTCTAAGAAGAAAGCACTTGATATAGCCTACCGGGAGATCTCCACATTCAACAAAACCTGGAACGCTACGCTAGCCAATAACAAAGAAAGAGAAGACAAACTGAGGCTGCAGATCTCTGAACTGGAAGATCAGTTGAAAGCTAGCCAGAAAAAGTTCGAAGAAGAGGTTATACGGAGATACGCCGTTCAGAATTCGTTGAACAAAGTTGTCAAGCGCAAGAAAGAGTCTGCATCCCAGAAGCGGAAGCTGGAGGAGTGCTTTGGAGAGGGTGCTTGGGAGGAATCCATTGGGGATCTCCAGCGTGTTATCAGGCAAAGAGACTCGCTCGTTGAAGGGTTGCTTTCCCAGCCGGATCATCCCAAGACTAAGAAATTGTTAGAGGAGTATCGGGCATATGGTCGCACTTGATTACCTTATGTACTGTTGTATATGCTTTATTTGCATTGTGCTGGCCATCACCAGGATTGTTGGTTGAGGTCATGCCTTCTTGTTACTGTACACTCAGTGATATTGTATTTCTGCCTTGATGGGCTTTAGAGAAATATATGAGATGTTGTCTCCGTGAATGGATCCAAGCTTCTTATCACTATCACTGTCACTGCATTGGCACTTTGGCACTAGAATCAGGGGTTGATTTCCTTAACGCACAGACACATATTGCATCTGCATATTCATTTCGCATTGCCAGTTACGTGTTGAATCTGTATCTTATTTCCTGCATCTTACAGGTTTTTCAGGATTGACGACCAAAGAATCCACCGCTACTCAACCAGAAACAACTGTAAGAAAGAAATGGATCAAGTTCAAGTCGAGATGCAGGAAATCCGTGAGAAGCTGACTCTGTTCATGCAAGCTATGGAGAGCATGGCCAAGGGCCAAGAGAATCTTCAGACCTTGGTGCAGCCGCTGCTGACACGGACAAACGGAAATGGCAATACTGACCACAATTCTGTTGGAACTCCTCACCGGGAGGATGAGATACCGGTAGTTACTCCGCCTGTTGTGACTGTCAACGAAAACACTGGTACTGGTGCAGGTGCTGGCGCTGGTAATGGCAATACTAGAAATGATGGTGATGGGCATGTTGTTAACAACAAAGGCAACACTGTGGATGCCGATCAAAGATTCGGTGACAACGATGGCTTTGGAAACAATGGGTATGGCAATGTCAATCATGACGGGAACTTCGGGTTCAACAACCAAGGCTTTGGTAATGACGGTTACGGCAACAATCAGGGGTATGGCCACGGTAACGGTGGATTCGGTAATGTGAATAACAACGGCGTTGGAACATTTCCTTTCAACAATGGTTTTGGACCAACTGGGGTCAATCAAGGATTCAGCAACCGAGGACAGGGTCCTGTGTTCAATCAGCAAGGATTTGGCCGTAACATGGGTTACGATGGGTATGTCAATGACTGGAATGTGGATCACCAGGACGACGCTTTTTCGGGAAGAGGTATGGGACCTGAAGGCCCCATTGACCCTGTTTAGAGGATCAGATTGTTAGAAGAGCAGATGAAAGGTGTGGTTGATCAGCACTCCGCTGGGTTAGATATGACCACTATGGGGTTGGTACCAGGGCTGAGGGTGCCATTAAAATTCAAGGCTCCAACATTCGACAAATACAAATGGGATACCTGCCCAAAGGTCCATGTACGTTCTTATTATAGAAGGATGTCTGCATATTCTAATGATGAAAGGATGCTCATGCATTTCTTTCAGGATAGCTTATCGGGACCATCATTGGAATGGTACATGGGGCTGGAGCCCACTCAGATTAGAAGCTGGAAGCAGTTGGCTGATGCTTTCGTTATGCATTACAAATACAACAGTGATTTGGCGCCAAACAGAGTTCAGTTGCAGAGTCTGTCGCAGAAAAGTGGTGAAAGTTTCAAAGAGTACGCACAGCGGTGGCGCGATATGGCAGCTCGGGTGCATCCTCCTTTGGTTGAAAGGGAGATGAATGATATGTTTGTGGGGACATTTACAGGAATGTACTATGACAAGTTACTCAATGTTTCGATGGGTAGCTTCTCCGATATGATCCTTATGGGAGAAAGGATCGAAAATGGAATTAAAATTGGGAAGATTCAGGCAGGCGAATCTACTTCAGCTGGGGGTGCGAGAAAAGCGTTTGGCGGAAGACGACAGGGTGATACAAGCGCTGTATTTGGTGGCAGAGGCCGGGGCAGATGTAGAAATCAGTATGTTCAACCTCAACAAATAGCCAGTGTTACTATTACAATTCCTCAACAACAACAACAACAGCAGCAGCAATAATCGCAGCAGCAACAAAGGCAGAATCAGGGTCAGAGAAGGTTTCAGAATGAGAATCCGAAGAGGGTACTTGATAAGCCTCCGTCGACACATGCATAGCTTCTTCAGACACTGCTGGGTTTGAATTTGGTTGAGAAGAGAATGTTGGAACCGCCTACAGGACCGACACTTCCTTATGGGTATGATACTAGTAAGCATTGCGAATTCCATTCCGGGGCGCCCGGACATGATGTAGAATCTTGTCATGCTTTCAAGCATAAAGTTCAAGACTTGTTGGACAACAAAGCCATCAACTTTGGCCAGGCTGGGCCCAATATTGTACAGCAGCCTATGCCTAATCATGGGGCAAATGCCATCTTGACGGAAGAAAACCTGAACTTGGTGATGGACGTTAACGAATTGAAGACACCATTGAGTGAAGTGAAAAGAAGGTTGCTCAAAGGGGGAGTATTCCCGGGTTGTGATGAATACTGTTTAGAGTGTTGGATCCAGCCTGAGGATTGTACTGATTTGAAGTAGGGCATTCAGGCCATGATCGACGAAGGGACCTTGCAATTTGATCGAACTGCGGTTGAGAAGCCTGTGGAGGCATTATGTGATAAGCGGAATGATATTGCAATGGTAACGATCCCGAGGAAGACTATAACGATAACAGCGCCCGCCAAGCGGCCAACTATTACGATTACCAAAGCAGGGTTTGTTCCCTTTGAGAGTACGAAAGTTGTCCCGTGGACATACGGATTAGAAGCATATTACAACGATGAAAAGATTGTAGTGAATAGCCAACCAGCTGAGGCTGTTGATAATATCGTTGGAACGAGGGGCATGACCCGTAGCGGAAGGATCTTTACCACACCTGAAGTAGAAGCAGAGAGATTGGCCAAAGGCAAAGCCAAAGTAAATGAAAGCGGCCCTTCTCAGTCGAAAGAAAAGGATACGTCGCTCAAGGACGTAGAGGAGTTCATGAGACTGATCCGCAAAAGCGACTACAAAATTGTTGAACATCTACAGCAGACGCCGTCGAAGATTTCTATCTTGTCATTGTTATTATGTTCCGAGGCCCACCGGAACGCCTTGCTAAAGATTCTGGATATGTCATTTGTGCCTCAAGAAGTTTCTGTAAATCAGTTAGAGGGGGTGTCGCTACTGCGAAAATCGGCGCCGACTGAACAGAAGAGTCGCCACCGTGCGTTATTTATCCCACGGGAGGGAAAGGAAACGCTCAGAGTAAACCTACCGCAAAGACGGGAAAGGAATGGTCATCGCAACCAAATCCTGGATTCGGGAGTCGGTTACGCAAGGGGAAGGTATTAGCACCCCTCACGTCCGTCGTACTCTACGGGATCCACGCTTGTTTTCGGGTATGGATTGTTATTCTATCTACTCTACAGGTCAAGGGTTAAAAGAAAATAAAATGACTCGGCAAAGTATCGCACTTTATGCCTACGTATTCCCGTCTGGAACGAGAAATCAGATTCAACGTAGTTCGCCTACCTACGGGAAAGGAAGGGAAGGTTGCTCGCAAGGATATCGCATTCTATGCCTACGTACTTCCACACGGCATGGAAGATCAGAGCAAACGTAGTTCGGGCTACGCATGACACAAGCTGTTCAAGTGTCTTTTATGAAAAATCTCACCTTAGACAAGGGTTTTCTTATTGCAAAAAGGTTGATGTTTGTTCAAATCTTTTGACGGAAGAAATGAATTGATTTCTGTTATAACATTTATTAATGTTTTTCTGTTGTTTTGAAGAAAGAAGAGATGACACTCTAACCTACGGTTGAAAAGGGAATCAAACTAACCTAATGTTATCATGCATGGGTTAAGACCTAATGTCTATCATGCTCCTCTCTTGCGTAGAGAGAAACAGAGATCCTAAGGGATAAACGGAAACAGAAACAATAACATATATACAATAAAGCAGTAAAATGCATGGATGCAACAATACAAGCGAGGCAAGGGAGTCCCACTCAACCTCGAACCTAGAAAACAATAGGCAAAAGTGAACAGGATTCACTTTCAACCCAATAGGGTAAATAGCAAGCAATATAGTCAGGAAAACCAATCAATACATCAGAAATGAAATACAGCAAAAATAAACAGCCACAACAGCTCTGCATCAACACCTATCTTCAAGTAATCATCAAACAGCTATAAGCTTCAGGCAAGCATCAATCTCCATCTACACAGCCTTCAAGCCAGGTCTTTGATCATCAGTCTTCAGTCTACAGTGGCTTTTCTTCAAGTCCCAAACTCCAGGAGGAATATCAGTCAACCAGATAAGTGAATGAATGTTAGACAGTCAATTACCTACCAAGGGTGGTTCATCAACTGTTAACATTAAACAGACAGTTTTCCCTCAAAAGTTCTATCTTTCAAATACATTCACTGATCCTTCCAAAGGAAGGAGGTGGATATTTGAAAGAGACTTTGAATCATAGAGAAAGGATGGATGCAGACAAGGCATTCCATGTTTGAGAAACAAGCTTTTTAATCTAGAGCTCTGCCTAGCTCCTAAACCCTAGTCTCCTCAACAGCTGCTAGCAAGAATCTCTTCTTCAACTCTGGAAGTTGGACTTCAGTCTCTGGATCTCCAATGGCTTCATCATTACAAGTCTCCAGCTCTCCCAATCCCCAAGCAATCCCAATACCCCACATAAACAAGCAATAATCCCCAGAGGGCACACCACACCAGTCAAACAAATACAGATAGTATTAATAGCAGTAGGGGAATCCTAATGATTTCTAAGGGATCTAATAACTACCCATCGTCCTTATAGTCCCATATCTAAAATGTACAATCTCTAAATCCTAAGGGAAATGATTCAATTCTCCTAAGTCATCACTTAAACCCTAATTTTGTTCATGTTGTTCTCACCTAAACTAATCACCTAAAATTAATTCCTAAAAATATATGAACTAATTTTTATATACAAGATACATGTCTAAACTAATCAACCTAAAAAGAATGGATTAAAAATGCTAAAGCATCTATTAGAACAAAAATCATCAAATTTAAGTATCAAACTAGACTTAATAAAATGCTATTTACAAGAAAAATGCATGAAAAATATTAAAACAAAATAAAATACCATTTTTATTTTTCTATATTTTTTTAGACAGAATAATGGACCTATAGCAAAAAGAAGGAATTAAAAATCTCAATTTTCCTATTTTTTATGATTTTTTTAAAGATGAGAAAATATTAAAGAAATTAAAAATAACAAAATATGAAATAAAAGGGGGAGGGGTGTCAGAAGTAAACTCGCCCAGTTGTATTCTCCATTGGGCCAAGAACCAGGGGTGTGAATAACAATTCCATTAAGCCCAACGCGCTCAGAAAAAATCACATGAAAATTGCCAGAAAAAGAATAGATCCGCGGTGCAGATAGCATTAATATCACGTGTAAATTGGTGGGCCTATCAATTAGGGGGTGGGGATAGAAACCTGATCTAAAGCCCAACGTTTCATTTAAAATGAAATGCGGCGTTTCACTGCACAACTTCCCTCCATTTTTTAAATTGAACTTGGACCACACGATTGGATGAGAAAGTCAAATAACCAGGACAATCAGACGGCTTCCCTTCATCGTCCCCAAACTAAAACCCTAGCACTCAGAAAGTTCCCCCCATGCAGCCATGCTCAGGTACCTCGTGCTCCTTCAATACGCCATGAAAAGCCACGATCCAAAGACCAAAATTGCTCCCCATATCCCCAAGAATACAATAGTACACCTAGCTTTCACTGAAACATCGTATCTCTTTCTAACAGAACGCATCAACATTAGGGTTTCACCATTTCCAACTGATACCGACCTCTCCAATTCTCTCTAAGTCTTGCCCTGAATTAATCCATATCTTGCACTGATCACCATAAGCTACTCATTCAAGATTGTCATGCAATATCCTAACAGTTACAAGCCTCAACAGTTCATATACTCCATGGCCAATCTTCATGAAACCTCTCCAAACTCACCAAAATCAGTCATCTAACTATGCTTAACCATTCTATGCTAACAAACCTCTAGGATCCTAACTAAATAATGCAATTCGAATAGAAACTGACCTGGTGCAAAATGGTGAAAACAGATGCCAAAACCTCTTGATCCAATGCTTGCAATGGGTGGAGATTGATCAGGGAACCTGTTCTTGAGTTCTGTATGCACTGAATCTTGTTCAATTCCCTTGGATCTTGCACTTCCAAGTTTCTTGCTTCTTGGATGATGGAAGTGTGTGGCACGGGTTCTACTCTAATCTACCAAATGCTTGTGAGAATTGCAATCTAGGAATGATGATGATGAAGATCAGATCAAGAATGGTGAAGATTGGTGAAGATTTGAGATAGTTTGAGAAGCTTTTGCAAACATGGAAGATTGGTATGAAACTTGGGTTTTGAACAATATGAAGCACCAACCCTTGCATGAACCTTCTCATATCAATACATACATGACATTAGAACCTCCTAGAAACTTGGAGAAACTTCCCTTGTATGATTTCCCTTGGATTTGGCTTATGTTTCTTCCTTTGTAAGCAACCTTGAATAACTCCAAAAATTTGAACTAACCTCAAAATTCCAGTTTAGCCAATGTTCTCAAAATGACTTTTCCATTCAAAATGACCTATAATTTCACCTCATTTGGCCAAAATATGAAAAATCTCATTTTTAAGGTCATTTTTATTCATTAAATCCAGCAATTTTGAAACCTTGTGCTATGAATCTTTCCAATCTCTCATGGTCACTTTTCTAGACTCGAAATGTCATTTGGAGCAAGTTTGATGTTGTGAAGTTTTCCATTTGAAGCTTCCTTGTATGAGTTTTAGGCATAGGCTTGAAATGACCTGTAATTCTCAAATGACCAAAATACCCTTTTCTTTCCAAGACTATAAGTAGAGTTCTACAAATCATATGAAGGCATACCATACCATTCTAGAAATCTAAGACAATGATGAACAACTCTTATGTTGACCAGAAATTCATTTGAAATCTCCTTGAGGGGTAAAAATTGCTTGGAAGTCAAGTCACTTTCACAGACAAAATTTCAGATACCTCAGATGACCTGTAACTTGCAAGGACCATAACTTGAGTTCTATAAATCTCCTTAATGTCTTCCACCACTCAAATTAAAGGTATTGAGATCCTATACAAGTTTCATGTTGGCCAAGGATCCATTTGAAGCTTGCACTTTGACTTATCTTGCTTGGACATTTGACCTAAACTAGGGGATTTTACACAGAAACCCTAATTTAGAAACTCCTCTTCTCCTTGATTTCTCTTGAATTCTTCTTGACATATCACCATATCCTTCTTTACATGCCAAATGATGAACCACACATCTCTCCAATAGCCCTTAATGCCTTTCAATCAGTCAGTTGACCTAGAGTTGACCCAGGGTTGACCCAGATGAAACCCTAGTTGCAATTCTTGTGATCATATTAATGACTTGTCTCCTTCTCCAAATGACTTTCTAAGTCTCCCATGATGTCTAGACACTCTCCCTGCTCAGCCCATAGCTCACAATTTTGTTGATCCTCAAATACCTCCAGCTAGGAGATAGATGAACTGCTTGATCCATTGACTTGATAGCTTCCAAATTCTTTCTGATGACCTGAATGGGATTGAATTAGAATAATAACCTCTTGATATACTCATAGAGATGAGAATAATGATTGGTCCCCTGTTGGATGACTTGCTATGCTATGCCATGATTAGGCTATATACATGACTCTATATGCAGATGCTAATGATTATGCAATTGAAACATAAACCTAGGCTAGAAAAGGTTGGGCAAATTTTAGGGTGCAACAGCTGCCCCTATTCAAGCGACTTGTACCCGATTGAGTGAAGAGCCTGGAGCCTTCAGACATTCGCGGTACGAGACGGTTGAATACTAAGAACCCGGAAATTTTCCAACCGCAGAAATAAACTGCGCTCCTGCTTGGGGAACGACATTCACCAACTGAATCTGACTGTTATGGCAATCCACTGATCTCGTGCGACCGTGCTGGGGATGACTCGTCTTTTCCATCAAGAATAAATCGTCCACGTTAGGAATAAACTCTTCCACGTTAGGAATAACATTGTCCATGTTAGGACTCGCCCTTCCACGTAAAGAATAACCGTTCCATGCTAGGAATAACACTGTCCATGTTAGGACTCACCTTTCCACGTAAGGAATACCCGTTTTCTTCGTCAAACTCTTCCACGTAAGGAATACGTCTTCTTTTGAATATGTCCACGTCAGGACTAAACCCCTTCCACGTCAGGAATACACTCTTTCTTTCCACGTCAGGAATACCATCTTTCCACGTAAAGAACACCTCTTTTTCCACGTTAGGAATGCAACTTTCCATGTAAGGAATCAACTTCTTTCCACGTAAGGAATCTCCATCTTTTCCACGTTAGGAATCAAATCTTTCTTGATCTGTCCACGTCAGGACTAAACTTTTCCCCGTAAGGGATCACAATCTTTCCACGTAAGGAATCATTTCTTTTTTCCACGTAAGGAAACCGATCTGATACGTCCACGTAAGGACTCAATCTTTCCACGTAAGGAATAAACTCACTCTTCCATGTAAGGAACTGAAACCTTTCCTTCCACGTAAGGAATAAACTCATCCACGTCAGGACTCATGTTTTGTCTTGATTTGTCCACGTCAGGACTCAGGCATCTTCGACCCGCTGGGGAAATAACTCTTGTCCATGTCAGGACTCACATCTTCCGCTGATGAAATAATAGAACCTGTCCACGTTAGGACTTGCACGTCTTTGACTTGCTGGGGAAGTGAGACTTGTCCACGTCAGGACTCACATTTTGCTCACAACACGGAGAAGGATAAATTTGTCCACGTCAGGACTCCCGCATCTTGACGACACGAAGAACTATAAACTTGTCCACGTCAGGACGCACATTTCACCATCGCGAATAAAGCTAGCTGCTGGAAATAAATTGTCCACGTCAGGACACCAACACGAAGAGGAACCAATCTTGTCCACGTCAGGACTTCACATTCAGTCAATACGGAGAAATCGAATCTGTCCACGTTAGGACTAGCACATCTCGTCAACCCGAGGAAATAAATCTGTCCATGTTAGGACACCCATTTCTCTAGCACGAAGAAATCCCGTCAATATAGGAATAAATTGTCCACGTCAGGACTCATATTTCGTCAACGCGAGGAACTCCTATCAATATAGGCAATAAAATTTTGACGACTCCGGGGAGATACTCCTGTCAACCAGTAAGAAAATACATCTGTCTGTTCCTACGGGAAGATACTCTGAATACAGTTTCTCTGCTTATCTCCACAGTAACTAACTCCATTGGTCCCAACCCACAAACCTTTTAGCGCTGACGTGACAGCGACTTTGAAGAGGACTCTACTGGGGATATCTGGAAACCACACTACTGGACGCCTGCTCTGATAACCGGCGGCAGCCTTTGAAATTCTGATTCCTGAAACCCTTTGATGCTGATGTAACAACAAATTTGAAGAAAATAATCCGCTGGCCGGGCTAGAGACACTTCAACAAGCAACCCTGGCGGGGGAAACAAGAGAAAACAAATAACTCTGCTCGGAGAATAAGAGACCTTCATCACGATAACTCTGCGGGGAATAATGCCAGAGTTGACACTCCATTGAATGTCTCACGCCGAGATCTCGAATGCTTGGTACCTCATTCGAGCACGAGCTTTCTCTACCTGCAAGAGAAACAATACTCGAAACAAACTGTTAGCCAACCTAGTTTATGTTTCAAAAATGCGTATGTTTGACAACGATGCAATGCTCCATTCGACATGGAAGCGCTATGCTTTTATTTGGTGGATGCAAGTATGACATTATATGCCGATGCCAATGCAGACTCGAACTGCTGGGATACAAGAACTGCTCCAGCAAAATAAATGCTGAAGACAATACTAACTCCGCTGGGGATAGCCAGATGCTACAGAATTATTCCAGCAAAATAAATGCTGGAAGAGTGAAGTCGACTCAGCTGGGAAATTAGGAACTTAAACCAGACACCTCGTTGAAGTGATACCCTGCTGGGGAATATAACTCTGCCGGAGAGTAATAGATGCGCCTGGCATGATTGAACTTCCGCTGGAGAGTGAACTGATATCACACGGTATTCTGACAGAATAAATGCCAAGACCCACGACCAACTCTGCCGGGGAGAGCCTTAATCTTCGAGTTCCACTGGGAGGAATGAAAACACTGGTTGGAAAGAGAATTCCGCTGGGGCGGGATGATTCTCTTGGGAAAATCAGCTGACTCCGCTGGGGGAGAGGTAAACTGACCCTGCGGGGAAAGGTGAACTTGTCTGAATACAGCTCACCAATATTAATCTTCTGAGACTAAACCAACTCGGCTTGTCTACACTGTCTGAATACAGCCTTATAATCTTGGGATCGCCAAACTCTGCTGAGGATGAATGACTTTGCTGGAGCATGTGCTTTGGATAAGCTCCGGCTAGCTGGGGAATTCGATCCTTCTTCAGGAAGCACATGCATGACCTGCGTGGGGGTCGAGTCTTTCGTTATTGCAATCTTTTGATCGTCTTCCTCGTACGGCTACGAAACCTACAACAACACAAACAAGACAAGACAAACCTATGCAACCAAAATCGATTCAGGTTAGTGACGTTATTTTCAGTTAATTCAAAGCTTTAGCAATCGTTGGCATGGGCCAGTGATGTTATACACATGCTAGTTTCAATAAACTTAGGCGCTTTATCATACACAAAACAGTAAAGAACCAGCATCAAATACTGAATAACATATTTTATTGATTGGGCCCCTGAATGGGCGGAATTTTTGTACACGGGATGTAACTCCTGAAAAGAGGAAGCTACGCAAAGCAGATATACAAGTATGCACACGAAGCATAAATATATTGACAAACTAAATTTGTACACATGTCGGAAACGGGATGCAGACGAACACCACGAACTGATCCTCCCATGACTCGTCCGACTCTAATGCTTTCCCGGTATCCATACTTCCGAAGAGATTGTATCTGATAACCGACCCCTCAAACGTATTCTCTCGCGCCGAAGCTCACGGTAGTATCAAATTCGGACCGTAGTCATTTGCTTTTCAAATCCCTAACTTTTGCATGAACCGCCCTTTACGGGTTTTCAGTTCACCGGGATACCCCTTTTTGCCGAAGCCGCCCAGTGTAGGTTTTCAACTTCGCGGGTGTACATTTTTTCATTTTATCCCTAACTTTTGCCCGAACCTTTCATTCTGTTTTTGGTTCGCCAGGATGCCCCATTTTTGCCTGGACTCTCTTTTTTCGTCCAGCGGGTCAATTTTAAGCAAAGTATTTTTTAACTGCGTCCGAATTCACAGGCGACGTAAAGTCTTCGCCGTCCATGGTGGACAACAATAACGCTCCTCCTGAAAAGACTTTTCTGACAACATATGGCCCTTCGTAATTGGGGGTCCACTTGCCCCTGTGATCTGCCTGCGGCGGGAGAATCCTTTTTAGCACAAGGTCGCCCGTCTGAAAGCTTCGCGGATGTATCTTCTTATCATATGCTTTCTTCATTCAGCTCTGGTACAAACGACCGTATGCTAGAGAAGCTAGCCTCTTCTCATCCATCAAACTCAATTGGTTCAACCTGTCTTTCACCCATTCTGCCTCATCTAATTGAACATTTCGCAATACCCTCAGAGAAGGGATCTCAACTTCCAATGGTAATACCGCTTCCATTCCGTATACTAACGAGAACGGGGTTGCCTCGGTTGATGTGCGTACCGTTGTACGATAACCGTGCAAAGCAAAAGGTAGCATCTCGTGCCAATCCTTATAGGTCACCACCATCTTCTGTACAATCTTCTTGATATTTTTATTGGCCGCTTCGACAGCGCCATTCATCTTGGGTCGGTAAGGGGATGAGTTGTGATGTTCGATCTTGAAATTCTGACAGAGCTCCTTCATCATTTTGTTGTTCAGGTTTGAACCGTTGTCCGTGATTATTCGCTCGGGGATCCCATATCGGAAAATGATATCTCTCTTGATGAATTTGGCTACCACCTGCTTAGTTACATTTGCATATGACGCCGCTTCCACCCACTTGGTGAAATAATCGATTGCTACTAGAATGAACCGGTGCCCGTTAGAAGCTGTCGGCTCGATCTTTCCAATCATATCGATTCCCCACATTGAGAATGGCCATGGCGATGACATTACATTCAGAGGACTCGGAGGCACATGAATCTTATCAGCATAAATTTGGCACTTGTGACACTTCCTTGCGAACTTGAAACAATCAGTTTCCATAGTCAGCCAAAGATAACCTGCCCGCAGCAGCTTCCTCGTCATAGCATGCCCGCCAGCATGCGTACCAAAGGTACCTTCATGTATTTCCTCCATGAGTAGCTTTGCCTCTCTTTCGTCTACGCAATGCAACAGCACCAAGTCGTGGTTTCTTCTGTACAAGACACCATCTGGATTCAAATAGAAATTACCCGCTAATCTCCTGAGAGTCTTCTGATCTTGACTGGATGCCCCAGCCGGATACTCTTTATTCTTCAGAAAATTAAGGATATCAAAATACCACGGTTTGTCGTCGGATGCTTCGTCAATAGCAAATACGAAAGCTGGTCTGTCAAGCCGAGAGATAATGATTCGGGGAGCCTCGTTCCAGAAGTCGACTTTGTACATGGAAGACAAAGTGGCTAGGGCGTCAGCCATCTGATTTTCTGCTCTCGATACGTGATGCAACTCAACCTTGTCAAAGAAAGGCAACAATCTCCTTGCATAATTCATGTAATGTATCAAGTTGGGCTGACATGTCTCCCATTCCCCTTTGATCTGATTCACCACCAGAGCTGAGTCTCCGTATACGTCCAGATTCTTGATCCGCAAATCAATGGCTTCTTCCAGCCCCATTATACAAGCTTCGTATTCGGCCTCATTATTGGTAACGGCAAAGGTCAATCGGGCAGTAAACGGGATGTGCGACCCGTGTGGCGTAGTGATGATTGCCCCTATTCCGCTACCGTAAGCGTTCACAGCTCCATCAAATATCATCTTCCATTTGGAACCCAACTCTGGTCCTTCGTCTGGTAACGGCTCTTCACAATCTTTCATCTTTAGGTACATGATATCCTCGTCAGGAAAATCAAACCTCATCGATTGGTAATCTTCAATAGGCTGCTCCGCCAGGTACTCCGACAGCACACTCCCCTTTATAGCCTTTTGCGAGACGTATTGGATGTCATATTCAGTCAAGACCATCTGCCAACGGGAAATTCTCCCTGACAACGCCTGCTTTTCGAATACATATTTGATAGGATCCATCTTCGAGATGAGCATGGTTGTATGATTCAGCATGTATTGCCTCAAACGCTTGGCGGCCCAGGCCAGCGCGCAACAAGTTTTCTCAAGCATTGAGTATCGAGATTCACAATCTGTAAATTTCTTACTCAAGTAGTAGATCGCATGCTCTTTTCTCCCTGTCTCGTCGTGTTGACCGAGAACACAACCCATGCTTCCCTCAAGAACTGTCAAATACATAATCAAGGGTCTCCCTGCCACTGGGGGTATCAAAATAGGAGGTTCCTGCAAATACTGCTTTATTTTATCGAACGCCTTTTGAAAATTTTCGTTCCATGTTACATCTTGATCTTTCTTCAATAACTTGAATAATGGTTCACACGTGGCCGTTAGATGAGATATGAACCGAGCGATGTAGTTCAACCTCCCTAAAAACCCGCGAACCTCTTTCTCTTTTTTAGGCGTCGGCATTTCTTGTATCGCTTTTATTTTAGCAGGATCGACCTCTATTCCTCTTTCACTTACGATAAACCCCAGCAGCTTACCCGATCTCACCCCGAAGGTGCATTTATTAGGGTTCAGTCTCAGCCTGAACTTCCTAAGCCTTTTAAATAACTTCAGCAGATTTACCAGATGCTCTTCCTCCGTCTGGGATTTGGCGATCATATCGTCAACATAAACTTCGATCTCTTTATGCATCATATCATGAAAAAGAGTCGTCATCGCACGCTGATATGTTGCCCCAGCATTTTTCAAGCCAAAAGGCATCACTTTGTAACAAAATGTTCCCCAAGGCGTTATGAAAGTAGTCTTCTCCATATCTTCTGGCGCCATTTTAATCTGATTATAGCCTGAAAAGCCATCCATGAAGGAGAATACGGAGTACTGAGCAGTATTATCAACTAGCACGTCGATATGAGGAAGTGGAAAATCGTCCTTTGGGCTTGCTTTATTCAAATCCCTATAATCCACGCACATTCGAACCTTGCCATCTTTCTTTGGCACTGGTACGATGTTAGCAACCCATGAGGGATATTTTGTCACAGCCAGGAAACCAGCATCCCACTGTTTTTGAACTTCCTCTTTGATCTTTACTGCCATGTCTGGTCTAGTTCTGCGAAGCTTTTGTTTGACCGATGGGCATTCTTCTTTCAATGGCAAACGGTGCACGACCATGTCTGTATCGAGCCCTGGCATATCTTCATACGACCAAGCGAATACATCACTATACTCTCGGAGCATTTCAACCAGTCTTCGCTTGATATCACTCTGCAGCGCGGCTCCGATACGAATGTTCTTCTCAACCCCTTCCGATCCTAAGTTGATAATTTCGATGACCTCTTCGTGAGGCAGAATGACTCTTTCTTCTTGCTTCACCAACCAAGACAGCTCTTCAGGAACGTCACTATCTTCGACAACCTCTTCTTCGGCCTGAAATACCGGGTGCTCAAAGTCGGGACGAGTCATAGGTGGTTCAAGGGTGTCATCTGAAAGTGTTATCCTGCAAAAGGAATGGTTAAATGCTTCAAAATGCGTATAAAGCGGATAACCACATTGCCATTTTATTGGAAAATACAAACAAGAAAAACAGAGATTACATTATTTGCACATGAGAAAACGCCTTTTTATTTAATGATTAACACGCAATGTTCATAACAACACAGCCCTAAGCAAATCCTGATGCCCTGGGCAAGACATCAGATTATTCAACAATTAATAAAACAAAGCATTACTGTTTAAGAGTCACAGGAACAAGCTCCTGAATAGACCAGTTGCACAATCCCTGTCCTGGCATGCTTGGCTGAATCCAGGCATCCATATCACAGTCGCTGTCTCCTTCATCAGACTCTGAAGCAGCGTTGACGGTTTCAAGACATACTCCACTGGCAGAGATGGTTATTGGCCCTTTGAAACGAGGTGCCCCCACAGCAGGTGTTGATGACGACGGTTGGTACCCCAGCCCGAACCGGTCCATCTTCACAGGAATATCCAGCACTTTGCCCCAGCCCTTTGCTTCTCCTGCCTCCACCAAAGCTTGAGCTTCTTTATACGACGAGACGGCTATCTCCGACGCTTTGCTCGGCCTGGGACCTTTGTCCTTGACACGCAACCCTTCAAATGCCTGGCAAGGTGTTTCGTGGATCTCTCTGTCGACCTCCACATATTTAAACGACGACAGATGGCTGACCAGGATGTCTTCTTCTCCGCATACGGTGACTACACTGTCTCCGACCATATATTTCAACTTCTGATGCAGGGTAGACGTGACTGCCCCAGCCCCATGAATCCAGGGTCTTCCGAGCAAGCAGCTATATGCAGGCTGTATATCCATGATATAAAACTCCGTCGCAAACACCTCCTGCCCTACCTGCAGAGGCAATGTTATCGACCCAAAGACTATTCTTCGCGTGCCATCGAATGCCCTAACTACCAAGTCACTGGGCGTGCACAAGATTCCTCTGACATCCAGCTTCATCATCGCTTTCTTGGGCATTACATTTAAAGACGATCCGGTGTCGACCAATACATGCGACATTACTGATCCTCTACACTCGACAGATACGTGCAGCGCCATATTATGATCTCTCCCTTTCGGGGTCAAATCGAAGTCGGTAAAGCCCAAGTTGTGGCCTGCATTCACATGTGCCAACACTCCTTCCAGCTGATTCACGGAGACGTCTTGGGGTACGAAGGAAGTATCCAGAACTTTTAACAAAGCATTTCTGTGAGCTTCAGAGCATAGTAGCAACGACAGGATAGATATCTTTGAAGGCGTTTGTTGCAGATGCTCCACAATCTTGTAATCACTTTTACGGATCAAGCGCATGAATTCTTCCACATCTTTCGATGCCGATGCCCTTTCGCTTGCCTGTACTGGGACATTCTCAACCGTCTTTCCTTTCCCCTTTGCCAGTATTTTGGCCTCCACCTCAGGCGATATGAAGATCCTCCCGCTCCTTGTCACGCCTCCTGAACCAACAACGTTGCCTACAGTCTCGGCTGGTTGCTTATTAACATCAATCTTTATTCCATCACAATACACTTCCAACCCATATGACCATGGGACTGCTTTTGTGTTCTCGTACGGGATTGGTTCGGCCTTAGCTATGGTGATCGGTGGTCGCTGAGCCGGTGCTGTTATAGTGATTGTCTTCCGAGAAATCGTTACGGTGGCCACATCACTCTGATTATCTGCTACTGCCCCTGCAGGCTCTTCGATTGCTGCTCGGTCAAACTGCAGTGTGCCATCATCAATTAAAGCCTGAATGCCTTTCTTTAAACCATCACACCCCCCAGCCAGGGTCCAGCATTCTAAGAAATACTCGTCACATCCTGGATAGACACCCCCTTGCAACAATCTGCTTTTTATCTCTCTCAGCAGCGTCTTTAACTCATCGACGTTCATAATCAGATTCAACCCTTCCTCAGCCAAAATGGCGTTTGCCCCATGATTAGGCATGGGTTTCTGCACTATATTCGGACCTGCCGTTCCGAAATTGATAGTCTTATTGTCCAAAAGATCCTACACAACGTGCTTAAAAGCATGGCAACCCTCTATATCGTGGCCCGGAGCCCCATAATGAAACTCACTGTGCCTGCTTGCATCATAGCCATACGGAGGAGTTCCCGTTATCGGTGCCAGAGTTCTCTTCTCTACCAGGTTCAAACCCAACAATGTCTGTAACAAATCAGCATACGTTGAGGGAGGCTTCTCAAAAACTCTTCTTGGTTTACCACCCTGGAATCTTCGTTGAGCTTGCTGCGCACCCTGCTGTGGCTGTTGCTGCTGCTGCTGTTGCTGTTATTGTTGCTGCATTGGCTGCTGCTGAAATGGTTGTTGTTGATATGGAATAGTAACACTCGCCACCTGCTGCGGCTGATGATATTGGTTCCGACCTCTGCCTCGGCCTCTGCCTCGGCCTCCAAACACTGCGCTTGCCTCGCCCTGCCGGCGGCCACCAAAAGCCTTCCTATTACTGCCAGATGCAGTTGATTCCTCAGTTTTGAAGTTTCCCTGCTTAATGTTACGTTCAATCTTTTCTCCCATCAGAATTAAGTCTGAGAAACTGGCCAGAGATGTATGAAACAGCTTGTCATGAAACATGCCTGTGAATGTGCCGACGAACATGTCATTCATCTCCTTGTCTTCTAAAGGAGGACGGACCCTGGCAGCCATATCGCGCCATCTTTGCGCGTACTCTTTAAAGCTCTCATCCTTTTTCTGGGACAGCCCTGCCAATTGGACCCGGTTGGGTGCCAAGTCGCTGTTATACTTATAGTGAGCTACAAATGCCTCTGCCAGTTGCTTCCATGTCTTTATATTCGTTGGCTCCAATCCCATATACCACTCTAGGGAAGGGCCTGACAAACTATCTTGAAAGAAATGCATTAGCATTCTCTCATCAGTGGAGTACGCAGACATCTTTCTGTAATAAGCCCGCACGTGCACTTTCGGACAGGTGTCCCCTTTATACTTATCAAACGTAGGAGCTTTGAATTTGATTGGCACCCTCAAGCCAGGTACCAGACCCATTGTTGCCATGTCTAAGCCCACCGCACTTTGGTTCAGGACCCCCCTCATCTGCTCTTCTAGCATTCTGATCTTCTGGGAGTCATCCATCGGCCCTTCGAAACCTCCGCCGGAGAAAGCGTCCTCCTGCTGATCTTCTTGCCACATACCGTTCCCAGCTCCATACCCATCATATCCATTATTACGGCCAGCTCTGATCTGGTTCATCACCGGGCCTCGGCCTCTGTTGTCGTACCCCTGAACACCTCCGGCAGGCCCAAAAGCCATTAACCCAGCGCCGTTTCCATTTCCGAAACCTCTGTAACCCTGATTGGCCACACCATAACCATCTTGCCCAAAGCCTTGAGCATTGAAACCATATTTCCCAGTGTTATCGAATCCCTGATCGTTGAACCCGAATCCAGCATTGCCAAAGCCGTTGCCTCCCATATTATCACCCAAGTTGATATCACCAAGCCCGACGTTATGGACAGCAGTCTCGTTCCCCACTCCGACGTTGCCGTTCCCAGCAGCGGTAGCGTTATTGACATTAGAAGCAGGTATATTGACTACAGGTGGAGCCACTGGCGTGGGAGTGCCATCTCCATGAACAGTATCGACTCGCACAAACTGATGATCTTCATTACCGTGGCCAGCATTTCGGGCCAACAGAGGTTGTACCATGGCTTGCAAATTCTCCTGACCTTTTGTGATAGCTTCCATGGTCTGCATAAAGAGAGCTAGCTTCTCGCGCATATCTTGCATCTCGTTCTGCATTTGATCCATGATTCTTCGACAATTGGTGCGAGTGGAGTATCTGTGCGGGCGTTGATCTGCAATCCTGAAAATACCTGGTACAGAGCAGGAAATAAGATACCATCCAACGATTACCTATAATGCAATATGAATATGAATGCGATGCAATGTGTGTCTGTGCATTAGGGAATAGCGTTCCCCGATTCTAGTGTGAAGGTGCCAGTGCTAGCAATACAAAAATCGGATTTGAATCACAGAAAGCCTCATATATTGCGGAGAAACCAATAAGCCAAGAATACAATGTCACTGAGAGTACAATAAGAAGGCATGACCTCGACCAACAACCCTGGTGATGGTCAGCACTATGCAAATAAAGCATATTACATGAAATGATCAAACACTCCCATAAGTCTGGTACTCTTCTAGCAACTTCTTGGTCTCCGGATGACTTGGTCTGGTAAGCAGCCCTTCAACAAGTTGGTTTCTTTTCTTAAGAACACACCGCACGTCTTCTGCAGTTTCCTCCCAGGCCCCTTCTCCGAAGCGATCCTCTAGTTTACGCTTTTGAGACACAGCTTCATCTCTGCCTCTGATGGCCTTGTTCAGTGCATTCTGGAGACTATATCGGGTCATCACTTCTTCTTCACACTTCTTGATGCTGGACTTCAACTGCTCTTCGAGGTCGGAAATTTGCTGCTTCAACTTATCTTCCCTCTTCTTATTGTTGGTGAGTGTGGCATTCCAGGTCTTATTGCAAGAAGAGATCTCTCGGTGAGCGACGTCAAGTGCTTTCTTTTTGGATTCAAGCATGTCATGGGAGCTTCTGAACTCCTGCCCCAGACGTTCGCGCTTCTTCCTCTCCTCAGTCAACTCAGCCCCTAGTCTGTTTACTAGCTCAATCTGCTGTTGGAAAGCATGCACGGCCTTGTTTTTCTCGCTGCGTATCTGGGCTAGCTCCTGCTCTAACCCTTCGTTGATCTTCATCAAGGCTTCTTTTTCTTTCACAACTTGCTCGTAGGCCTCCCTAGAAACAGTAGTTGGCTCTGCTACCGGAATAGGAACAAGGGCTGGTGCATCTGGAAATGGCATCCGCAACTGACTTGCTCTCTCCTGGATCCGAACTCTGTAAGGTGCATAAGCCTGACAGTCATTCTTCCCTAACAACGGCTTCCCTCTTCGGTTAATACGCGTCCAGGCATGCTGCAGCTTGGCTAATAACTCCCCCTTCAAATCTCTGGTGAAGTACAGAGATTCCTGCACTTCCTCCTCCTTGGGTGGGTTCTTCAGCGCATATCCGAACTGACGGACCAACAGGGATGGGTTGTAGTTGATACACCCTTTTCTCCCTATCAACGACACATTAGGGTACCCAGAACAACTGAATATAAGCTCAGCCCCTAACAGGTCTCAATCAAACCACTCAACGTCTTCGGAAGAAAGCCTCATCAGGCGCTCTGACCAGCTAGCGGTGGTTGCACTCTCCACAAAAGATCCCTTCATGGGAAGATGACTCTTGAACCACATATTCAACAAAGGCGCGCAGCAGTAAACAACCTTTCCCCTTCTGTTTTCATTCTTGTAGTGCAAGGAGTGGTAGAAGTCTCCGATCAACGTTGGCACTGGATTTCCGGCAGCAAATAGATGGAAAGCGTCCAAGTCTACGAAATTGGGCAAGTTAGGAAACAGCACAATCCCATAAATGCATAGAGCCAAAATAGCATTGAAAACCACCCAACATCCGCTCTTGGCATACTCCTGAGCCTTGCCAACCAGGAAATCAAGAGAGAAACCTGAAACCCCAAGCCAAGAAGTCACTAACAGTTCTGCAGCATCCATATGCAAGGCCTTGGCTAAGTCCTCCAACTTGGGCTCAGCAGCAGAGTGAATAAAGGGAACCTTGTTCTGCACTGGTAGCTCAGTAAACTCCACGTACTCCTCAATGGTAGGCCCTAGAATGAAGTCAGCAAATGTAAAACATCTCAATGCGGGGTCATAGAACTGCATCAAGGTGTACAGCACGTTCATCTCATCAGCAGTGGGCTTGCAGACTAATCTCAGTAATCTCCCATGACTCATTCTGAAGCTCCTCCTAACCTCCTCGTCAGCAAGAGATATCAGACCAAGCAAATGAGTAATATCAGGTGTCGGCAGCTTATGCGCAACTGTTTTCCTCAACCCAGCCATAATCAATACTCAGAAGTCTGGGCACTAGAACCGGGGGGGATGCAAATGCACCTGCAGCACAGACACACGTTAATGGGATGCAATGATAATGGGTATGCAAACAATGCAATGCAAGTAACATGCAACAGGGACCAAATGCCGTAGCTGAATAGCCTGAACCATATCAAGAAGTCTTAGATAGACCCTCTAGAAGTCCTCAAACCCTGGCCTCAGATAGACCTAAAACAAAGTTCCAACAACGGTCTCTGACAGACCTCAAACTATAACCCCAACTGTTCTCTGGTAGACCTCGAATCATATCTCCAACTGGTCTCTGACAGACCTCAGAACTCTCCAACTGGTCTCCGACAGACCTCAGAACTCTCCAACTGGTCTCTGACAGACCTCAGAATTCTCCATAAATACCCAGGATCTCTGATCAAGAAATAAACCGGTAGTCTGAAGGTCTAGTTACCTGCATAACCCCGAACCCTCTCACAGGTGGATGTCTTAGTAACTGACAAAAGTATGGCATCCTATGCGGTCGTCGGCGTCACAGACTTTCAGGGTTGATGATACGATTCCCAGAAGGAGTGGCATCATCAAATCCTGAAGAGGCCTCACTTAGCCAACTTCCAAATGATCGGTTCCCGGAGTCGACAATTCAGCTGACCAACAACCCCTTCGACCCAAAGGGTAGAAAAAGAAGCCAACCAGAAGAACCTCGTCCGAGTGTAGATTTCATGAGACACTAATGCAAGCAAAGCCGGCACGCGCCCACTACTTTCTACTCTACTTCTAGGTGCACTCAAGCCCAGGTCCGGCTTATCTCTCAATCATAGAACACCCGTCACACCCCGATACAGCAATAATAATCAATATATATAATGCTGAAAATAAAAGGTCAGAAATATAAATCCATACAAAATCCTCGACGGGAAAACAAGCGCTAGGATTGACTCGCTTAAGGGACGTTGGATCCCAAATGCATAAGAACTATCGCAGTCCTTAGCAGCCAGGGGACGTTGGATCCCCAGCAGAGTCGCCAGCTGTCGCTACTGCGAAAATCGGCGCCGGCTGAACAGAAGAGTCGCCACCGTGCGTTATTTATCCCACGGGAGGGAAAGGAAACGCTCAGAGTAAACCTACCGCAAAGACGGGAAAGGAATGGTCATCGCAACCAAATCCTGGATTCGGGAGTCGGTTACGCAAGGGGAAGGTATTAGCACCCCTCACGTCCGTCGTACTCGACGGGATCCACGCTTGTTTTCGGGTATGGATTGTTATTCTATCTACTCTACAGGTCAAGGGTTAAAATAAAATAAAATGACTCGGCAAAGTATCTCACTTTATGCCTACGTATTCCTGTCTGGAACGAGAAATCAGAGTCAATGTAGTTCGCCTACCTACGGGAAAGGAAGGAAAGGTTGCTCGCTAGGATATCGCATCCTATGCCTACGTACTTCCACACGGCATGGAAGATCAGAGCAAACGTAGTTCGGGATACGCACGACACAAGCTGTTCAAGTGTCTTTTATGAAAAATCTCACCTTAGACAAGGGTTTTCTTATTGCAAAAAGGTTGATGTTTGTTCAAATCTTTTGACGGAAGAAATGAATTGATTTCTGTTATAACCTTTATTAATGTTTTTCTGTTGTTTTGAAGAAAGAAGAGATGATACTCTAACCTACGGTTGAAAAGGGAATCAAACTAACCTAGTGTTATCATGCATGGGTTAAGACCTAATGTCTATCATGCTCCTCTCTTGCGCAGAGAGAAACAGAGATCCTAAGGGATAAACGGAAACAGAAACAATAGCATATATACAATAAAGCAGTAAAATGCATGGATGCAACAATACAAGCGAGGCAAGGGAGTCCCACTCAACCTCGAACCTAGAAAACAATAGGCAAAAGTGAACAGGATTCACTTTCAACCCAACAGGGTAAACAGCAAGCAATATAGTCAAGAAAACCAATCAATACATCAGAAATGAAATACAGCAAAAATAAACAGCCACAGCAGCTCTGCATCAACACCTATCTTCAAGTCATCATCAAACAGCTATAAGCTTCAGGCAAGCATCAATCTCCATCTACACAGCCTTCAAGCCAGGTCTTTGATCATCAGTCTTCAGTCTACAGTGGCTTTTCTTCAAGTCCCAAACTCCAGGAGGAATATCAGTCAACCAGATGAAGTGAATGAATGTTAGACAGTCAATTACCTACCAAGGGTGGTTCATCAACTGTTAACATTAAACAGACAGTTTTCCCTCAAAAGTTCTATCTTTCAAATACATTCACTGATCCTTCCAAAGGAAGGAGGTGGATATTTGAAAGAGACTTTGAATCATAGAGAAAGGATGGATGCAGACAAGGCATTCCATGTTTGAGAAACAAGCTTTTTAATCTAGAGCTCTGCCTAGCTCCTAAACCCTAGTCTCCTCAACAGCTGCTAGCAAGAATCTCTTCTTCAACTCTGGAAGTTGGACTTCAGTCTCTGGATCTCCAATGGCTTCATCATTACAAGTCTCCAGCTCTCCCAATCCCCAAGCAATCCCAATACCCCACACAAACAAGCAATAATCCCCAGAGGGCACACCACACCAGTCAAACAAATACAGATAGTATTAATAGCAGTAGGGGAATCCTAATGATTTCTAAGGGATCTAATAACTACCCATAGTCCCTATAGTCCCATATCTAAAATGTACAATCTCTAAATCCTAAGGGAAATGATTCAATTCTCCTAAGTCATCACTTAAACTCTAATTTTGTTCATGTTGTTCTCACCTAAACTAATCACCTAAAATTAATTCCTAAAAATATATGAACTAATTTTTATATACAAGATACATGTCTAAACTAATCAACCTAAAAAGAATGGATTAAAAATGCTAAAGCATCTATTAGAACAAAAATCATCAAATTTAAGTATCAAACTAGACTTAATAAAATGCTATTTACAAGAAAAATGCATGAAAAATATTAAAACAAAATAAAATACCATTTTTATTTTTCTATATTTTTCTAGACAGAATAATGGACCTATAGCAAAAAGAAGGAATTAAAAATCTCAATTTTCCTATTTTTTATGATTTTTTTTAAAGATGAGAAAATATTAAAGAAATTAAAAATAACAAAATATGAAATAAAAGGGGGAGGGGTGTCAGAAGTAAACTCGCCCAGTTGTATTCTCCATTGGGCCAAGAACCAGGGGTGTGAATAACAATTCCATTAAGCCCAACGCGCTCAGAAAAAATCACATGAAAATTGCCAGAAAAAGAATAGATCCGCGGTGCAGATAGCATTAATATCACGTGTAAATTGGTGGGCCTATCAATTGGGGGTGGGGATAGAAACCTGATCCAAAGCCCAACGTTTCATTTTAAATGAAACGCGGCGTTTCACTGCACAACTTCCCTCCATTTTTTAAATTGAACTTGGACCACACGATTGGATGAGAAAGTCAAATAACCAGGACAATCGGACGGCTTCCCTTCATCGTCCCCAAACTAAAACCCTAGCACTCAGAAAGTTCCCCCCATGCAGCCATGCTCAGGTACCTCGTGCTCCTTCAATACGCCATGAAAAGCCACGATCCAAAGACCAAAATTTCTCCCCATATCCCCAAGAATACAATAGTACACCTAGCTTTCACTGAAACATCGTATCTCTTTCTAACAGAACACATCAACATTAGGGTTTCACCATTTCCAACTGATACCGACCTCTCCAATTCTCTCTAAGTCTTGCCCTGAATTAATCCATATCTTGCACTGATCACCATAAGCTACTCATTCAAGATTGTCATGCAATATCCTAACAGTTACAAGCCTCAACAGTTCATATACTCCATGGCCAATCTTCATGAAACCTCTCCAAACTCACCAAAATCAGTCATCTAACTATGCTTAACCATTCTATGCTAACAAACCTCTAGGATCCTAACTAAATAATGCAATTCGAATAGAAACTGACCTGGTGCAAAATGGTGAAAACAGATGCCAAAACCTCTTGATCCAATGCTTGCAATGGGTGGAGATTGATCAGGGAACCTGTTCTTGAGTTCTGTATGCACTGAATCTTGTTCAATTCCCTTGGATCTTGCACTTCCAAGTTTCTTGCTTCTTGGATGATGGAAGTGTGTGGCACGGGTTCTACTCCGATCTACCAAATTCTTGTGAGAATTGCAATCTAGGAATGATGATGATGAAGATCAGATCAAGAATGGTGAAGATTGGTGAAGATTTGAGATAGTTTGAGAAGCTTTTGCAAACATGGAAGATTGGTATGAAACTTGGGTTTTGAACAATATGAAGCACCAACCCTTGCATGAACCTTCTCATATCAATACATACATGACATTAGAACCTCCTAGAAACTTGGAGAAACTTCCCTTGTATGATTTCCCTTGGATTTGGCTTATGTTTCTTCCTTTGTAAGCAACCTTGAATAACTCCAAAAATTTGAACTAACCTCAAAATTCCAGTTTAGCCAATGTTCTCAAAATGACTTTTCCATTCAAAATGACCTATAATTTCACCTCATTTGGCCAAAATATGAAAAATCTCATTTTTAAGGTCATTTTTATTCATTAAATCCAGCAATTTTGAAACCTTGTGCTATGAATCTTTCCAATCTCTCATGGTCACTTTTCTAGACTCGAAATGTCATTTGGAGCAAGTTTGATGTTGTGAAGTTTTCCATTTGAAGCTTCCTTGTATGAGTTTTAGGCATAGGCTTGAAATGACCTGTAATTCTCAAATGACCAAAATACCCTTTTCTTTCCAAGACCATAAGTAGAGTTCTACAAATCATATGAAGGCATACCATACCATTCTAGAAATCTAAGACAATGATGAACAACTCTTATGTTGACCAGAAATTCATTTGAAATCTCCTTGAGGGGTAAAAATTGCTTGGAAGTCAAGTCACTTTCACAGACAAAATTTCAGATACCTCAGATGACCTGTAACTTGCAAGGACCATAACTTGAGTTCTACAAATCTCCTTAATGTCTTCCACCACTCAAATTAAAGGTATTGAGATCCTATACAAGTTTCATGTTGGCCAAGGATCCATTTGAAGCTTGCACTTTGACTTATCTTGCTTGGACATTTGACCTAAACTACGGGATTTTACACAGAAACCCTAATTTAGAAACTCCTCTTCTCCTTGATTTCTCTTGAATTCTTCTTGACATATCACCATATCCTTCTTTACATGCCAAATGATGAACCCCACATCTCTCCAATAGCCCTTAATGCCTTTCAATCAGTCAGTTGACCTAGAGTTGACCCAGGGTTGACCCAGATGAAACCCTAGTTGCAATTCTTGTGATCATATTAATGACTTGTCTCCTTCTCCAAATGACTTTCTAAGTCTCCCATGATGTCTAGACACTCTCCCTGCTCAGCCCATAGCTCACAATTTTGTTGATCCTCAAATACCTTCAGCTAGGAGATAGATGAACTGCTTGATCCATTGACTTGATAGCTTCCAAATTCTTTCTGATGACCTGAATGGGATTGAATTAGAATAATAACCTCTTGATATACTCATAGAGATGAGAATAATGATTGGTCCCCTGTTGGATGACTTGCCATGCTATGCCATGATTAGGCTATATACATGACTCTATATGCAGATGCTAATGATTATGCAATTGAAACATAAACCTAGGCTAGAAAAGGTTGGGCAAATTTTAGGGTGCAACAGGGGGTAATGGTGCATGTCAATGCTGGACATAGCCTGGGTTTCACAGATTTTGATCTAACACCCAGGGGTCGAGAGCACAACATGGCTTTGCATATATCGGTGGAATGCCGGGGCACCGTAATGTCGCGTGTATTGGTGGATACTGGGTCGTCGTTGAACGTATTTCCAAAGAAAGCCATGATGAAATTGGACATACGGGGAATTATTTGCACGCCTAGCGATTTGGTTGTGAGGGCATTTGACGGGACGAAAAGATCAGTGTTTGGGTCAATAACATTACCGCTTCAGGTGGGGCCAGAAATTTTTGATACCGAATTCTACATCATGGATATCCATCCAGCTTATAGCTGCCTTCTTGGGCACCCATGGATCCACGCTGCAGGGGCCGTAACGTCCACATTGCATCAGAAGTTGAAGTACATGGTGGGCGATAGTGTTGTTACCGTTTGCGGGGAGGAGGACATTTTGGTCAGTCACCTGTCATCGTTCAGATATGTTGAGGTCGACAGAGAAATACACGAGACACCTTGTCAAGCCTTCGAAGGGTTGCGGATTAAAGACAA
This sequence comes from Lathyrus sativus, assembly GCA_963859935.3. Taxonomy (NCBI): domain Eukaryota; kingdom Viridiplantae; phylum Streptophyta; class Magnoliopsida; order Fabales; family Fabaceae; genus Lathyrus; species Lathyrus sativus. The sequence goes on from OZ012741.1 coordinate 236,337,710, forward strand.
AGCTCAGGGTCCCAACAAAATATCAGATGTGGTAGTGTCATCCTACAAAGAGGCTCAGGCTTTAGCGCAGACTGGTGAGACTAAAGGCTGGGGGCAGGTTCTGGAGATTCCCGTGAAGAATGACAAGTTTGGGCTAGGGTATCGACCGACGTCATCAGCGTCATCTTCAGGAGCGCCCAGGTTCAAAGGACCGGTCACGATTACGCCAAGCGGGGTGTGCTTTGAGACAATCAACGTTGTTTCCGATGCTGAAGACGGAGATAGCGACTGCGATATGGACGCGTGGATCAAGCCAAGCGTGCCAGGACAAAGTCTCTGCAACTGGTCCATCCGGGAAACTGTCTCAGTGACTCTTAAACAGTAATGATTTGTTTTGTCAATTGTTGAATAATCCTATGTCCTACCCGGGGCATAGTGATTTTACCTTAGGGCTACTTGATTATGTGTATTGCACTGTTTTAATCATGAAATAAAGGCGTTTTTCATATACGAATATTGTGATCCCTGTTTTTCTTGTTTTTACTTTAACAATAAATGGCAACGTGGTTATTTGCTTTGTTTACGTGTTGAAGCGTTTAACCATTTCCTTTACAGGACTAATATTTCAGATGACATCTTCTACGAACCGCCTATGACTCATTTCGACTTCGAGCACCCGGTATTCCAAGCAGAGGAAGAGATTGTTGAGGATAGCGACTTGCCAGAGGAGCTGACTCGTTTGTTGAAACAGGAAGAGAGAATCATTCTGCCTCATCAGGAGGAAATTGAGATTATCAACTTGGGGTCGGAAGAAGTTGTGAGAAATATCCGTATAGGGGTTGCGCTGCAGAGCGACATCAACCAAAGGCTGATTGAGATATTGCGAGAGTATAGTGATATATTTGCTTGGTCGTACAAGGATATGCCTGGGTTGGATACGGACATGGTTGTGCACCGTCTGCCGTTGCGAGAGGAATGTCCGCCTGTTAAATAGAAACTCAGGAGAATTAGACCGGACATGGCTGTGAAAATCAAAGAGAAAGTTCAAAAACAGTGGGATGCTGGTTTCCTAGCCATTACAACTTATCCGTCATGGGTCGTGAATATAGTACCAGTGCCGAAGAAAGACGGTAAAGTGCGAATGTGTGTAGACTACCTGTCGCTTCTGCGAAAATAAGGTGCCGACAAAACAGAAGAGTCGCCACCTTTCGTTATTTATCCCTCAGAACGGGAAAGCAAACGATCGGAAAAACCTGACGAAAAGGTATAAGACAAGGTCATCGCAACTATTGTCTGGGTTCGGGAGTCGGTTACGCAAGGGGAAGGTATTAGCACCCCTCACGTCCATCGTACTCGATGGGATCCATGCTTGTTGTGTTTATCTGAAGGGTTGGTTTTATCTATCTACCTATCAAGGCTGGCTTAAACAGAAAAGAAAAATGACTTGGCAAAGCGTCGCGCTTTATGCCTACGTATTCTCATCAGAGAATGAGAAATCAGAGTCAACGTAGTTCGACTAACTACGGGTTACAGGGAAGGTGGCTCGCCAATACGTCAGTATTGTGCCTACGTACTCTCAACAGGTATGAGAGATCAGAGCTTACGTAGTTCGGGATAATACGGATTATGGGAATTCAGATTCATCTGTTTTATCGAGTAGGGTTAACAAGCAGTTCCAGCAGTTAGGGACAAAGCCTGTTTGCGGTAGAACTGGGAGTTAACGACACTCTTTTCTTTAGAAAAGCTTCCTTTGACTTATGGGCCCACGGGGCAAAAATATTTGAAGTTTGTTTTCCGTCTTTTACGAAAGAAGTGTTTTTTATTGTGTTTGCAATTTCAATCGCACTAAAGACTATGACCTGAGAGTGAATGTGTCGCGTATCACCCAAAGGGTGCCATACTAAACATCCAGACTGTTGAAAAGAAGCTCTCCAACAATCCTTTCTCAGATAGCTTAAGGCTCATAACGTACGAAAGAAATCATTCATGATTATTGTATTTTAAGCTGTCTTGAGATGAGAAGAGAGCAGGCTCAACTAAACGGAGACTATCAAGTCCTACTGTTGTCATGCCAAGGATTCATCCTATGGTTGAGGTTTGAAACAGGGAACTCCTAGAAGTTATCATGCATAGGTTTCAACCTAAAGTTCTAATCATCACTTCCTTATCAAAGGAAGTGAGATTCCTGGGGGATCATGTCAATGATAAACAGAAACAGATAAAGCATCAGCTTAAATAGTAAACAGATATACAATAAACGACTGTAAAATGCATGCAATGCAAGTGAGGGAGGAAATGTGTGTGGGACATCAGCCTCCACAAGCTCATCTCAACCTCAAGCCAGATATGAATAACAAAAATCATACAAAAGAAATAACATGCTATCAAGAAAAATATAATGAGCAACTGCAATCATACAAAAGAAATGGAATGCTATCAAGCAACACAAACCACATAGGCAAGGGAGCTGGGCTCTACCGAATACCCGCAAGCAAAGCCATACAGTAAAAATACAAGCAGAGGGAGCAACTCAACCTCTAGTGAAATCATGCTCCTAGTTTAACACAATCTAGATATGAACTTATTCTAATGCATCAAACAAGTCAAACAAGTCACATCAACACAGCTGCACAGAAAGCAAACAAACAGGAAAGCAGATCAACAGCTTCCACAGCTTCACCACAAAGCTCTTCTGACACCAGCTCAGTCATCAGACTTCACCTACCCTTCAAGACTATCATCTTCAATAGCAAGTATCAACTTGCTTCTCCAAGTTTTTGATACACCAAACATAAGTATCAACTTATTCCCTCTTCTCCAAGCTTCAGCTCTTCAGTCAACTCTACCTTCAGGCTTCACTCCTAACTACAAGTATCAACTTGCTCTTCAGGGACTCAATGTATCAACATAAGTGTCAACTCATCCTTTATTCCTCAAGCCTCAGCTCTTCACTCAATCTCAATTTGATCTTCTTCACAAGTGTCAACTTGTTCTTCTTGGCCTTCAAGCTCTAGCCCTCTCTTCTTTACCAGTATCAACTAGCTCTACTTCACCTACAAGCTTCAGCTTCTCAGAATAATCTTCAAACACAAAGAAGTATCAACTTCATCCTTCAATCTTCTTCAAGCAAGGAACTCCATCCTCTAGCAAGGGAGAAGTATGCATCTATCAAGAGCAAAGTTGGGATGATTAGTAGCAGAGTGAAGACCAAAGGTCACCACTGAGCATCCTATCATCAGAGAAAGGGACCCTCAAAGGTTCTACCAATTTGCAAAGAGCCACACATCCTACCAAAGGAGGGATGAAGCCTTTACAAGGGACCTTACATCATAGGGAAGAATGGAATTGATCAACATATTCCATGTTTATGAAGGAAGAGAACTATCTAGAAGCTCTGCCTACAAAACCCTAATCTTAGCCTAATCAAAACTACACCACAAGAAGGGAAGATCTTCAAATCCAAGCCTCTTTAAGCCATCCAATGCATCTTCAACTTGTCTCCATAATCATCCAAGAGCATGAGAAACAAAACCCTAATCTAAGGGAACTAAAGAAGTTAATCTAGTTGAGTTAGTGCCTTAGAATCATCTAAAACTAGCACCTAAACTAAAATTAATCAAAAATAGCAAACTATCTTATAAATTTCTACAAAAATTCCTAAGGGATCCTAATTCAATTAAGAATGCCTCATACAAAAACCAGGGACTAAATCATCTATTAAGTCCTAAAATTAAGTCCTAAATCCAAAGGTATTAATCATAAACCCTAAAAATGGAGCTTCTAAAGGTTTCAACCTAAACTACCACCTATGTTCATTACAAAAATGTGAGAAAATTCTATGGGTAGCATGCACCTCTATGCTAACTACTCACAAAAAATCAGGATCAAAATCATCACCACATGATCACACAAAATTCCATAAAATCAAGTATCAAACATAACTATTTTAATACCAATTAAAATGTGAAAATTCCCCAAAAATTAGAAAATGCATTAAATAAAAATATCTTTTATCTAAAAAAATACTAGACTCAATCATGAATATAATGAAAAAAGAATGGGGTTAATTGGATTAAGTTTCCATTTTATATGATTTAATCAAGAACCATGTATAAAATGAAACAAATAAAGAAAATTGAAATAAAATAATAAAACGCGTGGTGCAGATAGCAATGACAATCAGTTCATTTGGGAGATTGGGCCATGAGGGGGGTGCTGATATCAATCTTTTCATTAAGCCCAAAACCACCTAGTAAGTGAAATGCATCGTTTCACTTACTCAGACTCTCTCATAAATTCAAATTAATCCTGGCCGTGGGATACATGGTTTAGTCAAAGTCTTCATGCTGATCCAATGGTGCTAACATCATCACCTTCATTTGAACAATTCTGGGGGGGAAGAACCTCCATTGAAACAGAGCTCTCATGCTCATCTTCATCACATTCGCATCTCACGAAATCTCCATTAAAATTCAAGATCTAAAGCACTAAATCACTCTAAATTGAACACTGAATCTAACCCTAGCCTCAGAATTCATTGAATCAGTCTCTAACCGAAAACACGACCAAGAATCAAAATTATGCTCAATCCTCAAGCATCACCATTCTTCAAATTGTTTGGTCTAAAATGTTCACCACATTACCCTGATCAGTTCTTGCTATAATACTCACATTATCTCTCAATATCTAGCATGTTCTTGATCCAAATAGAAATTGTGTCATCTCATTGATCATCACGAAATCCTTTCTAAGTTTCCAGAAATGATCTCCTAACCACATACTATCAATCTAACCTATCAAATTGAGGTAATTCTTCTTAAATTAAGGTGAGGGATGAAAGTTACCAACCTGTGAATTCTTGAGTAACAGATGTAGCAATTCTTCACTTCAACCCTTCTACAGCTCCAAAATCATTCAATATATCAAGTTCTTGCTTCTGTATGCAAGAGAATTGCTTGCAGATGCTTGGAACTCCAAACCCGATGGTGACTTGCAGGTGCTGAAATTCAATTGCAAGAACACGATCCTTCAAGGCTTCGGCTATGGAATTGATCTGGAATCATTCAGTATCCTCAATAGAAGTTATTGAGATCAAAAGAAAGATCAGAAATGGTGTAGAATGCAGAAACTGATTTCAATTTGCAATGAACAATGTGAAGTTGCAAACTCTCTTCTCTCCCTCAATTCTCACCAACCTTTCACTTGAACCCCTTCTAATCAATATATAGATGATGTTGGACCTCTCTAGAACCTTCTGGAATCATCCAAGGAGATGTTGAATTTCTCATGTCATCCAAAATACCATCTCATGCCATACTCACCCCAATTCTGGTTTCACTTGTTGCAGCAGCTTGTTATGATTCCAAAATCTCTCCAAATGAGATATTAGATGTGTTACAAGGCCTTGGAAGCTTGTGCATTGATCCCTCATGTGTTTTGCAAATGTTACTTAAGATGCAAGCAATTACTTTTCAAACCAAGTCCACAAATTAGACCTCAAATCAAAATTGTGGCTAAACCAATGTTCTTAAAATGTTTTTTAGAGTCAAAATGATATATTACATGCCTTGGTTTGGATGTGTAGATCAAGAATATCAATTTCCAACTTTGGTTTATTTAACTTATACCCTTATTTTAGGTCATTTTTGCAACTTTGAGATAGAAGCACTTCCAACATCTCATGACCTCTCTAATGGCCTTAAAACATCATTTTAAACAAGTTTGATGTTGAACATTTTCCCATTTGAAGCTTGGAAATAGGAGTTATGGCCTAATGGTTGAAATGACCTGTAATTTCCAAATGACCAAAATGCCCTTGACTTGTCAAGGACATAACTTGAGTTCTACAAATCCTATCAAGGACTTCTAGTACTCTCTAGAAATCTAAGAGAATGAGGAACAACATTCATGTTGATAAAAAGTTCATAGGAATCATCCTTCTAGGGCAAAAGTTTGATGCAAGTTGGGTAACTTTTAAGTCCCCAAATTCACATACCTCAAATGACCTGTAACTTGTCAAAGTCATAACTTGAGTTCTAAAAATCCTATCAAGGACTTATAGCACTCAAATTAAAGCTAAGATCAAGCTATACAATATTCATGTTGGGGGCAAGATGATATGACAATCACATCTTGAGCTAAACTGCCTTGAAGATAGGGGTCAAACTAGGGGATTTTACACTATCAAGCCTTAGAAACCCTAGCTTGAAACTTCTCAAACTCTTCAATCATGATGAGTTAACCTTGGAATCATCCTTATAACATTTCAATGCATCAATCCATGATCACATGGCTCTTGGATTAGGTCTCAACCTTCCTCAAATCATCAGTTGACCTAGGGTTGACCCAATCAAACCCTAATTGCATCAATCATGGTTGAGTCTTCTTAATCTTGCACAATGACCTATCTAGGCCTCATGATGGCTTTCAAGACATCTCATAAGCTCTCTCAAGACTTCAAGTCCACATTCCTGGCTTCAGAATCATCTGGGGAGTTCCCACATCTCTCAAGTTAGGAGGCACACACTCTTGGTTTCAACCACTCTCTCTGGGGATCTTTTGACTTCTCTGACAAGGATATCAACCCTTGAACACTTGAATAAGCTTCTTGGATAGCTTCAGAGTCTTGTGTAGCCCTTGATTGGTAATCATACCTCTTGATCTCCTACATACATGTCAATGAAATGCACATGATAATGCTAATGTGAATGAAATGAAACATAAGCTAGGTAAAGAAATGTTGGGCAAATGTTGGGGTGCAACACTACCGTGATTTGAATAGGGAGAGCCCGAAAGACGACTTTCCACTTCCTCACATTGATGTGCTGGTTGATAACACTGCTCAGTTCTCTGTATTCTCCTTCATGGACGACTTCTCAGGCTATAATCAGATCAAAATGGCGCCAGAAGACATGGAGAAGACTACCTTCATTACTCCCTGGGGAACATTTTGCTACAAAGTGATGCCCTTCGGACTGAAGAACGCTGGGGCAACATATCAAAATGCTAAGAGGACTCTCTTTCATGACATGATGCATAAAGAGATCGAGGTTTATGTTGATGATATGATTGTCAAATCCCAGACGGAGGAGGAGCATTTGGTTAATCTGCTGAAACTGTTAAAAATACTTAGGAAGTTCAGGTTGAGACTAAACCCTAACAAGTGCACCTTTGGGGTGAGATCGGGTAAACTGCTGGGGTTTATTGTGAGCGAAAAGGGGATAGAGGTTGACCCTGCAAAGATAAAAGCTATATAAGAAATGCCGACGCCTAAAACAGAAAAAGAAGTGCGTGGGTTTTTAGGGAGGTTGAACTACATAGCTCGGTTCATATCTCACCTAACTGCGACATGCGAGCCGTTATTCAAGTTGTTGAAAAAGGATCAGGTGTTGACCTCGAATGAAAATTGTCAAAAGGCGTTCGACAAGATAAAAGAATACTTGCAGGAACCTCCTGTTTTGATACCCCCAGTGGCCGGGAGACCTTTGATTATGTATTTTATGGTTCTTGAGGAAAGTATGGGTTGTGTTCTCGGTCAACACGACGAGACCGAACATAAAGAACATGCGATCCACTATTTAAGTAAGAAGTTTACCGACTGTGAGTCCAGGTACTCAATGCTCGAGAAGACGTGTTGCGCGCTAGCCTGGGCCGCCAAACGTTTGAGGCAATACATGCTAAATCATACAACCATGCTAATTTCAAAGATGGATCCAATCAAATATGTGTTTGAGAAGCAAGCATTCTCCGGAAGAATTGCCCGATGGCAGATGGTGTTAACAGAATACGATATCCAATATGTCTCGCAAAAGGCTATTAAAGGTAGCGTTCTGTCAGAGTACCTTGTTGAGCAGCCGGTTGAGGACTACCAATCGATGAGGTTTGATTTTCCTGACGAGGATATCATGTACCTGAAAATGAAAGATTGTGAAGAACCGTTGCCGGACGAAGGACCAGAGTTGGGTTCCAAATGGCAGTTGATATTTGACGGAGCAGTTAATTCCTATGGCAGCGGAATAAGGGCAATTATCACTACTCCTCATGGGTCGCACATCCCATTTACTGCCCGGTTAACTTTTCCTGTTACCAATAATGAGGCTGAATATGAGGCTTGCATCATGGGGCTCGAAGAAGCTATTGATTTGCGAATCAAGAACCTGGATGTATACGGAGACTCGGCTCTAGTGGTGAATCAGATTAAAGGAGAATGAGAGACACGTCAGCCCAATTTGATACCCTATATGAATTATGCAAGGAGATTGTTGCCTTTCTTTGACAAGGTGGAATTGCATCACGTGCCACGAGCAGAAAATCAAATGGCTGACGCCCTGGCGACATTCTCTTCAATGTATAAAGTTAACTTCTGGAACGAGGCTCCCCGGATTGTTATCTCTCGGCTTGATAGGCCTGAATTCATATTTGCCATTGACAAGGCTCCCGATGGTAAACCCTGGTATTTTGACATCCAGAATTTCCTGAAGAACAAGGAGTATCCGGCTGAAGCATCCAGTCGAGATTAGAAGACTCTCAGGAGATTGGCTGGCAATTTCTATTTGAATCCGGACGGTGTCCTGTATAAAAGAAACCACAACTTGGTGTTGCTACGCTGTGTAGATGAGAAAGAGGCAAAGTTGCTCATGGAAGAGGTACACGAGGGTACATTTGGTACACATGCTGGTGGGCATGCTATGACAAGAAAGTTGCTGCGGGCAGGTTATTATTGGCTAACCATGGAAACAGATTGTTTCAAGTTTGCAAAGAGGTGTCATAAATGCCAGATTTATGCGGATAAAATCCATGTGCCTCCAAGTCCTCTGAATGTGATGTCATCACCGTGGCCTTTCTCGATGTGGGGAATTGATATGATTGGCAAGATTGAGCCTACGACATCAAACGGACACCGGTTCATTTTGGTGGCAATCGATTACTTCACCAAATGCGTGGAAGCAGCATCATATGCCAATGTGACCAAACAAGTGGTAGCCAGATTTATCAAACGAGATATTATCTGCATATATGGGATCCCTGAGCGGATTATCACCGATAACGGTTCAAATTTGAATAATAAAATGATGAAAGAGTTGTGTCAGAATTTTAAGATTGAGCATCACAACTCTTCTCCTTACCGGCCCAAGATGAATGGCGCTGTCGAAGCGGCCAATAAGAACATAAAGAAGATTGTTCAGAAGATGGTTGTGACATATAAGGACTGGCACGAGATGTTACCTTTCGCTTTGCACGGTTATCGTACGACGATACGCACATCAACCGGGGCAACCCCTTTCTCATTAGTCTACGGGATGGAGGCGGTGTTACCGTTGGAGGTCGAGATTCCTTCTCTGAGGGTTTTACGTGATGTCTAGCTTGACGAGGCAGAAAGGGTTAAAGATAGACTGAATCAGCTCAGCTTAATGGATGAGAAGAGACTGGCTTCTCTAGCATACGGTAGTTTATATCAGAGTCGGATGAAGAAAGCTTACGACAAGAAGGTGTGCCCTCGAAGCTTTCAAACGGGCGATCTTGTTTTGAAAAAGATTCTCCCACCATAATCAGATCACAGGGGCAAGTGGACTCCCAATTACGAAGGTCCCTACATTGTCAGAAAAGTCTTCTCTGGAGGAGCTTTGTTACTATCCACCATGGATGGTGAAGACTTTACGTCTCCTATGAATTCGGACGCAGTTAAAAAATACTTTTCTTGAAAGTGACCCGCTGGACAGTAAAAAGAGAGTCCAGGCAAAAATGAGGCATCCCGACGAACCATAAAAAATGAATAAAAGGTTCGGGCAAAAGTTAGGGATAAAATTGAAAAGATGTACACCCACGAAGTCGAAAACCTGAAAAGGGAAACTTCGGCAAAAAAGGGTATCCCGGTGAATTGAAAACCCGCAAAGGGCGGTTCACGCAAAAGTTAGGGACTGAAAAAGCAAATGACTGCGGTCCGGATTTGATACGACATTGCTTAGTGGTTTGGGAGTACCTGGGGGCCGTCTACCCAAAAAAACAATCTCTTCCGAAGATCGAGTACCGAGAAAGCGCGGAGTCAAGCGAGTCATAGGAGGATCAGCTCATAGTGTTCATCTGCATCACGTTGCCGACATGTATACAAATATTGTTTTCTATTTTCTTTATGCTTCCTGTGCATATATTTATGTGTGGTTGTGCGTAACTTTCTCTTTTCAGGAGTTACATCCAGTGTACAAAACTTTGCCTATTCAGAGGCCCGTTATCAATAAAACATGTTATTCAGTACTTGGTGCTTGTTCTTTACTGTTTTGTTTGTGAAAGACGCTGATGTTTTTGATAAACTCGCACTTACATAATCTTGCTGGCCCTTGCCAATAATTGCTAAAACTTCGAATTGACTGAAGTAATGTCACAGATGCTAACCCGGATAGATTTTGTTGTATAGGCCTGTTTTGTCTCGTTTGTGTTTTGCAGGGTTCTTACCTTTGGAGCCAACGGTCAGGAATTGTATTCCCCCAGCCAAGGTCGCTTGACGTAAGACCTGACTCCCGTTGATGTCATTCCTCAGCTCGTCGCTGCTTATCCCTAGAGGGTTGAAATGACATTTATCTCTTCCCGAAGGAGGGAATTATTTTCCCCAAGAGAGTGTCCTCATGGAAAGTCGTCCATAGGATTAACCCCAGCAAGTAGAAAGCAATATCCCCTGCAGAGGTTGCGCTCCCCAGTGAGTCGGATATGTGCAGGATCAATCCCCAGCATGGGAGGTTCCCGCAGAGTTTAACCAAGTTGTTGGTTCAGAAGGTTTATACCCGGAGGACGGTTTTCTTGCTCCCCGCAGTTCGTCATGCAGTTGACAAGATGCTGATCCTCAGCAGAGTGGTAACTCTGAATGTGTAAACTGTGCCCAGACAGTGTGCTTTTCTTAGAAGTGTCGCTTCTTTCCCCAGATGAGTTAGTTCACCAGCAGGGTGGTTTGTTCTTTCCTCCCAATGGAAATTGGTGTTTAATCTCTCCCTGGCAAAGTTGACGGTGTTCCGGCATTTATTTTACCGGAATACCTTATGATACTTGTTCTCCCTAGCGGAGTTGGCTTTATCCTCAGCATTCATGTTGTTGAGACATCACTATCAGAGTGGCCCCGACAGCTTGAGCCTGCATTTGCATTTGCATATATCGTCATATTTGCATCTACTCAAACGCGTAACATTCCCGTGCCGTATGAAGCATTACACCATTCTCAGACATACGCATTTTGAAACATAAATCAGGTTGGCTAACCTTTTTGCTTTTAGGTGTATTTGCTCAGCAGGAGTATGGAGTTCTAGCTCAGATCTATTACCCGGTATTCGAGGTCTCGCCGTGAGACGTGTGATGATACGGTTCATCTTACTATTTTCCCCACAGAGTCACTTGGTTAAGTTTCTCTTTGTCCCCAAGCAGGGTTATTTGTTCAAATTTCTCTTGTTTTCCCCGCCAGAGTTGCTTGTTGAAGTTTCTCTTATCCGGCCAGCGGATTATTTTCTTCAAATTTGTTGTTATGTCAGCATCAAAGGGTTTCATGAATCAAAATTTCAGAAGCTGTCGCCGGTTATCGAAACAGGCGTCCGGCAGTTTGGTTTCCAAATATCCCAGTAGAGTCCGCCTCAAAGTCGCTGTCACGTGAGTGCTAAAAGGTTTGTGGGTCGGGACCAATGGAGTTAGCTACTGCAGAAATAAGCAGAGAAACAGTATTCAGAGTATCTTCCCGTATGGATAAACAGAAGTATTTCCTCGGAGGTCGCCAAAATTTTATTGCCTATGTTGATAGGAGTTCCTCGTGTTGACGAGATACGAGTCCTGACGTGGACGATTTATTCCTGTATTGACGGGATTTCTTCGCATGGGTGAAGTGTGAGTCCTAACGTGGACAAATTTATTTCCTCGTGTTGACGAGATATGCTAGTCCTAACGTGGACAGATTTGAGTTCTCCGTGATTGACGGAATGGGGAGTCCTGACGTGGACAAAATTGATTACTCTTCGTGTTGACGAAATGGTCTCCTAATGTGGACCATTTATCCCCAGCAGATATCTTTCTCCGTGTTGACGGAATGTGGAGTCCTGATGAGGACAAATTTACCTTTCTCCGTGTTGACGGAATGTGGAGTCCTGATGAGGACGAGTTTTATTCCTATGATGATAGGATTTCTTTGTGTTGACGAATTGATTTCTCCGTGTTGACGGAATGCGGAGTCCTGATGAGGACGAGTTTTATTCCTATGATGATAGGATTTCTTCGTGTTGACGAAATGATTTCTTCGTGTTGACGGAAAGTGGGGTCCTGATGAGGACAAGTTTTACTACTGGGATGATATGATTTTTCTTCGAGTTAACGAGATGATTTCTTCGTGTCGATGGGATATGGACTCCTGATAAGGACAAGTGTTGTTCCTATGATGGATAGGATTTCTTCGTATTGACGAAATTTGAGTTCAGATATGTACAAGAATGGTATTCCTATGATGATAGGATTTATTCGTGTTGACGAATCTATTTTTCCTCGTGTTGACGAGATGTGAGTCCTGACGTGGACAATTTAGTCCTATGTTGATAGGAGTTCCTCGTGTTGACGAGACGCAAATAAGATTTTATTGCCTATGTTGACGAGACGCAAATAATATTTTTCCTCGTGTCGACGAGATGCGGACAATTCATCCCCAGCGAAGTCCCGGGATTTCTCCGTGCTGACGGAATGTGGAGTCTTGATGAGGACAAGTTTTATTCCTATGACGATAGGATTTCTTCGGGTTGACGAAATTTGAGTCCTAATGTGGACAAGTTTATGATGGGATTTCTTCATGTTGACGAAGTGTTCGTCCTAATGTGGATAAAGTTTTGCTCTTGATAATAGGGTTTCTTCGTGTTGACAGAATATGGGGTCCTAACGTGGACAAGTTTATGATAGGATTGCTTCGTGTTGACGAAACAAGCGTCCTAACATGGACAAAGTTCTATTCCTGTGTTGTTAAGATTTCTTCGGGTTGATGAAATTTGGGTCCAGATGTGGACAAGGTTACTCCCGTGACGCCAGAATCTCTATTCGTGTTGACAAATTTGTTTCCCTTCTTGTGTTGACAAGGTTAGTCCAGTTGTGGACGGAGGTGTTTTTGCAAAAATGGTTCAGTACCTGTGGCGTTACCTAGGTGGTTGAAGTTGAAATCAGAATTATTATCAGACGTTGGATCAGTTGTTGCCTTAACAACCAGATTTAGATAGGGGATGTTGCTCCCCAAGCAGTGCAGTTTATTTCTGCGGTTGGCAAATTTCCGGGTTTCTTGGTATTCAACCGTCTCGTACCTCGATTGTTTGAAGGCATTTGCTCTTCACCTAGTCGGGTCCAAGCCGTTTGAATAGGGGCAGCTGTTGCACCCCAAAATTTGCTCAACCTTTTCTTGCCTGATTTATGTTTCATTGTATTTGCATAGTTACAACATTCACATAGTTCTAATCATTTGTATATCATAGCATATCACTCATCCAACAGGGGGTCAAGTGTGATTCTTATCAGAAGAAGCCTAGCAAGAGGTCTTATCCAAGTATGAGAAGTCATTCAGGCCATCAAGAAATGATTTGAAGCCTTGAGCAGTTTGAGTGCCTATATGTGGGTTTTGCTCCTATCTGTAGCACCTCGAAAATTCATTCAGAACATACGACCCTCGCGCGAAAGGCGCGGAAAATGCGGTTCGACAGAGTCGCCACCGAACTTTATTTTTCCCGAATAAACGGGAGAGGAAAATATCGAGAAAACCTCATAAACGTAGAAGGAACACGGCCGTCGCAACCATATTCCTGGGTTCGGGAGTCGGTTACGCAAGGGGAAGGTATTAGCACCCCTCACGTTCGTCGTACTCGACGGGAACCTCTTAAGGTAAATGTGGGGAGTGTTGTTTAGGTTTACTTGTTTTCTTCTCGTTGTTAAGGGTTGAATTGGTAGGTAAAAGGTTTAAAGACGTTAGGGGAAAGATGGGTGGTTATAGGATAGGGTGCTCGCCAAGGATTGGGGCCCTTGTGCCTACGTATGCTCATTCGGACGAGAATGAGAAATCAGAGCGTCGTAGTTCGACTACGGGAAAGGTTGGGGGAAAACGGAAGATGGATAGAAGTGTGCTCGCCAAGATTATAACAATCTTGTGCCTACGTATCTTATATTCAAGAATGAATAAAGAATCAGAGCAATCGTAGTTCGTGGTAACAACCACGAAAGATGAGGTTGAAAAAGGGTTGAAGTTTGAGTTTGAGACGAAAGGGTGACTGACAAGCAACCCAAGAGCGCGCCTCAAGAGCTTGTCACTCAAGAATTCAAGGAATGCGAGGTTCCAAGAACTCAGTTCTTTCGGGAATTGACTGATTAAGTTGAAGATAAAGAGTTGGATGTCTTGAAATCGAAAGAATGAACTTAATAACAACTTAAGGGCGCACCTCGAGAGTTACTCATTCGAATACTCAAAGAATGCTAGATTCTGAGAATATCCTTCTTTCGTAAGTTTTAAAAATGTTTGTGAAAAGATCGAATCGAAAAATGGCATGCGAGGCCAAAGGAAGTTGATTTAGAAACGGCTCGACGACGTGTCGAGGATTTGATCGAAGATGGAACCGACTTGACGACGTGTCAAGTGTTAAGATTGTAAGAAATGATATTAGTCCCTAAGGGTGCCTCCAATATCGAAACCACGAGGAGTTATGAATGCGTGTACGAAATGAGGGTTGCGAATGCGTACGAGCACTCGACTTAGGAGAACGTTGGAAGATGACTGAGTTTAAAAAAGTTGAAAGGTTGAGTGAATAACAACTCAAGAGCGTGCCTCGAGAATTATTCACTCGAAGATCCAAGGAATGCTAGATTCCAAGAACCTCTTTCTTTCGATGTTTGATTGAGAAAATATTTTGAAATAAATTGGATGGAATCGAGAGTATGAAAAGAGTTTGCGGTACGAGAGGTGAGAATGCGAAATTAAATTTTGAAAATAATTTAGGAGAAGTGATAATTATTTGATAAATGAGACGTCGGCCTCATAACCAATTAATCGGAATATTATCGAGATGCTAGATCTCGACAACACCATTTTCATTTGAGAAATAATTTGACGAACAACGAAAACATCCCGCAAAATTGCTGGATTCTTATGATATTTTCGTTCAAAAAGAAAGCATATATATTTTTAAAAAAAAAAGAGAAGTCGAATAATACATTATTTAAGGTGTACACCTCAATAATGATTGTCTAGAAATCCAAGAAATGCTAGACCTCAAGGATTTAATTTTTCATGATTTGATTTTTTAGAAAATAATTTGAATTGTCTTACATAAAAACTAATTAATTAAAAAAATGTATTTATAAAACTGTTAAATTTCAAGACAAAACAAATTATTTAATTACTAACACTGTGAAAGTTTATGGTAATATTGGTTCGGTAATTATGACAATGATAATAGTGATGAAGCCAACAAAAGTTTGTTCAACAAATAAAATTCACTTTTTGGCGACAGTCCTAACTTGAATCTATATTTAAAGCTACTACCGTAAAATCGTAAATCCATCACAGCCTCAAAATTGATACCGGAACAAAACTTACGGTCACGCATCTATGATAACCGCGAGTTTACAAACCAGCCAACATGAAAAAAATTTGAAGTTTATCTCTTGCTGTAGAAAACACGTGACCGCTTGGAGTGATTTATTAGAACCACCTCATGTTCAAAACCTTTAACATTAATAACTAAGCAAAAAAAATCCAAGATGTGAATAACATTGAATCCAATAGAACTGCCTGAATATTAACGACGTCACGTCGGCTATTCGGCAAAATTTATAACAAAACATCTTACCGACAATGATAAATACAACGAGCACTACTACCAATCAAGCTTATTCGAGCGCTGAATACTATTGAACCAAAAATATTTAAAGGTTTACCGACGTCGTATAACAAGAGTAAAAGCTGCCACGAGATTATTGGGAGACGAGTGTGTTGAGGTAGTTGCAAGAAATGCCTCCACTTTTGAATTTCTGATATGAGAGGTGCCACATTGTTTCAGCTTTAACTGCAACGGTGTCGATCATCAGTGCCGATAACCAATCTGCATCACCGAATAAAATTGAAGATGCGAATGGATTGTTGTTGCTATCAACTGAAGCGGGGGGTGTTTGCTGCCACAACTTGCTTTGAAGATCTGGACCATGGCTCACTTCTGTTATGGTTTTGGGTGCGTTACTTTGTTTCGTCGCGGTTGTAGCGATGTCTGGCTCAACCCTTGAATATACTTCGGAAAAAACCGACACACGAGATTAGTAATAGATCATGTTGAGGAGCAAATCGGCGTCTACCCTCCGTAGGAGTACCCTGCTAAAATTCAAATGCAAAAAACAGACTATCCACTTGACTTATGTTACTAGCAGATTATACCAGTACTGCATACGAGCAAAAACAAATAGAAATCACTAAATCAATGCTTAAAAGAAATGAAAGAAAAGGTTTTGAATCAGCCTCCACTGCATTTGAAGATGATGAGCCAGCTGTTTCAAGTGCATAACCAGTCTACATGTTGTTCATAAAACCTGGTTTGGACTTCTAACATATGAATCCATTAGTTTCTGTACCAGTCTGAAAATAACCGCAAACAAATTTGTCAGATTAAATTACACAGGAAATAACGGGGCAATCCTGACATTCGAAACAAAACCGACAATCAAACCAATAAAATGGATGACCATATGTCTCACAAGACCAAAACCGAAATTAATAAAAACTGGAATATGACCACCATAAGCGACTGCAAATTCTAAAACTGAAATCAAACCGAAAACAAATGATAAGAACCAAACGCAAAAAGAATAATCTGAAACTACCCTTATAGAGTATCATGATTCCCGAACGAGCTACGCTTTTGTATTCTGAAAACAAACGCCGACGATGTCGAAATGACAGGACTTCATGTGATCTGTGGACCGTAGTTGACGCTGTTGAATCCTGTCCAACACTGTTACCGCGAAGTTGTCGATGAAGGAAACCGAAGTTCAGATCAGAACTATCCAAACCTGTTAAAGAGAAAACACAATAAACAGCAACTGGGACTGATATTGGACATTGCACAACGAGTGAAGAAATGAAAAGAAATTCACAGAAAACCAACTAGCAAATGCACTTGTCCAAGTAGTAAAACATAGCTTAATCATCAAGTGCACAACAAGTTTAAAATAAATCCAAACAGAAGCATTAAACAGCATTGTAACCAAAACAAAAAACACAAAACTTCCTTGAATAGCAAAGGAATCTGTTGCAGGGATGATTCTCGTCACAGGTTATTGAAGTCGCGGTAACTTGTTACACCATTGTGTTGTTGGAAAGAAGGGAGAATGAGTTCGTATGCTATCGTGACGTAGAACCATTAACACATCATCAACATATTATCTCTTAGCTTTATCAAACCAGCACGACCAACTACAGGACATTCGATGGAATTAGTTGCAACTGAGACGATGTTGCCAGCCTTGCTTCCAAATCGAGTAACACTTAGAGTGGTTGTTATCAAACTGCATTGCGACCAACATTAAGATCGATCGACGAAGGCTTCAAACCCTTTCAATGCTTCCACAATGACAACTCCCGATCGCCGTCATTGCATCCATGGATTTGTTGCTGCTATTCGACAGGGTTGCAACCTGTACGGAACCTCCTGTCAAAAAGTTAATACAACAAACATCTATATCAAAGCTTCAATAACACATTTTGCTCTTGATTCGAAAATCCCCCATCCATTGTGATAAGCTTGATTTGTATTAAACTGCAACTCAACAGATCCTGCAACAAACTCAAAACATAAGTTCGGTAAACTTTTCGTAATGGATTATCACAGCCGAATTTGGGAGCATAAAACGGATGCCGTCTGTGAAACAGAATTACTGAATTGATTATTAATGATTTGTGTCGGGGGGAATGTTGCTGAAAACCGTTCTTCATTTTCCTAATATGTGCATTCACCCTCAAAGTGAATCAACCACCAACACTTAATCAACAAATGAAACTAACATTCAAGCAAATTATAGCATTAGAATATGAGCAGAAACAACCTCAACATATGAATATAAACCGACATTTACACTTAAATCAAACTTCATGAATGAAATCGATGAAAAAACAATAGCAATGCTCATGATGACAACAACACAACAAAACCTTTATCAAAAACCAGCTGGAATTATTTTGGAACAAACGAAATACCAATTTTTTAAACTTTATCTCACGAAACCGAGCTGAGAGGCTGTTGCAGTAGACCTTACCGCTAAGGTTGTCAATGATTCCATCAAACGGCATATGCGTCTTCGAGCACAAATCCCTGGATTTGAAATGATGAGTTACCGCATCCGCATCTCCTTCCTGCGTGCATCAAGTTGACGATTACGCCACGTCTTCGCCACTTCGAAACTGATCAGAATAGGGCCGAGAGGAGGCGATACTTTCAAGAGATTAAGAAGAGAGGAATTGTGAGTTGTTGCGAAACTTTCGGTGATTTCGGCGTTGAACTTAACGATGTACACTTCGAACCAGAAGGTGAGATTTGAAATGTTCGTTGGTGTTTGAGCGATAATAATGGCGATGGGTTTACGACGGTCAGCCTTAAGGTTTATGGAGGGATGAGAAGGTTGGTGAGTGACTATTCACAGTTGTTTGTTGAGCGGTGGAGGGGAGGGAGGATGATGATGAAGGGATTTCGCGGTGGGGGAAAGATGAGGGATAGGGTTTTGGGGGGAATTAGGGACGAAGTGGCGCCGATTAGGGTTTGTAAGAGTCGAAGCTTTTAGGGTTTCAGAGGGAATTGGGGCGCCCCTCTTCGTGATGAACAGTACCTAGGGTTTTCTTCAATGATTTTCCTCCCTCTCACTTATAGCATCTGATTATGGGCATTCAATCCACTTGGGCCCAAGTATGGCCCTTCCCTCTTGTTAATCATCATACATAATACAATTAATAAACTATTAACACAATCTAACCTATATTAACTTGACCAAAATAATTTAATAGTAACAATATAAGCAAACAAATTAAAATTTGTATTCAATAAAAGGCAATATTAACAAAACAAAATATATGTACAAAAATTTATTATTTTTTAGTAATATATTTTTACAAAAGGAAAAGCTTAAGAAATTAAATTAAAAAAATAAAATATTCACCAAAAAGGTTTTTTTTAGGCCACGTGTCACACCTTAATTGGGTGAAAAAGAATAAATTTGAAAAAAAGCTCAATTACTGGTGGACACGTGTCTAAACAGCATGAAATAATAAATGCGAAAATATTTACGAAAGGGGTAGGACAAATTTAGGGTATGACACTATCTTGAGGAATATTGAGAATCATCAGTGGGATGTGAAACATGGAATGGGAATGTGAGGTGTGTATGGATCTCATGGGGTGCCTAGAGGGCCATATTGAAGTTGATACAAGTCATTGATTCAAGTATGAGAGCCACAGTTGAGGTGCAGTCAACTAGGGTTTCATTTGGGTCAACCCTAGATCAATTGTGCAAATTGGAGAGCATCAAAGCCTACCTTGAGGTCATGGGATTCATGGTTTGGTATGTTAATACATGTGTGGTGTTGTTCCAAGGTTAAACAAAGAAAGATCAAGAATGTGGGAAGTTGCTAAATTAGGGTTTCAATGTAAAATCCCCTGTTTAGTGCCTAACTTCAAAGCCACATAAGTCAAAATACAAGTTTCAAATGGATCTTTGGCCAACGTGAAACTTGTATAGCATCTCAATACATTTAATTTGAGTACTAGAAGTCTTCAAGGGGATTTATAGAACTCAAGTTATGGTTCTTGCAAATTACAGGTCATCAGAGGACACTGAAATTTATCTGTGAAAGTCACTTGACTTCCAAGCAACTTTTACCCTTCAAGGAGCTTTCAAATGGATTCTTGGACAACATGATGGTTGTATATCTTGATCTTATCTTTCCATATAGTACTAGAAGTCCTCAAGAGGATTTGTAGAACTCAAGTTATGGTCTTTGCAATCCAGGGGTATTTTGGGTATTGGTGATTATAGGTCATTCTCAAGCATGGGTCAAAATCTCCAACTTAGAGTCCTCAAATGGAAAATTGTTCAAATAGAAAGTTTCTCAAAATAGGGTTTTAACCTTGATCATGCATCAAGGAGGCTTTGAATTGGCTTATAGGAGAAGTTGGTTTGAAATGGCTTTGAAATGAAGAAATTAAAGTGATTAAAAGGCCAAAATTGTGGAATTCTTGATTTATGGCCAAACCAAGCAATGTTATATACCAAATTGATCAGAAAACATATTTTGGAAAGGATGGAAATATTACTTTTTGGATTTGAGGCCAATTTCACATGGTTCCCTTTTGTTACTTAAGATGGAAGCAACATTTGAATTACATACCTTTGGATCAAAAACAAGGAAGATATCATTCCCTTTCAATTCAAAATGCCAGGAGGAGAGAAATTCAAGTGAGTGTGAGAGCTAGAACAGAGCAAGGCATGATTTCCACATATGAGATTTTTAAGGGATATGAGAAATTCAAAATCTCATTGTGGTTGTTACAGAAAGTTCTAGAGGTTTCCATCACACTCTATATATTGTATACAACTGATTCAGATAGTTTTTTTGGCAAGGATTGAGCAAGGAATCAGAGAGAGCAACTGAATTTTCTCAACTGCATCTCAGAATCGGTTTTGGAGATTGAAGGGGATTCAAGGCAAATTGGTGATTGGAAAAGCTTGGGAAGTGGTTCTTGAGTGATTCTGCAAAAGATTGGAGCTTGAATCGAGCATTTGCACCTTTTGTTCATCCAGTTTTTCCAGGTTTGTAACTTTCATTTTTTAGCTTAGATTAGGGGAAATTGATTAGCATTTGATATGTGGTTAAGTTATAGATGTTGCTAGGCACAAATTTGGGATGATTAGAGATACTTTAGGTTGTGATCAGAATTCAGTTGAGAGGAATATCTCATGATTCTTGAGGTTTCAAGCATGTTTGAATAGATAGAATTGAAGCCTGATGCGTGTAGATGAGTTTAGGAGCTTTAATTTTAAGTTTAGTGGTGATCAAGAATTGGATGAATCTCTGCAACTTGGATCGGGTTTGGCTTTAGGGTTAGAATCAATGGAAATGAAGGTCATTTTTGGACTCAGGATGGAATTTCAAGTGAGATAGGGTATTCAGTTGGCCTGATTGATGCATTTTTAGATGTGCCACGCCGAAGAAGACGGTGGCGCAAAGCTTAGGCCACCGTCTGAGCTTTCCCTCCCAAGTTTGAATGTTTTGGAGAAGATGACTGAGGGCCCTCAGATGATGCTTTGACCCTTGACTCAAACCAAATCCAATGGCCACGATTGCATGACGAATTCTGAAGAGAGTTTTGAGTTTCCCTCAAAACTCTGCGTTTCATTAATTGATTTTGGGTGGGCTTAGTGACTTGCTTGCTTTTCACACCTCCATTCAGGCCCAAGTTGGATTTATAACGTGAATTAGTTGCTATTTGACACACAAGTTTCCCAATTTCCATACTATTTTCCATTTATTTTCTGATTTGGATGGGCTTAGTACTCGCTTGCTACCAACACCCCCTCTTGGGCCCAGGCTTGGATTTTAACTGGATTTTATTGCTATCTGGCACGCGCTTTTATTATTTTTCATTATTTTTCTTTTATTTTTATATTTTCATATAGTTTAGTAAATAATTCACCATAATTAGGAAAATTAGGCTTTTTAATCTAGATTTTTTCCCCTGACTCTTGAAAGGGTCTAGAATTTAATAGGATTGAAAAATAACTAATTCATGCATTTTGGAATTTATTTTCATTTTTGGTACTTTAATTGGTTTTATTTTCAATATGGTTGATACATGATTTTGTTGATTTTATTGTGGAAGATTGGTGTATGATTTTGAGTTGATTCTTTTTGGGCTAGATAGCTTCGATATGCATGTCCCCATATTAATTTTCTCATATTTTTTTGAGAGAATTTTAGGCTAGTTTGAACATTGAACTTTAGGTGTTGTAGAATTAGGGTTTTAGGATAATACCCTTAGGTTTAGGGCATAGTTTTAGGTCCAAATGAATTGTTAACCCCCTGGTTTTTGTATGGAGTGATTCTTAAGAGGTTTAGGAACCCTTAGTAATTTTTGTAGGATTTTACAATCCCTTTTGGTATTTTAAGTAGAATTAGTTTTAGGACTAACTTCTAGGTGTTTCTGATGAACTAACTTGCCTAGTTTGATTCAATAGTTCCCCTTAGATTAGGGTGGTGTTGCTTTTGAGCTTGGATGAAGTTGGAGACCAATTGAAGGTGCTTTGGAGAGCTTGAAGGAGCTTGGAGTTGAAGATTTTCTCATCTTGTGGAGGCTTGTCAGGAGTTTAGGAAAACTAGGGTTTCAGGAAGAGCATTAGATTAGTTTTGCTTGTTTCTTCAAATATGGAGTATATTGTTCATCTCCATTCAATCCAATGACATAAATTCCTCTTAAAGAAGTCACATCTCTCCTTTGGAGGGATGAGTGGCATGCTTTAATAGTAGAACTTTGAGGATGCCAGTCTCTCATAATGTTAAGTTCTCAGTGACTTCCCTTGGTTGTCATTGAGCTTCTTAACATTTCAACTTGATCTTATTGAATGGTTCTCCCTTGGAGGTGCTTGTTGGATCCTGGTAAAGAGAAATTTTAGGAGCTTGTTGAAGCTAGGAGTGGGCTTGTTGAAGCTGGTTGCTTGTTGAAGCTAGGGTTTTGCTGCTTGTTGAAGTTGGTTGCTTGTTGAAGCTAGGGTTTTACTGCTTGATTGAAGATGAAGTTAGGAGCTTGTTGAAGCTGGTTACTGGTTGGGGTTTGATCTTGTTAAAGAGGGAAGCTTGGTGCTTGTTGAAGATTAAAGGTTCAATGGATCTTGAAGATAAGAGCTATTCATGAAGATGAGGGTTGTTGCTGTCAACTCTTTGCTGCTTAGTCAACTGTTGCTGTCACAGCTGTTGTCTGCTGTAGGAGTTTGGTGTTGCTGTTTGGGCTGCCTCCTCTGCTTTGGGGTTTTTGTTTTCTGTATTGTGTGTTGGCTTGTGTAGCTTGCCCCCTAGGTTTGAAGTGAATGTTGATTCACTTTGCCTGTTGTTTTCCCAGGCCTTGCTTGTATTGTATTGCTGCATTGCATGCATTTTACTGTATTTGCTTGCTTTCTTTTCTGTTTATCCCCTAGGATCTCTGATTTCCTCTATGTAGGAGGGAATTATGACAGACATTAGGATTCTTATCCATGCATGACAACATTAGGTTAGTTTTTATTCCCTTTTCAACCCTAGGCTTTTTTAGAGTTTCTTTCTCTTCTTATCTCAAAACAACTCAAAAATACAGTAATAAGGTTAATCGAGGTCGTACGTTACGAGCCTTAAGCTATTTGAGAAAGGGTTGCTGGAGAGCTTCTTTCCAGTAGTCTGGCTGCTTAGTGTGGCACCCTTTGGGTGACACGCGACGTAGTCACTCTCAAATCATAGTCTCTAGTGCGTCAGAGATTGCAAACGAACTAAAAAACACTTCTTTCGTAAAAGATTCAAAATAAACATCAAAGTGTCATTTTTGTCTGCTTGGACTCTTAGTCAAGAAAAACCCTTTTTGAAGGTAATAAAAAACAGTCAGACAAGCTTGTGTCTTCCGTAGCCCGAACTACGTTTGCTCTGATCTTTCATGCTGTATGAAAGTACGTAGGCATAGGATGCCGTATCCTAGCGAGCAACCTTCCCCCCTTAACCCGTAGGTAGGCGAACTACGTTGACTCTGATTTCTCGTTCTGCGTTAGGTTTACTCTGAGTGTTTCCTTTCCCTCCATTGGGATAAATAACGCATGGTGGCGACTCTTCTGTCATAGCCGGCGCCGATTTTCGCAGTAGCGACAAATGCCTTCTTAGCCCTCAGTATCTATGGGATCGTGCTATTCCCAAGTCATCCGGACTTCATAAGCATGGATGCTTGCCGCATATTTGCCTCCGGGAATCCAGTGCCCACTCTCCTCGGAGACGTCTATCATTCAGTTCACAGCAAGAACGAAAACAGAAAGGGGAAGAACGTAGCGTGTTGTGCTCATCTATTGTACAAATGGTTTGCTAGCCATCTTCCTAAGTCAGGGCCGTTCATTGATGCTGCTGAGTCGTCACCTTGGTCTGCACGCTTGATGGGTTTGACTGCTGACGATATCATCTGGTTTAATAAATATCTGCTGGGCAAAGATATTGTACATAGCTGTTGTGGCTTTCCGAATGTCCCCCTGGTCGGAAGGAATGGATGTATCAACTATAATCCATCTCTGCTGGTACGACAATTCGGGTATGCACTACGAGGTCCTCCTGAAGAGGAAGAGATACAGGAATCTCTGTATCTCATGGGGTTGCTTGAAGGTGACACTTTGATCAAGGTGCAGAATGCTTGGAGCAATATTCACCGGAAGGGGAAAGTCTTGCTGGGAAAGAGCAACAACAAGGCCTTTGATCCATACGTGACTTGGGTTGGAGAAAGGGCTGCCAAGTTCCTAATGTCGTTTCCTGCCGTGGAACCATTGTGTGCTCCCGTGTACAAAGAGCCTAATACCGTTGATATTCAAAAATTCAACCAGGTACTCCGAGAGAAGGAAGAGCTACAAAAAGCCAACGAAGAGTTGGAGAAAGAGATCGCTCAACTTCGGAAAGAGAAAAGTGAAGCCGTTTATACCTGCAAGAAGCAGACCGAGATAATCAACCGTCTAGGCTCCGACCTGGCCAGAGAGACTGATGCTAGGGAACGTCTGGGATTAGACCTGAAGTCAATACATGGCGTGTTGACAACCAAGAAACAGGATCTAGACAGAGTGTACCGGAAGCTTACCCAGTATGAGAGGGTTTGGAGCAGCACCATAGCCAAGTACAAAGAGCGGGAAGAAAAGTTGAAGCAGCGAGTAGCCGAGCTAGAAGCTCAGATTATGGTGAAAGACGAGAGTGCAGGGGCTGAAGCCTCCCTGCGATATGACGTCCAGTATAGATTGGCTGAGGCCGAGGCAATTTTTCAAGATTCTCAACTCTGGGCTGATGCTAAAAGGAGAAGAGTCGAGAACCATTCTGAAGAAGGTATTTCTAGGAGCGTTGCCGAGAACCTCCCAAAGTCCATCAGTCAGAAGGACCTGCTGACCCAGGGTTTGCTTACTCAGTCAGATCACTCCACTACAAAGAAGTTGATAGAAGATTTTCGTGCCCGTGGCCGCGCCTGATCTTTTGTATCTTTCTTTGTACACATTTTATACATTGAGATGCTGATCACCGCCAGGTCTGTTGGTTGGGGTCATGCCTTATTGCTTCGGTTGTATGTGATTACAATGGTACGTTACCCGAGCGGGCTTTTCAGATGAATATATGAGGATATTTTTTCCATGATTGGATCATAGACTTTATTTGTCTCGGAAACTAGGATCGGGAGGAATCTCCCCAAGGCACAGACACACGTTTGCATTTGCATGAAGCATTTGCATAACGAGCACCTTGTCGTTTTTTCTTCTAACCCTTTGTGTATGCAGGTTGTTCCAGGATTGATCGAAGACCGATCCACCGCTATCCGACCAGAGCAAATCAAGCTAGAGCAATGGAACAAGTGCAAACTAACGTTCAGGAACTCCGAGAGAGGATGGACCGCTTCATGGAACTCATGCAAGTGGTCGCCAACGGCCAAGACCAGCTCAGAACGTTGGTACAACCTCTGATCTCAAGGGTTGACAGCAATGGTGTACTTCATGGAGGGAGCGTCCCAACCCTTCCACCTGTTGAAACCCCTCAGAATGGCATCCCCATGACCGGGGGGAATGGAAGTGGTAACGGCAACATGATCACTAACATCGGGCTCAATGGTAATACGACTGGCGTCGGTAATGGAAATTTTGAAGCTAATGGCAATGCTGAACTGGGCAACGACAACACAGCTGCTGGAAATCTGTATGGGCCTCAGCCATGGCTAGAAGATCGTCAAGAAGATTTGTTCTCACAGAGGAGTGCTGAAGGAGAGCTGACTGCTGAAGCACGTCCGAGGTTTAAGGCACTCGAGGACAAAATGAGGAATTTCGAGAACCAGAACACTATGGGTGTCGACATGTCTAAATTGGGATTGATTTCTGATTTCAAGGTGCCTCCCAAATTCAAGGTACCCGACTTTGAGAAGTACAAGGGCACTACTTGCCCTCGCGTCCACTTAAGGTGATACTACCGAAAGATGTCCGCTCACTCTGAAGACGAGAAGCTGCTAATGCACTTCTTTCAGGATAGCTTGTCCGGGCCATCCTTGGAATGGTACATGAGTTTGGAACCTACCAGTGTGCGCACGTGGAAGGAACTTGCTGAGGCATTCGTGCACCATCATCAGTATAACAGTGACTTAGCTCCGAACCGGGTTCAACTGCAGAACTTGTCACAGAGGAACAACGAAGGGTTCAAAGAATACGCCCAGCGATGGCGTGAATTAGCAGCTAGAGTTCAACCGTTGATGGTTGAACGAGAGCTTGTTGAAATGTTTGTAGCCACTCTCCCAGGGGTTTATTACGAGAAACTGGTCAGTGGTATGTCAGGGAGTTTCTCAGATCTCATCATTACTGGCGAGCACGTTGAAAATGGGATCAAATTGGGAAAAATTCAAGGGGGTGATCTATCCTCAGCTGGAGGAGGAATGAAACCATATGGTAACAAAAGGCGTGAAGGAGAGACGAGCGCCGTGTGTAACTGTCGCTTTCGCGAAAATAAGGTGCCGAAAAAACAGAAGAGTCGCCACCTTTCGTTATTTATCCCTCATAACGGAAAAGGAAACGATCAGAAAAACCTGACAAAAAAGGTATAAGACAAGGTCATCGCAACCGTTGTCTGGGTTCGGGAGTCGGTTACGCAAGGGGAAGGTATTAGCACCCCTCACGTCCGTCGTACTCGACGGGATCCACGCTTGTTGTGTTTACTGGACGAGTTGGTTTATCTATCTACCTATCAAGGCTGGCTTAAACAGAAAAGAAAAATGACTCGGAAAAGCGTCGCACTTTATGCCTACGTATTCTCATCAGAGAATGAGAAATCAGAGTCAACGTAGTTCGACCTACTACGGGTTATGGGGAAGGTGGCTCGCCAATACGTCAGTATTGTGCCTACGTACTCTCAACAGGTATGAGAGATCAGAGCTTACGTAGTTCGGGATACTACGGATTACGGAAATTCAGATTCATCTGTTTTATCGAGTAGGGTTAAACAGCAGTTCCAGCAGTTAGGGACAAAGCCCGTTTACGGTGGCGCTGAAGTTTAACGACACTCTTTTCTTCAGAAAAGCTTTCCTTTGAATTATGGGCCCACGGGGCAAAAAGGTTTGAAGTTTGATTTCTGTCTTTTACGGACGAAGTGTTTTTTATTGTGTTTGCAATTTCAATCGCACTAGAGACTATGACCTGAGAGTGAATGCGTCGCACGTCACCCAAAGGGTGCCATACTAAACATCTAGACTGTTGAAAAGAAGCTCTCCAACAATCCTTTCTCAAATAGCTTAAGGCTCGTAACGTACGAAAGAAATCCTTCATGATTACTGTATCTTAAGCTGTTTTGAGATGAGAAGAGAATAGGCTCAACTAAAGGGAAACTGTCAAGTCCTAGTGTTGTCATGCCAAGGATTCATCCTATGGTTGAGGTTTGAACAGGGATCTCCTAGAAGTTATCATGCATAGGTTTCAACCTAAAGTTCTATCATCACTTCCTTATCAAAGGAGGTGAGATTCCTAAGGGATCATGTCAATGATAAACAGAAACAGATAAAGCATCAGCTTAAACGGTAACCAGTAATACAGTAAACGAAAATGGTAATGCACCATACAGTAAACGAGTCCAACCATACCCTTTATTCAACCTAAATCCTCAAGATTCACCATATCCAAATCTCAACCGAAAATGGTAATGCACCTATTTTGTCACTAATTCTCAAATTAACTATCTGAAATCCATCCTACACCGTTCTATAATGCATCTAACACCTTAATTCATCTTGATTCTACCTAAATCATGCTAGAAGAAGAAAGTTACCAACCTGAAAATCTTGGATGAACAGATGCACTAAACCTCTAATTCAAGCTCCACAATCTTTCAGACACGATCACTGAACCCTCTCCTTGCTTCTGTATGCAAAAGAACCGGTTGAAAGCTCCTAAATCTTGAAACCCGATGGTGAGTTGCAGGTGGAAAATTCTGAATTCAAGAGCACCAATTAGCACGAATTCTTCTTGGTTATGATCTGGAATCACTCCTTAGCATCCATGGAAGAAGTTTCAATCAAGAAAATGGATGGAAAGTGAAGAATTTGGTGAAACGGAATTCAATTGCAAGCTATGGAAATTCAATCTCAATCTATGCTTTCTCCTTCAATCATCACCAACCTTTGCATTGGATCATCTCTACTCAATATATAGATGATGTATGAATGATCTAGAACCCTCTAGACCCTTCTAATGAGAGTTTCAATCTCTCATGTCATGAGATTTTCAATCACATATCATGATATGCACCATTCTGTTTGCAGCTTGATAACCATCCCATTCTCTTTCAATTTCTCCCCTAGTGACATTTTGAAAGAGTTTAACTTGCAAAGGCCCTTGGTTATGCCTTGATTCTATGTTTTGCACATGTTACTTAATATGCAAGCAAGTACTTTCCAAAGCAAGTCCACCAATTGAATGTCAACTCAAAAATGTGGCTAAACCAATGTTCTTAAAATGTTTTCTAGAGTCAAAATGATATATTACATGCCATAGTTTGGATGTGTAGATTGAAAATATCAATTTCCAACTTTGGTTTATTTAACTTATACCCGTATTTTAGGTCATTTTTGCAACTTTGAGCTATAAGCCTTTCCAACATCTCGTGACCCCCTTAATAGCCTTAAAACATCATTTTGAACAAGTTTGATGTTGAACATTTTTCCATTTGAAGCTTGGAAATGGGAGTTATGGCCTTATGGTTGAAATGACCTGTAATCTCCAAATGACCAAAATACCCTTGACTTGTCAAAGCCATAACTTGAGTTCTACAAATCCTATCAAGGACTTCTAGTACTCTCTAGAAAGCTAAGAGGATAAGGAACAACATTCATGTTGACCAAAAGTTCATAGGAATCATCCTTCTTGGGAAAACGTTTGATGCAAGCTGGGTAACTTTCAAGCCCCCAAGTTCACATACCTCAGATGACCTGTAACTTGTCAAAGTCATAACTTGAGTTCTACAAATCCTATCAAGGACTTCTAGCACTAAAATTAAAGCTAAGCTCATCCTCTACAACATTCATGTTGGGGGTGGGATGAGATAACAATCACATCTTCAGCTAAACTGCCTTGAAGATAGGGGTCAAACTAGGAGATTTTACACTGTCAAGCCTTAGAAACCCTAGCTTGAAACTTCTCAAACTCTTCAATCATGATGAGTTGACCTTGGAATCATCCTTATAACATCTCAATGCATCAATACATGATCACATGGCTCTTGAATTAGGCCTCAACCTTGTTCAAATCATCAGTTGACCTAGGGTTGACCCAGTCAAACCCTAACTGCACCACTCATGGCTGAGTCTCCTTAATCTTGCATAATGACCTATCTAGGCATCATGATGGCTTTCAAGAAATCTCATAAGCTCTCTCAAGGCTTCAAGTCCACATTCCTGGCTTCAGAATCATCTGAGGAGCTCCCACAACTCTAAAGTTAGGAGACACACCCTCTTGGTTTCAACCACTCTCTCTGAGGATCTTTTAACTTCTCTGACAAGAGTATCAACCCTTGAACACTTGAATAAGCTTCTTAGCTAGCCTCAAAGTCTTGTGTAGCCCTTGATTGGTAATCATACCTCTTGATTTCCTGCACACATGTCTATGAAATGCAAATGATAATGCTAATGTGAATGAAATGAAACATGAGCTAGGTAAAGAAATGTTGGGCAAATTTTGGGGTGAAACAACTGCCCCTATTCAAGCGGCTTGAACCTGACTGGGTGAGAAGCGAACGACTCTCAACCAATCAAGGTGCGAGACGGTTGAATACCAATGAACACGGAAATTTGCCAACTGCACAAGTACACGGTACTCTGATGGGAACGAATCTTCGGAAACTGAAATATTAGCTGCACGGCAACTAGCTGGGGGATTGGTCACACAGTAACCGATAATACATGGTCGATCATGCCGTCAGGCATCAAGATTCCTCGGGACTCATCAGGTCAACAATCAAGTTAATCATGAACCAATAGGGGTTATCCAAACTTCTACCATCAGGCACTCTGCATCAGCTGAGAGAACTGTTTCGTCCATACGGTTGGACTTCAATCATCAAGTCTTCGAGGGAAGTTTCAACTTCGTTGTTCAGAAACCTGCTGGGGATGACACATCTCCGCTGGGGATTCTGGAGAACTATCAAGTAACTCTGCTTCGGGGATCCAGGAATCATTCTAGACGAATCAACTCTGCTGAAGATTTCAAGAATCATCTTGAACAAATAACTCCGTCGGGGGCTTCAAGAATCATCCTGAACCCATAACTCTGCTGGAGATTTCAGGAATCATCCTGAGCAAACACTCTACCGGGGGCTCTAAGCATCAACTTGAGCGACCCTCTCTGGCGACTTCCCTGGGGATTTTAAGAGTCATCTTAAACGAACGCCTTCACTGGAGAATTCAAGAATCATCTTGGGCAAACGACTTTGTTGGGGAATTCAAGAATCATCTTGAGCAAGCGACTCTGCGGAGGAACACCTGCAAAACAAGAATGGTAACGACCTAGCTCATGTTTCATATGCGTATGCTTTGGCCATGGCGCAATGCTACGTGTTTTTTAGGTAAATGCTATGCAATCATGCAAAATGCTGCGATCCCGTCAGCAAAATAAATGTTGAAGGGGGAATCCTCCTGTCAAGGAGAAAGAACCACTCTGGTGGGGGGAAGGAATCATCCTGCCAAGGAAAAAAGTCACGCCAATCTCAATCGGACTTCGCCAGGGGAAATGAACTTCAGTCGACTGCTGCAGGGGAACGAAGCTCTACGAGAACCTTGGACATGCTGAGGAAAGCGATGTCAATCGCGGAAATAAGCTGCACGGCATTCGCAGCCAGAGCTTTCCGGGGGTAACGACTCCGACGGGGAAATACAGCATCATCTATTCAACATTTTACTAGGGAAAACCAATCATGGCCCAAACGCCCTCCAAGGACTCGACTTTCTTGGGGAACTGCAAACTCGGCTGGGGAAAAAGAAATAATCCTGCTTCCTAGGGAGAGTACGACTC
Organism: Lathyrus sativus; assembly: GCA_963859935.3. Lineage (NCBI taxonomy): Eukaryota > Viridiplantae > Streptophyta > Magnoliopsida > Fabales > Fabaceae > Lathyrus > Lathyrus sativus. The sequence goes on from OZ012741.1 coordinate 236,368,985, forward strand.
TGTGGGGAATCTCGATTCCGCTGGAGACTTCAGTCTTGAACTATCAATTGCTGCACACTTCAGTGAATAGCCTCCTACGAGACCTGCACTTGTGACCCGGTGTTGGGGGATGAACATACGCTTCGGCGTTTGACTCAGCTGGAGAGATGCCATTCTTTCAGGATACATCTGATCGGGGAGAGAATCTTCTCTGCCTGGGGAAACACATGTCAATGCTTATGATCTCACGTTCAGACTCCGCGGGGAGAGGCTACCGAACTTTGCTGGAGAAGAAGGAATCATCCTACTTCGGGACGCGCACGGCGTACTGCCTGGTATATGCTACCTGCAACAACACAAACAAACAGACAAGATGCCCTTCTCAAAGGGACCTATCAGGGTTATCATCTTGTGACAATGTTCAAGTAATTCATTGTTTCAACAATCAGTGGCCTAGGCCCGTAAGTTTATGTATGCGCATTTTAAAAAAAACATCAACGTTCTTTTTCGCAAACAAAACAGATAAATGCTAAACAGACCCACAGAATTGCTGAATAGTATACATTTTATTGATAACGAACCCCTGAATGGTTAAAAATGTTTTACAACAGATGCAAGCTCCTGAAATGAGGAATCCGCGCAAAAAATAAAACATAAATATACATCAGTATATACATATGTCGGCAACGAGGCGTAGACGAACACCATGAGTTGATCCCTCTATGACCCACTCGACTTCGATACTTCTCCGACGGTTCAGCTTCAGAAGAGATTGATTCAAATAATCGGCCCTCAGGTCTTCCAAACCACTAAACAATGAAAGTCCATACACGGAACGCAGTCATTTGCTTTTTCAAATCCCTAACTTTTTCCTGAATCGCCCTTCCGGGTTTTCGATTCACCGGGATACCCTTTTTTGCCAAAGTCGCCCTTCCAGGTTTTCGACCTTGCGGGTATACATTTTTTCAATTTATATCCCTAATTTTTGCCCGAACCCTTTTCCTTTTTTATGGTTCGCCGGGATGCCCCATTTTTTCCTGGATGCTCTTTTTCTTTCCAGCGGGTCGTTTTTTAAGCAAAGTATTTTTTAACTGCGTCCGCGTTCACCGTGGATGCAAAATCTTCACCATCCATCGTGGATAACAACAAAGCTCCTCCCGAGAAAACCATGCTGACGACGTATGGACCTTCGTAATTAGGAGTCCACTTGCCCCAATGATCGGAGTGTAGAGGAAGAATCTTCTTCAGGAAGAGATCACCCGTCTGAAAGCTTCTAGGACGCACCTTCTTATCATAAGCTTTCTTCATTCGGCTTTGGTACAGATGACCATGCGCAATCGATGCTAACCTCTTCTCGTCCATCAGGCTGAGTTGGTTTAGTCGGTTCTTAATCCATTCTGCCTCGTCGAGTTTCACGTCAACCAAAACTCGCAAAGAAGGGACCTCCACTTCTAACGGTAGGACAGCTTCCATACCGTACACTAAGGAGAAAGGAGTTGCCCCAGTGGACATACGTACCGTTGTACGATAACCGTGCAGTGCAAATGGCAGCATCTCGTGCAAATCTTTATAGGTCACAACCATCTTCTGGACAATCTTCTTGATATTTTTATTGGCCGCTTCAACGGCGCCATTCATCTTCGGCCGGTAAGGAGATGAGTTGTGGTGTTCAATCTTGAAACTCTGGCATAGCTCCTTCATCATCTTGTTATTCAGATTCGAACCATTATCAGTAATAATCCGCTCGGGGATTCCATAACGACAGATGATGTCCCTCTTTATGAATTTAGCCACCACCTGCTTGGTCACATTAGCATACGAGGCTGCCTCCACCCACTTGGTGAAATAGTCGATAGCTACTAGAATGAAGCGATGACCGTTAGATGCAGTGGGCTCGATCTTACCTATCATGTCGATGCCCCACATGGAGAACGGCCACGGGGAGGACATGACATTCAACGGGCATGGCGGCACAGGAACTTTATCAGCATAAATCTGGCATTTATGACACCTCTTCGTGACTTTAAAGCAATCCGACTCCATCGTCAGCCAGTAGTATCCTGCTCTCAGGATCTTTCTTGTCATAGGATGCCCACCGGCGTGCGTACCAAATGTGCCTTCATGGACTTCTTCCATGAGCATACTCGCCTCTTTCTCATCTACACATCTGAGTAGCACGAGATCGTGGTTTCTTTTATACAAAACTCCATCAGGATTGAGATAAAAATTACCGGACAACCTCCTCAGAGTCTTTTTATCCTGGGTTGACGCTCCCGCGGGATACTCCTTAGTCATAAGGAAAGTCTGGATATCATGGAACCATGGCTTGCCGTCGGAGGCTTCCTCGATTGCAAAGACGAACACAGGTCTATCAAGACGAGAAAGGACAATTCTTGGAGCCTCATTCCATAAATTGACTTTATACATCGAAGCCAACGTGGCTAGGGCATCAGCCATCTGGTTTTCTACTCTGGGCACATGATGGAGTTCCACTCGATCAAAGAACGGAAGTAGCCTTCTGGCATAGTACATGTACGACACCAAATTCGATTGACGAGTCTCCCACTCCCCTTTAATCTGGTTGATCACAAGCGCCGAGTCACCATATACATCTAGGTTCTTGATTCTCAAATCAATTGCTTCTTCCAGACCCATGATGCATGCTTCGTACTCCGCTTCGTTATTGGTGGCCGGAAACGTCAATCTCGCAGTGAACGGGATATGGGATCCGTGGGGAGTCGTGATGATTACCCCGATACCACTTCCATAGGAATTAACCGCCCCGTCAAATATCAATTTCCACTGGGATTTCCTATCTGGACCCTCGTCGGGCAACGGTTCATCACAATCTTTCGCTTTGAGAAACATGATGTCCTCATCAGGGAATTCAAATTTCATCGGCTAATAATCTTCGATAGGCTGTTCGGAAAGGTAATCAGACAATACGCTTCCCTTAATGGCCTTCTGGGAAACATACTGAATATCATATTCCGTCAACACCATTTGCCATCTGGCAATCCTGCCCGAAAGCGCTTGCTTCTCGAAGACGTACTTGATCGTATCCATCTTCGAAATTAGCATAGTGGTGTGGTTGAGCATGTAATGTCGTAAACGTTTGGCAGCCCAGGCTAGTGCACAACACGTCTTCTCCAGCATCGAGTAACGAGATTCACAATCTGTGAACTTTTTACTCAAGTAGTAAATGGCATGCTCCTTTCTGCCCGTCTCGTCGTGCTGACCGAGAACACACTCCATACTATTCTCAAGAACTGTCAAGTACATGATTAATGGTCGTCCAGCCACTGGGGGTATCAAGATTGGAGGTTCCTGCAGATACTATTTTATCTTATCAAATGCCTTCTGGCAATCCTCGTTCCAGATAATCGCCTGATCTTTCTTTAGCAGCTTGAACATCGGTTCACACGTGGCCGTGAGCTGAGAAATAAACCTTGCAATGTAATTTATTCTGCCCAGGAAACCACGAACTTCTTTTTTAGTTTTTGGCGCTGGCATATCTTGTATCGCTTTTATCTTTGCAGGATCAACCTCGATGCCCCTTTCGCTCACGATAAACCCTAGTAACTTTCCGGATCGTACTCCGAAAGTACACTTGTTAGGATTCAGCCTCAACCTGAACTTCCTAAGCCTCTCAAAAAGCTTCAGCAAATTGACCAGATGTCCCTCCTTCATTTGGGACTTCGCAATCATGTCATCAACATAGACTTCAATCTCGTGATGAATCATGTCATGAAACAAAGTAACCATTGCTCGTTGGTAAGTGGCCCTGCGTTCTTCGGACCGAAAGGCATTACCTTATAGCAAAACGTTCCCCAGGGAGTGATAAACGTAGTTTTCTCCATGTCCTCCGGCGCCATCTTGATCTGATTGTCACCAGAGAAGCCATCCATGAACGAAAACACGGAGAACTGCGTTGTATTGTCGACCAACACATCAATATGAGGCAGCGGGAAATCATCTTTAGGGCTCGCCCTGTTCAAATCCCGATAATTGACGCACATGCGTACCTTACCGTCCTTCTTCGGTACAGGCACTATGTTGGCGACCCACGGAGGGTAAGTAGTGACCGCTAAGAAGCCAGCATCAAGCTGTTTCTGCACTTCTTCTTTGATCTTAACGGCCATATCTGGTCGCGTCCTCCTAAGCTTCTGCTTAACGGGAGGACAATCTTCTCGCAACAGCAAGTGGTGGACCACGATATCAGTGTCAAGTTCGGGCATATCTTCGTATGACCAAGCAAAGACGTCACTATACTCTCTCAGCATCTCGACCAATCTCTGCTTGACATCACTCTGCAATGCAGCCCCTATCCTGACGTTCCTGACAAGTTCTTCAGAACCCAGATTCACAATCTCGATCTCTTCTTCGTGAGGCAGAATAACTTCCTCTTCTTGTTTCAACAAGCGGGCCAACTCTTCGGGAAGGTCTTCGTCTTCATCAATCTCTTCTTCGGCTTGATAGATCGGGAAATCGAAGTCGAAGTGAGTCGTAGAAGGTCCAGAGTCGATGTCATATGTTATGTGGATCCTGCAATAACAAGGGTTAAGCTTAAAACAAGGATATACAGGTTAGCACAAACCTCATTGCCATTTTATTGTTTTTCAAAACAAATATAAAACAGGAATAATAGAGATCACAACATTTGAATACGAAGAAAACGCCTTTTGATTTATTGATAAAATGCATGTACATAATCAAATGAGGCCCTGACAATAAAACCACTATGCCCCGGGTAGGACATAGGGTTGTACAACAATTGGAAAAAGCAAATCATTACTCTTTGCTTGTCATCTGGATGATATCCTTGACGGACCAGTTGTTGAGGCTCTCGCCTGGCTTGCTTGGCTGGATCCAAGAGTCTAGGTCACAGTCGCTCTCTCCGCTGTCTTCAGACACTGTGTTGATGCTTTCAAATATCACCCCGCCACTGGTAAACTGGATCATCCCTTTACCTCGCGACACACTGCTAGAAGAGGAGGCTTCAGCTCCAGGAGAGTATCCCAACCTGAACTTGTCTTGCTTGTTAGGTATCTCCAAAATTCGCCCCCAGCCTGGGGTAGATCCGGCTTGAACAACGGCCTGGGCTTCCTTGAAGGAAGAGAGAGTCATCTCTGGCTTTTCAGTGACTACAGGAGCTACGTCCTTGACTTTAACAGCTTCGAACGCTTGGCATAGGGTTTCGTAGATTTCCCCATCCATCTCAACATACTTGAAGGACGACAAATGGCTCACCATTATGTCTTCCTCGCCACATACAGTCACAATGCTACCTCCGACAGCATACTTGAGCTTCTGGTGCAACGTGGAGGTCACAACACCCGCAGCATGGATCCATGGTCGGCCCAAGAGACAGCTGTAGGCAGGCATGATGTCCATAATGTAAAAGATCGCGTCGAATGTTTCCGGCCCGACTTGGATTGGCAGGGTCACCTCCCCGAAAACATGGCGTTTGGTTCCATCGAACGCTTTCACAACCAGATCACTAGGTGTGCAAATCACTCCACGAGTATCCAACTTCATCAATGCCTTCTTCGGAATAACATTGAGTGACGACCCAATGTCTACCAACACGTGCGACATAATCGTTCCCCTACACTCTATCGAGATGTGCAGGGCGCTATTGTGATTCCTTCCCTTCGACGTCAGCTCTAGGTCAGTGAACCCTAACCCATTTCCAGCATTTACGTGGGCTACGACCTCTTCCAGCTGGTTTACCGATATTTCCTACGGTACATACGCGGCGTTCAACACCTTCAGCAGCGCGTTGCGGTGTGCCTCAGAACACAGCAACAAATTCAGGATGGAAATCTTTGAGGGTGTCTGATGGAGATGATCCACGATCTTGTAGTCACTCTTTTTAATCAACCTCATAAACTCCTCGGCGTCTTTAACAAGTAAGTCTTTTTCTACCCCACGAGGGATCTCTTCGACGACTTTACTCTTCCCTTTATCGGTTGCATCAGCTCTGTCCGCTTTATCCGCCACGACCTCAGGTGGTGCAAACACTCTTCCGCTGCGATTAATACCACTGACTCCCGCAAGGTTCTCCGCAGACGACCCAAACGGTTCTAGTTCCAACTTCTGTCCGTTGCAGTAGACTTCAGCCCCATAATGTCATGGGACAGCATTAGTGCTTTCGAACGGTATTGGCTCAGCTTTGGTGATGGTAATCGTGGGCGGTCTGGGTGCAGAAATAGTTATCGTCTGGCGAGGGATGGTGATGGTGGCAACCTCTTCATCTTGCTTCAGCATTACCTCCCCCGATCTACTTTCTGCTCTTCGGCTAAATTGCAGGATTCCTTCAGTCATCAGACTTTGAATTCCTTCTACCAACTGGTCACATCCATCAGGACTTGTCGCACAACCCATACACAGCTCCCCGCAACCTGGAAAGAAACCTCTTTTCAGCAGCTTAGCTTTAACAAAGCTAAGTGGTGTCTTCAGATCTCTGACGTCAGTCAACAAATCCAAACTCTCGTCTTCAATAATGGCGTTTACTCCACCTCCCCTATGATTCGGCATAGGGTTCTTCGTGACGTTTGGCACATTATCTGAGAAGTTGATGATCTTAGCGTCCACCATGTCCTGCACCTTATGCTTGAAGGCTTTGCAATTCTCTACTGTGTGGCCTGGTGCCCCTGAGTGAAACTCACAAGTTGCATTCGCGTCATAACCTGGCGGAGGTGCCCCTGTCAAGGGAGCCAAGGTTCTCTTCTGGATCAACTGTAGCTGAAACAAAGTCTCTAATAGTTGCGCGTATGACATGGGCGGTGTCTCGAGGTGACGGCTCGACAGAGGTGCCCAATTCTGATACTTTCTGTACCCTTGTTGATTCGGTTGCTGCTGCTGAACTGCCGGGATAGTTATGCTGGCCACCTGTTGGTGAGGGCCTTTACCCTTCCTTCGAGCGTTGGTCACGGCGCTCGTTTCTCCTTCCCTTATTTTGCCACCATAAGGTTTCTTGCCTCCTCCAGCTGAGGACGAATCACCTTGGATTTTCCCGAGTTTGATCCCATTTTCAATGTGCTCACCCGTGATAATGAAATCTGAGAAGGTTCCAGACATACCGCTGACTAGTTTCTCATAGTAAACCCCTGGGAGGGTAACCACGAACATCTGCACAAGCTCACGTTCAACCATCGGCGGCTGAACCCTGGCTGCCAATTCACGCCACCGCTGGGCGTATTCTTTAAACCCTTCGTTGTTCCTTTGCGACAGATTCTGCAGTTGGACTCGGTTCGGGGCCAAGTCGCTGTTGTATTGGTAGTGGTGCACAAATGCTTCAGCAAGGTCTTTCCACGTGCGCACACTGGTGGGCTCCAGGCTCATGTACCATTCGAGGGATGGTCCGGACAGATTGTCTTGAAAGAAGTGCATCAGCAACTTCTCGTCCTCGGAATGAGCTGACATTTCCCGGTAATATGATCTCAAGTGGACGCGAGGGTAAGTGGTGCCCTTGTACTTTTCAAAGTCAGGTACCTCGAACTTGGGAGGCACCTTGAAATCAGCAATCAGTCCCAACTTGGACATATCAACACCCAGGGTGTTCTGGTTCTCGATATTTCTCATCTTATACTCGAGTGCCTTGAACCTAAGTCGTGCTTCAGCAGTCAGCTCCCCTTCAGCACCTCTCTGAGAGAACACATCGTCTTGACGGTCTTCTAACCAAGGCTGAGGCCCGAACAAATTCCCGACACCTGCATTGGCATTAGCCAACCCAACATTGACATTAGCTTCAAAATTCCCATTTCCGACGCCCGTCGTATTACCATTGAGTCCCATTTTAGCTATCACATTGCCGTTGGCACTGCCATTTCCCCCGGTCATGGGGACGCCATTCTGAGGAGTTTCAACTGGTGGAGGGGTAGGCACGGTCCCGCCATGGAGTATGCCATTGCTATCGACCCTTGAAATCAGAGGCTGAACCAAGGTTCTGAGCTGATCCTGGCCATTGGCGACCGCTTGCATGAGCTCCATGAAGCGGTCCATTCTTTCGCGGAGTTCTTGAACATCAGTTTGCACTTGCTCCATGATTCTGGTTTGATTTGCTCTGGTCGGATAGCGGTGGATAGGTCTCTGATCAATCCTGGAACAACCTGAAACAACCTTAAAACACAAAAGGGTTAGGAAAAACGACAAAGTGCTCGTTATGCAAATGCTTCATGCAAATGCAAACGTGTGTCTGTGCGTTAGGGAGATTTCCCCTGATCCTAGTGCCTGAGTGCCAGTGCTGATAATAAGAAGTCTGAGTCCGGTCATGGAAATAACGTCTCATATATAGGAAGAAAGCTCATCAAGGCAGTACACAACATCAGTGAGTACAAGCAGAATCAACAGCATGACCCCAGCCAACAAGCCTGGTGGTGGTCAGCATACAACAATGATCAAACAAAAGGAATACAAATAGTCAAGTACGGCCACGGGCGCGAGACTCCTCTAACAACTCCCTCGTTTTTGGATGATCAGGCCGAGTGAGTAACCCTTCGACGAGTAGCTCCCTCTGCATGATGGTGTACTGAAGACCTTCGACCGAATCTTCCCATGCTCCTTCGCCGAAACAATCTTCTAACTTCCACTTCTTGGATTCAAACATCAGTTTGCGCTCCTTTAGGTTAGCAAGAGCTTTGTTGAGCTGGCCTTCAGCGGCATATCTGCGAGCGGTTTCTTCATCAAACCTCTTCTCACTAGCCTTCACCTGGGCTTTCAGCTTGGAGATCTGTTGCATCAGCTTATCCTCCCGCTCTTTCCTGGTGGCTAGGGAGGCCTTCCAGTGCTGGTTAAACTTGGATATCCTCTGATACGCTTCATCCATGTGTTGCTTCTTTGTGGCCAGTACATCGTTGACAGCTTTGAAGTCTCGACCCATGTGCTCACGCTCAGCTATCTGCTTAGTCAAATCTGTACCTAGCTGGTTCACCAGCTCTGGCTGCCTCTTGCAGGAATGAACGGCTTCGTTTCTCTCGCTTCTGAGCTGCGCCAATTCTTTCTCCAGTTCCTCATTTGCCCTCTTCAATTCATCTCGCTCAGCTAACACCCGATTATGTTGCTGAATGGGCACGGTAGTAGGCTCTTCAATCATTGGAGGGCTTTCTGGCTTGGCAGGAAGAAACGGAATCCCTATAGCATCTGCTCTGGCTCTGATCCATGTCACATACGGAGGGTAGGCTTGACTATTGCTTCTCCCCAGCAATGGTTTTCCCCTCTTACTGATGCCATTCCAAGCGCGCTGAAGCTTGGATAACATATCCCCTTCTAGAAGACCAGTGAGGTACAGAGATTCCTGCACCTCTTCATCCTTCGGCGGAGCTCTCAAAGCATAAGCGAACTGTCGGACCAGCAAAGACGGATTATAGTTTATACAACCCTTCCTGCCTATCAAAGGCATGTTCGGAAACCCGCTGCAGCTGAAGATAATCTCGGTACCCAACCTATCCCTGTCAAACCAGTCAATATCCTCTACAGATAGACCCATCAAACGCTCGGACCACTCAGCTGTGGTTGCAGACGAAGTAAAGGGACCCTTCTTGGGCAGATGACCATCAAGCCATTTATAAAGCAGAGGCACACAACACGAGACATTCTTGCCCCTTCTGTTCTCGTTTTTGTAGTGGATGGAATGGTAGACATCTCCTATCAAGGTAGGGACTGGATTCCCTGATGCAAAGATGCGAAAGGCTACGAAGTCTACAAAATCGGGCATATTGGGGAACAGAATGATGCCATATATGCACAGAGCGAGGATGGCATTGAACACGACCCAACATCCTTCTTTGGCGCACTGCTGAGCCTTTCCCACTAAGAACTGCAAGGAGAAACCGGGAACCTTGTTCCAACTAGACAATACCAACTCGGAGGCATCCAGATGAAGTGAAGGAGCTAGACTAGCCAGGTTAGGCTCAGCATCCATATGAACAAAAGGCATCTACCTCTTGATAGGCACACCTAACAAATCAGCATATTCCTCTAGCGTGGGCGCGAGGACAAAATCCTGGAAAGTGAAGCATCTCAACGGAGGATCGTAGAACTGCAGCAGAGCGTGCAACCCATTCAACTCGAACGCAGAAGGTTTACGAACCAAACTGAGCAATTTGCCGTAAGATTTTCTGAACTCATCTCTCACAGAATCATCTGCTAAAGCAATCAGACCATTCATCTGAACCACATCAGAGGCAGGGAGCTTGTAAGCCACAGTCTTCCTCAGAGAACCCATAACAATACAATAGGAGGCAAGAAATCCTGGATCGGGGAAAATGGGTATGCAAAGCAATGTAAAATGCAATCATGCAGCAGGAGATCAAGGAAACTGTGCTGTGGAGATTCTGTATCAACAAAACCATAATCCTGCTCTGTCAAGAACAACCACTATATCTGATAAGAAGAAAACCCCGGTATCGGACCGCAAATCTGCTCTGTCAAGAACACACACACATAGGACCACAAATCTGCTCTGTCAAGAACAAACATCTGATAATAAGGACCTCTGATACAGGACCAAAACTCTGCTCTGTCAAGAACAAACATCTGATAATGAGATCCTTTTATCCCAATCATAAACCTGCTCTGTCAAGAACAAACATACATCTGATAATGAGATCCTCTGATCCCAACCATAAACCTGCTCTGTCAAGAAAAAACATACATCTGATAATGAGATCCTCCGATCCCAACCAAAACTGATTTGCTGTCAAGAAAACTAGGTAGTCTGAAGGTTAAAGTTTCCTGCAACAAACCCAACCCTGCTCACAGGTATGGACCTAAACTGACTAAAGTTCGACATCCTATGCGGTCATCAGCGTCACAGACGTTCAAGAGGGGTGATATGATACCCAAAAGGTGTGGCATCACCAGCTCATGAAGCGGCCTCACTCGGCTGAATCCCAAATGATCGGTCCCCAGAGTCGACAATCCTCCAAACCAACAACCCCCTCAACCCAAAGGGTTGAAAAAGAAGTCAACCGGGAGAACCTCGTCTGAGCGTGGATTTCATGAGACACTAGTGCCTGCCAAGCAAGCACGCGCCCACTAATTTCCACAACTAATGCTATGTTCACTCAAGCCTGGGTCTGGCTTCTCACTCATCAGAATGCCCCTCCCACAATATCATAGATAATCATATCATACTGAAAATAAAGTGCGGGAAATAAAATGCGACAAATAAACACAACCCCACAAGTAATCATACAAGCGCTAGGATTGACTCACGTAGGGAACCGGAGAACCAGAGATTCTGGGTTCGATCCCCAGCAAAGTCGCCAGCTGTCACTTTCGCGAAAATAAGGTGCCGGTAAAACAGAAGAGTCACCACCTTTCGTTATTTATCCCTCAGAACGGGAAAGGAAACGACCGGAAAAACCTGACGAAAAAGGTATAAGACAAGGTCATCGCAACCGTTGTCTGGGTTCGGGAGTCGGTTACACAAGGGGAAGGTATTAGCACCCCTCACGTCCGTCGTACTCGACGGGATCCATGCTTGTTGTGTTTACTGGACGAGTTGGTTTATCTATCTACCTATCAAGGCTGGCTTAAACAGAAAAGAAAAATGACTCGGCAAAGCGTCGCACTTTATGCCTACGTATTCTCATCAGAGAATGAGAAATCAGAGTCAACGTAGTTCGACCTACTATGGGTTATGGGGAAGGTGGCTCGCCAATACGTCAGTATTGTGCCTACGTACTCTCAACAGGTATGAGAGATCAGAGCTTACGTAGTTCGGGATACTACGGATTACGGAAATTCATATTCATCTGTTTTATCGAGTAGGGTTAAACAACAGTTCCAGCAGTTAGGGACAAAGCCCGTTTGCGGTGGCGCTGAAGTTTAACGACACTCTTTTCTTCAGAAAAGCTTTCCTTTGAATTATGGGCCCACGGGGCAAAAAGGTTTGAAGTTTGATTTCTGTCTTTTACAGACGAAGTGTTTTTTATTGTGTTTGCAATTTCAATCGCACTAGAGACTATGACCTGAGAGTGAATGCGTCGCACGTCACCCAAAGGGTGCCATACTAAACATCCAGACTGTTGAAAAGAAGCTCTCCAACAATCCTTTCTCAGATAGCTTAAGGCTCGTAACATACGAAAGAAATCATTCATGATTACTGTATCTTAAGCTGTTTTGAGATGAGAAGAGAATAGGCTCAACTAAAGGGAAACTGTCAAGTCCTAGAGTTATCATGCCAAGGATTCATCCTATGGTTGAGGTTTAAACATGGATCTCCTAGAAGTTATCATGCATAGGTTTCAACCTAAAGTTCTATCATCACTTCCTTATCAAAGGAGGTGAGATTCCTAAGGGATCATGTCAATGATAAACAGAAACAGATAAAGCATCAGCTTAAACGGTAACCAGTAATACAGTAAACGACTGTAAAATGCATGCAATGCAAGTGAGGGAGGAAATGTGTTGGGACGTCAGCCTCCACAAGCTCATCTCAACCTCAAGCCAGAATGAATAACAGTAATCATACAGGAGAAATGACAACTGCAATCATACAGTAAAGATAACATGAAATGCTATCAAGCAAGATACAGTAAACTGCAGTCATACAGAGGAAATGAAATAAAATGCTATCAAGCAAACAAACCACATGGGCAAGGGAGCAGGGCTCTACCGAATACCCGCAAGCAAAGCCATACAGTAACAATACAAGCAGAGGGAGAAACTCAACCTCTAGTGCAATCATACTCCTAGCTTAAAAGAATCTAAATATGAACTTATTCTAATGCATCAAGCAAATCAAATAAGGCACATCAATACAGAAAAGAAAACAGACAAGAAAAGAAAGCAGATCAACAACTCCCTCTCTCAAGCTTCAACTCTTCTGTCATCAACTCAGTCTTCAAACTTCAATTACCCTTCAAGGCTATCAACTTCAATGACAAGTATCAACTTGTTTCTCCAGGGTTTCAATCCATAAGTATCAACTTATTCTCTCTTCTTCAAGCTTCAGCTCTTCAGTCAATTCCACCTTCAGGCTTCACTCTTACCTACAAGTATCAACTTGATTCCTTCAGTCTCTCAATGCATCAGTGTAAGTGTCAACTTATCCTTTACTCCTCAACCTTCATCTCTTCACTCAATCTCAATTGAATCCTCTTCATAAGTATCAACTTAGTCTTCAAGCTTCAGCTCTCTCTGCTTTACCAGTATCAACTTGGTCTTCTTCCTCTACAAGCTTCAGCTTCTCTGAGTAATCTTCAATCACCTAGAAGTGTCAACTTGATCCTTCAATTCTTTTTCAAGCCTCAGCTCTTCACTCAATCTCCATTGGATCTTCTTCACAAGCATCAACTTGTTCTTCTTGCTCTTCAGGCCTCAGCTGCTACGGCAATGCTCAAGGAATCATCCTCTTCCACACTCTTCAATGAAGTCCTCATATTCAAACTCAAGTCCAACATCTTTCAAGATACTCAAACCAGAAGACAATTGATTTAACAGGATGAATGGAAATGATAAACAGCTTATTGACAACCAAAGGAAGCCTGTAAGGGTTCATCATTATGAGAGACTAGTTCCATCAAAGTTCTACTTCCCAGATAAAGCCACTCATCCTTCCAAAGGAGGGATGTCGTTATCTTAGAAGGACTTTTAGTCATTGGGAGGAGTGGAAGCACAAGATGCTTTCCATATTTGTGAAAGAAATCATTCTAGTTCTAAGGCTCTCCCTATGGCTCCTATTTCCTACATCTTCATCAGACACCTTCAGGCACAAACAAATCCAAGCTCCAAGCAACTTCAAGCAACTTCAAGCATCCTCTCCTTGCCTTCCACTTGTCTTCAATCTCAACCAAAGGCAAACAAAGCAAAAACCCTAATCTAAGGGGACTAAAGAAGGTTAAACTAGTTGAGTTAGTGCCCTAGAATCATCTAAAACTAGCACCTAAACTAACAACAAACAAAAATAGGAAACTATCCTATAAATTTCTACAAAAAATCCTAAGGGATCCAAATTCAATTAAGAACACCTCATACAAAAACCAGGGACTAAATCATCCATTAAACCCTAAAATTAAATCCTAAATCCAAAGGTATCAACCATAAACCCTAAAAAGGAAGCACCTAAATATCAATCTAGAAAGCACACTTATTTTCACCACAAAAATGTGAGAAACATGTTATGGGAGCATACATGTCTAACCTAATCACACACACAAAATTAGGATCAAAGTCATCACCACATGATCAAACAAAATTCCACAAAATTATGTATCAAACATAACCATTTTAATATCAATTAAAATGTAAAATTCCCATTAAATCAGAAAATGCATGAAATGAAAATATTTTTTATCTAAAAAATACTAGACTCAATCATGAGTAATATGCAAAAAGAATGGGATTAATTGGATTAATTTTCAATTTTATATGATTTTTACAAGAACCATGAATAAAATGAATAAAATAAAGAAAATCCAAATAAAAGAATAAAGGCACGGTGTGGATAGTAACCAGAATCAGTACAAATTATGGATTGGGCCATGGGGGGGGTGTGAATATCATCCAATTCACTAAGCCCAGCATCAGCTACTAAATGAAATGATGTGTTTCATTAACTCAGATCCTTCACAAAGGGAAATTAAAACGTGGCCATTGGATCATGCTCCCAGTCAAAGGTCCAACCAAGATCCAAGGGTGCTAACATCATCTTCTACCTTTTGAATGCCTGAACTTCGCGCCCAGCTCCGGCCACCACCGGTGGTGCTCCGGTCACCATCCCCAACCCTAGTTCTCTCTACAGGCCTCCATTGCAAATGGTCAATACATGAAACTTATCCCAAATCTTGTCACGAGTCCAACCATACCCTTTATTCAACCTAAATCCTCAAGATTCACCATATCAAAATCTCAACCGAAAATGGTAATGCACCTATTTTGTCACTAATTCTCAAATTAACTATCTGAAATCCATCCTACACCGTTCTATAATGCATCTAACACCTTAATTCATCTTGATTCTACCTAAATCATGCTAGAAGAAGAAAGTTACCAACCTCAAAATCTTGGATGAACAGATGCACTAAACCTCCAATTCAAGCTCCACAATCTTTCAGACACGATCAATGAACCCTCTCCTTGCTTCTGTATGCAAAAGAATCGGTTGAAAGCTCCTAAATCTTGAAACGCGATGGTGAGTTGCAGGTGGAAAATTCTGAGTTCAAGAGCACCAATTAGCCACGAATTCTTCTTGGTTATGATCTGGAATCACTCCTTAGCATCCATGGAAGAAGTTTCAATCAAGAAAATGGATGGAAAGTGAAGAATTTGGTGAAACAGAATTCAATTGCAAGCTATGGAAATTCAATCTCAATCTATGCTCTCTCCTTCAATCATCACCAACCTTTGCATTGGATCATCTCTACTCAATATATAGATGATGTATGAATGATCTAGAACCCTCTAGACCCTTCTAATGAGAGTTTCAATCTCTCATGTCATGAGATTTTCAATCACATATCATGATATGCACCATTCTGTTTGCATCTTGATAACCATCCCATTCTCTTTCAATTTCTCCCCTAGTGACATTTTGAAAGAGTTTAACTTGCAAAGGCCCTTGGTTATGCCTTGATTCTATGTTTTGCACATGTTACTTAATATGCAAGCAAGTACTTTCCAAAGCAAGTCCACCAATTGAATCTCAACTCAAAAATGTGGCTAAACCAATGTTCTTAAAATGTTTTCTAGAGTCAAAATGATATATTACATGCCATGGTTTGGATGTGTAGATTGAAAATATCAATTTCCAACTTTGGTTTATTTAACTTATACCCTTATTTTAGGTCATTTTTGCAACTTTGAGCTACAAGCCTTTACAACATCTCATGACCTCTTTACTAGCCTTAAAACATCATTTTGAACAAGTTTGATGTTGAACATTTTTCCATTTGAAGCTTGGAAATAGGAGTTATGGCCTTATGGTTGAAATGACCTGTAATCTCCAAATGACCAAAATACCCTTGACTTGTCAAAGCCATAACTTGAGTTCTACAAATCCTATAAAGGACTTATAGTACTATCTAGAAATCTAAGAGGATAAGGAACAACATTCGTTTTGACCAAAAGTTCATAGGAATCATCCTTCTTGGGCAAACGTTTGATGCAAGCTGGGTAACTTTCAAGCCCCCAAGTTCACATACCTCAGATGACCTGTAACTTGTCAAAGTCATAACTTGAGTTCTACAAATCCTATCAAGGACTTCTAGCACTAAAATTAAAGCTAAGCTCATGCTCTACAACATTCATGTTGGGGTGGGATGAGATAACAATCACATCTTGAGTTAAACTGCCTTGAAGATAAGGGTCAAACTAGGGGATTTTACACTGTCAAGCCTTAGAAACCCTAGCTTGAAACTTCTCAAACTCTTCAATCATGATGAGTTGACCTTGGAATCATACTTATAACATCTCAATGCATCAATCCATGATCACATGGCTCTTGAATTAGGTCTCAACCTTGTTCAAATCATCAGTTGACCTAGGGTTGACCCAGTCAAACCCTAACTGCACCACTCATGGCTGAGTCTCCTTAATCTTGCATAATGACCTATCTAGGCCTCATGATGGCTTTCAAGACATCTCATAAGCTCTCTCAAGGCTTCAAGTCCACATTCCTGGCTTCAGAATCATCTGAGGAGCTCCCACAACTCTCAAGTTAGGAGACACACGCTCTTGGTTTCAACCACTCTCTTTGAGGATCTTTTAACTTCTCTGACAAGAGTATCAACCCTTGAACACTTGAATAAGCTTCTTAGCTAGCCTCAAAGTCTTGTGTAGCCCTTGATTGGTAATCATACCTCTTGATCTCCTGCACACATGTCTATGAAATGCAAATGATAATGCTAATGTGAATGAAATGAAACATCAGCTAGGTAAAGAAATGTTGGGCAAATTTTGGGGTGCAACAGTAACACTCGAAGGAAAGGTAAGGGCCAGCGCCAGCAGGTGGCTAGCATAACCATCCCTTCTGTCCAACAACCCCAGCCGCAGCAGGTGGCTAGTAGAACAGGGAACCTCTGTCAAGTCGTCACCTTGAGACACCGCCCATTTCTTATGCTCAGCTGTTACAAACTCTGCTTCAGTTACAACTAGTCCAGAAAAGAACCCTGGCTGCCTTGACAGGGGCACCTCCGCAGGGTTATGATGCGAATGCTACATGTGATTTTCACTCAGGGGCACCCAGCCACATGATAGAAAACTGCAAAGCCTTCAAGCACAAGGTGCAAGATATGGTGGATGCTAAGATCATTAATTTCTCAGATAATGTGCCGAATGTCACAAAGAACGCTATGCCGAATCATAGGGGAGGTGGGGTGAATGCCATTATTGAAGACGAGAACTTGGATTTATTGACTGACGTCAAGGATCTGAAGACACCGCTTAGCTTCGTTAAAGCCAAGCTACCGAAGAGAGGATTCTTTCCGGGCTGTGGAGAACTACGCATGGGTTGTGCGACTCGTCCTGATGGATGTGAGCAGTTGATAGAGGGGATTCAGAGTCTGATGACCGAAGGAATCTTGCAGTTTAGCCGAAGAGCCGAATGTAGGTCTGGAGAGGTAATGCTGAAGCAGGATGATAAGGCTGCCACCATCACCATCCCCCGCCAGACGATAACCATTTCTGCACTCAGGCCGCCCACAATTACCATCACCAAAGCTGGGACGATACCTTTTGAAAGCACCAATGTTGTTCCATGGCACTATGGGGCAGACGTTTACTATAACGGACATAAGTTGGAACTAGAACCATCTGGGCAGTCTGTGGATAATCTAGTGGGAATTGGCGGAATCACGCGCAGCGGAAGAATATTTGCTCCACCTGAGGGTGTGGCAGACAAAGCGGACAAAGTCGAGGAAACAGATAAGGGAAAGAGTAAAGTCGTTGAGGAAACCCCTCGTGGGGTAGAGAAGGACTTACTTGTAAAAGACGCTGAAGAGTTCATGAGGTTGATCAAGAAGAGTGACTACAAGATCGTGGATCACCTCCATCAAACACCCTCGAAAATTTCCATCCTGAATTTGTTGCTGTGTTCGGAGTCACATCGCAACGTGCTATTAAAGGTTTTGAGTGCCACGTATGTACCGCATGAAATCTCGGTCAACCAGTTGGAAGGGGTTGTAGCCCACGTGAATGCTGGAAACGGGTTAGGGTTCACTGACCTGGAGCTGACGCCGAAGGGAAGAAACCACGACAGTGCCCTGCACATCTCGATAGAGTGTAAGGGAACAGTTATGGCTCACGTGTTGGTAGACACTGGGTCATCGCTCAATGTTCTTCCGAAGAAAGCATTGATGAAGTTAGATACTCGAGGATTGATTTGCACGCCAAGTGATCTGGTTGTGAAGGCATTTGATGGAACCAAGCGTCATGTTTTTGGAGAAGTAACGTTGCCAATCCAAGTCAGGCCGGAAACTTTCGACGCAGTCTTCTACATTATGGATATCATGCCAGCCTACAACTGTCTCTTAGGCCAGCCATGGATCCACTCTGCTGGCACCGTGACCTCCACGCTGCACCAGAAACTCAAGTACGCTGTCGGAGGCAGCATCGTGACTGTATGTGGCGAGGAAGATATAATGGTGAGCCATTTGTCATCCTTCAAATATGTTGAGATGGATGGGAAAATCCATGAAACCCTATGCCAGGCGTTCGAAGCTGTTAAGGTCAAGGACGTGACTCCTGTAATGATTGAGAAACCAGAGATGACTCTCTCTTCCTTCAAGGAAGCCCGGGCCATTGTTCAAGCCGGATCGACCCCAGGCTAGGGGCAAGTGCTAGAAATACCTAACAAACAGGACAAGTTTGGGTTAGGATACTCTCCTACGGCTGAAGCCTCCTCTTCTCACAGTGCATCGCGAGGTAAAGGGCCGATCCATTTTACAAGCGGTGGTGTGATATTTAAAAGTATCAATACAGTGTCTAAAGACGGCGAAGATAGCGATTGCGACCTAGATTCTTGGATCCAGCCAAGCAAACTAGGCCAGAGCCTCACCAACTGGTCCATCAGGGATACCATCCAAGTGACAGGCAAAGAGTAATTATTTACATTCTCCAATTATTGTACAACCCTATGTCCTACCCGGGGCATAGTGGTTTTATTGTCAGGGCCTTGTTTGGTTATGTACATGCATTTTACCAATAAATCAAAAGGCGTTTTTCTTCGCATTCAAATGTTGTGATCTCTGTTATTCCTGTTTTATATTTGTTTTGAAAAACAATAAAATGGCAATAGGGTTTATGCTAACCTGCATATCCTTGTTTTAAGCTTAACCCTTGTTATTGCAGGATCCACATAGCAGACGACATCGACTCTGGATCCTCTACGACTCACTTCGACTTCGATTGCCCGATCTATTAAGCCAAAGAAGAGATTGATGAAGACGAAGACCTTCCCGAAGAGTTGGCCCACTTGTTGAAACAAGAAGAGAAAGTTATTTTTCCTCATGAGGAAGAGATTGAGATTGTGAATCTGGGTTCTGAAGAACTTGTCAGGAACGTCAGGATAGGGGTCGCATTGCAGAATGATGTCAAGCAGAGATTGGTCGAGATGTTGCGAGAGTATAGTGACATCTTTGCTTGGTCATACGAAGATATGCCCGGACTTCATACTGACATCGTGGTCCATCACTTGCCGTTGTGAGAAGATTGTCCTCCCGTTAAGCAGAAGCTTAGGAAGACGCGACCAGATATGGCCGTTAAGATCAAAGAAGAAGTGCAGAAGCAACTTGATGCTGGCTTCTTAGTGGTCACTACTTACCCTCCGTGGGTCGCCAACATAGTGCCTGTACCGAAGAAGGACGGTAAGGTGCGAATGTGCGTCGATTATCGGGATCTGAATAGGGAGAGGCCTAAAGACGATTTCCCGCTCCCTCATATCGATGTGTTGGTCGACAATACAGCTCAGTTCTCCGTGTTTTCGTTCATGGATGGCTTCTCCGGCTACAATCAGATCAAGATGGCGCCGGAGGACATGGAGAAAACTACGTTTATTACACCTTGGGGAACGTTTTGCTACAAGGTAATGCCTTTCGGTCTGAAGAACGCAGGGGCCACTTGCCAACGAGCAATGGTTACTTTGATTCATGACATGATTCACCATGAGATTGAAGTCTATATTGATGACATGATTGCAAAGTCCCAAATGGAGGAGGGACATCTGGTCATTTTGCTGAAGCTTTTTGAGAGGCTTAGGAAGTTCAGGTTGAGGCTGAATCCTAACAAGTGTACTTTCGGAGTACGGTCTGGAAAACTACTGGGGTTCATTGTGAGTGAAAGAGGCATTGAGGTTGATCCTGCGAAGATAAAAGCGATACAAGAGATACCAGCGCCAAAAACCGAAAAAGAAGTTCGTGGTTTCCTGGGCAGAATAAACTACATTGCAAGGTTTATTTCTCAGATCACGACTACGTGTGAACCGATGTTCAAACTGCTAAAGAAAGATCAGCCGATTATCTGGAACGAGGATTGCCAGAAGGCATTTGACAAGATAAAACAGTATCTACAGGAACCTCCGATCTTGATACCCCCAGTGGCCGGACGACCCTTAATCATGTACTTGACAGTTCTTGAGAATAGTATGGGGTGTGTTCTCGGTCAGCACGACGAGACGGGCAGAAAGGAGCATGCCATTTACTATTTGAGTAAAAAGTTCACAGACTGTGAATCTCGTTACTCAATGCTGGAGAAAACATGTTGTGCACTAGCCTGGGCTGCCAAACGTTTACGACAGTACATGCTCAATCAGACAACCATGCTAATTTCGAAGATGGATCCGATCAAGTACGTCTTCGAGAAGCAAGCCCTTTCGGGCAGGATTGTCAGATGGCAAATGGTGTTGACGGAATATGACATTCAGTACGTTTCACAGAAGGCCATCAAGGGAAGCGTATTGTCTAAATACCTTGCCGAACAGCCAATCGAGCATTATCAGCCGATGAAATTTGAATTCCCTGATGAGGATATCATGTTTCTCAAGGTGAAAGATTGTGATGAACCGTTGCCCGACGAGGGTCCAGATAGGAAATTCCAATGGAAATTGATATTTGACGGGGCGGTTAACTCTTACGGAAGTGGCATTGGAGCGATCATCACGACTCCCCATGGGTCCCACATCCCGTTCACTACTAGACTGGCGTTTCCGGTCACCAATAACGAAGCAGAGTACGAAGCATGCATCATGGGTCTAGAAGAAGCGATTGATTTGAGAATCAAGAACCTAGATGTATATGGTGACTCGGCACTTGTGATCAACCAGATTAAATGGGAGTGGGAGACTCGCCAATCGAATTTGGTGTCGTACATAAATTATTCTAGAAGGCTGCTTCTGTTCTTTGATCGAGTGGAACTCCATCATGTGCCCAGGGCTGAAAATCAGATGGCTGATGCCTTAGCCACGTTGGCTTCGATGTATAAAGTCAATTTTTGGAATGAAGCTCCAAGGATTGTCCATTCTCGTCTTGATAGACCTGCCTTCGTCTTTGCGATCGAGGAAGCCTCCGATGGCAAGCCATGGTTCCATGACATCCAGACTTTCCTTATGACTAAGGAGTATCCTGCGGGAGCATCAACCCAGGATAAGAAGACTCTGAGGAGGCTGTCTGGAAATTTCTATCTCAATCCTGATGGAGTTTTGTATAAAAGAAACCACGATCTCGTGCTACTCAGATGTGTAGATGAGAAAGAAGCGAGTATGCTCATGGAAGAAGTCCATGAAGGCACATTTGGTACGCACGTCGGCGGGCATACTATGACAAGAAAGATCCTGAGAGCAGGATACTACTGGCTGACGATGGAATCGGATTGCTTTAAATTCGCGAAGAGATTTCATAAATGCTAGATTTATGCTAATAAGATTCATGTGCCGCCGTGCCCGTTGAACGTCATGTCCTCCCTGTGGCCGTTCTCCATGTGGGGCATCGACATGATAGGCAAGATCGAGCCCACTGCATCTAATGGTCATTGCTTCATCCTAGTAGCTATCGACTACTTCACCAAGGGGGTGGAGGTAGCCTCGTATGCTAGCGTGACCAAGCAGGTGGTGGCTAAATTCGTAAAAAGGGACATCATCTGTCGATACAGAATTCCGGAGCGGATCATTACTGATAATGGTTCGAATCTGAATAACAAGATGATGAAGGAGTTGTGCCATAGTTTCAAGATTGAACACCACAACTCATCTCCTTACCGGCCGAAGATGAATGGCGCCGTTGAAGCGGCCAATAAAAACATTAAGAAGATTGTGCAGAAGATGGTTGTGACCTATAAGGACTGGCACGCGATGTTGCCATTTGCACTGCACGGTTATCGTACAACGGTACGTACGTCAATCGGGGCAACTCCTTTCTCACTAGTGTACGGTATGGAAGCTGTCCTACCGTTAGAAGTCGAGATTCCTTCTTTACGAGTTTTGGTTGACGTGAAACTCGATGAGGCAGAATGGATTAAGAACCGACTAAACCAACTTAGCCTGATGGACGAGAAGAGGTTAGCATCGATTGCATATGGTCGTGTGTACCAAAGCCGAATGAAGAAAGCCTATGATAAAAAGGTGCGGCCTAGAAGCTTTCAGACGGGTGATCTCGTCCTGAAGAAGATTCTTCCTCCACACTCCGATCACCGGGGCAAGTGGACTCCCAATTACGAAGGTCCGTACATTGTCAGCAAGGTCTTTTCGGGAGGAGCCTTGTTGTTATCCACGATGGATGGTGAAGATTTTTCATCCCCAGTGAACGCGGACGCAGTTAAAAAATACTTTGCTTAAAGAATGACCCGCTGGAAAGAAAAAGAATATCCAGGCAAAAATGGGGCATCCCGGCGAACCATAAAAAGGAAAAAGGTTCGGGCAAAAATTAGGGATATAAAAGAAAAGAACGTACATCCGCAAAGTCGAAAACCTGGAAGGGCGACTTTGGCAAAAAGGGGTATCCCGGTGAATCGAAAACCCGAAAGGGCGATTCAGGCAAAAGTTAGGGATTTGAAAAAGCAAATGAATGCGTTCCGCATGTGGACTTTCATTATTTAGTGGTTTGGAAGACCTGAGGGCCGTTTATCTGAATCAATCTCTTCTGAAGCTGAAGCGTCGAAGAAGTATCGAAGTCGAGTGGGTCATAGAGGGATCAACTCATGGTGTTCGTCTACGCCATATTGCCGATATTTGTGTATATACTGATGTATATTTATGTTTTTATATTTGCGCAGCTTCCTCATTCCAGGAGCTTGCATCTGTTGTAAAACGTTTTCACCCATTCAGGGGTTTGTCATCAATAAAATATATAATATTCAGCAATTCTGTTTGTTTGTTTAGCATCTATCTGTTTTGTTTGCGAAAAAGAATGCCAATGTTTTTGATAAAATGCGCATACATAAACTTACTGGCCTAGGCCGCTGATTGTTGAAATAATGAATTACTTGAACATTGTCACAAGATGATAACCTTGATAGGTCCCTTTGAGAAGGGTATCTTGTCTGTTTGTTTGTGTTGTTGCAGGTATAGCATATTCCAGGCGGTACACCGTATGCATCCCCAAGCAGGATGATCCCTTCTTCCCCAGCAAATGTAGTAGCCTCTCCCCACGGAGTCTGAACATGGGACCAAGAGCATTGATATGTCTTCCCAAGCAGAGTTAGATTCTTCCCAATCAGATGTATCTTGAAGGAACGTCATCTCCCCAACTGAGTCATACACTGAAGTGTACGTTCGCTCCCCAGCACTGGGTTAGAATGCAGTTTTAGTAGAAGACTATTCGCAAGTATGCAGCATTCAATAGTTCAAGACTGAAGTCTCCAGCGGAATTGAAATTCCCCACAGAGTCGTGCTCTCCCCAGCAAGCAGGATGACTCCTCCCTCCCCCAGCCGAGCAGGAAAATCCCCAAGAGAGCCGAGTCCTTGGAAGTCGTTCGGGCCATGATTGGTTCTATCCAGTAGAGTGTTGAATAGCTGATGTTGTATTTCCCCACCGGAGTCGTTATCTCCAGGAAAGTTTTGCCGCGAAGGCTGTGTAGTTTATTTCTGCAATTAATATCGTTTTCCTCAGCAGTTGTGGTTCGTAAACCTAGTTGAGCAGGTTCAGGTTCTCGCAGAACTTTGTGCCCCTACAGCAGTCGACTAAAGTTCGTTTCCCCAGGTGGAGTCCAATTGAGATTGGTGTGACTTCTTCTCCTTGGCAGGATGAGTCTTTCCTCCACTAGAGTGGTTCTTTCTCCTTGATAGGAGGATTCTCCCTTCAGCATTTATTTTGCTGATGGGGTCGTAGCATTTTGCATGATTGCATATCATTTACCCTAAACACGTAGCATTTCCACCGCGTGGAGCATTGCGCCATTATCATGCATATGAAACATGAGCTAGGTCGTTACCTTTCTTGTTTTGCAGGTGTTCCTCCGCAGAATGGTTTGCTTAAGATGATGCTGGAATTCCCCAGCGAAGTTGATTGTTTAAGATGATTCTTAAAATCCCCAGTGAAGTCGCCAGAGAGGGTTGCTCAAGTTGATGCTTAGAGTCCCCGGCAGAGTGTTTGCTCAGGATGATTCTTGAAATCTCCAGCAGAGTTATTGGTTCAGGATGATTCTTGAAGTCCTCAGCCGAGTTGATTCACCCAGAATGATTTCTGGATCCCCGAAGCAGAGTTACTTGATAGTTCTCCAGAATCCCCAGCGGAGATGTGTCATCCCCAACAGGTTTTAAACAGAGAAGTTGAAATTTCCTTGAAGACTTGATGATTGAAGTCCGGCAGTGGTGCCAAAACCCCAGACTTACTGATGAAGTCTAACTGCGATGTCAAAGCAGTTCTCCCAGCTGACGCTGGGTGCCTGATGGAAAAAGATTATATATCCTTAGTGGTTCCTGATCGATTAAGGATCCCATTTGAAGACTTACTGACGAAGTCCAACTACGAGGTTGAAGCAGTTCTCCCAGCTGACGCGGAGTGCCCGACGGCGAAAGAATAGATATCCCTATTGGGTTCATGATTAACCGAGGATTCTATTCCCGACTTACTAACGAATTCCGGGTGACGCCCGAGATGTTCTTTGAATGTCCGATGGCATAATTAACTTGATTGTTAAAAAGTTCCTAATGACCTGATGAGTCCCGTGGAATCCTTCTGCCGTAGTGTCGCAGAATGCCTGACGACAATATCAACTATTTATCGCCGGTTACCGAGTGACCAGTGAGCCCTTGATGACTTGAGGAAGAAGCTGCAGCGAAATCTGATAATCATCCCGGCGGAGATTTGAGAGTAGCCCTTCACCAGTTACCAAGTAACCGGTGATCCCTTATTGACTTACTGATGAAGTCCTACAAAGATGTTGTCGACGTTCCTAGTGACATGATAAGTCCATAGGCGACGATAAGGAATTCTTCTGCTATGACGCAGAATGCATGACGGCATGATCAACCATCTATTACCAGTTACCGTGTAACCGGCGACCCCTTGATGACTTGAGGACGAAGATCTACAGCAAAATCAGATGATCATCCTGACGGAGATTTGAGATTAGACCTTTCACCGGTTATCGTGTGACCAATTCCCCAGCAGAGTTGTCGTGCAACTGTCATGCTCAGTTTTTGAAGACGTTCCTAACAATCAGAGTATTGTTTACCTGTGCGGTTGTCAGATCGCCAGTTACCGTGTAACTGGTGACCCCTTGATGATTTGAGGATGCAATGATATTAGATAAATCAGAGAATCATCCTGACGGGGATTCAGATCAGTAATTCTCCAGCTAGTTGTCGTGCAGCTATTGTTTCAGTTTCCAAAGATTTGTCACCATCAGAGTACCGTGTACTTGTGCAGTTGGCAAATTTCTGGGTTCATTGGTATTCAACCGTCTTTTACCGTGATTGTTTGAGAGTCGTTCGCTTCTTACCCAGTCAGGTCCAAGCGGTTTGAATAGGGGCAGCTGTTGCACCCCAAAATTTTCCCAACATTTCTTTACCTAGCTTATGTTTCATTTCATGCACATTAACATCATCATTTGCATTTCATTGACATGTATGCAGGAGATCAAGAGGTATGATTACTAATCAAGGGCTACACAAGACTATGAAGCTATCTAAGAAGGTTATTCAAGTGCTCAAGGGTTGATATCCTTGTCAGAGAAGTTAAAAGATCCTCAGAGAGAGTGATTGAAGCCAAGTGTGTAGGTCTCTTAAGTTGAGAGGAGTGGGAAGCCATCAGATGATTCTGAGGCCATGAAGATGGACTTGAGGTCTTGAGATAGCTCATGAGAATGTGTTGAAGATCACTTTGAGGCCTAGACAGGTCATTGTGCAAGAATAAGAAGCCTCAGCCATGATTGGTGCAACTAGGGTTTGATTGGGTCAACCCTAAGTCAACTGAGGATTTGAAGGAGGTTGATACATAATTCAAGAGCCATGTGATCATGGATTGATACAATGAGATATTATAAGGATGATTCCAGGGTTAACTCATCATGATTGAAGAGTTTGAGAAGTTTCAAGCTAGGGTTTCTAAGGCTTGATAGTGTAAAATCCCCTAGTTTGACCCCTATCTTCAAGGCAATTTAGCTCAAGATATGATTGTCATCTCATCTTTCCCCCAACATGATTGTTGTAGAGCATGTTCTTAGCTTTAATTTGAGTTCTAGAGGTCCTTGATAGGATTTGTAGAACTCAAGTTATGGCTTTGACAAGTTACAAGTCATCTGAGACATATGAATTTGGAGCTTGAAAGTTACCCAACTTGCATGAAACGTTTTCCCAAGAAGGATGATTCCTATGAACTTTTGGTCAACATGAATGTTGTTCCTTATTCTCTTAGCTTTCTAGAGAGTACTAGAAGTCCTTGATAGGATTAGTAGAACTCAAGTTATGGCTTTGACAAGTCATGGGTATTTTGGGAAGTTGTGATTATAGGTCATTTTTGGTTATAGGCCATTTTCACCAACTTAGACACCTCAAATGAAATTTTGTTCAACTTGAAAGTTGCTCAAAATGGGGTTTTAACCTTAACCATGTATCAAGGAGACATTGAAATGGCTCAAGGAAGGATGTGGTTTGAGAAAATTTTGAAAAGAAAGAATTAAAGGCATTTAATGACCAAAAATTGAAATAATTCATTTTATGTCCAAATAATGCAAAGTTATAGGTCATTTTGATTGGGAAAATCATTTTAGAGACAATGGCAATGTTAGAATTTTGGTTTGTGGTCAAATTCATGCCATTTCATTTCATTTCTTCATGATGAAGCAACATAACCAACATGAACCATTGGATTGCAAGCAAAGAAGTGAGCATAACCAACCAATTCAATATCTCATGAGATGAATTTTCCAAGAATTTTCATGCCCAAACAGAGCTAGAATCATGGCTGGTGTGGATGACATTTTGGAGAGAAATTGAAATTGCAAAATCTCATTTGGGTGGTTACAGAAGTTTCTAGATGATTATAATGAGTTCTATATAAGATTTGGAGTTTGTTCAGCCATTTTTTTGGAAGCATTTGGAGCTGGTAGCAGAGAGAGCATTGGATTTTACAGAGCTGCAACTGAAGATCGTGTTCTTGGATTGAGGAAGAATCAGAGCAAATTGAGGTGTGCATTAGCTTCAGAGGAAGATTTGGAGTGAATCTGGATCATTGTGGAGGAGGAATCGAGCAAGAATTACACCTGTTCTTCATCTGAAACCAGGTTTGTACAAATCGAAATTGTGCTTAATCTATAGGGAGATAGCTAGAAATCTCTAGGTGGTTAGGTTCATAGCATGACATAGATGGATTTTGGTACAAGAATTTGATGGATATAGACACTCTAGGTTATGGACCACTTTCTGTTGAGCCTAATTTCTCAAGATTCTTGGTGATATATTCATGATTGGATAGTGGAAATTGATCAGTGAGAAGTGTAGATTACATTAGGATCGTTATCTTTGAGGATTGTGATGATCAAGAATTGAGGCATTTCTGAAAATCCTATCGTGTTTGGAGTTAGAGAAGGATTTAGTGAATTTGGATGATGGATTCCTGTTCAGGATGAAAAATTGAGTGAGATGATGATTTGTTTTGTTGTGTTTGATGACCTGTTATGACCACCTCACCGGAGAAGATGGTGGCGCTGCAACTCAGGCCACCGTCTGGGAAACTCCCTCCCTCAGTTTGAATTTGGGGACGATGCACATGAGCCATCAGATGAAGGTTGGACCTTTGACTCAATCCAAGGATACACGACCACGATTTGATTTCAAACTCTGAAGAGGTACTTTGAATGAAACGCACCGTTTCATTAATTGGTTGGTTTAGGCTTAAGGATCCAAGTGATATCCACACCCCCCAATTGGCCCAGTCTGGAAAATGAACTTGAAATATTTGCTATTTGTCACGTGTATTTTGTTATTTTCTTCTTATTTTCTTTATTTTTCATCATTTCATATAGTTTAGAAAATAATTCATAATAAATAGGAAAATAACTCAAATTGATCCAAATGTTTTTCCCCTTACTCATGAATGAGTCTAGAATTTTAGGTAATTGAAAGATTAGGTATTCATGCATTTTTTATTTTTAATTGCATTTTTGTATTTTAATTGATATTAATTTCATTATGGTTGATACCTTGTCTTGTGAATTTTTGTGTGATCATTTGATGATGATTTTTGAGCTGATTTCTTGTGTGTAGTTAGCTTAGACATGAATGCTCCCTTAGTATTTTTCTCACATTTTTGTGATGAAATTAGGTGTGGTTTTTAGTTTGAAACTTTAGGTGCTCTAGTTTTAGGGTTTAACCTTAGTCCCTCATACTTTAGGATTTAATTCTATGACTTATTGGATGATTTGATCTCTGGAATTAACATGATAGAGTCATGATTGACTTAGGTTCCCATAGTTATTTTGTAGGATTTTACAATTGGTTTTAGTATTTTTAGTTGGAATTAACTTTAATACTAGGTTTTAGGTGATCCTAACTTGCTAATTCAATTAGAATGACTTCTTTAGTTCCCTTAGACTAGGGTTTTGCTTCTCTTGCTCTTGGATGATGATGAAGGCATGTGTGGGCTGCTGAGGAATGCATGGTGGAGCTTGGACTTGAAGTTTCCTTTTCCTTTGGTGTAGTTTCTTTAGGGTTAAGGATTAGGGTTTTAGGGAGATCTCTTAGAATAGATTTTCTTCCTTCATGAAACATGGAAGGTGTTGATCACTTCCATTCCTCCCTATGATGTAACGTCCCATTGTGAAGGCCTCATCCCTCCTTTGGTAGGATGATTGACTCCTCACAAATTGGTAGAACCTTTGAGGGTGCCTTTCCTTGATAGTGGAGTGCTCAGAGGTGACCTTTGGTCTTCACTTTGCTCACTACTATCCACACCTTGCTCTTGTTAGATGAATCTTTCTCCCTTGCTAGAGGACGGATTCCCTTGATAGAAGATTGAAGATTGAAGACTGCCATTAGAGCTGAAGCTTGAAGATCAGGAAGAACAAGTTGACACTTGTGTGAAGAGGATTCAAATTGAAATTGAGAGCTGAAGCTTGAAGGAGAAGAACAAGTTGACACCTGTGTTTGATGCAGTGAAAGCTTGAAGAAGCAAGTTGATACTTGCTATTGAATATGAGAGCCTTGGAGAACAGTTACAGACTGAGGGTTGAGCTGCTGTCAGAGGATTGCTTTGCTGTGAAGCTGTGGAAGCTGTTAATTTGCTTTCTTTCCTGTCTGTTTTCTTTCTGTGCAACTGTATTGATGTGCCTTGTTTGACTTGCTTGATACATTAGAATAAGTTCATGTTTAGACTGATTTAAGCTAGGAGCATGATTGCACTAGAGGTTGAGTTGCTCCCTCTGCTTGTATCTTACTATATGGCTTTGCTTGCGGGTATTCGGTAGAGCCTAGCTCCCTTGCCTATGTGGTTTGTGTTTTGCTTGATGGCATTTCATTTTTTCTGTATGATCGCAGTTATTCATATCTGGCTTGAGGTCGAGACGAGCTTGTGGAGGCTGATGCCCCACACACATTTCCTCCCTCACTTGCATTGCATGCATTTTATAGTCGTTTACTGTTTACTGTTTAAGCTGATGCTTTATCTGTTTCTGTTTATCATTGACATGATCCCCTAGGAATCTCACTTCCTTCGATAAGGAAGTGATGATTAGAACTTTAGGTTGAAACCTATGCATGACAACTTCTAGGAGTTCCCTGTTTCAAACTTGAACCATAGGATGAATCCTTGGCAT
The DNA here is from genome assembly GCA_963859935.3 of Lathyrus sativus. Lineage (NCBI taxonomy): Eukaryota > Viridiplantae > Streptophyta > Magnoliopsida > Fabales > Fabaceae > Lathyrus > Lathyrus sativus. The sequence continues at coordinate 236,399,153 of OZ012741.1, forward strand.
GACAACATTAGGACTTGATAGTCTCCCCGTAGTTGTCCCTCTCTCTTCTCATCTTGAAACAACAGTAAAAAATGTAATAAAGGCAAGTTAGTATAAGTGCGTTACGAGCCTTAAGCTACTTGGGTAATGATAATTGAGCGGCCTCCTCTCAATCGTCTAAAATGTTTAGTATACGTCCTTTGGACGATATGCGACACATTCGTTCCCAGGTCATAGTCTCTAGTGCTGTACAAACTACAGACAACTAAAAAATAGTTCTTCCGTAAAAGACAGAAAACAAACTTCAAACCTTTTTTGCCCCGTGGGCCCGTAAGTCAAAGGAAAGCTTTTCTGAAGAAAAGAGTGTTGTTAACTCCCAGTTCTACTGCAAACGGTAACGCCTAAGTCTCCAAGGGTCAAGCTGCGTACACCAAACTGCTGGAACTGTTTGTTAACCCTACTCGATAAAACAGATGAATCTGAATTCCCGTAATCCGTATTATCCCGAACTACGTAAGCTCTGATCTCTCATACCTGTTGAGAGTACGTAGGCACAATACTGATGTATTGGCGAGCCACCTTCCCCATCCCGTAACCCGTAGTTAGTCGAACTACGTTGACTCTGATTTCTCATTCTCTGATGAGAATACGTAGGCATAAAGCGCGACGCTTTGCCGAGTCATTTTCTTTTCTTTTCAGACCGGCCTTGATAGGTAGATAGTAAACAAACTCGTCCGATAAACACAACAAGCATGGATCCCATCGAGTACGATGGACGTGAGGGGTACTAATACCTTCCCCTTGCGTAACCGACTCCCGAACCCAGACAATGGTTGCGATGACCTTGTCTTATACCTTTTTCGTCAGGTTTTTCCAATCGTTTCCTTTCCCGTTCTGAGGGATAAATAACGAAAGGTGGCGAATCTTCTGTTTTGTCGGCACCTTACTTTCGCGGTAGCGACACATACCCATAAGGAAGAGCTCCTGTGGGCGAGTCCAACGTTCTCTTCTCAACCAGATTCAAACATAACAGCGTCTAAAGCAGTTCTGCATACATTGACGGAGGTGTATCCAATACCCTCTTCGGCTTCCCATTCTGGATCCTTCTCTGAGCAGGATTCTGCCTTTGTTGTTGCTGTTGTTGTTGTTGTGGTTGTTGTCGTTGTTGAGGTATAGGGATCGTCACACTAGCAACATGTTGTTGAATATACTGATTCCTACCCCTACCTCGTCCTCGACCACCATACACTGCATTGGCGTCTCCTTGTCTTTTACCACCAAAGACCTTTTTTGCACCTCCAGCTGAGGTCGATTCACCGGCTTGAATCTTACCAATTTTTATGCCATTTTCAATTCGTTCTCCCATGAGTATCATGTCAGAGAAACTACCCATCGAGCAATTGAGCAATTTATCATAATACATCCCAGAGAATGTTCCAACAAAAATATCAAACAATTCCCTTTCGACCATAGGTGGGTGGACTCTTGCCGCCAGATCCCGCCAACACTGAGCATACTCCTTGAAACTTTCCCCGTTCTTCTGTGAAAGACTCTGAAGCCGCACCCTATTTGGTGCAAGGTCACTGTTGTATTGGTAGTGTCTGACGAAAGCATCAGCCAATTCTTTCCAACTTCCGATCTGTGCAGGCTATAGTCCCATGTACCATTCCAGCGATGGTCCCAACTTCTCATCATCAGAGTAAGCAGAAATCCTCCGGTAATATGAACGCACATGAACCCGTGGGCATGTATCCCCTTTATATTTATCGAAAGTGGGAGCTTTGAACTTCAATGGCACTCTCAGCCCAGGAACCAGCCCCATGGTAGCCATGTCCAAACCTGCAGAATTTTGATTGGCTATACCTCTTATCTGCTCTTCCAACATTCTAATCCTCCGATCATTATCAGTGGGACCCTCAAAATCCATGCCTTGCCCGGAAAAGGCGTCTTCCTGACGATCTTTATTCTAGTACGGACCCTCATTACCATATCCGTCATAAGCAGCATTACGACCATGACCATGACCACTTTGGAAGAACCTGGGATCATACCTCAGATCGCCAAGCTCTTGATTAGCAGCCACTGTCCCAAAACCAGTATTGAAAGGACCCATCCCAGCACCATTAGTATTCACATTGCCAAACCTAGTATTGCCGTAGCCATTACCTTGATTATTATCGCCGAACCCTTTGTTGCCGAAGCCCTGATTATTGAAGCCATCATTGCCATCCCGATTGCCAAAGCGAAGACCCTGATTATTGTCACCGAAACCAGTATTGATACCAACATTCCTGTTGGTTTCCACGTTCCCATTAACATTATCAGCATTTCTGTTACCAGCGTTGCCGTTACCGTCGCCAGTACCAGTCTCACCGGCATTTGGTATCACTTCCTCCCTGTGAGGAGTCTTAACATGAACAGAGTTGTATTCGGTATTACCAGCCGCTCGTGCAAGCAACGGTTGCACCAGAGTTTGAAGATGTTCCTGGCCTTTAGCCACGGCCTCCATAGTCTGCATGAATTGGGCCAACCTATCCCGGATCTCCTACATCTCATACTGTACCTGATCCATGATCTTCTTACTGTTTCTTCTTGTAGCGTACCGGTGAATTTTCTGTTCGTCAATCTTGAAACAACCTGTAAGACGCAGGAGATAAGATTCAAGCTCAAAAAAGTACCTGCCATGCAATATGAATATGCAAATGCACATATGTAAATATGCAACAGGTTAATTTCCCCCCGATTCTAGTTCTGGAGAAGAAGCCATAACGACAGTGGAGTCCCAAGTAGGCAAACGCAGAATCAGAAACCTCATACATAAACAAATGCCAAGAGGCAGAGTACAAAGATACAACTGAATACAACTGAAAGGACCTCTGCCAACAGGCCTGGCGATGGTGAAAATACAATCACGAATAACAAACTACAAGAGAAAATGAAAGATAAATCAGGACGAATGGCGCGCTCGGACATCTTCCAGTAGCCTCAACGTATCCGGATGACCTGGTCTGGAGATTAGTTCCTGTATCAGTAATGCGTGTCGCTCAACAGTGGATCTCAGCTTTTTGGCGTCCTCTACACAGGCTCCCCTGCCAAAACACTCATCAAGCCTGCATCTCTTGAAGCTAGCCTTCAATTCACAACCCCTAGTTTCTTTGACCATGTTGCTCACTCTAGACTCAGCGTCACGTCTAAGAGATGCCTCCTCAGCAATCTTCGCATCCTTAGCATTGAGCTGCTCCTCTAACTGGGAAATCTGAAGCTTCAACTCATCTTCACGCTCCTTCCGGCTAGTAAGCGTGACATTCCACAAAAATTCCCATTTGGAGAGTCGAGAATAAGCCTTGTTCAGAAGCTCTTTCTTAGTAGCAAGCACACTACTAACACCATTCAAGGCTACTCCTACCTTCTCTCTCCTGCTGGTTTCTTCTATCAAATCTGAACCCAACCTATTAATCATCTCAGTCTGCTTCTTCAAAGTGAAGGTTGCCTCATTCTTCTCATGCCTAAGCTGGAAAATCTCCTTTTCTAGCTCTTCATTTGCTCTCTGCAATTCTTCCTTCTCAGCCAGCAGCTTGTTATACTTCTCAATTTCTACTGAAGTAGGTTCCTCAATCACCGGAATACACAAAGGCTCTACAGCAGGATATGGCATCAAAGAAGTCCTAACTCTCTCATGAATCCAGAGCCGATAAGGATTATAAACTCGACTATCACCCTTGCCAAGAAATGTCTTTCCTCTTCTGTGAATATTACCCCAAGCACGCCTCAATCTGACCAAAACATCTCCATCTAATAAACCCATGAGATACAGAGATTCCTGTATCTCGTCTTCAACCGGAGAGTCCCTCAAAGCATAGCCAAATTGTCTCACAAGCAGAGAAGGGTTATAGTTAATACAACCTTTCCGTCCAATCAAAGGAACGTTCAGAAAGCCACTGCAACTATATATATTATCCACTCTGAGCAGGTTCCGATCAAACCAAACAATGTTCTCAGCACACAATCCCATCAATCTGGAAGACCAATCTAAAGTACTAGCAATATCAACAAAAGATCCCGTCTTAGGAAGATGTCCCTGAAACCACCTGTATAGAAGAGGTACACAGCAAGAAACATTCTTTCCCTGACGCTTCTCATTCTTATAGTGAATAGAATGATAAACGTCACCCAAGAGAGTAGGCACCGGATTCTTCGAGGCAAGAATAAAGAAAGCATCTGAGTCAACAAAATCAGGCAAGTTTGGGAACAATACAATCCCATAAATGTAAACAGCCAGAATAACACTGAAAACAATCCAACATCCATCCTTCGCACACTGCGTAGCCTTCTCAACCAAGCAAGAAAGATGAAAACCATAAGCTCCATTCAGCTTGACCAAACCTCCGGGGAACTCAGAAGCATCCAAACTGACAATCTCAACAAGCTTAGCCAATTCAGGCTCAGTATCCTCGTGAACAAAAGGCATATGATCTAACACAGGAACTCCTAGCATATCAGAATATTCCTCCAAAGTAGGGGCCAAAATAAAATCAGGGAACTAGAAGCATCTCAACTGAGGCTCGTAAAATTGCATCAAGGTATACAATCCAGCCGTCTCAAACACAGAAGGTCTGCACAACAAACTGAGCAGTTTCCCATAAGACTCTCTAAACTCAGCCCTCACTCTCTGATCTGCTAGAGCAACCAACTGCAATAAGGAACTAATATCTGGAGAAGGCAACCTGTAAGCCACTGTCCTCTTCATGGACTCCATGTCTGGCAAGAAGAACACTAGAATCTGAGGGGAAAAAGCACACCTGTAACATAAATACACGTTAATAAAATGCAAACATGAAAATGCAAATGCATATGCAACAGGGGATCAAGTGCAATAATGAAGAACTGTGTTGTGTTGTACTGCAGCTTGAGAACCATCAGATCTTCTCCTCAAACCAAACCAACCACAAAAGAACCCTCATAACCAATTCTCAATGACAGAGACAAACCAGGTATTCTGAGGCTAGAGTTTTCCTGCAAAAAGACCCACCTACACCTCACAGGTATGTACTTAACTCACAGACGAGGTACGACATCCTATGCGGTCATCAGCGTCACAGACTTTCAAGAGCGATGATACGATACCCAGAAGGTGTGGCATCATCATCCCTTGAAGAGGCCTCACTTAGCCGAATCCTAAATGATAGGTTCCCAGAGTCGACAACCCTCAAATTCAACAACCTGTCGAGCCTAAAGGGCCAGGCAAGATGCCATTAAAGAGAATCTTGTCTGAGCGTAAATTTCGTAGTTAGCTGGTGCGAGCAAAGCAAGCAGGCTAACCACTACTCTCTACTTCTAAGTCTATGTGCACTCAAACCCAGGCCCGACTTATCTCTCAAACTAACCCTCTACCCACAACACAATAATAAGTATATACAGTACTAAAAGTAAAGACAGAAAGATAAATACATACAAAACCCCAGACGGGAAAACAAGCGCTAGGATTGACTCGCATAGGGAACCGTTGGAGTCCCTAACAGAGTCGCCAGCTGTCGCTACTGCGAAAATCGGCGCCGGCTATGACAGAAGAGTCGCCACCGTGCGTTATTTATCCCACAAGAGGGAAAGGAAACGCTCAGAGTAAACCTAACGCAAAGAGGGAAAGGAATGGTCATCGCAACCAAATCCTGGATTTAGGAGTCGGTTACGCAAGGGGAAGGTATTAGCACCCCTCACGTCCTCCGTACTCGACGGGATCCATGCTTGTTTTCTATCTAAGGGTATGTTTATCTATCTACTCTAAAGGTCTGGGTTAAAAAGAAAAGAAAATGACTCGGCAAAGTATCGCACTTTATGCCTACGTATTCCCGTCTGAAACGAGAAATCAGAGTCAACGTAGTTCTCCTAACTACGGGTTAAGGGGGGAAGGTTGCTCGCCGAGATATCGCATATTGTGCCTACGTACTTTCATACGGCATGAAAGATCAGAGCAAACGTAGTTCGGGCTACGGAATACACAAGTTTGTCTGACAATTTTTATCTCCTTAAGAAAGGGTTTTCCTGATTAAGGTCCAAGAGGACAAAAACAGAGTTTGAGTATTTGTTTGAGTTTTTTACAAAAGAAATGTTTTTTAAGATGTTTGCAATCTCAATCGCACTAGAGACTATGACCCAGGAGTGAACGCTTCGTATGTAACCCAAAGGGTACCACACTAACATCCAGATTACTGGAGAGAGACCCTCCACCAACCTTTTCCCAGATAGCTTAAGGCTCGTAACGTACGACTTCAATTAACCTTATTACTGTGTTTTTGAATTGTTTTGAGATGAGAAGAGAAAGACACCCTAAAACTATGGTTGAAAGGGAATCTACCTACAGTTAACATGCATGGGTCAAAACCTAATGTTTGTCATAATTCCCTCTTGCACAGAGGAAATCAGAGATCCTAGGGGAAAATAGCAAAAGAAAGCAAGCAATAAACAGTAAACAGTAAAATGCATGCTATGCAACAGTACAAGCGAGGCAAGGGAGTCTGACTCAACCTCAAACCTAAGAAAACAACAGGCAAGAGGAGACAAGATCCACCTCAAACCTAGAGGTAATCAACACAAGCAAACAGATAATACAACAAAAGAAAGGACACAGAGAAAGCAGCCCAAGCAGCAGCAACAGTCTTCAGCAGACAGCAACTTCAATACTCAATAGCAGCAGCTCTAAACAGCAAATCCTCTTGACAGCAAAGTTGACAGCAAAATGGCTTCATCTTCAAGCTAGCTTCTATCTTCAAGCTTTATCAAACTTCATCTTCAAGCTCTAGCAAGCACACTCCAAGCAAAGGATTAATCACTAAGATCAAGGTTGCAATGTTGAAAACCAAATGAAAACCAAAGGAAATCATCAAGTACCAACATTGAAATGGAAAGGCATCCTCAAAGTTCTACTCAACTAGGGCATACCACACATCCCTCCAAAGGAGAGATGGAGTTTACCTAGGAGGACTTTACATCATTGGATAGAATAGAAGCACACAATGCATTCTATGTTTGATGAAAGAATCAAAACTAGTTCTAATGGCTCTTCCTAAAACCCTAATTTCCTAAGCTCCTAGAAAGCTCCTAAAAGAGAAGAAAGCTTCAACTCCAAGCTCCAATCTTCAAGCCACAGCAGCTAAACCACATCTAGAAGACCTCCCAAGAAGGAATCCAAGCAAATCCAGCTCCAAAGTCACCAACAAGACCAAAAAAACAATAGCACTAAAACTAGAACACCACAAGCACAAGCAACTTGCAAAATACAACTAAAATAGAAAACAAAGTTGTAAAATTCTAATAAAATTCCTAGGGGAACATACATGTTTGAACAACCTAGGGTTAAAATATTAAATCCTAATTCAACTTCTAAGTCACCTAAATAATTCCTAGATTGAAGGGTATCAAGGTGATCCACAAGTTTGGGAAGGCTCTAATATCAACACCTAAAACAGAACCTAAATTTGTTCTAAAATTCCAACAAAAATTCTAAGGGAACATGAATATCTACCCTAAAACATACTAATTGGAAGAACAAAATTCATCACCAATTGGAAGAACAAAATTCAACAAGACAGATGATCAAATGTGCAAAATTAAAAGAATTAAACAAAATAAGAAATATCAAATTAAATTGAAAAATGCATGAAAATGCATTTTATTGATTTCAGAAAATCACAAATTCTCTCAAGATCATGGAGATATTTTTGAAATAATTTTTGGATCGAAATTGAATTTATTATGATTTTTTGAATCAATAATGCATTTAAAATAAACAAAATGGAATAAAAGAAATAATAAAACTGAAATAAAACCACAGCGCTTGGATGAGGAGACTGGTCAAGCAATCCAAAGCTTCACAAGCTGCTAGCGCATTAGTGAAACTACTGCGTTTTGATGTTCAGAAAGTCAAATAAAACTTTAAGTCGTGGCCGTTGGATGATTGGCTTGGTCGTTGGTCAAAGAGTGATCCAAAGGTCATGAGCTCGTCTTCTCCAAAATTCAGACTGGCCTGAGTGAGAGCAAACACGGTGGCCGGAGAAGACTCCGGTTGTCTTCTCCGGCGAGTCAGTGGTTACAGGTGTCCAAAAACAGCAATCCTTATACCAATCTTACTCAGAATTTCATCAGGATCTCAAATCTCCTATCCATATGTTCTAACTCTCCATAGATTTCAAAATTCGAAGCAATGTTCAGAACACACATCCAGATCAAACGTCACCAATTGCAAATCTAATGATACAGAAATCATCCTCATGCTACATACATTACTCTGATCTATCTAGATTGCTCTAACTCTCCATGAATCAAGAGATTCAAATCAAAACAGAAATGCTATGTCATGATCAACCATCATCAAATGTCTCCAAATTGATCCTAAAACAATCTACATTTCATATAGATCCTAACCACAAGTTCAAATCTAACTACATCATGCTAATTCATGTGGAAAGGTGAAAGTTACTAACCTGTTGTAGATCTAGTAACAGAAGCACTTGGAGCTTGATTCTTTCTCCAAAACTCTCCAGATACGTTCAATGATGCACTAGGAAGAGTTTGCAACCTTCAATTTGCACTGAATTGGCTTGGAACTCAAAACACGATTTCACTTGTTCCTTGGAATTTTTCAACTGCAACTTCAGTGTTCTTCACGAAATGAAAGCCAACCTCACTCTGAATTCAATGCAATGAATATATAGAATGGTTTCATGGGCTTTTGAAGTGTGTTTGAAGCCCAATCCATCAATTTGCAAATTTTGATTTTCCTTCACATGTGCAATGTAACAGTCACGAATTGGCCATGGAAACTGTTCTAGAATCTTCCCTTTCAATTGCACATTGCCTTGTGAGTGTATTCAGACCAAAAAGAGTGCTTGAAATGCCTTGGTGAGTATTTTGGATGTGTGACTTGCAAATGAAGAAACCAAATGATAACTTGTAAAACTTGACCTAAACTCAAAATTGTGCTAATGCCAAATTTCTTAGAATTCAATTTCCATTCAAAAAAATGTAGCTACTTGACATGTTTTTGTCCTTTAACTCAAAAAATCAATTTTCCCTCCTTTAATCATTTGAAAATCTTCCTTATTCAAACCATTTCAAACCAAGCCTTACTATGAGCCCAATAAATCCATCATGACCTCATGGCTAGCCTAAAAACCCCATTTTTAACAACTTTCATGTTGAACAAAAATCCATTTGACAAGTGCAAGTTGGAGATTTTGACCTATGATTGAAAATGACCTATAATATCACTTTCCCAAAATACCCCTGACTTGTAAACCTCACAACTTGAGTTATACAAATAAGATGGAAGACTTATAGTACAATTTAGATAGCTAAGATCATGAGGAACAACTTTCATGTTGGCCAAAAGTTCAGGTTAAACCTCCTTCTAGGTCAAAAATAGCTTTGAAGTCAGATGATTTTCACAGACAAATTTCAAAGGCATCTGAGGACTGGTAACTTGTCTGGGCCATAACTTGAGTTCTATAAATCCCCTTGAGGACTTCTAGTACTCAAATTAAAGGCATTGAGATGCTATACAAGTTTAATGTTGACCAAAGATCCATTTGAAACTTGTATCTTGACTTATGTGGTATTGAAGTTAGGCACTAAATAGGGAATTTTGCACTAAAACCCTAATTTAGCAACTTCCCACACTCTTGAATTTTCTTGACTTGATCTTGGCACAACACCACAAATGTCTCATCATATCATTTCATGAACTCCATGACCTAAAAGTAGGCTTTGATACTCTTCAATTGCATAGTTGACCTAGGATTGATCCAGATGAAACCCTACTTGATTGCACCTCAACTGTGGCTCTTGCATTTGACACAATGACTTGATTAAACTCTCCCGTGGCCCTCTAGGAATCCTATGAGCTCCATACACATCCTCTTCTCATATTCAACACTTCACATCCCTCTTATGGTCTTCAATTGATCCTCAAGTTAGGAGAAAATCTTCATGCAAGCATCTAAACTCTTAGGCACTCAAATTACCTTCTGATGACTTTGACAACTTCTCAATCTTGAATAAGACCTCTTGCTAGGCTTCTCTTGATAAGAATCACACTTGATCCCCTACTATATGAATGATACCATGATATGCAAATGATATAATTGTGCAAATGATAATGCAATGAAACATAAACCAGGCAAGAAAAAGGTTGGGCAAATTTTGGGGTACAACACTATGGCATCGTCTTGTTTCCCAACATGCCAGACTTTATAGATTTGGACGCCTTCCATATCTTTGCATTGGGAAATCCAGTGCCCACTTTGCTTAGTGATTTATATCATTCTGTTCATTACAAGAATGAAAATAGAAGGGGTAAAAATGTGTCGTGTTGTGCGCCCTTACTCTATAGATGGTTTGATAGCCACATGCCCAAGAAGGGTCTATTTGTTTCCTTTGCAGCCACAGCTGAGTGGTCTGAACGCCTGATGGGTTTATCAGCGGATAGCATCATCTGGTTTGATCGGGATATGCTGGGTACTGAAGTCATCTACAGTTGCAGTGGTTTTCCTAATGTTCCCCTGATTGGAAGAAAAGGTTGTATTAACTACAATCCCTCATCACTTGTCAGGCAGTTTGTATACGCCTTGAGAGGTCCACCGAAGGACGAGGAGGTGCAGGAATCTCTGTACCTCACGGGGCTTCTAGATGGGGATATGTTAGCCAAGCTCAAGCATGCTTAGAACGACATCAGCAGGCGAGGGAAAGCACTGTTGGGTAAAAGCAACAGCCAGGCTTATGCTCCTTATGTGACCTGGATTCAAAGCAGGGCAGAAACAGTAGGGATTCCTTTTCCACCTGTTAAGCAAGATTGCCATCCAGTGGTTGAAGAACCCACTACAGCGTCCATTCAGAAATACAACCAGGTATTGGCTAAGAAGGAAGAGTTGAAGAAGGACAACGAGGAGTTGGAAAAAGAGCTGGTTCAGCTTAGAAGCGAGAAGAACAAAGTCGTCTATTCCTTCAAAAAACAGACGGAGCTGGTGAACCGGCTAGGCACAGACTTGACCAAATAGAGGGCTGAGCGTGAACGTTTAGGTTTGGATTTCAAGGCTGTCAACGATGTGCTTGCCACCAAAAAGCAGGACCTGGATAATGCTTACTTGAGGATCTCCAAATTCAACTAGCAGTGGAAGGCCACCCTGACCAACAATAGAGAGCGGGAGGATAAGCTGAAGCAACATATCTCCAAGTTGAAGGCTCAGTTGAAGGCCAGTGATAAGAAGTTTGATGATGAAACTACTCGTAGGTACGCCACTCAAGACATGTTGAACAAGGCTATTGCAAACCTGAGGGATCGCAAGCAGATTTTTGAGTCTAAGAAGCGAAGGTTAGAAGAGTGTTTTGGCAAAGAAGAGTGGGAGGACTCCATTGAAGGTCTTCAGTACACCGTTGTACAGAGGGAGTTACTTGTCGAAGGGTTACTCACTCAACCGGATCATCCCAAAATGAAGGAGTTGCTAGAAGAGTTCCGCGCCCGTTGCCGCACTTGACTACCTTGTAATCCTTTGTATTTTCTGAACATTGTTGTATGTTGACAATCACCAGACTTGTTGGTCGAGGTCATGCTGTTGATTCTACATGTACTCAGTGACATTGTATGCTGCCTTGTTGGGTTTTATATATATACGAGACGTTATCTCCACGACTGGATCTAGACTTCTTATTATCAGTACTGGCACTCTGGCACTAGAATCGGGGGAGAAATCTCCCTAAGGCACAGACACACGTTTGCATTTGCATGAATCATTTGCATAACAGGTACCTCGAGCTATTTTTCTAACCCTTTGTGCTTGCAGGTTTGTATCAGGATTGAGCGAAGGCAGATTCACCGGTATTCTACCAGAGCAAATCAGGTCAGAGTAATGGAACAGGTTCAGACTGAAATTCAAGAGCTTAGGGAGAGGATGGATCGTTTTATGGATCTCATACAAGTGGTCGCCAATGGCCAGGACAACTCAGAACTCTGGTGCAACCTCTGATTGCACGCGTTGACAGTAACAACATGTTACACGGTGGGAATGCTGCAAACCCTCCACTTGTTGAGACCCATCATGCTGACATCCCTGTTACTGGAGGGAACAGAAGTGGCAATGGTAATGTTGTTACTAATTTTGGAGCTAATGGGAATACGACTGGAGCCGGAAATGGCAGCTTTGAGGCCAATGGTAATGTTGGTATGGGCAATGGCAATACTGGTGGAACGAGTAATGTTGGGAATGTCGGTGTTGGTAATCAGTACGATCTTGATGCTGCTGGGTTTGCTCATGGTAATCACCATCAACCTTGGCAGGAGGATCGTCAAGAGGATTTATTCTCAATGAAAGGAGTCGAGGGCGAACTGAATTTTGAAGCTCGTTTAAGATTCAAAGCGCTCGAAGACAAGATGAAGAATTTTGAGAACTTGAATTCCATGGGCGTTGATATGACCAAGCTGGGGATGATCCCAGACCTCAAGGTGCCTCTAAAGTTTAAGGTACCTAACTTCGAGAAGTATAAGGGCACCACTTGCCCCCGTGTCCATCTGAGGTCCTATTAGCGAAAGATGTCTGCACATTCTGAAGATGAGAAGTTGCTGATGCACTTCTTCCAAGACAGCCTGCCAGGCCCCTCGCTGGAGTGGTACATGGGCTTGTAGCCCACAAGTGTACATAGTTGGAAAGACCTTGCTGAAGCATTCGTACGCCACTATCAGTACAACAACGATCTGGCTCCCAACTGGGTTCAGCTACAAAATTTGTCTAAGAGGAATAACGAAGGCTTTAAGGAGTACGCCCAGAGGTGGCGTGACTTGGCAGCAAGAGTCCAGCCACCAATGGTTGAGCGAGAACTTGTCGAGATGTTCGTGGCTTCCCTTCTAGGTGTTTATTACGAGAAACTTGTCAGTGGTATGTCGGGAAGCTTCTCCGACCTCATAATCACTGGAGAACATGTGCAGAATGGCATCAAGCTTGGAAAGATTCTGGGTGTAGATGTACCCTCAGCTGGAGGGGGAAAGAAGCCTTACAGTGGCAAAAGACGCGAAGGTGAGACAAGCTCAGTGTCTAATGCTCGGGGAAAGGGAAAAGCCCAGCGCTAACAAGTCGCTAGCATTACTATTCTTGTTGTCCAGCAACCTCAGCAACAGCAGCAACAGAACTACTACAAGAAAAATGATGGATTACGATGGTTATTTTGGCAGGTTACGACGGTTAAACCCACCATCAATTACATTCTACGACGATCGTAGTACCGTCGTAGAAACGTGTGTCCCCAAGCTGTTTAGTGATGGTTGCCAAAACTGTCACACCAACCGTCGTTATATTTCACGACGAGCTGGAACTGACCTAAACTGAAGATGGCAACGGTTAAAGACCGTCGCTACTAGCCTTTTGACTTATGTTTTCATTGTTGATTGTGACGGTTTAAAATTGTCGTGAATTCTAATATCCTTTTGATTTTTGTTACCATTGTTGATTGTGACGGTTTAAAACTGTCGTGAATATGATATCTTGACGGTTCAAATCGTCGTAATTTGATTTATAAAATTTTAAATATAATTTATTTGGTAAATTTTAAGCATATTTTATTGTTGATTACGAAGGTTCCAACCGCTGCAACGCTTTGTTCCACATGTACATCTGCAGTTAAATCCAAAGGAAATTTATGTTGCACAGGTAAATTCACAGGTAATTTATTTTTAAAATAATAAAAAAATTTAGTAGATATATCAACAGAATGGGGCAAAAAAGCACATATATTCTTCATTCAACTAAGCATATATATCATATTTACATTTATACCAGCACCATGTCACTTTATATGTTAGAAGCTTGTCATATAAAAGTACTTAATAAGTTGTAAAATCCTTCCATAAAACTAGAAAACACAAAAGCATAGACGATGAAGATGGCGATCCTATTTAAATATAATGTCAACCTGCATGGATTACTTGAAAATATGGCATCAGGAATTTACTTTTCGAGCTCCTCAGTTAAACATTTAGGTAATCTACACTTAGGATATGAACAAGGCATCTGTTGGTGAACCAATAACTCGTCGATAAAGCCATGCATATTTCTAAGGAGATGAACAAGGCATCTGTTGATGAACCATCAAGCTGTTGTTTCCGTAGATTCACTTTGCCTCCGCGTGATTAGGTTCCAGAAATGCTTTTTCCTTCATAGAGTCTGTAAATGGGTTATGTTACATTTGATGCCTTCCTTGATCAATCCACTTAGATGCCACCACATGTTTGCTTTCTGAGCTTTTTTAGAAAGTTCATTATGAAAAAGTATGGTCAGTAACGGTTAAATACCAGCTAATGCAGTCGCAATCATGATTGAATACCATTTTTTAAAACTCTAGTATATTTGAAAAATCCGATAGAGACAAAACAACTTGTTACCTGTAGGAAGTCATGACTTCACAATCTCTTAAGAACCGATGTCGATGTAAATGGAGAGGGTCTTTTACTTCAAATGTATTAGAGGTACTACTTGACTTGACTTCCATACTTCACATATCCAATTCATAACAATAATCTTCTTCTGAGTTTGTTACCTATAACAAGCATTTTTAAAATAATAGTTTTATTAACATATAAGTAAAACGGTACCAATAAATTTTATATCCAATTCAAGAAATTATTACAACAGTTTATTATAACCAGCATCAGGACTTCAATACTGGGATGTATTGCATTGATGGTTACTCTTACCGCCAACGGTTGTTTACATAAATATGAGCTAGTATGACAACATATACCTCCTTTCATTCCACCAAAAACAAATTTTGAAGAGAATTTTGATATATGGTTGCTCAAAATCAAAATCAATTATTTCTAATAAAATAATACATTTGTTGTTTTGCATTTAAGTCGAAGAAGTTTTAAACTAAATTTTACTTCACGAATCATATTTACTTTTAAGAGAAAAGTTTTTCAAGATGGATTGTTTTATAACTTAGAATTAATTTTTAATCAACATCGAGATCATCCTAAATCAATTTTACAAAAACTAGTCCAAGTAATAATCTGGACCAGTCTATTATCTAGGACAAGTTGGCTAATCTGCAGAATTGTGTTATGCCAGAAAAAAGAGCAATAAGTTATGGCACAAGTCCTTGGAGCTAATACATGAATAATACCTGATCACATGAGTCACAAAGCTTATGTCCCAGATCGTCTTCGACGTCAGCTATACAGGCTTTAGCACTGTGGGAATGGAATAGGTGAGCAATGCTTTCTCCAATTCAGGAGGCTCCACTAGTTACCACAACCACTTTGCCTATAACCTGATGGAGAGATATAATATAAATTTAAGTCAAATGACTGAAACACCAAGTGTAGTGTCATTTTTTCATATGTTTTCTTACACTGCACTAGTATAGAAAATAGATTTCACAAATCACAGTCTCATCTTTTCATCAATTTTCTTACACAACATTAATTTCCGAATTTTGGAGTGGAAACAACATCAAAATCAGGCATACATCATAAACATTCACATAATAGAAAGGTAAAATTAGGATAGTCTATACTCTAAACTAGACTTTGCCTAAATAAGCCAACACTTATTTTACAAAACAATAGCCTAATCCTTAACAATTCCTATAAAAATGATACATTCTCAAGAGCTAAAAAAAGGCATATACATTAATAGTGGAATCTATGGAGTCTTCTGTACAATACTTGAAACAAACTTTAAAAAAAAAATTGAGCTTATTAGTACAATCCTCAATCACTATTGAAACAAGAAAACAAAATAGGTCATAAGTTGTGACAATGTTAGGAAACAAAGCTAAATCCTTACCAATATTTAAATCTTATTCATGTGTAAAATACAGAATTTTTAATGAAAATGGAATATGAGAAGGCAATATCAATTTGATATGGATTTAACCTTTGTCCTTAGCATAGTTGAAAAAGTATTGAAGTCAGAGCACTAAGTGAATCCAGTGAAACCAAGACTCTAGCATTCTCCAGAGGTTAGTTGCTCTTTTAAAGCACTCAAAACACATCCAACACTAAATGTAAGAAATTCAAGATGTAATGAAGTCAAACCAAGTTTGAGCATGGCATTGGCAAAGAGGTTCATAGTTATAGGTTATAGTTACAGCATAAGGCATTATTTACCTGGCCATTGATAATCCACGTAGGGAAACCTTCTATTTTGGCATCTATGCATGCATATATCATTTTGGTTCATATTCAATTATAGTGTCAGTTCTAGAAAAATATATATCTTTAACCACCTAATAAAAATAATAGAAATTACCTTAACATGTGGTTTTCCTTTTCCTTTTCAGATCTGTTACTTTCACATACTTCAATGCTCTCCTATTTTCCATGACATTCATAAACCATTTAATTTGACATGGTCATTCACAATTCCAGACTTGGGACATAAAATTTTTAATTAACTCCTAATAATAACTTCAATCCAGTTGAATTCAAATGCCAAACCTTCACAATGGTTGAATTGACATGAGCAACAATAGAGGTCAATAGAAAAGAGGAACAAATTAAATTTCTTCATAATGGATGAATTGATGGTAGAACTTTAGACTTGAGCCGATACACTTTGAATGTGAATATATTAAAGATCAATAAACAAGTTTTTAAGAAAGATTCTTAAAATTTTATAATATTTTGTTGCCACTATAAAGAAAAGATTTTTGGTAAGTTGTTTTTATGAAGAAATTCCAATAAATTCTTAACTACCAGCTGGCAGTAGTAACATGTCGGCAGTAACATATTTAATTCTTAATTAACAGCTGGCACAACTAAACTCTAAGTTCCAATAAACTCAATACTATGAATTATGTCAAGTTCCAGTCCTGCTAGTAGAAGCCCACCAACAACTTTAAATAATATAGTCTAACAATAACAATCAAAAACAGAACCCTCAAAGAGCTACATGAAAATGCAATGTTATTGTTATTCACCACAAACCTAAATCAATTGTGGCAACAAATCTTTTCTATTTACTTGGCAGATGTAAAACATACGCAACATAAAACTTTATCCTATCTAGTATGCTAGACTACACAGCTATCACAGACAGTAGACCCACCAACCAATTACAACGCTCATTAATAATCCACCATAAATTTTAACAATTAAACCCTAAAAAACTAACTACAATTAAGAATTTCTAATCTAAGATTCCTCAAATTCCAAATCAAATTCACTCACTACACTAGAATTTTGGAGAGAGAGTTTTTCAAGGTTTCTATGGCATTTCCTTGGCATTGTTTTGGTTTGTAAATGTAAAAAATTGTTGTCTGAAGGAGATGTATAACTTGATCAAATTGATCTATATCAGAGAGACATAAATCCCTAACCACTAACCGTTTTGGTCAAAATTGAAGCTAAGATATGCAAGCTATTATTCCTAATAGAAAGCTGAAGAGAGAAGAATCGAGAAGCGAGAAACTACAGCTAGAAAAGAAAATCGGACGAGACACTAACTCTAAACCACATCTGCACATAAACTGCAGCTAGCCAAGAGTCGAAAATCGCTAAACCAAAAGAACGGCTGCAACCTCTCTACTCAAAAAACAACAATAATAACAAATACCAATTATAAAGCCATATTAGAACCTGCACCAGCAACAACTACAAGCACAACAGGACATAAAGAAAAATATACAAATAAGATTGTCGTGCCAAAGGCTCACACACTGTTTAATTCCAATTATATATAATATTATAGTGCCAATGACTATACTCTAACCAAACTACATTGGTCCGAATCTCACACTCACAAATCACACACTTCCCATTATGATCACAAAAACGTTATTCCCTCCGTAACAGATTCAACAAGTAGTTGTATCATCGTTGCCGATAACTCTTCAGTAAGTGATGAATCACTTTATCACTTTTTGTTTATGGTAAGAATAATGCAAACACACTTCTACATTATGTACAAATTAATACAACTATTGCCCGTGTTCATTGACAATTTTTCCAATGCTCATGTTTCAGCACTGTTTTGATTTGAATCAAGTTAATTCCTGAGAAAGTGATTTTGTTTCGATATTAATTAACTTAATGGCTTATGCAGTAGAAGATATTTACAATCTAGGTGTTCATTTGGTATCATTTCATCATAGTTTTCATTTAGTGATTGATCAACTAGAAACACTTCTCCTAACAACAAAAACGGTAATCTGCATACTTTTCAGAAGATGATTTTAACTTTTTATCTGCATACTTTTCATCATGTTTCAGCACTGTTTTCAATATCTATGTTTATTCAGAATAGGTTTTGTAAATATGCAAATCTTCTTTAAGGTAATGGATACGCGAATCTAAAATAACTAGGATGATATAATTGACTTAAAAAATCATATAAAAATGGAGAAGAATGTTTAATTTCTATAGTCACATGCTGTTTCATTTGACCCCATCCAAACTCTGCATTAACCAATTTCTATATATTTAATTGTTTGAATTAGAATGCTTTTATAATAACATTATACATTATAGTGTTCTATATGCATAAGTTTTTATACCCTCAGAGCTACTAAAATAAAAACAGTGCATATCAATAAAGCCATCATCATATTGAGGTAATAATAATAATACATATCTTGGATTAATGTTCTTTAATGCTCATAAATAATTTCAGGAAAAAAACCTTTGAAGGAGCAGCTTAGAGAAGAATTGATTCCACAGATAGTGGATACTGAGAGCTGGATACCGACCGAAGAACACCCGGAGCTAGCTTCTCTTCACTATAAACAAAAACACAAAATGATGATATTAGTGAGTTTCGTACTGACGATGTCATTCAAAACTTACTACAGTGAGAAAATCACACAATAATTGAAAGAACCGAATCAAAATTTACTGCAGTGCGAAAAACTAATGAAGGAATCGATGAATTCAAAACGAAACAGTAAGAAAAAAATGTCGGAAAAAAATGATGAACAAATTCAGAGATTGTGCCTACCTTGAGAATAGCTCTACGTTGATCATCATTCAAACTCTGGTCAGACCAAACGTAAGATATTGCAGGATCCTGGCTAACTATAGAACCACTGTCAAATCTAGGAATCTATATGTCGGATGCCATTGGGAGGACAGAGAAAAAAAAGCAGTCAGTACTTAGTAAAGATGGTGATTTTGGGAGAGGAATGTATTCAGAAAGTAATTTACCTCAAGGTCAACAATCATCCTCCGAAGATGAGAACTTTGATCATTTTGTACAACATTAGTAACCTTCTTAAGGCCGCTGATGTAAACCACGGAGTCACCATCGCCTTTAGCACTTACAACTGCAGCATATTGTTGTTCTACTACAGTCAACGACTCTTCACAGGACTCATCATTTTCTTTCGTTGTTGAACGTGTAAACCGCTTCAAATTTATCCCTGGCACCACACCATCGCCTTTAGCACTTACAGCTGTAACACCTTGTTGTTCTATCATGGTCATCGTCACTTCACTGGACTCGCCCTTTTCTTTCATTGCTGAACGTGTAAGCTGCTTCAAATTTCTCATTGGCACTGCGACATCACCTTTAACACTTACAACTGCAGCACCTTGTTGTTCTACTACCGTTACATCACAAGAGATGGCATTTCCTTTCATTGCTAAATGTGTAAACAACTTGAAATTTCTCCCTGTCACCGTACCGTCGCCTTTACCTTTACCTCTTACACCTTCTCATCAGAATCAACTTTCACCTTCATAGCAGAAGGTGTAATCCGCTTGAAACTCCTTTCCGGCACCTTACTGGACTCAACTTCCGCTTTCATCACCGATCTAGTAATTCGTCTTCGGAAAAACCATTACACGAATTGAGAGGCCTTTTGACTCGTGTAAACAATGCAATCATCCTTTCTGGCACCTTACTGGACTCAATTTTCGCTTTCATCGCCGATCTAGTAATCCGTCCTCGGAAAAACCATTACACGAATTGAGAGACCTTTTGACTCGAGTGTAAACAATGCAATCATTCACCGTGGGCATTTCGTGAGCCTGATTGAGCAAAACTGTTGTGGATTTCGATTATGTCTTCACTGATACATCCATGAAGGGGTTTTGTGACAGAATTTGAGAGAAAGAGAAGATAGGGAAATTGAAAGATGCCGAGGGATTTAGAGGTTAATTTGGAGAAGAAATGATTAAAAAGGAATTGAATGTGGAATTGAAGATAGTTGAGTTTAAGGATTTCAGATTTTTCTGTTTGCGAGAAGAAGAAGTAGAAGGTGGGGTCCACAAGTTTCACTCACCTGCTCGGTAA
This sequence comes from Lathyrus sativus, assembly GCA_963859935.3. NCBI lineage: Eukaryota > Viridiplantae > Streptophyta > Magnoliopsida > Fabales > Fabaceae > Lathyrus > Lathyrus sativus. The sequence goes on from OZ012741.1 coordinate 236,419,402, forward strand.
ACAGTTTTGATGAAATGGATAAAGACAATCAGACTTAGAAATAAACTCTTGTGCTATTGTAGTTGTTTTTCTGAAAAAGAATTTTCAATATTTTTTTAAAGCTTAAACATGTTTTTAATCTATAATTTATAATTTGTAATGTATTTATAAAAATTAACTATTTATATAATAAAATATAAAATATTTTACTATTATTCTAGACAAAAATATTAAGCTACATTGTCATGAAAATTATAATAATTATAATAATTATTTATTAAATTAATTAATAAAATTGAAAAAATTAGAAAATAAAATTGAAAGAAAAAAGTGAAAAATTAAAGGAATAAAAAAAATAGTGATTATGATTGGCTAAAGTAATTGTGACAGTTCGCATTAATTGTCGCGAGTGTGGAAAGAGGGCGGTTATTTGGTAACTGTCGCATTATTTTATACAACATGCCTAAAAAATTTGCGACGGTTGGCTCAAACTGTCATGAGAACTGTCGTAGTCCAAGAATACGGACGGTTTTTTGATAACTGTCGCACAAAATCTACGACAGTTGACCCTAACTGTCGTGACAACCGTCACAATTCAGAAATAAGGACGGTTTTGTGATAACTGTCGCAACTCAAGTGTCGTAAATCTCCTTTTTTCTTGTAGTGAACCAGCAAGGGTACCGGAGGTACCAGAATAAAACACCTTTGTCAAGTCGTCACCTTGAAACCCCACCTATGTCATACGCCCAGCTATTGCAGACATTGCTTCAGTTGCAGCTGATTCAGAAGAGAACTTTGGCTCCCTTGACAAGGACACCTCCGCCTGGCTACGATGCAAATGCGAGATGCGAGTTTCATACGGGGGCACCTGACCACTCAATTGACAACTGTAAAGCATTTAAGCACAAGGTACAGGATATGGTTGACGCCAAGATAATCAACTTTTCTGATAATGTTCTGAATGTTACGAAGAACCATATGCCTAATCATGGAGGGGACGGGGTTAACGCCATCATTGAAGAGGAGGATTCGAACTTATTGACTGATGTCAAAGACCTGAAAACACCGCTTGATTTCATCAAAGCCAAGTTGATGAAGAAGGGTATTTTTCCGGGCTGTGGGAAGTTTTGTATGGATTGTGTGAACCATTCAGACGATTATGATCAGTTGGTAGCGGGGATCCATAGCTTGATGAACGAGGGAATTCTGCAGTTCAGTCAGAAGATTGAGAATGAATCAGCGGAAGTAGTGCTCAAGCAGAAGGATGAGGTTTCCACTATCACCATTCCCCATAAGACAATTACCATTTCTGCATCAAGGCCACCTACGATCACTATAACAAAGGCTGGTCCTATACCGTTCGAGAGCACTAATGTTGTTCCATGGCACTATGGGGCAGATGTCTACTGCAATGGACAGAAGTTGGAGTTAGAACCATCCGAGCAATCTGTTGACAACCTAGTCGGGACTGGGGGAATAACGCGTAGTGGAAGAGTGTTTGCTCCACCAGAGACTATAGCTAACTGAGCTGACAAGGCCGAGAAGACTGACAGAGGTAAAGGTAAGGTCGTCGAAGCAACCTCCCATGAGGTAGGAAAATACCTGCTTGTGAAAGACGCCGAGGAATTTATGGGACTGATCAAGAAAAGCGACTACAAGATAGTTGATCATCTTCATCAAACGCCGTCTAAGATCTCTATTCTGAATCTGTTGTTGTGTTCTGATGCACACCGCAACGCTCTGCTGAAGGTTCTGAATGCAACATATGTACCGCAAGAGATCTCCGTCAACCAACTAGAGGGAGTGGTTGCTCATGTGAATGCTGGGAATGGATTAGGGTTTACTGACTTGGAGCTGACGCCAAAAGGGAAGATCCATAATAGCGCCTTGCATATCTCGATAGAATGTCGAGGAACGGTCATGTCCCATGTGCTCGTGGACACGGATCATCTCTGAATGTTCTCCCTAAGAAATCTCTGATGAGGTTGGATACAAGAGGGCTGATATGTACACCGAGTGATCTGGTGGTAAAAGCTTTTGATGGGACTAACCGGTCCGTCTTTGGAGAAGTATCTCTACCCATTCAGGTTGGGCCAGAAACCTTTGACGCAGTTTTCTATATCATGGATATCATGCCTGCCTATGTCTATTGAGCCGGTCTTGGATCCATTCTGCGGACGCAGTAACTTCCACATTGCACCAGAAGCTGAAGTATGCTGTGGGTGGTAGCATCGTGACCGTCTGTGGAGAAGAGGACATAATGGTGAGCCATTTGTCATCTTTTAAGTATGTCGAGGTGGATGGCGAGATCCACGAAACTTTGTGCCAAGCGTTTGAGGTCGTTAAAGTCAAGGATGCGATTTCGGCGATGATCGAAAAACCTGAGGTGACCCTCTCTTCCTTTAAGGAAGCTCAAGCTGTGGTTCAAGCTGGTTCTACCCCGGGCTGGGGGCAAGTCCTGGACATCCCTAACAAGCAAGATAGGTTTGGGTTAGGGTATTCTCCTTCTGCTGCTGCCTCATCTTCTCGCGGTACGCTCGTCATCAAGGGGCCAATTCAGTTCACAAAAGGTGGAGTAATATTTGAGAATGTCAACGTTGTGTCTGAAGATGACGAGGATAGTGATTGTGACCTGAACTCCTGGATCCAACTGTGTAAGCCAGGCCAGAGCCTCAACAATTGGTTTGTCCAGGATGTCATCCAAGTGACGTGTAAAGAGTAACACTTTGTCTTTTCCAATTATTGTACAACCTTATGCTCTACCCGGGGCTTAACGGTTTTATTGCCAAGGCTTGATTGCTTATGCATGTACATATTATCAATAAATCAAAGGGTGTTTTCTTTGCATTCAAATTTTGTGATCTCTGTTTGTCTTGTTTTATTTTTGTTTTGAAAAACAATAAAGTGGCAATACGGTTTGTGCTAACCTTCATATCCTCTTTTTAAGCCTAACCATTTTTATTGCAGGATTCACACTACAGCTGACATCGACCCTGAACCTTCTATGACTCACTTCGACTTTGATTGCCCAATATATCAAGCTGAAGAAGAGATTGATGAGGATGAAGAACTTCCGGAAGAGTTGGCTCGATTGTTGAAACAAGAAGATAAGATCATTCTGCCTCAAGAGGAAGAAATTGAGATTATTAATCTGGGTTCTGAAGGACTTGTCAGAAATGTCCGGATAGGGGCTGCATTGCAGAGTGACGTCAAGCAAAGACTGATCGAAATGCTTCGAGAGTATAGTGACATCTTTGCTTGGTCGTATGAAGATATGCCCGGGCTCGACACTGACATAGTGGTTCATCATCTACCGCTGCGAGAAGATTGTCCTCCAGTTAAGCAGAATTTTAGAAGGACACGACCAGACATGGCCGTCAAAATCAAAGAAGAGGTCCAAAAGCAGTTGGATGCTAGACTCTTGGCCGTGACTACTTACCCTCCGTGGGTCGCCAACATAGTACCTGTACCGAAGAAGGACGGTAAGGTGCGAATGTGCGCTGATTATCGGGATTTGAATAAGGCGAGCCCTAAAGAAGATTTCTCGCTCCCTCATATTGACGTATTGGTCAACAATACTGCTCAATTTTCCGTGTTTTCGTTCATGGATGACTTCTCCGGCTATAACCAAATCAAGATGGCGCTGGAAGACATGGAGAAAACCACGTTCATTACACCATGGGGGACGTTCTGCTATAAAGTAATTCCTTTCGGTCTGAAGAACGCAGGGGCAACTTACCAGCGGGCGATGGTCACTTTGTTTCATGACATGATTCACCATGAGATTGAATGTTGATGACATGATAGCGAAGTCCCAAACAGAGGAGGGGCATCTGGTGAATCTACTGAAGCTATTTGAGAGGCTTAGGAAGTTCAGGTTGAGGCTGAATCCTAACAAATGTACTTTCGGAGTACGGTCCGGAAAAGTATTGGGGTTTATTGTGAGCAAAAAAGGAATTGAAGTTGATCCTACGAAGATAAAATCAATACAAGATATGTCAGCGCCAAAGACTGAAAAAGAAGTTCATGGCTTTCTGGGGAGATTGAACTACATTGCTCGGTTCATATCTCAACTCACGGCCACATGCGAACCGATGTTCAAGCTATTGAAAAAAGATCAGGCGATTATATGGAACGAGGATTGCCAAAAGGCATTTGACAAGATAAAACAGTATCAGCAGGAACCTCCAATTTTGATTCCCCTAGTAGCCGGAAGACCCTTAATCATGTACTTGACAGTTCTTGAGAATAACATGGGTTGCGTTCTTGGTCAGCACGACGAGACTGGCAGAAAAGAGCATGCCATTTATTACTTGAGTAAAAAGTTCACAGATTGTGAGTCCCGTTACTCAATGCTGGAAAAAACGTGTTGCACACTCGCGTGGGCTGCCAAACGTTTAAGACAGTATATGCTCAATCACACGACCATGTTAATATTGAAGATGGATCCAATCAAGTACGTCTTCGAAAAGCAAGCGCTTTCGGGTAAGATTGCCAGGTGGCAAATGGTACTGACGGAGTATGATATTCAATATGTTTCCCAGAAGGCCATCAAGGGAAGTGTTTTGCCTGAGTACCTTGCCGAACAGCCTATCGAAGACTATCATCCGATGAAATTTGAATTCCCTGACGAGGATATCACGTTTCTCAAAGTGAAAGATTGTGATGAACCATTGCCAGATGAAGGGCCAGATAGGAAGTCCCGATGGAAGTTGATATTCGACGGTGCAGTTAATTCCTACAGAAGTGGAATTGGGGCAATCATTACGACTCCCCGGGGATCCCACATCCCGTTCACTGCCAGATTAACTTTTCTGGTCACCAACAATGAAGCGGAATACGAGGCATGCATCATGGGTTTAGAAGAAGCCATTGATTTGAGAATCAATAACTTGGATGTATACTGTGACTCGACACTCATTGTTAACCAAATAAAAGGGGAGTGGGAGACTCGTCAGTCGAATTTGGTCCCGTACATGAATTACGCCAGAAGGCTGCTTCCTTTCTTTGATCGAGTGGAGCTCCATCATGTGCCTAGAGCTGAAAATCAGATGGATGATGCCTTAGCCACATTGGCTTCGATGTACAAAGTCAATTTTTGGAATGAAGCTCCAAGAATTGTCATATCCCGCCTCGACAGGCCTGCATTCATTTTTGCAATTGAGGAAGCCTCCGATGGCAAGCCATGGTTCTACGATATCCAGAACTTCCTTATGACTAAGGAGTATCCCGTGGGAGCGTCAACCCAGGATAAGAAGACTCTGAGGAGGCTGTCTGGAAATTTTTACCTCAATCCTGATGGAGTTCTGTACAAGAGAAATCACGATCTCGTGCTACTCAGATGTATGGACGAAAAAGAAGCTAGTTTGCTTATGGAGGAGGTCCACGAGGGCACATTTGGTACGCACGCCGGCGGACATGCTATGACGCGGAAAATACTACGAGCAGGATATTACTGGCTGACGATGGAGTCGGATTGTTTCAAATTCGCGAAGAGATGTCACAAATGCCAGATCTATGCAGACAAAATCCATGTATCGCCGTGCCCGTTGAATGTCATGTCATCCTCGTGGCCGTTCTCCATGTGGGGTATTGATATGATAGGCAAGATCGAGCCCACTGCATCTAATGGACACCGCTTCATTTTGGTAGCTATCGACTACTTCACCTAGTGGGTGGAGGCAGCCTCGTACGCTAACGTGACCAAGCATGTGGTAGCCAGATTCATAAAGAAGGATATCATCTGCAGATATGGAATTCCCGAGCGGATCATTACTGACAATGGTTCGAATCTGAATAACAAGATGATGAAGGAGTAATGCCAGAACTTCAAAATTGAACATCACAACTCATCGCCTTATCGGCCGAAGATGAATGGCGCGATTGAAGCGGCCAACAAGAACATTAAAAAGATAGTGCAAAAGATGGTTGTGACCTATAAAGATTTGCATGAGATGTTTCCATTTGCATTGCACGGTTATCATACGACGGTATGCACATCAACCGGTGCAACTCCTTTCTCGTTAGTATACGGTATGGAGGCAGAATGAATTAAGAATCGATTGACGTGAAACTCGATGAGGCAGAACCGATTGACGTGAAACTCGATCGAGATTCCTTCTTTACGAGTTTTGGTTGACGTGAAACTCGATGAGGCAGAATGGATTAAGAACCGATTGAATCAACTCAGCCTGATGGATGAGAAGAGATTAGCATTGATTGCTTACGGTCGTCTGTACCAAATCCGAATGAAGAAAGCTTATGATAAGAAGGTGCATCCTAGAAGCTTTTAGACGGGTGATCTCGTCCTGAAGAAGATTCTCCCGCCACATTCCGATCACAGGGGCAAGTGGACTCCTAACTACGAAGGTCCATATGTCGTCAGCAAGGTCCTATCGGGAGGAGCCTTATTGTTATCCACGATGGTTGGCGAATATTTTGCATCCCCTGTGAACGCGAACGCAATCAAAAAATACTTTGCTTAAAATGACCCGCTGGAAAGAAAAAGAATATCCAGGCAAAAATGGGGCATCCCGGCGAACCATAAAAAAGGAAAAGGTTCGGGAAAAAATTAGGGATTTAAATGAAAAAATGTACACCCGCAAAGTCGAAAACCTGAAAAGGCGGCTTTGGCAAAAAAGGGTATCCTGGTGAATCGAAAACCCGAAAGGGCAGTTCAGGCAAAAGTTAGGGATTAAAAAAGCAAATGACTGCGTTCCACGTGTGAACTTTCATTATTTAGTGGTTTAGGGAGACCTGAGGGTCGTTTGTCCAAGTCAATCTCTTCTAAAAGCTGAAGCATCAGAGAAGTATCGAAGTCGAGTGAGTCCTAGAGGGATCAACCTATGGTGTTCATCTACACAACATTGCCGACATTTGTGTATCTATTGTTGTATATTTATATATACTTGCGCAACTTCCTCATTTCAGGAGCTTGCATCTGTTGTAAAACATTTCGCCTATTACAGTCTCGTTTATCAATAAACATATACTATTCAGTATTTCTATTTGTTTGTTTTAGCTTTTATCTGTTTTGTTTGCGAAAAACGCTCGATGTTTTTGTTAAAATGTGCATACATAAACTTGCTGGCCTAGGCCGATAATTGTTAAAACATTGAATTACCTGAACATTGTCACAAGATGATAACCTTGATAGGTCCCTTTGTGAAGGGTATCTTATCTGTTTGTTCACTTTGCTGCAGGGTCGTCACCCTCCAGGCAGTATGTAAGATGTATCCTAGGCAGGATCATCATTTCCCCAGCTGAGTCGTACGCAGAAGTGTATACTTGTTCCCAACAGTGGGTTAACAAGCAGTTTTCACGTAGAAGACTATCTGTAAGTGTTCAGCTCTCGATAGTTAAGACTGAAGTCTCAAACAGAGCTGAAATGCCCTAGAGAATGGTGTTCCCCCCGGCAGATAGGAGTTATTCGAGTGTCTGGTTGCCTATCCTCAGCAGAGTTTGCAGTTCCCCAAGAGAGTCGAGTTCTTGGAAGCCGTTCAAGCCATTATTGGTTTTCCCTGGCGGAGAGTGGTTGAAAAGTTGTTGCTATACTTCCCCATCGGAGTCCGTATCTCCAAGAAGATTCTAGCCGCGAAGGCCGTGCAGTTTATTTCTGCGATTGACATCGTTCCCTCAACAGTTTGTGGTTCGTATGCCCAGTTGAGCAAGTACAGGTTAAGTCCAATTGAGATTGGTGTGATTTCTTCTCCTCAGCAGGATGATTCCTTCTCCCCATCTGGATGGTTCTTTCTCCTTGACAGGAGGATTCTCTTTTCAGCATTTATTTTGCTGATCTGGTTCTGTAGCATTTTGCATGATTGCATAGTATTTATCCTAACGTGTAGCATTTCCATCGTGTGGAGCATTACACCATTGTCAAACATATGCATGTGAAACATGAGCTAGGTCGTTACCATTCTTGTGTGCAGGTGTTCCTCAACAGAGTTGTTTGTTCAGGATGATTCTTGAATTCCTCAGCAAAGTTTATTCGTCTAGGATGATTCCTGAATCCCTAGAGCAGAGTTACTTGATAGTTCTCCAGAATCCCCAGTGGAGATGTGTCATCCCCAGCAGGTTTCAAACAGAAAATTTGAAATTTCCCTTAAAGACTTGATGATTGAAGTCCGGCAGCAGTGCAAAACTCCCCCCTGACTTACTGATGAAGTCCAACTGTGATGTCGAAGAGTTCCTCTAGCTGATGCGGAGTGCCTAACGGAAAAAGGTTAGATATCCTTATGAGTTCATGATTGATTGAGGATTATATTTCCTGACTTACTGATGAAGTCTGACCGTGATGTCGAAGAAGTTCCTCTAGGCTGACGCGGAGTGCCTGACGGCAAAAGGATGAGATATCCCTATGTGTTCATGATTGACTAAGGATTCTATTTCCAACTTACTGACGAAGTCCGGCTGACGCCCGAGAATTTCCTTGAATGCCCGACGACATAATTGACTTGATTGTCAAACGTCTAGTGACCTGACGAGTCCAGAGGTGACGTTAAGGAGTTCTTCTGCTGTGACGTAAAATGCCTGACTGCATAATCGACGAGCCTTCACCAATTACCGTGTAACTAGGGATCCCTTATTGACTTACTAACGAAGTCCGACAGAGATTGTCAAACGTTCCTAATGACCTGACGGGTCCAGAGGAATTCTTCTGCCGTGCCGCAAAATGCCTGACGGTAATATCAGCTATCCTTCACCTGTTACCATGTAACCGGTGATCCCTTGATGACTTAAGGACGAAGTTCTACAGGGAAATCAGATGATCATCCTGACGGAGATTTCAGATCCATAATTCTCCATCAAGTTGCCGTGCAACTATCATTTCAGTTTCCGAAGATTTTCCCACCAATCAGAGTATCGTTTACTTGTGCGGTTGGAAAATTTTTGGGTTCATTGGTATTCAACCGTCTTTTACCTTGATTTTTTGAGAGTCGTTCGCTTCTCACCCAGTCAGGTCCAAGCCGTTTGAATAGGGGCAGCTGTTGCACCCCAAAATTTGCCTAACCTTTTTCTTTACATAGCTTGTGTTTCATTGCATTCATATTAGCATTATCATCTGCATTCCATTGACATGTGTGCAGGAGATCAAGAGGTATGACTACCAACCAAAAGGCTACCAAGATTATGAAGCTATCTGAGAGTCCTTATTCAAGTATTCAAGGGTTGATATCCTCATCAAAGTAGTCAAAGATCTTCAGTGAGAGGGCTAGACAGTTATGTGTATATCTCTTAACTTGAAGGTTATGGGGAAGTCATCTGATGATGTTAAATCCATAAAGTTGGACTTGAAGCCTTGAGGGAGCTCATGAGAAGTATTGAAAGTCATTTTGAAGCCTAGACAGGTCATCATGTGAAGTATATGAAGCTACTATCAAGATTGGTGCAACTAGGGTTTCACCTGGTCAACCCTAGGTCAATAGATGATTTGAAGAAAGTTGAGACCCAATTTCAAGGCCATGTGATCATGGATTGATGTATTAAGATGCCCAAGGGATAATTCCAAGGTCAACTCATCATGAATCAAGAGTGTGAGGAGTTCCTAGGCTAGGGTTTCTAAGCTTGATAGTGTAAAATCCCCTGGTTTAGTGCCTAACTTCAAGACCACATAACTCCAGATGTAAGTTTCATCTCACCTTGACCCCAACATGATTATTGTAGATCATGATCATAACTTTAATTTAAGTACTAGAAGTCCTTGATAGGGTTTATAGAACTCAAGTTATGAGTCAGACAAGTTACAGGTCATCAGATGAATGTCAATTTGGTACTTAAAAGTCAACCAACTTGCATGACACTTTTTCCCTAGAAGGAAGTTTCACATGACCTTTTGGCTAACATGAATGTTGTTCCTTATCTTCTTAGATTTCCAAAAAAGTACTATAAGTCCATGGTTGGATTTGTAGAACTCAAGATACGAGCTTTGCAAGACAAGGGCATTTTGGGAAGTTGAGATTATAGGCCATTTTTTATTATGGGTCAATTTCACCATCTTACACACCTCAAATGGAATTTTGTTCAACTTGAAAGTTGTTCAAAATGATGTTATTTGTCCAAATGAGAAAATTCCAAATTAATTCATTTTGGTTCAAGATGTTACAAGTTTGTGCATTTTTTGAAGGTAAAGGATATTTGGAATAGATTGGCATTGGTAGAATTCCAAATTGAAGTTGGTTTCATGGACAATTTTGAGATTTCTTAAGATTGAAGTAACATCAATTACACACACCATTGATTGGAATTGAGGAGTTAATCTCAGCCCTTCATCCTCACCACCATACCAGCAATGCATTTGAGCTAAATTGAAGGCAAAACATAGCCATTTTCGTGGAGTTCATCAAGTGAGTTTTGAAGGAAAATGTGAAAATTGAAATTGGATCATGGAGCAATTTTGGGCCCCCATTTCAGCCCAGATCAGTTCTATATAACCCCATGAATGAGTTCAGAGCAAGGTTGGTGATGGAATGAGCTTGCAGAGGTAATAAACAGTTGAGAAAAGTTAGTTACTAGTGAAAGTCGAGTTTCACCATTGGAGCAATTTCTGAAAAAAATTGAAGGTTGAAGAAGCTTCTACTATCATCATTGAGTGATTTTGCACAACTTTGGTTAAAGATTGGTGGTCGAATCATCCTCTGTTGAAGCTTTTACCAGGTTTTCTTCTTTTCACCATTACTCTCAATTGATGATGAATTAGAGCAATTATTGTATGTGGTTAGGTAGAACTTAGGTCCTATATGGATTTAGGTTTGATCTTGGAGCCATTTGTGAAGTTTCTTGATGATGGATGAAAACTTGGAAGGATTGGTTAGGCCTTATTCTTGGTTGATATCAAGATTTATTTATGGATTCTTGATCGGTGTTAGGTGTAGAAGAGATTAGTGGAAACAATTTGAGGATTAGAGATGATTTTTGGAAGTGTACCATTTCTGTTCATCTCTGTATCTGCTTGATCCTTGAGAAAAATGAAAAAAGAAGTGTATCATGTTGATCCTCGTGAGTAGAGGAAGAGATCTGGGTAATTTTTATGGAGTTTGGTGTTGTCTGAGGTTCTGGCCACTGTTGACTCACCAGAGAAGACGACCGGAGTCTTCTCCGGCCACCGTGTGTTTCCCCCCTAACTTCAGAGTTTAAAAGGTTGAAGACGATGTTTGAACCATTGGATTTGCTTGACTGAGTGGACTTAGTAAACAGATCTAGCGTGTGAGATTCATTCTGAATATTGTTGACCCTTGACCAGATGATGTGGCAAGTTGTGAGGCATCAGATTAGATTACTTTTTACATGGATGATCCTGATTAGAGACTATGGTGAACCATAGTCAACATAAGAGCACGCAAATAACCATGAAACAAATTGTTTCATTAAATCCCTTCTGAGCACATGTGGTAGGCTTGTGAGCGTAGGATAGGTTGACTGGTATATTGATCTAAGGGCCACGTTATTTTCCATCATATTGTATTTTCTTTAATTCATTTTGGATTTTCTTTTATTCATTTTATCATTTTTAATGCTTTAAAAATAGAAATAATTATTAGAAAAATATGAGAAAAATCATGAATGATCTTTGGCATGTCCCTGATTTTTGTATGCAATTTAATTGAGTTTTTGGGTGATTTTCCATTTATTGTTATTTTTTCATTTTAATTAGATGATTAAAAATGTAAAAAATGATTGATTTTCTTTCTGATTTTTATGCTAGCTCATGGATTTGAATTTAGTTCTGAATTTTTGTATGATTGTTTTAGATATCTTGATAGAGTTGTATGATTTTTCTTTGGTTTTTTAGAGACTTTTAGGTATAGGTTTGAGATATATTTCTAGGACCTTTCCCTTGTGGATTCCCTTAAGCATACCTTTATGTGTAGAATTTGTTTAGGACCTTTAGACTTAGGTCTTGGCTCTGGATTTTGTACCATGATTCCTTAACACACTTAAGAAGCCTTAGAATTTTTCCTAGCCTTTTAGGATTGATTTTAGTATTTTTCATAGAATTTACAAGTTGATTGTGTTTAGGGTGATCCTAATGTAGCTTACCTCATAGTTTTAGCTTCTAAAGTGAACTTTAGCTAACGTTAGGCTTCAAATTCCTTCTTGGTAGAATAAATCTTAGGTTGATACCTATTTAGAACATTGATTAGGCCTTGATAGAGCTTCTAAATCCTTTTAGTTAGGTGATCCTTAGAACTAATCATTAGGTTTTCATAGTTGACTCTTCTTTGAATGCTTTGCATTCATTCCTCCATGAATGGTTGAGTGTCATGATGGATACCCTTGGTATACATCATGCTTCCCATGATTCAATTCTCCCATGAATAGTTGAGTGTCATGATGGATACCCTTGGTATACATCATGCTTCCCATGATTCAATTCTCCCATGAATGGTTGAGTGTCATGATGGATACCTTTGGTATACATCATGCTTCCCATCATCAAATTTCATCTTTGGTTGAATGCCTTGATGTATTCCTTTGGTTTATGTCATGCATGCATCCATCCATCAATTTCCTTCTCTCTAGGATTAGATGCCCTGTTTGATTATCTTGGAATGATTTCCTTACATGTCATATTGTTCATCCCCTCAGTCTTTCATTCATAATTGTTTGACATTGCTTGATGCATTAGGATAGTATCATGTGTAGAGCATTTTAGGCTAGGTGCATCACTGCACTGAAAGGTTGAGCTGAGCTCCCTTTGCTTGTTTGCTTTAAAGTTTGAGTTTCTCCCTCTGCTTGTGTGTTTTTTCCCTTTTCTAGCTGATGTGTTTGCATTGAAAGGTTCAGGTGACCCTCCCTTTGCTTGTCTGTTTTTGTTTATACCCTTTGCTTGTTTGCTTAGAGGTTGAGTTTCTCCCTCTGGTTGTATTGTTGCATTCCATTTGCATCTTTACTGTTTGCTTTTCTGTTTCATCTGCTTTAATGATTTTTGCAGTTTGTTTGTGTTTCCCATTGACATGATCCCTTAGGACTCTCACTTCCTTTGATAAGGAAGTGATGACAGACTTTTAGGTTGAAACCTTTGCATGATAACATATAGGAGTTCCCTGTTTCAAACTCAACAATAGGATGAATCCATTGTATGACAATAGTAGGATGCTTGATAGTTTCCCCTGTAGAGTTCGTTCTCTTCTCATCTCCAAAACAACAGTAAAATACGTAATAAAGGCAAGTTGGTACATTACGTTACGAGCCTTAAGCCACTTAGGAAATGGTTATTGGAGGGTTTCCTTCCAATAATTAGGATGTTTAGTATGGTACCTGATCACACTAAAATTCACCGTATTTCTGACTCCGATTTCGCATGCATTCTTAGCTTTTATTGTTGTTTTGCTTTGTTATTGCTTTGTTTTCTTATGTTTTCAGGTTTTTATAATAATCGGAGCTGGAATCGGGAAAAGGAGCGAAAAAGGAGTGAAAACGGACGAAAACCTAGAAATTCAGCATTTTGCACTTACGGCACCCACTGTGGCGGGCGCCATGGGGTTAGCCATGACGTGGCCACGTCTCAAGACCACTCCTCAACCTCCAAGACCCACGATCCCCACTACATCATCCCCTGTAGGGACCGTGGCGGGCGCCATAGGCCTGTGGCGGGCGCCACAAGGCAAAAATCCTCAACCTCCACTTTTTAGTGGAGGGGCGTCCCGGTCATTTCGCGCTTTCAGTTTCTCCTATAAATAGGACCTTAGATTTTCGTTTTTCTGGATCCAGAATTAGAATCCTCTAGGCATATATCAGTTATAAAGCAGTTGCCATTCCACATCGGGGTGCCTCTGCAATCGAGTGATCGAGTCTGTAATCTGTCTGTGGTTCGAGTTTCGGAGCACTCTGGAGGAAGTTAATCCTGCCGCCATTTTAATTCCAGTTAGTATTTTATTTTTCCGCATTGCTTTACTTTTATTTATTTTCTCGCACTTTACTTTGTTTATTTCCCGCACTCGCACATTTACGTTGTTTACTTCCCGCACTCGCACATTTACTTTGTTTACTTCCCGCACTCGCTTTAAATTACTCATATGAAAAACTATAAAAATAATATTTACTTTATCATGTCTAACTAATCCCATAAAGGTTAGAATGTAAGGATCGTAATTAAACCAGTAATCAGTATAATTGTTCGTGGAAACACCTAAGGGCTATTTTATCTTTCAATTCAAGTAATTGTTTTTAACTATTTCAAAAACAGCCAAAAGCGCTTTGTATAGTTCATTAGGAGTTTTTAGATTAAAAAGAAAAGAGATTTTAAAACGACTTTCGGACGCGTTATGAGATTTAGAGTCTGGTTCATAAGAACCTCTTTTTGCTAAGAAGTCCAGGTTAAAATACTTTTCAACTTTGTTAAGAAACTATATTTCTTAAAAATAGGTTTACTACTCTAACGCAGTACGCACCTTTTTATCCGTGACAATAGGAGGGGTTGATTAGAGAGTACAACTCGGTTCTGAATACGCGAAAGCGACAGTTCCTGTTAAATTAGTTCTTTTCAAAGGAGAAAACATTGCCCATAAGTAGTTCCATTAACAAGTACTGGATTATCATTGATTACGTGAATTACATTCGAGCCTGTCTTTTATTTATTATTTAAAATTATAATTTTATTTACCATTGCACCCTTACTAAAACCCTTAAAAATAGTTGCCTTAGATAAACACCATAACAACAGGTACGATAGATTGACACTTGGTCTCTGTGGATTCGATAATCTTTTATATTACTTTGACGTGATTCGTACACTTGCGAAAAACACGCATCAAGTTTTTGGCGCCGTTGCCGGGGACCAATATCGTCAAATTTCATTACCCTGTAGTTATACCGTTTAGACTAAGGTTGTTACCCACCGGTCAATGCGAAAGACTCGCAGTGCCGGAAGTTTAGTAGACCCTCTAGCTGAACCTGAACGTTATGCTCGCGCACGTTTATTTTTCCATAGGAATAGGAGAGCTATGGCCGAAGATCAAAACCGAAGACCTCTTAAGGACTTCGCCCAACCATCAAACGAGGAACCTAGTTCCAGTATAGTAAACCCCGCTATCCCAGCCAATAATTTTGAACTTAAGCCATCCCTGCTGCAATTAGTGCAACAGAGACAATTCGCAGGTCTCGCTACTGATAACCCAAACCAACATTTAAAAAACTTTCTTCAATTAGCAGACACCTTTAAAACCAATGGAGGTTCTCCTGAGGCAATACGCTTAAGATTATTCCCCTTTTCCCTCAGAGATAAAGCTCTATCATGGTTAGATTCCCTTCCACCCAATTCAATAACAACTTGGGATGACCTTAGAAAAGTTTTCCTTGCTAGATATTTTCCCCCAAGTAAGACCGCTCTTCTTCGAAACCTAATAACTAGATTTACCCAACACCAAGGAGAGTCGTTGTTCGAAGCCTGGGAGAGATATAAAGAACTATTAAGAGCATGCCCACACCATGGCCTAGAGAATTGGCTAATCATCCAAACCTTCTATAATGGACTTCTTTATAACACTAAAATGACCATCGACGCTGCCGCTGGTGGCGCACTGATGAACAAACCTTGCCCTGAAGCTAGTGCCCTTATCGAGGATATGGCCCAAAACCATCAATCGTGGGGAGTAGAACGAGCGACAGTGGAAAAGAAGGAAGCCCAAGGAGGAATACATGAGCTAAGCTCTATAGACATAATGCAGGCTAAAATGGACGCGTTGGCCCTTAGAGTCGAACATATGTGTACAACTCCGAATACTGTTGCCGCAGTTTCGCCGAATTGTGAGATATGTGGAACGCAAGGACACCAATCCGCCGAATGCAATCTATTGAATGAAACCAACACTGAGCAAGTGAACTATACCCAAGGGAACCCATTTTCAAACACATATAACCCTGGATGGAGGAATCACCCAAACTTCTCCTACAAAAATAATAACCCTATCCAAAATACCGCACCTCCGAGACAACAAGGTTACCAAGCCCCTAGAACAAATCAACCTATGCAACCTGTACCACCTAGCCCGAGCTTTGAGGAAGTTGTAAAAGATTTTATCGTTGCTCAAAAACAACAAAACAAAGAGTTCATGAACCATAACGTCCATGTTAACGAACTAATTACCAAGTTAGGAACCAAGGTTGATCAAATTATTACTCATAATAAGATGCTTGAAACCCAGATCTCTCAGGTAGCGTTAAACCAAGCCCCACAGACTACACCTGGAGGACAGTTCCCTGGACAACCTCAACAAAACCCGAAAGGGCAAGCTAATGCCATCACTCTACGAAGTGGAACCGCTTATAAGGAACCTTTAAACCCTAGATTAAGTGAGCCCGAAACTTCTGAGAGGAATGAGGAAAAGGAACCAGAGAAGCCTGAAACCCCGGAAAGTCAAGAAAAAGGAGAAGAACCTAAAAATAAAACCTATGTACCGCCACCGCCATACAAACCACCAATACCTTACCCTCAAAGATTAAAGAAAACCCAAATCGATAATCAATATCAAAAATTCGTTAAGGTTATAGAAAAACTTCACGTAGAAATCCCCTTTACAGAAGCCATCACCCAAATACCTTCTTATGCTAAGTTTCTCAAAGACATACTTACAAATAAACGTAGACTCGAAGATCCGAAACCCGTGGAATGTAATTCTATTTCCGAAAATAGGTTAGCAAAGAAAGATAAAGATCCCGGAAATTTTTCCATTCCTTGTGTTTTGGGGAATCATGTCATCGAAAAAGCTTTTCTAGACTTAGGAGCTAGTGTGAGCTTAATGCCTTTAGCAGTTTGTGAGAGATTAAACTTAGGAGAATTACAACCTACTAAGATGTCACTTCAATTAGCCGATAGATCCGTTAAATACCCTATAGGCATACTTGAAGACGTCCCTGTTAGGATAGGTCAGCTGTTTATACCTACTGATTTTGTTGTCATGGACATTAAAGAAGATGACGACATACCAATCCTCCTAGGTAGACCGTTCTTATCGACTGCTGGAGCCGTAATAGATGTTAAAAAGGGAAAACTAACTTTTGAGGTAGGTGGCCAGAAGATAGAATTTATATTGTCAAAATTTCTTATGGCACCTGTGATAGGAGATTCTTGTTATGCCTTAGATATCATCGAAGAATGTATTAGGGAATTAGAACAAGAAGAAGAAACTGAATCTATAAAATTGCCATCAACCCTTATTTTGGAAGATGACAATTATAAAACACCCTACATTGATGATAACCTTCACGAATGTTTATCTCTTACCCCAGATCCTATGCCTTGCCCTATAAAACCGACCGTAAAACTTAAGGAACTGCCTAAAAACCTGAGATATGAATTTCTTGATGAAGATATGAACCGTCCAGTTATAGTCAGTGCTACCTTAAACCAAGAAGAAACCGATCAATTATTAGAAGTTTTACGTAGGTACCCCTCAGCCTTAGGATATAAGATCTCTGATCTAAAAGGAATAAGCCCATCCGTATGCATGCATCGGATTTTGCTTGAAGAAGATTCAAAACCTTCTAGAGAACACCAACGTAGAATAAATCCTATAATGAGTACTGTAGTTAAGACTGAAGTTCTTAAGTTACTAGAGGCAGGTATAATATATCAGATCTCGGACAGTAAATGGGTGAGTCCTGTGCATGTAGTACCTAAAAAGGGAGGCATCACAGTCGTGCAAAACGAGAAGGGCGAACCTGTAGCAAAAAGAACTGATGGAGGTTGGCGTATGTGCATAGATTATAGAAAATTAAATAAAGCAACTAGGAAGGACCATTTCCCATTACCATTCATAGACCAAATGTTGGAGCGCCTAGCCAGACACTCTTACTTTTGTTATTTAGATGGATATTCAGGATTCTTCCAAATACCTATTCACCCCGAAGATCAAGAAAAAACTACCTTTACATGCCCAGTTGGAACCTTTGCCTATAGAAGAATGCCTTTTGGACTTTGTAATGCTCCTGCAACTTTCCAACGCTGCATGATGTCTATCTTTGCTGATTATTTGGATGGAATCATGGAAGTATTTATGGACGATTTCTCAGTTTGTGGGTCAGATTTCAAAAATTGTCTTGTCAACCTTGAGAAAATCCTGGAGAGATGTGTGGAGGTAAACCTTGTGCTAAATTGGGAAAAATGTCATTTCATGGTCACCGAAGGGATTGTTTTAGGACATATAGTTTCCGAAAAAGGTATAGAGGTAGATAAAGCAAAAATAGAAGTCATAGAGAATCTAAAACCGCCGAAGACTATCAGGGAGATAAGAAGTTTTCTTGGACATGCCGGATTTTACCGACGTTTTATCAAGGATTTCTCCAAAATAACAAAGCCCTTAACTGGTCTTTTAATGAAAGATGCTGAGTTCATCTTCGATGAAAAATGTACTGAAGCATTTAATCTTCTGAAGCAAGCTCTGATTTCAGCACCTATAATGAAACCCCCTGATTGGTCGGAACCGTTTGAGATAATGTGTGACGCCAGTGATTATGCTGTTGGAGCCGTTCTAGGTCAGAGAAAAGATAAGAAGTTACATGTGATTTATTATGCCAGTAGAACCCTAGACGCTGCACAGCTCAACTACGCAACAACCGAAAAAGAGCTCCTAGCTGTAGTTTTTGCAATAGACAAATTTAGATCTTATCTAGTAGGAGCCAAGATTATAGTTTACACCGACCATGCTGCCATTCGTTACTTACTAAGCAAAAAGGATGCCAAGCCTAGGTTACTTCGATGGATTCTATTATTACAAGAGTTTGATTTGGATATCCGTGACAAGAAAGGCACTGATAATGTGGTAGCTGATCACCTATCTAGGCTAGAATACCTGAAACCTGATCCAGTACCCATAAATGACGATTTTGCCTACGATAGACTGATAGCCCCACTAGAAACCATTGAAGATGATAACCCAGACCCTCATGAGCAATTTCATAAATCCTTAGCTATAAGCAATGTACCTTGGTATGCAGATTTTGTTAATTACCTAGCCGCTGACATCATACCCCCTGATCTAAACTACCACCAGAAGAAGAAGTTCTATAGTGATGTGAGAAACTTCTATTGGGACGATCCATTTCTTTTCAAGAGAGGTAAAGATGGCATTTTCCGCCGTTGTGTTCCAGAAGAAGAGGTAAATAATATAATTGAGCATTGTCACTCTGCACCCTATGGTGGACATGCAAGCACATCTAAGACCTACGCCAAGATTCTTCAAGCTGGCCTATTCTGGCCTACTATGTGGCGTGATGTCCATGCTTTCATTGTCAAGTGTGACAGATGCCAACGCACAGGAAATATTTCAAGACGTAATGAAATGCCGTTAAGAAATATCCAAGAAGTAGAACTCTTCGACGTATGGGGTATGGACTTTATGGGACCGTTCCCACCATCTTTTGGAAATCAGTACATATTAGTAGCTGTTGACTACGTGTCTAAATGGATTGAAGCTATCGCCGCACCCACAAACGACACCAGAGTAGTCATCAAATTATTCAAGAATTATATATTTCCCAGGTTTGGAACATCCCGTTTAGTCATAAGTGATGGAGGATCACACTTCATATCGAGAATATTTGATAAACTTTTAAGCAAGTATGGAGTTAAGCATAGAGTAGCAACACCATACCACCCACAGACCAATGGACAAGTGGAAGTATCTAATAGGGAGATAAAACAAATCCTCGAGAAGACTGTCTCTATATCTAGAAAAGATTGGTCGCAGAAACTTCAAGAAGCATTATGGGCCTATAGAACCGCTTTCAAAACTCCTATAGGAACAACCCCTTATCAACTGGTCTATGGAAAATCATGTCACTTACCATTTGAGTTGGAGCATAAGGCCTATTGGGCCATCAAAACTTTGAATTTGGATTACTTGACAGCTGGTGAAAAACGTATCCTTGATATCCACAAATTAGAAGAGCTCAGACAATCTGCCTACGAAAATGCCATCATATACAAAGAAAGAACAAAAGCTTGGCATGACAAAAGAATCATAAGAAGAGACTTCAAAATAGGCGATCCTGTTCTCCTGTTCGATTCTAGGCTACGACTATTTCCAGGTAAACTCCGTTCGAGATGGACTGGCCCTTTTGAAGTATCTAAGATCCTGAGATCCGGTGCTATTGAAATCAAGAACCAAACATGTAAACCGTTCATAGTCAATGGACAGAGGTTGAAGCCCTACGAAGGAGGTGACATTCCAACAACATACACCTGTCATACTCTGAGTGATCCACCATATCCTTCCAATGATGTTTAAATATCGGTCGTCGAGCTAATGACGTTAAACAAGCGCTGCATGGGAGGCAACCCATGGTTTTTCTTATTTTTGTACTTTTTATTTTTACTTTATTTTAATTTATTATTATGTCAGGACTCACGATTGAATGTTTTATGTGCTTTCAGGACTTGTTTACTAACCTTGTACAGAATGCAGAACCCTGATGACATGCACGTGGCCTTTAGAGATGATGCACAGAGAGAGCGTTACTATGTTCACATGAGACGCCCTATGGCTCCTACCAGGTACCCTGACCATGACTGCATGGATGCCTTGGGGATAGAGCCAAGCGTCAGATTTTTATGCCATCAACTCCAGTGGGACCAGTTTGACGACAGGAACAACACTTATAGGAACTTGACTCTTGAGTTCCTCAGCTCGTTTCATCATGACCCTTGGGCTGGACCCGATGGACTCGCTGTTTTCAGGTTGTTCGGGATTGACTACTCATTCTCTCACAAAGAGTTTGGTGATTTACTAGGTTTCCAGACTACTCCTGATGCTATTCCAGAGACTCCGATGGGGTATTTTATGAGCAGGGAAGTGGAAAAGTTTTGGACTAAAATATCAGGCGGAGGGAGCCAAGATCCTTCTACCCAGTTTTCTCAGGTAATCCACAACCCTGCATTGAGGTACTTCCAGATGATTCTAGCACATTCTTTCCTAGGTTTTCCAGATACAGAGACACTGCTAAGTGAAGAGGAGATTTTCCTACTGTTTTGTGCGACTCAGTCTCGCCCTGTTGCTTGTGGCAACTTTCTACTGAAGGGCCTCGCTAGTGTTGCCAGATCATCAGTAGGAATCATCCATGTCGGTGGGATTGTTACACAGATTGCTACTGCATTGGGTTTGTCTCGCAAGCTATTGCACCTCAGGACCTTCTGCTGCTACACCACCCTGGATATTGATTTTTGTCTTGATAGAGGACTGATGAGGAGGGCTTCTTTTGAGCCCAACATGTTTAGATTGCTGATCGACGGTGAAGCGATACACTACTTTACATTACCAGATCCGCTGATGACCAGTGTCCATGATCCTGCCAATTGGAGTTATGCTCTAGAGGGTTATGGAGAGACTGTCGAAGAGCCGAAATCGCCTCCCGCCGCTGAGTACACTCCTACACCTCTTACTCCCCGAATCACTGTTATGTCTAACAATATGTCTCTGCAGCCACCCGACCTACAAACACAGATTTATGAGCTCCGCAAGGAGACTGCCCTGCTCAAGCAGGAAGTGGCAGACTTAGAGTTACAGATGCAGGTTTCTGATCTCACTCATGCCTCAAAGACCGATGCTCTACATCAGGCGATCGACGAGCTTCGGAGGGAGATAGCTGAGATTCGTGGATCAAGCCAGGATAAGAAACCTACCACATGACTCATTCCACCCTGACAGCACTACCCTAGTATTTAACTTCGTTTTATTTATCGCATTTCCACTTTTATATTTTCATGCACTTTGAATTCCTTATATATATATACATATTATGCACTAATTTTTCTTTTTCTTTTTTGATTTTTAAGTATTTTATTTTTTGTCGTGCAAAAGAAAAAAATATAAGACAAAAATATTTTCATTTTTGTCTTTACAAAAAGAAATATGCAAGTCTCAAGCCTTGAAAAGAAGAAGAAAACGCTATTCAGACCCCCCGAAGACCAAGGTGCAAGGAAGGCCCAAAAGGAGGATCCAAAACCACAAGGCCCAGGAATTGGCCTTGTGGCGGGCGCCACACCGTTGTCATCACCAAATACGGGATTCAATCCCCATTTCCACCATTTTCATCCCTTTCTTCACCAAAAACCCATTTTTCCAACCTTCCAAATCCTCCTTGAACCCCATTAAAGCTCCCCCATTTCCAAAATACCCTCCATCCATAAAACATATCCAACATCCATTTCCATTTTCATCCATCAAAAACCAAAAAAATCAAAACTTTATCATTCCCCTCATAAACCACTTTTCTACCATTTTCTCTACCTAAGGAGCTTTTCAACAATGGAGTTCAACGGATTTATTCTTCGTGATGGAAGACCGGGCGAAAGGCAACGGAAAATTATTCAGAGGCTTCAAAGTCGAGAAATCCTCTCGACTAGGTACGTCGACGATAACTGTCTGTATGCTTTGGGTATTTATCATAGTGTTTTTAATTTATTAGAATTTCTAGGCTTGCATAATATTTTCATTAATCAGGAACCTACCTATGAGAGGCTGACAACTGAGTTTTTGAGTTCTTTGATATACACTGTCAGTCCTGACACTGCTAGCACTGTCGGTACTGCTATTTTTAGACTATTTGGAATTGAATATGAATTCAGTACCAATGAGCTAGCAGATTTGTTAGGAATCCCTCATAGGGAAGGTTCGATTTGTGAGGCACCTTTGGATGCTGAATGGTCGGCCGAGGTATTTACCTTCTGGCTAAGGCTTTCAAGTACTTCAATTAATTCTTTTGAAGGGATACTTGCGTCGACCATTCACAACCCGACCATAAGAGTTTTTAGACTTCTTTTGGCATGTACTATTTTTGGCCGGGAAAGTCCAAACAAGGTTAATGCTCGTGAACTCCTATTTTTGCAAGGATGCCTCACTAGAACACACATCAATCCGGTCCCGTTTATGCTTGCCCACATGACTTTATTTACTAATAAAACAGGACCGATTGTTTTTGGAGGGCTTGTTACGTCTATTGCTCGGGCTCTTGGCCTGAATGATGAGATAGCTACACTTGAACCACTACCTCCTCGCACAATTAATTTAAAATTTCTGAAAGACATGAAATTGTGCCGAACAAGGAGAGAAGGTGGTTATGAGTTGATGATTCATGGGGTAGCTATCCCATCTGTTGCTTTACCATGCAGTAAACGTACTGATGTACGTGATGAAAGGAACTGGACCTATGATCTTAATGCTCCGCGTGTTTTGGGTCCACTTCCTCCTAATATTCCCGATGGGGAGGCACATGACACTGATGATGAGTATGATCGGAGA
Source organism: Lathyrus sativus (assembly GCA_963859935.3). Lineage (NCBI taxonomy): Eukaryota > Viridiplantae > Streptophyta > Magnoliopsida > Fabales > Fabaceae > Lathyrus > Lathyrus sativus. The sequence goes on from OZ012741.1 coordinate 236,442,618, forward strand.
GAGCAGTCTCCCATCCCTCACGTGTCCCCCCATCGTCCTTCACAGTCACACACTGCACCATCTTCCTCTAACCCTGTTGTAGGTACTGCTCCTGGATTCTTTGTCACCGAGGAGATGTGGCGTGATATGACAGCTAGAGAAGAAAGGCGTGATGGCCTTCTCTCTACTATTTCACAGCAGCTGACGGACAATATGAGCTTCATGCAACAATCGCGATTGGTTTCGGATCGTTCCTATAGCAACGTTTGCCGTACCTTGAACGCTATTTCATTAGAGCAGAACCGTCAGAGAGAGTTCAACAGCCGACACTACCAGCTTGTAGAGGCTACTCAGGGTTCCATCTTGGGTAACCTTCGAGAGGTCCGGAGTGCTCAGGCTGCTTTATCAGCAAGACTCGACCGGAGGGACCAGCATCGTAGTAGATCCCGTCGTTCCAGACCATCACATCAGGACGGCGAAGGCACCAGTGCCCCTCCTCAGTAGTCTTTTTCCAGGTTACCCCCCTTATCTTATTTCGAAACATTGGGGACAATGTTCGATTTAAGTGTGGGAGGGGATTTTATTGCTTTCTGTTATTTCCCTTTTTTTAATTTCCTTTCAGTTATTTCCCTTTTCAGTAATTTATTTTTCTTAGATAATGCATGAGTCTGACGAGTCACCAGTATAGTGTCTTTTTAGTTCATCTTCATTTTTTCCCATTTCCTTAGCCTTACCAGAAAATTTTTAAAAAAGAAAACAATGTTGTTTCACATGTTTTTTTGGGCTTTGAGACAGGTTTAGATTAGGATGTGGTGACTTAGGTCAACTTTTTGAAACATCAGAACCATTTTAGCACCATAGACCTCTTGAATATAGGAATCACTCCTAAACCCCACCACCATGGCCTTTACTATCATTCAAAAAATTGTCCTAAGTAGTTTATTTTAGCAGTCAGCTCCGGCCTAAGCATACTCTACGTAGGGGGCCGATGAATATAAGTGAATGATCCAGTGCTAATAAAAAAGAAAAAAAGGCAAACTCTGGTATAGGTGACCCTCACAAAGTCATTTAAACCGAAAAAAGAGAAGAAAAAAATCTTTGCCACAAAAAGAAAAAAAAAATTGCAAGTCACCTATTGTTAGTTGGTTCAGAGGTATCTGGCACTGAACTTGGTAGGGCGGATTACGATCCGATCCCCCGCAGCTACATTTAGGCGAAATAAAAACAGGTTTACACATGCTTATGTGCCAGAAACCTTATGTTATGGATCAGAATCACTAACCGGTCACTCTACTATGAAGCATGTACGGATAACGGGCTTAATGTGATTGCGCCTGAATGAAAAGGACACAAAAAGATGAGAAGATAGGCCTAGGTATCGTGGGATGACATGGAGTGGTTAATATAGGATTGAAGTCTGTGTTTGTGTTACTATGGTACCCTTGGTTCACTTAGTTAGTATCTGTCACTGCATCCTGACTTGAACTTAGAATCCCTTTAGCCCAAAGACAAGTGTTGACACCATATTTTCTTAAGCTTTAATGTTTGCTTGAGGACAAGCAAAGGTTTAAGTGTGGGAGAATTTGATCACACTAAAATTCACCGTATTTCTGACTCCGATTTCACATGCATTCTTAGCTTTTATTGTTGTTTTGCTTTGTTATTGCTTTGTTTTCTTATGTTTTCAGGTTTTTATAATAATCGGAGCTGGAATCGGGAAAAGGAGCGAAAAAGGAGTGAAAACGGACGAAAACCTAGAAATTCAGCATTTTGCACTTACGGCACCCACTGTGGCGGGCGCCATGGGGTTAGCCATGACGTGGCCACGTCTCAAGACCACTCCTCAACCTCCAAGACCCATGATCCCCACTACATCATCCCCTGTAGGGACCGTGGCGGGCGCCATAGGCCTGTGGCGGGCGCCACAAGGCAAAAATCCTCAACCTCCACTTTTTAGTGGAGGGGCGTCCCGGTCATTTCGCGCTTTCAGTTTCTCCTATAAATAGGACCTTAGATTTTCGTTTTTCTGGATCCAGAATTAGAATCCTCTAGGCATATATCAGTTATAAAGCAGTTGCCATTCCACATCGGGGTGCCTCTGCAATCGAGTGATCGAGTCTGTAATCTGTCTGTGGTTCGAGTTTTGGAGCACTCTGGAGGAAGTTAATCCTGCCGCCATTTTAATTCCAGTTAGTATTTTATTTTTCCGCATTGCTTTACTTTTATTTATTTTCTCGCACTTTACTTTGTTTATTTCCCGCACTCGCACATTTACGTTGTTTACTTCCCGCACTCGCACATTTACTTTGTTTACTTCCCGCACTCGCTTTAAATTACTCATATGAAAAACTATAAAAATAATATTTACTTTATCATGTCTAACTAATCCCATAAAGGTTAGAATGTAAGGATCGTAATTAAACCAGTAATCAGTATAATTGTTCGTGGAAACACCTAAGGGCTATTTTATCTTTCAATTCAAGTAATTGTTTTTAACTATTTCAAAAACAGCCAAAAGCGCTTTGTATAGTTCATTAGGAGTTTTTAGATTAAAAAGAAAAGAGATTTTAAAATGACTTTCGGACGCGTTATGAGATTTAGAGTCTGGTTCATAAGAACCTCTTTTTGCTAAGAAGTCCAGGTTAAAATACTTTTCAACTTTGTTAAGAAACTATATTTCTTAAAAATAGGTTTACTACTCTAACGCAGTACGCACCTTTTTATCCGTGACAATAGGAGGGGTTGATTAGAGAGTACAACTCGGTTCTGAATACGCGAAAGCGACAGTTCCTATTAAATTAGTTCTTTTCAAAGGAGAAAACATTGCCCATAAGTAGTTCCATTAACAAGTACTGGATTATCATTGATTACGTGAATTACATTCGAGCCTGTCTTTTATTTATTATTTAAAATTATAATTTTATTTACCATTGCACCCTTACTAAAACCCTTAAAAATAGTTGCCTTAGATAAACACCATAACAACAGGTACGATAGATTGACACTTGGTCTCTGTGGATTCGATAATCTTTTATATTACTTTGACGTGATTCGTACACTTGCGAAAAACACGCATCAGTACCCTTTGGGTGACATGTGACACATTCACTCCTAAGTCATAGTCTCTAGTGCAGTACAAACTACAAACATCCACAAAAAACACTTCTTTCCGTAAAAGACAAAAACAAACTTCAAACCTCTTTTGTCCCGTGGGCTCTTGACTCGAGGAAAACGTTTTCAGAAAAAGAGTGTCGTTAACTCTCAGTTCTACCCCAAACGATAACGCACAAGTCTCCGACGAGCGAGCTGCATACACCAAACTGCTGGAACTGTTTGTTAACCCTTCTCGGGTAAGAAACAGATGAATCAACCTGTGTTTCGTTATCCCGAACTATGTTCGCTCCGATTTCCCTGACGAGAATATGTAGGCACAAGATGTGATATCTTGGCGAGCAACCTTCCCCCCTTTACTCGTAGTTAGCCGAACTACGTTGACTATGATTTCTCGTTCTTTGACGAGAATACGTAGACACGCAGCGAGATGCTTTGCCGAGTCAATTTTCTTTTCTTTTCAGACCAGCCTTGATAGGTAGATAGCTAAACCAATCCGTCATATAAACACAACAAGCGTGGATCCCGTTGAGTACAATGGACGTGAGGGGTGCTAATACTTTCCCCTTGCGTAACCGACTCCCGAACCCAGACTTGGTTGCGATGACCTTGTCTTATACCTTTTCGTCAAGTTTTTTCGGTCGTTTCCTTTCCCTTCTGTGGGATAAATAACGTAAGGTGGCGAATCTTCTGTTTTGCCGGCACCTTATTTTCGCAATAGTGACAAGAGGGAAATCGTCTTTTGGACTTGATTTGTTCAAATCCTTGTAATCTACACACATTCTGACTTTACCGTCCTTTTTGGGCACTGGAACAATGTAGGCTACCCAATCAGGATACTTAGCAACTGCAAGGAAACCTGCATCCAGCTGTTTCTTAACCTCATCTCGAATCTTCAAAGCCATGTCAGATCTTGTTCTTCGAAGTTTCTGCTTGATAGGTGGACATTCTAGTTTAAGAGGCAACTTGTGAACAATAATAGCTGTGTCTAAACCAGGCATATCTTGATACGACCATGCAAACACATCAACATATTCCTTCAAAAGCTTTACTAATCTCTGCTTGACATCGGCACCAAGTACTGTACCAACCTTGACCTCTTTCTTGTCTTCGTCTGTGCCAAGATTAATCAAATCTACCTGCTCCTTGTGCGGTTGAAGTTCTATGTACTCGTACTCGACCAATTTTGTCAGTTCGGTGGGTACTTCAAAATCTTCTTCACCCTCATCTTCAACTTGATAAATGGGTGAATCCCAGTCATGAGTGACAGTAGAGTCATTGTATTCAACAGGGTTTGTGATATCACTGCATATTGGAAGGCTTATTTTATTAAATGCTCAAAGAAAAATGTAAGAGAAACGAAAAAAAAAATGCTTTTTTTGTAGTTTTTGAAAAGATTGCCAATTTCATTTAAAAAGATGAAAACGAAAAACGCTAATGAAACAAAAGGAATTTGAACAAAATGCATTTATTAATAATTGTTTTAAAAGTGAAAGGTGGCCCTACAAGGTGATCCAATAGCCTTGGGCAGAGCTATGGATTTGAAAACATAAATGAAAATGTTAAATTACTTTGAAATGGAGAAACTAACAGGAATCTCTATAGCCTCACAGTTGCTCAAGGCTGCATCGCTCTTGAATACCAAGTTGCTCAGTTCCTCATCTTCATCATAGTCGCCGATAGCATTGATTTGGAAATCTCCGCTGACAAACATTTCTTGAATAATCTTCAGACGTCCTTTGACAATTGAAGCTTTATCATGAGTTGGTTTTTAACCCAACCTGTGGTGATCAGTCTTGGTCTTGATATCAATTGCCTCTCCCTAACCTTCAGGAATGCCCCTGTCGATTGTTGATCTGATACTCTTCAAGGATGCAAAAGATGGATTACTCTGGCCCTCTGTCTCCTCGACTTCCAATAGAACAACATTGGGGATCTCGAGTGCTTGGAAATAAGTTTCTAAAGCGTCTTCATCAGCCTCAATATAACGGAAAGAAGATAGGTTGTTGACCATCAAATCCTTCTCACCATGTATGATAACTAGCTTTTCATCGACCACAAACTTCATCTTCAGATGCAAAGTTGAAGTTACTGCCCCAGCGGCGTGGATCCAAGGTCTTCCAAGCAGACAACTATAGTTAGGATTAATGTCCATGACTTGCAAAGTGACGTTGAAAACATGCGGACCAAACAAAATCGGAAGTTCCACCTCTCCAATCACAGATCTGTAAGAGCCATCAAAAGCTTTGACAATTAAGGAAGTAGGCTTTACTGCGGTCTCTTTGTAAGCCAGGTTGGTGAGAACTCTCTTGGGTAGGACCGTTCAACGATGAACCAGTATCCACAAGCACCCTTGATAAGTTATCCTCTTGGCACTACACAGATATATGTAAAGCACGGTTGTGATTTGGGCCCTCTCTCGGTAGCTCTTCATTACTGAAACTGAGAGTATCGCAGGCGGTAATATTGGCAATCATACTATCAAACTGGCCGGTAGTAATGTCCTGAACGACATGAGCTTGGGTCAATACCATCTGTAAAGCACTTCTATGAGCGGGTGAGCTCATCAACAGAGACAAGATAGAGATCTTGGAAGGAGTCTGGTGAAGTTGATCTATAACTTTGTAATCACTCTTCTTGATGATCCTCAAGAATTCAACATCTTCCTCGCTAGTAACTGCTTCTTTACCTTTGTATTTGGCAGGCACAGTAGTAGTAGTAGTTTCCTTAGGCGGAGCCTCATTGAAACAGGGAGTATAAACACAACCACTGCGAGTCATCCTGCTTGCCTTAGCTATGCTAGTCACAGTTTCGTTATCAGCCTTTATTTCTTCCCTCGGAATGACCTTCCTAGGCTCTTTGTCAATCATGATCACGTCATATTTCCATGGTACAACTTTAGGATCGCTGAAAGGAAACGGACTTGGCTTCTGAATAATTATTGGCTTCGGCTGATCCACCATAGGAGTAACAGGCTTTGACATATTGAACACTGGCTTGGCCGAACTTACCCCTGACAAATTAAATACTGGCACCTTAACCTCCGGTTCTGGCAAGTTAAAGATACGCTTAACCATAACAACTTCATCCTTCTTTACTTGGTTAACCACTTGTAGAAAACCGTCGTTGATCAATTTCTGAATGTCATTTTGAACCAATGAACAACCCTTAGTACATACATCACAACTTGTACAGTCAACATGAGAAGTAGATACTAAACCGGCTTCAAACAACTTCAAGTGGAATACCTTGAAAGGAGTCTTGATCTGAGCAACATCAAGGATAAGGCTTTCCTCAGATGAGTCGTCAATAGCATTAACAGCCCCATGGTTAGGCAAAGGGTTGTTCTTGACATTTGGCCGAGGATCATCAAAAGACAAAATCTTCTTTTCCAACAAATCCCTGACAATGGACTTGAGAGCATAACAATTCTCCAAATCATGGTCGGGCGCGCCCTCATGAAATAAACAATGAGCAACAGGGTTGTAATTGGCTAGCAATAGATTAGGAGGTGGACCCAAATCCTGGGTAACAATCAGACCTTACTGCACTAATGAAAAGTATAACTCAGTGAAAGTCATCGGAATCAGAGGACAAGGCTTGTACTGTCTCTTATTTGGACCATTCTGACGAGGTGCCTGATTCTTGGGTTGTTGATGGGCCAGAGCATTGGGCGCTTGTTGAGAATTAGGAGGAGCTTGGTAGGCCTGAGGCTGATAAACAGGAGTCGGTTGCACAAGCTGATAATCGGAAGCTTGTTGAACTTGTTGATTGAAGGAAGGTGCAACAGCAGCTACATATGGTTGTTGAGCATACTGCACCGGGTAGCCATGAGCATAATTCTGTGGATGTTGATATCGTTGATATCTTAGTCTACCCGAAGATACAACATTGGTATCACCTTCCTTCCTCTTCTGAGAGTTGAAGGAAGATTTCTTCGCTTGGTCTTTAGAGCTTGAACTACCAGAACTACTTGACATTCTTCCATTCTTCAGACCCAATTCAACTTTAACACCTACAACAACGATGTCAGAGAAATTCGTAGTCACGCTACCAACCATTCTTTCATAGAATTCTGGTCGAACAGTATCAACGAACCAATCAGCTAACTCCTTCTCGGTCAAGGGAGGTTCTACTTGCGAAGCAATCTCTCTCCACCTTTGAGCATATTCTTTAAATGATTCAGAACTCCTCTGCGACATACTAAACAATTGTCTTCTATCAGGAGACAGATCCATATTATACTTGTAATGTTTGATGAAGGCGTCAAATAAGTCTTGAAAACTCTTGATGCGAGACTGATCAAAAGTTAGGTACCATTTTGAGGAAGCACCCTTCAAACTGTCTTGGAAACAGTGAATCATCAGTTTATCATTTTCCACATGAGCAGCCATCCTATGGTAATACATTATCAGATGATTCTTTGGACAAGTAGTACCCTCATAACAATCGAAGTTCGGAGTTTTGAACTTTGGAGGAATAACCAAATCGGAAACCAAACAGACATCTCTGGCAGCAGCACCAAAGATTTGGTCACCTTCCATCTTCCTCAATCTCTTGTCGATAGTATCAACCTCCTCACGAAGCTTGTCACGTCACTCATATCCCTCATCATTATCATCAAGGATCTCATAAACAGGCTCATTGTAATAAGGTTGCACGCGGGTGTGAACAATAGCTGGTGCAAAAGGAGGAACCACTCGAGGAGCTTCGGAAACCAAAGGAATACCTTGTTGAATTAGTTAAACAACAGGAACAGTTGGTTGAATTGGTTGGATAGTAGGAACAGCAACTGGAGGGGGCACGGAACCGGGTTGAAGACCATAGGGAGGTACATTCGCAACAGTAACCGCTGGTGGAGGATCCACAATAGTAGTGGCAATCTCAGAGACAACGGTAGGCTGAGGATCCATCTTTGCATTGATTACTTGTAGCAAATCCATAATCCGTCCCACATTTCCTCGAAGGTCTTCGAGTTCATTGCTGATACGATCCACCTCTTGAATTTGTTCTTCCATCCTTTTTCGAGCTTGGGCTCTAATGTTGTACTGATGCAGAGAACTCAAGGTGACGAAAATGGAAGGCGAGAGAACCGAGAATGATAAACCAGGAGACAAATGCAATGCAAAAATGTGATGGTGAAATGTAGAATGTAGATGCAAAATTTCATGGAATTCAAGTATTTACGAATATCGCGGGATACCTGTTGCACCCCAAAATTTGCCCAACATTTCTTTACCTAGCTTATGTTTCATTTCATTCACATTAGCATTATCATTTGCATTTCATTGACATGTACGCAGGAGATCAAGAGGTATGATTACCAATCAAGGGATACACAAGACTATGAAGCTAGCTAAGAAGGTTATTCAAGTGTTCAAGGGTTGATATCCTTGCCAGAGAAGTTAAAAGATCCTCAGAGAGAATGGTTGAAACCAAGTGTGTGTGTCTCCTAACTTGAGAGTTGTGGGAAGTCCTCAGATGATTCTGAAGCCATGAAGATGGACTTGAAGCCTTGAGAGAGCTCATGAGAAGTGTTTGCGATCAATTTGAGGCCTAGACAAGTCATTCTGCAAAATTAAGAAGCCTCAGCCATGAGTGGTGCAGTTACGGTTTGACTGGGTCAACCCTAGGTCAACTGATGATTTGGAGAAGGTTGAGACCTAATTCAAGAGCCATGTGATCATGGATTGATACATTAAGATGTTCTAAGGATGATTCCAAGGTTAACTCATCATGATTGAAGAGTTTGAGAAGTTTCAAGCTAGGGTTTCTAAGGCTTGACAGTGTAAAATCCCCTAGTTTGACCCCTATCTTCAAGGCAGTTTAGCTCAAGATGTGATTGTCATCTCATCTTTCCCCCAACATGAATGTTGTAGAGCATGATCTTAGATTTAATTTGAGTTCTAGAAGTCTTTGATAGGATTTGTAGAACTCAAGTTATGACTTTGACAAGTTACAGGTCATCTGAGGTATGTGAATTTGGGGGCTTGAAAGTTGTCCAACTTGCATGAAACGTTTACCCTAGAAGGATGATTCCTATGAACTTTTGGTCAAAATGAATGTTGTTCCTTATCCTCTTATATTTCTAGAGAGTACTAGAAGTCCTTTATAGGATTTGTAGAACTCAAGTTATGGCTTTGACAAGTCAAGGGCATTTTGGTCATTTGGAGATTATGGGTCATTTCAACCATAAGGCCATAACTCCCATTTCCAAGCTTCAAATGGGAAAATGTTCAACATCAAACTTGTTCAAAATGATGTTTTAAGGCTAGTCAAGAGGTCATGAGATGTTGGAATTGCTTGTAGATTAAAGTTGCAAAAATGACCTAAAATGAGGGTATAAGTTAAATGAACCAAAGTTGGAAATTGATACTTTTGATCTACATATCCAAACCAAGGCATGTAATAGGTCATTTTGACTCTAAAACACATTTTAAGAACATTGGTTTAGCCACATTTTTGAATTGAAGTTCAATTTGTGGACTTGCTTTGAAAAGTAGTTACTTACATCATAAGTAACATTTGCAAAACCCAAATTCAAGGCATGATCAAGGTCCCTTGCAAGCCAAATACTTCCAAAATGTCATGAGGGGAGAAATTGGAATGAATTGAGAATGATTTCAATCTGTTAGCAGAAGTTGTGCATACCATGGCATATCATGAGAATTCAAGTGACATGAGAAATTGAATTTCTCCTTGGAAGGATCTAGAGCTTTCTAGATCATCCCTACACACTCTATATATTGAATAGAAGTGGTTCAGATCATTTTTTTGGTGAGAATTGAGAGGAAAAAGAGAGAGTGAGCTTTGAAACTTCCATTTTGCAACTGAATTCGGTTACTCCAATTGAGTTCATTTCAATCCATTCTCTTGATCCCAATAGCTTCCATTTGCATTGTTGAATGATCCCAGAGTGAAATCATAGCAAAAACATTGAGGATTTGAGTGTTAGCATTTGGATTTTTCAACCTACAACTCACTATCGGGTTTCAAGTTCCAGGAGGTTTCAACCAGTTCTTGTGCATACAGAAGCAAGGAAATGATCCATTGATCGTGTCTGGAAGGTTTGAGAGTTTGATTTGAAGATTGTGTACATCTGTTCATCAAGAATTGACAGGTATGTAAACTTCTTCCTCCAACATAAATTAAGTAGAATTAGCATGGTTTGTTAGGTTAGAACGATTGTAGGTTAGTATGTGAAGCTTTCTGGTAGCATTTGGTTAGGTTTAGAGACATTAAGTTGGGTGCCACAATTTCTGTTCTTGATCATATCTTGGTGGTTCTTGAGAGTTAACCCTAGCTAGATGGTGGAATCAACTCAAGATAACATGGTGATGATGTTAGGCACTTTAATTTGGAGAATGGTGATGATTGGATCTTGGTCAGTTTATGAGCTTTTGATCGTGTTTTGAGAATGGTGATGATTCAATAAGAATGATTGGCATAGTTAGAATCAGGGTGAAAAATGGAGTGGATTAGGGTTTCCAACTTTGATTTTTGGTGAAGATTTGATGGGATACGAATTTGGAGAAGATGAAGTTCTTGGTTGTTCATCAATGGAGGTTCTTCCCTCCAGATTTTCAAATTGGGGAAGATGACCCCAGAACCATTAGATCATAGGTGGACCTTTGACTGAAGAAGTAATCCAACGGCCACGCATGCTTCTGAATTTGTGAAGAGTTTGAACTAAAATGAAACGCAGCGTTTCATTTAAGTTGTGTTTTGGGCTTAAGACACTAGCTGATAACCACACCCCCATTATGGCCCAATTGCCAGAATGAACTGATTTTCATTACTATCTGCACCGTGTGTTTGTCATTTTATTTGGATTTTCTTCATTTTATTCATGGTTCTTGATAAAATCATAAAAAATGGAAAAATGATTCAATTGACCCCATTATTTTTGAGTTGAATTCATGATAGAATCTAGTATATTTTAGATAAAAAATATTATTATTTCATGCATTTTCTGATTTTATGGGATTTTTTACATTTTAATTGATATTAAAATAGTCATGTTTGATGCTTGATTTTGTGGAATTTGGTTTGATCATATGATGATGATTTTGATCTTGATTTTTTGTGAGTAGTTAGCATAGATATGCATGCTCCCCATAGATTTTTCTCACATTTTTGTGATGAACATAAGTGGTAGTTTAGGTTGAAACCTTAGAAGCTCCCTTTTTAGGGTTTATGGTTGATACCTTTGGATTTAGGACTTAATTTTAGGACTTAATAGATGATTTATTCCCTCGTTTTTGTATGAGGCATTCTTAATTGAATTAGTATCCCTTAGGAATTTTTGTAGAAATTTATAATATAGTTTACTATTTTTGCTTGATTTTAGTTTAAGTGCTAGCTTTAGATGATTCCAAGGCACTAATTCCACTAGATTAACTTCTTTAGTTCCCTTAGATTAGGGTTTTGCTTTGCTTGTTCTTGGATGATGATGAAGACAAGTTGAGGATGCATGGGATTGCTTGAATAGGCTTGGATTTGAAGATCTTCCCTTCTTTTGGTGTAGTTTTGATTAGGTACTAAGATTAGGGTTTTGTAGGCAGAGCTTCTAGATAGATCCTCTTTCTTCATAAACATGGAATATGTTGATCAATTCCATTCTTCCCTATGATGTAAGGTCCCCTTGTAAAGGCCTCATCCCTCCTTTGGTAGGATGTGTGGCTCTTTGCAAGTTGGTAGAACCTTTGAGGGTCCCTTTCTCTGATGATATGATGCTTAGTGGTGACCTTTGGTCTTCACTCTGCTACCAATCATCCCAACTTTACTCTTGATAGATGCATATTTCTCCCTTGTTAGAGGATGGAGTTCCTTTCTTGAAGAAGATTGAAGGATGAAGTTGACACTCTTTGTGTTTGAAGATTACCCATTGAAGCTGAAGCTTGTAGATTAGGAAGAGCAAGTTGATACTTGTAAGGAAGAGAGAGCTGAAGTTTGAAGGTCCAGAAGAACAAGTTTACACTTGTGAAGAAGATCAAATTGAAATTGAGTGAAGAGATGAGGCTTGAAGAGGAAAGATTGAGTTGATACTTATGTTGATGCATTGAGAGCCTGAAGGAGCCAAGTTGATACTTGATATTAGAGCTGAAGCCTGAAGGTGGAATTGACTGAGGAGCTGGGGCTTGGAGAGGGAACAAGTGGATACTTATGTTTGAAGTATTAGAAGCTTGAAGAAGCAAGTTGATACTTGCTATGGAAGATGATGGCCTTGAAGGGTTGTTGAAGACTGATGATTGAACTGCTGTCAAAAGTTGGTTTAGTTGTAGGAGTGGTTGATCTGCTTTCTTTTCTGTATTGATGTGCCTTGTTTGATTTGCTTGATGCATTAGAATAAGTCCATATCTAGAATGACCTTAATCTAGGAGCATGATTGCACTAGAGGTTGAGTTGCTCCCTCTGCTTGTATTTTTACTGTATGGCTTTGCTTGCGGGTATTCGGTAGAGCCCAACTCCCTTGCCTATGTGGTTTGTGATTTGATTGATGGCATTTTATTTCCTCTGTATGATTGCAGTTACTCCTATCTTGTTTGATAGCATGTTATTTCTTCTGTATGATTACATTTATTCATATTTGGCTTGAGGTTGAGATGAGCTTGTGGAGGCTGATGTCCCATACACATTTCCTCCCTCACTTGCATTGCATGCATTCTACTGTATATCTGGTTACTGAGGCTTTATCTGTTTCTGTTTATCATTGACATGATCCCCTAGGAATCTCACTTCCTTTGATAAGGAAGTGATGAGTAGAACATTAGGTTGAAACCTATGCATGATAACTTCTAGGAGTTCCCTGTTTCAAACCTCAACCATAGGATGAATCCTTGGCATGACAACATTAGGACTTGATAGTCTCCCCGTAGTTGAGCCTGTTCTCTCTTCTCATCTCAAAACAAATTAAAATACAGTAATAAAGCTTAACTGACATCGTACGTTACGAGCCTTAAGCTATCTGAGAAAGGATTGTTGGAGAGTTTCTTTTCAACAGTCTGGATGTTTAGTATGGCACCCTTTGGGTGACATGCGACGCATTCACTCTCAGGTCATAGTCTCTAGTGCAATATTGGTTGCAAACACCATAAAAAACAGTTCTTCCGTAAAAGACAGAAAACAAACTTCAAACCTTTTTGCCCCGTGGGCCCGTAACTCAAAGGAAAGCTTTTCTAAAGAAAAGAGTGTCGTTAACTCCCAGTTCTACCGCAAACGGTAACGCTTGAGTCTCCAAGGGTCGAGCCGCGTACATCCAACTGTTGGAACTATTTGTTAACCCTACTCGATAAAACAGATGAATCTGAATTCCCGTAATCCGTATTATCCCGAACTACGTAAGCTCTGATCTCTCATACCTGTTGAGAATACGTAGGCACAATACTGACGTATTGGCGAGCCACCTTCCCCGTAACCCGTACTTAGGCGAACTACGTTGACTCTTATTTCTCATTCTCTGATGAGAATACGTAGGCATAAAGCGCGACGCTTTGCCGGGTCATTTTATTTTCTTTTTAAGCCAGCCTTGATAGGTAGATAGATAAAACCAACCCGTCAGATAAACACAACAAGCGTGGAACCCATCGAGTACGATGGACGTGAGGGGTGCTAATACCTTCCCCTTGCGTAACCGACTCCCGAACCCAGACAATGGTTGCGATGACCTTGTCTTATACCTTTTCGTCAGGTTTTTCCGATCGTTTCATTTCCCGTTCTGAGGGATAAATAACGAAAGGTGGCGACTCTTCTGTTTTACCGGCACCTTATTTTCGCGGTAGCGACAATACCAAAGAAACTTTTATTTATTAATTTTGATAATGGATTACAAGGAAATATTCTTAAAAGGAATCTTAACATAACAGCTAAATAAAAGCTAATAAAATCCTAAGGAAGCATTGTCCACAATCAACTTCAAAGGGTAGGCTGAGAGTTGGAGGAAAATAAATCCTCGTAGACTTTTCTCTTCTTGTAGGAAAGTGAATCTTCATTCTTCGCCTGAAGTTGCTTATGAAGTTCTACATTCTCACCAACGACAACTTGATATTTATTCTTCCGTGCTTCTGCCTCATGTTGTGCTTTTCTCAAAGCGATCTTCAACTCTTCAGCTTTGGACATGAAAACTAGAACAGGTTCCCTTCTTGGAGGCAAAGGATCTTGATGAGGATAAGGCATCTTCAGCTTGATTGCTCTTTTTCGGATCCAATGAAGATATGGTTCCATGGACACACAATTAGGCTTTCCTAGACTTTCTCTACATTTATTATGCAAATGATGCCATGCGGACACATTCTTATCTTGAAGTTCTTTGTTGTCCTTGAAGAAGACTTTCTCCACATGAACACTCTTAGGTGGTTCCTTCAATGGATATCCTAGCTGTCAGTGAGCTAGAACTGGATTGTAGCTGATTCCTCCATTAAGACCAAGCAAGGGTACGTTGGCAAAGTCTCCACAGCCATCAAAGATTAATGTCCCATCATACACACGATTATACCAATCAATGTTCGAGTGAGTTAAAGCTATAATTCTTTGTGACCAGCGTCCTTTATTAAGATCCCCAAAAGGACCTGAATTGGGCAAGTGCGAAATAAACCACTTGTATAATAAAGGCACACAACAGGTTATCATCCCTCCACTATGGAAGTTCCGGAGATGCACAGAATGGTAAGTGTTAGCCAATAAAGTCGGTACTGGATTATTCTTCATGAAGATCTTGATGGTGTTGAGATCAACGAGGCCTTCAAAACTTGGGAAAAGTAGCACTCCATAAATAAGTAAGGCAAGGATTGCCTCAAATGTATTCATGCTCATATGATCAGTGTAGTATTGAGCTTTCTTGATTAAGAAATCCGTAGGCAAAGGGAAAGTCTCACCTTTGGTAATCATATTGTCCTTGATGTTGGATACCTTCAGATATATAGCTCTAGCAATGTCTTGTTCTTTAGGGTTCACCTCCAAGAAAGGGAAATGAGACTCCTCCAGAATAGGTAAACCAACCAAATGAGAGTATTCTTCTAAGGTAGGAAATAACTAATAGTCTGGGAAGGTAAAGAAGTGATAATCCGGATCATAGAATTGCAGCAAAACAGAAAGAAGTCTGCCGTCCACTTGAAGTCTCAACAAAGATAACAGCTTCCCATACTTGTTCCTGAATCCCTCTTGATCTTCAATCAAAGCTCCTAACTTCTTTAGGTCATCTAACTTAAGACCCTTCAAAGAATATTTCAAAGTATTTTTCCTATTGTAATCCATGGTATCCTGCAATGTTCATAAGTAAAGTTGAATTCCATGAAATCTAATGCAATATGATGCTTTATGGATGCAATGCACACATACACACAAGTGAACAAAAGTCCTAGGTTTGAGGTATATGAGCGGAGTCAAGGTCTACCCATCCCAAAAGGTATGTACTAAAGGTTAGTTGTACGTGCAGAACAAGGGTTCTAGAGAAGTGCCCAAAGTCATCAGTCCATCTTTCGGATATTATCAATTTCCCAACTAGATCGATGGTTAATAATATTCTCAAGAGAACCTCTTTTGAGTGTAGTATCGCGTAGAAACTACTTCAGGACTATTCCCTCATAGTCATCGCACTACGTCCTGGATAAGGTAAAAATGGGGTTAAAGGTAACTACGGTCCCTAGTATCACAGACTCCTAGTCGAAAATAGTAAGTGTTTTCACGACTACTCGTTCAACAGAACTAATTTTCAAGAGGGCCACAACTGAGCCTGATTCTCAAGTCAGCTTGGTCGGGACTCACTCCCTATAAGCCTCGTCAAATATATCACCTTCCTATAATAATGTCACTCAAGTACGGGTGTAGGACTTCTCACAACAAAGGTACCCCAAATAAGGTACAACAGATATACTTACAACCAAATAGTAAAGCAAATAGCATACAATAAACAAGGTATGGATAACCCTCAAATGATAGGACATAGTCCCCAGTGAAGTCGCCATTTTCTGTTGTGGCGAGAATAGGATATCAAATTAATCATTAATTTGAATCGCATCTTTAGTTCACAACCAGTCTTTGATTTATCTGAAGGAAAGGTTAAAGAAAGGAAAAACCTATTTTTCATCGTAAACACAATGCGGGGAGAGATCTAGGGTTTGGGGGTTGGTTAAGCTTAGGGAAGGTATTAGCACCCTAAACTTTTGTAGTACTCTACAAGAACCTCTTGTTTTAATGTTGCTATTTTGCTATAATTATCTGCTTAAGGGTATATGCTAAGGGTTAAAAGGTGAAAAGAAAGACCTAAGGGTTAGTCCTAAGTTTACTCGCCAAGATTCGCATCTTGTGCCTACGTATCCTGGGTAGGCGATGGAATCAGAGTAATCGTAGTTCTTCTCGAAAGAGAGGAATTGAAAGTTCTTGACTGTGGTCAAGGTTTCATGGGGATGCAAATGTTCTTAAGGAAGCGCTTGCGTGGAGTGCGGAAACTCCTATCTCTACATTGAAGTTGAATTGAATTGAAAAGGGTAAGATAGGTATTCCGCGACGGGAAACCTAATATGGAGTGCGACGACTCCTTATCCTAATGCTAGGGTAAAAGGGCAAACCTGTTCACGGCGGGACGCCTAAGTAATTAGAGTTTGAAAGGTGAAAGAGTCAAAGGTTAAGGGTTATTGATGCAACAGTCAAACGGCTAGACCTATCCTTCGGAGGGGAATTACGGTAAATAATGCAATGAAAAAAAATAATTGGTGACGATATCAGAATAGTATGCAACAGAATAATAAGGGAATAAGAAGCGACGATGTCCTCGCATAATTTACAACCATGAAAAATAAATACAAAAAATAAAAGATTAGTAACCAGGGACAAATGAGAGCCAATGAAAGTCAGATGACAATTACCGGGAATGCTGGGAATTTTTATTTTAGAAATTTTCAGTTTGGGGTTCAACTAGAAATTAAAAGTGAAAAATTAGAAATTTAGAAAATATTTTTAAGAAAAAGTTTTAAAATTAATTGAAAATTAATCTTAATTTCAATGTTTTTAGAAAATGTTGGTAATTATTTTTAAATTGTTAGTTTTAAAGTTAATTCTTATTAATAGGTTAGCTTTAATTTAAAATAGAATTTAGTTTTAAAAAAGTGAAATTTTATTAATTGGAATTTCGGTTTAATTTTCTAACAACTTTAATTTTTCTAAAAATATTTATTATTAATTTTGATTTTAATTAATGCAGAAAATAAAACAAATAATAATAAACTCAAAATAAAACAGATAATATAACTAAAATTCAAAACGGGTCGGGCTGGCCATCAACCTAGACCCGACCCAGTCCATCTGATATAAAGAAAGGGGGCCTAATAAATTTAGGGTTTGAAGACCCCTTTTCTCTTCTTTCCACGGCGGCAGCTAATTCCCCTCTCATGGGGTTCTGCTGCATTTTTCGTTCTCTTCCTCTCTGTAGCTTTGGTTTGTAGCTTTTCTTCTTCTTCCTCTCTATAGCTTTGGTGCTTCTTCTTCCATTGGCAATTTCTGCAAAAAAAAAAAAATACCACCAAAATCATGTTAGGGAAGTTGCTCACCTCCGGGTTTGAAGCGGTTTTGTTTGCTGGATTCGATTTGATGCATGCGATGATGGTGACGATGATGGATTTGCTTGTGGCCGATGATGAAGAAACTGAGGCCGTCGTGAGTGTGGGTTTCACGGTGATGCTCGTTCGAGCTTGAACGAAGTTGTTGCTTTGTTGTTGTGCGCGGCTGTTTGTTCTTGATGTTTTCGGGGTTTTTTTTCGATCGCCGTTTTGCTGTTCGCAGCTACTGTTGGGTCATGGAGGATGAAGATGGGTTTTTAGGGTTCTCTAAAATCTCCTTCTTTTCTGATGAACTTGCGGCTGTTCTTTGCATGCTGTTGTGTTGCTATGAAAATCCTCTTCTTCTCCCCCCTCACTGATGAACAAATGATGGTTTTATACTGATGTTGATTTGATTTTCTGGGCTTGGATCCGTCACGTTTTTTAGGGTTGATTTGTTGAAACAAACTTTGTTGTTGTTTATGTGAAGTTGTTAATTGATTTGTTTTGCTTAGCTGAGGGTTTGGAACGGAGAAACTGCGTTTTTCATGGAGAGTTTGTTTTGATCTGTTTTGGTGGTTGTTGGAACAATGATTCACGTTTTTTATGGAGCTCTCTGTTTTGATTTGTTTTGAAGCAGAAATTTGGGGAAATGTTGTTGTTCTTGGCTGACTGGACATGGATTTTTCCACTTTAGATATCCATGGATTTTCTATGGATTTGAGATATCCATTTCTTGATGGATTTTGGGGAATTTCCTTATTACTTGTTTGGCATTGAACAAGAAAAATCACTTTTCCAAAAAATCACTTTTTCTCTCTCTTGGAATAAACTCGAACAGATCATTGTCGGATCGTGCCGGGGTCAAAAAATAAAAGTCGGGGGATGCGGTGGCATTTATTTGCTGCCCCCCCCCCCCCCGACGTACCCGATGATGAGAATTTTAATTGAAGGTATAAAAAATGACTAATAAAACCACTTTTTGATTAATTATAACCAATCGCCGATCATTTTCAGGTATTTTCGGTTTTTCAGGTTCGAAGAGTCGAAGGTTGAAGGATTGGACGCGGAGACAATCTTAGAAAAATTAGGAATTTTAAGATAATTAGGATTGAATTTGTACCTTCAAGCATATTGTAATAAAAATATATAGTATTTGAATAAATAAATTCAAATTTTTTCTTAATAAACTGAATTCATTTCTCCGATCAAATTTCTCCGATTAAACTCATTCAACTAAATTCATCTGAATAAACTTTGACGTTTCAAACTCCGAATTCGACAAACTAAACATTTTGCGCAACTTAGATCCGACGCAACTGCTGAGTTCAAAACTCACCCATGCCAATTAAATCGTATTGGATAATGAAATCGGTGAATACGGTCCTGAACAGGCAACCAGAAAAATCATCCATGTAAACGGCGAAACGAACTGTCCTTCGCATTTAAAATTCAAATTGTATCCCGAATAATCTAACTCTGTAACCTGAATCAACTCGACTAATAATCATGACCAAACCAACAGATATTCATTATAAATTCAACGCGAACCGAAATTCCACTGTTCCTTTAAAATCGACTGGTAACTAGCAGAAAGCAGGAAAGCGTGCATATGTCAGAATAAATTCTTCAAAGTAAATCCTCACACCGATTTAACCCGAATCCACTTAGATTACGATGCGCTCAGCTCTGTATGATTTATGAACCAAACAACACTTCTGAAAGCCAACTGACAACTAAATCTCGACTCTTAAATGAAAAGTACTGCATCACGAAGAAACTGACGTCCATATTGTCGTAAAATTCAGCTCATTCTCAAATAAAACCACATGACCCGGATATTGAACCCTAATCGTTTAAGGAATTCCTGATGATGACTTTGCTTCATAAAATGTCAGCAGGCTGCAAATTAATGACCCTTTTGCCCTTCATAAATTAAAGCGTGCACAGTGTGATTTTCCTGCAAAAACCAACAGACTAGACAAACCGGTTAGCGGTTAGTTAAAACGCAATGCAGAATGAGATGAAATGCGAAATGAACCTAATAATCTAAGGGTAAAATTTGGGGTATGGCACCTTCCAATCAGTTTCATTCAAGATTTTCATCCTTAGCATTACCCTCTCCCATGCTGCAACTGTTGTAGCCCTTTGTTGCGGTGAAATTTGGATGTCAAGCTATTGATTAACTTGAATCTTAATTCATTTACAACCAGTCTTTGATTTATTCGAAGGAAAGGTTAAAGAAAGGGGAAAACCTGTTTTGCATCGTAAACACAATGCTGTGAAAGATCTAGGGTTCAGGGGTTGGTTAAGTTTAGGGAAGGTATTAGCATCCTAAACCTCTGTAGTACTCTACAGGAACCTCTTGTTTTAAATATGCTATTGCTAATGTTATCTGTTTAAGGGTATGTTAAGGGTTAAGGGTGAAGAGAAGGACCTAAGGGGTTAGTCCTAAGTTTACTCGCCAAGATTCGCATCTTGTGCCTACGTATCCTCGATAGGGGATGGAATCAGAGTAATCGTAGTTCCCTTTACAGAGGGAGGAAGAGGAACTTCTTGACTGTGGTCAAGGTTCCTGGGGGAAAATAAATGTTCATAGGGAAACGCTTATTTTGGAGTACGACGACTCCTATTTGTACGTTAGAGTTCGAATTAAAAGGGTGTAGGATAAGTATTCCACGGCGGGAAACTTAAGTGGAGTGCGGCGACTCCTAATCCTAAGACTAGGATAAAAGGATGGAAGTCCGCGGCGGGACGCCTAAGCATGAGTACGACGACTCAGGTCCTAAGGCTAGGATGGGGTGAAGGTGAGGTATTGACTCGGCGATCAAAATAGGGTAACCTTTCCTTCAGAGGGAAATAATGGTAAAGCGGTAAATAATGATAATTTAAAACATAAAATGGTATACGGTGATGATAATTGATAGTAACAACGTGAATATGGTTAAGTTGGAAATGGGTAGTGGAAGTGTAATTGATTTAGAGATTGGTAGTTAAGTGAGGATTTGATCTTTTTAGTATACTAGTGGAATGAAATTGAATTAACGTTAATTATTTTTATGATTTTTGTGACTTTTATGTAATTTATAAAAATGTTAGAATTTTGATTATAATTAAGTTAAAAAGGGCTTGACTAATTAATCCTAGATTTAAATAAAGAGTTTATTATTATTATTATTATTATTATTATTATTATTATTATTATTATTATTATTATTATTATTATTATTATTATTATTATTATTATTATTATTATTATTATTATTATTATTATTATTATTATTATTTGAGAAAAACGGGTTAAGAGGGAATTAAAAAGAGTTCTAAGTTAATTAAGAAAAACAAAAATATTGTCTTTGAATTTTTGTCTAAATTTGAGTAGGAGTGAGAATTAGAATGATTTATTTATTTATTTATTGCTTTTTTACTTAAAAGAGAGAAACTAAATTAACTTAGTATGAAATTTATTTTTTTTGTTATTTAAATAACTTGAAGAAAAGTTAATTAAAACTAAATATTTTTCGTTATTTTATTTTTTATAAAAAACCTAAATAAAAATATAAAATTATTACTTTTTTTATTTCTTTTATAATTTTCATTTCAATATTTTTTTCTGGTTTATTTATTTTTGATTAAATTAATGGTTAGTAGTTAGATGTTAGTTGTTAGTAAATTTTTTATTAATAATCACAATTAAAAGAATGAATTAAAAATTAAAAAACAGTAAAGTAAATGGGTTGGGCCGGTGATTGTGAGTCCACCGGTCCAACCCGAACCAGAAACCAAACGAAAGGGGAGGGAAGGGTATCAAAACCCTAGCTTCCAAAATCAACCCACAAACGGCGCCAGCCCCCTCGGATTTCCTCCCTCTCTGTGATTCTCTCTCTATTCTCTGTTTCTCCTGTCTCTCCTTCTTTCACTTCCTCACTTTACACACCTCAACCTGTAAATATTGAACAAGAAAAACTCAAAAGATCCCAAAACAACAGATTAGAGATTTTACCCAAATGAGAGACGAAGGCTTTGCAAAGTGCGAAGATTGGTGGTTGGTGGCGGTAATGACTCCCGACGAACTTGATGGAATCGAAAATGGTGGCACCAACAATCCAAAGATAAGTTTCCGACTCTTTTTTTTTGTTATGATTTTTCACGTATGATTTTAGGGTTTGCGCTTTTCTGTGAAATTTCTGTGTTAATCGATGTATCGTCTCCCTTGCTATGTGAAATTCATTTTCTTTTATAACCCAATTTTCTCAAAAACAAATTGAATAATGGATTAAGGACTTTCCACTTTAACTCAAACATGTCTGAAACATGTTTGTGAATTTTCAGTTTCTGTTTTTGGGAAGGTTATTGATTGTGATTTTCTTGCTGTATTTTATGATGTGTGTAATAATGTGCTTCCATTTTCAGAAAAATACCTCCTGAACCTTTTTTGTTTTGGAAACTGCAGATGCTTGCAGTAATGGCATTAAGGGTATCATGGGCCTCCACACTGTCCTCTTCTGATGTGGCGCAAGGTGGAGATCATAATAGCAAATAACTTTCCTCCAATAAAGGTGCTGGTTTCGGAGTTCTGTCCATAAGAACTTAATTGTTGCGACCTCCACCATATACAAGATATGAAGTTTGAAGAGACCATTATAACTTGTTAATGTATTTTATGATTCTGCGGATACTTTGTGGATTCCTGACTTTTCTTACATCAATTTCTGACTTGTTTAATTTCCTTGGGTGAGCAAAACTGAACTTAATCAAATAGTTTAACTTTATGCTGCAGGAAAGGAAAGTCAAATTTATGATACAAGATGATAACTCCCACTTCCAACACCTTGAACATCTCTATGGTGAATGTGTACTTTCTCTAACAAAAGGGGCTGCCTGGGCATTGCTATAGGATCACGTCACAGGAAGAGGAAAAGTGGTGCATCTGTCTTGAGATAAAAGTGTTGGTCATGATTATTGATCTTTTATGTGCTTGTAGACTGATGTTCCTACATGTTTTATAGGTAAGGAGCGGTTTAATCGGTTTGGCGTTCTAACGCTTCTTTCTATTGTGTATGCACCATGAAACCTCGTGTGAGTAATGGGAAACTTGGGTGCAGGAGCAGCAACATGAGGCAGACGATGGAGCTCGATGACTTCGCCGGATTTGCTTGCAAATACCAGAAAATAGCATTGTGGTGAGTTTTCTTTAGCAACTCACCTCCCCTTATTCTTGCTTTTCAGCTTCTTCTTTTTAACACTTCTTGCTTTTATTGGCAGATTAAAACCGAGATTTTGATGGTCTACGAATGGACTTAGGATACCATAATGTGGTTTTGCCAGCTAGTGAGACTCCGACCTGCAGGCACACAAGAGTCGTAGCTTGTGGTGACACTTGGTACGCGGTATTCTTGCGACTTCAATATAGAATCAACTCACGAAATGAATTGTTCTTCAGTTTCTCAATAGCTATTGGTTTTGCTTTTACAGGAATGAATATCAGCTGGGGTACTTGCTTGTAATTTGAGGTAAACGCCGGAGTTAGTGTTACGGTTGGTTTCGTTGTTGATGTTAACATGTCCAGACTTCTGCTCAAAAGGAGTTGATTATGGAGATGAGAATAATTAGAGATTGCTGTTGTTTGTTGATGATTCTAGCAACATTGAGACCGACAATGACACCGGCATCCTTGGTGGCCTGTCTCTGAGCATCATTGAAGTAAGTTGGGACAGTAACGACAACATCACAGATTGTCTTGCCAAGGAATGCTTCAGCGGTTTCCTTCATCTTAGTCAGAATCATAGCACTGACTTCCTCGGGACTGAACACCTTGGTTTCACCATCCTTCATTTTGACCTGAATGTATGGTTTTCCATCCTTGTTAACAATCTTGTAAGGAACAAGCTTCATGTCTCTCTGAACTTCCTTATCTTCAAATTTTCTTCCTATAAGTCTCTTAACATCAAAGATGGTTCTCTCAGGGTTAACAGCTGCCAAATTCGTTACAGCCTCACCAATGAGTCTCTCCCTATCAGTGAAAGAAAACCATGATGGAGTGATACGGTTACCTTGGTCATTGGCTATGATTTCAACATGATCATTCTTGTAAACACCAACACACAAATAGGTTGTTCCAAGATCAATCCCAATAACTGTCCCCAACTTGGTGGTCCCTTCCTCTTTTGCAACAGATGATGCAAACAGACATCCGATGGAAACTACGGCGAGAAGAAGCAAAGACCGGCGTGAAGACGACAGAGCCATGGTGGTTTGTTGTGATTAAAACCTGTTAATGAATTTGAATTTGTTCTTTCATGCTTTTGTCAACAGGAATGAAATTGATGGGTGTTAGGGGTTGTTATGTCGTCATGAAGACAACATTCAAATCCAACATATATCATCAACATTGCGTGAGTAAAATACTTTTATTTCCATGGTGTGTAGTTATGCTTTGGCAATCAATAATTTCTATACTACTGAATAACCGGCAATTTGCAGGTGCCTTCATGGACGTCAAGAAGAATATTTCATCTCAGTTGGATTACAACGGCATAGGATCGGTCTTTTCTAATCCCACCGTGGTGCTGAATGTTGCGGTGAAATTTGGATGTCAAGCTATTGATTAACTTGAATCTTAATTCATTTACAACCAGTCTTTGATTTATCCGAAGGAAAGGTTAAAGGAAGGAAAAACCTATTTTGCATCGTAAACACAATGCGGGGAGATATCTAGGGTTCGGGGGTTGGTTAAGTTTAGGGAATGTATTAGCATCCTAAACTTCTGTAGTACTCTACAGGAACCTCTTGTTTTAAATGTGCTATTGATATGTTATCTGCATAAAGGTTATGCTAAAGGTTAAGAGTGAAGAGACGGACCTAAGGGGTTGGTCCTAAGTATACTCGCCAAGACTCGCATCTTGTGCCTACGTATTCGAGATAGGGGATGGAATCAGAGTAATCGTAGTTCCCCTCACGGAGGGAGATGAGGAACTTCTTGACTGTGGTCAAGGCTCCTGGGGGAAAAGAAACGTTCATAGGGAAGCGCTTATTTTGGAGTACGGGGACTCCTATTCTACATTATAAAGTGAAGTTGAAAGGGTGTGGGATAAGTATTCCACGGTGGCAAACTTACATGGAGTACGACGACTCCCAATCCTAGGGCTAGGATAAAGGGAAAATGTCCACGGAGGGATGCCTAAAAGGTGAGTGCGGGGACTCAAATCCTAAGGCTGGGGTGAGGGTAAAGGTATTGACGCGGGGGTCTAGCATATGAACCCTTCCTTCCGAGGGGAAATAACGGTGAAATAGAGCAACAATGATAAATGAGATAGTGAAATGGATAGTCAAGTTTGGAATTAATTTAAGGACTGTGGTTAATGACATTTAGCATTGGTGAAATTGTTCTTAGCTTGAGGGAAAAGATTAAGGTTAATTGTTTTTATTAATTTGAGAGTTTTATATAAAAAGTTAGAACTTTGGATAAAAGAAATTAAATGGAGAAAATGGAATTAATGGCCTTTTTTTTTGTTTTTGAGAAAGTATAGAGTTAGTTAATCTTATATTAAGAGAAAGTGGTTTATTTGCTCTTTAGATTTTTGAGTAAAATATTATTATGATTATTATTATTATTATTTTAAATATTATGCAAAAGAGGAAATTGAACATTGACCTAAACATTTTTATTTTATTAAGGAAAAGATAAATTTAAATTAGAAGTAAGTTGAAACTTCGTATTTTCTTTATCGTTAAATCACAAATTATCCTAAGACTAAATATTTTTTATTATTTTAAATTTTATAAAAGAGAAATTAAAGTTAAAGCTGAAATTAATTTTATTATAAAATTTTGTTTTTTTTTAATTTTATTTTATTATTTTCATTAATTTTATTTTCGTTATGAAACTTGAAATAAAATTTAAAATCAATGTTTATATATATATATATATATATATATATATATATATATATATATATATATATATATATATATATATATATATATATATATATATATATATATATATATATATATATATATATATATATATATATATATATATATATATATATATATATATATATATATATATATATATATATATATATATATATATATAAAATTCGTTTTTTTTATTAAGTTAATATTTTTATATTTTTATTAAATGGTTAATTAGTTGTTAGTAATGTTAGATGTTAGTAATGTTTATTGATATATAAAAAAATACAACAAACAAAATAATAAAAAAAAAAAGATAAACAAGAAAAATGGGTGGGTTGGGGCGATGAAATCCCCAGACCCGGCCCATTCTCAAATTGAACAGCAAGGGGGAAGGGTCAGAAAATTCTGAAACCCTAGTCCCCAAATTGGGCGGTGGCATCCCCTTCTTCGTTCTCTCGTTTTTTCTACCCACGACTTCTCCTTCTTCTCACATCTTTTCTTCTTCTCTTCCTCTCTTCGCGAATCACTCTTCTTCTTCTCACTACCTCTTTTCTCCGATTCGTTGCCTAACCTACGAACAAATGAAAAAAATAAAAACAACAACTCAAGGGATCCAATCGAAAGTTTACCCCAAATGAGAAACCGTAATGGCGATTCGCCAATGGATGGTTGATGGTTCACGATTTGGTGGTTTCCGACGGTGACGATGGGGGTTTCCGGCGCGATGGAAATTTCTGAGTCGGCTTTGTCGGTTTGCGGTTTTTGACGAACAAAGAGATAAGTTCTCTTCCTTCTCCTATTTTATTCGTTTAGGGTCTCGAGTTCTGAATGTTGTGGATTGATGTTGTGAACTTTTTATGCGTGAATGATGATGTTTCGTATCCTGTTGCTATATAATTTCTGAGTCCCTTCTATGATGTGACACTGCCTTAATTTATACACTCGAATCATAGCAGTGGAAATCTGATTTAGGAAATAAATTGAAGTTGTCCAAACATGTTGAAACAATGTCTTAAACCTGATGAATGGATTTTAAACTCTGTCTAGACATGTTTAGCGAACTGTTTTGGAAAGAAAACTGACTGTGATTTCCAGATTATTGAGGTCCCTGTTTTTTCCTTTTATTCTCCAACATGTTCATGAAGTGTTTTGATATTGTTAAGGCTGATGGTTAATTGTATTTGAATGCTCTTGATTTCGTTTAAAACTGTTTTGGAAAGAGGATTCTACTCCTTGATTTCTGTTTGATATTTTTTGAGACATAAAGTCATTTCATTTATGCAGAGCAAAGTGATCCTTCATAAAGATTTCAAATGAATTTCAACTTCTTGTATGATCCGGTTATTTCCTTTAGATCTTATTAATTGTTGTATTGATAGCATGACATTTGCTGAGGTTTTGCGAGTAGGCTCCTGCAGTTTTTTTCCAGTAGAAAGTCGATGGCTTTACATTTTTTCTGAGTAATAATGATAATAATTTTTCAGAATTGTATCAAGTTGGATTATGTCATGATACTGATTTCTTGGCTCCTAAACAAATTTGATTCACTGATACGCCTTCATGAATCAATTTCCATTTTTGTTTGGTTATGTCTGTGATCTGTTTTGGAATTTATGGAACGTGGTTTTGATTCATGATTCGCTGAACATTCTTTTCATTGACTAGTACTTATTGTTATATCTTGCAAACTGCAGTAGGTAGGAGCAATTCATCCACTCCAAAGTTGTTGATTTGTAAGCCGACATCATCCGGGATCCTGTATTCGCGGCCTCTGACGATTGTTGATCTGGAGATAAACAATACCTGCTCAAATCTTGAGGCACAATGTGTGATTCAATTCCTTAGTCATATTGTTGCTTCTGTCGCATTTATCCGGTTGCACTTGAGATTCCTACACCCAATATTGCAGGTAAGTAGACCAATTCTTAACACTTTTCAAACGAACTAACTCTTCTGCCGGTTTTAACTATTTGAATTTTGCTGCTTTTTCAAAGTCATTCCACAGATAATTTACCAGCTCAGGCTTTTGGGTGACGTGCACACTGTCTTGTTATCAATTCGAGCCTTTACTCACCTTCGGCTTTATTACAAACCATCTGACTATGCGAAGAGGGCTAAAGCTGTTGTATTTGGAGTAGAAGATTGGCAGCAAACTATAATGTTAACTGGTATTTCTGGTTCTTATCAGCCTCCAAATCTGGGGTGCCTTGACTAACTCCAAAGGCAGGATGTTGCTGAATGGGAGGGTTAGAGTTCATTTGGTCTGCTGTATATTGCATGACAGGCTGATGCTGACCTGAAATGATGCAAGGTCTTGGCAAAGCATGAATAATCAAGGTTGGCATGAAGTCATATGGCTTATGAAGGTGTTGGAAAATTATCACACATGAAGAACCAGAATGCTATGGAATATTCTGTGGATGAAGAAAGTAGGATTAGGATTTTCTTAGCTTCAAGGTTCCTTGGGAATCGGGATGCAGTAAGAAGCTTTGTAACATGAACCCTTATGAGGATTTACTTGTAAAGTTTATGATGAACTCGTGTTGAAAATGAATGGAAGTGGATTTGTCTCACTTGAAACTAGGCTCATAACACTTGAATGTGATTTGAAATTATGAGAAGAATATTTGAACAATTCTTGAAGAACGGTTGAACTTTGGAACCTTGTAACAAGCAATGAATCATCCATCTATGTATTTTTGTAACCAAAACCTTGTGTAATGTGGAGTTTGTAGGATCATAAAGAGTTGAAACGTGGCTGTAGTAACATGTTATGACTTGTTTTTTTTTGTGTTTGAATTTTTGAGTGATAACTTGCTTTTGAACAAAGGTTTGTGTCTTTGTGTGTAGTTTGGGATATTAAGTGGAACGTGAACTCCTCTTGTATGGTTGTAGCTTCACGACTTACCCTGCTGTGAATTCTCATAAAAGAACTCTCACTTTCCAAACGGTTTACCAACTTGGCTTGAAAAGGCCCTCCTTCAAAGTGACGTGATAAAATTTTGGGGAAATGTCAATGGAATCAAACAAAGTCATCATCTTGAAAATTAATCCAATAAATCTTTCCCTTTGTTACTCCATAAAAATGAGCTATGAAGTCACAACTTGTAACATTGCTTACCATCGAAACCAAAACTAATGCTCAACTCATCTTGTTCAGCAAAAACAAACAATCTCTTTGATAATATACTCCTGTGAAATCTTTGAGGACAAGTTTGCTCTGAGCCGATTAAGGGGCCATAATAACTAGGGTACATCCTTCATAAATTCAATATAACTTGTAGAAATAAAAAAAGGGTAGGATTCTGATGGTATGCACACATGGCTTTTATGACTTTCAAATTTCCTTCGGCAAACCTACAAAACAAACACAAACTAGGTAAAATGGTTAGTTTTGCATAAATGAAAGACTTAGATAAATGATCACTAATATAAGGGTAAAATTTGGGGTATGATAGTTGCCCCTATTTAAATAACTTCACCGAATGAGTTGAGCGACTAAGGCTCGAGAAATCATGGTGAAAGGGATTTAAATACAGATAACCGAAAATTTTCCCCTTAGATGTAGTGGTATGCAATGTTAAGGACAACATGACAATGCTGACGATGCTATGAATCTAAAATGATGCATATGATGGAAATAATAAATGCAAGGATGCAGACGAAACGACGACATGGGTTCAGACGCAACGAACAACCACACACTGGGGAAAACCAATGCATCGGGGAAACAACACCGAACCGGGGAAATCTAAAGTGATAGACCAACAAGTTCAAGCATGACCAGTCGTTCACTTTAGAAAGAAAGTGTGAAGGGATCTTCCATGGAGATGGCACTGGCGAGACGGTTTCCACTGGGGAAATATCCAAGAGTAGTAGCTCAACAGGTTCAGGCATGATCAGTTGACACTCTAGAATGAAAAGGTAACGCAGGATCCACACGACGGTAGGATCAAGTAAGTGCTGGAATTTCCGAGACATTCCTTTAAACGAAGAGATCGAGCGGGATCTTCAGGAATCGTCGAAACATAAACAAGGCGGAACACCCATCAGAGACATCCAGAAGAACATCGAATGAACTCTGAAACATACCAGAGATACTCGAGAAACCATCGAATAAACTCTAGGATGCATCCAGAAACAAAAGGACAACATCCATAGGAGCATGAGATGAAGACAAGTATCTGAAGGTAAATCCGAAACATTTAGGAAGGCAATAAATGTAACGGGACATGTTTGAAGACGTATCTAGAAAAACATCAGATAAGCAACAAAGGGGTTCTGGAAGAACATCAAAATAAACTCAAACTGGAAAAACCATCAGAAAGAGGAACATATCCAGAAAACCATCGGATCGATTCTGGAAAACCAATAGAATCAAAAGGTGATATCTGGAAAACCATCAGATAAAAGACTCGATCTGGAAAACCGTCAGAAAGAGAACGTATCCGGAAAACTATCGGATAGAAAAACGTCATATCTGGAAGAACATCAGATAGACACGACACAAAATTGTTTGGTAGGTGTCAAGTAAGTTGGGCTTTGACCACAAGGTAAGATGTGGATAAAAACGACCTCGGGAGAAATGCAAATGAGGATGAAACACTCATGACACGTATATGTATGTTAATATGTATATGAATTATGTTATAAGATGTGATCAAATGCAAATGCAGGTGCCGACGACAAGGCTCGACTCTTCTGGTAAGATGACAAGACTGGAAAACTGATTCCTCAACACGGAGATCACTGTCATTCGGCTAAACTGTATCAAGTTGATAGTCCCTATAAGAGATATGAATATTTGTTTGGAGATTCTTTAAGTAAAATTTCCCATATTAAATTGTCTGTTATAGACGAATTGATAATTGCTTCAGCCTGTCTGATTTTGAAAAGACTATCTTATTGTACCCTTTGAAGGCTTGTCCTAGTATGAGTCTTAAAGAATCTTTTGGATGAACCAAATCGGAGAAGACCTTGCCTTGAACAAATCTTGGACTGATTCTTAGACAGGATGTAAAAGGAAACTTGCCCCTGATAGGACCACTTGACCAAGTTTCTCGATGTTTGAACATTCCTTAGAGGAAATCCAATTTGCAAACAAAAGCATTCATACAAACGTGGTAATGCAAAGTTCACGCCACTTTTGAAATCAAAATTTATTTTTAAAATATGAAGAATAAACGAGTCGTTGATCAGAACATGGTGGTTCAAAACGCTCGAATTTTAAAACAAGGGTGTACTACCAAAATAAATGATTCGCAAAGATCTTTTGGAGTCAGCTTATGCAACCTTGTTGTAGTATGCTTTCAAAATAACCTTGCTTCAATTTGGTCTTTTGAGGGTTTTAATGTGGCTTGGTTCACGGTTTATGAAACAAAAGATAAGGCTCAAAATTTATTTGTACCCACCCAATCTACGTGATAATCTTCAGTCCTACGCTCAGTTAACTCATTTTATGCGTTCAGGTTCTTATGAATTACACTGATGGTAGCAACTGATGGTTCAGAAGTCAAGGGACCTATGAAAAGGCAGCCACTATTTCTTTACAACATATGGTTATTTTGACATTGAGGATTTTCATGGTGAGGATTTAAAGATCTCCCCTTTTTATTATCCCTTACTTTTGCCTAAACTATTTCTTGCGAAGATTACAGTCAGCGGGATGCCCCAGTTTTGCCTAAGTCTCCTTCATAGGTTTTGACTTAGCGGGCTTATATATTTTTTTTGTTTAGAAAAGAAAAATGACTGCCTGGCTTAATGATCACGGTGAACCATCATTGACTTTTGACTTGGAAACATCTTCGAAGCTTACTTGCTGTGTGCGAAGGAAAATTGTGAGTGCTACCTTTGTATGAAAGGTACATTATATGCGTGCGACCGAGTCAACTGAGAACCACCCATGCCCCAGGTTAAGATTGCGGGTTTTTTATAAAGAAAGAAACTCCAACTTCTAGGCTCGAAGGGGGTGACAAGGGGATAACTTCCTTATTTCTCTAGTGTTTGGGAGTTGAAACAATGCCTTACATCGTCAACAAAGTTTGATTGAAAGCAATACTGACAACAATTATTGGTATAACGTTTTCGTCATCCTCCCTCCAATATTTGCATATCACAAATTTGGACAAGAAGTAAATTTTTGAAAGATAAAGCATAAAGATGCAAATAAATAGACAAAATGAATTGAAAACGAAAGTTGCAATGCTCAGTTCATTTAATGTAAAAGTACAAACATAATTCGAAAGCAAACAGCTAATAAGATAAGGAAAGTACAAACAACGAGAAACAAAAGCTTAGTGACTAAATCAGTGAGCCTCCCGTCCGGAACACAAATGACCTTCTGGAGTCAGTTCCAAGCTTCACTTTTGATACACTGGCAAAGGATTTTTCTGGACATTTGGAGGATTATCTGCAAAATCCAGTGTTCCATCTCTAATCAACTCACGCACTCTAGCTTTCAGTGCAAAACAATGCTCCAAATCGTGGCCTAAGGCACCCTCATGAAAAGCACACTAGAAATCAGTCCTGAATCCAACTGGAGGAGGATTAGAAGGAGGTGGTAGAGCCCTTGTAGTGATCAATCCTCATTGAACCAGGTAAGGATATAGCTCTGTGTAAGTCATGAGAATAGGATCAAATTGGTTCCTATTTTGAGACTGGTCTTGTCTAATAACTGGATGTTGAGCAGTCTGAGCTGGCTGTGGAGCAACAACAGGTTGAGATCCATGGCGAGGTTTTCTTGATTCAGTCATGACAGCATTAGTCTGTTCCTCCTTCTTCTTCTGGAAATTCCCATAGGATTTCTTTGCATCATTAGAAGATTCGGCAGCTCTAGATACCTTACCATTTTTCAAACCCTCTTCTATCCTTTGGCCACTAGTCACCAGATCTGTAAAGCTTGAAGAGACACATCCAATCATCTTTTCCCAATAGAAGGGAGACAAAGTATCCATGAACATTCCTGTCAATTCCTTCTCTCCTATAGGGGGTTCAACTTGGGAAGCTAAGTCCCTCCAACGCTGAGAATACTCCTTGAACGGCTCTTTTTCTTTCTGAGACATACCTTGTAGCTGACGGTGTTGCACCCTAAAATTTGCTCAACCTTATTCACTTTGTTTATGTTTCAATATCATTAGCATTTGCATATAGAGGCATGTACATAGTCTAATCATCTGCATAGCATAAGCATAGCAAGTCATCCAACAGGGGACCAATCATTATTCTCATCTCTAGAGGCCTATCAAGAGGTTATTATCCTGATTCAATCTCATTCAAGTCATCAGAAAAGAATTTGAAAGTTGGAGAAGTCAGTGGATCAAGCATTGAGTCCATCTCCTATCTGAGAGTGCCTGAGGGTCAACAAGTAAGTGTGAGTTGTGGGCTGAGCATGGGGAGTATCTAGACATCTTGGAGGACTTAGAAAGTCATTTGGAGAAGGAGACAAGTCATTGGTATGGAAACAAGAATTGCAGTTGAAGACAGTCAACTAGGGTTTCATCTGGGGTCAACTCTAGGTCAATTGATTGATTGAAAGGCATTAAGGGATATTGGAGAGATGTGGGGTTCATCATTTGACAAGTAGAAGAGGATATGGTGTTGTGCTAAGAAGAAATCAAAAGAAATCAAGGAGAAGAGGAGTTTCTAAATTAGGGTTTCTGTGTAAAATCCCCTAATTTAGGTCAAATTTCCAAGCAAGATAAGTCAAAATGCAAGCTTCAAATGGATCCTTGGTCAACATGAAACTTGTAGAGGATCTCAAGACCTTTAATTTGAGTGGTGGAAGACATCAAGGAGATTTATAGAACTCAAGTTATGGTCCTTGCAAGTTACAGGTCATCTGAGGTATCTGAAATTTTGTCTGTGAAGGTGACTTGACTTCCAAGCAATTTTTACCCCTCAAGGAAATTTCAAATGAATTTCTGGTCAACATAAGAATTGTTCCTCATTGTCTTAGCTTTCTATACTGGTATAGTATGCCTTCATATTATTTGTGGAACTCTACTTATGGTCTTGGCAAGCAAAGGGTATTTTGGTCATCTGAGAATTACAGGTCATTTCAAGCCTATGCCCAAAACTCATACAAGGAAGCTTCAAATGAAAAACTTCACAACATCAAAGTTTCTCAAAATTCCATTTAAAGTCAAGAAAAGAAGTCATGAAAGTTTGGAAATGAATAGAATGAGACTTGACCAAAGTTGGTGAAAAATGACCTAAAAAAGGCATATAAGTTGAAAAAGTTGAAATAAAAAATTGGTTTGAGAGATCTACAAATCCAATATGGGTCATCCAATATACCAAATCGATTCCCAACATCATTTTAGAGACATTGGTTCAGCCACTTTTTTGAGTTAAGGGTTAATTTTTGGACTTGCTTTGTTATTTTGTTACTTGCATAATGAGATACACATGAAAAGCTCAACATAAAGCAAAATTAAAGGTATGTAAGCTCTCTTATCATTCCAATTTGTCATGCAAGGAGATATTCACTCATGTTTAAGGGTTTGTTAAGAGATAAAGGAGAGATTATCATGAGAATTCAAAGTATCATGGCATGAGAACTTCATGAAATTTCCACAACTTTCTAGAATCCTCCAAGAGCAATCTAGAAACCTCTCATTCTGTTAATCATCATCTATATAATGAGATGAAGCCATTTGTGCAAGGGGTTGGTGGATTGGAGGAGAGAAAAGAGAGAACTTCATAGTTGCTTCCATTGTAAGAAAGTGCAAGAACCACCATAATCTTCCATTTTCTGATCACTTCCTTTTTGATTCATCATCCATTGAAGTTTGTGAGGGGGAATGAGCATGGAGCAAGGTCCAACAATGGAGGATTGAGGAGTTAGGGTTCACATTGTAAGAAGGCATATCAGAACTGCAGCCAACAATTCAAGCACTCATCACCACTATCGTTGCAAACAGAAAGTTTCTCATCAATTAGAGATCATCCTCGAAGGGTTTCAAGCATTGGATCCACCTGCAACTACCTCTACCATAGCTGCTAAGCAGGTTGGTGTTTTCTTTCTTTTCTCTATGATTAGGTGTTGTTAGGTTAGATCATTGGCATAGGATTGTTAGGGTTAGAAAGATGAACATGTACCCTCACTGTTGTGGCCATTAGAGGTAGTTTGGTTAATGGTGATGAAACTTTGACGATCAAGAATTCCTAAATTAGGGCAAGAGAATGTTAGATCTTTGGCTCAGGATACTCACCATAATCTGTAGACCATTCTAGAGTAATTTGAGCAAGAATTATTGAGGTTCATGACAGAGTTGATCAATGGTGTCCAGAACTTATGGCTATCGGGTTTGGTTTTTAGGAGGGCCTTAGGGAAAACTAAGAGCATAGTATTGTAGAGGGGAAGAAATGGAGTGATTTTAGTCTTTACAAGTTTTGTTTTCATGGCGTATTGAGGGAGAATGAGAAGCTCGAAGGTTGTGCATGGGAGCTGCTTTTTCTGCAAACCCTAGCTCACTTGGGGACGATGAACTCCCACCGTTAGATCGTCCCAGATATTTGACTTCTTCATCTGATCACACGACTCCAGTTTAATTCAGGAAATGGAGGGAACTTTGAAAGTTAAAACGCAGCGTTTACTTAAGTGTTAGGTTCTGGGCTCAGCAAACAAATGCTACTCACACCCCACCCAGGCGGCCCAATTGAAATACCACATGATATTGTTACTATTTGCACCGAAGGTTTATTCTTTTTCTGGTAATTTTCACTTGATTTTTTCTGAGCGCGCTGGGCCTAGTGAATTTGATATTCACACCCCTGTTCTGTGGCCCACATGGATATTACAACTGGGCGCAAATGCTTTTCTCACCCCCTCCCATTTAATTTCTATTTTGTGTTTCTTAATTTCTTTAATATTTTTACATCTTTTAAAAAAATCATAAAAAATGGAAAATGGCTTGTTTTAATTGGTTCTTTTTGCTATAGGTCCATTATTCTGTCTAGAAAAATATGAAATAATAAAATTGGCATTTTATTTTTGTTTAATATTTTTCATGTATTTTTCTTGTAAATAGCATTTAGTTAAGTTTAGTTTGATGCTTAAATTTGTTGATTTTTGTTCTAATAGTTGCTTTAACATTTTTAATCCATTCTTTTTAGGTTGTTTAGTTTAGACATTCAACTTGTACATACAATTTAGTTCCCATTTTTAGAAATTAATTTCAGGTGATTAGTTTAGGTGTGAATAACATGAATAAAATTAGGGTTTAAGTGATGACTTAGGTGAATTAGTTCATTTCCCTTAGGATTTAGAGATTGAATATTTTAGATATGGGGCTATAGGGACTATGGGTAGTTATTATATCCCTTAGAAATCACTAGGATTCCCCTACTGCTATTGGTATAATACTGTCTGTATTTGATTGATTGATGTGGTGTGCCCTTTGGGGATTATTGTTTGTCTGTATGGGTATTGGGATTGCTTGGGGATTGGGAGAGCTGGAGGCTTGTGATGATGAAGCCATTGGAGATCCAGAGCCAGAAGTCCAACTTCCAGAGTTGAAGAGGAGTTCTTGCTAGCAGTTGTTGAGGAGACTAGGGTTAGGAGCTAGGCAGAGCTTTAGATTAGAAAGCTTGTTTCTCAAACATGGAATGCCTTGTCTGCATCCATCCTTTCTCTATGATTCAAAGTCTCTTTCAAATATCCACCTCCTTCCTTTGGAAGGATCAGTGAATGTATTTGAAAGATAGAACTTTTGAGAGAAAACTGTCTGTTTAATGTTAACAGCTGATGAACCACCCTTGGTAGGTAATTGACTGTCTAACATTCATTCACTTCATCTGGTTGACTGATATTCCTCCTGGAGCCTGAGACTTGAAGAAAATATATTGTAGATGGATGCCAAAGACCTTGCTTGGAGGCTATGGAGATGGAGATTGAGGCTTGCTGAAGCTTGTAGCTGTCTGGAGATGACTTGAAGATAGGTGTTGATGCAGAGCTGCTGTGGCTGTTTATTTTTGCTGTTCATTTCTGATGTATTGATTGGTTTTCTGGACTGTATTGTTTGTTGTTTACCCTGTTAGGTTGAGAGTGAATCTTGTTCACTTTTGCCTATTGTTTTCTAGGTTCGAGGTTGAGTGGGACTCCCTTGCCTCGCTTGTATTGCTGCATCCATGCATTTTACTGTTTTACTGTATATATCTGATATTGTTTCTGTTTCCGTCTATTCCCCTAGGATCTCTGTTTCTCTCTGCGCAAGAGAGGAGCATGATAGACATTAGGTCTTAACCCATGAATGATAACATTAGGTTAGTTTGGTTCCCTTCGCAACCATAGGTTAGAATTCTGTCTCTTCCTTTCTTAAAACAAATAGAAAAACATAATAAAAGTTTCAAACACAATAAAAGACACTTCTTCCGTAAAAGAATGTGAACTCATCAAAACGTCATTTTTGTCCGCTTGGACTGTTAATCAAAAACCCTTTTTCAGAAGGAATAAAATCAATCAAGACAGACTTGTGTCGTACGTGGCCCGAACTACGTTTGCTCTGATCTTTCATGCTGTATGAAAGTACGTAGGCATAGGATGCGATATCCTAGCGAGCAACCTTCCCCTCCTTTCCCGTAGGTAGGCGAACTACGTTGACTCTGATTTCTCGTTCCAGACGGGAATACGTAGGCATAAATTGCGATACTTTGCCGAGTCATTTTATTTTCTCTTAATCCCTTGACCTTTAGTTAGATAGAATAACAATCCATACCCGAAAACAAGCATGGATCCCGTCGAGTACGACGGACGTGAGGGGTGCTAATACCTTCCCCTTGCGTAACCGACTCCCGAATCCAGGTTTTGGTTGCGATGACCATACCTTTCTCGTCTTTGCGGTAGGTTTACTCTGAGCGTTTCCTTTCCCTCCTGTGGGATAAATAACGCACGGTGGCGACTCTTCTGTTCAGCCGGCGCCGATTTTCGCAGTAGCGACAGTTGGCGACTCTGCTGGGGATCCAACGTCCCCTGGCTGCTAAGGACCGCGATAGTCCTTATGCATTTGGGATCCAACGTCCCTT
Organism: Lathyrus sativus; assembly: GCA_963859935.3. NCBI lineage: Eukaryota > Viridiplantae > Streptophyta > Magnoliopsida > Fabales > Fabaceae > Lathyrus > Lathyrus sativus. The sequence goes on from OZ012741.1 coordinate 236,480,186, forward strand.
AAGAGAGTCAATCCTAACGCTTGTTTTCCCGTCGAGGATTTTGTATGGATTTATATTTCTGACCTTTATTTTCCGCATTATACATATTGTTATTATTGCTGTATTGGGTTGTGATGGGTGGTTCTATGATTGAGAGATAAGTCGGACCTGGGCTTGAGTGCACCTAGAATTAGAGTAGAAAGTAGTGGGCGCGTGTCGGCTTTGCTTGCATTAGTGTCTCATGAAATCTACACTCGGACGAGGTTCTTCTGGTTGGCTTCTTTTTCTACCCTTTGGGTCGAAGGGGTTGTTGGTCAGCTGAATTGTCGACTCCGGGGACCGATCATTTGGAAGTTGGCTAAGTGAGGCCTCTTCAGGATTTGATGATGCCACTCCTTCTAGGAATCGTATCAGCAACCCTGAAAGTCTGTGACGCCGACGACCGCATAGAATGCCGTACCTTGTGTCAGTTACTAAGACATCCACCTGTGAGAGGGTTTGGGGTTATGCAGGTAACTAGACCTTCAGACTACCGGTTTGTTCCTTGATCAGAGATCCTGGGTATTTATGGAGAGTTCTGAGGTCTGTCAGAGACCAGTTAGAGAGTTCTGAGGTCTGTCAGAGACCAGTTGGAGGGTTCTGAGGTCTGTCAGAGACCAGTTGGAGATATGATATGAGGTCTGCCCGAGACCAGTTAGAGTTATGGTGTGAGGTCTGTCGGAGACCATTGTTGGAGCTTTGTTTTGGGTCTATCTGGGACCAGGGTTTGAGGACTTCTAAAGAGTCTGGTTGAGACTTCTTGATTTGGTTCAGGCTATTCAGCTACGGCATTTGGTCCCTGTTGCATGTTACTTGCATTGCATTGTTTGCATACCCATTATCATTGCATCCCATTAACGTGTGTCTGTGCTGCAGGTGCATTTGCATATCCTCCGATTCTAGTGCCCAGACTTCTGAGTATTGATTATGGCTGGTTTGAGGAAAACGGTTGCGTATAAGCTGCCGACACCTGATATTACTCCTTTGCTCGGTTTGATATCTCTTGCTAATGAGGAGGTTAGGAGAAGCTTCAGAATGAGTCATGGGAGATTACTGAGATTAGTCTGCAAGCCCACTACTGATGAGATGAACGGGCTGTACACCTTGATGCAGTTCTATAACCCCGCATTGAGATGTTTTACGTTTGCTGACTTCATTCTAGGGCCCACCATTGAGGAGTATGTGGAGTTTGCTGAGCTACCGGTGCAGAACAAGGTTCCCTTTATTCGCTCTGCTGCTGAGCCCAAGTTGGAGGACTTAGCCAAAGCCTTGCATATGGACGCTGCAGAACTGTTAGTGACTTCGTGGCTTGGGGTTTCAGGTTTCTCTCTTGATTTCTTGGTTGGCAAAGCTCAGGAGTATGCCAAGAGCGGATGTTGGGTGGTTTTCAATGCTATTTTGGCTCTATGCATCTATGGGATTGTGCTGTTTCCTAACTTGCTGTTGCACCCTAAAATTTGCTCAACCTTATTCACTTTGTTTATGTTTCAATATCATTAGCATTTGCATATAGAGCCATGTACATAGGTTACTCATCTGCATAGCATAAGCATAGCCAGTCATTCAACAGGGGACCAATCATCATTCTCATCTTTAGAGGCCTATCAAGAGGTTATTATTCAAATTCAATCTCATTCAAGTCATCAGTAAAGAATTTGGAAGCTATCAAGTCAATGGGTCAAGCAGTTCATCTATCTCCTAACTGAGGGTGTCTGAGGATCAACAAAGAGATTGTGAGCTATGAATTGAAGGCATGGGGAGTATCTAGACATCTTGGAGGACTTAGAAAATCACTTGGAGAAGGAGACAAGTCAGTGATATGGTCACAAGTATTGCAGTTGAAGACAGTCAACTAGGGTTTCATCTGGGTCAACCCTGGGTCAACCCTAGGTCAAAGGATTGTTTGAAAGGCATTGAGGGCTATTGAAGAGATGTGGGGTTTTTCATTTGACATAAAGAATAAGGATATGTTGTTATGCTAAGAAGAATTCAAGAGAAATCAAGGAGAAGAGGAGTTTCTAAATTAGGGTCTGTGTAAAATCCCCTAGTTTAGGTCAAATTTCCAAGCAAGATAAGTCAAAATGAAAGCTTCAAATGGATCCTTGGTCAACATGGAACTTGTAGAGGATCTCAAGACCTTTAATTTGAGTGGTGGAAGACATCAAGGAGATTTATAGAACTCAAGTTATGGTCCTTGCAAGTTACAGGTCATCTGAGGACACTAAAATTTGTCTGTGAAAGTTGTCTGTCTTCCAAGCAACTTTTGCCCCTCAAGGAAGTTTCAAATGGATTTTTGGAAAACATAAGAGTTGTTCCTCATGATCTCCCCTTTCCAAAAAGGTATGGTATGCCTCATTCTGATTTGTAGAACTCAACTTATAACTTGTGCAAGCCAGGGGTATTTTGGTCATTTGAGAATTACAGGTCATTTTAACCCATGCCTAAAACTCATACAAGGAAGCTTCAAATGAAACATTTCCCAACATCAAACTTGCTCCAAATGACATTTTGAGTCTAGAAAAGTGATCATGGAAGGTTGGAAATGCATGGAGATCATATTTGCAAAATTGACCTAAAAAAGGCATGATTTAAGTCCATTAAAGTGGCATTATTGGGGATTTCTCATTACAAGGCCAAAATAAACAAAGTTATATATGATTTTGAGTGGAAAACATATTTGGAGATGATTGGAAATATTAGATTTTTCATTTGAAGGCCAATTCTTGGAGCTATCATGAGTTTGCTTGCATTTCAAGTAACATATGCCAAATCATATAGGAATCAATGGGCAAGCTTGCAAGGCTTTTCAGCACATCCAATATGTCACCTAATGAGAAATTCAAAGGAGAATGAGAGGCTGTAATGGTTAGAACTGAAAGTGACCTATGTATGGCTTGGATTCCAAAAATATCATGAGATGAGAAACTCATTTTCTCATTAGAATGTTCCAGTTGCTTCTAGACCTTTCCAACATCATCTATATATGAAATAGAACCTGCTCAAATGAAAGGTTAGCCATAATTGAGAGTGAATTGGGTGAGTGAGATCAAGAAGCTTCAAGTGCAAGTCATAATCAACTTCTGAGTTCTACATCATTTCAGTTGATAATCTCCATTGCAACAAGTTCCATCATCATCATTGAGTGTGTGGCAACCAGAATTGGAATGGATCCTTGGCTAAATCGTGTTGTGGCAATCTCAAAATCTCATCTGCAATAAAAATTCTGTTTCAAGAATGCAAGCTGTTTGAGCAAGATTTAGTGCATACAGAAGCAATAACTCAACATCTTGAGTGAATCTGCATAAGTACAAGCATTGATTTGGAAGATTTCATCATCTGGTTAGCACTTTGTATCAGGTCTGCATCTTGCTCTCTAACTCTTAATTTATGCGCAATCAATTAGTGTTAGTAGGTTAGAATGACTGGAGATTAGTAGTAGCTCATTTCTGGGAACTTTGGTTTGATTTAGTGATGGTTGTTAGGTTGGTACAATTTCTGTTAGGAGCAAGAACTCCCTTAATAGTGAGGGATAATGTTGATTCTTTAGTTAGTTTTGATCAGGGTAAAGAGAGGAACAGGTTTATGCCATTAATTTTGAGGATTGTGAGAGTTGGTTCTTGATTATATTTTGGGGATAGCTATTGGGTTTAGGGTTAGGATGAATTTCAATTAGTTCTGAAACCATGATCGAATTACTGGTGGAATTTGGAGTGAGTTTGGTCTTTGCACTTTGGATTTTCATCAAGAACTGAGGGAGTTCGTTTGGGGATTAGTTTGTGTTCTTGGAGCATTCATCCATGGAGTTTGGCTCCAAAACTGATTCAAATGGGGAAGAAGGGTTCTGAACCCTTGGATCATAATAAAACCATTGACCAAGACCATGATCCAAAGGCTATGCGTGATCCAAAATTTGTGAAGGATTCCTGATGAGCAAAACGCACCGTATCACTTAATCTGACCATTGGGCTTAAGTGAACATTGCTACCAACACCCCCAATAACCCAACCCAACGTAAATGAACTAAACTAATGACTATCTGCACTGTTCTCCCTTTTTATTTTTTGTTGGTTTCTGATTGCTTCATGGGCCTAGTGATTCTTGATATTCACACCTCCCAGCTGGTGGCCCACCTGAGATTATAACTGAGCGCCACTGCTATTCTCACCCCTCTCCTTTTATTTTCTATTTTTGTCATTTTTAATTTCTTTAATATTTCCTCATCCTTTAAAAAATCATAAAAAATAGAAAAATGCATATTTTCAATTGATTCTTTTTGCATTAATTTTTTCAAGATGTCTAGAAAATTATAAAAAATAAATTGCATTTTATTTTTTATTTGATATTTTTCCCATATTTTCCAAATAAATGCATATTTTAAGTGTTTCATTTCATACATGATTTTGATAAATTTTGTTCTAATAGTTGCTTTAATATTTTTTGTCCATTCTTTTTAGGTTGATTAATAAACATTGTTAGTTTGTACATGCAATTTAGTTCCCATTTTTAGGAATTAATTTGAGGTGATTAGTTTAGGTGAAAACAACATGAACAAAATTAGGGTTTTAAATCAACTTAGGTGAGATAGTTTGATTCTTTTAGGAATTTTCATTTGATTTTTGGGGTATGGACTATAGGGGTTATGGGTATAGGATAGATCCCCTTAGAAATCACTAGGATTCCCCTACTGCTATTGGTATATTACTGCTATATTTGATTGATTGGTGTGGTGTGCCCTCTGGGGATTACTGTTTGTCTGTATGGGTATTGGGTTTGTATAGGGATTGGGAGAGCTGAAGACTTGTGATGATGAAGCCATTGGAGATCCAGAGACTGAAGGACAACTTCCAGAGTGGATGAGGAGATTCTTGCTAGCAGCTGTTGAGGAGATTAGGGTTTGGGAGCTAGGCAGAGCTCTAGATCAGAAAGCTTGTTTCTCAAACATGGAATGCTTTGTCTGCGTCCATCCTTTCTCTATGATTCAAAATCTCTTTCAAATATCCACCTCCTTCCTTTGGAAGGACCAGTGAATGTATTTGGAAGATAGAACTTTTGAGAGGAAACTGTCTGTACAATGTTAACAGTTAATGAACCATCCTTGGTAGGTAATTGACTGTCTAACATTCATTCACTTCATCTTGTTGACTAATATTCCTCCTGGAGCCTGAGACTTGAAGAAAAGCCATTGTAGACTGAAGACTGATGGGCAAAGTCCTTGCTGAAAGCTGTAGAGATGGGGGTTGATGCTTGCTGAAGCTTATAGCTGATTGGAGATGACTTGAAGATAGGTGTTGATGCAGAGTTGTTGTAGCTGTTTATTATTGATGTATTTCATTTCTGATGTATTGATTGGTTTTCCTGACTGTATTGTTTGCTGTTTACCCTGTTGGGTTGGAAGTGAAGCCTGTTCACTTTTGCCTATTGTTTTCTAGGTTCGAGGTTGAGTGAGACTCCCTTGCCTCGCTTGTATTGTTGCATCCATGCATTTTACTGTTTTACTGTATATATTTGATATTGTTTCTAATCCCGTCTATTCCCTTAGGATCTCTGTTTCTCTCTGCGCAAGAGAGGAGCATGATAGACACTAGGTCTTAACCCATGCATGATAACATTAGGTTAGTCTGATTCCCTTCGCAACCGTAGGTTAGAGTCCTGTCTCTTTCTTTCTCAAAACAAACAGAAAAATACCATAAGGATTTCAAACACAATAAAAGACACTTCTTTCGTAAAAGAATGTGAACTCATCAAGATGTCATTTTTGTCCGCTTGGACTGTTAATCAAAAAAACCTTTTTCAGAAGGAATAAAATCAACCAAGACTGACTTGTGTCGTCCGTGGCCCGAACTACGTTTGCTCTGATCTTTCATGCTGTATGAAAGTACGTAGGCATAGGATGCAATATCCTAGCGAGCAACCTTCCCCTCCTTTCTAGTAGGTAGGCGAACTACGTTGACTCTGATTTCTCGTTCCAGACGGGAATACGTAGGCATAAAGTGCGATACTTTGCCGAGTCGTTTTCTTTTCTTTTTAACCCTGGCCTTTAGTTTAGATAGAAATAACAATCCATACCCGAAAACAAGCGTGGATCCCGTCGAGTACGACGGACGTGAGGGGTGCTAATACCTTCCCCTTGCGTAACCGACTCCCGAATCCAGGATTTGGTTGCGATGACCATTCCTTTCCCCGTTTTGCGGTAGGTTTACCTCGAGCGTTTCCTTTCCCTCCTTTGGGATAAATAACGCACGGTGGCGACTCTTCTGTTCAGCCGGCGCCAATTTTCGCAGTAGCGACAGCTGGCGACTCTGCTGGGGATCCAACGTCCCCTGGCTGCTAAGGACTGCGATGGTTCCTTATGCATTTGGGATCCAACGTCCCTTAAGAGAGTCAATCCTAACGCTTGTTTTCCCGTCGAGGATTTTGTATGGATTTATATTTCTGACCTTTATTTTCAGCATTGTATATATTGATTATTATTGCTGTATTGGGTTTTGATGGGTGGTTCTATGATTGAGAGATAAGCCGGACCTGGGCTTGAGTGCACCTAGAATTAGAGTAGAAAGTAGTGGGCGCGTGCCGGCTTTGCTTGCATTAGTGTCTCATGAAATCTACACTCGGACGAGGTTCTTCTGGTTGGCTTCTTTTTCTACCCTTTGGGTCGAAGGGGTTGTTGGTCAGCTGAATTGTCGACTCCGGGAACCGATCATTTGGAAGTTGGCTAAGTGAGGCCTCTTCAGGATTTGATGATGCCACTCCTTCTGGGAATCGTATCATCAACCCTGAAAGTCTGTGACGCCGACGACCGCATAGGATGCCGTACCTTGTCAGTTACTAGGACATCCACCTGTGAGAGGGTTTGGGGTTATGCAGGTAACTAGACCTTCAGACTACCGGTTTGTTTCTTGATCAGAGATCCGGGGTATTTATGGAGATGTGTTATGAGGTCTGCCAGAGACCAGTTGGAGAGTTTTGAGGTCTGTCAGAGACCAGTTAGATAGTTCTGGGGTCTGTCAGAGACCAGTTGGAGATGTGATACGAGGTCTGCCAGAGACCAGTTAGTGTTGTGATTTGAGGTCTGTCGGAGACCATTGTTGGAGCTTTGTTTTAGGTCTATCTGAGACCAGGGTTTGAGGACTTCTGAAGAGTCTGTTGAGACCTCTTGATATGGTTCAGGCTATTCAGCTACCGCAGTTGGTCCCTGTTGCATGTTACTTGCATTGCATTGTTTGCATACTCATTATCATTGCATCCCATTAACGTGTGTCTGTGCTGCAGGTGCATTTGCATATCCTCCGATTCTAGTGCCCAGACTTCTGAGTATTGATTATGGTTGGCTTGAGGAAAACAGTTGCGTATAAGCTGCCTTCACCTGATATTACTTCTTTGCTTGGTCTGATATCTCTTGCTGATGAGGAGGTTAGGAGAAGCTTCAGAATGAATCATGGGAGGTTACTTAGATTAGTCTGCAAGCCCACTGCTGATGAGATGAACGGGCTGTACACCTTGATGCAGTTCTATGACCCCGCATTGAGATGTTTTACGTTTACTGACTTCATTCTAGGGCCTACCATTGAGGAGTATGTGGAGTTTACTGAGCTACCAGTGCAGAACAAGGTTCCCTTTATTCACTCTGCTGCTGAGCCCAAGTTGGAGGACTTAGCCAAAGCTTTGCATATGGACGCTGCAGAACTATTACTGACTTCTTGGCTTGGGGTTTCAGGTTTCTCTCTTGATTTCTTGGTTGGCAAAGCTCAGGAGTATGCCAAGAGAGGATGTTGGGTGGTTTTCAATGCTATTTTGGCTCTCTGTATTTATGGGATTGTGCTGTTCCCTAACTTACCCAACTTCGTAGACCTGGACGCTTTCCATCTATTCGCTGCCGGCAATCTAGTGCCAACGTTGATCGGAGACTTCTACCACTCATTGCACTACAAGAACGAAAACCGAAGGGGAAAAGTTGTTTACTGATGTGCTCCTTTATTGAATATGTGGTTCAAAAGTCATCTCCCAATGAAGGGGTCCTTTGTGGAAAGTGCAACCACTGCTAGCTGGTCAGAACGCCTGATGAGGCTATCTTCCAAAGACATTGGATGGTTTGATAGAGATCTACTGGGATCTGAACTTATCTTCAGTTGTTCTGGGTACCCTAATGTCCCGTTGATTGGAAGGAAAGGGTGTATCAATTACAACCCATCCCTGTTGGTCCGTCAGTTCGGATATGCGCTGAAGAACCCGCCAAAGGAAGAAGAAGTACAGGAATCTCTGTACTTCACCGGAGATCTGAAGGGGGAGTTATTAGCCAAGCTGCAGCATGCCTGGACGCGTATTAACCGAAGAGGGAAGCCGTTGTTAGGGAAAAATGACTGTCAGGCCTATGCACCTTACAGAGAGTGGATCCAGGAGAGAGCCAGTCAGTTGAGGATGCCATTTCCAAATGCACCAGTTCTTGTTCATATTCCGGTAGCAGAGCCAACTACTGTTTCTCGGGAAGCTTACGAGCAAGTTGTGAAAGAAAAAGAAGCCTTGATGAAGATCAACGAAGGGTTAGAGCAAGAGCTAGCCCAGGCACGCAGTGAGAAAAACAAGGCCGTCCATGCTTTCCAACAGCAGATTGAGCTAATGAACAGATTAGGGGCTGAGTTGACTGAGGAGAGGAAGAAGCGCGAACGTCTGGGGCAAGAGTTCAGAAGCTCCCATGACATGCTTGAATCCAAGAAGAAAGCGCTTGACATCGCTCACCGAGAGATCTCTTCTTGCAATAAGACTTGGAATGCTACGCTCACCAACAATAAGAAGAGGGAGGATAAGCTGAAGCAGCAAATTTCCGACCTCGAAGAGCAATTGAAGTCCAGCATCAAGAAGTGTGAAGAGGAAGTGATGACCCGATATAGTCTCCAGAACGCACTGAACAAGGCCATCAAAGGCAGAGATGAAGCTGTGTCTCAAAAGCGTAAACTAGAGGATCGCTTCGGAGAGGGGGTGTGGGAAGAAACTGCTGAAGACGTGCGGCGTGTTCTTAAGAAAAGAAACCAACTTGTTGAAGGGCTGCTTGCTCGACCGAGTCATCCGGAGACCAAGAAGTTGCTAGAAGAGTATCAGACTTATGGGAGGATTTGATCATTTCATGTAGTAACTTGTAGGCTTTATTTGCATAGTGCTGACCATCACCAGGGTTGTTGGTTGAGGTCATGCCTTCTTGTTGTATTCTCAGTAACATTGTATTCTTGGCTTATTGGTTTCTCAGCAATATATGAGGCTTTCCGTGATTCGGCTCTGATCTTTATATTGTAAGCACTGTCACTGCACCGGCACCTTCACACTAGAATCGGGGAATGAATTTCCCTAATGCACAGACACACCTTGCATTGCATTCATATTCATATTGCATTACAGGTTATCTTTGGATGGTGTCTTATTTCCTGCTATGTATCAGGTACTTTTCAGGATTGCAGATCAGCACCCGCACCGCTATTCTACTCGCACCAACTGTCGAAGAATCATGGATCAAATGCAGAACGAGATGCAAGATGTGCGCGAGAAGCTAGCTCTCTTTATGCAGACCATGGAGGCTATTGCAAAAGGTCAGGAGAATTTGCAAGCCATGGTCCAGCCTCTGTTGGCCCGAAATGCTGGTCACGGCAATGAGGAGCATCAGTCTGTGCGAGTCGATACTGTTCATGGAGATGGCACTCCCACGCCAGTGGCTCCACCTGTAGTCAATATACCTGCTGCTAATGTCAACAACGCTACCGCTGCTGGGAACGGTAACGTCGGAGTTGGGAACGAGACTGTTGTCCATAACGTTGGGCTTGGCGATGTCAACTTGGGTGATAATATGGGAGGCAACGGCTTTGGCAATACTGGATTCGGGTTCAACGATCAGGGATTCGATAATGCTGGGAAATATGGTTTCAATGCTCAAGGCTTTGGGCAAGATGGTTTTGGTGTGGCCAATCAGGGCTATGGAGGTTTCGGAAATGGAAACGGCGCTGGGTTAATGGCTTTTGGGCCTGCTGGAGGTGTTCAAGGGTACGGCAACAGAGGCCGAGGTCCGGGGATGAATCAGATCAGGGCTGGCCGTAATAATGGATATGATGGGTATGGAGCTGGGAATGGTATGTGGCAAGAAGATCAGCAGGAGGACGCTTTCTCCGGCAGAGGTTTCGAAGGGCCGATGGATGACTCCCAGAAGATTAGAATGCTGGAAGAGCAGATGAGGGGGGTCCTGAACCAAAGTGCTGTGGGCTTGGACATGGCAACAATGGGTCTGGTACCTGGCTTGAGGGTGCCAATCAAATTCAAAGCTCCTGCGTTTGATAAGTATAAAGGGGACACATGTCCGAAAGTGCACGTACGGGCTTATTACAGAAAGATGTCTGCATACTCAACTGATGAGAGAATGCTAATGCATTTCTTTCAAGATAGTCTGTCAGGCCCTTCCTTAGAGTGGTACATGGGGTTGGAGCCAACTAATATCAAGACATGGAAGCAATTGGCAGAGGCATTTGTAGCTCACTACAAGTATAACAGCGACTTGGCGCCCAATCGGGTTCAATTGGCAAGGTTGTCGCAGAAGAAGGGGGAGAGCTTTAAAGAGTATGCGCAAAGGTGGCGCGATATGGCTGCCAGGGTCCGTCCTCCGGTAGAAGATAAGGAAATGAATGACATGTTCGTCGGTACATTCATAGGCTTGTTTCATGACATGTTGTTTTATACATCTCTGGCCCGTTTTTCAGACTTAATCCTGATGGGAGAAAAGATTGAACGCAACATTAAGCAAGGAAAATTCCAGGCTGAGGAATCAACTGCATCTGGCAGTAATAGGAAGGCTTTTGGTGGGCGCCGTCAGGGCGAGGCAAGCGCAGTGTTTGGAGGCCGAGGCCGAGGCCGGGGCAGAGGACGAAACCAATATCATCAGCCACAGCAGGTGGCGAGTGTTACTATCCCGTACCAGCAACAACCACTTCAGCAACAACAACCGTTTCAACAGCAGCCAATGCAACAGCAGTAGCAGCAGCAGCAACCTCAGCAGGGGGCACAGCAGGCTCAGCGAAGATTCCAGGGTGGTAAACCAAGAAGAGTGTTTGAGAAGCCTCCCTCAACCTACGCAGACTTGTTGCAGACACTGTTGGGTCTAAACCTGGTAGAGAAGAGAACTCTGGCACCGATAACGGGAACTCCTCCGTATGGTTATGATGCAAGCAGGCACTGTGAGTTTCATTCTGGGGCTCCGGGCCACGATATAGAGGGTTGTCATGCTTTTAAGCATGTTGTGCAGGATCTTTTGGACAATAAGACTATCAATTTCGGAACGGCAGGTCTGAATATAGTGCAGAAACCCATGCCTAATCATGGGGCGAACGCCATTCTGACGGAGGAAGGGTTGAATCTGATTATGAATGTCGACGATTTAAAGACGCCGCTGAGCGAGATAAAAAGCAGATTGTTGCAAGGGGGTGTTTATCCAGGATGTGACGAGTATTGCTTAGAATGTTGTACCTTAGTTGGAGGGTGTGATGATTTGAAGAAAGGAATTCAGGCTTTAATTGATGGAGGCACACTGCAGTTCGACCGAGCAGCAACTGAAGAGCCTGCAGGGGCAGTAGCAGATGATCAGAGTGATGTGGCCATTGTAACGATTCCTCGAAAGACAATCACTATTGCAGCACCAGTCCAGCGACCACCGATCACCATAACTAAGGCCGAACCAATCCCGTACGAGAACACGAAAGCAGTCCCCTGGTCATATGGGTTGGAGGTGTATTGTGACGGGGTAAAGATTGATGTTGATAAGCAGCCAGCCGAGACTGTGGATAACGTTGTTGGTTCAGGAGGTATGACAAGAAGTGGTAGGATCTTTATATCACCTGAAGTGGAGGCCGAAAGACTAGCAAAAGGAAAGGGGAAGAGGGTTGAGAATGTCCCAGTGCAACCAAGCGACAAAGAAGCAGCGTCAAAAGAGGTAGAAGAGTTCATGCGCTTGATTCGAAAAAGTGATTATAAGATTGTGGAGCATCTGCAGCAAACGCCGTCCAAAATATCTATCCTGTCGTTGCTACTATGTTCTGAAGCCCACATAAATGCTTTGCTGAAGGTCTTGGATACTTCTTTTGTACCCTAAGACGTCTCCGTAAATCAGCTGGAAGGAGTGTTGGCACATGTAAATGCAGGCCACAGCTTAGGCTTTACCGACTTCGATTTGACCCCGAAAGGGAGGGATCATAATATGGCGCTGCACATATCGGTTGAGTGCAGAGGATCGGTAATGTCGCATGTATTGGTCGACACCGGATCGTCTCTGAATGTGATGCCTAAGAAAGCGATGATGAAGCTAGATGTCAGAGGAATCTTGTGCACACCCAGCGACTTGGTAGTCAGGGCCTTTGACGGCACGCGAAGAACAGTCTTTGGATCGATCACATTGCCTCTACAGGTGGGGCCGGAGGTGTTTGCGACTGAGTTTTATATCATGGATATACAGCCTGCGTACAGCTGCTTGCTTGGAAGACCTTGGATTCACGGGGCTGGGGCAGTCACGTCTACCCTGCATCAGAAGTTAAAATATATGGTCGGAGACAGCGTAGTCACCGTATGCGGAGAAGAAGACATCCTGGTCAGCCATCTGTCGTCATTTAAATATGTGGAGGTCAACGAAGAGATCCACGAAACGCCTTGCCAGGCATTTGAAGGGTTGCGTATCAAGGACAAAGGTCCCGGGCCGAGCAAAGTGCCAGAGATAGCCGTCTCATCGTATAAAGAAGCTCAAGCTCTAGTGGAGGCCGGAGAAGCAAAGGGCTGGGGCAAAGTGCTGGATATTCCTATGAAGATGGACCGGTTCGGGCTGGGATACCAACCGTCGTCGTTAGCGCCTGCTGTGGGGGCACCCCGTTTCAGAGGGCCAATAACCATCTCTGCCAGTGGAGTATGTCATGAAACCATCAATGCTGCTTCGGAGTCTGACGAAGGAGACAACGACTGTGATATGGATGCCTGGATTCAGCCAAGCACGCCGGGACAAGGACTATGCAACTGGTCTATTCAGGAGCTTGTTCCTGTGACTCTTAAACAGTAATGCTTTGCTTTATTAATTGTTGAATAATCTGATGTCTTGCCTGGGGCACCAGGATTTGCTTAGGGCTGTGTTATGAACATTGCGTGTTAATCATTAAATAAATGGCGTTTTTCATGTGCAAATACTGTAATCTCTGTCTTTCTTGTTTTATATTTTCAATAAAATGGCAACATGGTTATTCGCTTTACATGCATTTTGAAGCACTTAACCATTCCTTTTGCAGGATAACATTTTCAGATGACATCCTTGAACCACCTATGACTCGTCCCGACTTTGAGCACCCGGTATTTCAGGCCAAAGAAGAGGTTGTCGAAGATAGAGACGTTCCTGAAGAACTGTCTTGGTTGTTGAAGCAAGAGGAAAGAGCCATTCTGCCTCACGACGAGGTCATCGAGATTATCAATTTGGGGTCGGAAGGGGTTGAGAAGAATATTCGTATCGGAACCGCACTGCAGGATGATATCAAGCGAAGACTGGTTGAAATGCTCAGGGAGTATAATGATGTATTCGCTTGGTCGTATGAAGATATGCCAGGGCTCGATACAGATATGGTGGTGCACCGTCTGCCACTGAAAGAAGATTGCCCGCCGGTCAAACAAAAGCTTCGCAGAACTCGACCAGATATGGCAGTGAAGATCAAAGAGGAAGTTCAAAAACAGTGGGACGCTGGTTTCCTGGCTGTGACAAAGTATCCCTCCTGGGTTGCTAACATCGTACCAGTGCCGAAGAAAGATGGCAAGGTTCGAATGTGCGTGGATTATAGAGATTTGAATAAAGCAAGCCCAAAAGACGATTTTCCACTTCCTCATATCGATGTGCTAGTTGATAATACTGCTCAATACTCTGTATTCTCCTTCATGGATGGCTTTTCAGGCTATAATCAGATTAAAATGGCGCCAGAGGACATGGAGAAGACCACTTTCATAACGCCTTGGGGAACATTTTGCTACAAAGTGATGCCCTTTGGTTTGAAAAATGCTGGGGCAACATATCAGCGTGCGATGACGACTCTTTTCCATGATATGATGCATAAAGAGATCGAAGTTTATGTTGACGATATGATTGCCAAATCCCAGACGGAGGAAGAGCATCTGGTGAATCTGCTGAAGTTATTTAAAAGGCTTAGGAAGTTCAGGCTGAGACTGAACCCTAACAAATGCACCTTCGGGGTGAGATCGGGTAAACTGCTAGGGTTTATCGTAAGCGAACGAGGAATAGAGGTCGATCCTGCTAAAATAAAAGCGATACAAGAAATGCTGACGCCTAAAACAGAGAAAGAGGTGCGCGGGTTTTTAGGGAGGTTGAACTACATCGCTCGGTTCATATCTCACCTAACTGCTACGTGTGAACCATTATTCAAGCTGTTGAAGAAAGATCAAGCTGTAACATGGAACGAAAATTGTCAAAAGGCGTTCGATAAAATAAAGCAGTATTTGCAGGAGCCTCCTATTTTGATACCCCCAGTGGCAGGGAGACCCTTGATCATGTATTTGACGGTTCTGGAGGGAAGCATGGGTTGTGTTCTCGGTCAGCACGACGAGACAGGAAGAAAAGAGCATGCGATCTACTACTTGAGTAAGAAATTTACAGATTGTGAATCTCGATACTCAATGCTTGAGAAAACTTGTTGCGCGCTAGCCTGGGCCGCCAAGCGTTTGAGGCAATACATGCTGAATCATACAACCATGCTCATCTCGAAGATGGATCCTATCAAATATGTATTCGAAAAGCAGGCGTTGTCAGGAAGAATTGCCCGTTGGCAGATGATCTTGACTGAATATGACATCCAATACGTCTCGCAAAAGGCTATAAAGGGGAGTGTGCTGTCTGAGTATCTGGCGGAGCAGCCCATTGAAGATTACCAATCGAAGAGGTTTGATTTTCCTGACGAGGATATCATGTACCTAAAGATGAAAGATTGTGAAGAGTCGTTGCCAGACGAAGGGCCAGAGTTGGGTTCCAAATGGAGGATGATATTTGACGGAGCTGTGAATGCTTACGGTAGCGGAATAGGGGCAATCATCACTACGCCACACGGGTCGCACATCCCATTTACTGCCCGATTGACCTTTGCCGTCACCAATAACGAGGCCGAATACGAAGCTTGTATAATGGGGCTTGAAGAAGCCATTGATTTGCGAATCAAGAATTTAGACGTATACGGAGACTCAGCTCTGGTGGTGAATCAGATCAAAGGGGAATGGGAGACGCGTCAGCCCAACTTGATACATTACATGAATTATGCAAGGAGATTGCTGCCTTTCTTCGACAAGGTTGAATTGCATCACGTACCGCGGGCAGAAAATCAAATGGCTGACGCCCTCGCCACTTTGTCTTCCATGTACAAAGTCCACTTCTGGAACGAGGCTCCCCGAATCATTATCTCTCGGCTTGACAGACCGGCTTACGTATTTGCTATTGACGAAGCATCCGACGACAAACCGTGGTATTTTGATATCCTTAATTTTCTGAAGAATAAGGAGTATCCGGCTGGGGCATCCAGTCAAGATCAAAAGACTCTCAGGAGATTAGCGGGTAATTTCTATTTGAATCCGGACGGTGTCTTGTACAGGACAAACCACGATTTGGTGCTGTTGCGTTGCGTAGACGAAAGAGAGGCAAAGCTGCTCATGGAGGAAGTACACGAAGGTACCTTTGGTACGCATGCGGGAGGGCATGCTATGACGAGGAAACTGCTACGGGCAGGTTATTTTTGGCTGACTATGGAAACTGATTGTTTCAAGTTTGCAAGGAAGTGCCACAAGTGCCAAATCTATGCTGATAAGATTCATGTGCCTCCGAGTCCTCTGAATGTAATGTCATCGCCATGGCCATTCTCGATGTGGGGAATCGATATGATTGGAAAGATCGAGCCGACAGCTTCTAACGAGCATCGAATCATTCTAGTAGCAATCGATTATTTCACCAAGTGGGTAGAAGCGGCGTCTTACGCAAATGTAACGAAGCAGGTGGTGGCCAGATTCATCAAGAGAGATATCATTTGCCGATATGGGATCCCCGAGCGGATAATCACGGACAACGGATCAAACCTGAACAACAAAATGATGAAGGAGCTCTGTCAGAATTTTAAGATCGTACATCACAACTCCTCCCCTTACCGACCCAAGATGAATGGCGCTGTCGAAGCGGCCAATAAGAATATCAAGAAGATCGTTCAGAAAATGGTGGTGACCTATAAGGATTGGCATGAGATGCTACCTTTCGCTTTGCACGGTTATCGTACGA
Source organism: Lathyrus sativus (assembly GCA_963859935.3). Taxonomy (NCBI): domain Eukaryota; kingdom Viridiplantae; phylum Streptophyta; class Magnoliopsida; order Fabales; family Fabaceae; genus Lathyrus; species Lathyrus sativus. The sequence continues at coordinate 236,496,516 of OZ012741.1, forward strand.
CGGTACGCACATCAACCGGGGCAACCCCGTTCTCGTTAGTATACGGAATGGAAGCAGTGCTACCATTAGAAGTTGAGATCCCTTCTCTGAGGGTATTGCGAGACGTTCAGCTGGACGAGGCAGAATGGGTGAAAGACAGGTTGAATCAACTGAGTTTGATGGATGAGAAGAGGCTAGCTTCTCTAGCATATGGTCATTTGTACCAGAGCCGAATGAAGAAAGCATATGATAAGAAGATACATCCGCGAAGCTTTCAGACGGGCGACCTTGTGCTGAAAAGGATTCTCCCGCCGCAAGCAGATCACAGGGGCAAGTGGACCCCCAACTACGAAGGGCCATACGTTGTCAGGAAAGTATTTTCAGGAGGGGCATTGTTGTTGTCCACCATGGACGGTGAAGACTTTACGTCTCCTGTGAATTCGGACGCAGTTAAAAAATACTTTGCTTAAAATTGACCCGCTGGACAGAAAAAAGAGAGTCCAGGCAAAAATGGGGCATCCTGTCGAACCAAAAACAGAATGAAAGGTTCGGGCAAAAGTTAGGGATAAAATTGAAAAAATGTACACCCGCGAAGTTGAAAACCTACACTGGGCGGCTTCGGCAAAAAAGGGTATCCCGGTGAACTGAAAACCCGTAAAGGGCGGTTCACGCAAAAGTTAGGGATGTGAAAAGCAAATGACTGCGGTCCGAATTTGATATTGCGGTGAGCATCAGTGCGGGAGAATACCTGAGGGGTCGATTATCAGATACAATCTCTTCAGAAGCATGGATACTGGGAAAGCATTAGAGTCGGGCGAGTCATAGGGGGATCAGTTCGTGGTGATCGTCTGCATCCCGTTGCCGACATGTGTACAAATTTAATTTGTCAAATATTCATGTTTCTTGTGCATACTTGTATATCTGCTTTGCGTAGCTTCCTCTTTTCAGGAGTTACATCCCGTGTACAAAAATTCCGCCCATTCAGGGGCCCAATCAATAAAATATGTTATTCAGTACTTGATGCTGGTTCTTTACTGTTTTGTGCATGATAAAGCGCCTAAGTTTACTGAAACTAGCATGTGTATAACATCACTGGCCCTTGCCAACAATTGCTAAAGCTTTGAATTAACTGAAAATAACGTCACTAACCTGAATCGATTTGGTTGCATAGGCTTGTCTTGTTTTGTTTGTGTTGTTGCAGGTTTCATGACCGCACGAGGAAGATGATCAAAAGATTGCAATAACGAAAGACTTGATCTCCACGCAGGCCAGGCATGTTCCTCCTGAAGAAGGATCGAATTTCCCCAGCTAGTCGCAGCTTATCCAAAGGGTATTCTCCAGCAAAGTCGTTTATCCTCAGCAGAGTTTGGCGATTCCAAGATTATAAGGCTGCATTCAGACAGTGTATCTCAAGCAGAGTGGTTTAACCGCAGAAAATTAATATTTGTGAGTTGTATTCAGGCAGTTTACCTTTCCCCATAGGGTCATTTAATCTCCCCCAGCGGAGTCAGTTGATTTCCCCCAAGAGAATTGTCCCATCCCCAGTGGAGTTCTCTTTTCAGCAAGTATTTTCATTCCTCCCAGTGGAATTCGAAGATTGAGACTCTCCCCGGCAGAGTTGGTGTGGCGAGTCCTGGCATTTATTTTGCCGGAATACCGTGTGACACCCGTTCATTCTCCAGCAGAAGTATAATCATACCAGGCGCATCTGCCATTCTCCAGCAGAGTTATATTCCCCAGCAGGGGGTTACGTCAACGAGGTGTTTGGTGCGAGCTCCCAATTTCCCAGCTGAGTCAACTCCACTCTCCCAGCATTTATTTTGCTGGGATAGTTCTGTAGCATCTGGCTATCCCCAGCGGAGTCGGCATTATCTTCAGCATTTATTTTGCTGAAGCAGTTCCTGTATCACGACAGTTCAAGCCTGCATTTGCATGGGCATATAGTGTCATACTTGCATCCACCGAATGAAAAGCGTAGAATTTCCATGTCAAATGAAGCATTGCATCATTGTCAAACATACGCATGTTGAAACATAAACCAGGTTGACTAACCGTTGGTTTCAAGTATTGTTTCTCTTGCAGGTAGAGAGAGTTCTTGCCCCAATAAACCAAGCATTCGAAGTCTCGGCATGAGACATTCAACGAAGTGTCAGCTTTGGCACTACTCCCCACAGAGCCAGCAGGATAAGTTTCTCTTTGTCCCTAAGCAGAGTTACTTATTTCCCCGCCAGGGTTTCTTGTTGAAGTTTCTCTAGTCCGACCAGCAGACTGTTTCCTTCAAAGTTGTGGGTACGTTAGCATTAACAGGTTTCATGAACCAGAATTTCAGAGGCTACCGCCGGTTATCAGAGCAGGCATCCAGTAGTTTGGCTTCCGAGTATCCCCAGTAGAGTCAGCCTCAAAGTTGCTGTAACGTCAGTGATAAGAAGTTTGCGGACCAATGGAAGGATGAGTCCTGACGAGGACAAATTTCGTGACAGGTTTTCTTCGTGCTAGAAAAGTGGGGTCCTAACGTGGACAGTTTTATTTCATGGGCTGATAGGAGATGCTAGTCCTAACGTGGACAGGTTCGATTTTTCAGAATTAATGGAACGTGGAGTCCCGACGTGGACATTTCCTCATTTTGACGGTAGGTGTTAGTCCTAACGTGGACAGATTCGAGTTCTCGATATTGATCGAGTGTGGAGTCCTGACGTGGACAAGGTTGGTTACTCTTCGTGGTGGTATCCTGACGTGGACCAGTTATTTCCAGCAGATAGCTTTATTCGTAATGGCAAAGTGTGCGTCCTGACGTGGACAAGTTTATAGTTCTTCGCGATGGCAAGATACGAAAGTCCTGACGTGGGCAAATTTATCCTTCTTCGTGTTGGTGGTAATGTGTGTGTCCTAACGTGGACGGGGTTTATTTCCCCAGCAAGTCAAAGACGCGCAAGTCCTGACATGGGCAAGTTTATTTCTTCAGCAGGTTGGGATATGGGTCCTAACGTGGACAGGTTTTATTTCCTCAGCAAGTCAAGAGATCAGAGTCCTTACGTGGACAAAGCATATCAAGTTATTCCTTACGTGGAAAGATGAGTCCTGACGTGGGCAAGGTTATTCCTTACGTGGAAAGAGAAGCTTCAGTTCCTTACGTGGAAAAGCAAGTTCAGTCCTGACGTGGACAGACGCAGAAAAGACGAGTTGGTTTCCTTACGTGGAAAGATTGTGATTCCTTACGTGGAATGAAGATTGGAGTTCTTACGTGGACAGATTAAGATACATTCCTTACGTGGAAGAAAAATGATTCCTTACGTGGAAAAGAGATTGCATTCCTTACGTGGAAAAAGAAGTCGTTCCCTTACGTGGAAAAGTTTAGTCCTGACGTGGACAGATCAAAGTTTGATTCCTGCCGTGGAACGAAAGTTATTCCTTACGTGGAAAGATGGAGTCCTTACGTGGACCGATCAAGACGAGCTGGTTTCCTTACGTGGAAAGATGTGATTCCTTACATGGAACAAGTTGGAGTCCTTACGTGGACGAATCAAAATGTGTTTCCTTACATGGAAAGATAGCATTCCTGACGTGGAAAGATTGATTCCTTACATGAAAAGATTGAGTCCTTACGTGGACGTATCAAGATGGGAGTCCTTACATGGACAAATCAGAAAGAGTGGTTTCCTTACGTGGAAAGTTTGTGGTTTCCTTACGTGGAAAAATGATTCCTTACGTGGAAAGTTCGTATGCCTTACGTGGAAGAAGAGATGTTCTCCTTACGTGGAAAGAAGATGGTTTCCTTACGTGGAAAGAGATTGATTCCTTATGTGGAAAGTTTAGTCCTGACGCGGACAGATTGAAAAAAGAGATTGTGATTCCTTACGTGGAGCGAAAGTTATTCCTTACGTGGAAAGTGTGGTCCTTACACGGACAAATCAAGGAGACGGTTATTCCTTACGTGGAAGGGTGAGTCCTAACGTAGACAGTGTTATTCCTAATGTAGTCAAGAGTTTACTCCTAACGTGGACGATTTATTTTTGATGAAGAAGACGAGTCATCCCCAGCACGGTCGCTAATGGATCAGTAGGTTGTCGTAGCAGTCAGATTCAGTTGATGAATATCGTTCCCCAAGCAGGAGCGCAATTTATTTCTGCGGTTGGCAAATTTCTGGGTTCTTAGTATTCAACCGTCTCGTGCCGCGAATGTCTGAAGGCTCCGGGCTCTTCACCCAATCGGGTCCAAGTCGCTTGAATAGGGGCAGCTGTTGCACCCTAAAATTTGCTCAACCTTATTCACTTGGTTTATGTTTCAATATCATTAGCATTTGCATATAGAGCCATGTACATAGGTTACTCATCTGCATAGCATAAGCATAGCCAGTCATTCAACAGGGGACCAATCATCATTCTCATCTTTAGATGCCTATCAAGAGGTTATTATTCAAATTCAATCTCATTCAAGTCATCAGAAAAGAATTTGGAAGCTATCAAGTCAATGGGTCAAGCAGTTCATCTATCTCCTAACTGAGGGTGTCTGAGGATCAACAAAGAGATTGTGAGCTGTGAATTGAAGGCATGGGGAGTATCTAGACATCTTGGAGGACTTAGAAAATCACTTGGATAAGGAGACAAGTCAGTGATATGGTCACAAGTATTGCAGTTGAAGACAGTCAACTAGGGTTTCATCTGGGTCAACCCTGGGTCAACCCTAGGTCAAAGGATTGTTTGAAAGGCATTGAGGGCTATTGAAGAGATGTGGGGTTTGTCATTTTACATAAAGAATAAGGATATGTTGTTATGCTAAGAAGAATTCAAGAGAAATCAAGGAGAAGAGGAGTTTCTAAATTAGGGTCTGTGTAAAATCCCCTAGTTTAGGTCAAATTTCCAAGCAAGATAAGTCAAAATGCAAGCTTCAAATGGATCCTTGGTCAACATGGAACTTTTAGAGGATCTCAATACCTTTAATTTGAGTGGTGGAAGACATCAAGGAGATTTATAGAACTCAAGTTATGGTCCTTGCAAGTTACAGGTCATCTGAGGACACTAAAATTTGTCTGTGAAAGTTGTCTGTCTTCCAAGCAACTTTTGCCCCTCAAGGAAGTTTCAAATGGATTTTTGGCAAACATAAGAGTTGTTCCTCATGATCTCCCCTTTCCAAAAAGGTATGGTATGCCTCATTCTTATTTATAGAACTCAACTTATAACTTGTGCAAGCCAGGGGTATTTTGGTCATTTGAGAATTACAGGTCATTTTAACCCATGCCTAAAACTCATACAAGGAAGCTTCAAATGAAAAATTTCCCAACATAAAACTTGCTCCAAATGACATTTTGAGTCTAGAAAAGTTATCATGGAAGGTTGGAAATGCATGGAGATCATATTTGCAAAATTGACCTAAAAAAGGCATGATTTAAGTCCATTAAAGTGGCATTTTTGGGGATTTCTCATTACAAGGCCAAAATAAACAAAGTTATATATGATTTTGAGTGGAAAACATATTTGGAGATGATTGGAAATATTAGATTTTTCATTTGAAGGCCAATTCTTGGAGCTGTCATGAGTTTGCTTGCATTTCAAGTAACATATGCCAAATCATATAGGAATCAATGGGCAAGCTTGCAAGGCTTTTCAGCACATCCAATATGTCACCTAATGAGAAATTCAAAGGAGAATGAGAGGCTGTAATGGTTAGAACTGAAAGTGACCTATGTATGGCTTGGATTCCAAAAATATCATGAGATGAGAAACTCATTTTCTCATTAGAATGTTCCAGTTGCTTCTAGACCTTTCCAACATCATCTATATATGAAATAGAACCTGCTCAAATGAAAGGTTAGCCATAATTGAGAGAGAATTGGGTGAGTGAGATCAAGAAGCTTCAAGTGCAAGTCATAATCAACTTCTGTGTTCTACATCATTTCAGTTGATAATCTCCATTGCAACAAGTTCCATCATCATCATTGAGTGTGTGGCAACCAGAATTGGAATGGATCCTTGGCTAAATCGTGTTGTGGCAATCTCAAAATCTCATCTGCAATAAAAATTCTGTTTCAAGAATGCAAGATGTTTGAGCAAGATTTAGTGCATACAGAAGCAATAACTCAACATCTTGAGTGAATCTGCATAAGTACAAGCATTGATTTGGAAGATTTCATCATCTGGTTAGCACTTTGTCTCAGGTCTGCATCTTGCTCTCTAACTCTTAATTTATGCGCAATCAATTAGTGTTAGTAGGTTAGAATGACTGGAGATTAGTAGTAGCTCATTTCTGGGAACTTTGGTTTGATTTAGTGATGGTTGTTAGGTTGGTACAATTTCTGTTAGGAGCAAGAACTCCCTTAATAGTGAGGGATAATGTTGATTCTTTAGTTAGTTTTGATCAGGGTAAAGAGAGGAACAGGTTTATGCCATTAATTTTGAGGATTGTGAGAGTTGGTTCTTGATTATATTTCGGGGATAGCTATCGGGTTTAGGGTTAGGATGAATTTCAATTAGTTCTGAAACCATGATCGAATTACTGGTGGAATTTGGAGTGAGTTTGGTCTTTGCACTTTGGATTTTCATCAAGAACTAAGGGAGTTCGTGTGGGGATTAGTTTGTGTTCTTGGAGCATTCATCCATGGAGTTTGGCTCCAAAACTGATTCAAATGGGGAAGAAGGGTTCTGAACCCTTGGATCATAATAAAACCATTGACCAAGACCATGATCCAAAGGCTATGCGTGATCCAAAATTTGTGAAGGATTCCTGATGAGCAAAACGCACCGTATCACTTAATCTGACCATTGGGCTTAAGTGAACATTGCTACCAACACCCCCAATAACCCAGCCCAACGTAAATGAACTAAACTAATGACTATCTGCATCGTTCTCCCTTTTTATTTTTTGTTGGTTTCTGATTGCTTCATGGGCCTAGTGATTCTTGATATTCACACCTCCCAGCTGGTGGCCCACCTGAGATTATAACTGAGCGCCACTGCTATTCTCACCCCTCTCCTTTTATTTTCTATTTTTGTCATTTTTAATTTCTTTAATATTTCCTCATCCTTTAAAAAATCATAAAAAATAGAAAAATGCATATTTTCAATTGATTCTTTTTGCATTAATTTTTTTAAGATGTCTAGAAAATTATAAAAAATAAATTGCATTTTATTTTTTATTTGATATTTTTCCCATATTTTCCAAATAAATGCATATTTTAAGTGTTTCATTTCATACATGATTTTGATAAATTTTGTTCTAATAGTTGCTTTAATATTTTTTGTCCATTCTTTTTAGGTTGATTAATAGACATTGTTAGTTTGTACATGCAATTTAGTTCCCATTTTTAGGAATTAATTTGAGGTGATTAGTTTAGGTGAAAACAACATGAACAAAATTAGGGTTTTAAATCAACTTAGGTGAGATAGTTTGATTCTTTTAGGAATTTTCATTTGATTTTTGGGGTATGGACTATAGGGGTTATGGGTATAGGATAGATCCCCTTAGAAATCACTAGGATTCCCCTACTGCTATTGGTATATTACTGCTATATTTGATTTATTGGTGTGGTGTGCCCTCTGGGGATTACTGTTTGTCTGTATGGGTATTGGGTTTGTCTGGGGATTGGGAGAGCTGAAGACTTGTGATGATGAAGCCATTGGAGATCCAGAGACTGAAGGCCAACTTCCAGAGTGGATGAGGAGATTCTTGCTAGCAGCTGTTGAGGAGATTAGGGTTTAGGAGCTAGGCAGAGCTCTAGATCAGAAAGCTTGTTTCTCAAACATGGAATGCTTTGTCTGCGTCCATCCTTTCTCTATGATTCAAAGTATCTTTCAAATATCCACCTCCTTCCTTTGGAAGGACCAGTGAATGTATTTGAAAGATAGAACTTTTGAGAGGAAACTGTCTGTACAATGTTAACAGTTAATGAACCACCCTTGGTAGGTAATTGACTGTCTAACATTCATTCACTTCATCTTGTTGACTGATATTCCTCCTGGAGCCTGAGACTTGAAGAAAAGCCATTGTAGACTGAAGACTGATGGGCAAAGTCCTTGCTGAAAGCTGTAGAGATGGGGGTTGATGCTTGCTGAAGCTTATAGCTGATTGGAGATGACTTGAAGATAGGTGTTGATGCAGAGCTGTTGTAGCTGTTTATTATTGATGTATTTCATTTCTGATGTATTGATTGGTTTTCCTGACTGTATTGTTTGCTGTTTACCCTGTTGGGTTGGAAGTGAAGCCTGTTCACTTTTGCCTATTGTTTTCTAGGTTCGAGGTTGAGTGGGACTCCCTTGCCTCGCTTGTATTGTTGCATCCATGCATTTTACTGTTTTACTGTATATATCTGATATTGTTTCTGATCCCGTCTATTCCCTTAGGATCTCTGTTTCTCTCTGCGCAAGAGAGGAGCATGATAGACACTAGGTCTTAACCCATGCATGATAACATTAGGTTAGTCTGATTCCCTTCGCAACCGTAGGTTAGAGTCCTGTCTCTTTCTTTCTCAAAACAAACAGAAAAATACCATAAGGATTTCAAACACAATAAAAGACACTTCTTTCGTAAAAGAATGTGAACTCATCAAGATGTCATTTTTGTCCGCTTGGACTGTTAATCAAAAAAACCTTTTTCAGAAGGAATAAAATCAACCAAGACTGACTTGTGTCGTCCGTGGCCCGAACTACGTTTGCTCTGATCTTTCATGCTGTATGAAAGTACGTAGGCATAGGATGCAATATCCTAGCGAGCAACCTTCCCCTCCTTTTCAGTAGGTAGGCGAACTACGTTGACTCTGATTTCTCGTTCCAGACGGGAATACGTAGGCATAAAGTGCGATACTTTGCCGAGTCGTTTTCTTTTCTTTTTAACCCTGACCTTTAGTTTAGATAGAAATAACAATCCATACCCGAAAACAAGCGTGGATCCCGTCGAGTACGACGGACGTGAGGGGTGCTAATACCTTCCCCTTGCGTAACCGACTCCCGAATCCAGGATTTGGTTGCGATGACCATTCCTTTCCCCGTTTTGCGGTAGGTTTACCTCGAGCGTTTCCTTTCCCTCCTTTGGGATAAATAACGCACGGTGGCGACTCTTCTGTTCAGCCGGCGCCGATTTTCGCAGTAGCGACACTTGCCCAATTTCGTAGACCTGGACGCTTTCCATCTATTTGCTGCCGGCAATCCAGTGCCAACATTGATCGGAGACTTCTACCACTCCTTGCACTACAAGAACGAAAACAGAAGGGGGAAGGTTGTTTACTGCTGTGCTCCTCTGTTGAATACGTGGTTCAAGAGTCATCTTCCCATGAAGGGGTCTTTTGTGGAGAGTGCAACCACCGCTAGCTGGTCAGAGCGCCTGACGAGGCTATCTTCCGAGGACGTTGAGTGGTTTGATCGAGACCTGCTAGGGGCCGAGCTTACATTCAGTTGTTCGGGGTACCCTAATGTGCCGCTGATAGGAAGAAAAGGGTGTATCAACTACAACCCATCCCTGTTGATACGTCAGTTCGGATACGCGCTGAAGAACCCGCCAAACGAGGAAGAAGTACAGGAATCTCTGTACATCACCGGAGATTTGAAGGGGGAGTTATTAGCCAAGCTGCAGCATGCCTGGACGCGTATTAACCGAAGAGGGAAGCCGCTGTTAGGGAAGAATGATTGTCAGGCCTATGCACCTTACAGGGTTTGGATCCAGGAGAGAGCAAGTCAGTTGCGGATGCCATTTCCAGATGCACCAGTTCTTGTTCCTATTCCGGTAGCAGAGCCAACTACTGTTTCTAGGGAGGCCTACGAGCAAGTTGTGAAAGAAAAAGAAGCCTTGATGAAGATCAACGAAGGGTTAGAGCAAGAGCTAGCCCAGATACGCAGTGAGAAAAACAAGGCCGTGCATGCTTTCCAACAGCAGATTGAGCTAATGAACAGATTAGGGGCTGAGTTGATTGAGGAGAGGAAGAAGCGCGAACGTCTGGGGCAAGAGTTCAGAAGCTCCCATGACATGCTTGAATCCAAGAAGAAAGCACTTGACATCGCTCACCGAGAGATCTCTTCTTGCAATAAAACCTGGAATGCCATGCTCACCAACAATAAGAAGAGGGAAGATAAGTTGAAGCAGCAAATTTCTGACCTCGAAGAGCAATTGAAGTCCAGCGTCAAGAAGTGCGAAGAAGAAGTGATGACCCGCTATAGCCTCCAGAATGCACTAAACAAGGCCATCAAGGGCAGAGATGAAGCTGTGTCTCAGAAGCGTAAACTAGAGGATCGCTTCGGAGAAGGGGCATGGGAGGAAACTGCTGAAGACGTGCGACGTGTTCTTAAGAAAAGAAACCAACTTGTTGAAGGGCTGCTTGCTCGACCAAGTCATCTGGAGACCAAGAAGTTGCTAGAAGAATACCAGACTTATGGGAGTGTTTGATCATTTCATGTAATAACTTGTATGCTTTACTGGCATAGTGCTGACCATCACCAGGATTGTTGGTTGAGGTCATGCCTTCCCATTGTACTCTCAGTGACATTGTATTCTTGGCTTATTGGTTTCTCAGCAATATATGAGGCTTTCTATGATTCAACTCCGATCTTTGTATTGCTTGCACCGGCACCTTCACACTAGAATCGGGGAATGAATTTCCCTAATGCACAGACACACGCATTGCATCGCATTCATATTCATATTGCATTACAGGTAATCATTGGATGGTATCTTATTTTCCGCCCTGTACCAGGTATTTTCAGGATTGCAGATCAACGCCCGCACAGATACTCCACTCGCACCAACTGTCGAAGAATCATGGATCAAATGCAGAACGAGATGCAAGATGTGCGCGAGAAGCTAGCTCTCTTTATGCAGACCATGGAAGCTATTGCAAAAGGTTAGGAGAATTTGCAAGCCATGGTACAACCTCTGTTGGCCCGAAATGCTGGCCACGGTAACGAGGATCATCAGGCTGTGCGAGTCGATACTGTTCATGGGGATGGCACTCCCACGCCAGTGGCTCCACCTGTAGTCAATATACCTGCTGCTAATGTCAACAACGCTACCGCTGCTGGGAATGGTAACGTCGGAGGTGGGAACGAGACTGCTGTCCATAACGTTGGGCTTGGGGATATCAACTTGGGTGGTAATATGGGAGGCAACGGCTTTGGCAATGCTGGATTCGGGTTCAATGATCAGGGATTCGATAATGCTGGGAAATATGGTTTCAATGCTCAAGGCTTTGGGCAAGATGGGTATGGTGTGGCAAATCAGGGTTACGGAGGTTTCGGAAATGGAAACGGCGCTGGGTTAATGGCTTTTGGGTCTGCTGGAGGTGTTCAAGGGTACGACAACAGAGGCCGAGGCCCAGTGATGAATCAGATTAGAGCTGGCCTCAATAATGGATATGATGGGTATGGAGCTGGGGATGGTATGTGGCAAGAAGATCAGCAGGAGGACGCTTTCTCCGGTGGAGGTTTCGAAGGGCCGATGGATAACTCCCAGAAGATCAGAATGTTATAAGAGCAGATGAGGGGGGTCCTGAACCAAAGTGTTGTGGGCTTAGACATGTCAACAATGGTCCTGGTACCTAGCTTGAGGGTGCCAATCAAATTCAAAGCTCCCACGTTTGATAAGTATAAAGGGGACACCTGTCCGAAAGTGCACGTGCGGGCTTATTACAGAAAGATGTCTGCGTACTCAACTGATGAGAGAATGCTAATGCATTTCTTTCAAGATAGTTTGTCAGGCCCTTCCCTAGAGTGGTATATGGGATTGGAGCCAACTAATATCAAGACATGCAAGCAATTGGCAGAGGCATTTGTAGCTCACTACAAGTATAACAGCGACTTGGCACCCAACCGGGTCCAATTGGCAGGGCTGTCTCAGAAAAAGGATGAGAGCTTTAAGGAGTACGCGCAAAGATGGCGCGACATGGCTGCCAGGGTCCGTCCTCCTTTAGAAGACAAGGAAATGAATGACATGTTCGTCGGCACATTCACAGGCATGTTCCATGACAAGTTGTTTCATACATCTCTGGCCAGTTTCTCAGATTTGATTCTGATGGGAGAAAAGATTGAACGTAACATTAAGCAGGGAAAGTTCCAAGTCGAGGAATCAACTGCATCTGGCAATAATAGGAAGGCTTTTGGTGGGCGCCGTCAGGGCGAGGCAAGCGCAGTGTTTGGAGGCCGAGGCCGAGGCAGAGGTCGGAACCAATATCATCAGCCGCAGCAGGTGGCAAGTGTTACTATCCCATATCAGCAACAACCACAACAACAACAACCGTTTCAGCAGCAGCCAATGCAACAACAACAACAGCAGCAGCAGCCACAGCAGGGGGCACAGCAGGCTCAGCGAAGATTCCAGGGTGGTAAACCAAGAAGAGTGTTTGAGAAGCCTCCCTCAACGTATGCAGATTTATTGCAGACTTTGTTGGGTCTAAATTTGGTAGAGAAGAGGACTCTGGAACCAATAACGGGAACTCCTCCGTATGGTTATGATGCAAGCAGGCACTGTGAGTTTCATTCTGGGGCTCCGGGCCACGATATAGAGGGTTGCCATGCTTTTAAGCATGTTGTGCAGGATCTTTTGGACAATAAGACTATCAATTTCGGAACGGCAGGTCCGAATATAGTGCAGAAACCCATGCCTAATCATGGGGCGAACGCCATTCTGACCGAGAAAGGGTTGAATCTGATTATGAATGTCGACGATTTAAAGACGCCGCTGAGCGAGATAAAAAGTAGATTGTTGCAAGGGGGTGTTTATCCAGGATGTGACGAGTACTGCTTAGAATGCTGGACCCTAGCTGGGGGGTGTGATGATTTGAAGAAAGGCATTCAGGCTTTAATTGATGGAGGCACATTGCAGTTTGACTGAGCAGCAACTAAAGAGTCTACAGGGGCAGTAGCAGATAATCAGAGTGATGTGGCCACTGTAACGATTCCTCGAAAGAAAATCACTATTGCAGCGCCGGTCCAGCGACCACCGATCACCATAACTAAGGCCGGACGAATCCCGTACGAGAACACAAAAGCAGTCCCATGGTCATACGGGTTGGAGGTGTATTGTGACGGGATAAAGATTGATGTTAATAAGCAGCCAGCCGAGACTGTAGAGAATGTGGTCGGTTCAGGGGGCATGACGAGGAGTGGTAGGATCTTTATATCACCTGAAGTGGAGGCCGAAAGACTAGCGAAAGGAAAGGGGAAGATGGTTGAGAATGTCCCAGTGCAAGCCAGCGAAAAAGCATCGGCATCGAAAGACGTAGAAGAGTTCATGCGCTTGATTTGAAAAAGTGATTATAAGATTGTGGAGCATCTGCAACAGACGCCGTCCAAAATATCCATCTTGTCATTGCTCTTGTGTTCGGAAGCTCACAGAAATGCTTTGTTGAAAGTCCTGGATACTTCCTTCGTACCCCAAGACGTCTCCGTGAATCAGCTGGAAGGAGTATTGGCACATGTGAATGCAGGCCACAGCTTGGGCTTTACCGACTTCGATTTGACCCCGAAAGGGAGAGATCATAATATGGCGCTGCACATATCTGTTGAATGTAGAGGATCAGTAATGTCGCATGTATTGGTCGACACTGGATCGTCTTTGAATGTGCTGCCCAAGAAGGCGATGATGAAGCTGGATGTCAGAGGAATCCTGTGCACGCCCAGTGACTTGGTAGTCAGAGCGTTCGATGGCACGCGAAGAACAGTCTTTGGATCGATAACATTGCCTCTACAGGTGGGGCCGGAGGTGTTTGCAACGGAATTTTATATCATGGATATACAGCCCGCATATAGCTGCCTGCTCGGAAGACCCTGGATTCATGGGGCTGGGGCAGTCACGTCTACCCTGCATCAGAAGTTGAAATATATGGTCGGAGACAGCGTAGTCACCGTATGCGGATAAGAAGACATCCTGGTCAGCCATTTGTCGTCATTTAAATATGTGGAGATCGACGGAGAGATCCACGAAACACCCTGCCAGGCATTTGAAGGGTTGCGTATCAAGGACAAGGGTCCCGGGCCAAGCAAAGTGTCAGCGATAGCCGTCTCATCGTATAAAGAAGCTCAAGCTCTGGTGGAGACAGGAGAAGCAAAGGGCTGGGGCAAAGTACTGGATATCCCTGTGAAGATGGACCAATTCGGGCTGGGCTACCAACCGTCGTCGTCCACACCTGCTGTGGGGGCACCCCGTTTCAGAGGGCCAATAACCATCTCTGCCAGTGGAGTATGTCATGAAACCATCAATGCTGCTTCGGAGTCTGACGAAGGAGACAGCGACTGTGATATGGATGCCTGGATTCAGCCAAGCACGTCAGGACAGGGACTGTGCAACTGGTCTATTCAGGAGCTTGTTCCTGTGACTCTTAAACAGTAATGCTTTGCTTTATTAATTGTTGAATAATCTGATGTCTTGCCCGGGGCATCGTGATTTGCTTAGGGTTGTGTTGTTATGAACATTGCGTGTTAATCATTAAATAAATGGCGTTTTTTTCATGTGCAAATACTGTAATCTCTGTCTTTCTTATTTTGTATTTTTCAATAAAATGGCAACGTGGTTATTCGCTTTATACGCATTTTGAAGCACTTAACCATTCCTTTTGCAGGATAACATTTTCAGATGACATCCTTGAACCACCTATGACTCGTCCCGACTTTGAGTACCCGGTATTTCAGGCCGAAGAAGAGGTTGTCGAAGATAGTGACGTTCCTGAAGAACTGTCTTGGGCAGTGAAGCAAGAGGAAAGAATCATTCTGCCTCACGAAGAGGTCATCGAAATTATCAACTTGGGGTCGGAAGGGGTTGAGAAGAACATTCGTATCGGGGCCGCACTGCAAAGCAATATCAAGCGAAGACTGGTTGAAATGCTCCGAGAGTATAATGATGTGTTCGCTTGGTCGTATGAAGATATGCCAGGGCTCGATACAAATATGGTTGTGCACCGTCTGCCACTGAAAGAAGAATGCCCGCCAGTCAAACAAAAGCTTCGCAGAACTCGACCAGATATGGCCGTGAAGATCAAAGAGGAAGTTCAAAAGCAGTGGGACGCCGGTTTCCTGGCTGTGACAAAATATCCCTCTTGGGTTGCTAACATCGTACCAGTGCCAAAGAAAGACGGCAAGGTTCGAATGTGCGTGGATTATAGAGATTTGAATAAAGCAAGCCCAAAAGACGATTTTCCGCTTCCTCATATTGACGTACTAGTTGATAATACTGCTCAATACTCTGTATTCTCCTTCATGGATGGTTTTTCAGGCTATAATCAAATTAAAATGGCGCCAGAGGACATGGAGAAGACTACTTTCATAACGCCTTGGGGAACATTTTGCTACAAAGTGATGCCCTTTGGTTTGAAAAATGATGGGGCAACATATCAGCGTGCGATGACGACTCTTTTCCATGATATGATGCATAAAGAGATCGAAGTTTATGTTGACGATATGATTGCCAAATCCCAGACGGAGGAAGAGCATCTGGTGAATCTGCTGAGGTTATTTAAAAGGCTTAGGAAGTTCAGGCTGAGACTGAACCCTAACAAATGCACCTTCGGGGTGAGATCGGGTAAACTGCTGGGGTTTATCGTAAGCGAAAGAGGAATAGAGGTCGATCCTGCTAAAATAAAAGCGATTCAAGAAATGCCAACGCCTAAATCAGAGAAAGAGGTGCGCGGGTTTTTAGGGAGGTTGAACTACATCGCCCGGTTCATATCTCACCTAACGGCCACGTGTGAACCATTATTCAAGTTATTGAAGAAAGATCAAGCTGTAACATGGAACGAAAATTGTCAAAAGGCGTTCGATAAAATAAAGCAGTATTTGCAGGAGCCTCCTATTTTGATACCCCCAGTGGCAGGTAGACCCTTGATTAGGTATTTGACAGTTCTTGAGGGAAGCATGGGTTGTGTTCTCGGTCAACACGACGAGACAGGAAGAAAAGAGCATGCGATCTACTACTTGAGTAAGAAATTTACAGATTGTGAATCTCGATACTCAATGCTTGAGAAAACTTGTTGCGCGCTAGCCTGGGCCGCCAAGCGTTTGAGGCAATACATGCTGAATCATACGACCATGCTCATCTCGAAGATGGATCCTATCAAATATGTATTCGAAAAGCAGGCGTTGTCAGGGAGAATTGCCCGTTGGCAGATGGTCTTGACTGAATATGACATCCAATACGTCTCGCAAAAGGCTATAAAGGGGAGCGTGCTGTCTGAGTATCTGGAGGAGCAGCCTATTGAAGATTACCAATCAATGAGGTTTGATTTTCCTGACGAGGATATCATGTACCTAAAGATGAAGGATTGCAAAGAACCGTTGCCAGACGAAGGACCAGAGTTGGGTTCCAAATGGAAGATGATATTTGACGGAGCTGTGAATGCTTACGGTAGTGGAATAGGGGCAATCATCACTACTCCACACGGGTCGCACATCCCGTTTACTGCTCGATTGACCTTTGCCGTTACCAACAATGAGGCCGAATATGAAGCTTGTATAATGGGGCTTGAAGAAGCCATTGATTTGCGAATCAAGAATTTAGACGTATACGGAGACTCAGCTCTGGTGGTGAATCAGATCAAAGGAGAGTGGGAGACACGTCAGCCCAATTTGATACATTACATGAATTACGCAAGGAGATTGTTGCCTTTCTTCGACAAGGTTGAATTGCATCACGTACCGAGAGCAGAAAATCAAATGGCTGACGCCCTGGCCACTTTGTCTTCCATGTACAAAGTCAACTTCTGGAATGAGGCTCCCAGAATCATTATCTCTCGGCTTGACAGACCAGCTTTCGTATTTGCTATTGGTGAAGCATCCGACGACAAACCGTGGTATTTTGATATCCTTAATTTTCTGAAGAATAAAGAGTATCCGGCTGGGGCATCCAGTCAAGATCAGAAGACCCTCAGGAGATTAGCGGGTAATTTCTATTTGAATCCATATGGTTTCTTATACAGAAGGAACCACGACTTGGTGCTATTGCGTTGCGTAGATGAAAGAGAGGCAAAGCTGCTCATGGAGGAAATACACGAAGGTACCTTTGGTACGCATGCTGGTGGGCATGCTATGACGAGAAAGCTGCTGCGGGCAGGTTATTTTTGGCTGACTATGGAAACTGACTGTTTCAAGTTCGCAAGGAAGTGCCACAAGTGCCAAATCTATGCTGATAAGATCCATGTGCCTCCGAGTCCTCTAAATGTGATGTCATCGCCTTGGCCATTCTCGATGTGGGGGATCGATATGATTGGAAAGATCGAGCCGACAGCTTCTAACGGGCATCGGTTCATCCTAGTAGCAATCGATTATTTCACCAAGTGGGTAGAAGTGGCGTCTTACGCAAATGTAACGAAGCAAGTGGTGGCCAGATTCATCAAGAGAGATATCATTTGCCGATATGGGATTCCCGAGCGGATAATCACGAACAACGGTTCAAACCTGAACAACAAAATGATGAAGGAGCTCTGTCAGAATTTCAAGATCGAACATCACAACTCCTCCCCTTACCGACCCTAGATGAATGGCGCTGTCGAAGCGGCCAATAAGAATATCAAGAAGATCGTTCAGAAAATGGTGGTGACCTATAAGGATTGGCATGAGATGCTACCTTTCGCTTTGCACGGTTATCGTACGATGGTACGCACATCAACCGGAGCAACCCCGTTCTCGTTAGTATACAGAATGGAAGCAGTATTACCATTGGAAGTGGAGATCCCTTCGCTGAGGGTATTGCGAGACGTTCAGCTGGACGAGGCAGAATGGGTGAAAGACAGGTTGAATCAACTGAGTTTGATGGATGAGAAGAGGCTAGCTTCTCTAGCATATGGTCGTTTGTACCAGAGCCGAATGAAGAAAGCATATGATAAGAAGATACATCCGCGGAGCTTTCAGACGGGCAACCTTGTGCTGAAGAAGATTCTCCCGCCGCAGGCAGATCACAGGGGCAAGTGGACCCCCAACTACGAAGGGCCATACGTTGTCAGAAAAGTCTTTTCAGGAGGAGCTTTATTGTTGTCCACCATGGACGGTGAAGACTTTACGTCGCCTGTGAATTCAGACGCAGTTAAAAAATACTTTGCTTAAAATTGACCCGCTGGACAGAAAAAAGAGAGTCCAGGCAAAAATGGGGCATCCTGGCGAACCAAAAACAGAATGAAAGGTTCGGGCAAAAGTTAGGGATAAAATTGAAAAAATGTACACCCGCGAAGTTGAAAACCTACACTGGGCGGCTTCGGCAAAAAGGGGTATCCCGGTGAACTGAAAACCCGTAAAGGGCAGTTCACGCAAAAGATTAGGGATTTGAGAAGCAAATGACTGCGGTCCGAATTTGATACTACGTTGAACATTGGTGCGGGAGAATATACTCGAGGAGTCGATTATCGGATACAATCTCTTCGGAAGTGTGGATACCGGGAAAGCATTAGAGTCGGACGAGTCATGGGAGGATCAGTTTGTGGTGTTCGTCTGCATCCCGTTGCCGACATGTGTACAAAAATTAATTTGTCAATATATTTATGCTTCCTGTGCATACTTTTATGCTTGCTTTGCGTAGCTTCCTCTTTTCAGGAGTTACATCCCGTGTACAAAACTCCGCCCATTCAGGGGCCCAATTAATAAAATATATTATTCAGTACTTGATGTTGGTTCTTTAATGTTTTGTGCATGATAAATCGCCTAAGTTTACTGGAACTAGCATGTGTATAACATCACTGGCCCTTGCCAACAATTGCTAAAGCTTTGAATTAACTGAAAATAACGTCACTAACCTGAATCGATTTGGTTGTATAGGCTTGTCTTGTCTTGTTTGTGTTGTTGCAGGTTTCATAGCCGTACGAGGAAGACGATCAAAAGATTGCAGTAATGAAAGGCTCGACCCCCACGCAGGTCATGCACGTTCCTCCTGAAGGAGGATCGAATTCTCTATCTAGTCGTAGCATATCCAGAAGGCATGCTCCAACAAAGCCATTTATTCTCAGCAGAGTTAGCGATTCCATGAGTGTAGGCTGTGTTCAGACAGTGTGGTGTCCCCCAGAAGGATTCCTTATCTCAAGCAGAGGGGTTTAGCCTCAGAAGATTAATATTTCAGATTGGTGAGCTGTATTCAGACAGTTTACCTTTCCCCGCAGGGTCATTTACTCTCCCCCAGCGGAGTCGGTTGATTTTCCCTAAGAGAATTGTCCCCTCCCCAGTGGAGTTCTCTTTTCAGCAAGTGTTTGCCTCCCAGTGGAACTCGAAGATTAAAACTCTCCCTGGCAGAGTTGGTGTGGCGCATTGGCATTTATTTTGTCAGAATACCGTGTGATATCCGGTCACTCTTCAGCAGAAGTATAATCATACCGAGCGCGTCTGCTATTCTCCAGCAGAGCTATATTCCCCAGCAGGGTGTTACTTCAACGAGGTGTTTGGTTTAAGTTCCTAATTTCCCAGCTGAGCCGACTTCACTCTCCCAGCATTTATTTTGCTGGAACAATTCTGTGGCACCTGGCTATCCCCAGCAGAGTTGGCATTACCTTCAGCATTTATTTTGCTGAAGTAGTTTCTGTACCCAACAGTTCGAGTCTGCAATTGCATTGGCATGTAGGGTCGCATTTGCGTTCACCAAATAAAAGCGTAGCGCTTCCATGTCGAATGGAGCAGTGCATCATTGTCAAACGCATGCCTTTTGAAACATAAACCAGGATGGCTAACCTTGTGTTTCAAGTATTGTTTCTCTTGCAGGTAGAGAGAGCCCTCTCTCAGGTGAATCAATAAACAGTCGAGGTCTCGGCATAAGACATTCAACGGAGTGTCAGCTTTGGCACTACTCCCCATAGAGTTATCAGGATAAGTTTCTCTTTGTCCCCAAGCAGAGTTACTTATTTCCCCGCCAGGGTTTCTTGTTGAAGTTTCTCTAGTCCGACCAGCGGATTGTTTCCTTCAAAGTTGTTGTTACGTCAGCATTAAAAGGTTTCATGAATCAGAATTTCAGAGGCCACTGCCGGGTATCAGGGCAGGCGTCCAGTAGTTTGATTTCCAAATATCCCCAGTAGAGTCCGCTTCAAAATCGTTGTCACGTCAGTGCTAAGAAGTTTTGTGGTTTGGGACCAATGGAAGAATGAGTCCTGAAGTGGACAATTTTCTTGACAGGATTTCTTCGTGCTGGAGAAGTGGGTGTCCTAACATGGACAGTTTTATTTCCTGGGCTGATAGGAGGTGATAGTCCTAACGTGGACGGGTTCGATTTTTCAGAATTGTTGGAATGTGGAGTCCTAACGTGGACATTTCTTCCAGTTTGACGGTATGTGTTAGTCCTAACGTGGACAGATTCGAGTTCTCGGTATTGATTGAGTGTGGAGTCCTGACGTGGACAAAGTTGGTTACTCTTCGTGTGGGTGTCCTGATGTGGACCATTTATTTCCAGCAGATAGCTTTATTCGTGATGGTGAAATGTGCGTCCTGACGTGGACAAGTTTATAGTTCTTTGTGATGACAAGATGCGAGACTCCTGACGTGGACAAAGTTATCCCTCTTCGTGTTGTGGGAAAAGTATGAGTCCTGACGTGGACACAGTCTTATTTCCCCAGCAAGTCAAAGACGCGCAAGTCCTGACGTGGACAGGTTCTATTACTTCAGCAGGCTGAGGTGGAGTCCTGACGTGGACAAGTCTCACTTCCCCAGCGGGTCGAAGGTGCATGAGTCCTGGCGTGGACGAGGTTTTATTTCCTCAGCGAGTCAAGGGGTGGGTCCTGACGTGGACAAATCAAGACGAAAAGTGTTTCCTTACGTGGAAAGATGGCATTCTTTATGTGGAAAGATTGTATTCCTTACGTGGAAAGATCGGAGTCCTTACGTGGACAAAGCAAGGTGAAAGTTGAGTCCTTACGTGGACAAATCAAAAGAAAATGTATTCCTAACGAGGAAAAGTTTAGTCCTGACGTGGACAGGTACAAAGAAGATTTATTCCTTACGTGGAAAGATTGAGTCCTTACGTGGACAAATCAAGAATCTTATTCCTTACATGGAAGAAAACTGGTTTCCTAACGTGGAAAGATTGAGTCCTTACGTGGGCATATCAAGAAAGTTTAGTCCTGACGTGGACAGATCAAGAAAGAGTTGAGTCCTAACGTGGACAGTGTTATTCCTGGCGTGGAAAGAAGTTATTCCTTACGTGGAAATATGAGTCCTAACGTGGACAATGGTCATTCCTAACATGGAAAAAGTTTGATTCCTAACGTGGAAAAAAGAAGTGGATTCCTTATGTGGAAAGAGAAATTGTTTCCTTACGTGGAGAAGTTAGTCCTGACGAGGACAGATCAAGATGAGTTGCATTCCTTACGTGGAAAGGTTTAGTCCTAACGTGGAC
Source organism: Lathyrus sativus (assembly GCA_963859935.3). Classification (NCBI taxonomy): domain Eukaryota; kingdom Viridiplantae; phylum Streptophyta; class Magnoliopsida; order Fabales; family Fabaceae; genus Lathyrus; species Lathyrus sativus. The sequence goes on from OZ012741.1 coordinate 236,517,756, forward strand.
AGGTTTCCTTACATGGAAAGAAGATGGTTTCCTAACATGGAAAGAATGAGATTCCTTATGTGGAAAAAGGTGAGTCCTAACGTGGACGGTATTATTCCTAACGTGGAACGGTTATTCCTTATGTGGAAGGGTGAGTCCTAACGGGGACAATGTTATGCCTAACGTGGACAAGAATTTGCTCCTAACGTGGACGATTTATTCCTGATGAAATGAAGACGAGTCATCCCCAGCACGGTCGCACGAGATCAGTGGGTTGCCGTAACAGTTAAATTCAGTCGATGAATGTCGTTCCCCAAGCAGTGGCGCAATTTATTTTTGCGGTTGGCAAATTTCTGGGTTCTTAGTATTCAACCGTGTCGTACCGCGAATGTCTGAAGGCTCCAGGCTCTTCACCCAATCGGGTCCAAGTCGCTTGAATAGGGGCAGCTGTTGCACCCTAAAATTTGCTCAACCTTATTCACTTGGTTTATGTTTCAATATCATTAGCATTTGCATATAGAGGCATGTACATAGTCTAATCATCTGCATAGCATAAGCATAGCAAGTCATCCAACAGGGGACCAATCATTATTCTCATCTCTAGAGGCCTATCAAGAGGTTATTATCCTGATTCAATCTCATTCAAGTCATCAGAAAAGAATTTGAAAGTTGGAGAAGTCAGTGGATCAAGCATTGAGTCCATCTCCTATCTGAGAGTGCCTGAGGGTCAACAAGTAAGTGTGAGCTGTGGGCTGAGCATGGGGAGTATCTAGACATCTTGGAGGACTTAGAAAGTCATTTGGAGAAGGAGACAAGTCATTGGTATGGTCACAAGAATTGCAGTTGAAGACAGTCAACTAGGGTTTCATCTGGGGTAAACTCTAGGTCAACTCTAGGTCAATTGATTGATTGAAAGGCATTAAGGGCTATTGGAGAGATGTGGGGTTCATCATTTGACATGTAGAATAGGATATGGTTTTGTGCTAAGAAGAAATCAAAAGAAATCAAGGAGAAGAGGAGTTTCTAAATTAGGGTTTCTGTGTAAAATCCCCTAATTTAGGTCAAATTTCCAAGAAAGATAAGTCAAAATGCAAGCTTCAAATGGATCCTTGGTCAACATGAAACTTGTATAGGATCTCAATACCTTTAATTTGAGTGGTGGAAGACATCAAGGAGATTTATAGAACTCAAGTTATGGTCCTTGCAAGTTACAGGTCATCTGAGGTATCTGAAATTTTGTCTGTGAAGGTGACTTGACTTCCAAGCAATTTTTACCCCTCAAGGAGATTTCAAATGAATTTCTGGTAAACATAAGAATTGTTCTCATTGTCTTAGCTTTCTAGAATGGTATAGTATGCCTTCATATTATTTGTGGAACTCTACGTATGGTCTTGGCAAGCAAAGGGTATTTTGGTCATCTGAGAATTACAGGTCATTTCAAGCCTATGCCCAAAACTCATACAAGGAAGCTTCAAATGAAAAACTTCACAACATCAAAGTTTCTCAAAATGCCATTTAAAGTCAAGAAAAGAAGTCATGAAAGTTTGGAAATGCATAGAATGAGACTTGACCAAATTGGTGAAAAATGACCTAAAAAAGGCATATAAGTTGAAAAAGTTGAAATAAAAAATTGGTTTGAGAGATCTACAAATCCAATATGGGTCATCCAATATACCAAATTGATTCCCAACATCATTTTAGAGACATTGGTTCAGCCACTTTTTTGAGTTAAGGGTTAATTTTTGGACTTGCTTTGTTATTTTGTTACTTGCATAATGAGATACACATGAAAAGCTCAATATAAAGCAAAATTAAAGGTATGTAAGCTCTCTTATCATTCCAATTTGTCATGCAAGGAGATATTCACTCATGTTTAAGGGGTTGTTAAGAGATAAAGGAGAGATTATCATGAGAATTCAAAGTATCATGGCATGAGAACTTCATGAAATTTCCACAACTTTCTAGAATCCTCCAAGAGCAATCTAGAAACCTCTCATTCTGTTAATCATCATCTATATAATGAGATGAAGCCATTTGTGCAAGGGGTTGGTGGATTGGAGGAGAGAAAAGAGAGAACTTCATAGTTGCTTCCATTGTAAGAAAGTGCAAGAACCACCATAATCTTCCATTTTCTGATCACTTCCTTTTTGATTCATCATCCATTGAAGTTTGTGAGGGGGAATGAGCATGGAGCAAGGTCCAACAATGGAGGATTGAGGAGTTAGGGTTCACATTGTAAGAAGGCATATCAGAACTGCAGCCAACAATTCAAGCACTCATCACCACTATCGTTGCAAACAGAAAGTTTCTCATCAATTAGAGATCATCCTCGAAGGGTTTCAAGCATTGGATCCACCTGCAACTACCTCTACCATAGCTGCTAAGCAGGTTGGTGTTTTCTTTCTTTTCTCTATGATTAGGTGTTGTTAGGTTAGATCATTGGCATAGGATTGTTAGGGTTAGAAAGATGAACATGTACCCTCACTGTTGTGGCCATTAGAGGTAGTTTGGTTAATGGTGATGAAACTTTGACGATCAAGAATTCCTAAATTAGGGCAAGAGAATGTTAGATCTTTGGCTCAGGATACTCACCATAATCTGTAGACCATTCTAGAGTAATTTGAGCAAGAATTATTGAGGTTCATGACAGAGTTGATCAATGGTGTCCAGAACTTATGGCTATCGGGTTTGGTTTTTAGGAGGGCCTTAGGGAAAACTAAGAGCATAGTATTGTAGAGGGGAAGAAATGGAGTGATTTTGGTCTTTACAAGTTTTGTTTTCATGGCGTATTGAGGGAGAATGAGAAGCTCGAAGGTTGTGCATGGGAGCTGCTTTTTCTGCAAACCCTAGCTCACTTGGGGACGATGAACTCCCACTGTTAGATCGTCCCAGATATTTGACTTCTTCATCTGATCGCACGGCTCCAATTTAATTCAGGAAATGGAGGGAACTTTGAAAGTTAAAACGCAGCGTTTACTTAAGTGTTAGGTTCTGGGCTCAGCAAACAAATGCTACTCACACCCCACCCAGGCGGCCCAATTGAAATACCACATGATATTGTTAGTATTTGCACCGAAGGTTTATTCTTTTTCTGGTAATTTTCACTTGATTTTTTCTGAGCGCGCTGGGCCTAGTGAATTTGATATTCACACCCCTGTTCTGTGGCCCACATGGATATTACAACTGGGCGCAAATGCTTTTCTCACCCCCTCCCATTTAATTTCTATTTTGTGTTTCTTAATTTCTTTAATATTTTTACATCTTTTAAAAAAATCATAAAAAATGGAAAATGGCTTGTTTTAATTGGTTCTTTTTGCTATAGGTCCATTATTCTGTCTAGAAAAATATGAAATAATAAAATTGGCATTTTATTTTTGTTTAATATTTTTCATGTATTTTTCTTGTAAATAGCATTTAGTTAAGTTTAGTTTGATGCTTAAATTTGTTGATATTTGTTCTAATAGTTGCTTTAACATTTTTAATCCATTCTTTTTAGGTTGTTTAGTTTAGACATTTAACTTGTACATACAATTTAGTTCCCATTTTTAGAAATTAATTTCAGGTGATTAGTTTAGGTGTGAATAACATGAATAAAATTAGGGTTTAAGTGATGACTTAGGTGAATTAGTTCATTTCCCTTAGGATTTAGAGATTGAATATTTTAGATATGGGGCTATAGGGACTATGGGTAGTTATTATATCCCTTAGAAATCACTAGGATTCCCCTACTGCTATTGGTATAATACTGTCTGTATTTGATTGATTGATGTGGTGTGCCCTCTGGGGATTATTGTTTGTCTGTATGGGTATTGGGATTGCTTGGGGATTGGGAGAGCTGGAGGCTTGTGATGATGAAGCCATTGGAGATCCAGAGCCTGAAGTCCAACTTCCAGAGTTGAAGAGGAGTTCTTGCTAGCAGTTGTTGAGGAGACTAGGGTTAGGAGCTAGGCAGAGCTCTAGATTAGAAAGCTTGTTTCTCAAACATGGAATGCCTTGTCTGCATCCATCCTTTCTCTATGATTCAAAGTCTCTTTCAAATATCCACCTCCTTCCTTTGGAAGGATCAGTGAATGTATTTGAAAGATAGAACTTTTGAGAGAAAACTGTCTGTTTTATGTTAACAGCTGATGAACCACCCTTGGTAGGTAATTGACTGTCTAACATTCATTCACTTCATCTGGTTGACTGATATTCCTCCTGGAGCCTGAGACTTGAAGAAAATCCATTGTAGATGGATGCCAAAGACCTTGCTTGGAGGCTATGGAGATGGAGATTGAGGCTTGCTGAAGCTTGTAGCTGTCTGGAGATGACTTGAAGATAGGTGTTGATGCAGAGCTGCTGTGGCTGTTTATTTTTGCTGTTCATTTCTGATGTATTGATTGGTTTTCTGGATTGTATTGTTTGCTGTTTACCCTGTTAGGTTGAGAGTGAATGTTGTTCACTTTTGCCTATTGTTTTCTAGGTTCGAGGTTGAGTGGGACTCCCTTGCCTCGCTTGTATTGCTGCATCCATGCATTTTACTGTTTTACTGTATATATCTGATATTGTTTCTGTTTCCGTCTATTCCCCTAGGATCTCTGTTTCTCTCTGCGCAAGAGAGGAGCATGATAGACATTAGGTCTTAACCCATGCATGATAACATTAGGTTAGTTTGGTTCCCTTCGCAACCATATGTTAGAATTCTGTCTCTTCCTTTCTTAAAACAAATAGAAAAACATAATTAAATTTTCAAACACAATAAAAGACACTTCTTCCGTAAAAGAATGTGAACTCATCAAAACGTCATTTTTGTCCGCTTGGACTGTTAATCAAAAACCCTTTTTCAGAAGGAATAAAATCAATTAAGACAGACTTGTGTCGTACGTGGCCCGAACTACGTTTGCTCTGATCTTTCATGCTGTATGAAAGTACGTAGGCATAGGATGCGATATCCTAGCGAGCAACCTTCCCCTCCTTTCCCGTAGGTAGGCGAACTACGTTGACTCTGATTTCTCGTTCCAGACGGGAATACGTAGGCATAAAGTGCGATACTTTGCCGAGTCATTTTATTTTCTCTTAATCCCTTGACCTTTAGTTAGATAGAATAACAATCCATACCCGAAAACAAGCGTGGATCCCGTCGAGTACGACGGACGTGAGGGGTGCTAATACCTTCCCCTTGCGTAACCGACTCCCGAATCCAGGTTTTGGTTGCGATGACCATACCTTTCCCGTCTTTGCGGTAGGTTTACTCTGAGCGTTTCCTTTCCCTCCTGTGGGATAAATAACGCACGGTGGCGACTCTTCTGTTCAGCCGGCGCCGATTTTCGCAGTAGCGACAGACGGCGATTAGGAGCCATGTCTAAATTGTATTTGTACTACCTCATAAAAGCATTACCGAGATCCTAGAAGCAGCGGACACTATTATGCTCTAAGTTCATATACCATTTGAGAGAAGCACCACTCAGGCTATCCTGAAAGCAATGGATAAGCAACTTCTGATTGTTGGTGTAAGCTGCCATCTTTCGGAAGTACATAACTAGATGGGCTCTTGGACATGAGTGACCTTGATACTTCACAAACTCAGGAGTCTTGAACTTGGCAGGAAAAACAAGACCAGAAACTAGGCACATATTGTCGGCATCAACATTGAAGAAATCAGTACCTTCGACAACTTGAAGTCTCTTGTTTATGGTTTGAAATTGTTCACGGGTAATCTCAGGCTCAACAAAGTCTTCTTGGTTGTCCTCTTGAGCACGGGCAACATTGTACTCATAGGGAGAATTCTCAAAGGGAGCTTGGACAGTCTGATTAACAGTGTGGACCATAGGTCTGGCCTCGGTAAAGACAGGAGCTTGAAAAATCGACCTGACAGTCTGACCAATTATAGCAGCAGATGCGATAGGTGGAGAGTAGTTAGGAGGTAAACCAAACTCCGGCCAAGTAGAGGGCGGCAATGAAACAAGAGATGGATCGACAATTGAAACTTCCTGAATGACGGTCCTCTAGGTGGCTCTCCTCTGGCAATCAATACTTGAAGCATCTCGGTAAGCCTAGTCATGCCTGCTTTCAACTCATCGATCTCCATTCGGACTTCTGCATTATGTTCCTCCTGTTCTGACATCTTGCGTCTAAGGTTAGCTCTAGTTTGATATCTGTGTTGAGGAATCAGCTTGACAACCCGAAGGAACACTGGAAGATAAAGATAACTGGGAATGAGAAACGGGGGGAAAATGCAATGCAAAAATGTGATGCTAATGCCATGCAATGGTTTCAAGAATTTCAACGGTCGATTGCAAACATTTTTAGGAAAGTTGGGAAAAGGTTTTAAACTTTAAAAATGTAGGACTTTTGAATTTGCAAAGGACTGTTGAATTCCTGGAAACTAGGAATGATGTTTTATGAATGCCATGCACAAATACACACAAACAACAAAAGTCCTAGGTTAGAGGAACAATGAGTGGAGTTAAGGTCTACCCATCCCAAAAGGTATGTACTATAGGTTAGTTGTACCTGAAGAACAAGGGTTCTAAAATGGTGCCCAAAGTCATCAATTCATCTTTCGGATATTATAAATTTCCCGACTAACTCGGTAGTTAATAATATTCTCAAGAGAACCTCTTTTGAGTGTAGTATCGTGTAGCAACTATTTTTGGGACTACTCCCTCATAGTCCTCACACTACGTCCTAGATAAGGCCAAAGTTGTGTTTAGGTAACTACGATCCTCAATATCACCGACTCCAATCGAAAATAGTAAAAGTTTTCATGACTATACTTGTTCAACCGAACCATTTTCGAAAGGGTCTCAACTGAGCGGTGATTCTCAAGTCAACTTGGTCGGGACTCACTCCCTATAAGCCTCGCCGAATATATCACCTTCCTATAATAATTGCACTCAAGTCCGGGTGTAGGACTTATCTCACAACAATGTATAACCCCAAGAAAGGTACAACAATTATATATAAGCATATAATAAGCAAAGCAAGCATAAAAAACAAGTTAGGGATAACCCTCAAAAGATGAAGTTAGATTTTCCCAGTGAAGTCGCCATTTTCTGTTGCGGTGAAATTTGGATGTCAAGCTATTGATTAACTTGAATCTTAATTTATTTACAACCGGTCTTTGATTTATCCGAAGGAAAGGTTAAAGAAAGGGGAAAACCTGTTTTGCATCGTAAACACAATGCTGGGAAAGATCTAGGGTTCGGGAGTTGGTTAAGTTTAGGGAAGGTATTAGCATCCTAAACCTATGTAGTACTCTATAGGAACCTCTTTTTTTAAATGTGCTATTGCTATGTTATCTGCTTAAAGGTTATGCTAAAGGTTAAGAGTGAAGAGAAGGACCTAAGGGGTCGATCCTAAGTGTTGCACCCCAAAATTTGACCAACCGGGTCTCGTATCTGGCTCGAGGTTTCGACGCATAATCGCATTCGCATCTGCATATTGCATACAGTGCATTTTTTCATTTGTTTTGATTTTATTGGGATCACAGCTCTCGTCTCGTGTTTCAGGTGTCTTTAGTCAATTTAGATAGATAGAATCGTATTTTTGGGATATTTCGGTGCCCGTTTATTCTTACCGGCTATTTTGGTGCGCTCTCGCGGTCTTATGTGTCGTTCGGTGCTTATTTTGTTCTTCTGGGATTTATTGTGATTTTTCTGGATTTTATTGGCCATTTTTAGATTTTTAATAGCTTTTAAATCATTTTTAGGATTTAATAGGATTTTTAATAGTTTTAATTCTTTTTAAATAGATTTTTAATCATTTTAGGGGTTAATAGATTTTTTAAGATAATATAGTTTTTAGAATTTTTAATAGAATTTAATAGCATTTTTCATTTTAGAATATTAATAGGATATTAATAGTTTTTTTAAATAGTTTTAATAGATTTTAATCATTTTAGGATTTAATAGATTTTTTAGGATAATATAGATTTTTCTAGAATATTAATTGAGTTTTTGAATTTAATTTTAGATATAAATAATATAGTTTTTTTTTCATAGAATATAATATAGGTTTTATTAGAAATTAATTAGTGGAATTAGTAGATATTAGAGAATTAATAGAGTTTTTCTCTTTTTTAGATTTAATTGATTTTTAGATTAATCAGGTCCTAGTTAATTAGGATTAATCACCTTAGTTAATTAGTAATTAGTTTTGATCATTTTCCACTTAATCAGATTTAATTAGTTTTTCTTTTAATTCATTTCAGTTTTTTTGGATTTTTTCCTATTATTTTCGTTGGGCCATCAGAAAAGCCCAGTTCATTTTTGTGGCCAGATTAATCCAGCAGTTTCCAGTTGTGTCCAGTTTCGTCTAGAAGTTTCTAGAACGTCCCAGAGGTTTCTCAGCCATTTAAAATCATCAGCAGTACACGTGTTCACGAGGAGGGACCCCACATTTCATCATTACACGCAGACACATCACGCTCACAACCTTCCTCTCTCTGCAGCGCACAGGCCACGTGGCGTGCATGCAGCCCTTGCCTCCACTACCCTCAGCCACGCGTCCCTCCACCATTCTTCACCGGCAAACCTCACCGGCCGGCATGCATGGCCGGCGACCACCACCAAAGCTTCGCCTGAAAACCCAGAAACCTCCTATCTTCATCGTCCTCCTCTCATCACCACCGCGAACTTCACCGGAAATGTAAAAAACCCAGAAATCAACAAAACTCATCCAACTTCCAATCAACCACCGCAACCCCCAGTTTCCGGTCACCCCTAACCAACTTCCGGCCACCACAACGACCTCCGACCGCCGTCAAACTCGCCGGAAAACCGAAAAAACTCAGAAATCATTATCTTTCTCTTCTCACCTTCGCCTTTTCCGATCCAAATCCATCAATGATAATCATCAACTTTCAACATAATTTTCCAGAAATCCTTTTCATCAAACATCAACATCAATAATCATTTTCCAGGATTGTTCTATCAAGCTCATTCAATGTTTTTTCCAGAAGAATTGCATGAATCTTCATTTTCTTGCTTCGTTCCTTCATCGTGATTTTCCAGAACGGCTTGAATCATCATCGCATGTTCATCCATAGTTCCAGAAATCTTCAGATTCGGTTTCAGATCCATACGCACATCGATCTTCATATGGCTAGAGGTTGAGTTTTCCAGATATTCTTCAAAGAAGATGAAGACGTTCATAGTCATTTTCAAGCAATTTCCAGATTCGCTTCATCAAGATCCCTTTGCGAAACAACGCTCAAGATCTCCCAAATTTTTTCTGAGCCTTCAAGCAAGTCTTCAGCAAGAACGCTCAAGAACATCTTCAAGCCACTCGGATTTGTTACAAATCTTCATCTGTCAACGTCCATAGATCCACATCTCGCGCGTTCGTCAGAAACATCGCGTTCATCAAGATCTCACAAGAACCTCCAACGGAATCCACAAGATCATCAAGAAAGCTCATCATCACCAGAATCTTCAATAATATCCGTCAAGAGCATCGAACATCATCCACATGCAATCCACTTCAGATCTTCAAGTTCATGTGAGCAGTAGGTGTTTTTGTTTCCAAAGATTTGTGAGTTAATTTTGTGGTTCAGTCGCATCACTGATTCGAAGAGGTTTGAACGAAGGAGAAGATTGATTGAGAGAATGATTCTGAGAGAAGATTGACTGAGAGAGAGACGAGGAGAGATTGAGAGAAGAGTGAGGAGGAGAAACGGCGTGGGTGTTGGTGAACAGTGAAACGAAGAGTTTTGGTTACCTAGGGTTTTACTGAGATTAGGGTAAATGGGAATGGATTGCGCGTTTGGGCTTTGCTAAGCCCAATGGAGATTTTTCTGGACTACCCCTCCTGATCACTTCCCTTACCCCCCTCTGCACGTTTTTTTTGGAGAAAAATAGTGGGCTGGGCCCAATGGTTTTGCTGGCTACTACTTCCACACCGTCCGTTTTTGCACATCCCCCCCCCCCCCCCCCTCATGTTTTTTTTTGTGTGTAGCTCTAGTTAGTGGGCTGGGCCCAATTATCCTGTTTTGCTTGTATACCTCTTGCTGGACCATACACCCCCCTCTTGTATTTTTCTTTATTTCATTTAGTTCTTTTAGAGTAAAAGAAATTTGGAAAAAGAATTTCAAAAGAGAAATATTGAAAAAAAGCATATTGAAAAAAAGAATATTAAAGAAAATGTTGAAAAAGAATAGAAAAGAGAAAAGAAATATAGAAAAACATATTGAAAAAAAGAGAGGAGAAGAAAGAGAAAAAATATTAGAAAAAATAGAGAAAAATAAAGAGAAAAATATATTTGAAAAGAGAAAAATATGTGAAAAAATAAGAAAGAAAAGAAGGAAAAAGAGAAAAAAATATTAGTAGATATAATATTTTTTAGAGTACATTTTCTTTTAGGATATAGTTTTTCCATAGAATTTACTTGTTTCGATTTTAGGGATAGTTTAGAATGTCCACTTGTTAGGGGACTCTTTTTCATTCGATTTTTTAGGATAGGATAAGATAGTATTTCCTAGGAGGTTATTTTTCAGTATTCACTCATTGTAACCATTTTTCAGAAGGTTAATAAAACGAGATTTGAGTTGTGGTCCCGATAGTAGCCGAACTACAGCTGCTCTGATTTCTCGTACCAGACGAGAATATGTAGGCATAGGATGCGATATCCTAGCGAGCACACTAACGACTGACTTGTGTTCTCTCGCTGCTGTGCGATCGAGACTTTCCCGCTGACGACTAATTGATACCCTTTTCCTCTCTTGCCCGAGTGCATTTGAGACCAAGCCATAGTTTTGCCCATAGGTTCCTGACCCTGTGAAACCAGTTGTTTTTCTCACTGCTGTGTGAGAATGTTTGTTTAGCCGTAGTTAGCCTGAACTACGTAAGGCTCTGATCTTCCATGCAGTGTGGAAGTACGTAGGCACAAGACGCGAGGTCTTGGCGAGCCAATTCTTCCTGTAGTCCCGAACTACGTTGACTCTGACTTTCTCTCTTGAGAATACGTAGGCATAGAGTGCGACGCTCTATCGAGTCAATTCCCTTCCGCTTAGATTTAGCAGTCGTAGATAGATTGTTTTGCATCCTTTAGACAACCCAAGCAAGCGTGGATCCCGTCGAGTACGACGGACGTGAGGGGTGCTAATACCTTCCCCTTGCGTAACCGACTCCCGAACCCAGGTTTTGGTTGCGATGACCATACCTTTCCCCGTTTTTTTGCGAGGTTTACTTCGAGCGTTCCCTTTCCCTCCGTTGGGATAAATAACGCACGGTGGCGACTCTTCTGTCAGCCGGCGCCGATTTTCGCAGTAGCGACAGCTGGCGACTCTGCTAGGGACCAGATAGTTTCCTAGGGATCCAACATCCCGAAAGCGAGTCAATTTTGGGATCCAACGTCCCCTAAGAGAGAGTCAATCCTAGCGCTTGTTTGCTTGTCTATTTGGGGCTTATTTATTTATTATCTGTTGCTGTTGGGGTGTTACGGGTGTTCTATGATATTGAGATAAGCCGGACCTGGGCTTGAGTGCACCATAGAATTAGAGTGGAAATTAGTGGGCGCGTGCTTGCTTTGCAGGCACTAGTGTCTCATGAAATCCACGCTCATACGAGGTTCATCCAGTTGGCTTCACTTTCAACCCTTTGGGTTGAGACGGTTGCTGGTTTGGTGGATTGTCGACTCTGGGAACCGATCATTTGGAAGTTAGCTAAGTGAGGCCTCTTCAAGACTTGATGATGCCACTCCTTCTGGGAATCGTATCGTCAGTTCTGAAAGTCTGTGACGCTGACGACCGTATAGGATGCCGTACCTTGCCAGATATAGGTCCACACCTGTGAGTGGGGGGGTTTTTTGTGCAGGAAACTTGACTTCCAACCTACCCATTATTTTGGCTTCTCTTCAGAGCAACCGTCTCCGTCAGCAGTGCAGTAGTATTCAGATTTGTGTGGGGGCTGTGGTCCCGTTGTTTGCTGCATTTTGCATATCATGTGTATATCAGTGTTGCATTGCATATTATCCTCTAGTTAGCCAGAGTTCTGATCCAGCCTTTGTTTCCTGAAGGTGATTACCCGGAGTTTTGAGCCGAGAAGTTGTTGATTGTCAGAAGACCGACCTAGGGGTTGAGTAGATTTGAGCGGAATCAAGCACTGAAGTCAGCTGAAGACTGTTGGTAGTTATGTCTGAAGGCAATTTCCAGTCTCCTAACACCCTGACAGGGTTCACCATGGCGTCCAACCCTCTGTATGATTCTATGGAAGACTTCCCTCAAGTGAACAACGTTACTGCAGACCAAGTAGTACAGCCTTCTGTTGAGAACCGAGATCGACATGAGCAGTTTGTTGCCCAGAATGAGCGTTTTCCTCCTGTCAACAATCAAGGTGTTGCTTTCCCTGTGATGAACTACCATAGAGATATTCCAATGGCTGGGATGGTAGATCCAAGAGCTCTCGACCAGGCTAGAAGACTCCGAGCATTGGAAGAAGGATTGAAAGCTTTGAAAGCCAAAGATGCTGTTAACCTGGATGCCGTAGGCATGTGTTTGGTTCCTGACCTGGTGTTGCCTTACAAGTTCAAAGTGCCGAAATTCGAAAAGTACACGGGAGACAGCTGTCCGAAGCTGCATTTGATGATGTTCTGTCGAAGAATGACTGCGTTTGCGCGAAATGACAAATTGATGATCCATTACTTTCAAGATAGTTTGACTGGGGCATCTTTGAGGTGGTATATGCAGTTAGAGAGGAATCAGATTCAATCATGGATGGATTTGGCCAGAGCTTTTCTGAAGCAGTACGATTACAACCTAGACATTGCTCCCTATCGCATGCATTTGCAAGAGTTGTCTCAAGAGATCAATGAACCTATCAGGAAATATGCTCAGAGATGGAGAGAATTTGCTGCTAGAGTGCGTCCACCGCTGTTAGATTAAGAGCTGGCAAGCATGTTTGTGGATTCCCTACAATATCCGTACTTCAAAAGATTGCTCGGGATTCCGACAAGTTTCTCTGACGTGGTAGCATTAGGAGAACGCCTCGAGTACTCCATAAGAATGGGGAAAATTCAGATTACTTCATATGATCAAGCTGGTGAAACTGAATACCCTTGTGACTATCAGAGTGAAGAAGAAGTTGTGATCAACTCAGTCATGCCAAAGGTTGAATATCCTCGAAGCGAATCAGTGAATTTTGTTGGTTCATCATCTTATCAGAGATCAGTACCTCCTGTGGCTTGTTATACTAAACAGACAGCCGTACCTGGGGCACCATATCAGGAATCTTATGTCGCTTCCATTGCAAAGCAGCAAACTCGTGGCCGAGGTTATCAGAATCAGCGTCAGAATCAGAACAGACCTCGCAACAACTTGGAACGAAGGAATGGTCCTTCTCACCCAGTGCCTATGTCGTATAGTCAGTGTTGCGGTGAAAATCGGATATCAAGCTATTGAATTAACTTGAACCTTAATTCTTTTACAACCGGATTTTAATTTATCCAAAGGAAAGGTCTAAAGAAAGAAAGAACCTTTTGCGCGATGTTACAACAACGCTAAGAGATTCGGGGATCGGGGGTTGGTTATGCATATGGTAGGTATTTCACATCCTAAACATCTGTAGTACTCTACAGGAACCTTTTGTTTGTTTGTATGCTAAGTTTGTTAAATGTTTGCTATGGATTGGGATTGGGTAAAGGTGTAGGTTAAAACCTAAAGATAGTTTCTAAGTTTGCTCGCAAAGACATCGCGTCCTCTGCCTACGTATCCTAACTAGGATAGAATCAGAGCAATCGTAGTTCACCTCACTAGGGTTGAAGAACGCTTGATTGCGATCAAGGTTCAAAGGGGAACAAACATAATAATGTTTGTGTAGAGTTTCACAAAACTCTCTATGTCTATGTTGTAAAACTCAAAGGGGGAAGTAAGTGATCATATCCATGATCCTTACATAGAGTTAACAACTCTATCCTAGGGTTCCAGTTGTAAACACTCCTAGTGAGGGGGAAGGTTGCTCGTCAAGATATTGCATCTTGTGCCTACGTATTCTCATTGTCCAATGAGAAATCAGAGCGGTCGTAGTTCGGGCTCGAACTAAGGAATCAATTGGTTCTTTCCAGACCAAAAGAGGGGAAGGTTCTATCCAGACCTATGAGTTTATATCCTATTGGTTCTATCCAGACCAAAAAGGGGGTTAAGGCTCTTTCGAGGCCAATGAGGGTATTGAGCTATCTATGACCCAAGGGTCAATAGAGAGACTTTCCTTTGGAAGGGAGGAGATGAGGCAACTTGGATGAGAACTAAAAAAGTTCCATCACTTGGGGAAGAAATAATTAACAAAGTAATCAATACTTTAAACAAAAGGGGCATGGTTACAACCAAAGATCATGTATCTTAACAAAGATGAAAGCATATCTTAACAAAGATTAAAGGTATATCTTAACAAAGATTGAAGGTAACAACCACATGTATCGATGACAATCAAATACAAGCAAATTAGTTTAACCTCATAATTTAGGAGGAAAGCAATATGAAATCATGGTAACAACCAAGGGAGAGTACCCTAGCATGTTAACTAACATAGTATAAATGAGAATGAGTGAATATCATAACACAAATGATCACGGTGAAAAAGAAATTCATCTGCATACGCGAGATAACAATCTCAATATAAAGGCAACTTACAAGCAACCAAAAGGCATGAAAATATGAACAAACATGGAATTAGAAAATATCACATGAAAGTAGGCATAAAGACAAACACAATGCAAAAAGAATGGGTTCAAAATGATGAAAAATGGATGAGTTGTGATTTTTTGAAGTTTGGATGAACAAAACATGAAAATCTAAATGATAAAAGGAATAAAATGCACATGGTAAGACAATGAATCAAACAAATTTGATTATTTAAACATGTTAACAAAATTTTAAGAATAATACAAGATCAATCTCACAAGAAAAATCAAGTTACGAGTTGAAAATTTTCAAGATCATCATGGTAAAAAAACAGTCATGGTAACATGTGGAATGCAAGTGGAAAGTTCACATTTATGAGTTTTAGGTTTACCTCTTGAAGCAAGCTTAAGCAATAAGAAAACCAGAGATCTTGAGAGATCTTCCAAGATCTTGTTACATAAGTGTGGAAGTGACTTGGATAGCTTCAATACATCATACTTTATGTGTTTGAAGTGTTTCTTGAGTTGGAAGAAGTTTGGAAATGGTTTTGAAAGGTGTTTTTCAAAAGCAAATTTTGAGGGATTTTGGAAACTTAATGAGATTTTGTAAGAACTTGTGATTGTGTAAGGAAGAAATTTCTAGCTGGTTTCTAGCATGGAACTTGTGTGTTTTTGATGTAGTAAGTGAATTCTATTTATAGCCAAAGGCCTAGAATCAAGGTATGGGCAAAAGTGAAGTAAATTATCAATTTTAACCTTCCATCATGAAAATCTTTGAGTTTTCCAATGAAATCTTCACCTTTATCTTTAAGCCACTCTACTAAGATATTCCCCATGCCCTATAGATTTTTTCATCATGCTTCATAGGATAGGAGGTGACTTGTTGAATTAAAGTTGATGATTTGACAATGGTAGCCACCTTTTTTCTCTTTCTTCACTATTCACTTTTGCAACTTGCATTAAATAATGATTTCCTTTAATCTTTGTGCCATTTTTGTGGGAATTGATGTAAAAATGTTAATTATCAATATAAACATCATAAATGAGGCTTAGTCTTTAATTAACATCGATTTGGAGAGGTTTTGGAATCAAAAAAAAAAAATCTCATGCTGACCTGGTTTTTCCAATATGAGTTTTTGCCAACTTGTGGACCTTGGTTCTCTCTAAACAGGAAGAGTTATGGAACCCACTTTTACTTTTAAAAAAGCCCCAATTAGGTACTACAATATTGATGCTTGTGTTAGGAACTCATTCCTCTTGAAACTAGGTCAAAAACCCTTGTGTGGTTAAGGAGTTATGACTTTGCCCTTTTCAAAACCTTGATTTCCCAACTTTTTGATTACTCCTCAATCCTTGATCCGATGGCCATGAAATTTTATGGGGAGGTGTAATATGACATAAGTAACATTTTTGATTCACATCATGAAGTCCAATTCCTTAAGATTGAAGAGTTGACTTTTCGGTCAACCGTACGATCGATCGATGACAATCGGACCGTCTGTTCTTGTTTCGGGACTTCCAAGACCTTGAAACTCTTTGAGGGGACTTAAATAAGCCTTATAAACTTGTTGGAACAAAGTTGCATCATTGAACCTTCCTTTAAATCCAAAGTCAAACTACGGTTGACTTTTCCTGCTCGAAAACCCTAATCGGGTACCCTGAACTGCACTGTGCTTGATCTGGGGGTGACAACCTCCGATTGGATTAAAACATGACCCAATGTGATATCTTTGACTTTGTTTTATGGAGAATCAATCCAAAACATTGATTGATCATACTGTTGAAGTCTCGATTTTTGACGGTGCGGAACCCTAATTCGCATGTATCTTGACAAAGACAACTTGAAATAGGTTATGGTCAGATAATCAAACGAATATGACCCTAAAATGATGATAAGGATCTAAGGGGTCAAAATTTAGGGTGCAACAGTTGCCCCTATTTAAATATCTTCACTAGATGGCAATGAGAGATGACAATCCTCATAGAATCGTAGTGAAAGGTATTTAAATATAGAAAACCAAAAATTTTGTCCCTTAGATCCGGTGGTATGCAAAAGGACAAATGTGAATATGCCATGAATCTAAATGGTACTTTATGATGCTTGAATGCAAGCCAGATGCAAACACACGAGCAAAAACAAAAGAATGGTCGACACAACGAGTAACTACTCACAGGGGACCCGACGCACTGGGGAAAAGTCCACTGGGGAAAAAGTCCACTGGGGAAAACTTCGCTGGGGAACAATTCCACTGGGGAAGCAAAACTTTACCGGGGGACAGACGGAATGAAGACACGAACCTCACTGGGGATAACCAGATGAGAAATTTCCTATAACGAAGAGTTCAAACGGGATCTTCAAGAAAAGGTTAGGAACAAGACCAGACGCACCGGGGAATCTAGTATCCACTAGTCCTCCGAGACTCGACTGGGGAAAGCAAAAGCTTCAAAAGGGGTACTGGTGATGACCAGAATAACAGACAGTTTCCAATAGTGCTAGTTACCACTAGACTTCCTGGGGGTGATGGTGACAACCAAACCAAAGTTCCAATCACAGTTGGGAATTTTGGACAAAACAGGACTTCAGCTGGGGAAATTGGTAACAACCAAACCTCACGGTACTAATATCGATTAGTTTTCAAGCAATGCCAGTAACCACTGGACTTAGAAAGAACTGGTGACTACCAAATCAGTGTTCCAAATACGGTTGGTTATGATAATGCTAGTAACCACTAGACTTAACTGGGGAGATTGGTAACGACCAAAATCAAAGAAGATCAATAACCATTGGATTTTCAAAGGGTTTGGTGACAACCAAATCGAAGTGACGATAACAATCGAGTTTAGACAACGTCAATAACAATTGGACTTTGAAGATTATTGGTGACGACCAAATCAAAGGATACCAATACAATTGGATTTAACAGATAAAGTTGGTAACGACCAAATCCAATACCAATAATAATTGGATCCGAAGGATGCCAGTAGCCACTGGGTTTTTAGAATGATGTTTGGTAGCGAACAAATCAGACGATATCAATATCAATTGGTTTTGAACAAAGCTAGTAGCTATTATGCTTTCGAATGATAGTTGGTAACGACCAGATTAGATGATACCAATAACAATTGGGTTTGAAAGATGCCAGTGACCACTGGGTTTTAGAAAAGATTGGTAACGACCAACTCGAAGGATACCAATAATAATTGGGCTTTTAACAATGCTAGCCACTACTAGGCTTTTGAATGATAGTTGGTAACGACCAGATTAGATGATACCGATAACAATTGGACTTTAAAAGATGTCAGTAACCACTGGGCTTTCAAAGGGTTTGGTGACGACCAAATCTTCAAACAGGAAGCACAAATATATATCTCAAAACCTTATGAACAAAAGCTAATATCCTTAAAGCGTTAGGATACAACGGAGACACAACCCTTAACACCTTAGGATTGGACGCAGACCCTCAAAACTTTAGGACCAAAAACTAATACCCTCAAAACATTAGGATATAGTAGAGACACAACCCTCAACACATTAGGATTGGACGAAAACCCTCAAAACTTTAGGATAAAAAACTAATACCCTCAAAATATTAGGATATAGTAGAGACACAACCCTCAACACATTAGGATTGGATGAAGACCCTCAAAACCTTAGGATCAAAAACTAATACCCTCAAAACGTTAGGATATAGTAGAGACACAACCCTCAACACATTAGGATTGGACGAAAACCCTCAAAACTTTAGGATAAAAAACTAATACCCTCAAAATATTAGGATATAGTAGAGACACAACCCTCAACACATTAGGATTGGACGAAGACCCTCAAAACCTTAGGATCAAAAACTAATACCCTCAAAACATTAGGATATAGTAGAGACACAACCCTCAACACATTAGGATTGGACGAAGACCCTCAAAACCTTAGGATCAAAAACTAATACCCTCAAAACATTAGGATATAGTAGAGACACAACCCTCAACACATTAGGAACGGACGAAGACCCTCAAAACCTTAGGATCAAAAACTAATACCCTCAAAACATTAGGATATAGTAGAGACACAACCCTCAACACATTAGGATTGGACGAAGACCCTTAAAACCTTAGGATCAAAAACTAATACCCTCAAAACATTAGGATATAGTTAGAGACATGACCCTCAATACATTAGGTTCGAAAAGAGATACAACCCTCACCACATTAGGATTGAAAACTAATACCCTCAACACGTTAGGATATAGTTAGAGACACGACCCTCAATACATTAGGACCGAAAAGAGATACAACCCTCAACACATTAGGATTGAAAACTAATACCCTCAACACGTTAGGATATAGCAGAGACACAACCCTCAATATATTAGGATCGAAAAGAGATACAACCCTCAACACATTAGGATTGAAAACTAATACCCTTAACACGTTAGGATATAGTTAGAGACACGACCCTCAATACATTAGGACCGAAAAGAGATACAACCCTCAACACATTAGGATTGAAAACTAATACCCTCAACATGTTAGGATATAGCAGAGACACGACCCTCAATACATTAGGATCGAAAAGAGATACAACCCTCAACATATTAGGATTGAAAACTAATACCCTTAACACGTTAGGATATAGCAGAGACACGACCCTCAATACATTAGGACCGAAAAGAGATACAACCCTCAACACATTAGGATTGAAAACTGAACATCCTCAATACATTAGGATATGAAAGCTGAACATCCTCAATACATTAGGATATAGAACACTTCATGCAAACGCAACCACCTTAGTCTCTGGGAACTTCTGAACTCGGGATCCAAAGCATACATCTCCAAAGGTACACAACCTGTGCTCGGGATGGCAACAAACAATCTCCCAAAGGTACAAAACCTGTGCTTGGAATCCAACAATACATCTTCCTAAAGGTACAAAACCTGTGCTTGGAATCCAACAATACATCTTCCAAAGGTATAAAACCTGTGCTTGGAATCAAACAATACATCTCCAAAGGTACACAACCTGAGCTTGGGATGAAAACAAACATCTATCTCCAAAGGTACACAACCTGTGCTCGTGATAGAAACAAACTTCTTCCAAAGGTACGAAACATGTGCTTGGAATCAAACAATACATCTCCAAAGGTACGAAACCTGAGCTTGGGATGAAAACAAACATCTTCCAAAGGTATAAAACCTGTGCTTGGAATCCAACAATACATCTTCCAAAGGTATAAAACCTGTGCTTGGAATCAAACAATACATCTCCAAAGGTACACAACCTGAGCTTGGGATGAAAACAAACATCTATCTCCAAAGGTACACAACCTGTGCTCGGGATAGAAACAAACTTCTTCCAAAGGTACGAAACCTGTGCTTGGAATCCAACAATACATCTTCCTAAAGGTATAAAACCTGTGCTTGGAATCCAACAATACATCTTCCAAAGGTATAAAACATGTGCTTGGAATCAAACAATACATCTCCAAAGGTACACAACCTGAGCTTGGGATGAAAACAAACATCTATCTCCAAAGGTACACAACCTGTGCTCGGGATAGAAACAAACTTCTTCCAAAGGTACGAAACCTGTGCTTGGAATCAAACAATACATCTCCAAAGGTACGAAACCTGAGCTTGGGATGAAAACAAACATCTTCCAAAGGTATAAAACCTGTGTTTGGAATCCAACAATACATCTTCCAAAGGTATAAAACCTGTGCTTGGAATCAAACAATACATCTCCAAAGGTACACAACCTGAGCTTGGGATGAAAACAAACATCTATCTCCAAAGGTACACAACCTGTGCTCAGGATAGAAACAAATTGCTTCCAAAGGTACGAAACCTGTGCTTGGAATCAAACAATACATCTCCAAAGGTACGAAACCTGAGCTTAGGATGAAAACGAACATCTATATCCAAAGGTACACAACCTGTGCTCGGGATAGAAACAAACCTCTTCCAAAGGTACGAAACCTGTGCTTGGAATCCAACAATACATCTCCAAAGGTACGAAACCTGAGCTTGGAATGAAAAACATCGTGACTTAGTTTGGAATGATACACAACCGAATTGTTAGTATCTGTCTTCCGTTGATTTTCATAATGCCGGTTACCAACAGGCCTTACTTGAAATATGATTGGTCACCACCAAATGACTTATACCAATATCCACTGGATTTTCAAACAATGCTGGTTAGAACTGTCCGTCGACTTTAAGATAAACTTCTTAAATGAGACTGCCACTTATTGCTGAAGACGATTAAACTTCTCCGAAGAGACTGCCATTTATTGTTAAAGACGATTAAACTTCTCTGAGGAGACTGCCATTTATCATTGAGGACGATTAAACTTCTCCGAAGAGACTGCCATTTATCGTTGAAGACGATTAAACTTCTCCGAAGAGACTGCCATTTATCGTTGAAGACGATTAAACTTCTCCGAAGGGACTGCCATTTATCGTTGAGGAAGGTTAAGCTTCTCTACAGAGACTGCCTCTCACCTATTAAAGACGATTAAACTTCTCCGAAGAGACTGCCATTTATCGCTGATGAAGGTTAAGCTTCTCCAAAGAGACTGCCACTCACTTGTTGATGACGATTAAACTTCTCCGAAGAGACTGCCATTTATCGCTGATGAAGGTTAAGCTTCTCCAAAGAGACTTCCACTCACCTGTTGATGACGATTAAACTTTTCCGAAGAGACTGCCATTTATCGCTGATGAAGGTTAAGCTTCTCCAAAGAGACTGCCACTCACCTGTTGATGACGATTAAACTTTTCCGAAGAGACTGCCATTTATCATTGATGAAGGTTAAGCTTCTCCCAAGAGATTGCCACTCACTGTTGAAGACGATTAAACTTCTCCAAAGAGACTGCCATTTATCGTTGAAGACAGTTAAGCTTCTCCCAAGAGATTGCCACTCACCGTTGAAGACGATTAAATTTCTCCAAAGAGACTGCCATTTATCGTTGAAGATGATACAAAAATGTCCTTCTTGATAGATAGTGCGAAATAAATGCACATCCAGGTAGGTTTAGCGACCGACAAGGACCAAAGTTCAATCTAGAATATAGCCAGAAAGGAACTGTCAAACAAGACTCCAACCACTGAGAAATGAACTCGAATGGTGACTTACCTTATCCAATCATGGAAAAAGATAACTGAAGCAACCATCATCCAAGAGGATTAAACTTTTTGGGGAATTGATAAAGGATGGATGTTTTATGCTTAAGGGATGACAACTCCATTAGAGAGAGACAAACACACCCAATCACTGAGGGGGGAACCAAGGTGAAACAGGAACAGGCAACAACCAGAGATAACAACAATGCACGGATGCTATGCATATGCTTTATGTCATGCTTATGTTTATGCTGACAAATTATACAAAACAAAACTGGAGATGAAATAAGCATCTCGACACGGAGACCCAACCAAAATTGGACATCAAAGGGATGATCATGAAGAACAACAATTCCACTTCAAAGTTACAACCATATCTGGGAGAGAGTAATCTACTTAGGACACAACATCATGACTTCACTTGGATTGCCATCATGAGTTTGAATTCTTTGTTGAAGGAAAATCACCAAGGGAAGTTCCAAGATCAACCGAAGTAACAACTTAATCAGAGAGCTGACAAAGGGTATCATGAGACCAAAATCTTTCTGCCCCATTGATAGTATAACAATCCTCTTTCAGTGAGCAACGACTATTGCGACAAACAGTCTTTAACCTTTTCTGCCCCAGATTACATGGTCTGTGGGAAGAAACCATCGAGAGAACTAGCATAAAGATGCTTTAATGTCTTTAAACTCTTATAGAGAGAGATTTACAAATCTCGACGTGATTGCCCTAGTTTAACGGTGCTTGCACAACAAAGTATCGGATGTGGAAGTAACGACTGGGGAACAAACTTGCCCCTGCTAGCTGGTAACTGCAAAAGGTTTTCCCCAGACTAAACTGTTCATTGAGAGCTTCATCTGATCTTGACCTGGTTAGCTTTGATTAGCTGAACGTTGTAACAAATGATTAACAAATACTTCAAATTGATTGCCTCAGGCTGAGCTTCCTTTATCAAATCAAATTCCCTAGCTGACAGCGTTTGTGGGGATTCCTTTGACATTGGATCGTCTTGCACACAATGTTGTTCATTAAAAATTGGCAATTTTCAATGTAAAATTCATGCAATCTTTTGAAAACATTTTTTAATGAAACACACACGGCGGAGTGATCAAGTGATCAAAGCGAAAGTGATCCAATCTTTTTACAGATGATGGATGAAGTGATTAACACACACAATTAACAAAGATCATTAGGAGTCAGGTTATCCAACCTTGCTGTAATATGCTTTCAAAACATCTTTACCTCAATTAGGTCTTTTAAGGGTTGTAACGTGGCTTGGTTCATGGTTCATGAAACAAAGGATAAAGGCTCAAAGTTATTTGGTCCCACCCACTCTCCATGATGAACTCCAATCCTACGCTCAGTTAACTCAAACTATACATTCAGGTTCTTACAGGCTTAAGAATTGAACTGATGATAGTTGGCGATGGTTTACAAACCTAGGGTAGTCACGACTCCCTTACAGTATTTGATAGCTTTTGCCATTTGAGGATTTTTAGAGTGAAGAATCTTACAAAATTCCTATCTTTTGTTTATCCCTGACTTTTGTCTAAACTTCTTTGTTCGGTTATACAGTCAACGGGATGCCCCATTTTTGCCTAAGTCTCCTTCATAGGTTTTGACTTAGCGGGCTTTTTCTTTTTTTCATTTTCCCCCTTTTTTTTTGAGAAAGGAGGTGACCACCTAGTTTAATGGCTACGGCGAACCATCATCATCTTTTATGCTGAAAAGCATCTTCGACACTTTCTTGTTGTGTACGAAGGAAAACCTGAATGCACCACTTTTAAAGTGTCTTGTATGCACATATCTTTAAGTTAACTGAGAACTATCCGCCCCAGGTTTGAGATTTAAGGTTTTGTTTTTTGTAAAGAAAGAAAAACTCCTACTTCTAGGCTCGAAGGGGTTAACGAGGGATTATCTTCCTTATTTCTCCAGTGTTTAGGAATCAAAACAATGCCTTACATCATCAGCAAAGTTACATTGAAAGCATATCAACAGCAGTTATGGATATAATTTTCATCATCCTCCCCAATCTTTGTTTTAAACAACAGTTTAGTAAACAAAAGAAATTTTGCATTTTTTGTATTCCATGACAATGAAACAAAAGAAAGAGTGAAACGAATGGACTTAATCAAAAGATGCACAAACATTCCGTTAAATATTGCCAAATTCAAATAAACAACAGTTTACAAGCAACACAAATGCAAAGAAAACACAACAAAATGCTGAGACAGTCTACAGTTGCCAGTCTTAGGGAATTAAAATTGTTTAACAAAACAAATTTCAAAATCCAGGCCCATGTGGGGAAACACCTCCAACCATCACTTGCTCCTTGTGATATAGAATTATGAGGGGTCTCACGGGTCCTTTGCCTTTGGATTCAGGAATCGCAGCATAGTCATTTGATTTATCCTCCTGAGGTTTCAGCAACTCTTGTAGTCTCAGTTTAAAACTTTCACACTCTTCAACTAGGTGCCCTGTTGTCCCAGTATGATATCCACATTCTACTTCTGGGTGGTCTTCCTCGAGGATCAAGTGTTAGTCAATGATAAGCTCTTTAACAATGAACCCTAATGCTAGACATGCATCTAGGTTGTGTCCTTCAGCTCCTTTGTGAAATTCACAGGTCAGGTTCGCATTATGCCATGGTCCTGGCACAGGTTTGGCTAATCGTGGAGTCACTAGCAAATTCTGAATCAATAGCGGGTAAAGTTTTCTTAACGGTACTGGAGTTGGTCTACCGCAAGTCTTATTTTTCCTGACATGATTTTTCTTGTTCAATCTCTGGATTTGAGAACCTTGAGGAGGAACAAACACCGGTTGGTGAGAGTCTTCAGTTGAACGCCCCAGTGCCCTAGTATGATAGTCCCATTTGGCATTGGTATCGAAGTCCATAGGATGAGGAGGAATTACTGGTTTCAGCTCCTTCGGTATTATCAATTCGCCTTGGATCAAATCTGGCAATATCTGACCGTACGACATTGGAAACGAACTCTCTGGTTTCCTTGGTCTTTGTTAAGCGTGCTGACGCGATCGACGATTATCTGGTGGTTGATACCGAGAATGTCCATGAGTTGGAGGAATCATCGGAGATAATGCATCCCTAATTTCTCTGGACGTCACATGATCAAGGGGACCCTCTTCTTTCATCATGTTCTGTAATGTCTCTAGAACCCAATTCATCTGACCTTTGAGAATTCTGATGTCCTCCTTCATCATTTTCTGGGCTTTTAAAAGTCCCTCAATTGTTGCCATTTGTCCTGGATATGTGCTAGGTATCCCTTATCTATCTCTGATTAAAAGCGACGCAAGGCTGAGAAATGCAAATGCAATGCGAAAGCAAACTGGTTTTACAAAACTCAAAAGATTGACTAAGTTAAAAGCCCTCATTTCATAAATCGTTGGAAAAGTTACAACTTCTTTTTTTTTAGAATACCAGAGATCGACTGAGTTTTACAAAACTAGTTGCGACATGATATGCTTATGGTGATATGGTGGGATGATGCACACACAACACAAAGGCAAGTATTTACAAATACAATGCATACACAAAGACCTCCTAGGCTCAAGATCAAAGCAAGGAATCAAAGGTCTACCCATCCCCAAGGATTTGTACTATGGATTGATTTGTACCTGCCAAACGGGTTCTTAACAAAGTTCCCAGAGTCATCGACCCATCTTTCAGATATTATCAACTTCCCAAATCACTTGGTAATTGATAATATTCTCAAGAGAGTCTCGTCCAAGTGTAGTATCGCGTATCAACTACTTCGGAAATACTTCCTTATAGCCATCGCACTACGTCCTAATAAGGCTAAAGTGGGGGGAAATGTAATCTAAAAGTCCACAATGTCATGGGCTCCTTCGTCGAAAGTAGCATTGTTTTCACGAATACTCGATCAACAATACTAAACTTTCAAGAGGGCCTACACTGAGCGGTGGTTTCTCAAGTTAGCTTGGTCGGGAATCAACTCCCTATAAGCCTTCTTGAATATACCACCATCCTATCATAAGTGCACTCAAGTCCGGGTATAGGACCGTCTCACCACTCAAAGCACCCAATACCCAACACACAAACAAATATATTGACAAATATACATGTTAAGCAAATATTCACAAATATAGCATACAATTAAACAAAATAGGCTAAACCCTCAAGTCATTTGTTCCCCAGTGAAGTCGCCATTTCTGTTGCGGTGAAAATCGGATATCAAGCTATTGAATTAACTTGAACCTTAATTCTTTTACAATCGGACTTTAATTTATCCAAAGGAAAGGTCTAAAGAAAGAAAGAACCTTTTGCGCGATGTTACAACAACGCTAAGAGATTCGGGGATCGGGGGTTGGTTATGCATATGGTAGGTATTTCACATCCTAAACATCTGTAGTACTCTACAGGAACCTTTTGTTTGTTTGTATGCTAAGTTTGTTAAATGTTTGCTATGGATTGGGATTGGGTAAAGGTGTAGGTTAAAACCTAAAGATAGTTTCTAAGTTTGCTCGCAAAGACATCGCGTCCTCTACCTACGTATCCTAACTAGGATAGAATCAGAGCAATCGTAGTTCACCTCACTAGGGTTGAAGAACGCTTGATTGCGATCAAGGTTCAAAGGGGAACAAACATAATAATGTTTGTGTAGAGTTTCACAAAACTCTCTATGTCTATGTTGTAACACTCAAAGGGGGAAGTAAGTGATCATATCCATGATCCTTACATAGAGTTAACAACTCTATCCTAGGGTTCCAGTTGTAAACACTCCTAGTGAGGGGGAAGGTTGCTCGTCAAGATATTGCATCTTGTGCCTACGTATTCTCATTGTCCAATGAGAAATCAGAGCGGTCGTAGTTCGGGATCGAACTAAGGAATCAATTGGTTCTTTCCAGACCAAAAGAGGGGAAGGTTCTATCCAGACCTATGAGTTTATATCCTATTGGTTCTGTCCAGACCAAAAAGGGGGTTAAGGCTCTTTCGAGGCCAATGAGGGTATTGAGCTATCTATGACCCAAGGGTCAATAGAGAGACTTTCCTTTGGAAGGGAGGAGATGAGGCAACTTGGATGAGAACTAAAAAAGTTCCATCACTTGGGGAAGAAATAATTAACAAAGTAATCAATACTTTAAACAAAAGGGGCATGGTTACAACCAAAGATCATGTATCTTAACAAAGATGAAAGCATATCTTAACAAAGATTAAAGGTATATCTTAACAAAGATTGAAGGTAACAACCACATGTATCGATGACAATCAAATACAAGCAAATTAGTTTAACCTCATAATTTAGGAGGAAAGCAATATGAAATCATGGTAACAACCAAGGGAGAGTACCCTAGCATGTTAACTAACATAGTATAAATGAGAATGAGTGAATATCATAACACAAATGATCACGGTGAAAAAGAAATTCATCTGCATACGCGAGATAACGATCTCAATATAAAGGCAACTTACAAGCAACCAAAAGGCATGAAAATATGAACAAACATGGAATTAAAAAATATCATATGAAAGTAGGCATCAAGACAAACACACTGCAAAAAGAATGGGTTCAAAATGATGAAAAATGGATGAGTTGTGATTTTTTGAAGTTTGGATGAACAAAACATGAAAATCTAAATGATAAAAGGAATAAAATGCACATGGTAAGACAATGAATCAAACAAATTTGATTATTTAAACATGTTAACAAAATTTTAAGAATAATACAAGATCAATCTCACAAGAAAAATCAAGTTACGAGTTGAAAATTTTCAAGATCATCATGGTAAAAAAACAGTCATGGTAACATGTGGAATGCAAGTGGAAAGTTCACATTTATGAGTTTTAGGTTTACCTCTTGAAGCAAGCTTAAGCAATAAGAAAACCAGAGATCTTGAGAGATCTTCCAAGATCTTGTTACATAAGTGTGGAAGTGACTTGGATAGCTTCAATACATCATACTTTATGTGTTTGAAGTGTTTCTTGAGTTGGAAGAAGTTTGGAAATGGTTTTGAAAGGTGTTTTTCAAAAGCAAATTTTGAGGGATTTTGGAAACTTAATGAGATTTTGTAAGAACTTGTGATTGTGTAAGGAAGAAATTTCTAGCTGGTTTCTAGCATGGAACTTGTGTTTTTGATGTAGTAAGTGAATTCTATTTATAGCCAAAGGCCTAGAATCAAGGTATGGGCAAAAGTGAAGCAAATTATCAATTTTAACCTTCCATCATGAAAATCTTTGAGTTTTCCAATGAAATCTTCACCTTTATCTTTAAGCCACTCTACGAAGATATTCCCTATGCCCTATAGATTTTTTCATCATGCTTCATAGGATAGGAGGTGACTTGTTGAATTAAAGTTGATGATTTGACAATGGTAGCCACCTTTTTTCTCTTTCTTCACTATTCACTTTTGCAACTTGCATTAAATAATGATTTCCTTTAATCTTTGTGCCATTTTTGTGGGAATTGATGTAAAAATGTTAATTATCAATATAAACATCATAA
The DNA here is from genome assembly GCA_963859935.3 of Lathyrus sativus. Classification (NCBI taxonomy): domain Eukaryota; kingdom Viridiplantae; phylum Streptophyta; class Magnoliopsida; order Fabales; family Fabaceae; genus Lathyrus; species Lathyrus sativus. Next base: position 236,545,929 of record OZ012741.1, read on the forward strand.
ATGAGGCTTAGTCTTTAATTAACATCGATTTGGAGAGGTTTTGGAATCAAAAAAAAAAAATCTCATGCTGACCTGGTTTTTCCAATATGAGTTTTTGCCAACTTGTGGACCTTGGTTCTCTCTAAACAGGAAGAGTTATGGAACCCACTTTTAATTTTAAAAAAGCCCCAATTAGGTACTACAATATTGATGCTTGTGTTAGGAACTCATTCCTCTTGAAACTAGGTCAAAAACCCTTGTGTGGTTAAGGAGTTATGACTTTGCCCTTTTCAAAACCTTGATTTCCCAACTTTTTGATTACTCCTCAATCCTTGATCCGATGGCCATGAAATTTTATGGGGAGGTGTAATATGACATAAGTAACATTTTTGATTCACATCATGAAGTCCAATTCCTTAAGATTGAAGAGTTGACTTTTCGGTCAACCGTACGATCGATCGATGACAATCGGACCGTCTGTTCTTGTTTCGGGACTTCCAAGACCTTGAAACTCTTTGAGGGGACTTAAATAAGCCTTATAAACTTGTTGGAACAAAGTTGCATCATTGAACCTTCCTTTAAATCCAAAGTCAAACTACGGTTGACTTTTCCTGCTCGAAAACCCTAATCGGGTACCCTGAACTGCACTGTGCTTGATCTGGGGGTGACAACCTCCGATTGGATTAAAACATGACCCAATGTGATATCTTTGACTTTGTTTTATGGAGAATCAATCCAAAACATTGATTGATCATACTGTTGAAGTCTCGATTTTTGACGGTGCGGAACCCTAATTCGCATGTATCTTGACAAAGACAACTTGAAATAGGTTATGGTCAGATAATCAAACGAATATGACCCTAAAATGATGATAAGGATCTAAGGGGTCAAAATTTAGGGTGCAACAGTCAGCTGCTACCATCGTTGATCCAGAAGTCTTTGGTGGAACCAAAAGCTCTTAAGCCCGTGCCAGAACCTTACCCCCCTGGGTACGATCCCCACGTTCAGTGTGGTTACCACGGTGGCTCTCCGGGGCATTGAACCGAAGATTGTAAAGCATTTCAGGCGAAGGTACAGCAGTTGATTGACCAGGATCGCATTTCCTTTCGAGAAGGATTTCTGTTTGTTCATCCCAACCGCTCAGCTGTCTAAGCTCGTAGACTCGGAAGGTATTCCCCAGCAAAGGAGCCAGTGATTCAGACAGGCGGGCGCCTCAGCATTGGCAGTTCTCAGGCTCTTATATCATTTGCATTTGTAGTTTCTTTTCTGTTAGTTACTACCTGCTTTTAAACATTGTATGTTTCGAATGGTGATAATAATAAAGTGACTATGCATTTTTCTGAATTAATCATGTCGCTGTCGCTCATTTACTGCATTGCACTGACACTTGCATTTTATTCACTCCACTTTATCCCTGTGACTAGCAAAGATTGGAGGGAGGATGACGAAGCTGAAACTCATAACCGATGATCGTATGCTTTCAGATAAGACCGTACCGATGACGTACAAGGCATTGTTTCAAATTCCCCAAACACTGGAGATATAAGGAGTTAGTCCCTTGTTAACCACTTCGAGCCAGGAAGTAGAAGTTTTTTTCGGACTTTTAAACCCTTACACCTTAACCCGGGGCAGGGTAGTTGTCAGTTAGCTTGACCGAGCATTCAAGTCTTACAGAGGTGTGTTGTCTTTCAAGGACCAATCAGTTTACACCTTTCAAGAGGTCAAACCTCACCAATCAGGAGTGAGACAGTTACAATCCTTTCGGAGCAATCAAGACAACCAGTGTCACACGACTTTGTTCCAAGAGAAAGAAAGAAAGAAAGCCCGCTAAGTAAAAAGAAAGAAAAGCTGAGAAAGCTAATACTTAGGCAAAATTAGGGCATCCCGCTGGACTTCAAAAGAAATCGAAAAAATCGAAAAGAACTCAAAATGAGTCAGTCCAGGCAAAAATTAGGGAATCAAAAGAATGAAAAAGAGGGATTAAAAAGAAATTTTCCCCAGCAAATCACAAAGTCGTGTACACAGACACTGAAAGCGAAGAAGGAGTAACTATCACTCCGAAAAACCTTGTGAATTCCTACTTGTGGTTCTTACCAGTCAACATACCTCTCGAGGAGGCGAGCACTTGTGCCGGGTTAACTGAACCTTAGGATCGGAGATCATCACGTAGAAGGGGTGGGTACAAATCAAAGTTTGAGCCAAATATCCTTTGTTTCACGAACCGTGAACCCGACCGCGATACAACCCTTAACAGACCTAATTGAGGTAGGGTTAGTCTGAAGCGCATTACGATAAGGTTGAGTAACTTGACTCCTTCTTGACTTGCTAGTCACATCCTTGTTGTATTTTCACTGACCACGTAAGCACTGCGTTTGAACTTTGGTTCATTCGTCACTCACAATCATCATGCATGTAAATGAGTGGCAGCTCAAAATTTTTCAAAATCTGCATGAGCACTGCATTAAGATTACCATTCGTGAACAGACGATTCTAATTGCAGGTTAGTAGTTGGCATGAAAGAAATTCCAGCAAGGAATAATCAAGCAGGACTGAGTAATTCAGCAGTCTGAACCAGAATGGTGTATGTTGTGAAGACCTGTGAATCAGGGGCATTATCTTCCAGTAAGTTCGGAATCAGTTAGTCTGAGGACAAGGCCCGAAGCTTCAGTTGATTAGGGGCAGTTTATTTGAGAAGCAGTTGATCAGAAGTGAGTCTTTTCGAGAGCCAATCAGGGGCAATTATACAGAGCGCTGAGATTTGAAAGCAGAATCTTCCAGTGGATAATCAGATCGGGTTAAGTCGCTAGAACGCTCATTCAGGGGCAAGTCATCGCAGAGAATGTTGAAACCAACTAGGTTGACAGGGGTCTAATGGAGATTGAATTCTGTTGTCATACAGATACCGGGGCAAATATTCTCGAAGTCGTCCCGTAGCAAGCTGTTCAGAGCAAGTATTCCCAAGAGTTAGATTGGGGCAAGTTGAATTGTATTGGAGCAAGTTGTTTAAGCCAGTCTTTTTATCCCAAGCTGAGTGTACTGGGGCAAGTTGTGCAAGCCAGTCTGTTTATCCCCAGCCAGAGTTGAGTATCGGGGAATCATGGCATTACCCTCATCAAAACATCAGCATTCCGAAAAGGCCGTGCTGTCGTCGGATCATTATCCTGCAGTCTAAACCTGTTACGTGTCAGTAACCAGTCGGTTCCAAAGTCCAGTTCTCGTCTGGCCCACCCTTCCGTAAGCATCAGTTCCCGTCAGGTGCAGTTTATTGTAACCAGTTCTCGCCTGGTCGCCGTTTCTTCAAGTGTTGTATCAGTTCTCGCCTGGTACATGTCGTTGAGTAACCAGTTCTCGCCTGGTTGTCTATGCCTCAGTCTGTTATCCAGTCAGCCCCGTCTGATGTTCAAAAACACAGAAATCAATGTTTGTTCAATTTACCTCCCCTATCAGTTCTCGTTTGGTAGTCCACCCTGAATGCTAGTTCTCGTCTAGTATTTCTTATATCTCCCACTGTGTACATAATCCGTGTTTACCCTAAACCAGAAAAACAAAAAAACCTAAAGGTATCTGACACAGTATTTCCCAATGACCCGCATGTTGTCATGTTCCCCGATATGAAGCTCGACGAGTGCCAGCGCTCCGAGTAATGTTTGAATTCCTTGTGGATGTTGTTAAATCAGAATTGACACTCTTCAGCAGATGAAAGTTGCTCATTATCCCCGGAAGAGTCGAGATCGTATTTTACCTCGTATCAGAGTAGGATCAGAAGGATCCTCAACAGATTAAGATTGACATCCTTGATAGTAGGGGCATTTCCAGCAGTGTGCCGCGCGCAATCAACCTCAGTTTGGGTCAATCCCCGCAGAGTACAATCAGTTGTCAATGGTTTGAAGAAAGCATCCCCAAGCAGAGTTGTTTTCTTTCCCCAGTAAAGTCGCCGAAGCAGGATTCTTTCCCCAACACCGGGTCACAAGTGCAAGTCTTGTAGGAAGCTGTTCATATGCCGAAGTATGCTGTAACTGATGGTGCCAGACTGAAGTCTCCAGCGGAATTGAGATTCCCCACCAGAGTCGTGCTCCCTCCTGAAGTTGGATGATTCCCTCTTCCCCAGTAGAGTGTTGGGACAGCTGATGTTGCGTTCCCCTGCAGAGTTGTACTCTCCCCCGAAGTCAGATGATTCTTTCTTCCCCAGCGAAATTGAGATTCCTCATCAGAGTCGCACTCTCCAGAGAAGTAGAATGATTTCTCTCCCCGGCGGAGTCCGCAAGAAAAGCAGAATCCTTGGAAGCAGTTGAGGCCGTGAGTGGTTTTCCTAGCAGAGCGTTGAGCAGCTGATGCTGTATTTCCCCAGAGTCGCACTCCCTCCAGCGAAGCAGAATGACTTCTCCTTCCTCAGCCGAGCTTGCAGATGTCCAAGAGAGCCGAGTCCTTGGAAGTTGATCAGACCATACTCAGTTGTTTCCCCAGTGGAGTGTTGAGCAGCTGAAGTTGTTTCCCCACAGAGTGGTTATCACCAGAAGAGTAGCCGAGACGGCCGCGCAGTTCATTCTCGCGATTGACATCGCTTTCCTTCAGCAGGTTCGGGTTCTCGTAAAGCTTCGTCCCCTGCAGCAATCAACTGAAGTTGTTTTCCCTGCAGCAGTCCGTGGAAGATCAGTTCCCCAGACAGAGCCTGATTGATATTGGCGTGTCCACGTTCTCCTCAGCAGGATGATTCCTCTATCTGAGTAGTTCTTTCTCCTTGACAGGAGAATCTCCCCTCGGCATTTATTTTGCTGACGGGACCGCATCATGGTGCATGATTGCATATCATTGTGCATGACCGCATGGCATTTAACACTGCATAGCATTTAACATTGCATAGCATTGTGCATGATTGCACAGCATTTAGCATAAACGCATAGCATTCCCACCGTGTGGGGCATGGTGCCGAAGCATACGCATCATAAGCATGATCTAGGTTACTATCATCCTTGTTTTACAGGTGTTCCACCAAGAGATCAGTTGCTCAGGACGATTCCTGATATTCTCCAACGAGGTCGCTTTCTTAAGATGATTCTTAAAGACCCCGGTGTAATCCTCACAGTCGCTCGCTCAAGATGATTTTTGAGATCCCCAGCGAAGTCTTCAGTTCAAGACGATTCTTGAATTCCTCAGCAAAGCCGTATGCTTAAGATGATTCTTAAGACCTCAGTACAGCTTCCCGAGTTGTTCGCCTAGTATGATGCTTGAGTTCCCCAGTAGCGTCCCCAGCAAGAGTTGCCCAGGAAGATTCCTGGAATACCCAGCAGAATGAAGTATCTAGAAAGGTTATCAGTTCAGGACGATCCTTGAAGATGCCCGACGGAGTTGTTTGTTCAAGATGATTCTTGAAGTCCTTAGCAGCGTGATATGTCTAGGTGATGTCTAATCTGAAGATTGATTTCGCAAGCGCCTGAAGGCGGTATTAGAAGGTTCCTGTGAGTTCAGATTTCCTTGTTGATGAATCAACGTGTGGTTGAGGACAAGGTTCCAAATTTGGTATTCAAGATGATCCGTGTTGGTCTGAAGACCAAGTCAGTTGTCCTGAGGTGATGATTGATGGCGATCAAGTGAATGATATTTCTTCCGACTGAAGTCGAAGATGTTTCTCCAGCTGAAGTGGAGTTTTGCCTGAAGGCAAAGTGTTTGAATCCCCGTTGAGTCATGAATGACTCTGGATACTATTTCTCTGACTGAAGTCATAGATTTCCCAAGCTGAAGCGAAGGTGCCTAAGGGCAAGGTTATCCCCAAGGTCATGAATGACCTAGGATTCATTTTTTTCGGACTGAGGGCCGAAGTATATCCCTGACTGAAGTCTCGGATGCTCTATAGCAGAGGCGGAGTTGCCTGAAGGCAGATCCATGTATCCTTGAAGGCCAAGGACCATTTCTTTAGACTGAAGTCGAAGATACCTCCTGCAGAGTTGCCGACGGGCAAAGTTTACATCCTTGAAGGCCAAGGATGTTGTTTCTAGCTGAAGCTGGAATAGCCGACGGGCAGGGTTTCATCTTTCTTCAGAAGAACTTGAAGATTCTCCAGCGGATCTGGAGTGGCCAGGGGCCAGGGTTCCATCTATCTTCAGAAATACTTGAATATTTTTTCTAGCTGAAGCTGGAAGTGGCCAGGGGCCAGGGTTTCATATGTCTCTGATGTTGAAGTTCTACGGTGGGCAAGTGTGCAGCAGTATTCCGATGTTCGTTATGGTTCTGAGGGTGAACCCCAGATCAGAATGTGCTCGGTTAAGTCTCTCATCCCCAGCGGAGTAGTTTCAAATGCGCGAGTGTACCTTTTATTCCATTTACCAGGGGTGAACCCCAGGTTAGATTTGTTCAGATTATGTTTTGTCCGGCGGCGAGGTTGGATGTTTGTTCGACGGCGAGGTTGAACGTTTGGATTTGACGGCGAGGTCAGATCATCATTTGTCCAGCGGCGAGGTTGGATGTTTGTTCGACGGCGAGGTTGAACATTTGGATTTGACGGCAAGGTCAGATCATCATTTGTCCAGCGGCGAGGTTGGTTGTTTGTTCGACGGCGAGGTTGAACGTTTGGATTTGACGGCGAGGTCAGATCATGTTTGTCCGGCGGCGAGGTTGGATGATTGATTCGACGGCGAGGTTGAATGTTTGTTTGACGGCGAGGTCAGACTCTGTAAATCCCTAGTAGAGATGATGTTTGTACGACGGCGATGTCGAGTGTCTCTAAGAGGATGTTTGTTTCCGACGGCGAGGTCAGATTCAGTTTTCCAGCGGCGATGTTGGGCATGTCAAGCTAATCCAGTCTTCTGACGACGATGTTAGGTGATGCAGATTTAGTTCTCCAGCGGCGATGCGGGGTATTTTGTTTGTTCGACGGCGATATCAGGTTTAGTCTTCCAGCGGCGATGTTGGGTGTTGTGGTTGTCCGAAGGCAATATCAGAAGAAGTTAACGTGGATAACTGACGGCGATGTCAGATCAGTATTTCTCCAGATAGTCGCCGTGCAGCTATTATTCCAGTGATCGACAAGTTGAGCAGTTGGCAAATTTTCGGGTTTACCGGTATTCAACCGTCTCGCACCTTGATTGGCTGAGAGTCGTTCGCTCCTCACCCAGTCAGGTCCAAGCCGCTTGAATAGGGGCAGCTGTTGCACCCCAAAATTTGACCAACCGGGTCTCGTATCTGGCTCGAGGTTTCGACGCATAATCGCATTCGCATCTGCATATTGCATACAGTGCATTTTTTCATTTGTTTTGATTTTATTGGGATCACAGCTCTCGTCTCGTGTTTCAGGTGTCTTTAGTCAGTTTAGATAGATAGAATCGTATTTTTGGGATATTTCGGTGCCCGTTTATTCTTACCGGCTATTTTGGTGCGCTCTCGCGGTCTTATGTGTCGTTCGGTGCTTATTTTGTTCTTCTGGGATTTATTGTGATTTTTCTGGATTTTATTGGCCATTTTTAGATTTTTAATAGCTTTTAAATCATTTTTAGAATTTAATAGGATTTTTAATAGTTTTAATTCTTTTTAAATAGATTTTTAATCATTTTAGGGGTTAATAGATTTTTTAAGATAATATAGTTTTTAGAATTTTTAATAGAATTTAATAGCATTTTTCATTTTAGAATATTAATAGGATATTAATAGTTTTTTTAAATAGTTTTAATAGATTTTAATCATTTTAGGATTTAATAGATTTTTTAGGATAATATAGATTTTTCTAGAATATTAATTGAGTTTTTGAATTTAATTTTAGATATAAATAATATAGTTTTTTTTCATAGAATATAATATAGGTTTTATTAGAAATTAATTAGTGGAATTAGTAGATATTAGAGAATTAATAGAGTTTTTCTCTTTTTTAGATTTAATTGATTTTTAGATTAATCAGGTCCTAGTTAATTAGGATTAATCACCTTAGTTAATTAGTAATTAGTTTTGATCATTTTCCACTTAATCAGATTTAATTAGTTTTTCTTTTAATTCATTTCAGTTTTTTTGGATTTTTTCCTATTATTTTCGTTGGGCCATCAGAAAAGCCCAGTTCATTTTTGTGGCCAGATTAATCCAGCAGTTTCCAGTTGTGTCCAGTTTCGTCTAGAAGTTTCTAGAACGTCCAAGAGGTTTCTCAGCCATTTAAAATCATCAGCAGTACACGTGTTCACGAGGAGGGACCCCACATTTCATCATTATACGCAGACACATCACGCTCACAACCTTCCTCTCTCTGCCACGCACAGGCCACGTGGCGTGCATGCAGCCCTTGCCTCCACTACCCTCAACCACGCGTCCCTCCACCATTCTTCACCGGCAAACCTCACCGGCCGGCATGCATGGCCGGCGACCACCACCAAAGCTTCGCCGGAAAACCCAAAAACCCAGAAACCTCCTATCTTCATCGTCCTCCTCTCATCACCACCGCGAACTTCACCGGAAATGTAAAAAACCCAGAAATCAACAAAACTCATCCAACTTCCAATCAACCACCGCAACCCCCAGTTTCCGGTCACCCCTAACCAACTTCCGGCCACCAAAACGACCTCCGACCGCCGTCAAACTCGCCGGAAAACCGAAAAAACTCAGTAATCATTATCTTTCTCTTCTCACCTTCGCCTTTTCCGATCCAAATCCATCAATGATAATCATCAACTTTCAACATAATTTTCCAGAAATCCTTTTCATCAAACATCAACATCAATAATCATTTTCCAGGATTGTTCTATCAAGCTCGTTCAATGTTTTTTCCAGAAGAATTGCATGAATCTTCATTTCTTGCTTCGTTCCTTCATCGTGATTTTCCAGAACGGCTTGAATCATCATCGCATGTTCATCCATAGTTCCAGAAATCTTCAGATTCGGTTTCAGATCCATACGCACATCGATCTTCATATGGCTAGAGGTTGAGTTTTCCAGATATTCTTCAAAGAAGATGAAGACGTTCATAGTCATTTTCAAGCAAATTCCAGATTCGCTTCATCAAGATCCCTTTTGCGAAACAACGCTCAAGATCTCCCAAATTTGTTCTGAGCCTTCAAGCAAGTCTTCAGCAAGAACGCTCAAGAACATCTTCAAGCCACTCGGATTTGTTACAAATCTTCATCCGTCAACGTCCATAGATCCACATCTCGCGCGTTCGTCAGAAACATCGCGTTCATCAAGATCTCACAAGAACCTCCAACGGAATCCACAAGATCATCAAGAAAGCTCATCATCACCAGAATCTTCAATAATATCCGTCAAGAGCATCGAACATCATCCACATGCAATCCACTTCAGATCTTCAAGTTCATGTGAGCAGTAGGTGTTTTTGTTTCCAAAGATTTGTGAGTTAATTTTGTGGTTCAGTCGCATCACTGATTCGAAGAGGTTTGAACGAAGGAGAAGATTGATTGAGAGAATGATTCTGAGAGAAGATTGACTGAGAGAGAGACGAGGAGAGATTGAGAGAAGAGTGAGGAGGAGAAACGGCGTGGGTGTTGGTGAACAGTGAAACGAAGAGTTTTGGTTACCTAGGGTTTTACTGAGATTACGGTAAATGGGAATGGATTGCGCGTTTGGGCTTTGCTAAGCCCAATGGAGATTTTTCTGGACTACCCCTCCTGATCACTTCCTTTACCCCCCTCTGCACGTTTTTTTTGGAGAAAAATAGTGGGCTGGGCCCAATGGTTTTGCTGGCTACTACTTCCACACCGTCCGTTTTTGCACATCCCCCCCCCCTCATGTTTTTTTGTGTGTGTAGCTCTAGTTAGTGGGCTGGGCCCAATTATCCTGTTTTGCTTGTATACCTCTTGCTGGACCATACACCCCCCCTCTTGTATTTTTCTTTATTTCATTTAGTTCTTTTAGAGTAAAAGAAATTTGGAAAAAGAATTTGGAAAAAGAATTTCAAAAGAGAAATATTAAAAAAAGCATATTGAAAAAAAGAATATTAAAGAAAATGTTGAAAAAGAATAGAAAAGAGAAAAGAAATATAGAAAAACATATTGAAAAAAAGAAAGGAGAAGAAAGAGAAAAAATATTAGAAAAAATAGAGAAAAATAAAGAGAAAAATATATTTGAAAAGAGAAAAATATGTGAAAAAATAAGAAAGAAAAGAAGGAAAAAGAGAAAAAATATTAGTAGATATAATATTTTTTAGAGTACATTTTCTTTTAGGATATAGTTTTTCCATAGAATTTACTTGTTTCGATTTTAGGGATAGTTTAGAATGTCCACTTGTTAGGGGACTCTTTTTCATTCGATTTTTTAGGATAGGATAAGATAGTATTTCCTAGGAGGTTATTTTTCAGTATTCACTCATTGTAACCATTTTTCAGAAGGTTAATAAAACGAGATTTGAGTTGCGGTCCCGATAGTAGCCGAACTACAGCTGCTCTGATTTCTCGTACCAGACGAGAATATGTAGGCATAGGATGCGATATCCTAGCGAGCACACTAACGACTGACTTGTGTTCTCTCGCTGCTGTGCGATCGAGACTTTCCCGCTGACGACTAATTGATACCCTTTTCCTCTCTTGCCCGAGTGCATTTGAGACCAAGCCATAGTTTTGCCCATAGGTTCCCGACCCTGTGAAACCAGTTGTTTTTCTCACTGCTGTGTGAGAATGTTTGTTTAGCCGTAGTTAGCCTGAACTACGTAAGGCTCTGATCTTCCATGCAGTGTGGAAGTACGTAGGCACAAGACGCGAGGTCTTGGCGAGCCAATTCTTCCTGTAGTCCCGAACTACGTTGACTCTGACTTTCTCTCTTGAGAATACGTAGGCATAGAGTGCGACGCTCTATCGAGTCAATTCCCTTCCGCTTAGATTTAGCAGCCGTAGATAGATTGTTTTGCATCCTTTAGACAACCCAAGCAAGCGTGGATCCCGTCGAGTACGACGGACGTGAGGGGTGCTAATACCTTCCCCTTGCGTAACCGACTCCCGAACCCAGGTTTTGGTTGCGATGACCATACCTTTCCCCGTTTTTTTGCGAGGTTTACTTCGAGCGTTCCCTTTCCCTCCGTTGGGATAAATAACGCACGGTGGCGACTCTTCTGTCAGCCGGCGCCGATTTTCGCAGTAGCGACACTAAGTATACTCCCCAAGACTTGCATCTTGTGCCTACGTATCCGAGGTAGGGGATGGAATCAGAGTAATCATAGTTCCCCTCACGGAGGGAGATGAGGAACTTCTTGACTGTGGTCAAGGCTCCTGGGGGAAAATAAAAGTTCATAGGGAAGTGCTTATTTTGGAGTACGGGGACTCCTATTCTGCATTATAAAGTTAAGTTGAAAGGGTGTGGGATAAGTATTCCACGGTAGGAAACTTACATGGAGTACGGCGACTCCTAATCCTAGGGCTAGGATAAAGGGCAAATGTCCACGGAGGGACGCCTAAAAGGTGAGTGCGGGGACTCAAATCCTAAGGCTGGGGTGAGGGTAAAGGTATTGACACGGGGGTCAAGCATATGAACCCTTCCTTCCGAGGGGAAATAACGGTGAAATAGAGCCACAATGATAAATGAGATAGTGAAATGGACAGTCAAGTTTGGAATTGATTTAAGGACCGTGATTAATGACGTTTAGCATTGGTGAAATTGTTCTTAGCTTGAGGGAAAAGATTAAGGTTAATTGTTTTTATTAATTTGAGAGTTTTATATAAAAAGTTAGAGTTTTGGATAAAAGAAATTAAATGGAGAAAATTGAATTAATAGCCCCTTTCTTTTTTGAGAAGGTATAGAGTTAGTTATCTTATATTAAGAGAAAGTGGTTTATTTGCTTTTTAGATTTTTGAGTAAAATATTATTATTATTATTATTTTAAATATTATGCAAAAGAGGAAATTGAACATTGACCTAAATATTTTTATTTTATTAAGTAAAAGATAAATTTAAATTAGAACTAAGTTGAAACTTCGTATTTTCTTTATCGTTAAATCACAAATTATCCTAAGACTAAATATTTTTGATTTTTTTAAATTTTATAAAAGAGAAATTAAAGTTAAAGCTGAAATTAATTTTATTATAAAATTTTGTTTTTTTATTTTATTTTATTATTTTCATTAATTTTATTTTCGTTATGAAACTTGAATTAAAATTTAAAATCAATGTTAATATATATATATATATATATATATATATATATATATATATATATATATATATATATATATATATATATATATATATATATATATATATATATATATATATATATATATATATATATATATATATATATATATATATATATATATATATATATATATATATATATATATATATATATATATATATATATATATATATATATATATATATATATATATATATATATATATATATATATATATATATATATATATATATATATATATATATATATATATATATATATATATATATATATATATATATATATATATATATATATATATATATATATATATATATATATATATATATATATATATTCCCTGAGGAGGTTCTACCACGTGGAAACGCTCTTTAATGGAACTTTACCTTTAACTGGTCGTGACCAAGAAACGACTGGTTTTGCTTGGTGGGCCGGGAATGCCCGACTTATCGTAAATATATATATATATATATATATATATATGTATATATATATATATATATATATATATATATATATATATATATATATATATATATATATATATATATATATATATATATGTTTTTAATAAATAAAAGTCGTTTTTTTTATTAAGTTAATATTTTTATATTTTTATTAAATGGTTAATTAGTTGTTAGTAAAGTTAGATGTTAGTAATGTTTATTGATATATAAAAAAATACAACCAACAAAATAATAATATAAAAAAAAAGATAAACAAGAAAAATGGGTGGGTTGGGGCGATGAAATCCCCAGACCCGACCCAGTCTCGAATTGAACAGCAAGGGGGAAGGGGCAGAAAATTCTGAAACCCTAGTCCCCAAATTGGGCGGCGGCATCCCCTTCTTCGTTCTCTCGTTTTTTCTACCCACGACTTCTCCTTCTTCTCACATCTTTTCTTCTTCTCTTCCTCTCTTCGCGAATCTCTCTTCTTCTTCTCACTACCTCTTTTCTCTGATTCGTTGCCTAACCTGCAAACAAATGAAAAAAAATAAAAACAACAACTCAAGGGATCCAATCGAAAGTTTACCCCAGATGAGAAACCGTAATGGTGATTCGCCAATGGATGGTTGATGGTTCACGATTTGGTGGTTTCTGACGATGACGATGGGGGTTTCCGGCGCGATGGAAATTTCTAAGCCGGCTTCGTCGGTTTGCGGTTTTGGACGAACAAAGAGATAAGTTCTCTTCCTTCTCCTATTTTATTCCTTTAGGGCTTCGAGTTCTGAATGTTATGGATTGATGTTGTGAACGTTTCGTGCGTGAATGATGATGTTTCGTATCCTGCTGCTATATAATTTCTGAGTCCCTTCTATGATGTGACACTGCCTTAATTTATACACTTGAATCATAGCAGTGGAAATCTGATTTAGGAAATAAATTGAAGTTGTCCAAACATGTTGAGACCATGTCTTAAACCTGATGAATGGATTTTAAACTCTGTCTAGACATGTTTAGCGAACTGTTTTGGAAAGAAAACTGACTGTGATTGCCAGATTATTGAGGTCCCTGTTTTTTCCTTTTATGCTCCAACATGTTCATGAAGTGTTTTGATATTGTTAAGGATGATGGTTAATTGTATTTGAATGCTCTTGATTTCGTTTAAAACTGTTTTGGAAAGAGGATTCTACTCCTTGATTTTTGTTTGATATTTTTTGAGACATAAAGTCATTTCATTTATGCAGAGCAAAGTGATCCTTCATAAAGATTTCAAACGAATTTCAACTTCTTGTATGATCCGGTTATTTCCTTTAGATCTTATTAATCATTGTATTGATAGCATGACATCTGCTGGGGTTTTGCGAGTAGACTCCTGCAGTTTTTTTTAATAGAAATTCGATGGCTTTACATTATTTCTGAGTAATAATGATAATAATTTTTCCGAATTGTATCAAGTTGGATTATGTCATGATAATGATATCTTGGCTCCTAAACAAATTTGATTCACTGATACGCCTTCATGAATCAATTTCCATTTTTGTTTAGTTATGTCTGTGATCTGTTTTGGAATTTATGGAACGTGGTTTTGATTCATGATTCGCTGAACATTCTTTTCATTGACTAGTACTTATTGTTATGTCTTGCAAACTGCAGCAGGTAGGAGCAATTCATCCACTCCAAAGTTGTTGATTTGTAAGCCGGCATCATCCGAGATCCTGTATTCGCGGCCTCCGACGATTGTTGATCTGGAGATAAACAATACTTGCTCAAATCTTGAGGCACAATGTGTGATTCAATTCCTTAGTCATACTGTTGCTTCTGTTACATTTTTCCGGTTGCACTTGGGATTCCTACACCCAATATTGCAGGTAAATAGACCAATTCTTAACACTCTTCAAACGAACTAACTCTTCTGCCGGTTTTAACTATTTGAAATTTTCTGCTTTTTCAAAGTCATTCCACAGATAATTTACCAGCTTAGGATTTTGGGTGACGTGCACATTGTCTTGTTATCAATTCGAGCCTTCACTCACCTTCGGCTTTATTACAAACTGCCTGACTATGCGAAGAGGGCTAAAGATGTTGTATTTGGAGTAGAAGATTGGCAGCAAACTGTAATGTTAACTGGTATTTCTGGTTCTTATCAGCCTCCAAATCTGGGGTGCCTTGACTAACTCCAAAGGCAGGATGTTGCTGAATGGGAGGGTTAGAGTTGATTTGGTCTGCTGTATATTGCATGACAGGCTGATGCTGACCTGAAATGATGCAGGGACTTGGCAAAGCATGAATAATCAAGGTTGGCATGAAGTCATATGGCTTACGAAGGTGTTGGAAAATTATCACACATGAAGAACCAGAATGCTATGGAATATTCTGTGGATGAAGAAAGTAGGATTAGGATTTTCTTAGCTTCAAGGTTCCTTGGGAATCGGGATGCAGTAAGAAGCTTTGTAACATGAACCCTTATGAGGATTTACTTGTAAAGTTTGTGATGAACTCGTGTTGAAAATGAATGGAAGTGGATTTGTCTCACTTGAAACTAGGCTCATAACACTTGAATGTGATTTGAAATTATGGAAGAATATTTGAACAATTCTTGAAGAACGGTTGAACTTTGGAACCTTGTAACAAGCAATGAATCATCCATCTATGTATTTTTGTAACCAAAACCTTGTGTAATGTGGAGTTTGTAAGATCATAAAGAGTTGAAACATGGTTGTAGTAACATGTTATGACTTTTTTTTTGTGTTTGAATTTTTGAGTGATAACTTGCTTTTGAACAAAGGTTTGTGTCTTTGTGTGTAGTTTGGGATATTAAGTGGAACATGAACTCCTCTTGTATGGTTGTAGCTTCACGACTTACCCTGCTGTGAATTCTCATAAAAGAACTCTCACTTTCCAAACGGTTTACCAACTTGGCTTGAAAAGGCCCTCCTTCAAAGTGACGTGATAAAATTTTGGGGAAACGTCAATGGAATCAAACAAAGTCATCATCTTGAAAATTAATCCAATAAATCTTTCCCTTCGTTACTCTCCATAAAAATGAGCTATGAAGTCACAACTTGTAACATTGCTTACCATCGAAACCAAAACAAATGCTCAACTCATCTTGTTCAGCATAAAAAAACAATCTCTTTGATAATATACTCCTGTGAAATCTTTGAGGACAAGTTTGCTCTGAGCCGATTAAGGGGCCATAATAACTAGGGTACATCCTTCATAAATTCAATATAACTTGTAGAAAGAAAAAAAAGGTAGGATTCTGATGGTATGCACACATGGCTTTTATGACTTTGAAATTTCCTTCGGCAAACCTACAAAACAAACACAAACTAGGTAAAATGGTTAGTTATGCATAAATGAAAGACTTAGATAATGCGAAAATGATCACTAATATAAGGGTAAAATTTGGGGTATGACAATGAAGATTCTAAGTCACAGGCCAAAACCGTGCTGCGACCTTTCTGCAAGGAGTACCTATTGTAATTTGGCTCTTTATGATGATGGCCTTCAAACTGTCAGTGTCGGCGCATCAAATTCCACGTGGGGCATGAGGTCCCTAACATCAACTAATTCCAAATGATATTACGTCCTTGTTCGTTGGCACTTATGTTCATTTGGTCGCCTGTATTTATATTTTTTTTAGCAAAGCCTTGTGAACATGTATTACTGAATGATAAAGGATGACGCTTTGAAATTATAAATATAAATTCAAGTTGTAGTAGCCTTTATGTCTCTGAACTTTTATTTTGAACTTATAACCTTGGCTTTTAGATGTCCAATGTGTATTCTCTCATATTGTATCTTGTGGAGCACTTTGTACCTTAGAGTTGACCTGAATTTCTAGGATTTGAAAGAAACTCAATAATGATTTGAACTCTTTGAAATACCCACTTGGTCCATGACGTGGGGTGTGAGGTTTCGACTTTTACTTCTTAAATCTCTTAATGAAAATTGCAAAGAAACCCTTTTATAATTCAATCTCTTGAGTGATAACTCCTCATAGTAGAATTTGAATGTTTCTTTTCAAAAAATCAAGGATTCAAGAATAAGGCACCTTGTAAATTGAGTGAGTTCCCGCCTAGCTTGAAGCTTACAAAATTGGGCATGGGATTTAGGCTCGAGACCTTGATACTTGCAATTTAAGAAACTCACATGGATGTTTGCTGTTTGAATTTTATAAACCCCAACATAAATCTTGGACTTGCTTAGAGTACTCTAAGTCTGACATGTGTTGCATAAGAACTTATTGCGATGGTTTATAGAACAAAATGATTGGATCTTGTCTTGAGAGTATCGCAACTTGGCCACAGAGCCCAAGTCTGGAATTGAAACAGATTCAAATGGTCTTTGTAAAGAACTAGGCTTTGAATCTCAATTTGATGATTTGTTGTCTAAACCCGAATCCTAGTTATTCACTCATGCTCTTTTTTCAAATCAAACATCTTAAAAGCTACTGAAATCCAAGTCCTTTCATTTGACTATTAATAACTAATTTCACGAGTAAAATCAAGATATGCTCTGAGAAAACCTTTGACTGTGAAGATACCACTTGTAATGCAATAGGTCTTAACATTCCATCCAAATCTCAAATAACCAATCATTGAAACCAAGAGTTAGAAATTATAATCCTCCTTATAGAGATACTTGGAGGAAACTTTGGGGAAAGTTGTCCTTGTATTGACCATGATACCATAATCATAAGAGTATCATTTGTTTGCATCCATATAAACTCAATATAACTTGTAGAAAAGTAGAATCCTGATGGGCATGCACAGAGGTTCATGACTTTGAGACTTCCTTCAGTGAACCTACAAAACACAAAAACTAAAAGAAAAAGGTTAGTTATACATGGATGTTTAGAAGATATGCAAATGATCAATGAATCTAAGGGTAAAATTTGGGGTATGACAGTTGCCCCTATTTAAATAACTCCACCGGATGATTTGAGAAACGAAGGCTCGAGAAATCATGGTGAGAGGTATTTAAATACAGATAACCAAAAAATTTTCCCTTAGATGCAGTGATATGCAATGCTATGGACAACACGACAATGCTGACGATGCTATGAATCTAAAATGATGCATATGATGGAAATGATAAATGCAAGGATGCAGGCGAAACGACGGCACAAGGGAACGACGCAACGAGCAACTATACATTGGGGCAGACGATGCACCGGGGAAATAGAATGAAACCGGGGAAATCTAAAGTGATGGACCAACAGGCTCAAGCGTGACTAGTTGTTCACTTTAGAAAGAAAGTAAAAAGAGGTCCTCAATGGAGATGACACAGGCGAGACAACCTCCACTGGGGAATATCTGAGAGTACGGCTCAACAAGTTCAGGCATGATCGGCTAATACCCTAAGATAAGGGGTAAGCTTTCGTGATCAAGATATGATTTTAGCTTCTTCTTTAACTAAATGATTCATTTAGAAAGGGTAAGTAAACTTCTTCATACTTCAAGGTTTGTTGCTCCCTCAAATGATTCAATTTCTTCTTTTACTTGAGGGTAAAATAAACCTCCCCCATACTTCAAGGTTTGTATTCCATGAACGGGTCTCAGTTTCTTCTTTTACTTGAAAGGGTAAAGAATTATCCACGGCGGGATGCCCAAGAATGAGTACGGAGGCTCAACGTCTTAAGGATTAATGTAATAAAATATCCACGGCGGGACGCCCAAGAATGAGTACGGCGACTCAACGTCTTAAGGTTTAAGAAATGATATGTCCACGACGGGACGCCCAATAATGAGTACGGCGACTCAACGTCTCAAGGTTCAGGAAATGACATGTCCATGGCGGGACGGCCAAGAATGGGTACGGCGACTCAACATCTCAAGGTTGCGGTCACTTGTTGTTAGTCATAATAAAGATGGGGATAAACTTCTCAGGCGAGAACTGTTGCATACATACGTTGTAAAATGTAGTGATAAGCTTCTCAGGCGAGAACTGTCCCATACCCCTGTAAAGTGGTGATTAGCTTCTCAGGCGAGAACTGTCGCATATCTGTTGAGGTTGTAAAAAGGCTCTTCTTGATAGATAGTGAAAAATAAATGCACGTCCAGGTAGGTTCGGCGACCGACAGAGGCCGAAGTTCAATCTAGAATCGAGCTAGAAGGAAGCTGTCAAACAGGACTCCATTGAGGGAATGAACTCAAATGGGAATTATCTATTCCTGACGCGGAAAAGATAACTAAAATAACCGTCATCCACGAGGGTTGAACTCTGTGGGGAAACTGAAAATGGTAAGTATTTTATGCTTAGGGTTGACGATCTATTTGGAGAGAACAGACAAACCCAGTTATTTGGCGGTAACCACGACCAAAGTAACGACAAAAGACAACGAGGATAGCAAACATGAAGATGCTAAAGCGTATGTCAATGCGTATGCAACATGAAAGTGCAATGTGAATACAATGAGTATGATGACGCTCATGTTTATGCTCATGCACATGCTGACACAATAGACGAGCGGAGGAGGGAACAGGAGATGAAATAAACATCTCAACGGGAATACCCGGCGACCTCTGCAACAGTACATCTATCAAGGGATAGGAAAGCTAATGGCGGAACTAAATCTTGCTTCAAAGTTCCAAATTCTCTGGGGAGAACAAAATTCCACTTGGGGATAAGGTATCATGACTTCACTGGAGGGATTCCCATCATGAATCTGAATTTCTGATCAAAGAAGACTTGTTCACTGGGAGATTTATCTTAGGATTGAGGACTTCCGAGGATAAAATAAATATCCGCTTCATTGGGGAAGTGTGGAGCTAGGAAGCTTCATGGAGAAAGTATCAGCTTCCTGGAGAAGTACATCAGCTTCCTGGGGAAAGTGCATCAGCTTCCCTAGGGAAAGTAACTTGACTTCTTGGGGAGAGCATGGCAATCCCCTGGGGAATATTTCCGGATCCGTCTGAAAGTGTTGTCAGCTTGTAGTCTCGCTGGAAACTGCTCTGAGGCAATGGTTTAAAAGTGCTTCTGCAACAATGAGACTTACTGGGGAAAGGAAGATATCCTTCAGAGATTTCCACAAGTCAAAGCGACTTTTTATGTTCCAAAAGCGTCTTCAAAAACAGTTTTAAGTTTAGAAAACTTTTAAATTTCTAAATTATTACTAACAAATAACAATTTGCATAACAAAAATGAAAATAGAGATAGTATAAATGACAAAAATTGAATTGCAAAGGGTTTTAATTTATTAAAGAATGGTAGCTTTCTAAGGTCAAAGCTCTCATGGAAAATTACAATTGAAATCGGCAAACAGGGAAAGGTTACATTAAATCCAATGACCTCTACTGACCCTAATGACTAAGACTACCCAAAATCCTGCTTCTGACAAGAGGGATTGGATTGGAATTGATCTGCTGTAAATGTTCTTCGATGATCAACGTCATCTAATGCAGTGACATGCCTTTGTACCTAACTTTTGCCTGGATCGCCCTTTCGGGTTTTCAATCCACCGGGATGCTCATTTTTGCCTAAGCCGCCCTTTCGGGTTCTCAGCTTAGCGAGCTATGTATTTTTTTGTATTTGCATCCGTTATTTTTGCCTGGATCTCCTTCATAGGTTATGATCCACCGGGATGTCCATTGTTTCCTAAGTCGCCTTTCTAGGTTTTCGACTTAGCGGGTTACTTTAGGCATAATATTTTCTAACTGCATCAGAGTTCACAGGATGTGCAAGCTCTTCACCGTCCATAATTGTAAGAATTAATGATCCTTCGGAGAAGACTGTCTTCACAACAAATGAGCCTTCGTAGTTGGGCATCCATTTCCCACGCATGTCTTTGTGAACTGGCAAGATTTTCTTGAGTACGAGCTCTCCCTGACGGAACTCACGGATTCAGAATTTCTTGTCAAAGGCTCTCTTCATCCGTTTTTGGTATAACTGACCATGGCACATAGTTGTCATGTACTTCTCATCGATGAGGTTCAGCTGGTCAAATCTGTCTTGAATCCATTCGGCTTCATCAAGCTTGGTTTCCCTCAATATCCGCAAGGAAGGTAAATCTACTTTGATGGGGAGGACGGCGTCCATTCCATATACCAATGAAAAAGGGGTTGCCCCTGTTGAAGTTTGCACTGAAGTTTTGTATCCATGCAAAGCAAATGGTAACATTTCATGCCAATCTTTGTAAGTCTTGACCATCTTTTGCAGGATTTTCTTGATGTTTTTGTTCGCAGCTTCAACAACCCCATTCATCTTAGGACGGTAAGGAGAAGAATTGTGATGTGCAATCTTGAAACTTTCGCACAACTCCTTCATAGTCTTATTGTTCAAATTGGTACCATTATCTGTTATGATCCGACTTGGAATTCCATAACGGCAGATAATCTCTTTTCTGATGAAGCGGGTAACCACTTTCTTGGTCACATTGGCGTAGGAAGCAGCTTCTACCCATTTGGTGAAGTAGTTGATAGCGACTAGAATGAATCGGTGACCGTTGGAAGCTTTCGGCTCAATTACCCCAATCATGCCAATGCCCCACATTGAGAAAGGCCACGGTGAAGATAAAACATTCAACAGTGTTGAAGGTACGTGGACCTTGTAAGCATAGATTTGGCATTTATGGCATTTCCTGGCATACTGGATGTAATCAGATTCCATGGTTAACCAATAATATCCATCTCTCAGAATCTTTTTAGACATAGCATAACCGTTGGCATGAGTTTCAAAGGTTCCTTCATGAATCTCCTGAAGTAACATGTCTGCTTCACGTTTGTCAACACATCTAAGCAGGACCATGTCGTAGTTTCTCTTGTATAACACATCATTGCTGATGAAGAACTTGGATGCTAGTCTTCTCAAAGTCTTCTTCTCGAGAGTGGTAGCATCGGCTGGATATTCTTGCTTGACCAGGTAGTTCTTAATGTCATGAAACCATGGCTTATCATCAGTTTCCTCCCCAACCATCTGACAGTAGGCAGGCTCGGTCTTGCGTTCGATTCGAATGAGAGTAGAATCATTAACGAATCGGACTTTCCACATTGAGGCTAACATGGCTAGATCATCGACAATATGGTTTTCAGATCTCGGAACATGTTTGAAAGTGATCTCATCAAAGTACTCGATCATTTCAACAATGTAGGCTCTGTATGGGATTAACTTCTCATGTCTGGTTTCCCATTCACCTGTAACTTGATAGATAGCCAAAGCTGAATCTCCACTCACTTCAAGGCCAAGAATGTATGCTTCATATTCGGCGATATTGTTGGTACATTCAAAGTCTAACCTGGCTGTAAATGAGGTATAACCACCTCCTGGATTCATCAGAACGGCGCCTATGCCATGCCCACTGTAATTAGAGGAACCATCAAACATCATCTTCCAACAGAGACCCGGCTCGGGACCCTCATCAGGACCTGGCTCTTCATAATCCCTTACTAACATAATGTCTTCGTCAGGAAAGTCGAACTTAAGAGGCTCTTAGTCTTCAACTGGTTGATCTGCAATATAATCTGACAAGATACTACCTTTGATAGCTTTCTGAGTCACGTACTGGATGTCGTATTTGTCATACCCCGAATTTGTCCTACCTTTCTTCACCTTTGTCATACCAAGCTTTGTGGGTGATTATCCAAACTCTAGCCATGATCCTCTATAATTTAGGTTATGAGGGTCTTGTGTGCCCTTATAAATATGTTTAAGGTCAGGAGAAAATTGTTCATCTGGAGTCATATCCCGATTTTGAGTCATATTCCAAAATGAATCCTGGTGGTATTCCGAACGTATGCTATAGGTCATTTGGTCATTATTGAGATTGAATTGATGCAAAGAATGGATGTATGATTTTAGACCTTACGCACAATAAGTGGCTCAACCATTATATGGTTAAAATACATTGTTTTATCCAAGGGCTTGTTCAAGACATAATAAGGCATGTGGCAAGAGAGGGTTTAAATTCCATATTGTTTAAAATTTTAGGACCAAAGTGACCAAAGTGTCTTATGCTTAGAGAATACAAAATTTAACATTGTCACCAAGAGGCTCTTTTCATCCATATATAAAAAAGAAGAAGCTATGGCATTATTTCATGAAAAAAACATATGCAGAACCGGGGGTCACGATTTCCCACATATTTCTAAGCTTTGCCAAGTTTTTCTTACTACCCAAGTGGTGATGTGAGAATTTTAGGTGGGCCATTTGAAGTTTCAAATCATACTTTTCTAAAAAACAGCAAGAAATAAGTGGAAAGTGAGATTAGTCTCAAGATTTAATTTGCAGATCCTATTTGGTTTCTAAACATCACTTCAGGTCCATTGTATCTTACAACAAATTTAAGAGGGGCGTGAGATTAATTGGGTGCCGTCAAGTATGTTTTCCAAAGCAAAACTTATTGTAAAAAGGTCAATCACGTTGAAATGTTGTTATTGTTACAAACTTGGTACAGAGTTGTTACAAGGAAAGTTCTTGCCATAAATGTTTACAAATAAGCTTATGCTACAATTTACAATAGGATTTGTAAATATTTAAAACCACGAGCAGTCTTGGAATCGTTGTGATACTCGAAACCGAGCATATGTAATTCACGCCCTGAGAGGATTTGGCGCCCTCAACCGTGCTTATCAGTTTTCAACACCAACTTGCCTATCATCACCAAAATTATCAAACCTTCAAACCTGGCACACAAGAAAAAGATTAATCAAACCACAAGTTTTCTTCAGTTTCTTGTCAGCATTACAATGTGGAAGCAACAACACTCATCCAAGTATAATATGTTCAGGCCATGTTGAAATAAGATTCATTTCAAGACAACAAGACATGGGAAGTTAAGATCTTATCCAATCATAGGGAGCTCAAAGTGTAACAGAAAATGATGAATCATGTAATACTTACCGTATCGTTGCTCTCGCTGCAAATTATTATGTGGTCCAACCACGGCTTCACACGCTGCGAGTCGTTATGCGGTCTAGCCCCGGTATCAACACAAGCTTCACATCACCCTGCATCAGCTCATGATTCATCTGCACAGGCCGCGCCAACAATTGTGATTCAACCGGCAGCAATACGACACAATAAGCAAAATTTGAAGAAAAAAGGAAAAGAAGAGTAATGAAATGAAGAGACCAGCCGCATTCCTTTTTCGCAAAGGCAATTTGATGTCATTCCGTAAACGAAGCCCCTCATTTGTCACAGACCACTTGCAATTCTACGCAGCAAAACTAGTCCCATTTCATGAGCAAAATGTACAACTCGTACACCAACGCACCATAGGACAGGACATCAGCCGTCAAGCAGTTTTTTTTTTCACGTGATTCATCACGACAATTCATCCACACAATAACCGTTACGCAGAACCATGCATCCATCAGTTGCGTAGAACCGCATCCCGTACACACACATTATAACAGCTCATATCCTGCGATGAAGATACAAAAATCAGAAATATTACAGCTGCAAAAGGGTGAGTATGTAGAGGCGCTGAAGTTTGCTATCAAGGCAAAAAAAACTGTACCCAGATATTGAAAACATTGCTCAGATCCTTGTAGTTTGTGAGGTTCACAGTGCTGCACTAAACAAACTCTTGAGGGCCGAAATAGACTGGTATGGAATTCTTCAGACAGAGAAACTCTCTGATGAAGTATTCATAAGAAAACAGTACAAAAAGCTTCCACTGCTACTTCATCCCGATAAAAATAAATTTGCTGGTGCAGAAGCTGCTTTCAAGTTGATTGGGGAAGCCAATGGGGTGTTGAATGATCAATCAAAGCGAATTTTACATGATATGAAAGTTAGAGCCCATTTACAAGAAATGAAAGTTAAAGCCAATTTGATAGATGCAGTACCTAATACCTCATCTCATCACTCAAATGGGAATGTGTTTGTTGCAAATCAAGTTCCAAATGCTACAAAACATTGGAAAAATGTTTCTTCAAATGTCCCATGTGAACCCAATCTGAAGCTTCAGACATTCTGGACAGCTTGCAATCACTGTAATACCAGGTTCCAGTTCTACATATATGTTAAGAATTGAGCCTTAGTCTGTCAAAATTGTAAGAAAAGCTTTATTGTAACAACCCGATTTTTCATTAATTAATTATTTGCATTAATTAATGGGTTAATGAGAATTATTTAATTGATGGGTAATTAATTAAATGAATGAATAGATGTTTGAGAGAATTAGAAGAGAAAGACATATTAAAAAGGAGAGTGGAAAGAAAAGGAAAAAAAAGATAGAAACATAAAGGAAAGAATAGAGAAAGAAGGAGAAAGAGGAGAAAAGAGAAGAAGAAGAGGGAAGAACTTGGAATCATCAAGAACAACTCTCAAGCTTTGGATTAATTAAGGTAAGGGTGTGAAATATCATTATCTTAACAATGTATATTAATATGTATGCTTGGGTTAGAGTATTGGATGTTTTTCTACAACTTCCATTTTAGGGCATAAATGGATTAATCGGTAGAATCTGAGTTTTCACGGTGGAAAATGAGAATAAGTGGTAGTATTTAGTCAGGGTATGTTAGACTAAGGTTACGAAACTTGTACGGTGAGAATCGGTTGGTTTGGAGAGTTTAGTGGGAGTTAGACAGTGAGAAATTCTGAGTTCGCAAACATTCGCTAGCGTGTTCGCTGAGGGAGCTGGTAGCGAACGTTCGCTAAGCGAGCTAGTAGCGAGCCAGTAGAGAACGGTCCCAAACTTGGACAAAATGCATTTTATGGTGTTCGCTGGTAGCGAAGGGGTAGCGAAGGTTCGCTAGGCCTTCGCTGAGTGAGCGAGGTAACGAACAAAGTCAGTAGCTTCTGTTTTCCTTCGTGTGCTTGTTCGATGGGCGAACAAGTAGCGAATACTCACTAGGAGCTTGCTAAGCGAGCAGGGTAGCGAACGTAACAGATTGTGTTTTCTTTAATGTTTCCATCCGAGGTCGGATTTCCAACTCAATTATGATTATTTTCCTTTGCTCGAGGCATCGATTATGCCGAGATGTATTATACTTTGGGTAGCCTTATGGTGTGAATCCTAGATTGTTGAATTAATTGAATTATGGTCTTTTGACAAATGTTATACATTATTTAATGTGATTAAAAATGTATTGAGAATGCATGAGAACATATTGTGTATATGTGTGCATTGCTTGAAAATATATTGATTATATATGTGAATATGTTGTGTGTGCAATCGTTGTTATAATTCTTGAATAGATGAATTATTTGAACGCATGAGATTAAGATGTCGGTCTTAAGTGCATTTGATTATTGATTGCATATGCATCATTTAGTCAAGAGGCAATGCTTGCTAGTTTCGTGGAGACTAGTGACTTGTCCCAAGCCTAGAAGAGTGGGTTTGAAAGCTTAGAGGACGGGCTTTTGGTGGTTATCGGTCTAGAAGAGTGGACCCAGTTTAATGTAAACCGAAAAAAGATAACAAGTGTTGGTACCACATGGCATGAGTTTGCATTGAGTTGTATTGAGTCACATCGCATGAATGTCATTGTTGTATGAAATATGCTTGTGTGTGGAAATCGTGGACTATGTATAATTGCGTGTGTGCATGTTGTGATCGTATTATAAACTACAATGAATTGTGGTGAGAAAATGTGGAGTATGTACATTACGTATTGTGTATGCGTATATAATTATATGCATTGATTATTATGATAATATTTCTCACCCTTCTGTTGTTTTATAATGCTCTATGAGGCATTGCAGATTAGGTTGCTGGAGGTTTCTTTTGGCGAAGTATAGTTTCATTCTTTTGAGTCGGTTGCTCTGATAATGTAACATCGGGTAGCTAGGCTTGTAGAGTATTCTTTTGTGATACATTGTATATGTATCTGCTGATGATGTTTTGTAAAACATGAATGATATTGTGAACCAAACTTGATGATGTGTATTTCTATGATATCATGTCTTAAGTAATTCAATGTTCTAGTCTTCCGCTTTAATTAAAACATTGATATGTGGGTTTTAAGAGTTATGCTTGGTTTTTAGTTGAGATTTACCCCTTTTGTTACATATCTCTATGAGCAGGTGTTGTTTATGTTTTTGTTTCGTGGATAATGTGATGCGCCTCTTTTATACCATGTCATAAATATACTCTGATGAATTTTTATATATGTGAATAAGTGTTTATTTGCATTATTTTGGGGGGTATAGAAGGGGGTGTTACATTAAGTGGTATCAGAGCAGGTCGGCCAGTTGGCCAAGTTGTTAACTTGTTTATTCCCTTTGTATATCTGATTGTGTGTGACACTATCGATATTGTTTGACCTTGTGAGTTCTGTTGTTGAGATACAGAACGATGGTGGCTGGTAGGAACGGCGAGGCGATTGCGGAGGCTTTGACTAGGTTGGCTGGAGCAATCGAGCAAAACCCTCAAGCCAATTTGAATGCTAGGAATCATGCAGATGATGAATTCCGTGCTCTAGGAAGGTTTCAAAGGAACAATCCGCCAGTGTTCAAAGGAACCCATGAGCCTGACAAAGCACAAGTTTGGTTGAAGGCTATAGAAAAGATCTTCCGAGTTATGAATTGTTCGGATGCTCAGAAGTTGCAGTTTGGCACCCATATGCTTGAGGAGGAAGCGGAGGATTGGTGGGGTAATACTTGCCAAAGGTTTGAGGAGAATGAGATGGTGATTACTTGGGATCTTTTTAAAGAGACATTTCTGGAGAAGTATTTTCCAGAATATGTGTGTGGGAAGAAAGAAGTCGAGTACCTTGAGTTGAAGCAGGGTAACTCTACTGTGGCCGAGTATGCGGCAAGATTTGAAGAGTTGATTAAGTTCTGTCCCCACTACAACACCGTTAATGCTGAGAGATCTAAGTGTCTCAAATTTGTAAATGGTTTGAGGTCGGAGATCAAACAAGTTGTCGGATATCAAGAGATCAGACGATTTTTTGAGTTGGTAAACAAGAGTAGGATTTATGATGAGGATAGTAGGGCTCGGTCTAGCCACTACAAGAATTTGGGTGATAAGAAGGGAAAGGGTCAATTTTGAGGGAAACCTTTTGTGACTCCTGCAGATAAAAGGAAACAAAAAGCTGATTATGGTAAGAAGCCAAGTGGGGGAGGAGCCTCTACTCCGGTAAGATGTTATACTTGTGGTGAAGTGGGACATCGTGCTCCTGAATGCAAAGGTGTTGGGTTGAAGTGTTTTAAGTGTGGCAAGCCAGGCCACAAAGCTATAGAGTGCAGAAGTGGTGCAAATGTGACTTGCTACAATTGTGGTGAGCAAGGGTACATTAGTACCAAGTGTGATAAGCCGAAGAAGACGCAAGGGAGCGGAAAAGTGTTTGCTCTATCTGGATCAGAAACTGCTAGTGATGATCGATTGATCTGAGGTACGTGCTTCATTAATGGTATACCTTTGATCGCTATAATTGATACCAGAGCTACGCATTATTTTATTTCTTTGGATTGTGTTAAAATATTAAGTCTTAAGTCGTCTGTTATGGGTGGCGGTATGGTTATTGACACTCCTGCTATGGGTTCGGTAACTACCCAGTATGTGTGCTTAAATTGTCTGTTGAGTATTTTTGGTAAAGATTTTGGAGTTGACTTAGTGTGTCTTCACTTAGACTGAATTGATGTCATTCTTGGAATGAATTGGTTGAGGTTCAACCGTGTTTATATTAACTGTTTTGACAAAACGGTTATTTTCCCTGAATCTGACAAAGAAGGGGATTTGTTTATGACGGCTAAGCAAGTGAAGGATTCGGTGCAAGATGGTGCAAAGGTATTTATGTTGTCGGCAACTTTGAGTATTGGTGAGAGGGAAGAAATTGTTGTTTTACCAATTGTTCGTGATTTTCTGGAAGTTTTCTCTGCTGAGATAAGAGATTTACCGCCAGAACGGGAAGTGGAGTTTACGATCGATTTGGTTCCTGGAACTAGTTCGATATCGATGACTCCATATCGTATGTCCGCATCGGAATTGAAAGAGTTGAAGAGTCAAATTGAAGATCTGCTTGATAAGAGGTTTATTCGTCCAAGTGTGTCGCCATGGGGTGCACCAGTGCTGTTGGTTAAGAAGAAAGAAGGTTCTATGAGACTCTGTGTGGACTACAGATAGTTGAATAACGTGACTATCAAGAATATGTATCCACTTCCGAGGATTGATGACTTGATGGATCATTTGGTTGGAGCAAGTGTGTTTAGTAAGATAGATTTGAGATCCGGATATCATCAGATTCGCGTGAAGGCTGAGGATATTCCGAAGACTGCTTTTAGAACGAGGTATGGACACTATGAGTATTCTGTGATGCCATTTGGTGTGACTAATGCACCAGGTTTGTTTATGGAGTACATGAATAGAATTTTTCATCCCTATTTGGACAAGTTTGTGGTTGTGTTCATTGACGACATTCTAGTCTATTCGAAGAATGAAGAAGAGCATGCCGAGCATCTGAAGGTCGTGTTATCTGTGTTGAAAGAAAAGAAGTTGTATGCGAAACGTTCTAAGTGTGAGTTTTGGTTGAAGGAAGTGAGTTTCCTTGGGCATGTAACTTCAAGTAGAGGTATTGCGGTTGATCCGTCGAAAGTTGAAGTGGTATCGCAATGGGAGACTCCAAAATCAGTTTTTGAGATTAAAAGTTTTCTTGGGTTGGCCGGTTATTATCGGAAGTTCATTGAAGGATTTGCTAAGCTATCATCACCATTGACGCAGTTGACTCGGAAAGGTCAAGCTTTCGTTTGGGATGACAAGTGTAAAGGAAGTTTCCAAGAGCTTAAGAGGAGATTGACGACGGCCCCTATTTTGATTTTGCCAAATCCGGAAGAACCGTTTGTTGTGTGTTGTGATGCTTCTTTGATGGGTTTGGGAGGTGTGTTGATGCAAAATAACCAAGTTGTAGCTTATGCTTCGAGGCAAATCAAAGTACATGAGAAGAATTATCCGACACATGACTTAGAGTTGGCCGCCGTTGTATTTGTGTTGAAACTTTGGAGGCATTATTTATTTTGTTCGAGATTTAAGGTGTTTAGTGATCTTAAGAGTTTGAAGTACCTCTTTGATCAGAAGGAATTGAATGCAAGACAGAGAAGATGGTTAGAATTTCTAAAGGATTATGACTTTGGTTTGAATTACCATCCCGGTAAAGCGAATGTGGTAGCAGATGCATTGAGTGGGAAATCATTGCATATGTCGATGATGATGGTGAAGGAGTTGGAATTAATTTAGCAGTTTCGTGATTTGAGTTTGGTGTGTGAAAGGACTTCTTATGGAGTGAAGCTTGGTATGTTGAAACTTACTAGTGGTATTCTGGACGAGATCCGAGAAGGACAGAAATCAGATTTGAGCTTAGTTGATCGGTTGACTTTGATCAATCAAGGCCAAGGTGGTAATTTTGGATTGATGAGAATGGTATTATGCGGTATCGTGATAGAGTTTGTATTTCTGACATTGTTGAGCTGAAAAAGAGTATTCTTGAGGAAGGGCATCGTAGTGGATTGAGTATTCATCCGGGTGCTACTAAGATGTATCAAGATTTGAGGAAAATATTTTGGTGTCCTCGTATGAAGAAGGATATTGCAGAGTTTGTGTATTCTTGTTTGACTTGTCAAAAGTCGAAGATTGAACATCAGAAACCGTCAGGTTTGATGCAATCGCTGTTTATTCCTGAATGGAAATGGGATAGCATTTCTATGGATTTTGTGTCCGGTTTACCGAGGTCGCAGAGTAATTTTGAAGCCATATGGGTTATTGTGGATAGATTGACCAAATCTGCTCATTTTATCCCTATGCGCATGGACTATCCATTGGAGAAATTGGCGAAGTTGTACATTGAGAGGATTGTCAGTTTGCATGGTATTCCGTCTAGATTTGTGTCAGATCGAGATCCAAGGTTCACTTCGAGATTTTGGGAGAGTCTGCAGAGTGCTTTGGGTACGAAGTTACGTTTGAGTTCAGCTTATCATCCTCAGACAGATGGTCAGACGGAAAGAACGATTCAATCACTTGAAGATCTGTTGAGAGCTTGTGTATTGGAGAAGGGAGGAGCTTGGGATAGCTACTTGCCTTTGATTGAGTTTACTTACAACAATAGTTTTCATTCGAGCATCAGTATGGCACCTTTTGAGGCCTTGTATGGTAGACGTTGCAGGACGCCATTATGTTGTTATGAGTCGGGAGAGAGTTTTGTAGTTGGACCCGAGTTAGTTCAAGATACTACCGACAAGATTAAGATGATCCAAGAGAAGATGAGGATTTCCCAGAGTCGTCAGAAGAGTTATCATGACAAGAGGAAGAAAGCAATCGAATTTCAAGAGGGAGATCATGTGTTTCTTCGAGTCACTCCTATGACTGGTGTTGGTAGGGCATTGAAGTCGCGTAAGTTGACTCCGCGTTTCATTGGTCCTTTTCAGATTTTGCAGAGGGTAGGAGAGGTAGCCTATCGTGTTTCTTTGCCGCCATCTCTTGCTAACCTTCATGATGTGTTCCATGTATCTCAATTGAGGAAATACATTCCGGATCCGTCTCATGTAGTCCAAGTAGATGATGTACACGTGAGAGATAACCTGACTGTGGAGACATCACCTATGCGGATAGAGGATCAAGAGTCGAAGCAACTTTGAGGCAAAGAGATTTCTTTGGTGAAGGTCGCTTGGGGAGGACCGGCTGGTGGGAATGTAACATGGGAGCTGGAGAGCTAGATGAGGAAATCTTATCTAGAGTTGTTCGAATCAGGTAACATTTTCGAGGACGAGAATTCCTAAAGTGGGGGAGAGTTGTAACTGCCCGATTTTTCATTAATTAATTATTTTTATTAATTAATGGGTTAATGAGAATTATTTTATTGATGGGTAATTAATTAAATGAATTCATAGATGTTGGAGAGAATTAGAAGAGAAAGACATATTAAAAAGGAGAGTGGAAAGAAAAGGAAAAAAAAGATAAAAACATAAAGGAAAGAATAGAGAAAGAAGGAGAAAGAGGAGAAAAGAGAAGAAGAAGAAGAGGGAAGAACTTGGAATCATCAAGAACAACTCTTAAGCTTTGGATTAATCAAGGTCCTTGTGAAATATCATTATCTTAACAATGTATATGAATATGTATGCTTGGGTTAGAGTATTGGATGTTTTTCTACAACTTCCATTTTAGGGCATAAATGGATTAATCATTAGAATCTAAGTTTTCAAGGTGGAAAATGAAAATAAGTGGTAGTATTTAGTCGGGGGATGTTAGACTAAGGTTACAGAACTTGTTCGGTGAGAATCGGTTGGTTTGGAGAGTTTGGTGGGAGTCGAACAGTGAGAAATTCTGAGTTCGCAGACATTCGCTAGCATGTTCGCTGAGCGAGCTGGTAGCGAATGTTCGCTAAGCGAGCCAGTAGCGAACAGTCCCAGACTTGGACATAATGCATTTTATGGTGTTCGCTGGTAGCGAATGGGGTAGCGAAGGTTCGCTAGGCCTTCGCTGAGCGAGCGAGGTAGCGAACGAAGTCAGTAGCTTCTGTTTGCCTTCGCGAGCTTGTTCGCTGGGCGAACAAGTAGCGAATACTCGCTAGGAGCTTGCTAAGAGAGCAGGGTAGCAAACGTAACAGATTGTGTTTTCTTTAATGTTTCCATCCGAGGTCGGATTTCTGACTCAATTATGATTATTTTCCTTTGCTCGAGGCATCGATTATGCCGAGATGTATTATACTGTGGGTAGCCTTATGGCGTGAATCCTAGATTGTTAAATTAATTGAGTTATGGTCTTTTGACAAATGTTATACATTATTTAATGTGATTAAAAATGTATTGAGAATGCATGAGAACATATTGTGTATATGTGTGCATTGCTTGAAAATATATTGATGATATATGTGAATATGTTGTGTGTGCAATCGTTGTTATAATTCTTGAATAGATGAATTATTTGAACGCATGAGATTAAGATGTCGGTCTTAAGTGCATTTGATTGTTGATTGCATATGCATCATTTAGTCAAGAGGCAATGCTTTCTAGTTTCGTGGAGACTAGTGACTTGTCCCAATTCTAGAAGAGTGGGTTTGAAAGCTTAGAGGACGGGCTTTTGGTGGTTATCGGTCTAGAAGTGTGAACCCAGTTTAATGTAAACCGAAAAAAGATAACAAGTGTTGGTACCACATGGCATGAGTTTGCATTGAGTTGTATTGAGTCACATCGCATGAATGTCATTGTTGTATGAAATATGCTTGTCTGTGGAAATCGTGGACTATGTATAATTCCGTGTGTGCATGTTGTGATCGTATTATGAACTACAATGAATTTTGGTGAGAAAATGTGGAGTATGTACATTACGTATTGTGTATGCGTATATAATTATATGCATTGATTATTATGATAATATTTCTCACCCTTCTGCTGTTTTATAATGCTCTATGAGGCATTGCAGATTAGGTTGCTGGAGGTTTCTTTTGGCGAAGTATAGTTTCATTCTTTTGAGTCGGTTGCTCTGATAATGTAAGATTGGGTAGCTAGGCTTGTAGAGTATTCTTTTGTGATACATTGTATATGTATCAGCTGATGATGTTTTCTAAAACATGAATGATATTGTGAACCAAACTTGATAAAGTGTATTTCTATGATATCATGTCTTAAGTAATTCAATGTTCTAGTCTTCCGCTTTAATTAAAACATTAATATGTGGGTTTTAAGAGCTATGCTTTGTTTTTAGTTGAGATTTACCCCTTTTGTTACATATCTCTATGAGCAGGTGTTGTTTATGTTTTTGTTTCGTGGATAATGTGATGCGCCTCTTTTATACCATGTCATAAATATACTCTGATGAATTTTTATATATGTGAATAAGTGTTTATTTGCATTATTTTTGGGGTATAGAAGGGGGTGTTACATTTATAGCTTTTGGTATGATTCCACAGACTGCCTCATCATATGTACCATTTGGTGCCTCAAAAGCGGTTCCTACGCAGGTCCCACCAAATCCAGGCTCAACAAGTAAAGATGGAAAACCCCTTGGCGGTGGAAGTCAGGATACTTTTGTGTGGTCTACCCCATCTATGAAAACCTGTACCACTGGAATTGGTAAGGATAATAAAGATGAAAAGAGTAAGGATGGCTATGTTCCCGTGTCCAAACCAAAGGAATCTCAGATCACTAAAAATGTTAAAGTAGAAAGAGTAAGATACATGCGGTGACGAACAAGACAAAAAACTGGTTCCATATTCTTGAATCAAATCTGTTATCCACAGACCACATAAAATCCATAACTGTTATTCGCAAAAGCCATAATGACAGGCTTCACGCGATGGACTTCACGCGGCAAACTCGCCATTTTCTGCACCCACCACCAAAACAAAACCTGACATGTAAATTAAACCTGTAACTCACAGAAAAAAGGAGTATTGATACCAGATAACAGACCTCAAGCAATTTCACAAAAAGCAAAATCAACCTCTACGATAAATGAAACGGCAGCACAAAATTATTGACAGCTATCACTTTTCCTTTCCAATTGCAAGCCAAGCTTTCACCATGTGAATTACTCCCAACCTTGCCCGCATTTAAGCCATGTCATGAGTGTCATTTCAACTTGTCACGTTTGTTCTAGCCGTTGAACCGCAACAGTAAAACAAAGAACAACATCATATTATGCCAAGCTCCAAGCATCTGAGGTAAGTAAAACACGATGGTAGCTACGAGTATGGTGCTCACACCTTGCCTGATTCACAGAAGTCATCCATCAGATAGAATAACAATAAAATTTGAACACCATTTACCATAGTAAAAGTAAAAAAGGCAGTTACCGCAGTGAAAACTAATTGAAGATATTACCTCACTATAGACAAAAGAGGAGATTGAAGATATTCTGAGGTTCCTTTATTCCACACGGCCTTCTAAAGTTCACATAAATACCATCTTCTTTCAGAGCAAAGGGGGAGGAATCAAAACCTAGCCGCCTCCAACAGAAAAATCAAAGAAAAAACCCTAAGCCAATCTTCAACACCCTGAGAAAAACCAGAAGACCCTTCCTCAACCAACTCTCGTCCACCTTCCTCTCCAACCTTCAACCTCCAACCAAAAAACACCTCAACTCATTTTCTTCTTCCTTAAAACTTTCTTCCACCGCAAATCCTTCAAAACCTCCCCAATCCGTAACAGAACTCACGCCACCATTCTTTTTCCCTTTACCCATTTGATAGCTTTCTTCAACCTTTCGTTTACAATCTTCTTTAACCTCAAACCCCAAATAAAATACCCAAACCCCAAGTTGATTTAAAACCTCATTCTTCATTCTACAACCCTTCACAAACCTGCAGAAAACCCCAACAGCCCAACCTCATCAAAACTCATTCCAAACAGAATTCAGAAGAAGAAGAAATACCCTTATAAACAGAGGATCAAAATCGAGCAAAAAACCCCAAACCTGTATCAAAAACCGAGGACCGAGATCAAAACGAATGATTGATTGAAGATGAGTATGGAGGCGGACTAAACAAATCGAAGAAGGTTGAACACTCGTCATCGTCGACTTTCGCGCTTGCACGACGATGTTTTGATAAAAGGCTTTTTTTTGGTGTGCTGTTGACCTCTTCTGAGGGGTATAATATGCTGAACCGTGACTCTGTTTTCATTGCCTTGTTTTTTCTTTTATTTTATTTTTAAATGTTGGAAAGAGCAAGTTGGACAGGGGTTTTATTTTTTTTACATTTTGATGGCTTAACGAATAGAAGATTTGGGTTTCAAGAAGCCTGATCCATGTACATGTTTCCCTGGTTGCCTTCGTCCATGATTGCTTAGGGACAGGTGATGGGCTTAGCCCAAATGACCCTCTCTTATTTTCACACCCATATTTCAGTCTCCCCCTTGTTGTCTTGTTTATGTTTATTTTTCTATTTTAAATTTTATATATATTTTCTAGTGTTTTTTTTAGATTATTAACATATTATATTTAAAAAAAATAGTTTGTTAATATTTTTTCTCTTAGTTTTATATTCAAAAAAACTCTTTAATAAATTCTTTGGAACTTTTTTTTATATATTTGTAGTTAGTTTTTATCTTCATTTGTTATTAGACATTTTGTTCCATTTTCGCGTTTTGGGTCGATGACGATACCTCCAAGTTATAGTTTGTCAAACTATTGACAAATAATAACAAACCAGAGACCAATTTCTTTCAAACTTTTTTTTCATTTTCGATTTTTATCGGTTATTACTCATTTTATTCATTTTATTCGATTTTTATCACTTTTTGGTCCATGACGAATTTTAATAATTATTATCGGTCAAATTATTGATAGATGATGATTTATTCGAGACTATTTCATTTTCTATTTTCATTTTCTATTCCATTTCCATTTTTATTCATTTTTCCGATCGATGATGTCTTCCGATTCGTAAGCGTCATGTATTGAAGTCGATAACCTTCTCGATTTCAAATCTATGGAGAATGACCATTTGGGTCATTTTCCCTACTTTGGGATCGTGATAGGCTACCTTCGATTAATCGACATTATGTTTACGATTAAAGATGAGATCCCGTCCGTGCGACACGATTTAATTGGTGAATGATTCTCAATATCATTTATCCATCTTGTTCATAGCACGAATATCAACTCACGTGACCTCCTATATACCGACTTTCATTATAAGTCGAGCTACGACGGTTTAGCGTTACATTTGCCCCGATTTAATTCGTAATCAAACTAGCCATTAACTTTAATTTCTGTCAAATATTATTGTGGATATTATTGTTATATTATCTTGCTATATTCATATTGTCATATCATATTATTCATTCTCACTCACATATAATCGAAAACACATAATAAACTATCAAAATCCTAAAAGCCGAATTGGTGGATTGTTGTATCATTGGTTATTTGCAGGAATCCTAATTTTGAGTCGTTCCCGACTTTGCTCAAGGCGTAGTTTAGGACACAATGCACACACACGGCTTTCTCTTGGACTACCTGACAATGAGACCCCTTTATTTCGTGCAATCTGTAATGCCCATTTTAATTATTTTTGGATTCTGTGATTATTTTATTCGCGGGTGTATTTTGAGAATTATTGTGGAAGGTCAAGAACTCATAGTATTA
Source organism: Lathyrus sativus (assembly GCA_963859935.3). NCBI lineage: Eukaryota > Viridiplantae > Streptophyta > Magnoliopsida > Fabales > Fabaceae > Lathyrus > Lathyrus sativus. The sequence goes on from OZ012741.1 coordinate 236,582,428, forward strand.
ATATATAGTGATAAAATGTGATGATTAATACTAATGTAATTATTATTATTAATTATTACTATTATTTCTAATATTAGTATTATGAGGGAAATTTAATAAATTGGATTTTTGGAGAATTAAGAAATATGGATTATTGGTGAATTAAAGAAAATATTATTTGGAAAAAAATGGAAAATAAGTTGTATTATTTTGGGATGAGGGGTAAACTTGGCATGGGGTGAAAAATAGATTTGGAAGGAGAAGGAGAACGTGTACGAAGAACAAGAACAAGAGAAGGAAGTGCACGATCAGAAGAGCAAGGCAAGAGCAAGCAAAATTGTGTGGATTGAGGAGCTTGTTCATCATCAAAGCTTGAATTGAGTTAAGGGGGAGAATAATCGGTTAAATTGGGTAAATGCATGATTAATCGGTAGAAAGGGGGAAATCCCTAATCCCCATAGATTTCTTGATGTTTGATGTCGATCGCATGCTGTTATTGATGTGAATGTTGTGTTGTTTGATGATTAATTCGTTTGCATGTGCTGGGAATATTGGGTTGAATGAATTTGGGGTTTTTGAGTAGTTTCGGAGTTATGCCGGGAGTCGGTAACTTGAGCAGATGATGCGTTTTAGTGGATAGAATCGGGAATAGACCCGTAGCCCAGTTGTAGCATGTTGTTAGTTGCGAGTTTTGATTTAATCGGGGCAGAATCGGGAGTGGATGATGATTCTGGTGCGCAGAATTTTTTTCTGAGTACGCAGGTATTCGCTGGGCAAATGAGGGGCGAGCCTTCACCAGGCTGCGCCGGGCGAACTAGCCAACGAGTGGTGGCAGAAGCTTCTGTCTGTCTTTGCCAGAGGGTTCGCCAGGCAAATGGCAGCGAGTGTTCGCTGCGGGGCTTCACCGGACGAATGTGCCAGCGAGCCCAGCAGCAGTTTTGTATTTTGCTGCTGCTTTTGTGTTGTTCCGCTGTGGACTTGGACCCTTGTTGGTCTTGTGTGATGAGAGGCTTGCTGGAGATGCTAATGCAAGCGTATGTTGGTGGTTGTAGGGTTGTTTAGCCGGCATTTATCGCAAGTGGCCTAATTGGTGGAGTACGCATTATGTATGAACCAGTGTGGATGCGTATGTGAGATGTGTGCACCGTGGGTGTGCTGTGTGTGAGATGTGAGGAACAGTATGATCGTGATGCCTTGAGCGCGTTTTGTTGGTGAATTGTGGTGAGTGGATCGGTGAGGATCGATACGCTTATTATGCGTTGCCATTGTGTGCTGTTATGTGATGTATTGGGTCAGTAAGACCGACATGCCTTGTGTGCATTGTATGTGATAAGTTGGTGATGAGTGGATCCGTAGGATCGATACACTTATTATGCATTGTGTTGGTATGTTGTGAGATGGATGTGGATCCGTAGGATCGATACGCTTTATGTGCGTTGTGTTTACATACTGTAGTATGAGGACTGGATCAGTAGGATCGTTACGCCTAGTGCGCGTGGTATTGATGTGTTGTGTGCGAGACATGAGGATCACTATGATCGTTATGCCTTGAGTGCGTTGTGTTGGTGTGTTGTGGTGAGTGGATCCGTGAGGATCGGTACGCTTATTATGCGTTGCACTTATGTGCGGCTATGTGATATATTTGGGTCAGAAGGACCGATGTGCCTTGTGTGCATTGTATGTGATAAGTTGTGTGGTGAGCGGATCAGTGGGATCGACGTGTAACGCCCATTTTAATTATTCGAGTTTTCCGATGTATTTATTATCGGCATGCTTGCGTGGAATTTATTTGAAGAATTAAGGTCCATGATATTAGAAAAATATGATTAATAATAATGATAATATGATGATTAATAGTGTTGTTACTATTGTTATTAATATTATTGTTATTATTAATATATTTAAAAATATTATTGGAATTGATTTTGGGATTAAAAGAAAATGAGATTATTAAAATTGGAATAATAAGAGATATATTTGGAATTAAGGGTAACTTTGGTATTGTGTAAAAAGGAGAATTGGAGAAAGAAAAAGAAGAACACGGTTGTGAAGGAAGCACACGCTTGAGACGGTGAAAAGGAAGAACAAGGTCTGAAGCAAGCGTAAGAGTTTGTTGGACTATCAATTCGTGTGGAATTCTTGAAGCTTCAGCATCATCAACTGCTTATTGAGGTAAAGGGGGGGGGGGATTGATCGGTTAATTGGGTATATTGCATGAAATTGGTAGAAACGGGGGAAAATCCCTAATCCCCATTGATAATGATGTATGATGAATTGATTTGGTGTTGTTGTTGTGTTTATGACTGCTGTTAGCATGAATGATTGGTTGCATGTGTTGATTAAGGGAATTTGGGGGTTTCCGGGTGAATCCGAAGTTATACCGGAAGTTGGTAATTGCGTAGATGTAAGCGTTACCAAGCAGAACTGAGTTGGATGTTATAGTCGGGTAGTGGAACGATTTTATGGTATAATGGGGTTTGGCTTGGGAATAGAATCGGCTGGGCTCGGAGTGTGTTGCCGACTCTGAGCTGAGAGCTGTTTTCTGCAGAATTCGCGTGCATTCGCTGGGCAAACGGGGGCGAGCCTTCGCCAGGCTTTACCAGGCGAACTGGGCAGCGGATGCTGCCTTTTGCTTCTGTTTGGCTTCGCTAGGGGTTTTGCCAGGCGAGTCCCAGCGAGTGTTCGCTGCGGGGCTTCGCCAGGCGAATGGCAGCGAACATGACAGCATTTTGTGATTTTTCTGTTGTGCTGCTCCGTTCTCGCGTGGTTGGACCCTTGTTGGTCGTGAGCGAGTACATGGTTATTGTGGATCGGTTGAGAGCATGAAGGTGATGTAGAGGGCGTGTGCTTGAATACTCGTTGATACGAACGATTGAACTGAAGTACGCTGTGATGCCTAAAGTGGCTATGTATCCTTCGACTAGGAATGAATATGTGTGGATGCGTACATGAGATGTATGCATAGTGTGCGAAATATGCAGATCAGTAGGATCATTACGCATTGAGTATGTTGTAGTGATGTGTTGTGGTAAGTGGGTCCGAAGGACCGATACGTTTATTATGCGTTGCATTGGTATGCTGTTATGTGATGTATTGGGTCAGTAGGACCGACATGCCTTGTGTGCGTTGTTTGTGATAAGTTGTGTGGAGAATGGATCCGTGGGATCGACGCACTTTGTGTGCTTGTTATGTATGTACTTTGTGATGTGAATGGATCCATGGGATCGGTACGCCTTGTGCGTCGTGTATATGTATATGCTGTGTGACGGATGGATCGATAAGATCAGTTTGCACTTGGTGTGCTAGATGTATGATGTGTGTGGATGTGGTTGTGTGCTCCCGTAGTGGAGGGTGATGGCCCAGTGACCATCGGTACTGTTGGTGTGCTCCCGCAGTGGAGGGTGATGGCCAAGTGTCCATCGATGATTTTGCGTGGTGCTCCCGGTGGGGAGGGTGATAGCTAAGTGTCCATCGATGTTATTGTGTTGTGCTCCCGGTGGGGAGGGTGATGGCCAGGTGTCCATCGGTATTGTTGTGGTGCTCCCATTGTGGAGGGTTGATGGCCAGTTACCCATCGGTGTGGTGTGCTCCCTGAGTGGAGGGTTGATGGCCAAGTGCCCATCATTGATATGTGCTCCTGAGTGGAGGGTTGATGGCCAAGTGCCCATCGTGATTGTGAGTCGGTACCGTATGTTAAGAGTGGCATGAGTACAATTGTTGCGTGATTGTATATTGTGATTGATGGTGGGACTGTGAGTCCGGATGATATGTATATGAAATAGTATTATTAATGATTTCTGCCTTTTATTTCATGTATGTTTATACCATTAATATTTGATCATGAATCTCACCCCTTTGTTGTTGTTGTGGTCTGTGCTTCTTCGGAAGTACAAACAATCCAGGTGTTTAGCTAGTTTGGATTGTGGCGTCGTTGTAGGACATGCTCTGATACGTAACACCGGGGCTTTTGGGAGTTTGTTGTCATTTGTTGTTTATGTGTGCCCCATGTGGCGTATCTGTTCTTTTGTGGGATGTGTGATGATGCTTGATGGATACACGTTATGTGGTTTATGGCAGACTAATTTTATTTTTCCGCTGTAATATTACTGAAAATGATTTTGAGAAATGTTATGTGGAATCTTGTGGAAAAATTGTGACATCCCGTAAGTGGGAGAAACTCTGATATGTACTTATTTTAATCGTTTTATTCTATTTTGGGAAACGGGGTGTTACAAGTTGGTATTAGAGCAGGTCCGTCCGTCCGACCAGTGTAGTATGTTGAGTCTGTCTATAGGATAGAGTTGCTTGTTTTCCAGTTAACCTGGATTGTTGTTGAACATAATGGCTAGGAGGAATGACGCGGCGTTGGCTGCGGCGATGCAGGCTATGGCACAAGTGGTGGCCAACCAGAATCTGGCTGTGGGAGCTCAGTTTAGAGACCTGACGCAGTTCCAGAGCAACAAGCCACCAAAGTTTGAAGGTGGAATTCTGGATCCGGTAGCTGCACAGAAATGGCTGAAGGCAATAGAGAAGATCTTCAGAACCATGGGGTGCAGTGACGAGCAAAAGGTGAGATTCGGTACTCACATGCTCGAGGGGGAGGCCGAGTCTTGGTGGGATAATTGCCGTCAGAGGATGGAAGCTTCGGGGACTCCGATTACTTGGGAGGTAGTTCGGTCTGGATTTCTGGAGAAGTACTTTCCAGAAGATGTCAGAAGTGCCAAAGAGGTGGAATTTTTGGAATTGAAACAAGGCAGTATGTCGGTAGCCGAGTATGCGGCTAAGTTTGAGGAGCTGGCTCATTATTGTCCTCATTACAATACTGAGGAAGCTATGACTTCGAAGTGTTTGAAATTTGAAAATGGGCTAAGGCCGGAGATCAAGATGGGGATCGCATGTCAGAAAATCAGGAGCTATCCTGAGTTGGTGAGTAGGAGCCGTATCTATGATAACGATAACCGTATGAGGATGGCACACTACAAGGTGGCAAGTGATCGTAAGGGTAAACAAAGGTTCGGTGGTACTCCTTACAGTGTTCCGACTGGTAATGGGAAGTTCAAGGGTGCCGTTGATAGGAAGCCCAGAGAGGGTAAGGCGTTGGCTGGTGTGAAGTGTTTCCGGTGCGGTGGCATGGGTCATCGTGCCAATGATTGTCCTCCTGATACAAAAAGTGCTTCAAGTGTGGGAAGCCGGGCCATGTGATGGCGGATTGTAGGACTAATATGCCTACTTTTTATAACTATGGCGAGAAGGGCCACATTAGTACTCATTGTGAGAAGCCGAGGAGGGCTCAGGCGCCTCAGGTGGCGGGTAAAGTATTTGCAGTTGTGGGAACTCAAGCGGAAGACGGAGAACGTTCGATCAAAGGTACTTATTTTATCAATAACATTCCTTTGACTACTATGATTGATACGGGTGCGACCCGCTCGTTTATTTCTATCGATTGTGTGAAGAGGTTAGGTTTGGTGCCGACTACTCTTGAGCGGCGGATGACTATTGAAACTCCCTCGATTGGTTCAGTGACTATTTTGCTAGTGTGTTTGAAGTGCCCACTGACTATCTTTGGCCGAGACTTCGGTGTGGATTTGATCTGTTTGCCACTTGGTGGTTTGGATGTTATCCTGGGTATGAACTGGTTGGAGTTCAACCGAGTGTACATCGATTGTTTTCGGAAAGTGTTATTGTTTTTGACTCCTGAAGAGGAAGCGTTGGCAGATTCCTTGTCTGGTAAGGAATTGAGAACCTTGTTGGAAGATGAAGCGCAGGTGTTTGCTTTATTTGCATCACTGCCTGTTGACAACAAGGCATTGTTGGATGAGTTAGCCGTGGTGAATGAGTTTCCGGAGGTGTTTCCGGATGATATTACAGAGTTACCTCTGAAGAGAGAGGTTGAGTTTAGCATTGATCTTATTCCTGGTACGAGGCCTATTTCTATGGCGCTGTACAGGATGTCGGCAGTGGAGCTAGCCGAGTTGAAGACTCAGATTGGAGAGTTGCTAGATAGAAAGTTTATTAGACCAAATGTGTCATCGTGGGGAGCTCCAGTACTGTTAGTGAAGAAGAAGGACGGTAGCATGCGTTTGTGAATCGACTACCGGCAGTTGAACAAAGCGACCATCAAGAACAAATATCCTCTTCCAAGGATCGATGATTTGATGGATCAGTTAGTGGGAGCTCGTGTGTTCAGTAAGATTGACTTGAGGTCGGGTTATCATCAGATAAGAGTGAGAAAAGATGATATTCAGAAGATGGCGTTTAGGACTCGAAATGGACATTACGAGTATGCAGTAATGCCTTTCGGAGTATCTAATGCGCCGGGTGTGTTTATGGAATATATGAATCGTATCTTCCATTCTTATTTGGATCAGTTTATTGTCGTGTTCATTGATGATATTCTGATTTATTCGAAGTCTGAGGAAGAGCATGCGGAACATTTGAGGATCGCTTTGCAAGTGTTGAAGGATAACAAGTTGTTTGCCAAGCTATCAAAGTGTGAATTCTGGTTGAAGACGGTGAGTTTTCTGGGGCATGTTATTTCGGGTGATGGTGTTTCTGTGGATCCATCTAAAGTTAGTGCGATGTTACAATGGGAACCACCGAAAACGGTAACGGAGGTTAGAAGCTTTTTGGGCTTAGCAGGGTATTACCGAAGATTCATTGAAGGCTTTTCTAGATTGGCTTTGCCGTTGACTCAGTTGACAAGGAAAGATCAAGTGTTTGTGTGGGATGCGGCTTGTGAAGAGAGTTTTGAGGAACTGAAAAAGAGATTGACTTCAGCGCCGGTTTTGGTGTTACCGAATCTGAGTGAGCCTTTTGTTGTTTACTGTGATGCGTCCAAAATGGGATTGGGCGGAGTTCTTATGCAGAGTGGAAAAGTGGTAGCCTATGCTTCGCGATAATTGAGGGTGCATGAGCGGAACTATCCTACTCATGACCTTGAATTGGCTGCGGTGGTTTTTGTGTTAAAGATCTGGAGACATTATTTATATGGTTCGAGGTTTGAGGTATTCAGTGATCACAAAAGTTTGAAGTACCTGTTTGATCAGAAAGAGTTGAATATGAGGCAGAGAAGGTGGTTGGAATTTTTGGAAGACTATGATTTTAATTTGAGTTATCACCCAGGGAAAGCGAATGTGGTTGCGGATGCGTTGAGCAGGAAGACAATTCATATGTCGGCATTGATGGTAAAAGAGATGGAGCTTATTGAGCAGTTTCGAGATTTGAGCATGGTTTGTGAGTTTACTGCAGGTGGTGTAATGTTGGGTAAATTGCAAGTAAAGAATGATTTCTTGGATATGATAAGAGAACATTAGAAGTTGGATGTGAAACTTGTGGATTTGATGCGTGAGGCCGGAAGCGACTTCGGTAGTGATTTCAAGTTGGATAATGCGGGTGTGTTGAGGTTTCGGGGCAGAATTTGTGTGCCGGAATATGATGAGCTGAGGAAGTCGATTTTGGACGAAGGGCGTCGTAGTAGCCTAAGTGTTCATCCAGGAGCTACGAAGATGTATCAGGATTTGAAAAAGTTGTTTTGGTGGTCGGGCATGAAGAAGGACATTGCTCGTTATGTGTATGCTTGTTTGGTATGTCAGAAATCAAAAGTGGAGCATCAGAGACCTTCTGGGATGATGCAACCGTTAGAGATTCCGATTTGGAAGTGGGACTGTATCTCCATGGATTTTGTTACCGGTTTTCCGAATACGGCGAGAGGATTTGATGTCATTTGGGTGATTGTGGATCGGCTTACGAAGTCTGCGCACTTTGTACCGATCAGTATTAGCTTTCCGTTGGAGAAGCTGGCAGAGATTTATGTTCGGGTAATTGTGAAGCTGCACGGTATACCGTTGAACATTGTATCGGATAAAGATCTGAGGTTCACTTCTGTGTTTTGGAAGAGTTTACAAGAGGCTTTGGGTACTGAGTTGAAGTTGAGTTCGGCTTATCATCCGCAGACGGATGGGCAGTCGGAGTGGACTATTTAGACTTTGGAGGATTTGTTGCGGGCTTGTGTGTTGGAGAAAGGTGGTACGTGGGATACTCATTTGCCTTTGGTAGAGTTCACGTACAACAACAGTTACCATTCCAGTATCGGGATGGCACCGTTTGAGGCTCTTTATGGTAAGAGGTGCAGAACTCCTTTATGTTGGTATGAGTCAGGGGAAAATGTAGTATTGGGACCAGAGTTGGTACAGCAGACTACTGAGACAGTGCAGATGATTCGTGAGAAGATGAAAGCATCTCAAGATCGGCAGAAGAGTTATTATGATAACCGCAGGAAAGATTTAGAATTCAGTGAGGGTGACCATGTATTTTTGAGGGTTAACCCAGTGACAGGTGTTGGACGTGCTTTGAAGTCCAAGAAGTTGGATCTGAAGTTTATCGGACCGTATCAGATCTTGCAGAAGATTGGTGTTGTGGCTTATAGGATGGCGTTGCCGCCAGAGCTTTCGAACTTGCATAACGTGTTTCACGTGTCGCAACTTCGGAAGTATGTGCACGATCCGTCTCACGTGATTCAGAGGGATGAAGTCCAAGTTAGAGAGAATCTAATTGTGGAGACATTGCCGTTGAGGATTGAGGATCGCAAGATGAAGCGACTCAGAGGAAAAGAAATACCGTTGGTGAGAGTGGCTTGGGGAGGTGCTGCAGGTGGCAATGTGACCTGGGAATTGGAGAGCAGGATGCGGGAAGCGTATCCAGAGCTGTTTCCATCAGGTATTTTTGAGGACGAAAATAATTAAAGTGGGGGAGAGTTGTAACGCCCATTTTAATTATTCGAGTTTTCCGATGTATTTATTTTCGGCATGCTTGTGTGGAATTTATTTGAAGAATTAAGGTCCATGATATTAGAAAAATATGATTAATAATAATGATAATATGGTGATTAATAGTGTTGTTACTATTGTTATTAATATTATTGTTATTATTAATATATTTAAAAATATTATTGGAATTGATTTTGGGATTAAAAGAAAATGAGATTATTAAAATTGGAATAATAAGAGATATATTTGGAATTAAGGGTAACATTGGTAATGTGTAAAAAGGAGAATTGAAGAAAGAAAAAGAAGAACCCGGTTGTGAAGGAAACACGCGCTTGAGACGGTGAAAAGGAAGAACAAGGTCTGAAGCAAGTGCAAGAGTTCGTTGGACTGTCAATTCGAAGGGAATTCTTGAAGCTTCAGCATCATCAACTGCTTATTGAGGTAAAGGGGGGGGGGGGATTGATCGGTTAATTGGGTATATTGCATGAAATTGGTAGAAACAGGGAAAATCCCTAATCCCCATTGATAATGATGTATGATGAATTGATTTGTTGTTGTTGTTGTGTTTATGACTGCTGTTAGAATGAATGATTGGTTGCATGTGTTGATTGAGGGAATTTGGGGGTTTCTGGGTGAATCCGAAGTTATACCGGAAGTTGGTAATAGCATAGATGTAAGCGTTACCAAGCAGAACTGAGTTGGATGTTATAGTCGGGTAGTGGAACGATTTTTTGGTATGATGGGGTTTGGCTTGGGAATAGAATCGGCTGGGCTCGGAGTGTGTTGCCGACTCTGAGCTGAGAGTTGTTTTCTGCAGAATTCGCATGCATTCGCTGGGCGAATGGGGCCGAGCCTTCGCCAGGCTTCGCCAGGCGAACTGGGTAGCGAATGCTGCCTTTTGCTTCTGTTTGGCTTCGCTAGGGGTTTTGTCGGGCGAGTCCCAGCGAGTGTTCGCTGCGGGGCTTCACCAGGTGAATGGCAGCGAACATGACAGCATTTTGTGATTTTTCTGTTGTGCTGCTCCGTTCTCGCGTGGTTGGACCCTTGTTGGTCGTGAGCGAGTACGTGGTTATTGTGGATCGGTTGAGAGCATGAAGGTGATGTAGAGGGCGTGTGCTTGAATACTCGTTGATACGAACGATTGAACTGAAGTACGCTGTGATGCCTAAAGTGGCTATGTATCCTTCGACTAGGAATGAATATGTGTGTATGCGTACATGAGATGTATGCACAGTGTGCGAAAAATGCGGATCAGTAGGATTGTTACGCATTGAGTATGTTGTAGTGATGTGTTATGGTAAGTGGGTCCGTAGGACCGATGCGCTTATTATGCGTTGCATTGGTATGCTATTATGTGATGTATTGGGTCAGTAGGACCGACATGCCTTGTGTGCGTTGTTTGTGATAAGTTGTGTGGCGAATGGATCTGTGGGATCGACGCACTGTGTGTGCTTGTTATGTATGTACTTTGTGATGTGAATGGATCCGTGGGATCGGTACGCCTTGTGCGTCGTGTATATGTATATGTTGTGTGAGGGGTGGATCGATAGGATCGGTTTGCACTTGGTGTGCTAGATGTATGATGTGTGTGGATGTGGTTGTGTGCTTTCGTAGTAGAGGGTGATGGCCCAGTGACTATCGGTATTGTTGGTGTGCTCCCGCAGTGGAGGGTGATAGCCATGTGTCCATCGATGATTTTGCATGGTGCTCCCGGTGGGGAGGGTGATGGCCAAGTGTCCATCGATGTTATTGTGTTGTGCTCCCAGTGGGGAGGGTGATGGCCAGGTGTCCATCAGTATTGTTGTGGTGCTCCCATTGTTTAGGGTTGATGGCCAGTTGCACATCGGTGTGGTGTGCTCCCTGAGTGGAGGGTTGATGGCCAAGTGCCCATCGTTGATTGTGAGTCGGTACCGTATGTTAAGAGTGGCGTGAGTGCAATTGTTGCGTGATTGTATATTGTGATTGATGGTGGGACCGTGAGTCCGGATGATATGTATATGAAATAGTATTATTAATGATTTCTGCCTTTTATTTCATATATGTTTATACCATTAATATTTGATCGTGAATCTCACCCATTAGTTGTTGTTGTGGTCTGTGCTTCTTCGGAAGTACAGACAATCCAGGTGTTTAGCTAATTTGGATTGTGGCGTCGTTGTAGGACATGCTCTGATACGTAACACCGGGGCTTTTGGGAGTTTGTTGTCATTTGTTGTTTATGTGTGCCCCCTGTGGCGTATCTGTTCTTTTGTGGGATGTGTGATGATGCTTGATGGATATATATATATATATATATATATATATATATATATATATATATATATATATATATATATATATATATATATATATATATATATATATATATATATATATATATATATATATATATATATATATATATATATATATATATATATATATATATATATATATATATATATATATATATGTATATATATATATATATATATATATATATATATATATATATATATTAGGCAAATGGCCGATTTTTGTATATATGATGATGTATATATACACGTTATATGGTTTATGGCAGACTAATTTTATTTTTCCGCTGCAATATTACTGAAAATGATTTTGAGAAATGTTATGTGGAATCTTGTGGAAAAATTATGACATCCCGTAAGTGGGAGAAACTCTGATATGTACTTATTTTAATCGTTTTATTCTATTTTGGGAAACGGGGTGTTACACGACGCACTTTGTGTGCTTGTTATGTATGTATTTTATGATGTGAAGGATCCGTGGGATCGGTACGCCTTGTGCATCGTGTATATATGCTGTGTGAGGGGTGAATCAATCGATTTGCCCTTGGTGTGCTAGATGTATGATGTATGTGGATATTGTTGGTGTGCTCCCTGTGAGGAGGGTGATGGCCTGTTGTCCATCGATAGTATTTGTCGTGGTCCCTGTGAGGAGGGTGATGGCCCAGTGACCATCAGTATTGTTGGTGTGCTCCCGTAGAGGAGGGTGATGGCCATGTGTCCATCGATGTTAATATGTTGTGCTCCCAGTGAGGAGGGTGATGGCCATGTGTCCATCGATGTTGATGAGGTGCTCCCGTAGTGGAGGGTGATGGCCAGGTGTCCATCGGAGATGTGCTCCCGTTGTGGAGGGTGATGGCCAGGTGTCCATCGGTATTGTTATGGTGCTCCCATTGTGGAGGGTTGATGGCCAGTTGCCCATCGGTGTGGTGTGCTCCCTGAGTGGAGGGTTGATGTCCAAGTGCCCATTGTTGATATGTGCTCCTGTGAGGAGGGTTGATGGCCCGGTGCCCATCGTGATTGTGAGTCGGTACTGTAAGTTTAGAGTTGTGTGAGTGCATTGTTGCGTGATAGTGTGATGTGGATGATGGTGGGACCGTGAGTCCGGATGATATGTAAATGAAATAGTATTATTATTGATTTCTGCCTTTTATTTCATGTACTATTATACCATTATCATTTAATCGTAATTCTCACCCCTTTGTTGTTGTTGTGGTATGTGCTTCTTCGAAAGTACAGACAATCCAGGTGCTTAGCTAGTTGGATTGTGGTGTCCCATAGGACTGCTCTAATACGTAACACCGGGGCGTTTTGGGAGTTTTACTGTCGATGTTGATATGTGTGCCCCTGTGGCGTATCTGTTTTTGGTATATGTGTGGTGATGTTTGATGATGTTGTGTATTTTGGGGCAAATGGCTGTTATTGTATATATGATGATGGTGATGGATATGGGTGATGTATGTATATAATATTTTGTGTTATGACAGACCATATCTTTTTCCGCTGCAATTTTATTGAAAAAATTCAGTTAAATTATTTGGAAAAATATTTGTGGAAATTTTGACGTATATTGTGGCATCCCGTTTGGGAGAGAATCTCTGATATGTGTTTTATTTGTTTGTTTTATTTTATTTTGGGAACAGGGTGTTACACAATCCCGTGTAAATTACATGTACCCCTCTCCCATTCCTATGTATGTTTCGCATTTCTTTGATTATTGGTTTATCTCCTAGGAGCACCCATAGGGACTAGAGCGGATCAAACTATTTTCAAACTAATTCTCGATTCATCATCGAGCCATTTTCAAACCCTCGTAAGTCGAGTGCTCATACGCATTCGCCATCAACCTATTGCACACAATTTGACCCTTGATGCGTAAGTCAAGTAAGTCCCGTTTTTCAAACCATTTCCATTCCAACACGCTTTGCACGCGATAATAAGTCAAACCCTTGATCCAACGTCAAGTGGATTTTCGTAACAAACTATCAATCAATTAACAAACTATTTAATTCTTTTCAAGGTGTAAAGAGTAGGTTCAAGTCTTTGATCTTGCTTTTGGTTGTTTAGATGCGAGTTATCTTATTCGTGTGTGAGCAATTGACACCTTTAAATAACATTAACAACTCGATAACGTTCAACCATCCTTCAACTACTCATCCTCTCAAACTCCATTTCAAACTCAAACAACTTTCTTTTCATGATGGAAAAGAGAGGGTTCCAAGTCTTTGGTTCTCTCTCCCGACTACTTGGGTCCGAGAAGCCTTTCTTAAGCTTCAAGTAGTCGTCATCCGATCAACGTCACCCATTCAAACAACCTTCTTTTGCGATGAAAAAGAGAGAGTTCCAAGTCTTTGGTTCGTTCTCCCGATTACTTGGGTCCGAGAAGTATTTCTTAAGCTTTAAGTAATCGTCATCAATTCAACTTCACCCTTTCAAACACAACCTTTTTCTTCAAGATGAAAAAGAGAGAGTTCCAAGTCTTTGGTTCACTCTCCCGATTACTTGGATCCGAGAAGTCTTTCTTAAGCTTCAAGTAATCGTCATCCATACCCACCTTCAAACCAATTCAAACCTGTTTCTTTCGTGGTCGTTACCACGAACTACGACTGCTCTGATTCTTCATTCATTCTTGAATGCAAGATACGTAGGCACAAGATTGCGATGATCTTGGCAAGCACAATCCCCTCCATCTTCCGTTTCCCCTCATCCTTTCCCGTAGTCAAACTACGATACTCTGATTTCTCGTTCTCATCCGAATGAGCATACGTAGGCACAAGGGCCCCAATCCTTGGCGAGCACCCTATCCTCTACACCATCCCCTTTCCCCTAGCGTCTTTAGCCTTTATAGTATTGTTTTAGTATTTAGTATTGAGAAGAGAAGAATTAGGCTTAGCTAACATCCATCACAACTCGAATTAAGAGGTTCCCATTGAGTACAACGGATGTGAGGGGTGCTAATACCTTCCCCTCGCGTAACAGACTCCCGAACCCAGTAATATGGTTACGACGGCTGTGTTCCTTCCGTGTTTATGAGGTTTTCTCGATATTTTCCTCTCCCGTCTATTTGGGAAAATAAAGTTCGGCGGCGACTCTGTTGAACCGCATTTTCATGCCTTTTGCGCAAGGGTCGTATGTTCGAATGAATTTTCGAGGTGCGACAGGTGGCGACTCTGCTGGGGACTTTGCTCCATGAAAGAGAGAGTCGATCCTATCTTAGTTTGAGTTGTTAGCTTGTTGTTTTTTATTCTTCTCGCTTTTTGTTGGTTTCCTTTTCTTGGTTACTTGTGCTTGTGGAATTGTTTGGTTGTTCTACTTATGGTTACTTTGTGAGATGGCTCTACACCCGATTCCGAGTATAACCCTAGGATTAGGATGGCAGTTGTGTAGTGGAGACTTGCGTGGAGTCTTTCACGTTGAGTTGAAGCGAAAACCCCGCTTGGAGTAGATTCCTTGGAAATGTTGTTGTTGTGGTGAGTCTTTGCCATGGTAATGATGTTTTTGAGCTTGAATCGTTGATCCCAAGGACCATTAACCGTTTTATCCATGGTGGTTGGTAGTGTTAATTCTTTGTGGATTAATACGAACGCCCCAATCAGATGAGATCCTTTGAACGTATTACTTCCTTACAGTAGTATTTTCAACCTCGATCTATGACTCTGAGAACCTTTTCTAGAACCCGTGTGTCGATGGCAGTGTAGTTGACGCCTCAGAGAAGTCTTTCTCGCGTGGAAGATACAAGAACCTCACCTAGAGGAGATTCTTTTGAGGATATTATCATCGTGATGAGGCTTTGTCATTGCAGTAATATCTTTGAAAGATATCCATGACTCTAGGCACCTACCCGTTTTAGAATCCTACCCGTGGGTGTTTCTTTGAGCATTGCTTGTAATCCTTGAACCGTTCACCTGGCCAATCTTAGAACTATTTGAATTTGTGATCCTGTGATCCTGGATCTTGCATCTTGCATTGCATATCATTTGCATTGCATCTCATTTGTTGTGCATCTTGCATTCTCCTTCCTTCAGCAGTTTCTCACGTTTCTCTTTCCTTCATATCCAATAAATCAAGCTGATTCCTCGACACCAGTACGCGATTAGAGCCAATATAAGACGAATGATGGAGTAGATTCAGCAGGAGCAAGCTGCCTTCAAGGAAGATTTAGATTCTATCAAAGGAAAGATTGACCAGATCCTCAAAGCCATCATCACCGCTAGAAGAGAGGAAGAACAACGTGAAGCTACTGTTGTCGTCAACAACAACGGTCAGGCGCAAGTGTCTACCCCAAGGCTCTCAGCTCCTGTCCCTAATCCTTATGGAATGCCAATGAATTTCGCTACCGCAGCTGAAGGGACCACTTCTCAGCCAATCCCAGCGCCTGGAGTTACTGTTGGAGCTATCCCGCAAGCCCAGCCAACTGTGGTTTAGATCCCCGTTCCTCATAACGAAGATAATCTGGTGGATCAGTATGATGATGTGCAAAACTATCATGCTGCTATTCCCATCGCTAGTCCTGTTGCTGCTCAGGATTCATAAGCTATGAAGATGTGTCGAGACCTAGCTGAGAAATTTCGAGTTATGGAAGGGCACAATTCAAACCCTCTCAGTGCTTTGGAAATGTGTTTGGTGCCTGATGTCGTAATTCCGCCCAAGTTCAAGGTGCCCGAATTTCAAAGTAGAAAGGTCTCAGTTACCCAAACATTCATCTAAAGATGAACTGTCGCAAGATGGTTGCCTATGCCAGAGATGAAAAGCTCATGATTCATTGCTTCCAAGACAGTTTGTCTGGGGCATCACTCGAATGGTATATGCAGTTGGAACATAATAGTGTGCGCACTTGGGCCGAGCTAGCCGATGCATTCGTCAAGCAGTACAAGTACAACACCGATCTTGCTCTGAATCGTACTCAACTTCAGAGTATGACTCATAAGGATAGTGAATCCTTCAAGGAGTACGTGCAATGATGGAGAGAGCTAGCCGCAAGGGTGCATCCACCTCTTGTTGATCGTGAACTGATTGACATCTTCATGGGTACCTTGCAAGGCTAATACTACGAAACACTGATCGGTAGTGTCTCTGCTGGATTCTCTGACCTGGTGATTGCCAGTTAGAGAATTGAAGAAGGGTTGAAGAGTGGAAAGATCCCAGGAGGTTCTAATAACCAGGTCAATACCAAGAAGCCTTTCAACGGATACAAGAAGAAAGAGGGCGAAACAAATGCCATCTCTTTGCAGAAAGGGCAAGCTTCTCAACAAGCTCTCACTCCTATGCCTTATCAAGTTCCCTATTATCAGTATATGTATGTTGCTGCTGCGCAATATGCTCCAATGCCTTATCAGCCAGCTGTTCAAGCAATGCAAGCTCAGATGCCACAGCAACAGGCTCCTCAACAACAAGCCTGCAACCAGCAAGGATATCAGTATCTTCCTCAGCAACAGCAGATGCAAGCTGCTCAACAACAATAAGGTGCTCGCCAACAGCATCAGCAGAGGACATGGAAGCCAGATAGAGTCTTTGATCGCCTGCCAATGACATATGCTCAAATCTTTGCACAGATGATGGAGAAAAATGCTATTGTCCCAAGAGATTTGGCTCCCCCAACTGTCATTCTTGCCGACTACGACGCAAATGCTCATTGTGAATTTCATAAGGGCGCTCCAGGTCACACCATTGAGAATTGCAGGGCTTTCAAGCACAAGATCTAAGACATGATCGACAAGGACGCTACCAACTTCAATGGGAAGTCCCCAAACGTCATCAACAACCCAATGCCGTCAACCAAATAGTGCTATCAGTCAGATCGAATCCAATCAAGTCAAAGTTCATCCCCCGAAGAAGGTCGTCATGTTGCCATTTCATATTTCGCATTTCTTATGTTTTGTCTTTGTTTGTTTAAGTATTGTATGCTTTGAACAATTGCCATTTCGTATTTGGTTTTCATTAATGTATCGTTTATGCATGTTTTGAATTATTTATGTCGTATTCACTCATTTTCACTTAACATCGACACATTTATTCACTTCACTTCATCCATTGTTGTTTAGCATGATTTGAGGGAGGATGATGAAAACAAGATACCCATAATTGCAAACCGTATGCTTTCAGATAGAATCTCGTCAATGATGTACAGGCATTGCTTCAATCCCCTAAACACTGGAGATATAAGGAGTTAATCCCTAGTAAACCACTTCGAGCCTAGGAGTAGCAGTTTCCTTCGGATATTCAAACCTTTACATTCAACCTGAGGCAAGGTAGTGCTCAGTTAATTCAACCCCGCACTCGAATCAACAAAGCAAAATCCAGAAGACGACTGTTCATCAATGACCCATGCTATGGCAGTCACAACCTTCCAACAAAATCCAAAAAAATCAAAAGCCTGCTAAGTCAAACACCTCAGAGGGGACTTAGGCAAAAAATCAAGGCAATCCCGATGGATCTGACGAGCAAAGTCAATCCATGCAAAAGTTAGGGATCAAAAACAAAAGCAAAAGAGGACCCCTAAACCTTCAACAAAAACAAAATAAGATTCAGTGGCCATTCAAATAGGGTCACTGATATCCATTAAAATAAGGTGACTGCCATGTCGAGCAAACCTTGAATCATCAAGTTTACACCGTCAAGACAAGTGCAGAATTAACTAAACATAGGACTGGAGATCATTAAGAAGAAGGGGTGGGTACAAATCATACTTTGAGCTTAATATCCTTTGTTTCATAACTGTGAACCAGACCATGTTATAACCCTCGAAAGACCTAATTGAGGCGGGGTTTACTCTGAAAGTATACTTTCGCAAGGTTGTGTAAACTGACTCCTCACATGCTTGTTAATCATCAGCATTTGTGTCATTATCCTTGTAATATCTTTTACACCAACCAAACAGCACAACATTTGGGCTAACAGTCCATTCGCCTCACTGTCATGACACTTCAATAAAACGACACTTTTTTCGAAACTTGCATTGAACTTTGCATTGATATTACCATTTGTGAATGTACAATTTTAATTGCAAATCGGTGCTAGATGTTCAAAGGCACTCCAACAAAAAGCAATCAAGGAGGAACTTGGCTTTCAGTGGTTGGCACAGAGCAAGGCTACCTCAGGACCCGCTGTTGCACCCCAAAATTTGCTTAACCTTTTTCTTGCCTGGTTTATGTTTCATTGCATTTCATTTGCATAGTTACATCATGCACATAGCAATCATTTGCATATCATAGCATATCAAGTCATCCAAGAAGAGATCAAGTGCCATTTATGTCAAAAGAAGCTTATCTAGAGGTGTTATCTGAGCCCGAGAGACCATCCAAGTCATCAGAGAAGGGTTGAAGTCATGAGAAGTTTGAGTGCCCACAAGGGGATTTCTCTCCTAACTTGAGGTGTATTGAAGATCATCAACAGGGAATGTGAATTTGAGGTGTGTATGGATCTCATGGGATGCCTAGAGGGCCCTATTGAAGCTTAGACAAGTCATTGTATCAAGTTCAAGAGCCATGGTTGAGGTGTGTACAAGTAGGGTTTCATCTGGGTAACCCTAGGTCAAGGAGAGCAAAGAAAGGGCATCATGACCTAGCTATAGGTCATGGAAGTCATGTATTGATATGTTTAAGCATGTGTATGGATGAGCCAAGATCAATTTTAAAAGAATCAAGAGTGGTTGGAGGTATTTGAGACAGGGTTCCTAGGGTAAAATCCCCTGTATAGCACTGGACTTCCAAGCCACATAAGTAAAAGTAAAAGTTTTCAAATGGATTCTTGACCAACATGAAACTTGTAGAGCTTATCAATACCTTTAATTTGAGTACTAGAAGTCTTCAAGAAGATTTGTAGAACTCAAGTTACGGTTCTTGCAAGTTACAAGTCACCAGAGGACACTGAAATTTATCTGTGAAAGTCACTTGGCTTCCAAGCAACTTTTTCCCCTCAAGGAATTTTCAAATTGACTCTTGACCAACATAAGAGTTGTAGGTATTGATCTTAGATTTAATTTGAGTACTATAAGTCCTCAAGGAGATTTGTGGAACTCAAGTTATGATCTTGGCAATCCAGGAGTATTTTGGGAAAGTTGAATTATAGGTCATTTTTCAACATGTGTCAAAATCTCTATCTTCCACTCCTCAAATGAAAAAGTGTTCAACATGAAATGTGTTTAGAATGATGTTTTTAGGTCATATAAGAAGTCATGAGGGATTGAATTGGCTTGCTTCACAAAATGATCCAAAATGGCCTAAAAAGAGGGATTTTTCAAATGATTCAAAGGAGGGAAATTGGGATTTTTGAATTATAAGACATAAACATGGCATATGGGTAGTCATTTTGAATGGAAATTGGATTTCAAAAACATTGGCAATGTCACAATTTTGAGATGAGCCCTAATTTTATGACTTGCTTTGAAAAGTGCTTTCTTACATTACAAGTTACAATGCCAAAACAAGAATCAAAGCATTTCAGGTTTAGCTAGCTATCCAAACATGTCCCAAATCCAATTTGCATTTGAAAGGAACATTCTAGAGCCAACTGTAACAAGCAAATCGTGACTGGTGCATTGGATTTTCAAGTGTAAATCAGAATTTTGGATCAACAGATTTGGGCCTGAATTGGATTGCAAAAGCCCACAAATAGTTTCTATTTAAGCTCTAGAATGATTCCATATGAGGTTTGGTGCAGAATTCGTGGAGAGAGTGAAGATAGCAAGTTGAGTTTCAAGGGTTCTAACTAAAAACGGTTTTGGAGTTTGGATCAAGATCAAGCCAAATTGAAGTGCCTAGAAGCTTTATCTTGCTTCACTGATCGTGTTTGAAGAGTTGCAAAGCTTGAATCCATCATCTTCTACCTCTGTTGATTCAATTTTCACAGGTATGTAACTCTTGGATTTCCTATTGATCTAGGCTGAATTAGTTAGCAATGTGCATGTGGTTAGGTTCCCTATGATTGGTAGAACGATTTAGGTTTGGTTTGGCATCATTTGGTGATGATCGAGGGAGTGCACCACTTTCTGTTTGGACTCAGTTACATGTGATCTTGAGGAAATAACATGATTGTGATAGCTTAGGATGATTAGTGTAACATGAGGATCATTCCTATGGCTTTTGATTCGAGTTTGGTGAAGATCAAGAACGTGACATGTTTTGGAAATGCTATCGGGTTTGAGAATCTAGAAGGAATTGAGAAAATCCGAGGCCAGATTCATGATCAGCATGGAATTTTGAGCGAGATAGGTATAATCTTTGTGATTTCTAGGCACCTGCAAGTGGACCTTCACCGGAGAAGACGGTGTTTTCCACCGTGGACCACCACTTGAGAATAGTCTCAGGTCACCTGAACTTTGGAGAAGACGACCTCTTGGCCCTTGGATCAGTCCTTCAGATGGACTTTGTACACAGATCGTGTGGACATGATTTAAACTCAGCTCTCCCTCCATTAATTCAATACGCAGCGTTTCATTCATTGACTCAGCTTGTGAGTCACCAGCCACGTCATGCACGCGTGGATACGCCCAGGGTCCTTGGATTTGATTACCAGTCTTCTCATCCAACGCATATCATTTAATTCAGCATTTTATTTTCTTTTTATTCTTTTTGGATTTATTTTAATTCATTTGATTTCTAAAATCCATATTAAATCCAATTTTAATCCAAAAAATATTTTAAAAATATCTCCATGATCCTGGATTTAATTGTGATTTTCTGAAATCAAGAAATCTCATTTTCATCCATTTTTCAATTTAATTTGATTTTCTCCATTTTATTATTTTCTTTAATTTTGTATACTTGCTACATGTTCTTGATGATTTTATTGTGACCAATGGGTGAGGAATTTTGAGTTGATTCTTGTTGGGTTAGTTAGCTTAGAGAAGCATATTTTTGTGAATAAATCTTAGGCCAATTTGAGTGGTGAACATAAGGAGTGTTAGATTTAGGGTTTCAAAACAACTAGTTGTAGTTTAGAACATAGTTTGGGGACTTAGGGTTTGATTTAGGTCCTGGGATTTATATGGGGTATTGGGTATAGGCTTAGGTTCCCTTAGAAATTTAATTAGGATTTCGTGATCTATTTTATCATTTTATTTGTATTTTGCAATTGGTGTGATGTTTGTGGGTTTCTCCCTTGGATGCTTGGTGTATTCAATTTGTGTAGGGCTATTTTGGGTGTGCTTTTGGCCTGGGCTTTGCTTGGATGAATTGAAGATCAAGTGAAGTTGCTTTGGATGGTTTGAAGAAGCTTGGAGTTGAAGATTTCTCATCTGTTGGAATGCTTGTCAGGAACTTAAGAATTAGGGTTTTAGGAAGAGCTTTTTAGACTTAGTCCATTTCTTTCTTCAAACATGGAGTATCTTGTCCATCTCCATTCTATCCAATGACACAAAGTCCTCCTTGGGAAGCTCCATCTCTCCTTAGGAGGGATGACTGGTATGCCCAAGTGAGTAGAACTTTGAGGATACCTTTCATTTGCAATGTTAAGTTCTTAGTGATTTCCTTTGGTTGTCATTAAGTTTCTTAACATTATAACCTGATCTTGTTGAATAATTCTCCCTTGGAGGTGCTTGTTGAGGCTTGGTGAAGATGAGGTTTGTGCTTGTTGAAGCTTGATGAAGGAAAAGATGAGGTAGCTTGTTGAGGCTAGGGATTTATTTGCTTGTTGAAGCTAGGAGCTTGTTGAGGTCAAGAGCTGGTTGAAGTTGTTTACTGGATGAGGTTTGAGCTTGTTTAAACTAGTAGCTTGTTGAAGTTTAGGGCTTGAAGATAGGAGCTATTCATGAAGATGAAGGTTGTTGTTGTCAGAGCTGCTGTTTGCTGTAGGAGTTTGGTGTTGCTGCTTGGGCTGCCTCCTCTGCTTTGGGTTTTGTTTTCTGTTTTGTTTGTTGGCTTGTGCAGCTTGCCCCCTTAAGGTTTGAAGTGAATGTTGATTCACTTTGCCTGTTGTTTTCCCAGGTTCGAGGTAGAGCAGGACTCCCTTTCCTCGCTTGTACTGCTGCATTGCATGCATTTTACTGTATTTGCTTGCTTTCTTTTCTGTTTATCCCCTAGGATCTCTGATTTCCTCTGTGCAGGAGGGAATTATGACATGCATTAGAATTCTTATCCATGCATGACAACATTAGGTTAGTTTTTATTCCCTTTTCAACCCTAGGCTTTTTAGAGCTTCTTTCTCTTCTATCTCAAAACAACTCAAAAATACAGTAATAAGGTTAATCGATGTCGTACATTACGAGCCTTAAGCTATTTGAGAAAGGGTTGTTGGAGAGCTTCTTTCCAGTAGTCTGGCTGCTTAGTGTGGCACCCTTTGGGTGACACGCGACGTAGTCACTCTCAAATCATAGTCTCTAGTGCGTCAGAGATTGCAAACAAACTAAAAAACACTTCTTTCGTAAAAGATTCAAAACAAATATCAAAGTGTCATTTTTGTCCGCTTGGACTCTTAATCAAGAAAAACCCTTTTTGAAGGTCATAAAAAACAGTCAGACAAGCTTGTGTCTTCCGTAGCCCGAACTACGTTTGCTCTGATCTTTCATGCCGAATGAAAGTACATAGGCATAGGATGCCGTATCCTAGCGAGCAACCTTCCCCTCCTTTCCCGTAGGTAGGCGAACTACGTTGACTCTGATTTCTCGTTCCAGATGCGAATACGTAGGCATAAAGTGTGATACTTTGCCGAGTCATTTTCTTTTCTTTTTAACCCAGACCTTTAGTGTAGATAGAGTAACAATCCGTACTAGAAAAAAAGCGTGGATCCCGTCGAGTATGATGGACGTGAGGGGTGCCAATACCTTCCCCTTGTGTAACCGACTCCCGAATCCAGGATTTGGTTGGGATGACCATTCCTTTCCCGTCTTTGCGGTAGGTTTACTCCGAGTGTTTCCTTTCCCTCCTTGTGGGATAAATAACGCACGGTGGCGACTCTTCTGTCATAGCCGACGCCGATTTTCGCAGTAGCGACAACTGGCGACTCTACTGGGGATAAATGCGATTCCCTATGCGAGTCGATCCTAGCGCTTGTTTTCCCGTCGTGGGTTTTGCTTTGCATGTATTTACCTTTCTACCTCTACTTTCAGTATTATATTATTGTTATTGTGTTGGGAAGAGGGTTATATTGAGAGATAAGCCGGACCTGGGCTTAAGTTTGCACATAGACTTAGAAGTAGAGAGTAGTGGTTAGCCTGCTTGCTTAGCTTGCACCAGCTAGCCGCGAAATCTACGCTCGAACGAGATTCTCTTTGATGCTTCTTGCCTGGCCCTTAGGGCTCGACAAGTTATCTGACCCGAGGATTGTCGACTCTGGGGACCTATCATTTGGGATTCAATTAAGTGAGGCCGCTTCAAGGGATGATGATGCCACACCTTCTGGGTATCGTATCATCTCCCTTGAAAGTCTGTGACGTTGAACCCCCATAGGATGACGTACCTCGTCTGCGAGTTAAGTACACACCTGTGAGGGGTAGGTAGGTTTGTTTGCAAGAAACCTTTGACCTCAGAATACCTGGTTTATCTCTGCCAGTGAGATGTGGTTATAGGGTTCATTTGAGTGGTTGGTTTGAGATGAAGATTTGATGGTTCTCAGGCTTCAGTACAGAGCAGCACAGTTCATCAGCATTGCACTTGATCTCTTGTTTGCATATGCATGTGCATTTTCATGACTGCATTTCATTAACGTGTATTTATGTTGCAGGTGTGATCATTCCCCTCTGATTCTAGTGTATCTTCTAGCCAGACAATGGAGTCCATGAAGAGGACAGTTGCCTACCGGTTGCATTCGCCAGATATCAGTTCCTTGCTGGGATTAGTTGCTCTAGCAGATGAGAGAGTGAGGGCTGAGTTCAGAGTATCTTATGGGAGATTGCTTAGTTTGTTGTACATGCCTTCAACATTTGAGACGACTGAGGTGTATACTTTGATGCAGTTTTATGAGCCTCAGCTGAGATGTTTCCTATTCCCCGACTATATTCTAGCACCCACTTTGGAGGAGTATTCTACTATGATGGGAGTTCCTGTGTTAGACCAGATGCCCTTTATACATGTTGACGCTGAGCCCGAGTTGGCTACACTTGCTGAGATTGTCAGTTTAGACGCTTCTGAGTTTCCTGGAGGATTGGTCAAGCTAAACGGAGCCTATGGTTTTCACCTGTCTGTCCTGGTTGAGAAGGCTACACAATGCGCGAAGAGTGGACGTTGGGTTGCCTTCAATGCCATTCTAGCTGTCTGCACATATGGGACTGTCTTGTTTCCTAATGTGCTAGATTTTGTCGACTCAGATGCCTTCTTGATTCTTGCCTCGAAGAATCCAGTTCCTACTCTCTTGGGCGATGTTTATCATTCTATTCACTATAAGAATGAGAAACGTCGTGGCAAGAATGTTTCCTGCTGTCTTCCTCTTTTGTACAGGTGGTTCCAGGGACATCTTCCGAAGACAGGGCCTTTTGTTGATGTTGTTGATACTTTGGATTGGTCTTCCCGGTTGATGGGGCTGTCTGTTGAGAACATCATTTGGTTTGATCAGAGTATGCTTGGCACTGATATTATATATAGTTGCAGTGGTTTTCCGAATGTCCCTTTGATTGGACGGAAAGGCTGTATCAACTATAACCCTTCTCTACTGGTGAGACAGTTTGGTTATGCCTTGAGAGATGCTCCTATTGAGGTTGAGATACAGGAATCTCTGTATCTCACGGGCTCATTAGACGAGGCTGTTTCGATCAGGTTGAGACGTGCATGGGCTAACTCCATATGAGAGGGAAAGCTTTTCTTGGCAAGAGCAACAAAAAAGCTTATGATCCCTATTTGGCTTGGATCCACGAGAGAGCTAGGATTTCCTCGATGCCATATCCTGCTGTGGAACCTATGTATCTTTCAGTGATTGAGGCACCTACTTCGGTAGAGATTGAGAAGTATAACAAATTGTTGGCTGAAAATGAAGAATTGAAGAAAGCCAATGATGAGCTAGAGAAAGAAATCTTCCAGTTGCGTCATGAGAAGAATGAAGCTACCTTCACTGTGAAGGAACAGACGGAGTTGATTAATAGTTTGGGTTCAGAGTTGACTGAAGAGACCAACAAGAAGGAAAAGGTGGGAGTAGCCTTGAACGGTGTTAGCAAGGTGCTTACTTCGAAGAAGGAACTCTTAAACAAAGCGTATTCCCGACTCGGCAAGTGGGAAGCATTATGGAATACCACGCTTACCAAGCGGAAGGAGCGTGAAGATGAGCTGAAGCTGCAGATTGCCACGCTAGAGGCGCAAATTAGAGCCCAGGATGCAAAGATTGCTGAAAAGACATCACTTAGGAGTGCTATTGAGCTTAGAGTAAGTGACCGTGGCGAGAAGCCGAGAGGTTGTGAATTGAAGGCCGGCTCTAAAAGATGCAGACTCAACGAGTGTTTTGGCGAAGGAACCTGCAAGGACGACGCCAAAAAGCTGAGATCCACTACTGAGCGACATGCATTACTGATACAAGAGCTAATCTCCACACTAGGTCATTCGGAGACGTTGAGGATATTGGAAGATGTCAGAGCGCGCCATTTGGCCTGAGTCATCTTTGCCTTGCTTTTTGTACTTGTATTTTGACCATCGCCAGGCTTGTTGGCCGAGGTCTCTTCAGTTGTATTCAGTTGTACTCTTGTACTCTGCCTCTTAGCATTTGTTTATGTATGAGGGTTTTCTGATTCCTTGCTTGCCTGATGGGGACTCCATTGTCGTGATGGCCTTCTCTCTGAAACTAGAATCGAGGGGGAATATAACCTGTAGCATATTTATACTTTTGCATCTGCATCCTCATATTGCATAACCGGTATTTTTGAATTTGTATCTTATTTCCTGCATCTCACAGGTTTTTCAGGATTGACGACCAGAGAGTCCATCGCTATTCAACCAGAAACAATAGCAAGAAGATAATGGATCAAGTTCAGGTCGAGATGCAGGAAATCCGCGAGAAGTTGACTCTATTCATGCAAGCTATGGAGAGCATGGCCAAGGGCCAAGAGAATCTTCAGACCTTGGTGCAGCCGCTGCTAACGCGGGCAAACGTAAACGGCAACACTGACTACATTTCTGTTGAAACTCCTCGCCGGGAGAATGAGATACCGGCAGTTGTTACTCCACCTGTCGTGACTGTCAACGGAAACACTGGTACTGGTGCAGGCGCTGGCGCTGGTAATGGCAACACTGGAAATGGTGGTGATGGGCATGTTGTTAACAACAAAGGCAACACTGTGGATGCTGATCAAGGATTCATTGACAATGTTGGCTTCGGAAACAATGGGTATGGCAATGTCAATCAGGACGGGAACTTTGGGTTCAACAATCAAGGCTTTGGTAATGACGGTTACGGCAACAATCAGGGGTACGACTATGGTAATGGTGAGTTCGGTAATGTGATTAACAACGGTGCTGGAGCACTTCCTTTCAACAATGGTTTTGGACCTGCTGGGGTCAATCTGGGGTTCGGCAACCGAGGACAGGGTCCTGTGTTCAATCAGCAAGGATTTGGCCGTAACATGGGTTACGATGGGTATGGCAATGACTGGAATGTGGATCAACAAGAGGACGCTTTTTCAGGAAGAGGTATGGGACCTGAAGGCCCTATTGACCCTGTTCAAAGGATCAAAATGTTAGAAGAGCAGATGAAAGGTGTGGTTGATCAGAACTCTGCTGGGTTAGATATGGCTACTATGGGGTTGGTACCAGGGCTGAGGGTGCCGTTGAAATTCAAGGCTCCAACATTTGACAAGTACAAAGGGGATACCTGCCCAAAGGTCCATGTACGTTCTTATTATAGAAGGATGTCGGCGTATTCTAATGATGAAAGGATGCTCATGCATTTCTTCCAAGATAGCTTATCGGGGTCATCATTGGAGTGGTACATGGGACTGGAGCCCACCCAGATTAGGAGCTGGAAGCAGTTGGCTGATGCTTTCGTTATGCATTACAAATATAACAGCGATTTGGCTCCAAACAGGGTGCAGTTGCAGAGTCTGTCGCAGAAAAATGGTGAAAGTTTCAAAGAGTACGCGCAGCGGTGGCGCGATATGGCAGCTCGAGTGCACCCTCCTTTGGTTGAAAGGGAGATGAATGACATGTTTGTGGGGACATTTACAGGAATGTACTATGACAAGTTACTCAATGTTTCGATGGGTAGCTTCTCCGATATGATCCTTATGGGAGAAAGGATTGAAAATGGAATCAAAATTGGAAAGATTCAGGCGGGCGAATCTACTTCAGCTGGGGGTGCGAGGAAAGCGTTCGGTGGAAGACGACAGGGTGATACTAGCGTTGTGTATGGTGGCCGAGGCCGGGGCAGAGGCAGAAATTAGTACATGCAACCTCAACAGATAGCCAGTGTTACTATTCCAATTCCTCAACAACAACAACCACAACCACAACAACAGCAACAACAACCGCAGCCGCAGCAAAGGCAGAATCAGGGTCAGGGAAGGTTCCAGAATGTAAGGCCGAAGAGGGTATTTGATAAGCCTCCATCGACATATGCAGAGCTTCTTCAGACCCTGTTGGGGTTGAATTTGGTTGAGAAAAGAACAATGGAACCACCTACATGACCGGTACTTCCTAGAGGGTACGACGCTAGTAAGCACTGCGAATTCCATTCTGGGGCGCCCGAACATGATGTAGAATCTTGTCATGCTTTCAAGCATAAAGTTCAAGACTTGTTGGACAGTAAAGCCATCAACTTTGGCCAAGTGGGGCCCAATATTGTACAACAGCCCATGCCTAATCATGGGGCAAATGCCATTTTAACAGAAAAAAATTTGAACCTGGTGTCGGATGTTAATGAGTTGAAGACACCATTGAGAGAAGTGAAAAGCAGGTTGCTCAGAGGGGGAGTATTTCCCGGTTGCGATGAATACTGTTTAGAGTGTTGGACCCAGCCAGAGGGTTGTACTGATTTGAAGCAGGGCATTCAGGCCATGATCGACGAAGGGACCTTGCAATTTGATCGAACTGCGGTTGAGAAGCCTGTGGAGGCATTATGTGAAGAGCAGAATAATATTGCAACGGTGACGATCCCGAGGAAGACTATAACGATAGTGGCGCCCGTCCAGCGGCCAACTATTACAATCACCAAGGCAGGGCCTGTTCCCTTTGAAAGTACGAAAGCTGTCCCGTGGACGTACGATTTAGAAGCGTATTGCAACAGTGAAAAGATTGTGGTGAATAGCCTGCCAGCAGGAGCTGTTGACAATGTTGTTGGAACGAGGGGCATGACCCGTAGCGGAAGGATCTTTACCTCACCTGAAATAGAAGCGGAGAGGTTGGCCAAAGGTAAAGCCAAAGTAAACGAAAGCGGGCCTACTCAGTCGAAAGAAAAGGATACGTCACTCAAGGATATAGAGGAGTTCATGAGACTGATTCGCAAGAGCGACTACAAAATTGTTGAACACCTACAGCAGACGCCGTCGAAGATTTCTATCTTGTCATTGTTGCTATGTTCCGAAGCCCACCGGAACGCCTTGCTAAAAATACTGGATATGTCATTCGTTCCCCAAGAAGTTTCTGTAAATCAGTTAGAGGGGGTAATGGCACATGTCAATGCTGGACATAGCCTGGGTTTCACAGATTTTGACCTAACGCCCAAGGGTCGGGAGCACAACATGGCCTTGCATATATCGGTGGAATACCGGGGCACCGTAATGTCGCATGTATTGGTAGATACTGGATCGTCATTGAACGTATTGCCAAAGAAAGCCATGATGAAATTGGACATACGGGGAGTTATTTGCACGCCCAGCGATTTGGTTGTGAGGGAGTTTGATGGGACGAAAAGGTCAGTGTTTGGGTCGATAACATTACCGCTTCAGGTGGGGCCGGGAATTTTTGATACCGAATTCTACATCATGGATATCCATCCAGCTTATAGCTGCCTTCTCGGATGCCCATGGATCCATGCCGCAGGGGCCGTAACATCCACATTACATCAGAAGTTGAAGTACATGGTGGGTGACAGCGTTGTTACCATTTGCGGGGAGGAGGATATTTTGGTCAGTCACCTGTCATCATTCAGATATGTGGAGGTCGACGGAGTAATACACGAGACACCTTGTCAAGCCTTCGAGGGGTTGCGGATTAAAGACAAAGCTCAGGGTTCCAGCAAAATATCAGATGTGGCAGTGTCATCTTACAAAGAGGCTCAGGCTTTAGTGCAGGCTGGTGGGACTAAAGGCTGGGGGCAGGTGCTGGAAATTCCTGTGAAGAACGACAAGTTTTGGCTAGGGTATCGCCCGACGTCGTCAACATCATCTTCAGGAGCGCCCAGGTTCAAGGGATCGATCACGATTACGCCAAACGGGGTGTGCTTTGAGACTATCAACGCTATTTCCGATGCTGAAGACGGAGATAGCGATTGCGATATGGATGCGTGGATCAAGCCAAGCGTGCCAGGACAAAGTCTCTGCAACTGGTCCATCCGGGAAACTGTCCCAATGACTTTTAAACAGTAATGATTTGTTTTATCAATTGTTGAATAATCCTATGTCCTACCCGGGGCATAGTGATGTTACATTAGGGCTGATTGATTATGTGTATTGCACTATTTTAATCATGAAATATAGGCGTTTTTCATATTCAAATATTGTGATCCCTGTTTTTCTTGTTTTACTTTAACAATAAATGGCGATGTGGTTATTTGCTTTGTTTGCATGTTGAAGCGTTTAACCATTTCCTTTGCAGGACTAATATTTCAGATGACATCTCATACGAACCGTCTATGACTCTTTTCGACTTCAAGCACCCGGTATTCCAAGCAGAGGAAGAGATTGTTGAGGATAGTGACCTGCCAGAGGAGCTGACTCGTTTGTTGAAACAGGAAGAGAGAATCATTCTGCCTCATCAGGAGGAAATTGAGATTATCAACCTGGGGTCGGAAGAAGTTGTGAGAAATATTCGTATAGGGGCTGCGCTACAGAGCGACATCAAGCAAAGGCTGATGGAGATACTGCGAGAGTATAATGATATATTTTCTTGGTCGTACGAGGATATGCCTGGGTTAGATACGAACATGGTTGTGCACCGTCTGCCGTTGCGAGAGGAATGTCCGCCTGTTAAACAGAAACTCAGAAGAACCAGACCAGACATGGCTATGAAAATCAAGGAGGAAGTTCAAAAACAGTGGGATGTTGGTTTCCTAGCTGTTACAACTTATCCGTCATGGGTCGCTAATATAGTACCAGTGTCGAAGAAAGACGGTAAAGTGCGAATGTGTGTAGACTACCGTGATTTGAATAGGGCGAGCCCGAAAGACGACTTTCCGCTTCCTCACATTGATGTGCTGGTCGATAACACTGCTCGGTTCTCCGTATTCTCCTTCATGGACGGCTTCTCAGGCTATAATCAGATCAAAATGGCGCCAGAAGACATGGAGAAGACTACCTTCATTATTCCCTGGGGAACATTTTGCTACAAAGTGATGCCCTTCGGACTGAAGAACACTGGGGCAACATATCAACGTGCTATGACGACTCTCTTTCATGACATGATGCATAAAGAGATCGAGGTTTATGTTGATGATATGATTGCCAAATCCCAGACGGAGGAGGAGCATTTGGTTAATCTGTTGAAACTGTTCAAGAGGCTTAGGAAGTTCAGGTTGAGACTGAACCCTAACAAGTGCACCTTTGGGGTGAGATCGGGTAAACTGCTAGGGTTTATCGTGAGCGAAAAGGGAATAGAGGTTGATCCTGCGAAGATAAAAGCAATACAAGAAATGCC
Source organism: Lathyrus sativus (assembly GCA_963859935.3). NCBI lineage: Eukaryota > Viridiplantae > Streptophyta > Magnoliopsida > Fabales > Fabaceae > Lathyrus > Lathyrus sativus. The sequence goes on from OZ012741.1 coordinate 236,613,163, forward strand.
GACGCTTAAAACAGAAAAAGAAGTGCGTGGGTTTTTAGGGAGGTTGAACTATATCGCCCGGTTCATATCTCACCTAACTGCGACATGCGTGTCGTTATTCAAATTGTTGAAAAAGAATCAGGCTGTGACCTGGAATGAAGATTGTCAAAAGGCGTTTAACAAGATAAAAGAATACTTGCAGGAACCTCCTATTTTGATACCCCTAGTGGCCGAGAGACCTTTGATTATGTATTTGACGGTTCTTGAGGAAAGTATGGGTTGTGTTCTCGGTCAACACGACGAGACCGGACATAAAGAGCATGCGATCTACTATTTGATTAAGAAGTTTACCAACTGTGAGTCCAGATACTCAATGCTCGAGAAAACGTGTTGTGCGCTAGCCTGGGCCGCCAAACATTTGAGGCAATACATGCTGAATCATACAACCATGCTAATTTCAAAGATGGATCCAATCAAATACGTGTTTGAGAAGCAAGCACTCTCCGGAAGAATTGCCCGATGGCAGATGGTGTTAACTGAATACGATATCCAATATTTCTCACAAAAGGCTATTAAAGGTAGCGTTCTGTCAGAGTACCTTGCGGAGCAGCCTGTTGAGGACTACCAATCGATGAGGTTTGATTTTCCTGACGAGGATATCATGTACCTGAAAATGAAGGATTGTGAAGAACCGTTGTCAGGTGAAGGACCAGAATTGGGTTCCAAATGGCAGTTGATATTTGACGGAGCTGTTAACTCCTATGGTAGTGGAATAGGTGCAATTATCACTATGCCTCATGGGTCGCACATCCCATTTACTGTCCGATTGACTTTTCCCATTACCAATAATGAGGCTGAATATGAGGCTTGCATCATGGGTCTGGAAGAAGCTATTGATTTGAGAATCAAGCATCTGGATGTATACGGAGACTCAGCTCTATTGGTGAATCAGATTAAAGGAGAATGGGAGACACGTCAGCCCAATTTGATACCGTATATGAATTATGCAAGGAGATTGTTGCCTTTCTTTGACAAGGTGGAATTGCATCACGTGCCACGAGCAGAAAATCAAATGGCTGACGCCCTGGCGACATTGTCTTCAATGTATAAAGTTAACTTCTGGAACGAGGCTCCCCGAATTGTTATCTCTCGGCTCGATAGGCCTGCATTCATATTTTCCATTGATGAGGCTCCCGATGGTAAACCCTGGTACTTTGACATCCAGAATTTCCTGAAGAACAAGGAGTATCCGGCTGGGGCATCCAGTCGAGATCAGAAGACTCTCAGGAGATTGGCTAGCAATTTCTATCTGAATCCGGACGGTGTCCTATACAAAAGAAACCATGACTTGGTGTTGCTACGTTGTGTAGATGAGAAAGAGGCGAATTTGCTCATGGAAGAGATACATGAAGGTACATTTGGTACACATGCTGGTGGGCATGCTATGACGAGAAAACTGTTGCGGGCCGGTTATTATTGGCTGACTATGGAAACAGACTATTTCAAGTTTGCAAAGAGGTGTCATAAATTCCAGATTTATGCGGACAAGATCCATGTACTTCCCAGTCCTCTGAATGTGATGTCATCACCGTGGCCGTTCTCGATGTGGGGGATTGATATGATTGGCAAGATCGAACCTACAACATCAAACGGAAACCGATTCATTTTGGTGGCAATCGATTACTTCACCAAATGGGTGGAAGCAGCATCATATGCCAATGTCACCAAACAAGTGGTAGCCAGATTTATCAAACGAGATATTATCTGCAGATATGGAATCCCTGAGCGGATTATCACCGACAACGGTTCGAATTTGAATAATAAGATGATGAAAGAGCTGTGCCATAATTTTAAGATTGAACATCATAACTCTTCTCCTTACCGGCCCAAGATGAATGGCGCTGTCGAAGCGGCCAATAAGAACATAAAGAAGATTGTTCAGAAGATGGTTGTGACGTATAAGGACTGGCACGAGATGCTACCTTTCGCTTTGCACGGTTATCGTACGACGGTACGCACATCAACCGGGGCAACCCCTTTCTCATTGGTATACGGGATGGAGGCGGTGTTACCGTTGGAGGTCGAGATTCCTTCCCTGAGGGTTTTACGTGATGTCCAACTCGACGAGGCAGAATGGATTAAAGATAGACTGAATCAGCTCAGCTTAATAGATGAGAAGAGACTGGCTTCTTTAGCATACGGTCAGTTATATCAGAGCCGGATGAAGAAAGCGTACGACAAGAAGGTGCACCCTCGAAGCTTTCAGACGGGCGATCTTGTTTTGAAAAAGATTCTCCCACCACAAACAGATCACAGGGGCAAGTGGACTCCTAATTACGAAGGTCCCTACGTTGTCAGAAAAGTCTTCTCTGGAGGAGCCTTGTTACTATCCACCATGGATGGTGAAGACTTTACGTCTCTTGTGAATTCGGACGCAGTTAAAAAATACTTTGCTTGAAAGTGACCCGCTGGACAGTAAAAAGAGAGTCCAGGCAAAAATGGGGCATCCCGGCGAACCATAAAAAATAAATAAAAGGTTCGGGCAAAAGTTAGGGATAAAATTGAAAAAATGTACACCCGCGAAGTCGAAAACCTGAAAAGGGTGACTTCAGCAAAAAAGGGTATCCCAGTGAATTGAAAACCCGCAAAGGGCGGTTCAAGCAAAAGTTAGGGATTGAAGAAGCAAATGACTGCGGTCCGGGTTTGATATGGCATTGCTTAGTGGTTTGGGAGTACCTGGGGGCCGTTTGTCCAAGAACAATCTCTTCCGAAGATCGAGTACTGGGAAAGCGCAGAGTCAGGCGAGTCATAGGAGGATTAGCTCATGGTGTTTGTCTGTACCACGTCGCCGACATGTATACAAATATTGTTTTGTATTTTATTTATGCTTCTTGTGCATATATGTATGTATGTGTGTATGTAACTTCCTCTTTTCAGGAGTTGCATCCAGTGTACAAAAACATGTTATTCAGTACTCGATGCTTGTTCTTTACTGTTTTGTTTGTGAAAGACGCCGATGTTTTTGATAAACTTGCACATGCATAATCTTGCTGGCCATTGCCAATAATTGCTAAAACTTCGAATTGACTGAAGTAATGTCACGGATGCTAACCCGGGTAGATTCTGTTGTATAAGCATGTTTTGTCTCGTTTGTGTTTTGCAGGGTTCTTACCTTTGGAGCAAACAGTCAGGGATTGTATTCCCCAGCCAAAATCTCTTGACGTAAGACCTGACTCCAGTCGATGTCATTCCCTAGCTAGTCGCAGCTTATTCCCAGAGAGTTGGAATGACGTTATCCCTTACCGAATGAGGGATTATTCTCCCACTGTGGTCGCCAGAAGAGTGTCCTCAGGGAAGTTGTCCACAGGATAATCCTCAGCAATTCAGAATCAATGTTCCCGGAAGAGGTTGCGCTCCTTAGCGAATCGAAGATTGTGCACGTTCAATCCCCAACATGGGAGGTTCTCGTAGAGTTTAACCAAGTTGTTGGTTCAGAAGGATTATACCTGGAGGACGGTTTCCCTTCTCCCCACAGGTTGTCATGCCATTTATAGGATGTTGATCCTCAGCAGAGTCCGAGGCTCCGAGTTTGAAAACTGTGCCCAGATAATGTGCTTTCCTAGAAGTGTCGCTTCTTCCCCAGCTAAGTTTGTTCACTAGTAGGGTGGCTTGTTCTTTCCTCCCAGTGGAAATTGATGTTTAATCGCTCCTCGGCAGAGTTGGTTGTGTTTTTGGCGTTTATTTCGCCGGAATACTTTGTGACTTGTTCTCCCCGGCAGAGTTGGCGTTATCCTCAGCATTCATGTTGTTGAGACATCATTATCAGAGTGGCCCCGGCAGCCTGGGCCTGCATTTGCATTTGCATATACTGTCATATTTGCATCTACTCAAATGCGTAGCATTTCCGTGCCGTACGGAGCATTACGCCATTTTCGAACATACGCATTTTGAAGCATAAGTCAGGTTGGCTACCTCTTTGTTTTCAGGTGTTCTTCCCTGCAGCGGAGTGTTCTTTACACGGCTTCGTAATTGGACTTTGGAGTTATTATCAAAAATCACGTGGCAGAGTGTTCCCTCGGGTTGTTGTCACGTCAGCATTTTCAGAAAAGATTTCAGGGATTAGACATCTGAAGTCATTACTTGTCGTCAAGTTGGATGTCTGGCAGTTGACGTCAGAATTCCCCCGGCAGAGTTCTCCCCGGTTTGTTGTTATGGCTTCATAATTAGACCTTGAAGATGTCACCATCATGATATGGCTTCATAACTAGACTTTGAAGTTCGTTACATCAAGCGCTATAAGGCTTCATGATTTGACTTTGGAGTTGTGGTTGGCATTTTTAAAGGGGGATTTCAGCGATTAGACGTCTGAAATTGTTACTTGGTGTCACTGTTTCATAATTAGACTTTGAAGTTGTTAGAAGCAGTGGATGGCTTCATAATTAGACCTTGAAGTTATTATCAGTTTATACGGCTTCATGATTCGACCTTGGAGTTATTGTCAGTGTTAAACAACTTCATGACTAGACTTTGGAGTTGTTGTGAGGAGTTCCCTAGCGGATTTTCCTCGCGTAGATGTTATGCCAGCATTGCAGACTTCATGATTTGACTTTGGAGATTGGCGTAGTTTTCTTCAAGTGGCTGTTACGTCAGCGTCACACGGCTTCATAATTAGACTTTGGAGTCGTCGTTAGCAATTCCCCAACAGAGTTTTCTCTAGCAGCTGTTACGTTAGCATTGCGCTACTTCATAATTAGACCTTGGAGTTGTCGTCAACATCAAACGACTTTGCAATTAGACTTTGGAGTTCTTCAGCATTATCACAACTTCACGATTGGACGTTGGAGTTATTTTCCGAAAGTTTTGTCCGCATGGAATAGCTTCATAAGTAGACTTTGGAGTTGTTGCCAGATTTTCTCCCACAGAGTTGCTTGTTGAAGTTTCTCTTATCCGGCCATCGGAGTATCTTCTACAAGTTTGATGGTCCGTCAGCGTTACAGGGTTTCATAAATCAAAATTTCAGAAGTTGTCGCCTGTTGTCGAATAGGGGCCTGACAGCTAATTTCAGAGCATCCCCAGTAGGTTTGGCTACTACAAAGATAAGGTGGAGTTATTGTCCAGTATGATTGACAGAATTGAATTCCTATTGGGTGGAAGAATTCGATACCCAAGGAGGTTGCCGTGATTTTTTTTTGTGTTGACGAAATATTATTATCCCCAGTAGAGTCCTCCTCAAAGCCGTTTGTGGGTTGGGCCCAACGGAGTTAGCTACTGCAGAGATAAGCGAATGTTCTTGTGTTTAGGCAGACGATTTTCTCGTACAAATAGGCGGATGAGTGTTCCTGTGTTTAGGCAGATGGTTTTCCCATGTGGATGGGCGGATGAATGTTTCTGTGTTTAGGCAGAAGGTTTTCCCGTGTGGATAGGCGGATGAAGTTTCCTGTGTTTAGGCAGATGGTTTTTCCGTGTGGATGGGCGGATGAATGTTCCTGTGTTTAGGCAGAAGGTTTTCCCGTGTGGATAGGCGGATGATGTTTCCTGTGTTTAGGAAGAAGGTTTTCCCGTGTGGATAGGCGGATGAAGTTTCCTGTGTTTAGGCAGATGGTTTTCCCGTGTGGATAGGCGGATGAAGTTTCCTGTGATTAGGCAGATGGTTTTCCCGTGTGGATAGGCGGATGAAGTTTCCTGTGTTTAGGCAGATGGTTTTCCCGTGTGGATAGGCGGATGAAGTTTCCTATGTGTAGACAGAAGGTTTTCCCGTATGGATAGGAGGATGAATGTTCCTGTGTTAAGGCAGAAGGTTTTCCTGTGTGGATAGGCGGATGAAGTTTCCTATGTTAAGACAGATGATTTGCCCGTGTGGATTGGCGGATGAAGTTTCCTGTGATTAGACAGAAATGTTCCCCCAGCGGAGTCGCCGGGATTTCTTCGGGTTGACGAAATATGGAGTCCTGACGTGGACAGATTTGTGCTTATTCATGATTTGACGAAATTTGGGTCCAGATGTGGACAAGGTTATTCCTGTGACGACAGAATCCCTATTCGTGTTGACGAATTTGTTTCTCTTCTTGTGTTGACAAGGGTAGTCCAGTTGTGGAAGGAGGTATTCAGTACCTGTGGCGTTACATAGGTGGTTGAAGTTGAAATCAGAATCTTAGCAGACGTTGGATCAGTTGTTGCCGTAACAACCAGATTCAAGTGGCGGATGTCGTTCCCCAAGCAGTTGTGCAGTTTATTTCTGCGGTTAGCAAATTTCCGGGTTTCTTGGTATTCAACCGTCTCGTACCTCGATCGTTTGAAGGTCGTTCGCTCTTCACCCAGTCGGGTCCAAGCCGTTTGAATAGGGGCGGCTGTTGCACCCCAAAATTTGCTTAACCTTTTTCTTGCCTGGTTTATGTTTCATTGCATTTCATTTGCATAGTTACATCATGCACATAGCAATCATTTGCATATCATAGCATATAAAGTCATCCAAGAAGGGATCAAGTGCCATTTATGTCAAAAGAAGCCTATCTAGAGGTGTTATCTGAGCCTGAGAGACCATCCAAGTCATCAGAGAATGGTTGAAGTCATGAGAAGTTTGAGTGCCCACAGGGGGATTTCTCTCCTAACTTGAGGTGTATTGAAGATCATCAACAGGGAATGTGAATTTGAGGTGTGTATGGATCTCATGGGATGCCTAGAGGGCCCTATTGAAGCTTAGACAAGTCATTGTATCAAGTTCAAGAGCCATGGTTGAGGTGTGTACAAGTAGGGTTTCATCTAGGTAACCCTAGGTCAAGGAGAGCAAAGAAAGAGCATCATGACCTAGCTCTAGGTCATTGAAGTCATGGATTGATATGTTGAAGCATGTGTATGGATGATCCAAGATCAAGTTCAAAAGAATCAAGAGTGGTTGGAGGTATTTGAGACAGGGTTCCTAGGGTAAAATCCCCTGTATAGCACTGGACTTCCAAGCCACATAAGTCAAAATACAAGTTTTCAAATGGATTCTTGGCCAACATGAAACTTGTATAGCTTCTCAATACCTTTAATTTGAGTACTAGAAGTCTTCAAGAAGATTTGTAGAACTCAAGTTATGGTTCTTGCAAGTTACAAGTCACCAGAGGACACTGAAATTTATCTGTGAAAGTCACTTGGCTTCCAAGCAACTTTTGCCCCTCAAGGAGTTTTCAAATGGATTCTTGGCCAACATAAGAGTTGTAGGTCTTGATCGTAGCTTTAATTTGAGTACTATAAGTCCTCAAGGAGATTTGTGGAACTCAAGTTATGATCTTGGCAATCCAGGGGTATTTTGGGAAAGTTAAATTATAGGTCATTTTTCAACATGTGTCAAAATCTCTATCTTCCACTCCTCAAATGAAAAAGTTTTCAACATGAAATGTGTTTAGAATGATGCTTTTAGGTCAAATAAGAAGTCATAAAGGATTGAATTGGCTTGCTTCACAAAATGATCCAAAATGGCCTAAAAAGAGGGATTTTTCAAATGATTCAAATGAGGGAAATTAGGATTTTTGAATTATAAGACATAAACATGGCATATGGGTAGTCATTTTGAATGGAAATTGGATTTCAAACACATTGGCAATGTCACAATTTTGAGATGAGCCCTAATTTTATGACTTGCTTTGAAAAGTGCTTTCTTACATTACAAGTTACAATGCCAAAACAAGAATCAAAGCATTTCAGGCTGAGCTAGCTATCCAAACATGTCCCAAATCCAATTTGCAGTTGAAAGGAACATTCTAGAGCCAACAGTAACAAGCAAATCGTGTCTGGTGCATTGGATTTTCAAGTGTAAATCAGAATTTTGGATTAACAGATTTGGGCCTGAATTGGATTGCAAAAGGCCACAAATAGTTTCTATTTAAGCTCTAGAATGATTCCAGATGAGGTTTGGTGCAAAATTCGTGGAGAGAGTGAAGATAGCAAGTTGAGTTTCAAGGGTTCTAACTGAAAACGGTTTTGGAATTTGGATCATGATCAAGCCAAATTGAAGTGCCTAGAAGCTTTATCTTGCTTCACTGATCGTGTTTGAAGAGTTGCAAAGCTTGAATACATCATCTTCTACCTCTGTTGATTCAATTTTCACAGGTATGTAACTCTTGGATTTCCTATTGATCTAGGCTGAATTAGTTAGCAATGTGCATGTGGTTAGGTTCCCTATGATTGGTAGAACGATTTAGGTTTGGTTTGGCATCATTTGGTGATGATCGAGGGAGTGCACCAATTTCTATTTGGATTCAGTTACATGTGATCTTGAGGAAATAACATGATTGTGATAGCTTAGGATGATCAGTGTAACATGAGGATCATTCCTATGGCTTTTGATTCGATTTTGGTGAAGATCAAGAATGTGACATGTTTTGGAAATGCTATCGGGTTTGAGAATCTAGAAGGAATTGAGAAAATCTGAGGCCAGATTCATGATCAGCATGGAATTTTGAGCGAGATAGGTATAATCTTTGTGATTTCTGGGCACCTGCAAGTGGACCTTCACCGGAGAAGACGGTGTTTTCCACCGTGGACCACCACCTGAGAATAGTCTCAGGTCACCTGAACTTTGGAGAAGATGACCTCTTGGCCCTTGGATCAGTCCTTCTGATGGACTTTGTACACAGATCATGTGAACATGATTTAAACTCAGCTCTCCCTCCATTAATTCAATACGCAACATTTCATTTATTGACTCAGCTTGTGAGTCACCAGCCACGTCATGCACGCGTGGATACGCCCAGGGTCCTTGGATTTGATTACCAGTCTTCTCATCCAACGCATATCATTTAATTCAGCATTTTATTTTCTTTTTATTCTTTTTGGATTTATTTTAATTCATTTGATTTCTAAAATCCATATTAAATCCAATTTTAATCCAAAAAATATTTTAAAAATATCTCCATGATCCTGGATTTAATTGTGATTTTCTGAGATCAAGAAATTTCATTTTCATCCATTTTTTCAATTTAATTTGATTTTCTCCATTTTATTATTTTCTTTAATTTTGTATATTTGCTACATGTTCTTGCTGATTTTATTGTGACCAATTGGTGAGGAATTTTGAGTTGATTCTTGTTGGGTTAGTTAGCTTAGAGAAGCATGTACCCTTAGAAATTTAATCATATTTTTGTGAATAAATATTAGGCCAATTTAAGTGGTGAACATAAGGAGTGTTAGATTTAGGGTTTCAAAACAACTAGTTGTAGTTTAGAACATAGTTTGGGGACTTAGGGTTTGATTTAGATCCTGGGATTTATATGGGGTATTGGGTATAGGCTTAGGTTCCCTTAGAAATTTAATTAGGATTTTGTGATCTATTTTAGCATTTTATTTGTATTTTGCAATTGGTGTGATGTTTGTGGGTTTCTCCCTTGGATGCTTGGTGTATTCAATTTGTGTGGGGCTATTTTGGGTGTGCTTTTGGCCTGGGCTTTGCTTGGATGAATTGAAGATCAAGTGAAGTTGCTTTGGATGGTTTGAAGAAGCTTGGAGTTGAAGATTTCTCATCTGTTGGAATGCTTGTCAGGAACTTAAGAATTAGGGTTTTAGGAAGAGCTTTTTAGACTTAGTCCATTTCTTTGTTCAAACATGGAGTATCTTGTCCATCTCCATTCTATCCAATGACACAAATTCCTCCTTGGGAAGCTCCATCTCTCCTTAGGAGGGATGACTTGTATGCCCAAGTGAGTAGAACTTTGAGGATACCTTTCATTTGCAATGTTAAGTTCTTAGTGATTTCCTTTGGTTGTCATTAAGTTTCTTAACATTATAACCCGATCTTGTTGAATAATTCTCCCTTGGAGGTGCTTGTTGAGGCTTGGTGAAGATGAGGTTTGTGCTTGTTGAAGCTTGATGAAGGAAAAGATGAGGTAGCTTGTTGAGGCTAGGGATTTATTTGCTTGTTGAAGCTAGGAGCTTGTTGAGGTCAAGAGCTGGTTGAAGTTGTTTACTGGCTGAGGTTTGAGCTTGTTTAAACTAGTAGCTTGTTGAAGTTTAGGGCTTGAAGATAGGAGCTATTCATGAAAATGAAGGTTGTTGCTGTCAGAGCTGCTGTTTGCTGTAGGAGTTTGGTGCTGCTGCTTAGGCTGCCTCCTCTGCTTTGGGTTTTGTTTTCTGTTTTGTTTGTTGGCTTGTGCAGCTTGCGCCCTTAAGGTTTGAAGTGAATGTTGATTCACTTTGCCTGTTGTTTTCCCAGGTTCGAGGTAGAGCATGACTCCATTGTCTCGCTTGTACTGCTGCATTGCATGCATTTTACTGTATTTGCTTGCTTTCTTTTCTGTTTATCCCCTAGGATCTCTGATTTCCTCTGTGCAGGAGGGAATTATGACAGACATTAGGATTCTTATCCATGCATGACAACATTAGGTTAGTTTTTATTCCCTTTTTAACCCTAGGCTTTTTAGAGCTTCTTTCTCTTCTATCTCAAAACAACTCAAAAATACAGTAATAAGGTTAATCGATGTCGTACGATACGAGCCTTAAGCTATTTGAGAAAGGGTTGTTGGAGAACTTCTTTCCAGTAGTCTGGCTGCTTAGTGTGGCACCCTTTGGGTGACACGCGACGTAGTCACTCTCAAATCATAGTCTCTAGTGCGTCAGAGATTGCAAACAAACTAAAAAACACTTCTTTCATAAAAGATTCAAAACAAATATCAAAGTGTCATTTTTGTCCGCTTGGACTCTTAATCAAGAAAACCCCTTTTTGAAGGTCATAAAAAACAGTCAGACAAGCTTGTGTCTTCCGTAGCCCGAACTAAGTTTGCTCTGATCTTTCATGCCGGATGAAAGTACGTAGGCATAGGATGTCGTATCCTAGCGAGCAACCTTCCCCTCCTTTCCCGTAGGTAGGCGAACTACGTTGACTCTGATTTCTCGTTCCAGACGGGAATACGTAGGCATAAAGTGTGATACTTTGCCGAGTCATCACTAGTGCAGAAACGACTTTTTACATCGGGCGAAATTGACTTTTTACATCGGGTCTTAGTCCGATGTAAAGCCAGGCGATGTAATAAATCAAAGACATTTTACATCGGGTTTGTGGCCCGATGTAAGTAATACACCAATCACATCGGTTAAATTTTTAAGTCTGATGTGAAAAAAATTTATAACTGTAAATTTTAATTATAAAATGGTGTTTTTTACATCGGTTGCAGTGAAAAACCGATGTAAAAGGTGGGTATTTTACATCGGTTGCGTGACAAAACGATGTAAAAAGTACTGGAGGAAAAAAAATTTTCATGCTGACACTTTTTTACATCGGTTTGTTGGTTCAACCGATGTGAAAAGTACTGTAGGAAAAAAATTGCTGACACTTTTTACATCGGTTCTGTGGTTAAACCGATGTAAAAGGTAGTTTTTTACATCGGTTTTTTCTTTCGCCCGATGTAAAAAGTACTGTTACGAGTATAAATTATTTGCCTATTTTTTAGTCGTTCCCTGTATCTTTTTTGGTACCTAATTTTTCATATTTTTCCAACATTACACAGACCATAATTAGGTCGCTATTTTTCATAGTGCACATCATATAAACCACATTTAGGTCGCTATTTTCATAGTTTTGCAACATCACATAGATCATATTTAGGTCGTTAGTTTCATATTTTTCTCATAAATCTAATTTGATTGCACCAAATATCTAGTATACAAATAAGTGATTCACAAAAGTGTCAATATAAAAGATATACACAAATGTACTAACAACAAAAAGGCCGGTTAACCTTTATACACAAATGTGCTAACAACAAAAAGCTACACAAATGTACTACAACAACAAAAAGGTTAACCTTTATATAATTCAAAGAAACATGTTGCCCAACGGAGTCGCAAATCATACAAATCATCGGGCGATAGGTTCGTTGGGTCATCAAATACCTACAACACGTAAGTAACAATAGAGTTATTCTTTGAAAATTCATATTAAGTTGCAAAACGTAAAGTAAATAACAAATTAAAGTCATTTTTATTACCTTCATCCAAGAGTTAGTTATATTGGCAGAGACAATATCCAACATATTTTTCATCACATAATACCCACAATCATTAGAGTTAGGTTGTTTCCTTGTCTACAAATGAATGACATAATTAGTAAATACTTATATGATAAAATTAAATATCTAATTATAATTTACACCACACTTACATTGGGTTGAAGCCATGTAGCCTTTTTTCTATTCCCATTTGCCGCTTGATGAACCCCAAAAGCACTAATTTAGAAGAAAAAAATTCATATAAAGCCACACAATATATGATATTACTTTTGTAACAAATTATGTATATAGGATGAAGTGAACATTAAAAAATAAACTTACTTTGTAACAATTTTTGTCATGGTTTGATTAAGTTCATGATGAAGGGAACAAAAGACGACCACCGTATTATCATTTGGACACATGACTATTAATTGCCAATGACCTCTGTACATGTGTGTGGAAACACAAAAGTCACAATTTCATGTTACCAAAATTGAATTATATATGTTACCAAAATTAAAAAAATAGAAAACATAGTTTCATACAAACTTACCCATGAATAAATGGTAGCAAGTGACACTCTCTCTTTTCGTCACGTAACTTATGTTGCATGTATTGTTTGACATCTGCTTGAGATCTCGGCACATGATCAACGTACGAACACATAGCAGGGTCCATAAATCCGTATACTTTAGATTGTGAAGTATCAATACACAAACGATGAATATACCTAAAAAATTTTAAAATCAACGTTATAATAAAAGTGATGAGAGATATAACATATTAATAGATATTGACACTGATAAAAATAGAAAATGTACTTACGTGCACCAAACTTGGAGGGTAGACAAATCAAGCCAATTAAAACCCACCAACAGCTCTCTGATACACTTAGCTGACATATGAAAATTACCGGCGCTCGCACAATGACTTAATTCTATTGTCAAATGATCATCACCCATTCTTAGAACCATTCTCATTAATCTCTCAACATTGTCCTCTCCTTCTCTTTCTTTTGTGCTTACTTTTGCAGCTGAACAACTTCCTTTTCCACTTCCATCAACAGCTTCACATTGTACAATGCATTTATTATTATTTTCAGTGCTTTGTTGCGAGATACCCATAGACCTAAGTGTATCCATGAAAGATTGTTCCATTGCCTTACGCTCTTCAGCCAACTTTTGATCAAAATCAGCTCTAAGCTTTGCTTCTAATTTAGATGATAACTGTGTAAATTGTTCTTTTATATCGTCTTGTCGTTGACGTGAAGATGATCTGCCAAAGAAAGTTCTTTGTTTATGGTGTTTTCCAACACCACGAACACGACCGCCATGCTCAGATGTTCCAATGGCTGCTGTTAAGATATCATTACGTCCATCCGAAACAAAGCCACCCTTTTCAGCTTCTTCAACTAGAGAATCCTACAAAATGAAAAAACCATATTTTTTTATCAATCACAATTATAACTAGAGAATCCTGCAAAATAAAAAAACCATATTTTTTTACTTACAATTTTCTCAGCAACAACTTGTGTAGCCTTTGATGTGTATTCTCCCCCTTTCTTTTGCCGTGCTCTTTTCCATAACTCATGGCGTGACGGTGGAGATGGACTACCAGTATCATCTAAGGTAGAATCATCTCTCGATGATCTCCTTTCATTTATCATTTTCTCCTCAAGCAAACGATACCCTCCACGAGATAATACATGTGGGTATACATTCTTAGCCACATTTGCTGCACCCTTTTGACTTTTTTCCTATTATAAACTCAAAAAGTTATTAATCATACTAAACATAATAAAAATGTTATGCAAAAAAAAATTATAACTCCTACTAACCTTATATTCAGGAGTGTCTCGAGACTGCACAAAATCCTTCCATACTTCTTCTTTAATATAATTATACCTGATATATGGAGGAGCTAGACCTTCTTTGGGGTGTCTAATATACTCGCTTGTGAGTTGTGTCTTAAAAGCTCTCCATCGCTCTCCTGCATATTTAATCCATTCTTTCTTCAACGGATCCTTCTTTGGATCATGAGGTTCTGGAATAGTGAAATGAGCCTACACATATAGTATACGACATATGTTGTTAGTATATGATTATAAAATATAATAAAGTGTAGCAGTAAAACATACCTGAACATCAGTCCAAATAGCCTCTTTTATGCCTTCATCTATGTCTTTCCACTCATTTTTCAAAATACTACATCTTTGTCGAGCAAGAGACGCTATGTAACTCCTAAAATTTGAAGAATTTTTACCCATACATCCCTTAGTCATCGGATGAAACTCGACCTTTATCTTTTCACCCGTTTGATGAACTTTGTTAATTTGTGTCATCAAAGTGGGACCTCTAACTCTTCTTTTTTTAGGGTCACTAGATGAAGAAGGGTTGTCGGTTGAATCAGTCATGTATCTGTTAACACAAAATAAAAACAATTAGAAATCAAATTAAGCACAAAATATAAACAATTAGACATCAAATTAAGCACAAAATATAAAAAATTAGACATCAAATTAAGCATAAAATATAAACAATTAGACATAAAATTAAGCACAAAATAAATAAATAAATAGAAATTAAAGTATAAAATAACCTTACTAGTCCTCCCATATGCCTTCTTCATGATCTATGCGAATAGCATGCACGTCATCCTCTTCGTTTTCTTCAACGAAGGTAGGCACATTCATTGAGAAAGGAGGAGTTTCGGAAATATCAAGGTTTGCATCTTGGTTTTCATCACTATCATGCACCTTTCCTTGTATAACCACTGACCACCTTTTATTAGAAGGATCTGTGACATAAAACACTTGTTTTGCTTGAGACGCCATAATGAAAGGTTCGTCCGCATAAGCTAGCTTGCTAAGATCAACCGATGTAACTCCGAATTCATCGATTCTTACACCACTGTTGATATCAATCCATTTGCATTTAAATACAGGAACTTTAAACACAACATAATCAACTTCCCAAATCTCTTCAATCACCCCAAAGTAGGGTGTAGATGCCATAACCGGGTTTTTATCTTTAGCACTAGAGAAGTGCATGGACTCGGCCACAATCATAACCCCACTATTCTGTGTGGTACTACGATCATCCTTTGACTTTGTACAAAAGCAAGTTTTATTAATATCATATCCACTCCAAGTTATTATGTTACATTTAGGCTCATAGGACAACCACTTAATTGTATTGGAAGCACTATCCTCATTAGAAATTTTTTCTTTAAACCACTCAGAGAAACTCTTATTAGGCTCTTTTAACAACCATCTTTCATTCATCTTGGGGTACTTTTTCTTTATGATACTTTTGTGAGCAGATAAGTAAGGTTGAACTTCATCCGTGTTATTCAATATATACAAATGCGCTCGAAGAACCACATCAATACTTAAGCTCTTGACCTTTAAACCTTGTGTACCCACACCCTCACATCTTCCATCATGACGAGACTTGGGAACCCCTACAGCATCCACTTCTGACAAATAGTTCGAACAAAACTCAATTGCTTCTTCTGCGATGTACCTCTCAACAATTGATGCTTCCGGACGGTGTGAGTTTTTTGTATACCCTTTTAAGATCTTCATGTATCGCTCTATTGGGTACATCCATCGTAAATAAATTGGACCACATAATCTAATCTCCCTTACTAGATGAACAATCAAGTGAACCATAATGTCAAAAAATGAAGGAGGAAAATACATCTCTAATTGGCATAAGATAACTGCAGCCTGATTTTCCAAAATTTCTAGCTTTAATGGATCAATGGCTTTACAACAAATTGCATTGAAAAATAAGCACAACCTAGTTATAGTCTTCCTAACATTGTTAGGCAATATCCCACGAATAGCCACTGGTAGTAGCTGTTGCATTAAGACATGACAATCATGAGATTTTAATCCAATTAATTTGAGATCTTTACCTGAGACAAGCCTATTGACATTTGATGAGTAGCCATGCGGCACTTTAATACTTTGTAAACACTCACAGAAACTTATTTTTTCTTTTTTAGACAGAGTGTAGCAGGCAGGAGGCAAATATATCTTATTACCTATATGTTGTGGAGTTAACTCTTCTCGTATACCCATCAAACTCAAATCCAGACGAGCATTATAACCATCTTTTGTCTTGCCTTGAATGTTGAGAAGTGTTCCGATTAAACTATCACATACATTTTTCTCCACGTGCATCATATCAATACAATGTCTTACATCAAGACTAGACCAATATGGAAGATTGAAGAAAACCGACCTCTTTTTCCATATATTTTTCACAGTAGATTGCTTTTGGTATTTTCCAAAGACGACATTAATGCCTTGTTGTCGTTGATAAACTTCCTCTCCAGTTAAGGGCTTTGGAGCAACACCATGCTCTTGTTCCCCATTGAAAGCTTTCCGCAATCTACGATATGGATGATAACGATCTAGAAATTTTCGATGCCCGAGATAAACAGTCTTCTTTCCTTTTACAAGTTGATGGTAACATGTGTCTTTTTCACATATAGGACATGCTCTATGCCCTTTAACTTTATAACCAGACAAATTGCCATATGCCGGAAAATCGTTGATGGTGCAAAACAACATGGCACGCATATTGAACTGTTCACCAGAATACGCATCAAAAACATCCACCCCTTCCTCCCACAACACTTTTAAATCATCAATCAGAGGACTTAGATAAACATATATGTCATTTCCGGGTTGTTTTGGGCCCGAAATCATCATTGATAACATAATATATTTACGCTTCATGCACAACCTAGGAGATAGGTTGTAGATCATCAGGAGAACAGGCCAACAAGTATGGTTAGTACTTAGATTACCAAACGGATTCATTCCATCAGTTGAAAGTCCAAGTCTAAGGTTTCTCGACTCTTTGCCAAAATTTGGAAACAAAACATCTATTTTCTTCCATTGTAAAGAATCAGCTACATGGCAAATTTTTCCATCACACTTTCTTTCTTCTGCATGCCATCTAAGATTCTTTGCGTCATTTGCATTAGCGAATAGTCTCTTGAACCTTGAAATTATTGGTAGGTACCATACCACTTTCGCGGGAGGAACCTTTTTTACCGCCTCATCATCACTAGAATCACCAGCATTCTTTTTGTAGCGGGATGCCTTGCACTTCGGACAATGATTATAGTTTACATACTCTTTTCTGTATAATATGCAATCATTAGGACATGCATGTATCTTTTCATACTCCAAACCCATCGGACATAATATCTTTTTCGCCTCGTAATAACGATTTGGCATTACGTTACCTTCTGGAAGCATCTGTGTCAACAATTCAAGCAATTCGCTAAAACTTTTGTCAGTCCACCCATTATTTGCCTTCAAATTAAACAATTTTAACACGGCTGACAAACGTGTAAAATTTGTGCATCCCGGATACAAAGATTTATCCTTGTCACTGCATAAAGTATCATACGCGTGCGCCTTCTTAAACGAATCTTGTCCAATATCACGCATCATGTCTTCCAGACGATCATCCATTTCTGCACTAACATTATCTCTTTGGGACACATTTGACTTTGCTACTACCTCACCGTGCCATATCCATTGTGTATAACTTTGACAAATCCCATGACAAATTAGATGATCCATGATTTCTTTCTTATTGAGTTTTGGTTCGTGATTTGCACAACAAACACATGGACAGAGAAAAAGCAGATGAAGACTTTTTTCAGCATCACTCTTAGGAGGAGCAAGATTTTTTTTAGCATTACTTTCAGCAAGCTCTAGAAATTCCATCACTCCTTGTTCGTACTCGAAACTTAATCGATTGGCTCTCATCCAACTACGATTCATACCTATGTTCCGAAATTATTAATGCATACAGAGTTAAATCATTGGAATGCCTATAATAGTCCCTCTTTTAGACATTAGAGAGAACAAAAAGTATCTATGTGTAAACACATGGCATAAAAGAAGAATTAAGAAGTTATAAAGAATGAAAACAGAACCTGCAATTACGTGGCGGCCGAATGACTTGCGGTTAAGAGAAAAAGAGGGACACAAATCCTGCGAGAAACGAAAAATCAATTTTTATTCCATGAGACACCACTAATTACTCGTAACTTTTACATAAATTACTATTGGTAAATAATTCCATGAGACACCTCTTTTATTTGCAATTATATAGACTAAATTATTTTTAATTATAACTTAATAATTTTAAATTAGTAAATTTTAATTAATATGTCAATATTAAAAATTAATATTCAATTTTAGTTTAAATTAATATCAAATATATATATATTAAATTAAAACAAGTCTAATAATATGATTGTAATTTTTAATACGTCATATCACTAAATTATAATTTATTTATTTTAATATATCTCTAAATTAAAACAAGCCTAATAATATGTTTATATTTCTCATGTAATTTTTATCATCAAAAACACCCTTCAAAATCCTACTTTTTTTTTCCCTTAGGTACAGTACTCCCTCACCTCACACTTCAATCTTTTGTTTTTACTTGGTACTACTACTGTCTTGTGTTGGAATATTATTAATACACTTGTTTTCTTTTTTTTTCTTTTATTGCTAAATGCATGTGCCATATTTTTCATTCATTATTATCTACCTAATTTTTTTTTTCATTTTTTATGTGATAGGTAGGTAGTATCATATCAATAAAATTTTAATTGATGTGATAGGTAGGTAGTATCATATCAATTGAAAGGGATACCGTTTTTTATAGTCTTTTGTTTCAATTCATTTAAGAAAAAAAAAGGCTATTTTAGAAACTCAATCAATAAAATTAGTTATAATATAATTAATCAATCAAATATAATTAATCAATCATTAATCAATTATTTTTATAATATAATAATATTTAAATGTTTGAATGATTTTATTTTTAATATTACTCCCAATTTAAAGTATGTTAATCAAACATCTTATCACTCCGTTGATAATTCGCTAAATCAGACCAATAGTTAGCAACCCAAAATTAAAAAGGAAAATGAGAAAGTAATATTGATTAAAAAAGAAAAATATTACATAGGATAAGTTGTTAAAACTACTTATAATATATAAAAAATATTTAATTTAATTTTATGTTTTATTATAAAACTATGGTGGAGGAGTTGTTCTTCTGGAATGGAAGCAACAACCCAAACCCACTTCAACAATTTCAACATAACAACTCTAATCTACTTCTTCTCTCTGGTCCTCCTTCTTCGTAATACACTTTCTCTGCCTACAATTTTACTTGTTTCATTTCTTCTTCTTCTTCTTCTTTTTCTAATTAATAATCAATTTTCTACACAGCGGAAAGACTTCACTTCTTTTCCAATTTGCATTCAATGTAGCAGCAGCACTTCACTCTAACTCTTCCAACCCAAATGTTGTCTTCATCTGTAACCAAAACAGATTGGATTCCAAACCCCCTTTTCTTTCTCAGGGAATTGACCCATCTTCGAATATCTTCCGACGTATACAAATGAAGTATATACTATATACCATAACCCTTTTTTGTAATCTTTCATTAGTCATCACCAGTTATATATTTACGCTAATTTAATTATTTTTAATATTAATCAAACATTTTTCGGGTCTAAAATAAAGCAACAATGACTATAATCAAAAAACCATATATTCTAAGGAATTTTTATAGATAAATCAACAAAACCTCCCCTAAATCTCAGACGAAAAAACCACAATAGAATCAACAATTTCAACAACGGATATAAGAATAAAAAAATGAAAGAACATAGACATATATGAATTAAAATTAAGGAGTATAGAACCTTAAAATGATGTCAGAATCGAAACCGTGTTCGGATGGTGGTGAGAACGGTGACCGGCGGAGGGAGGGAGAATGGCGGAGGAAGAGAGAACAACGAACGGCGGAGGGGTGAGAACGTCGAACGGTGGAGGTAGGGAGAACGGCGAACGGCGAACGGCGGAGGGGGGAGAACGGCGAACGAAGGGAGGGAGGGAGAACGGCGGGTTTGGTGAAGGTTCGTAGTAGGTTTTGGTAAAATGTGCAGGTTTTGGTGAAGAAACAGTATTTGTGGGTTTAGTAGAAATATCCATGTAACTTTTTAAATCGGTGGATTTTACAACCGATTTAAAATCCAATTCATTAATTATCTTTTAAATCGGTGGGTTTTTAAACCGATTTAAAATCTATGTTTTATTAAATCGGTGGATTTTAAGACCGATTTAAAAAATAATTTATTAAATAACTTCTTAAATCGGTGGATTTGAAAACCGATTTAAAATCCCATTCATTAATTAAGGAAATGAATTAAATAACTTCTTAAATCGGTGGAAACAAAACCGATTTAAAATCTAATTTATTAATTTTTTTATTATTACTTTTGAGTGGCTTTTTAAATCGGTGGATTTGAGAACCGATTTAAAATCTCATTCATTAATTATTTTTTATTATTATTTTTTAAATCGGTTGGAAAGATACCCGATTTAAAAACCCTTTTACTAATTTTTTTTAATTTTTTACATCGGTGGATTGATTGGCCCGATGTAATAGATGTTATAAAACTTTTTTTTATTAATTACGATACTGCCACCGTGTTTATATTTTTAGATTTTACATTGGTTCGAGTGAATACCCGATGTAAAATAATTTTCCCAAATGTCTTTTTTCTAGTAGTGCATTTTCTTTTCTTTTTAACCCAGACCTTTAGTGTAGATAGAGTAACAATCCGTACTAGAAAACAAGTGTGGATCCCGTCGAGTACGACGGACGTGAGGGGTGCTAATACCTTCCCCTTGCGTAACCGACTCCCGAATCCAGGATTTGGTTGCGATGACCATTCCTTTCCCGTCTTTGCGGTAGGTTTACTCCGAGCGTTTCCTTTCCCTCCTTGTGGGATAAATAACGCACGGTGGCGACTCTTCTGTCATAGCCGGCGCCGATTTTTGCAGTAGCGACACCCGCAGGCTGGGGCAAATTACTCAACAGCTCGAGCAGGGGCAAGTCATCCGAGTTCAACTTCCATATGTCAGAACTGGTTAATCTGGGGTAGACCATTGCCATGTTCAAACTGGGGAAAGACCAGGTCGTCCTGACCATCAAGCAGAGTTATAACTCTCTCTGAAGCAAATTCACAGTCACCAAATATCCCAAACTTGGGGCATCAAGGACATCTTCTGTTCCAATCATGGCGTCCTCAGCGAACTGCGTGTCGAGGAAGTCAATCCCTCCCACCACCCGAAGTCCAATCCACATTGGCAACCACAAAAAGACCACCGCGCCGGAGTCTCTGCTTGCATTTCTAATCACCCCGTCTGCATCATGTGCACCATACACATTCGTTATCATAAGCATTTTGCATCATATGCATACAATCATATCATACTTCCCCAATTGTTGCATCTCCGCGCATCAGCATTTGCATTTGCACTTCCATTCGCCATGGAACCTCATTATCATCCAGCATTCGTATATGCAAGTCAAGGTCCAGGATCAATTTCGAAGATTTCCAAGATCATCATCAGCCCAGTCAGGGGCATTCTCCGCAAGACTGTGGGTTTCTCCCATAAACTTCAAGAACTTCAAAGCAATCATCAGCCCAGCCAGGGGCAATCTTCTGCAATTGAGGGTTCTCCCACAAATTTCAAAATATTCAAAGCAAGATTCAGCCCAGTTAGGGGCATCTTTTTCAAGACCATGGGTGCTTCCCATGACGTATTTCAACCTCGTGGTTGACCGGTTCTTCAAATCAACATTTGGCCCAGTCAGGGGCACCCCATTCAAGACCGTGGGTGTTCCCCACGAAGTTGTTCATCCTTTTGTTGAGCAAATCCAAGAGTTTCAGTGCAAAATTCAGCCCAAGCAAGGACATCCTCTTCAAACTTCATGGGTGTTCCTCATGATATCATTTCAACAAAATTGTGACTTCCAAGCAAGACGGTGGGTGTACCCTGTTGACTCATTTCAATCCAATCTTCCTCTTGGGTGTTCCCCAATGAGTTGTATTCAGCAAGCGTGACCGTTGTCAATTGCCTTACTATCATCCTTTTGGTGATAGCCAACCTCGTCGGTTCAACCTAGCCTGCATCCTTTTGGTGTTGGTAACCTTCAATTTGTGTTGTTCTATCATCCTTTTGGTGATAGCAACCTGTGTGTGTGAGTTTCTCTCCGTCATCCTTTTGGTGGGGGGTCTGTCATCTTATTGATGTCAGATTGTGCGTTAGTGTTTGTCTTATCATCCTTTTGGTGGTAGTGGCCAGTGTGAGTTTCGCTCCATCATCCTTTTGATGGGGGGTCTGTCATCTGATTGATGTCAGATTATGCGATAGTGTTTGTCATATCATCCTTTTGGTGGTAGTGGCCGGTGTGAGTTTCGTTCCGTCATCCTTTTGGTGAGGGGTATATCATCTTATTGATGTCAGATTGTGCGATAGTGTTTGTCCTATCATCCTTTTGGTGGTAGTGGCCGGTGTGAGTTTCGCTCCGTCATCCTTTTGGTTGGGTGTCTGTCATCTAGATTGATGTCAGATTGTGCGATAGTGTTTGTCCTATCATCCTTTTGGTGGTAGTGGCCGGTGTGAGTTTCGCTTTGTCATCCTTTTGGTGGGGGGTCTGTCATCTGGATTGATGTCAAATTGTGCGATAGTGTTTGTCCTATCATCGTTTTAGTGGTAGTGGTCGGTGTTAGTTTCGCTCCGTCATCCTTTTGATGGGGGGTCTGTCATCTGGATTGATGTCAGATTGTGCGATAGTGTTTGTCCTATCATCCTTTTGGTGGTAGTGGCCGGTGTGAGTTTCGCTCCGTCATCCTTTGGTGGGGGGTCTGTCATAGTCATTAATGATAGATTGTGCGATATTTTTGGTGTGAGTTTCACTCCGTCATCCTTTTGGTGGGGGGTCTGTCATAGTCATTAATGATAGATTGTGCGATATTGTTTGGTGTGAGTTTCGCTCCGTCATCCTTTTGGTGGGGGTCTGTCATAATCATTAATGTTAGATTGTGCGATAGTGTTTGGTGTGAGTTTCACTTCGTCATCCTTTTGGTGGGGGTCTGTCATAGTCATTAATGATAGATTGTGCGATATTGTTTGGTGTGAGTTTCGCTCCATCATCCTTTTGGCGGGGGTCTGTCATAGTCATTAATGATAGATTGTGCGATGTTGTTTTGTGTGAGTTTCGCTCCGTCATCCTTTTGGTGGGGGGTCTGTCATCTAGTGTGATGTCAGATTGTGCGAGTGTTTGCTCTATCATCCTTTTGGTGATAGTAGCCCGTGTGTGTTTCGTCCCATCATCCCTTTGATGATGGCGACTTTTTGCCAGTTACACAATTTGCTCAGAGGTTTACCTTTAACCAGTATTTTAATTCCCAAGCATTCTCTTTTTTACGGAAAAATTCAGGGTTTTCTTCATATCTAATTGACTTCTACCTCGGAAGAAAGAATGCTATAGCAGTTCATTTCTTTAGGTTTAAGCCAATTAGATAGGGGCATCTGTCATACCCCGAATTTGTCCTACCTTTCTTCACCTTTGTCAAACCAAGCTTTGTGGGTGATTATCTAAACTCTAGCCATGATCCTCTATAATTTAGGTTATGAGGGTCTTGTGTGCCCTTATAAATATGTTTAAGGTCAGGAGAAAATTGTTCATCTGGAGTCATATCCCGATTTTGAGTCATATTCCAAAATGAATCCTGGTGGTATTCCGAACGTATGCTATAGGTCATTTGGTCATTATTGAGATTGAATTGATGCAAAGAATGGATGTATGATTTTAGACCTTACGCACAATAAGTGGCTCAACCATTATATGGTTAAAATACATTGTTTTATCCAAGGGCTTGTTCAAGACATAATAAGGCATGTGGCAAGAGAGGGTTTAAATTCCATATTGTTTAAAATTTTAGGACCAAAGTGACCAAAGTGTCTTATGCTTAGAGAATACAAAATTTAACATTGTCACCAAGAGGCTCTTTTCATCCATATATAAAAAAGAAGAAGCTATGGCATTATTTCATGAAAAAAAACATATGCAGAACTGGGGGTCACGATTTCCCACGTATTTCTAAGCTTTGCCAACTTTTTCTTACTACCCAAGTGGTGATGTGAGAATTTTAGGTGGGCCATTTGAAGTTTCAAATCATACTTTTCCAAAAAACAACAAGAAATAAGTGGAAAGTGAGATTAGTCTCAAGATTTAATATGCAGATCCTATTTGGTTTCTAAACATCACTTCAGGTCCATTATATCTTACAACAAATTTAAGAGGGGCGTGAGATTAATTGGGTGCCATCAAGTATGTTTACCAAAGCAAAACTTATTGTAAAAAGGTCAATCACGTTGAAATGTTGTTATTGTTACAAACCTGATACAAAGTTGTTACAAGAAAAGTTCTTGCCATAAATGTTTACAAATAAGCTTATGCTACAGTTTACAATAGGATTTGTAAATATTTAAAACCACGAGCAGTCTTGGAATTGTTGTGATACTCGAAACCGAGCATATGTAATTCACGCCCTGAGAGGATTTGGCGCCCTCAACCGTACTTATCAGTTTTCAACACCAACTTGCCTATCATCACCAAAATTATCATACCTTCAAACCTGGCACACAAGAAAAAGATTAATCAAACCACAAGTTTTCTTCAGTTTCTTGTCAGCATTACAATGTAGAAACAACCACACTCATCCAAGCATAATATGTTCAGGCCATGTTGAAATAAGATTCATTTCAAGACAACAAGACATGGGAAGTTAAGATCTTATCCAATCATAGGGAGCTCAAAGTGTAACAGAAAATGATGAATCATGTAATACTTACCGTATCGTTGCTCTCACTACAAATTATTATGTGGTCCAACCACGGCTTCACAAGCTGCGAGTCGTTATGCGGTCTAGCCCCTGTATCAACACAAGCTCCACATCACCTTGCATCAGCTCATGATTCACCTGCACAGGCCGCACCAACAATTGTGATTCAACTGGCAGCAATACGACACAATAAGCAAAATTTGAAGAAAAAAGGAAAAGAAGAGTAATGAAATGAAGAAACCATCCGCATTCCTTTTTCGCAAAGGCAATTTGATGTCGTTCCATAAACGAAGCCCCTCATTTGTCACAGACCACTCGCAATGCTACGCAGCAAAACTAGTCCCATTTCATGAGCAAAACGTACAACTCGTACATCAACGCACCACAGGACAGGACAGCAGCCATCAAGCAGTGTTTTTTTCACGTGATTCATCACGACAATTCGTCCACACAATAACCGTTACGCAGAACCATGCATCCATCAGTTGCGTAGAACCGCATCCCGTATACGAATATTATAACAGCTCATATCCTGCGATGAAGATACAAAAATCAGAAATATTACAGCTGCAAAAGGGTGAGTATGAAGAGGCACTGAAGTTTGCTATCAAGGCAAAAAACTGTACCCGGATGTTGAAAACATTGCTCAGATCCTTGCAGTTTGTGAGGTTCACAGTGCTGCGCTGAACAAACTCTTGAGGGCCGAAATGGACTGGTATGGAATTCTTACAGAGAAACTCTCTGATGAAGCAGTCATAAGAAAACAGTACAGAAAGCTTGCACTGCTAATTCATCCCGATAAAAATAAATTTGATGGTGCAGAAGCTGCTTTCAAGTTGATTGGGGAAGCCAATGGGGTGTTAAATGATCAATCAAAGCGAATTTTACATGATATGAAAGTTAGAGCCCATTTATAAGAAATGAAAGTCAAAGCCAATTTGATAGATGCAGTACCTAATACCTCATTTCATCACTCAAATGGGAATGTGTTTGTTGCAAATCAAGTTCCAAATGCTACAAAACATTAGAAAAATGTTTCTTCAAATGTCCCATGTGAACCCAATCTAAAGCTTCAAACATTCTGGACAGCTTGCAATCACTATAATACCAGGTTCCAGTTCTACATATATGTTAAGAATTGAGCCTTAGTCTGTCAAAATTGTAACAAAAGCTTTATAGATTTTGGTATGATTCCACAGACTACCTCATCATATGTACCATTTGGTGCCTCAAAAGCGGTTCCTACGCAGGTTCCACCAAATCCAGGCTCAACAAGTAAAGATGGAAAACCCCTTGGCGGTGGAAGTCAGGATACTTTTGTGCGGTCTACCCCATCTATGAAAACATGTGCCACTGGAGTTGGTAAGGATAATAAAGATGAAAAGAGTAAGGATGGCTATGTTCCCGTGTCCAAACCAAAGGAATCTCATATCACTAAAAATGTTGAAGTAGAAAGAGTAAGATACCTGCGGTGATGAACAAGGCAAAAAACTGGTTCCATATCCTTGAATCAAAACTGTTACCCACAGACCACATAAAATTCATAACTGTTATTCGCAAAAGCCATAATGGCAGGCTTCACGCGATGGACTTCACGCGGCAAACTCGTCATTTTCTGCACCCACCACCAAAACAAAACCTGACATGTAAATTAAACCTGCAACTCTCAGAAACAAGGAGTATTGATACCAGATAACAGACCTCAAGCAATTTCACAAAAAGCAAAATCAACCTGTACGATAAATGAAACGGCATCACAAAATTATTGACAGCTATCACTTTTCCTTTCCAATTGCAAGCCAAGCTTTCACCATGTGAATTACTCCCAACCTTGCCCGCATTTAAGCCATGGCATGAGTGTCGTTTCAACCTGTCACGTTTGTTCTAGCCGTTGAACCGCAACAGTAAAACAAAGAACAACATCATATTATGCCAAGCTCCAAGCATTTGAGGTAAGTAAAACACGATGGTAGCTACGAGTATGGTGCTCACACCTTGCCTGCTTCATAGAAATCATCCATCATACAGAATAACAATAAAATTTGAACACCATTTACCATAGTAAAAGTAAAAAAGGAAGTTACCGCAGTGAAAACTAATTGAAGATATTACCTCACTACAGACAAAAGAGGAGATTGAGTAGGAATCATTTATGAGGTTCCTTTATTCCACACGGCCCTCCAAAGTTCACATAAATACGATCTTCTTTCAGAGCAAAGGGGGAGGAATCAAAACCTAGCCGCCTCCAACAGAAAAATCAAAGAAAAAACCCTAAGCCAATCTTCAACACCCTGAGAAAAACCAGAAGACCCTTCCTCAACCAACTCTCGTCCACCTTCCTCTCCAACCTTCAACCTCCAACCTAAAAACACCTCAACTCATTTTCTTCTTCCTTAAAACTTTCTTCCACTGCAAATCCTTCAAAACCTCCCCAATCCGTAATAGAACTCACGCCACCATTCTATTTCCCTTTACCCATTTGATAGCTTTCTTCAACCTTTCGTTTACACTCTTCTTTAACCTCAAACCCCAAATAAAATACCCAAACCCCAAGTTGATTTGAAACCTCATTCTTCTTTCTACAACCCTTCACAAACCTGCAGAAAACCCCAACAGCCCAACCTCATCAAAACTCATTCGAAACAAAATTCAGAAGAAGAAGAAATACCCTTATAAACAAAGGATCAAAATCGAGCAAAAAACCCCAAACCTGTATCAAAAACCGAGGACCGAGATCAAAATGAATGATTGATTAAAGACGAGTATGGAGGCAGGCTGAACAAATTGAAAAAGGTTGAACACTCGTCATCGTCGACTTCCGCGCTTGCACGACGATGTTTTGATAAAAGGATTTTTTTTGGTGTGTCGTTGACCTCTTCTGAGGGGTATAATATGTTGAACCGTGACTCTGTTTTCATTGCCTTGTTTTTTCTTTTATTTTATTTTTAAATGTTGGAAAGAGCAAGTTGGACAGGGGTTTTACTCCAAACCCCTACAATTATACCCATACCCCTACACTAAAATTTTTTGGACCAAAATATCCTCGTATAAAAGTTTATAATTTTTTTCATTTGTTCACCGGAAGACTTTTTGCAAGTCTTCCGGTTCATATTTTTTTTCGTTTGTTCACCGGAAGACTTTTTGGAAGTCTTCCGGTTCACATTTTTTTTTCGTTTGTTCACTGGAAGACTTTTTGCAAGTCTTCCGGTTTATATTTTTTCCGTTTGTTCACCGGAAGACTTTTTGAAAGTCTTCCGGTTCATGTTTTTTTTAAATTTTTAATTAATATTTAAGATGTATTAATTTTATATAAAGACCAATTTAGTAAATTTTTGTCTATTATACTTAATATATAAAAATTCTATAAATAGATAATCATTTTCATAATATTTTATATTTGCTATAATTATTAGAATACTATGAGATTAAAATAAATTTATTTTAAATGATCATAATCGTAGAATTTTCTCAAATATCTTATTAATCTTGAAAATTAATAAATAAGATAAATTTAAATATAGGATATAAGTTTACATTATTCAATATATTTAATCAAATGAAAACATATGTGATAAATCAATAATGTATTTTAACTTAAAATGATCACAATAAGTTAACTTGCAAAATAATATAAGTAATAAATTCATAATGTATTTTATTTAAAATAATTACAATAATAGAACACGCAAATAATGTGTTTTATTTATAGGATTGATATAGTTTTATTGATTATTTAATTTTGAATACTACTATGAATATAGTATTTAATCTATTCTTTAGAACTCGCATAATTATAAATATAAAACAATATTGTTTTATTACCCATATTTTTATTTAATTAAAATAATTAAGAATATGAATTTATTATTTGTTTTTCATTTTTGTTTGATCTTTTTTTATTTATAACTTTTTTGCATGTTCTATATTGTGCTTGCTTTAAATAAAATATATTATTTATTTATATCTTATATTTTATTTTATTAAAAATATTAAATAAAGTGAAATTATTATTTATATTTTAATTTGGTTGATTTATTTAATTGAAAGTTCGATTTAGTTTTTGTTTTTTGCAAGTTATATTATTGTGATCATTTTAAATTAAAATACATTATTGATTTATCACATATGTTTTCATTTGATTAAATATATTGAATACGGTAAATTTGCAAGTTTAGTAAGATTTGTTTGCAAATTCTAAATATATAATACTAATGTGATAATATTATGATAATTATAGCAAATAGAAAATATTTCTAAAAAAAATTCTCTATTTATAGAATTATTATATATTAAGCATAATAGATAAAAATTTACTAAAATGGTGTTTATATGAAATTAATAAATCTTAAACATGAACCGAAAGACTTCCAAAAAGTCTTCCGGTGAACAAACGAAAAAAATATGAACCGGAAGACTTCCAAAAAGTCTTCCGGTGAACAAACGAAAAAAAATATGAACCGGAAGGCTTCAAAAAAGTCTTCCGGTGAACAAATGAAAAAAATATGAACCGGAAGACTTCCAAAAAGTCTTCCGGTGAACAAATGAAAAAAAATTATAAATTTTTATACGAGGATATTTTGGTCCAAAAAATTTTAGTGTAGGGGTATGGGTATAATTGTAGGGGTATGGGGTAAAATTTCCTTTGATGGCTTAAGGAATAGAAGATTTGGGTTTCAAGAAGCCTGATCCATGTACATGTTTCCCTGGTTGCCTTCGTCCATGGTTGCTTTGGGGAGAGGTGATGGGCTTAGCCCAAATGACCCTCTCTTATTTTCAAGAAGCCTGATCCATGTACATGTTTCCCTGGTTGCCTTATGTTTATTTTTCTATTTTAAATTTTATATATATTTTCTAATGTTTTTTTTAGATTTTTAACATATTATATTTAAAAAAAACAGTTTGTTAATATTTTTTCTTAGTTTTATATTAAAAAAAAACTCTTTAATAACTTCTTTGGAACTTTTTTTTTTTATATTTGTAGTCAGTTTTTATCTCCATTTGTTATTAGACATTTTGTTCAATTTTTGCGTTTTGGGTCGATGACGAGACCTCCAAGTTATAGTTTGTCAAACTATTGACAAATAATAACAAACCCGAGAGCAATTTCTTTCAAACTTTTTTTTCATTTTCGATTTTTATCGGTTATTACTCATTTTATTCATTTTATTCGATTTTTATCACTTTTTGGTCCATGACTAATTTTAATAATTATTATCGGTCAAATTATTGATAGATGATGATTTATTCGAGACTATTTCATTTTCTATTTTCATTTTCTATTCCATTTCCATTTTTATTCATTTTTCCGGTCGATGATGTCTTCCGATTCGTAAGCGTCGTGTATTAAAGTCGATAACCTTCTCGATTTCAAATCTATGGAGAATGACCATTTGGGTCATTTTCCCTACTTTGGGATCGTGATAGGCTACCTTCGATTAATCGACATTTTGTTTACGATTAAAGACAAGATCCCGTCCGTGCGACACAATTTAATTGGTGAATGATTCTCAATATCATTTCTCCATCTTGTTCATAGCACGAATATCAACTCACGTGACCTCCTATAGACCGACTTTCATTATAAGTCGAGCTACGCCGGTTTAGTGTTACATTTGCCCCGATTTAATTCGTAATCAAACTAGCCATTAACTTTAATTTCTGTCAAATATTATTGTGGATATTATTGTTATATTATCTTGCTATATTCATATTGTCATATCATATTATTCATTCTCACTCACATATAATCGAAAACACATAATAAACTATCAAAATCCTAAAAGCCGAATTGATGGACTGTTGTATCATTGGTTATTTGCAGAAATCCTAATTTTGAGTCGTGCCCGACTTTGCTCAAGGCGTAGTTTAGGACACAATGCACACACACGACTTTCTCTTGGGCTACCTGACAATGAGACCCCTTTATTTCGTGCAATCCCGTGTAAATTACATGTACCCCTCTCCCATTCCGATATATGTTTCGCATTTCTTTAATTATTAGTTTATCTCCTAGGAGCACCCATAGGGACTAGAGCAGATCAAACTATTTTCAAGCTAATTCTCGATTCATCATCGAGCCATTTTCAAACCCTCGTAAGTCGAGTGCTCATACGCATTCGCCATCAACCTATTGCACACAATTTGACCCTTGATGCGTAAGTCAAGTCAGTCCCGTTTTTCAAACCATTTCCATTCCAACACGCTTTGCACGCGATAATAAGTCAAACCCTTGATCCAACGTCAAGCGGATTTTCGTAACAAAATATTTAATTCTTTTCAAGGTGTAAAGAGTAGGTTCAAGTCTTTGATCTTGCTTTCGGTTGTTTAGATGCGAGTTATCTTATTCGTGTGTGAGCAATTGACACCTTTAAATAACATTAACAACTCGACAACGTTCAACCATCCTTCAACTACTCATCCTCTCAAACTCCATTTCAAACTCAAACAACTTTCTTTTTATGATGGAAAAGAGAGGGTTCCAAGTCTTTGGTTCTCTCTCCCGACTACTTGGGTCCGAGAAGCCTTTCTTAAGCTTCAAGTAGTCGTCATCCGATCAACGTCACCCATTCAAACAACCTTCTTTTGCGATGAAAAAGAGAGAGTTCCAAGTCTTTGGTTCGTTCTCCCGATTACTTGGGTCCGAGAAGTATTTCTTAAGCTTTAAGTAATCATCATCAATTCAACTTCACCCTTTCAAACACAACCTTTTTCTTCAAGATGAAAAAGAGAGAGTTCTAAGTCTTTGGTTCACTCTCCCGATTACTTGGGTCCGAGAAGTCTTTCTGAAGCTTCAAGTAATCGTCATTTGTACCCACCTTTAACCACATATAAGCAACGGAAAATCATATATATATATATATATATATATATATATATATATATATATATATATATATATATATATATATATATAAATCAACATCATATACAAGTCAGGTACATCAACGTCGACTATCTGTCCAAAACATACATCAGGTACAACCACACATCAAAAGATCCACCAAAACATATCATCAACAAGATACGCCACAGGGGCACCAGAAACATCATATAACAAAGAACTTCCAAAAAGCCCCGGTGTTACGTATCAGAGCATCCATACGACTCGCCACAGAACAACCTAGCTATCACCTGAAATCTCTATACTTCTGAAGAAGCACAGACCACAACAAAGGCAAAGGGGTGAGAAATTACGAACAAAACATAAAGGTAACGGTAAACATGAATATGAAGGCAGTAAACACACAACATAATTCACACGCATCAACTCGAACCTACGGTCCCACACCATCGCAACATACACACGACTATGCAACACATGCAACTCGACACATGAAATACGGTACCGACTCACGGTTCATCATCCAACCCGGATAGATCACTCGAGCCACCCTAGGCAACGATCTATCCCACTGAGTATATCTCATATTCCCCACCGAGCAAAATGGTCAACCCCTGCATCCACTCCTTTTTGGAGCCTGAGTTTATTTCATACGCTCCACTGAGCAGTATGATCAACCCCTTCACATTCCCTTACGGAATCCCGAGTCTATCTCATATGCCCCACCGAGCAATATGATCAACCCCTGCATCCACTCCTTTTCGGAGCCTGCGTTTATTTCATACGCTCCACTGAGCAGTATGATCAACGCCTTTACATGCCATGTATAACACAATGCACCACAACAAATACTAGCACACACGCTGCATGTAATCCACAGATCACATCTATCTCATATCTCAAGTATCACATGCCACATTTCAAGGATCCCACACCTTATCACCAGCACACATAATACATATCATACACTCAATCAACTATACGAATACTACAAGGAATCACGTTCCTGTGTTCACACATGCACACAACAGTGCCCTGTTAACTCTCAGAATCACCCACGACCAACAGAGGTCTAACGGTACAAGGACGGAACAACACAGCACAAAATGCCCAGAATTCGGTCATGTTCGATGCCATTCGCCTGGCAAACACTCGCTGGGACTCGCCCGGCGAAACCCCTAGCGAAGCCAAACAGAAGTAAAAGGCAGCATTCGCTGCTCAGTTCGCCTGGCGAAGGCTCGCCCCCATTTGCCCAGCGAATGCCCGCGAATTCTGCAGAAAACAGCTCTCAGCTCAGAGTCGGCAACACACTCCGAGCTCAGCCGATTCTATTCCCAAGCCAAACCCCATCATACCAGTAAATCGTTCCACCACCCGACTATAACATCTAACTCAGTTCTGCTCGGTAACGCTTACATCTACGCGATTACCAACTTCCGGTATAACTTCAAATTCACCCGGAAACCCCCAAATTCCCTCAATCAACACATGCAACAAAATCAAACACCATAAACGCAACCATTGCAGAATCATAAACACAAAATCAACATCACATTAACAGCAAACTATGGGGATTAGGGATTTTCCCCTTTTCTACCAATTTCATGCATAAACCAATTTGATCGATTAATTCCCCCCCCCCCCCCCCTTACCTAGAAATACAGATTGATGATGATGAAGCTTCGAAAGAAATCTACGAGATTGATAGCCTTGATGATCCTTTCCTTTGCTCAAGCTTCAGACCTTGCTCTTCCTATTCAACCATGTTTTCTCCTTCTTCAATCGTGTTCTTCCCTTTCTTTCTCCAATTCCCTTTTCACAAATTGCCAAACATGCCTTAGTTCCAAATAATCCTTATTATTCCAATTTTATTAATATTCTCTTTTTCTTTTATTCCAAAATAATAGTAATAACCCCATAATATTAATAATAATAATAATACTAATATCGACATTAATATTAATTATTAATTATTATCATTATCGATTATCAAATATTAATATTATGCCTCTAATTCTTCTTCAATTCCCACACCAGACACGCTGACGAATAAAAATAACACCGGAACTAAAAATAATTAAAATGGGCGTTACAACTCTCCCCCACTTTAATTATTTTCGTCCTCGAAAATACCTGATGGAAACAACTCTGGATACGCTTCCCGCATCCTGCTCTCCAATTCCCAGGTCATACTTCCTCCTGCAGCACCTCCCCAAGCCACTCTCACCAAAGGTATCTCTTTCTCTCTGAGTCGCTTCATCTTGTGATCCTCGATCTTCAACGGTAACGTCTCCACAGTCAGATTCTCTCTAACTTGGACTTCATCCCTCTGAATCACATGAGACGGATCGGGTACATATTTCCGAAGTTGCGACACATGGAACACGTCATGCAAGTTCGAAAGCTCCGGCGGCAACGCCACCCTATAAGCCACGGTACCAATCCTCTGCAAAATCTGATACGGCCCGATAAACTTCGGATCTAACTTCTTGGACTTCAATGCACGTCCAACACCCGTCACTGGGTTAACCCTCAAAAATACATGGTCACCCTCACTGAATTCTAACTCTTTCCTGCGGTTATCATAATAACTCTTCTGCCGATCCTGAGATGCTTTCATCTTTTCACGGATCATCTGCACTGTCTCAGTAGTCTGCTACACCAACTCTGGTCCCAACACCACATTCTCCCCTGACTCATACCAACACAAAGGAGTCCTACACCTCCTGCCGTAAAGAGCTTCAAACGGTGTCATCCCGATACTGGAATGGTAACTATTGTTGTACGTGAACTCAACCAAAGGCAAATGAGTATCCCACGCTCCACCTTTTTCCAACAGACACGCCCGCAACAAATCCTCTAGAGTCTGAATAGTCCTCTCCGACTGTCCATCCGTCTGCGGATGATAAGCTGAACTCAGTTTCAACCCAGTACCCAATGCCTCTTGCAAACTCTTCCAAAATACAGAGGTGAACCTCGGATCTCTATCCGACACAATGCTCAACAACACACCATGCAATTTTACAATTACCCGAACATAGATCTCTGCTAGCTTCTCCAACGGAAAGCTAATACTAATCGGCACAAAGTGTGTAGACTTCGTAAGCCGATCCACAATCACCCAAATGGCATCAAAGCCTCTCGCCGTGTTCGGCAAACCCGTGACAAAATCCATAGCGATACAATCCCACTTCCAAACCGGAATCTCTAACGGTTGCATCATCCCAGAAGGTCTCTGATGCTCCACCTTCGATTTCTGACATACCAAACAAGCATACACATAACGAGCAATGTCCTTTTTCATGCCCGACCACCAAAACAACTTTTTCAAATCCTGATACATCTTCGTAGCTCCTGGATGAACACTCAGGCTACTATGGTGTCCTTCGTCCAAATTTGACCTCCTCAACTCATCGTTATCCGGCACACAATTTCTGCCCCGAAATCTCAGCACCCCCGCGTTATCCAACTTGAAATCACTACCAGAGTCACTTCTGGCCTCGCGCATCAGATCTACAAGTTTTACATCTACCTTCTGATGTTCTCTTATCATATCCAAGAAATCATTGTGCACTTGCAACTTACCCAACATCACACAATCCGTTGAAATCTCGCAAACCATGCTTAAATCTCTGAACTTCTCAATAAGCTCCATCTCTTTTACCATCAAAGCTGACATATGAATTGCCTTCCTGCTCAGTGCATCCGCAACCACATTCTCTTTCCCTGGGTGATAACTCAAACTGAAATCATAATCTTTCAAGAATTCCAACCATCTTCTCTGCCTCATATTCAACTCTTCTGATCAAACAGATACTTCAAACTCTTGTGGTCGCTGAACACCTCAAATCTTGAACCATACAAATAGTGTCTCCAAATTTTCATCACAAAAACAACCGCAGCCAACTCAAGATCATGAGTAGGATAATTCCGCTCACGCACCCTCAATTGCCGCGACGCATAAGCTACCACTTTTCCCTTCTACATAAGAACTCCGCCCAAGCCCAACTTGGACGCATCGCAATACACCACAAAAGGTTCACACGGATTCAGTAACACCAACACCGGCGCTGAAGTCAATCTCTTTTTCAGCTCTTCAAAACTCTCTTCACAAGCAGCATCCCACACAAACACTTGATCTTTCCTCGTCAACTGAGTCAACGGCAAGGCCAATCTGGAAAAGCCCTCAATAAATCTTCGGTAATAACCAGCTAAACCCAAGAAGCTTCTAACTTCAGTTACTGTCTTCGGTGGTTCCCATTGTAACACCGCACTAAGTTTCGAAGGGTTTACTGAAACACCATCACCCGAAATAACATGCCCCAAGAAACTCATTGTCCTCAACCAAAACTCACACTTTGATAACTTAGCAAACAATTTGTTATCCTTCAACACTTGCAAAGCGATCCTCAAATGTTCTGCATGCTCTTCCTCAGACTTAGAATAAATCAGTATGTCATCAATAAACACGACAATAAACTGATCCAAATAAGAATGAAAGATACGGTTCATATATTCCATAAACACACCCGGCGCATTAGACACTCCGAAAGGCATTACCTCATACTCGTAATGTCCATATCGAGTTCTAAACGCCGTCTTCTGAATATCACCTTCCTTAACTCTTATCTGATGATAACCCGACCTCAAGTCGATCTTACTGAACACACAAGCCCCCACCAATTGATCCATCAAATCATTGATCCTTGGAAGAGGATACTTGTTCTTGATGGTCATCTTGTTTAATTGACGGTAATCGATGCACAACCGCATGCTACCGTCCTTCTTCTTCACTAACAACAATGGAGTTCCCCACGGCGACACACTTAGTCTGATAAACTTCCTATCCAGTAATTCTCTAATCTGAGATTTCAACCCGGCCAATTCCACTGCCGACATCCTGTATGACGCCATAGAAATAGGCCTCATACCAGGAATGAGATTAATGCTAAACTCAACTTCTCTCTTCGGAGGTAATTCTGTAATATCATCCGGGAACACCTCCGGAAACTCATTCACCACAGCTAACTCATCCAACACCGCCTTGTTGTCAACAGACAGTGATGCAAATAAAGCAAACACCCGAGCTTCATCTTCCAACAAAGTTCTCAGTTCCTTACCGGACAACGAATCTGCCAACGCTTCTTCCTCTGGAGTCAAAAACAATAAGACTTTCCAGAAACAGTCGATGTAAACTCGGTTGAACTCCAACGAGTTCATACCCAGAATAACATCCAACTTACCAAGAGGCAAGCAAATCAGATCTACTCCAAAATCTCTATCAAAAATAGTTAGCGGACACTTCAAACAGACCAAAGAAGTAGTCACTGAACCAATCGAGGGAGTCTCAATAGTCATCCGCCGCTCAAGTGTAGTCGGCACCAAACCTAACCTCTTCACACAATCAACAGAGATAAACGAGTGGGTCGCACCCGTATCAATCATAGCAGACAAGGGAACATTATTGATGAAACAAGTACCTCGTATAGAACGATCATCATCAGTAGCTTGAGTTCCTACTACTGCAAACACTTTGCCGCTGGTCTGTGGCACCTGAGTCGACTTTGGTTTCCCACAATGAGTACTGATGTGGCCTTTCTCACCACAGTTGTAGCATGTAGGCATGGCGACTCGACAATTAGCTATCACGTGGCCTGACTTGCCAAACTTGAAACACTTTTTCTCTTCCATAGGACAATCAACGGCACGATGACCCAAGTCACCACACCGAAAACACTTCCCTCCAGCAACCGCTCTCCCTTCTCTTGGCTTCTTATCATTAGCACCTTTGAACTTTCCCTTACCAGTAGGAACACTGTAAGGAGTCCCACCGAACCTTTGCTTACCCTTACGGTCATTAGCAGCTTTGTAATGCGCAATCCTTGCCCGGTTATCATTGTCGTAAATCTGGCTCCTGCTTATCAGCTCAGGATAATCCCTGATCTTCTGACAAGCTATTCCCATCTTCACTTCTGGACGCAATCCATTTTCGAACTTCAAACATTTGGAGTTCATCACTCCATCAGTATTGTAGTAGGGACAATACTGTACCAATTCCTCAAACTTAGCGGCATACTCCGCCACCGTCATATTTCCCTGCTTCAGTTCCAGAAACTCAATCTCCTTGGCACTTCTGATATCTTCAGGGAAGTACTTCTCCAGAAATCCAGTGCGAACAACATCCCAGGTAATCGGAGTCCCAGTAGTCTCCAACCTTTGGCGGCTGTTGTCCCACCAAGCTTCAGCTTCGCCCTCTAACATGTGAGTACCAAACCACACCTTCTGCTCATCGTTGCAACCCATCGTTCTAAAGATCTTCTCTATCGCCTTCAACCACTTCTGAGCAGCTTCCGGATCCAAAATTCCTCCTTGGAACGTCGGCGGCTTGTAGCTCTGAAACTGCGCCAAGTCACTGAACTGTGCACCTGCAGCGTGTTTCTGATTAGCAACCACCTGCGCCATAGCCTGCATAGGCGCAGCCAATGCCGCGTCATTCCTCCCAACCATACTGCTCGACAACAACAATCCAGGTTAACAGAAAACAACCAACTCTATCCTACAGACAGACTCAAAACACTACACTGGCCGGACGGACCGACCTGCTCTGATACCAACTTGTAACACCCCGCTCCCAAAAATAAAATAAGTGCAAATAAAAACAATCAAGATAGACAAACATCAGAGTTTCGCATCACACACGGGATGTCACAAAAGAAAACCAATCGAAACATTTTTATTAAAGAATTTAACCACTTATAAGCAGCGGAAAATCATCATATATATATATATATATATATATATATATATATATATATATATATATATATATATATATATATATATATATATATATATATATATATATATATATATATATATATATATATATATATATATATATATATATATATATATATATATATATATATATATATATATATATATATATATATATATATATATATATATATATATATATATATATATATATATATATATATATATATATATATATATATATATATATATATATATATATATATATATATATATATATATATATATATATATATATATATATATATATATATATATATATATATATATATAAATCAACATCATA
The DNA here is from genome assembly GCA_963859935.3 of Lathyrus sativus. Taxonomy (NCBI): domain Eukaryota; kingdom Viridiplantae; phylum Streptophyta; class Magnoliopsida; order Fabales; family Fabaceae; genus Lathyrus; species Lathyrus sativus. The sequence goes on from OZ012741.1 coordinate 236,651,828, forward strand.
TACAAGTCAGGTACATCAGCGTCGACTATCTGTCCAAAACATACATCAGGTACAACTAGGGCTGGCAATGAACCAAACTAACTCGAAGATAGTTCGGAATTCGACTCGACAATTAAATCGTTGAACTAGGTTCATGAACCAAATGAGTTGAGTATGAGCGAAAAATTAAGTTCGTTAACTAAATGAGCTGAACTTGAACTATACATAGTTCGACTCGTTAGGTTTATGAGTCAACTCGATTACATATGAAAAGAATTATACTGTCTTTAAGATTAGGTTTAAATATTTACTTCAAATCTTAGACAAATTTAATCTTCAATTTAGTAGTTTTTGAATTAGACTCTCAAATGTATCTCTTGAAAGTTGTGTAGGTTTTGAATTAGTAGATTTCGAAGATAAAGTTAAATTTCAATATGATAACTTTTATTTTATTTTAATATTTTATTTAAAATATATTTATTTATTTAAAATGTCAAATATACTAAAAAATATATATTTAAAAAAATAGTTTTTTTAGTTCGTGAACCATGTGAGCTGAACCTAATGAGATGAACCTAACGAGTCGAACCGAACTGTTCGTGAACTTATAACGAGTCGAGTTTGAGCTTAAAAAAAAGTTCGTGTCAAACTCGAATTCGAACAATTCTTAACGAGTCGAGCCGAGCTGAGGTGCGTTCGACTCGACTTGACTCATTTCCAGCCCTAGGTACAACCACACATAAAAAGATCCACCAAAACATATCATCAACAAGATACGCCACAGGGGCACCAGAAACATCATATAACAAAGAACTCCCAAAAATCCCCGGTGTTACGTATCAGAGCAACCCTACGACTCGCCACAGAACAACCTAGCTATCACCTGAAATCTTTGTACTTCCGAAGAAGCACAGACCACAACAAAGGCAAAGGGGTGAGAAATTACGAACAAAACATAAAGGTAACGATAAACATGAATATGAAGGCAGTAAACACACAACATAATTCACACGCATCAACTCGGACCTACGGTCCCACACCATTGCAACATACACACGACTATGCAACACATGCAACTCGACACATGAAATGCGATACCGACTCACGGTTCATCATCGAACCTGGATAGATCATTCGAGCCACCCTAGGCAACGATCTATCCCACTGAGTATATCTCATATGCCCCACCGAGCAATATGATCAACCCCTGCATCCACTCCTTTTCGGAGCCTGGGTTTATTTCATACGCTCCACTGAGCAGTATGATCAACCCCTTCACATTCCCTTACGAAATCCCGAGTCTATCTCATATGCCCCACCGAGCAATATGATCAACCCCTGCATCCACTCCTTTTCAGAGCCTGAGTTTATTTCATACGCTCCACTGAGCAGTATGATCAACCCCTTCACATGCCATGTATAACATAATGCACCACAACAAATACTAGCACACACGCTGCATGTAATCCACATATCACATCTATCTCATATCTCAAGTATCACATGCCACATTTCAAGGATCCCACACCTTATCACCAGCACACATAATACCTATCATACACTCAATCAACTATACGAATACTACAAGGAATCATGTTCCTGTGTTCACACATGCACACAGCAGTTCCCTGTTAACTCTCAGAATCACCCACGACCAACAGAGGTCTAACGGTACAAGGATGGAACAGCACAACACAAAATGCCCAGAATTCTGTCATGTTTGCTGCCATTCGCCTGGCGAAGCCCCGCAGCAAACATTCACTGGGACTCGCCCGACGAAACCCCTAGCGAAGCCAGACAGAAGCAAAAGGCAGCATTCTCTGCTAAGTTCGCCTGGCGAAGCCTGGCGAAGGCTCGCCCCCATTCGCCCAGCGAATACACGCAAATTCTGCAGAAAACAGCTCTCAGCTCAGAGTCGGCAACGTACTCCGAGCTCAGCCGATTCTATTCCCAAGCCAAACCCCATCATACCAGTAAACTGTTCCACCACCCGACTATAACATCTAACTCAGTTCTGCTCGGTAACGCTTACATCTACGTGATTACCAACTTCTGGTATAACTTCGAATTCACCCGGAAACCCCCAAATTCCCTCAATCAACACATGCAACGAAATCAAACACCATAAACGCAACCATTGCAGAATCATAAACACAAAATCAACATCACATTAACAACAAACTATGGGGATTATGGATTTTCCCCTTTTCTACCAATTTCATGCATAAACCAATTTGATCGATTAATTCCCCCTACCTAGAAATGCAGATTGATGATGATGAAGCTTCGAAGGAAATCTACACGATTGATAGCCTTGATGAGCCTTTCTTTTGCTCAAGCTTCAGACCTTGCTCTTCCTCTTCAACCGTGTTTTCTCCTTCTTCAATCGTGTTCTTCCCTTTCTTTCTCCAATTCCCTTTTCACAAATTGCCAAACATGCCCTTAGTTCCAAATAATCCTTATTATTCCAATTTTATTAATATTCTCTTTTTCTTTTATTCCAAAATAATAGTAATAACCCCATAATATTAATAATAATAATAATAATATCGACATTAATATTAATTATTATGATTATCATTATCGATTATCAAATATTAATATTATGCCTCTAATTCTTCTTCAATTCCCACACCAGACACGCTGGCGAATAAAAATAACACCGGAACTAAAAATAATTAAAATGGGCGTTACAAGCACAACCCCCTCCATCTTCCGTTTCCCCTCATCCTTTCCCGTAGTCGAACTACGACGCTCTGATTTCTCGTTCTCCTCCGAATGAGCATACGTAGGCACAAGGGCCCCAATCCTTGGCGAGCACCCTATCCTCTAAACTATCCCCTTTCCCCTAGCGTCTTTAGCCTTTATAGTATCGTTTTAGTATTTAGTATTGAGAAGAGAAGAATTAGGCTTAGCTAACATCCATCACAACTCGAATTAAGAGGTTCTCGTTGAGTACAACGGATGTGAGGGGTGCTAATACCTTCCCCTCGCGTAACCGACTCCTGAACCCAGGAATGTGGTTGCGACGGCCGTGTTCCTTTCGCGTTTATGAGGTTTTCTCGATATTTTCCTCTCCCGTCTATTTGGGAAAATAAAGTTCAGTGGCGACTCTGTCAAACCGCATTTCCGCGCCTTTTACGCGAGGGTCGTATGTTCGAATGAATTTTCGAGGTGCGACAGTATTCTGATAACAACATGTGCCAACGGGCAAGTCTTCCATTCTGAGCGGGGTTTTCAAAAATCTACTTTATCGGATCCATTTTCGAGATCAACAAAGTAGTGTGGCAAATCATGTATTGCCTGAGACGCCTAGCAGCCCATGTTAATGCACAACAAGTCTTCTCCAAAAGTGAATATCCGCTTTCACAATCAGTAAACTTCTTGCTCAAGTAGTAAATGGCATGTTCTTTTCTTCCAGTCTCATCATGTTGACCCAATACACAACCCATAGACTTCTCAAGAACAATAAGGTACATGAACAGTGGTCTTCCGGGAACCGGAGGAATAAGGATAGGAGGTTCTTGCAGATAACCCTTGATCTTCTCAAATGCTTGTTGACAGTCGGAATTCCAATCAACAGTCTGCCCCTTGCAGAGTAATTTGAAGATCGGCTCATAGGTAGCAGTCATATTAGAAATGAATCTGGAAATATAGTTCAGTCTCCCAAGAAAACATCTCACTTGTGTTTCAGTTTGCGGAGCCGGCATGTCTTGAATGGCTCGGACTTTATCAGGGTCTACTTCAATTCCTCGTTGGCTAACGATAAAACCAAGTAGTTTTCAGGATCTAACACCAAAGGTACACTTAGCAGGATTCAATTTCAACTGGTACTTCCTCAGTCTTTCAAACAGTTTCAACAAATGATCCAAATGGTCCTCTTTATTTTGGGATTTGGCAATCATATCATCAACATAAACTTCAATCTCTTTATGCATCATGTCATGAAAGAGAGCGACCATAGCTCTTTGATATGTTGCCCCTGAGTTCTTCAAACCGAAAGGCATAACTTTGTAGCAGTAGGTTCCCCAAGGAGTAATGAAAGTGGTCTTTTCTCTGTCGGCAGGATCCATCTTGATCTGATTATAACCGGAGAAACCATCCATAAAAGAGAAAACTGCAAAACTGGATGTATTATCAACAAGTGTATCAATATGCGGCAGAGGGAAATCGTCTTTTGGGCTTGCTTTGTTTAAATCCCTGTAGTCTACGCACACTCTGACTCTACCGTCCTTTTTGAGCACTGGGACAATGTTGGCTACCCAATCAGGATACTTCACAACTATAAGGAAACCTGCACCAAGCTGTTTCTTAACCTCATCTCGAATTTTCAAGGCCATGTCAGGTCTTGTTCTTTGAAGTTTCTGTTTGATAGGCGGACACTCTGGCTTAAGCGGCAGCTTGTGAACTACAATATCAGTGTCTAAACCAGGCATATCTTGATACGACCATGCAAACACATCAGAATACTCTTCTAGAAGCTTGAACAATCTCTGCTTGACCTCGGCCCCAAGTGTGGTACCAATCTTGACCTCTTTTTTATCTTCATCAGTGCCAAGATTAATCAAATCTATCTGCTCTTTGTACGGTTGAAGCTCGGGGTACTCATACTCAACCAATTTCGCCAGTTCAGCGAGTACTTCAAAATCTTCATCACCCTCATCTTCAGCTTGATAAATGGGTGAATCCCAGTCAGGAGTGAAAGCAGGGTCGTCGAATTCAACAAGGTTTTGGATATCACTGCAATGTTTGGACTCATTTTATTAAATGCACAAGGAAAATGCGGAAGAAAATGCTTTTAAATTTATATTTTGTAGTTTTTGAAAAGGTTTGCCAATTTTATTTTATAAAGTGAAAGCAAAAAATGTAAGTGAAACAAATAGGATTTAACAAAATGCGTTTATTAATATCATTTTAGAAAGGGAAAGGCAGCCCTACAATTTATCCAATAGCTTTGGGCATAGCTATGGCATTTTGAAAACAACAAATGAAAACATTAAATTACTTTGAAATGGGAAAAATCACAGGGATCTCTATAGCTTCCCAGTTGCTTAAAGCTGCATCGCTCTTGAACACTAGGTTGCTCAAGTCTTCATCATCATCACCATCGTTGATAGCATTGACTTGGAAACCTCTGCTGATAAACACCTCTTGGATAGTCTTCGGACGCTCTTTGACAGTTGTAAAAGCTTTATCATGAGTTGGTTTGTAACCCAACCCATGGCGATTAGTCTTGGTCTTGATGTCGATCACTGCTCCCCAACCTTCAGGTATGCCCCTGTCAATTGTTGATTTGGTGCTCATGAAAGATGCAAAAGATGGATTACTCTGGCCCACTGTTTCTTTGACTTCCAATAAGACATCATTAGCAATCTCAAGTGCTTGGAAAGAAGTTTCCAGAGCGTCTTCATCGGCCTCAATATAACAGAAAGAAGATAGGTTGCTGACCATCAGATCCTCTTCACCATGTATGATAACCAGCTTCTCATTGACCACAAACTTCATCTTCTGATGCAGAGTCGAAGTTACTGCCCCAGCGGCGTGGATCCAAGGTCTTCCAAGTAGATAACTGTAATTGGGATTGATGTCCATTACCTGGAAAGTGATGTTGAATACATGTGGTCCAATCAAGATCGGTAGCTCCACTTCTCTGATCACGGATCTGCGAGAGGCATCAAAGGCTTTGACAATCAAGGAAGTAGGCTTCATCACAGTCTTTTTATAAGCCAACTTAGCAAGAACTCTCTTGGGTAGGACGTTCAGAGATGAACTGGTATCTACAAGCACCCTTGATAAGTTATCCTCCAAACACTTCACTGATATATGTAAGGCACGGTTGTGATTCTGACTTCTCTCGATAACTCTTCGTTACTAAAGCTGAGAGTGTTGCAGGCAGTAATGTTGGCAATCACACTATCAAATTGTCCGGTAGTAATGTCCTGATCGACATGAGCTTGAGCCAATAACTTCTGCAAAGCAATTCTGTGAGCAGGCGAATTCATAAGCAGAGATAAAACTGAGATCTTGGAAGGAGTCTGATGAAGCTGATCAATAAATTTATAGTCGCTCTTTTTGATGATTCTCAAAAACTCAACATCTTCATCATTAGTAACTGCTTCTTTATCCTTGTCTTTTACAGGCATATTGGAAGTAGTGGTTTCTTTTGGCGGAGCCTCGTTGAATTGGGGAGTATAGATACGGCCACTACGTGTCATCCTGCTTGCCCCAGCTATGTTGGTCACATTTTCAATATCAGTCTTCAATTCTTCCCTCGGAATAACCTTCCCAGATTCTTTGTCAATCATGGTCACGTCATACTTCCAGAGTACATCTTTAGGATCACTAAAATGAAACGGACTTGGCTTCTGAATAATCATCGGCTTTGGCTGATTCACTGTAAGAGTCACAGGATTTGGTATGTTGAACACGGGCTTTGCAGCACTCGACCTTGGAAAATTAAACACTGGCACTTTAGTATTTGGCTCTGGCAAATTGAAGACGGGCTCAATCACAGCAACTTCATCTTTCTTCACTTTATTAACCACTTGTAAGAAACCATCATTGATCAACTTCTGAATATCATTTCGAACCCACAAACAACCCTTGATACTGACATCATAACTTGTACAAACAGCATGAGAAGTAGACATTAAACCGGCCTTAAACAACTTAGAATGGAAACCCCAGAGAGGAGTCTTGATCTGAGCAACATCAAGTATAAGGCTTTCATCAGAGGAATTGTCGATAGCATTAACAGCCCCATGGTTAGGCAAAGGATTGCTCTTGACATTCGGCTGAGGATCATCAAAAGACAAGATCTTCTTTTCCATTAACTCTCTGACAAGGTGCTTAAGAGCGTAACAGCCTTCTAGATCGTGACCTGGAGCACCCTCATGAAATAAAGAATGAGCGGTGGCGTTGTAATTAGCTGGTAGAAGATTAGGAGGTGGACCCAAAGCTCTGGTAGTAATCAAACCTTGTTGTACTAGTGAGGGGTACAACTCGGTGTAAGTCATCGGAATGGGAGGACACTGCTTGTATTGTCTCTTGTTGGGACCATTCTGGCGAGGAGCCTGATTCTTTGAATGATATGCAGGAGCGTTGGACGCTCGTTGATAGTTGGCAGGAGCTTGTGTAGGATGATAACCAGGAGGTTACTGATATACCGGAGGCAGATAAATAGGAGCCGGTTCCACAGGCTGATATGTAGGAACTTGCTGATTGAATGTGGGAGTGACAGCAGCCACATAAGGTTGTTGAGCATACTGTTCCACCCCAAAATTTGACCAACATTTATTTACCAAGCTTGTGTTCATCTTATTCATCATCTGCCTCTCATTGATATGTAGGCAGTAGATCAAGAGGTATGATCAGCCAGCAAGAGTTATATGAGACTTTGAAGCTAGCCAAGAAATTTTTTCAAGTGTTCAAAGGTTGATACCTTTGTCAGAGAACTCAAGAGATCCTCAGAGAGATTGGTTGAAACCAAGGTTGTGTGTCTCATAACTTGAGAGTTGTGGGAGCCCCTCAGATGATTCTGAGACTATGAGGATGGACTTGAAGCTTTGAGATAGCTTATGAGATGTCTTGAAAGCCATCATGAAGCCTAGAGAGGTCATTGTACAAGAATTCAGAAGACTCAGCCATGAGTGGTGGAATTAGGGTTTGACTAGGTCAACCCTAGGTCAACTGATGATTTGGAGAGGGTTGAGACCTAATCCAAGAGCCATGTGATCATGGAATGGTGCATTGATATGCTATAAGGATGATTCCTAGACCAACTCATCATGATTGAGGAGTTTGAGAAGTTTTAAGCTAGGGTTTCTAAGGCTTGACAGTGTAAAATCCCCTAGTTTGATCCCTATCTTCAAGGCAGTTTAGCTCAAGATGTGATTGTCATCTAATCTTCCCCACAACATGAATGTTGTATATCTTGTTCTTAGCTTTAATTTGAGTACTAGAAGTCCTTGATACGATTTGTAGAGCTCAAGTTATGGCTTTGACAAATTACAGGTCATCTGAGGTATGTGAATCTGGGTCCTTGAAAGTCACCCAACTTGCATCCAACTTTTGCCCTAGTAGGATGATTCCTATGAACTCTCGGTAAACATGAATGTTGTAGAGAATCTTCTTAGCTTTCTAGAGAGTACTAGAAGTCCTTGATAGGATTTGTAGAACTCAACTTATGGATTTGGCAAGTCAAGGGCATTTTGGTCATTTGGAGGTTATAGGTCATTTCAAGCATAAGGCCATATCTCCCATTTCCAAGCTTCAAATGGAAAAATCTTCAACATTAAACTTGCTTACAATGATGTTTTAAGGCTATTAGGGAGGTCATGAGATGTTGAAAAGGCTTGTATCAAAAAGTGATAAAAATGGCCTAAAATGGAGGCATAAGTTAAATAAGTTGAAATTGAAAATTGGAAATCACAAGTTATACATCCAAACCATGTCATATAATAGGTCATTTTGACTCTAAAGGACATTCTAAGAACAATGGTTCAGCCACAATTTTGATTTGAGGCCTAGATCATAGGGCTGCTTTGGAAATGGCTTACTTGCATCTTAAGGTGCCAAAGCAAAACTCAAGAAAACTCAATAAACAAGTTGGTTATGCATTGTAACACCTCATAAATCTCATATGGGGAGAATTTCAAGTCAGTTACAAAGGTTACAAGGACTAGGGCATGAGATAGCATATGGTGAGAAGTGAAATCAAATATCATGACATGAGATTTCCATTTTCTCATTAGAAGGTCCTAGATGGTTCTAGATGATCCTAAACCACTCTATATAACATGTATAACTTGCTCAAATGCAAGGTTGGTGAGAGTTGGTGCAGAGAAGAGAGAGTGAGATCAAAAATCTTCCATTGCAAGTCACAATCGGTTTCATCAATTCTCTTACAATCAATCCATTTCTTTGGTGCAATTCAATTCCACATGTGTTTCTGAGGGTGTGCAGATCAAATTGGGGGCAATTCCATTGATGAATCGTGTATGAGCTTTTGGATTTTCACCTCTGCAACTCAAGATCGGTTTCCAAGAATCAAGCAGTTTCAACCCTTCTTTTTGCATACAGAAGCAAGAATACTACTCAGTGAAGGAATTGGGAAAGATTCAAGGCTTGAAGTGAAGGATTTCATCACCTGTTCATCTCAATTACACAGGTTTGTAACTTTCTCTCTACACTCTAATTTAAGTGCTATTAGATAGAATTAATAGGTTAGAATGGTTAAGGATAACTAGGAGATCATTTCTGGAGAGTTAGAGAGAGTTTAGTGATGATCAACATGATGACACCATTTCTGTTTGACCTTGTATCTTGCTGAATCTTGAGAGATAAGCTTAGTGTGATAGCAAGAATTGTTCAGGGTAACATGAGGAAGAGAATGAGCTTCACAATTCCAAGAATGGTGAGTTTTGATTTCTGAGCAAATCTTGAGGTTTGATTCGTGTTTTAAGCTAGATGAGGATTCAGTTGATTTCAAGACCATGGTCAGATTCAGGATCGAATTAAGAGTGGATTAGGGCTTTGGATAATGATTTTTGGTTGGGATTTGATGGATTTCGAATTGAGCTTTGAACTCTGCAACTATAGAGCCTTTCCCTCCATTGCCATGGCTGAAGGAAAAAGATAACCCTGCAACCATTGGATCATGAGCTGACTTTTGACTGGGACCAAGATCTGAGGGCTGAGATCTATTTTCGCGCGTGAAGAAGAGAGTCTGAAGACACGCTGAAACGCAGCGTTTCATTTAAGGGGATTTGGGCTGGATTGCTGATCACACCCCACACACGAGGCCAATTAGATTTTGAACTGCATTTGCTTACTATTTGCACCGTGAATTTTTCTTTTTCTTTATGTTTTTTGATTTAATTTCTGATGATGAATTGGGCCTGGCGCGTATTGTTATCTGCACCCCTATTCCAGGCCCATATGGGAAATGAACTGTTCACGCTTACTATCTGCACCACATCATTTCATATTTCATTTTTATTTTCTTCCATTTTTTGTTGAACTTTGAAAATTCATATCAATTTGAAAATTAAAGATTTTTTTAATGGGAATTTTTGCTCCCATTTCATATTCATGTCTAGAAAATGATCAAATAAAAATATTTTCCTTTCATGCATTTTTTATATTTTTTGTGTATTTTCTACTTTTATTGCCTTTTATTTCTTTTATGTTGATACATGAATTTGTAGAATTTTGTTTAGCTAGTTCCCTTAACATTTTTAGGCCATTCTTTTTAGGATAGTTAGGTTAGGACTTTAGCTTCCCCCTGGATTTATTCCATAATTTTGTGATGAACTTTAGGATAGTTTTGATTAGATGATATTAGGTTGTGTAGAATTAGGTTAATCCTTAACATAGGTCCACAATAACACTAGAATTTTGGGTTTCTAGGTCAAGTTAGATATTGGGACATATAAGGGTATTAAGGGTAGGTATGTAGGATCCCTTAGGAATTATATTAGATTTTAATATAGTAATGTACTATTTTTGGATGATTTTTGTAGTTGATGATTGTTTGTGTTGCCCTTGTGGGCTTGTATTTTTGTTTGCTTTGCTTTGTGGGCTTGGAGAGCTTGGTCTTGTTCTGAGGAGCATAGTAGGAGCATTGAGGAGCTTGAGAGCTTGATCTTTTTGTTTTGTTGATTGTTTTAGGGTTAGGGATTAGGAAGAGTTTAGACTTAGTTAACTTCTTTCTTAAACATGGATGGTATCTTTCACCTCCATTCCTCCCTATGATTCAAAGTCCTCCCATGGTATTCACCTCTCTCGTTTAGAGGGATAAGTGATAGTACCTAGGAAGTAGAACTTTTAAGGGAACCATTCCTTTGATGTTGAGCCCTTATGGGTCACCTTTGGTGGTCAATAAGCAGTTCAATATCCCCCAGCTTATCCAGTAAGTGATTTCCTCTGGTTTGAGTATCTTGAGAGATGTTGAGCTTGAGTTTGAAGATGAAGACTTCATTGAAGAGTGTAGAAGAGGATGAATCCTTGAGCATTGCCATTCCAGCTGAAGCTTGAAGAACAAAGTAAGTTGATACTTGCTTTGATACCTGGGGATCCTGAAGGAGCCAAGTTGATACTCATGATTGATAGTGAAGCCTGAAGGTGGAGCTGATCAAGAAGCTGAAGCTTAAAGGAGAAGATAAGTTGAAACTTATGTTGAAGGGTTGAAACCTGGAAAAGAAAACTGATATTTTTCAAGAGTGATTGAAGTCTGAAGACTGAGTTGCAGTTGGAAGAGCTGAAGCTTGAAGTTGAGAGAGGATTTGATCTTCTTCTCTGTTTTCTTTTCTGTATTGATGTGTTTTGTTTGACTTGCTTGATGCATTAGAATAAGTTCATATCTAAAATAGGTAGAATCTAGGAGCATGATTGCACTAGAGGTTGAGTTGCTCCCTCTGCTTGTATTGTTACTGTGTGGCTTTGCTTGCGGGTATTCGGTAGAGCCCAGCTCCCTTGCCCATGTGGTTTGTTTGCCTAATGGAATTTCATTTCATTTTTTCTGTATGATTGCAGTTTACTGTTATTGCTTGATAGCATGCTTTATCTTTCAATATGATTACTGTTATCCATTCTGGCTTGAGGTTGAGATGAGCTTGTGGAGGCTGAAGCCCCACACACATTCCCTCCCTCACTTGCATTGCATGCATTTTACTGTTAAGCTGATGCTTTGTCTGTTTTGGTGTATCATTGACATGATCCCTTAGGACTCTCATTTCCTTTGATAAGGAATTGATGATAGAACTTCAGGTTGAAACCTATGCATGACAACTTCTAGGAGTTCCCTGGTCAAACCTCAACCATAGGATGAATCCATGGCATGATAACAGTAGGACTTGATAGTCTCCCTCCTAGTTGGGCCTGTTCTCTTCTCATCTCAAAACAGTTTAAGATACAGTAATCATGAATGATTTCTTTCGTACGTTACGAGCCTTAAGCTATCTGAGAAAGGATTGTGGGAGAGTTTCTTTTCCACAGTCTGGATGTTTAGTATGGTACCCTTTGGGTGACATGCGACGCATTCACTCTCATGTCATAGCCTCTAGTGCGATTGAAATCGCAAACGCAATAAAAAAGACTTCTTTCGTAAAAGACAGGAAGTAAACCGTAGTTTCCCGAACTACGTGAGCTCTGATCTCTCATACCTGTTGAGAGTACGTAGGCACAATACTGATGTATTGGCGAGCTACCTTCCCCCATAACCCGTCGTAGGCCGAACTACGTTGACTCTGATTTCTCATTCTCTGATGAGAATACGTAGGCATAAAGTGCGATGCTTTGCCGAGTCATTTTTCTTTTCTGTTTAAGCCAGCCTTGATAGGTAGATAGAATAAAACCAACCCGTCCAAGTAAACACAACAAGCGAGGATCCCGTCGAGTACGACGGACGTGAGGGGTGCTAATACCTTCCCCTTGCGTAACCGACTCCCGAATCCAGACAACGGTTGCGATGACCTTGTCTTGCCCTTTTTCGCTAGGTTTTTCCGATCGTTTCCTTTCCCGCTCTGAGGGATAAATAACGAAAGGTGGCGACTCTTCTGTTGTGCCGGCACCTTATTTTCGCGCAAGCGACAGCTGGCGACTCTACTGGGGATTTCAACGGTTCCCTGCGAGAGTCAATCCTAACGCTTGTATGTTTACTTGTTGGGTTGCGTTTATTTATCGCATTTTACTTCTCGCATTTTATTTCCCACATTTTATTTTCAGTATAATATGATTATCTGTGCTGCTGTGGGATGGGAGTTCTGATGAGTGAGAAGCCAGACCCAGGCTTGAGTGCACCATAGACTTAGAGTGGAAATTAGTGGGCGCGTGCTTGCTTTGCAGGCACTAGTGTCTCATGAAATCCACGCTCAGACTAGGTTCATCCGGTTGGCTTCTCTTTCAACCCTTTGGGTTGAGACGGTTGCTGGTTTGGTGGATTGTCGACTCTGGGGACCGATCATTTGTGATTCAGCCGAGTGAGGCCGCTTCATGAGCTGGTGATGCCACACCTTCGGGGTATCGTATCACCCCTCTTGAATGTCTGTGACGCTGATGAACGCATAGGATGCCGAACTTGAGTCAGTTTAGGTCCATACCTGTGAGCAGGGTTGGGTTTATTGCAGGAAGCCGTGACCTTCAGACTACCTGGTTTTCTTGACAGTGAATCAGTTTTGTTGGTACCAGGATTTCTCAGTTGCAGATTTGTCTGTTCTTGATAGAGCAGGTTTTGATCAGAGGATCTTATCATCAGGTGTATGTCTGTTCTTGATAGAGTAGGTTTTGATCAGAGGATCTTATCATCAGGTGTATGTCTGTTCTTGATAGAGCAGAGTTTTTTCATCAGTCGTTTGTTCTTGATAGAGCATATTTTTGAGTGGGGTCTGAAGATCTCATCAGCAGATGTTGTTTGTTCTTGATAGAGCAGATTTTTGATTGGGGTCTAAAGATCTCATCAGCAGATGTTGTTTGTTCTTGATAGAGCAGATTTTTGAGTGGGGTCTGAAGATCTCATCAGCAGATGTTGTTTGTTCTTGATAGAGCAGATTTTTGAGCGGGGTCTGAAGATCTCATCAGCAACTGTATATTTGTTCTTGATAGGGCAGATTTTTGATTGGGGTATGAAGACCTCATCAGTAGATATTTCTTGATCCTACATCCGAGGTCCTTATTATCAGACATTTGCTCTTGACAGGGCAGAATTATGATCCTTTGTATATGGTCCTATCAGATGGTTGTTCCTGGCAGATCAGATTTGTGGTCCTACACTGGGGTTCTCTTATTATCAGATGCAGTGGGTGTTCTTGATAGAGCAAGATTATGGGATCTCCACAACACCAGCTGCCCTGACCTCTTATTGCATGATTGCATTTTGCATTAGTTTGCATTTTCATTTGCATTTCATTAACGTTTGTCTGTGTTGCAGGTACCGTTTTCCCCGATCCAGGATTTCTTGCCTCCTATTGTATCGTTATGGGTTCTCTAAGGAAGACCGTGGCTTACAAGTTCCCTGTCCCCGATGTGGTTAAGCTGACTGGTTTGATAGCTCTAGCAGATGATTCTGTGAGGGATGAGTTCAGGAAATCTTACGGCAGGTTGCTCAGTTTGGTTCACAAGCCTTCTATGTTCGAGTTGAATGGGTTACACGCTTTGCTGCAGTTCTACGACCCTCCGCTGAGATGTTTTACTTTTCAGAACTTCGTTCTCGCGCCCACGCTGAAAGAGTATGCTGATTTGCTAGGTGTGCCTATCAAGAGGCAGATGCCTTTTGTTCACATGGATGCTGAGCCTGATCTGGCTGGTTTAGCTCCTTCACTTCATCTGGACGCCTCCGAGTTGGTGTTGACTAGTTGGAACAAGGTTCCTGGGTTCTCCTTGCAGTTTCTGGTGGGTAAGGCTCAGCAGTGTACCAAGGACGGATGTTGGGTCGCGTTTAATGCCATCCTCGCTCTATGCATATATGGCATCATTCTGTTCCCCAATATGCCCGATTTTGTAGACTTTGATGTGTTTCACATCTTTGCTTCAGGGAATCCAGTCCCTACCTTGATAGGAGATGTCTATCACTCAGTCCATTACAAAAATGAGAACAGGAGGGGGAAGAATGTCTCATGCTGCGTACCTTTGCTTTATAAGTGGCTTGATAGCCATCTGCCCAAGAGGGGTCCTTTTGTCTTGTCTGCAGCCACAGCTGAGTGGCCTGAGCGTCTGATGAGTTTATCTGCAGAGGATGTTGACTGGTTCGACAGAGAAAGGTTGGGTACTGAGGTGATCTTCAGTTGCAGTGGGTTCCCAAATGTGCCTTTGATAGGTGGGAAGGGCTGTATAAACTACAATCCGTCATTGCTAGTTCGACAGTTCGCGTATGCTTTGAGAACTCCGCCGAAGGATGAAAAGGTACAGGAATCTCTATACCTCACGGGTATTCTAGAGGGGGATCTGCTGTCCAAGCTTCAGCGCGCGTGGAATGGTATCAGTAAGCGAGGGAAGCCTTTGCTAGGAAAAAGCAACAATCAAGCCTACCCTCCGTATTTGACTTGGATCAGAGCCCGAGTAAATTCTATAGGGATGCTGTTCCCTCATGCCAAGCTAGAAAGCCCTCCAATGATCGAAGAGCCTACTACTGTGCCCATCCAGCAGCATAATCAGGTGTTAGCTGAGCAGGATGAATTGAAGCGGGCGAACGAAGAGCTGGAGAAGGAATTAGCTCAGCTCCAAAGCGAGAGGAACGAAGCCGTTCATTCTTTCAAAAGGCAGACAGAGTTGGTGAACCAGCTAGGTACAGACCTGACTAAGCAGATAGCCGAGCGTGAACGCATGGGTCGAGACTTCAAAGCCGTCAACGACGTACTGGCTACGAAGAAGCAGCACGTGGACGAGGCATATCGGAGGATATCCAAGTTCAACCAGCATTGGAAGGCTTCCCTGGCCACCAGGAAAGAGCGGGAGGATAAGCTAATGCTGCAGATCTCCAAGCTGGAAGCCCAGGTGAAGGACAGTGAGCAGAGGTTTGATGAAGAAACCGCCCGCAGATACGCCGCCGAAGGCCAGCTCAACAAAGCTCTCGCTAACCTAAAGGAGCGCAAGCTGACGTTTGAGTCCAAGAAGCAGAAATTAGAAGATTGCTTCGGTGAAGGAGCATGGGAAGGTTCGGTTGAAGGACTTCAGTATACCATTGTGCAGAGGGAATTGCTCGTCGAGAAGTTGCTCACTCTGCCGGATCATCCAGAGACGAAGGAGTTGTTAGAAGAGTATCGCGCCCGTGGTCGTACTTGACTATTTGCATTCCTTTTGTTTTGATCATTGTTGTATGCTGACCATCACCAGACTTGTTGGCTGAGGTCACGCTGTTGATTCGTCTTGTACTCGCTGATGCTATGTACTGCCTTGATAGGCTTTCTTTATATATGAGATTGTTGTTTCCATGATTGGACCCGGACTTCTTCTCCTTATTATTATCAGCACTGGCATTCAGGCACTAGGATCGGGGGAAATCTCCCAGACACACAGACACACGCATGCATTCGCATGAAGCATTTGCATGACGAGCATTTTGTTGTTTTTCCTAACCCTTTAGTGTTTACAGGTTTTTCAGGTTTACAGGTCCCAGGCTGTTTCCGGTGGTTCCAGGATTGATCAGAGACTAATTCACTGTTATCCGACTAGAGCTAATCAGACCAGAATCATGGATCAAGTGCAGATAGATGTTCAAGAGCTCCGCGAGAGGATGGATCGCTTCATGGAGCTCATGCATGTGGTCGCCAATGGCCAAGACCAGCTCAGAACTTTGGTTTAGCCTTTGATCTCCAGGGTTGATAGCAACGGCATACTCCACGGTGGGACCGTGCCTACTCCTCCACCAGTTGATACTCCACAGAATGGTGTCCCCGTGGCCGGGGGCAACGACAGTGCTAATGGCAATGTGATGGCCAACATCGGACTCAATACGGCGGGCGTCGGTAATGGGAGTCTGGGAGCTAATGTCAACATCGGGCCGGGCAACGGCAATGCAGGCGTCGGGAATCTGTTGGTGCCTCAGCCATGGCTGGAGGATCATCAGGATGATGTGTTCTCTCAATGAGGTGCTGAAGGGGAGATGAATGCTGAAGCGCAGCTCAGATTCAAAGCACTTGAATATAAAATCAGAGATATCGAGAATCAGAATACTTTGGGTGTTGATATGTCCAAGCTGGGATTAATTGCTGATTTCAAGGTACCTCCTAAGTTCAGGGTACCTGAATTTGAGAAATATAAGGGCACCACCTGCCCTCGTGTCCACCTGAGATCGTACTACAGGAAGATGTCTGCTTATTCCGAAGACGAGAAGTTACTGATGCACTTCTTCCAAGATAGTCTTTCCGGGCCATCCCTCGAGTGGTACATGGGTCTGGAGCCCACTAGCGTGCGCACATGGAAGGATCTCGCTGAAGCGTTTGTGCACCATTACCAGTACAATAGCGACTTGGCCCCGAACCGAGTCCAGTTGCAGAACCTATCACAGAGGAATAATGAAGGATTTAAGGAGTACGCCCAGCGGTGGCGTGAGTTGGCCGCTCGGGTTCAGCCGCCGATGGTTGAGCGCGAGCTCGTGCAGATATTTGTTGCCACCCTCCCAGGGGTTTACTATGAAAAGTTAGTCAGCGGTATGTCTGGGACGTTCTCAGCTCTCATTATCATGGGCGAGCACGTCGAGAATGGAATCAAGATCGGGAAAATTCAAGGTGAGTCATCCTCAGCTGGAGGGGGTGGAAAGAAACCTTATGTTGGTAAAAGGCGAGAAGGAGAGGCGAGCGCTCTGACCAACGCTCGAAGAAAGGGCAAAGGCCCTCAGCAGCAGATAGCCAATATAAATATCCCAGCGGCTCCGCAGCCGCAGCAGCAGCAACCGAATCAACAGGGATATAGAAAGTACCAGAATCGGGCATCTTTGGTAAACCGTCACTTCGAGGCACCACCCATGTCGTACGCACAACTCTTGCAGACTTTGCTTCAACTTCAGTTGGTCCAGAAGAGGACGATGGCTCCTTTGACAGGAGCACCTCCACCGGGGTACGACGCAAATGCCACTTGCGATTTCCACTCAGGGGCACCTGGCCACACAATCGAGAACTGCAAAGCCTTTAAGCACAAGGTGCAAGACCTGGTAGATGCCAAGATTATCAACTTCACCGATAATGTGCCCAATGTCACGAAGAATCCTATGCCGAATCATAGGGGAGGCGGAGTGAACGCCATTATCGAAGAAGAAAGTGCAGATCTGTTGACCGATGTCAGAGACCTAAAGACGCCGCTTAGCTTCGTTAAAGCTAAGTTGCTGAAAAGAGGGTTCTTTCCAGGATGCGGAGAACTATGCATGGATTGTGCCACACATTCTGATGGATGTGAGCAGCTGGTAGAAGGAATTCAAAGTCTGATGACTGAGGGGATTCTGCAGTTTAGCCGGAAGGCTGAAAGTGTATCAGGAGAGGTAGTGTTGAAGCAGGCCGATGAAGTCGCCACCATCACCATCCCTTGCCGGCCAATAACTATTTCTGCGCCCAGACCGCCTACAATTACTATTACCAAAGCTGGGCCGATACCCTTCGAAAGCACTAACGCCGTTCCGTGGCATTATGGGGCTGAAGTCTACTGCAACGGGCAGAAGTTGGAGCTAGAACCATTTGGGTCGACTGTGGATAACCTGGCGGGGATCAGTGGTATTACTCGCAGCGGAAGAGTGTTTGCACCGCCGGAGGTTGTGACAGAGAAAGCGGTCAGAGCTGATGCGGCCGATAAGGGTAAAAGCAAAGTCGTCGAAGAGGCCCCGTGTGGGGCAGAAACAGATTTGCTTGTCAAAGATGCCGAGGAGTTTATGCGGTTGATCAAAAAGAGCGACTACAAGATTGTAGACCATCTCCATCAAACGCCCTCGAAGATCTCTATTCTCAACTTGTTGTTGTGTTCTGAAGCACACCGCAACGCGCTGCTGAAAGTATTGAATGCTGCCTACGTACCGCAAGAGATATCGGTGAATCAGCTAGAAGAGGTGGTAACCCACGTTAATGCTGGCAATGGGCTAGGTTTCACAGACTTGGAGCTGACACCAAAAGGGAGGAATCACAATAGCGCCCTGCACATCTCGATAGAGTGTAGGGGCACGATCATGTCGCACATGCTGGTGGACACGGGTTCGTCGCTTAATGTTCTTTGAAGAAGGCATTAATGAAGTTGGACACTCGTGGATTGCTTTGCACACCCAGTGATCTGGTTGTGAAAGCGTTCGACGGAACTAAACACCACATTTTCGGGGAGGTGACCTTGCCAATCAAAGTCGGTCCGGAAACGTTCGACGCGGTCTTTTATATTATGGACATCATGCCTGCCTACAGTTGCCTCTTGGGCCGGCCATGGATCCATGCTGCTGGTGCCGTGACCTCCACGTTGCATCAAAAGCTCAAATATGCTGTCGGGGGAAGCATCGTAACCGTGTGCGGCGAGGAGGACATAATGGTGAGCCATTTGTCATCCTTTAAGTACGTTGAAATGGATGGCGAAATCCATGAAACTCTTTGTCAAGCGTTCGAAGCTGTCAAAGTAAAAGACGTAGCTCCTGTAGTCACAGAAAATCCATAGATGAATCTCTCCTCATCCAAGGAAGCTCGGGCCGTTGTCCAAGCTGGATCTACCCCAGGCTGGGGGCGTATTTTGGAGATACCCAACAAGCAGGATAAGTTTGGGTTGGGATATTCTCCTGGAGCTGAAGCTTCTTCTTCTTCGTCTAGCAGTGCATCTCGAGGTAAAGGGCCGATCCAATTTACCAATGACGGAGTGATTTTCGAAAGCATCAACGCGGCGTCTGAAGACAGCGGGGATAGCGATTGTGACCTCGACTCTTGGATTCAGCCAAGCAAGCCAGGCGAGGGCCTCAACAATTGGACCATCAAGGATATCATCCAGATGACAAGTGAAGAGTAATGATTTACTTTTTCCAATCATTGTACAACCCTATGTCCTACCCGGGGCATAGTGGTTTTATTGTCAGGGCCTTGTTGGATTATGTACATGCATTTTGTTAATAAATCAAAGGCGTTTTCTTCGTATTCAAATATTGTGATCTCTGTTATTCCTATTGTATATTTGTTTTAAAAATAGTAAAATGGCAATGAGGTTTGTGCTAACCTGCATATCCTTGTTTAAACTTAACCCTTGTTATTGCAGGATCCACATAATAGAGGACATCGACTCTGGACCTTCTACGGCTCACTTAGACTTCGATTGCCCGATCTATCAAGCCGAAGAAGAGATTGAGGAAGACGAAGACCTTCCTGAGGAGTTGGCCCGCTTGTTGAAACAAGAGGAGAAGGTTATTCTGCCTCATGAGGAGGAGATCGAAATCGTGAACCTGGGTTCTGAAGAGCTCGTCAGAAACGTCAGGATAGGGGCTGCATTGCAGAGTGATGTCAAGCAGAGATTGGTCGAGATGCTAAGAGAGTATAGTGACGTCTTTGCTTGGTCATACAAAGATATGCCCGGGCTTGACACGGACATCGTGGTCCACCACTTGCCGCTGCGAGAAGATTGCCCTCCCGTTAAGCAGAAGCTTAGGAGGACGAGACCAGACATGGCCGTTAAGATCAAAGAAGAAGTGCAGAAACAGCTTGATGCTGGCTTCTTAGCGGTCACCACTTACCCTCCGTGGGTCGCCAACATAGTGCCTGTACCGAAGAAGGACGGTAAGGTACGCATGTGCGTCGATTATCGGGATTTGAATAGGGCGAGCCCTAAAGATGATTTCCCGCTGCCTCATATCGATGTGTTGGTCGACAACACAGCCCAGTTCTCCGTGTTTTCGTTCGTGGATGGCTTCTTCGGTTACAACCAGATCAAGATGGCGCCGGAGGACATGGAGAAAACGACGTTTATCACCCCCTGGGGAACATTTTGCTATAAGGTAATGCCCTTCGGTCTGAAGAACGCAGGGGCCACTTACCAACGAGCAATGGTAACTTTGTTTCATGACATGATTCATCATGAGATTGAGGTCTATGTTGATGACATGATTGCGAAGTCCCAAACGGAGGAAGAGCATCTGGTCAACTTATTGAAGCTTTTTGAGAGGCTTAGGAAGTTCAGGTTGAGGCTGAATCCTAACAAATGTACTTTCGGAGTACGGTCCGGAAAGTTGCTGGGGTTTATTGTGAGTGAAAGAGGCATCGAGGTTGATCCTGCGAAAATAAAAGCCATTCAAGAAATGCCAGCGCCAAAAACAGAAAAAGAAGTTCGTGGTTTCTTGGGCCGAATAAACTACATTGCAAGGTTTATCTCTCAGCTCACGACCACTTGTGAACCGATGTTCAAGCTTTTAAAGAAAGATCAGGCGATTATCTGGAACGAGGATTTCCAGAAGGCATTCGATAAGATAAAGCAGTATCTTCAAGAACCTCCAATCTTGATACCCCCAGTGGCTGGACGACCATTAATCATGTACTTGACAGTTCTTGAGAATAGTATGGGGTGTGTTCTCGGTCAGCACGACGAGACGGGCAGAAAGGAGCATGTCATTTACTACTTGAGTAAAAAGTTCACTGACTGTGAATCTCGATACTCGATGCTGGAGAATACGTGTTGTGCACTAGCCTGGGCTACCAAACGTCTACGACAGTACATGCTCAATCACACCACCATGCTAATTTCAAAGATGGATCCGATCAAGTACGTCTTCGAGAAGCAGGCTCTTTTGGGCAGGATTGCCAGATGGCAAATGGTGTTAACGGAATATGATATTCAGTACGTGTCCCAGAAGGCCATCAAGGGAAGCGTATTGTCCGATTACCTGGATGAACAGCCGATCGAGGATTACCAGCCGATGAAATTTGAATTCCCTGATGAGGATATTATGTTTCTAAAAGCGAAGGATTGCGATGAGCTGTTGCCCGACGAGGGGCCAGATAGGAAATCCCAGTGGAAATTGATATTCGATGGGGCGGTTAATTCCTACGGAAGTGGCATCGGGGCTATCATCACGACTCCCCACGGATCCCATATCCCGTTTGCGAGACTGACGTTTCCAGTCACCAACAATGAGGCAGAGTACGAAGCATGCATCATGGGTCTAGAAGAGGCAATTGATTTGAGAATCAAGAATCTAGACGTATATGGTGACTCAGCGCTTGTGATCAACCAAATTAAAGGGGAGTGGGAGACTCGTCAATCGAATTTGGTGTCGTACATGAATTATGCCAGAAGGCTACTTCCGTTCTTTGATCGAGTGGAACTCCATCATGTGCCCAGGGCTGAAAATCAGATGGCTGATGCCTTAGCCACGTTGGCTTCAATGTATAAAGTCAATTTTTGGAATGAGGCTCCAAGAATTGTCCTTTCGCGTCTTGACAGACCCGCATTTGTCTTTGCAATCGAGGAAGCCGCCGACGGCAAGCCATGGTTCCATGACATCCAAACTTTCCTTATGACTAAGGAATATCCTGCGGGTGCGTCAACCCAGGATAAGAAGACTCTGAGGAGGCTGTCTAGAAACTTTTATCTCAATCCTGATGGAGTGTTGTATAAGAGAAACCACGATCTCGGGCTACTCAGATGTGTAGATGAGAAAGAGGCGAGTATGCTCATGGAAGAAGTCCATGAGGGCACATTTGGTACGCACGTCGGCGGGCACGCTATGACGAGAAAGATCCTGAGAGCAGGATACTACTGGCTGACGATGGAGTCGGATTGCTTCAGATTCGCGAAGAGATGTCATAAATGCCAGATTTATGCTGATAAAGTTCATGTGCCGCCGTGCCCGTTAAATGTCATGTCCTCCCCGTGGCCGTTCTCCATGTGGGGCATCGACATGATAGGCAAGATCGAGCTCACTGCATCTAACGGTCATCGCTTCATTCTAGTAGCTATCGACTACTTCACCAAGTGGGTGGAGGCAGCCTCGTATGCTAATGTGACCAAGCAGGTAGTGGCTAAATTCATAAAGAGGGACATCATCTGTCGTTACGGAATTCCCGAGCGGATCATTACCGATAATGGTTCGAATCTGAATAACAAGATGATGAAGGAGTTGTGCCAGAGTTTCAAGATCGAACACCACAATTCATCTCCTTACCGGCCGAAGATGAATGGCGCCATTGAAGCAGCCAACAAGAACATAAAGAAGATTGTTCAGAAGATGGTTGTGACCTATAAAGATTGGCACGAGATGCTGCCATTCGCATTGCACGGTTATCGTACGACGGTACGTACGTCAACCGGGGCAACTCCTTTCTCCTTGGTGTACGGTATGGAAGCAGTCCTACCGTTAGAAGTGGAGATCCCTTCCTTGCGAGTTTTGGTTGATGTGAAACTCGACGAGGCAGAATGGATTACGAATCGTCTGAACCAACTCAGCCTGATGGACGAGAAGAGGTTAGCATCGATTGCATTTGGTCGTCTGTACCAAAGCCGAATGAAGAAAGCTTATGATAAGAAGGTGCGTCCTAGAAGCTTTCAGACGGGTGATCTCGTCCTGAAGAAAATTCTTCCTTCACACTCCGATCACCGAGGCAAGTGGACTCCGAATTACGAAGGTCCGTACATCGTCAGCAAGATCTTCTCGAGAGGAGCTTTGTTGTTATCCACGATGGATGGTGAAGATTTTGCATCCCCGGTGAACGCGGACGCAGTTAAAAAATACTTTGCTTGAAAGCGACCCGCTGGACAAAAAAAGAGAGTCCAGGCAAAAAAGGGGCATCCCGGCGAACCAAAAACAGAATAAAAGGTTCGGGCAAAATTTAGGAATATAAATTGAAAAAATGTACACCCGCGAAGTTTAAAACCTACACTGGGCGGCTTCGGCAAAAAAGGGTATCCCGGTGAACTGAAAACCCGCAAAGGGCGGTTCACGCAAAAGTTAGGGATTTGAAAAAGTAAATGGCTGCGTTCCGCGTGTGGACTTTCATTGTTTAGTGGTTCGGAAGACCTGAGGGCCGTTTATCTGAATCAATCTCTTCCGAAGCTGAAGCGTCGGAGAAGTATCGAAGTCGAGTGGGTCATAGAGGGATCAACTCATGGTGTTCGTCTACGCCTCGTTGCCGACATTTGTATATACTGATGTATATTTATGTTTTATTTTTGCGCGGCTTCCTCATTCCAGGAGCTTGCCTCTGTTGTAAAACATTTTTTACCCATTCAGGGGTTCGTTATCAATAAAATGCATACTATTCAGCAATTCTGTTTGTCTGTTTAGCATTTATCTGTTTTGTTTGCGAAAAAGAACGCCGATGTTTTTGATAAAATGCGCATACATAAACTTACTGGCCTAGGCCACTGATTGTTGAAACAATTAATTACTTGAATATTGTCACGAGATAATAACCTTGATAGGTCCCTTTGAAAAGGGTATCTTGTCTGTTTGTTTGTGTTGTTACAGGTGTAGAATATTCCAGACATTGCGTCGTGCGCATCCCGAAGCAGGATGATTCCTCCTTCTCCAGCAGAGTTCAGTAGCCTCTCCCTGCGAAGTCTGAACGCGAGATCGTGAGCATTGATATGTCTCCCCAGGCAGAGATGGTTCTCTCCCTAATCCGATGCGTCCTGAAGGAACGTCGCCTCCTCAGCTGAGTCAGGCGCTGAAGCGCGTATTCACCCCCCAGCACCGGGTCACAAGTGCAGGTTTCGTAGGAAACTATTCGTTCGCCGAAGTGTGCCGCAACTGATAGCCCAGACCGAAGCCTCCAGCGGAATTGAAATTCCCCACCAGAGTCGTACTCTCCCCCGAAGTCAGATGATTCCTATTTCCCCAGCGGAATTGAGATTCTCGCAGAGTCGTACTCTCTCCAGTGAAGTAGAATGATTTCTCCTTCCTCAGCCGAATTTGCAGATACCCAAGAGAGCCAAATCCTTGGAAGCTGCTCAAGCCATGATTGGTTTTCCCCAGTGGAGTGTTGATCAACTGAAGTTGTTTCCCCACATAGCCGTTATCTCCAGAGAAGTAGCCATGAAGGCCACACAGGTCACTCCCGCGATTGACATCGCTTTCCCTCAGCAGGTCCTGGTTCTCGTAGAGCTTCATTCCCCTGCAGCAATCAACTGAAGTTGTTTCCCCCGCAGCAGTCAACTGAAGTTGTGTCCCCTGAGGAGTCCAATTGATATTGGCGGGACCTTGTTCTCCTCAGCAGGATGATTCCTCTACTTGAGTAGTTCTTTCTCCTTGACATGAGAATTCCCCCTCGGCATTTATTTTGCTGATGGGACCGCATCATATTGCATGATTGCATAGCATTTATCATAAACGCATAGCATTTCCACCGTGTGGAGCATTACGCCATTGCCAAAGCATATGCATAATAAACATGATCTAGGTTGCTATCGTTCTTGTTTTGCAGGTGTTCCACCGCAGAATTGATTGCTCAGGATGATTCCTGACATTCTCCCCAACGAAGTCGCTTGCTCAAGATGATTCTTGAGATCCCCAGCGAAGTCTTCGGTTCAAGATGATTCTTGAATTCCTCAGCAGGGTCGTTTGCTTAAGATGATTCTTAAGTACCCAGTGCAGTCTCCAGAGTTGGTTGCTCGAGCTGATGCTTAGAGTCCCCAGTAAAGGTTGCCCAGGATGATTCCTGAAATCCCCAACAGAGTGTTCGCTCAGGATGATTCCTGAAATCTCCAGAATGGTTATCGGTTCAAGATGATTCTTGAAGGTCCCCGGCGGAGTTATTTGTCCAAGATAATTCTTGAAGTCCTCAGCAGACTTGATTCCTCCAGAATGATTTTTGGACCCCCGGAGCGGAGTTACTTGATAGTTCTCCAGATTCCCCAGCGGCAAAGCATCATCCCCAGCAGGTTTCTAACGGCGAAGTTGAAACCTCCCTTGAAGACTCCATGATTGAAGTCTGACCGTGTTAATGAAGCAGTTCTCTTAGCTGATGCGGAGTGCCTGATGGCAGAGGTTTAGATGTTCCCAGTTGGCTCATGATTGACCAAGAATTCTATTCCCGACTTGCTGATGAAGTTCGGCTGATGCCCGACAGTTTCTTTGAATGCCTGATGGCATGATCAACCTGATGGTTGAAGTCCAGCTGAAGCCCGACAGTTTCTTTGAATGCTTGATGGCATGATCAACCTGATGGTTGAAGTCCGACTGAAGCTCGACAGTTTCTTTGAATTCCTGATGGCATGATCAACCTGATGGTTGAAGTCCGGCTGATGCCCGACAGTTTCTTTGAATGCCCGATGGCATGATCAACCTGATGGTTGAAGTCCGGCTGATGCCCGACAAGCTCTTTGGATGCCTGATGGCATGATCGACTATGTATTACCGGTTACCGTGTGACCAATTCCCCAGTAGGGTTGACGTGCAACTGTTATGCTCAGTGTCGAAGATGTTCCTACCGACCAGAGTATCGTTCACCTGTGTGTGGTATCCAGACCTCCAGCGAGATCATTGACACGTGTTCATCTTATCATTCTCTCCAACAGAGTCAATTATTCAAGTTCATATTTTCCCAATGGATTTCTTCACCCTGACGGCGAAGTCAGAAGACGATGTTGAGAGTTGACGGCGAAGTCAGATTATTTTGAGTACTTGACGGCGATGTCGGGTGTTTCCCAGAGTCATAGTGGGCTGGCGGCGATGTCAGGTGATTTAGTTCTCCAGCGGCGATGTTGGATGTTTGTTTCTGGCGGCGATGTCAGGTGATCTAGTTCTCCAGCGGCGATGTTGGATGTTTGTTTCTGACGGCGATGTCAGGTGATTTAGTTCTCCAGCGGCGATGTTGGATGTTTGTTTCTGGTGGCGATGTCAGATGATTTAGTTCTCCAGCGGCGATGTTGGATGTTTGTTTCTGGCGGCGATGTCAGGAGATTTAGTTTTCCCGCGGTGATGTTGGATGTTTGTTTCTGGCGGCGATGTTAGGTGATTTAGTTCTTCAGCGGCGATGTTGGATGTTTGTTTCTGGCGGCGATGTCAGGTGATTTAGTTCTCCAGCGGCGATGTTGGATGTTTGTTTCTGGCGGCGATGTCAGGTGATTTAGTTCTCCAGCGGCGATGTTGGATGTTTGTCTGACGGTGATGTCGGGTAGTTTGATTCTCCAGCAGCGATGTTGGATGTTTGTTTCTGGCGGCGATGTCAGGTGATTTAGTTCTCCAGCGGCGATGTTGGATGTTTGTTTCTGGCGGCGATGTCAGGTGATTTAGTTTTCCAGCGGCGATGTTGGGTGTTTTGGTTGTCCGACGGCGATGTCAGACGCCATATTTTCATGAATGCCTAACGGCGAGGTCCGGTGTCTGATGACAATGTCAGAGGAATTTAATGTGGATAACTGACGACAAGGTGCAGATCAGGATGTCTCCAGCTAGTTGCCGTGCAGCTATTATTTCAGTGTTCGAAGATCTGTTCCCACCAGAGTACCGTGTACTTGTGCAGTTGGCAAATTTCCGGGTTTATCGATATTCAACCGTCTCGCACCTTGATTGGCTGAGAGCCGTTCGCTCCTCACCCAGTCAGGTTCAAGCCGTTTGAATAGGGGCAGCTGTTGCACCCCAAAATTTGACCAACATTTATTTACCAAGCTTGTGTTCATCTTATTCATCATCTACCTCTCATTGATATGTGGGCAGTAGATCAAGAGGTATGATCACCCAGCAAGAGTTATATGAGACTTTGAAGCTAGCCAAGAAAGTTGTTCAAGTGTTCAAAGGTTGATACCTTTGTCAGAGAACTCAAGAGATCCTCAGAGAGATTGGTTGAAACCAAGGTTGTGTGTCTCATAACTTGAGAGTTGTGGGAGCCCCTCAGATGATTCTGAGACTATGAGGATGGACTTGAAGCTTTGAGATAGCTTATGAGATGTCTTGAAAGCCATCATGAAGTCTATAGAGGTCATTGTACAAGAATTCAGAAGACTCATCCATGAGTGGTGGAATTAGGGTTTGACTGGGTCAACCCTAGGTCAACTGATGATTTGGAGAGGGTTGAGACCTAATCCAAGAGCCATGTGATCATGGAATGGTGCATTGAGATTCTATAAGGATGATTCCTAGACCAACTCATCATGATTGAGGAGTTTGAGAAGTTTTAAGCTAGGGTTTCTAAGGCTTGACAGTGTAAAATCCCCTAGTTTGATCCCTATCTTCAAGGCAGTTTAGCTTAAGATGTGATTGTCATCTTATCTTCCCCACAACATGAATGTTGTAGAGCTTGTTCTTAGATTTAATTTGAGTACTATAAGTCCTTGATAGGATATGTAGAGCTCAAGTTATGGCTTTGACAAATTACAGGTCATCTGAGGTATGTGAATCTGGGTCCTTGAAAGTCACCCAACTTGCATCCAACGTTTGCCCTAGTAGGATGATTCCTATGAACTCTTGGTCAAAATTAATGTTATAGAGCATCTTCTTAGATTTCTAGAGAGTACTAGAAGTCCTTGATAGGATTTGTAGAACTCAACTTATGGCTTTGGCAAGTCAAGGGCATTTTGGTCATTTGGAGGGTTATAGGTCATTTCAAGCATAAGGCCATATCTCCCATTTCCAAGCTTCAAATGGAAAAATCTTCAACATAAAACTTGATTAGAATGATGTTTTAAGGCTAGTAGGGAGGTCATGAGATGTTGAAAAGGCTTGTATCAAAAAGTGATAAAAATGGCCTAAAATGGAGGCATAAGTTAAATAAGTTGAAATTGAAAATTGGAAATCACAAGTTATACATCCAAACCATGTCATATAATAGGTCATTTTGACTCCAAAGGACATTCTAAGAACAATGGTTCAGCCACAATTTTGATTTGAGGCCTAGATCATAGGGCTGCTTTGGAAATGGCTTACTTGCATCTTAAGGTACCAAAGCAAAACTCAAGAAAACTCAATAAACAAGTTGGTTATGCATTGTAACACCTCATAAATCTCATATGGGGAGAATTTCAAGTCAGTTATAAAGGTTACAAGGACTAGGGCATGAGATAGCATATGGTGAGAAGTGAAATCAAATATCATGACATGAGATTTCCATTTTCTCATTGGAAGGTCCTAGATGGTTCTAGATGATCCTAAACCACTCTATATAACATGTATAACTTGCTCAGATGCAAGGTTGGTGAGAGTTGGTGCAGAGAAGAGAGAGTGAGATCAAAAATCTTCCATTTCAAGTCACAATCGGTTTCATCAATTCTCTTACAATCAATCCATTTCTTTGGTGTAATTCAATTCCACATGTGTTTCTGAGGGTGTGCAGATCAAATTGGGGGCAATTCCATTGATGAATCGTGTATGAGCTTTTGGATTTTCACCTCTGCAACTCAAGATCGGTTTCCAAGAATCAAGCAGTTTCAACCCTTCTTTTTGCATACAGAAGCAAGAATACTACTCAGTGAAGGAATTGGGAAAGATTCAAGGCTTGAAGTGAAGGATTTCATCACCTGTTCATCCCAATTACACAGGTTTGTAACTTTCTCTCTACACTCTAATTTAAGTGCTATTAGATAGAATTAATAGGTTAGAATGGTTAAGGATAACTAGGAGATCATTTCTGGAGAGTTAGAGAGAGTTTAGTGATGATCAACATGATGACACCATTTCTGTTTGACCTTGTATCTTGCTGAATCTTGAGAGATAAGCTTAGTGTGATAGCAAGAATTGTTCAGGGTAACATGAGGAAGAGAATGAGCTTCACAATTCCAAGAATGGTGAGTTTTGATTTCTGAGCAAATCTTGAGGTTTGATTCGTGTTTTAAGCTAGATGAGGATTCAGTTGATTTCAAGACCATGGTCAGATTCAGGATCAAATTTTGAGTGGATTAGGGCTTTGGATCATGATTTTTGGTTGGGATTTGATGGATTTCGAATTGAGGTTTGAACTCTGCAACTATGGAGCCTTTCCCTCCATTGCCATGGCTGAAGGAAGAAGATAACCCTGCAACCATTGGATCATGAGCTGACTTTTGACTGGGACCAAGATCTGAGGGCTGAGATCTATTTTCGCGCGTGAAGAAGAGAGTCTAAAGACACGCTGAAACGCAGCGTTTCATTTAAGGGGATTTGGGCTGGATTGCTGATCACACCCCACACACGAGGCCCATTAGATTTTGAACTGCATTTGCTTACTATTTGCACCGTGGATTTTTCTTTTTCTTTATGTTTTTTGATTTAATTTCTGATGATGAATTGGGCCTGGCGCGTATTGTTATCTGCACCCCTATTCCAGGCCATATGGGAAATGAACTGTCCACGCTTACTATCTGCACCACATCATTTCATATTTCATTTTTATTTTCTTCCATTTTTTGTTGAACTTTGAAAATTCATATCAATTTGAAAATTAAAGATTTTTTTAATGGGAATTTTTGCTCCCATTTCATTCATATTCATGTCTAGAAAATGATCAAATAAAAATATTTTCCTTTCATGCATTTTTGATATTTTTTGTGTATTTTCTACTTTTATTGCCTTTTATTTCTTTTATGTTGATACATGAATTTGTAGAATTTTGTTTAGCTAGTTCCCTTAACATTTTTAGGCCATTCTTTTTAGGATAGTTAGGTTAGGACTTTAGCTTCCCCCTGGATTTATTCCATAATTTTGTGATGAATTTTAGGATAGTTTTGATTAGATGATATTAGGTTGTGTAGAATTAGGTTAATCCTTAACATAGATCCACAATAACACTAGAATTTTGGGTTTCTAGGTCAAGTTAGATATTGGGACATATAAGGGTATTAAGGGTAGGTATGTAGGATCCCTTAGGAATTATATTAGATTTTAATATAGTAATGTACTATTTTTGGATGATTTTTGTAGTTGATGATTGTTTGTGTTGCCCTTGTGGGCTTGTATTTTTGTTTGCTTTGCTTTGTGGGCTTGGAGAGCTTGGTCTTGTTCTGAGAAGCATAGTAGGAGCATTGAGGAGCTTGAGAGCTTGATCTTTTTGTTTTGTTGATTGTTTTAGGGTTAGGGATTAGGAAGAGTTTAGACTTAGTTAACTTCTTTCTTAAACATGGATGGTATCTTTCACCTCCATTCCTCCCTATAATTCAAAGTCCTCCCATGGTATTCACCTCTCTCCTTTGGAGGGATAAGTGATAGTACCTAGGAAGTAGAACTTTTGAGGGAACCATTCCTTTGATGTTGAGCCCTTATGGGTCACCTTTGGTGGTCAATAAGCAGTTCAATATCCCCCAGCTTATCCAGTAAGTGATTTCCTCTGGTTTGAGTATCTTGAGAGATGTTGAGCTTGAGTTTGAAGATGAAGACTTAATTGAAGAGTGTAGAAGAGGATGAATCCTTGAGCATTGCCATTCCAGCTGAAGCTTGAATAACAAAGGAAGTTGATACTTGCTTTGATACCTGGGGATCCTGAAGGAGCCAAGTTGATACTCATGATTGATAGTGAAGCCTGAAGGTGGAGCTGATCAAGAAGCTGAAGCTTAAAGGAGAAGATAAGTTGAAACTTATGTTGAAAGGTTGAAACCTGGAAAAGCAAACTGATATTTGTCAAGAGTGATTGAAGTCTGAAGACTGAGTTACTGTTGGAAGAGCTGAACCTTGAAGTTGAGAGAGGAGTTGATCTTCTTCTCTGTTTTATTTTCTGTATTGATGTGTTTTGTTTGACTTGCTTGATGCATTAGAATAAGTTCATATCTAAAATAGGTAGAATCTAGGAGCATGATTGCACTAGAGGTTGAGTTGCTCCCTCTGCTTGTATTGTTACTGTGTGGCTTTGCTTGCGGGTATTCGGTAGAGCCCAGCTCCCTTGCCCATGTGGTTTGTTTGCCTGATGGCATTTCATTTCATTTTTTCTGTATGATTGCAGTTTACTGTTATTGCTTGATAGCATGTTTTATCTTTCAGTATGATTACTGTTATCCATTCTGGCTTGAGGTTGAGATGAGCTTGTTGAGGCTGAAGCCCCACACACATTCCCTCCCTCACTTGCATTACATGCATTTTACTGTTAAGCTGATGCTTTGTCTGTTTTGGTGTATCATTGACATGATCCCTTAGGACTCTCATTTCCTTTGATAAGGAATTGATGATAGAACTTCAGGTTGAAACCTATGCATGACAACTTCTAGGAGTTCCCTGGTCAAACCTCAACCATAGGATGAATCCATGACATGATAACAGTAGGACTTGATAGTCTCCCTCCTAGTTGGGCCTGTTCTCTTCTCATCTCAAAACAGTTTAAGATACAGTAATCATGAATGATTTCTTTCGTACGTTACGAGCCTTAAGCTATCTGAGAAAGGATTGTGGGAGAGTTTCTTTTCCACAGTCTGGATGTTTAGTATGGTACCCTTTGGGTGACATGCGATGCATTCACTCTCAGATCATAGTCTCTAGTGCGATTGAAATCGCAAACGCAATAAAAAACACTTCTTTCGTAAAAGACAGGAAGTAAACCGTAGTTTCCCGAACTACGTGAGCTCTGATCTCTCATACCTGTTGAGAGTACGTAGGCACAATACTGATGTATTGGCGAGCTACCTTCCCCCATAACCCGTCGTAGGCCGAACTACGTTGACTCTGATTTCTCATTCTCTGATGAGAATACGTAGGCATAAAGTGCGATGCTTTGCCGAGTCATTTTTCTTTTCTGTTTAAGCCAGCCTTGATAGGTAGATAGAATAAAACCAACCTGTCCAAGTAAACACAACAAGCGAGGATCCCGTCGAGTACGACGGACGTGAGGGGTGCTAATACCTTCTCCTTGCGTAACCGACTCCCGAATCCAGACAACGGTTGCGATGACCTTGTCTTACCCTTTTTCGCTAGGTTTTTCCGATCGTTTCCTTTCCCGCTCTGAGGGATAAATAACGAAAGGTGGCGACTCTTCTGTTGTGTCGGCACCTTATTTTCGCGCAAGCGACACATACTGCACAGGATAACCTTGTTGTTGAACATAATTCGGCTGATGTTGATAAGGCTGATTTCTTCGTCTGCCTGCAAATACAGCGTTAGTTTCACCCTCTTTCTTCTTCTGAGAACTGAACGAAGGTTTCTTGGCATGATCTTTGGAGCTTGAACTACCAGCAGCACTTAACATCTTACCACTTTTCAGACCCAATTCCACTTTTACACCAACGGAAACAATGTCAGAAAAATTAGAAGTTACACTACCAACCATTCTCTTGTAGGATTCTGGATGCACTGTGTCAACAAACCAATCGGCTAATTCCTTCTCGGTCAGAGGAGGTTCCACTTGTGAAGCAATCTCTCTCCACCTCTGAGCATACTGTTTGAATGATTCTGAGTTCTTCTGGGACATACTAAGCAGTTGTCTTCGATCAAGAGCCAGATCCATATTATACTTGTAGTGTTTAATGAAGGCATCAGACAGATCTTGAAAACATTTGATACGGGACTGATCCAAAGTTAGGTACCATTTTGAGGAAGCACCTTTCAGACTATCCTGGAAACAATGTATCATTAGCTTGTCGTTCTCAACGTGAGCAGCCATTTTACGGTAGTACATTATCAAATGGCTTTTCGGACAAGTAGCACCTTCATATAGGTCAAAGCTTGGAGTTTTGAACTTTTGGGGGATAACCAATCCAGATACCAAGCAGACATCTCTGGCAGCAGCACCAAAGATTTGGTCACCTTCCATCATTCTCAGCCTTTTGTCAATGATTTCAACATTCTCATGCAACTTCTCATGTCGCTCATCTTCGTCATCCTTCATGTCAAGAATATCATAAACCGGCTCATTAAAGTAAGGCTGCACACGAGTATGAACAACAGCGGGTGTAAAGGTCGGAATCACTTAAGGAGCTTCAGAAACCAGAGGAACAACTTGAGGAACCGGTTGAGCGATAGAAACCACAGGAGGAGGAGGCACAAAACCAAATGGAAGACCATAGGGAGGTACACTCGCAGTAGGAACAGGAGGTTGAGGATCCACAACAGTATTAGTAATCTCGAACACAACAGTAGGCTGAGTATCCATCCTTGCATTAATGACCTAAACCATCTCCATTATCTGCCCGACACTTCCCCGAAGGTCTTCGAGTTCGTCGCTAACACGGTCAAGCTCTTGATTTTGTTTCGCCATCTTTTTCCAAGCTCGGGCTCTGGTGTTGTATTGATGCAGAGGACTCAGGGTGACATAACTGGAAGCGAGAGAACCAAGGATGAGAAACCGGAGGGAAAAATGCAAATGCAAAAACAGGATGCAATGCAATGCATTGGTTTCAAGAATTTCAACGGTCAATTGCAAATATTTTCGAGGAAATCTTGAAACAGTTATAGATTTTGAAATGTAGAAAAAAAATTTTGAATTTGCAAAGGACAGTTGGATTCCTTGAAACCAGGAATGATATAATGTCGGATGCAATGTACAAGCACACAAAGCAAACAAAGATCCTAGGTTAGAGGAACATGAGTGGAGCCAAGGTCTACCCATCCCGAAAGGTAAGTACTATGGGTTACTTGTACCTGCGGAACACGGTTCTAAAGAGGTGCCCAAAGTCATTAGTCCATCTTTTGGATATTATCAACTTCCCAATTACTCGGTGATTAATAATATTCTTAAGAGAACTTCTTTTGAGTGTAGCATCGCGTAGCACTACTTCGGGAGTACTCCCTCATAGTCCCACACTACATCCTAATAAAGGCGAAAGTGGGGTTAAGGTAACTATGGTCCTCAATATCACAGACTCCAATCATCAATAGTAAAAGTTTTCACGATTACTCGTTCAACCGAACCATTTTCGAAAGGGTCTCAACTGAGCGGTGATTCTCAAGTCAGCTTGGTCGGGATTCGACTCCCTATAAGCCTCGTCAAGTATATCTCCTTCCTATAAAAATTTCACTCAAGTCCGGGTGTAGGAAGTTGTCTCACCACTCAAAGATATCAACCCAAAAGCATAACAAGATATATACAAATAGTCATATAACAATAAACAAAGCAAAAATAAAACAAGTTAGGGAAACCCACAAGATTGTCCCCAGTGAAGTCGCCATTTTCTGTTGCGGTGAAATTTGGATGTCAAGCTATTGATTAACTTGAATCTTAATTCATTTACAACCGGTCTTTGATTTATCCAAAGGAAAGGTTAAAGAAAGGGGAAAACCTATTTTGCATCGTAAACACAATGCTGGGAAAGATCTAGGGTTCGGGGGTTGGTTAAGTTTAGGAAAGGTATTAGCATCCTAAACCTCTGTAGTACTCTACAGGAACCTCTTGTTTTAAATGTGCTATTGCTAATGTTATCTGTTTAAAGGTATGTTAAGGGTTAAGGGTGAAGAGAAGGACCTAAGGGGTTAGTCCTAAGTTTACTCTCCAAGATTCGCATCTTGTGCCTACGTATCCTGGGTAGGGGATGGAATCAGAGTAATCGCAGTTTCCCTTACAGAGGGAGGAAGAGGAACTTCTTGACTGTGGTCAAGGTTCCTGGGGGAAAATAAACGTTCATAGGGAAACGCTTATTTTGGAGTACGACGACTCCTATTTCTACGTTAGAGTTCGAATTAAAAGGGTGTAGGATAAGTATTCCACAGCGGGAAACTTAAGTGGAGTGCGGCGACTCCTAATCCTAAGACTAGGATAAAAGACTGGAAGTCCGCGGCGGGACGCCTAAGCATGAGTACGGAAACTCGGGTCCTAAGGCTAGGATGGGGTGAAGGTGAGGTATTGACTCGGCGGTCAAAATAGGGTAACCTTTCCTTCGGAGGGAAATAACGGTAAAGCGGTGAATAATGATAATTGAAAATATAAAATGTTATACGGTGATGATAATTTATAGTAACAACGTGAATATGGTTAAGTTGGAAATGGGTAGTGGAAGTGTAATTGATTTAGAGATTGATATTTAAGTGAGGATTTGATCTTTTTAGTATAATAGTGGAATGAAATTGAATTAACGTTAATTATTTTTATGATTTTTGTGAGTTTTATGTAATTTATAAAAATGTTAGAAATTTGATTATAATTAAGTTAAAAAGGGCTTGACTAATTAATCCTAGATTTAAATAAAGAGTTAATTACTATTATTATTATTTTTTATTCGAGAAAAACGGGTTAAGAGGGAATTAAAAAGAGTTCTAAGTTAATTAAGAAAAACGAAAATATTGTCTTTGAATTTTTGTCTAAATTTGAGTAAGAGTGAAAATTAGAATGATTTATTTATTTATTTATTGCTTTTTTACTTAAAAGAGAGAAACTAAATTAACTTAATATGAATTTTTTTTTGTTATTTAAATAACTTGAAGAAAAGTTAATTAAAACTAAATATTTTTCGTTATTTTTATTTTTTATAAAAAATCTAATTAAAAATCTAAAATTATTACTTTTATTATTTCTTTTATAATTTTCATTTCAATATTTTTTTCTGGTTTATTTATTTTTGATTAAATTAATGGTTAGTAGTTAGATGTTAGTTGTTAGTAAATTTTTTATTAATAATCACAATTACAAAAATGAATTAAAAATTAAAAAACAGTAAAGTAAATGGGTTGGGTCGGTGGTTGTGAGTCCACCGGTCCAACCCAAACCAGAAACCAAACGAAAGGGGAGGGAAGGGTATCGAAACCCTAGCTTCCCAAATCAACCCACAAACGGCACCGGCCCCTCGGATTTCCTCCCTCTCTGCGATTCTCTCTCTATTCTCTGTTTCTCCCGTCTCTCCTTCTTTCACTTCCTCACTTTACGCACCTCAACCTGTAAATATTGAACAAGAAAAACTCAAAAGATCCCAAAACAATAGATTAGAGATTTTACCCAAATGAGAGACGAGGGCTTTGCAAAGTGCGAAGATTAGTGGTTGGTGGCGGTAATGACTCCCGACGAACTTGATGGAATCGAAAACGGCGGCGCCAACAACCCAAAGATAAGTTTCCAACTCTTTTTTGTTGTTGTGATTTTTCACGTATGATTTTAGGGTTTGCGCTTTTCTGCGAAATTTTTGTGTGTTAATCGATGTATCGTCTCCCTTGCTATGTGAAATTCATTTTCTTTTATAACCCAATTTTCTCAAAAACGAATTGAAGAGTGGATTGAGGACTTTCCATTTTAACTCAAACATGTCTGAAACATGAACTTTCGGTTTCTGTTTTTGGGAAGGTTATTGATTGTGATTTTCTTGCTGTATTTTATGATGTGTGTAATAATGTGCTTCCATTTTCAGAAAAAGATCTCCTTAACCTTTTTTTGTTTTGGAAACTGCAGATGCTTGCAGTAATGGCATTAAGGGTATCATGGGGCTCCACACCGTCCTCTTCTGATGTGGTGCAAGGTAGAGATCATAATAGCAAATAACTTTCCTCCAATAAACGTGCTGGTTTCGGAGTTCTGTCCATAAGAACTTAATTGTTGCGACCTCCACCATATACAAGATATGAAGTTTGAAGAGACCGTTATAACTTGTTAATGTATTTTATGATTCTGCAGATACTTTGTGGATTCTTGACTTTTCTTACATCAATTTCTGACTTGTTTAATTTCCTTGGGTGAGCACAACTGAACTTAATCGAATAGTTTAACTTTATGCTGCAGGAAAGGAAAGTCAAATTTTTGATACAAGATGATAACTCCCACTTCCAACACCTTGAACATCTCTATGGTGAATGTGTACTTTCTCTAACAAAAGGGGCTGCCTGGGCATTGCTATAGGATCACGTCACAAGAAGAGGAAAAGTGGTGCATCTGTCTTGAGATAAAAGTCTTGGTCATGATTATTGATCTTTTATGTGCTTGTAGACTGATGTTCCTACATGTTTTATAGGTAAGGAGCAGTTTAATCGGTTTGGCATTCTGACGCTTCTTTCTATTGTGTATGCACCATGAAACCTCGTGTGAGTAATGGGAAACTTGGGTGCAGGAGCAGCAACATGAGGCAGACGATGGAGCTCGGTGACTTCGTCGGATTTGCGAGCAAATACCAGAAAATAGCATTGTGGTGAGTTTTCTTTAGCAACTCACCTCCCCTTATTCTTGCTTTTCAGCTTCTTGTTTTTAACACTTCTTGCTTTTATTGGCAGATTAAAACCGAGATTTTGATGGTCTACGAATGAACTTAGGATAGCAGGATGTGGTTTTTCCAGCTAGTGAGACTCCAACCTGTAGGCACGCGAGAGTCGTAGCTTGTGGTGACACTTGGTACTCGGTATTCTTGCGACTTCAATACAGAATCAACTCGTGAAATGAATTGTTCTTCAGTTTCTCAATAGCTATTGGTTTTGCTTTTATAGGATTGAATATATGTTGCAGTACTTGCTTGTAAATTGAGGTAAACGCTGGAGTTAGTGTTACGGTTGGTTTCGTTGTTGATGTTAACATGTCCAAACTTCTGCTCAAAAGGAGTTGATTATTGAGATGAGAATAATTGGAGATTGTTGTTGTTTGTTGATGATTCTAGCAACATTGAGACCGACAATGACACCGACATCCTTGGTGGCCTGTCTCTGAGCATCATTGAAGTAAGCTGGGACAGTAACGACAGCATCACGAATTGTCTTGCCAAGGAATGCTTCAGCGGTTTCCTTCATCTTAGTCAGAATCATAGCACTGACTTCCTCAGGACTGAACACCTTGGTTTCACCATCCTTCATTTTGACCTGAATGTATGGTGTTCCATCCTTGTTAACAATCTTGTAAGGAACAAGCTTCATGTCTCTTTGAACTTCCTTATCTTCAAATTTTCTTCCTATAAGTCTCTTAACATCAAAGATGGTTCTCTCAGGGTTAAGAGCTGCCAAATTCTTTGCAGCCTCACCAATGAGTCTCTCCCTATCAGTGAAAGAAAACCATGATGGAGTGATACAGTTACCTTGGTCATTGGCTATGATTTCAACATGACCGTTCTTGTAAAGACCAACACATGAATAGGTTGTTCCAAGATCAATCCCAATAACTGTCCCCAAATTGGTGGTCCCTTCCTCTTTTGCAACAGATGATGCAAATAGACATCTGATGGAAACTAAGGC
Organism: Lathyrus sativus; assembly: GCA_963859935.3. Taxonomy (NCBI): domain Eukaryota; kingdom Viridiplantae; phylum Streptophyta; class Magnoliopsida; order Fabales; family Fabaceae; genus Lathyrus; species Lathyrus sativus. Next base: position 236,690,190 of record OZ012741.1, read on the forward strand.
GAGAAGAAGCAAAGACCGGCGTGAAGACGATGGAGCCATGGTAGTTTGTTGTGATTAAAACCTGTTAATGAATTTGAATTTGTTCTTTCATGCTTTTGTCAACAGGAATGAAATTGATGGGTGTTAGGGGTTGTTATGTCGTCATGAAGACAACCTTCAAATCCAACACGTATCATTAACATTGCGTGAGTAAAATACTTTTATTTCCATGGTTTTGGTGTAGTTATGCTTTGGCAATCAATAATTTCTATACTACTGAATAACCGAAAATTTACAAGTGCCTTCGCGGACGTCAAGAAGAATACTTCATCTCGTTTGGATTACAACGGCATAGGATCGATCTTTTCTAATCCCGCCGTGGTGCTGAACATTCTAAGTCACAGGCCAAAACCGTGTTGCGACCTTTCCGCAAGGAGTACCTATTGTAATTTGGCTCTTTATGATGATGGCCTTCAAACTGTCAGTGCCGGCGCATCAAATTCCACGTGGGGCATGGGGTCCTCAGCATCAACTACTTCCAAATGATATTACGTCCTTGTTCTTTGGCACTTATGCTCATTTGGTCGCCTGTATTTATATTTTTTTTAGCAAAGCCTTGTGAACTTGTATTACTGAATGATAAAGAATGACGCTTTGAAATTATAAATATAAATTCAAGTTGTAGTAGCCTTTTATGTCTCTGAACTTTTATTTTGAACTTATAACCTTGGCTTTTAGATATCCAATGTGTATTCTCTCATATTGTATCTTGTGGAGCACTTTGTACCTTAGAGTTGACCTGAATTTCTAGGATTTAAAAGAAACTCAATAATGCTTTGAACTCTTTGAAATACCCACTTGGTCAATGACGTGGGGTGTGAGGTTTCGACTTTTACTTCTTAAATCTCTTAATGAAAATTGCAAAGAAACCCTTTTGTAATTCAATATCTTGAGTGATAAATCCTCATAGTAGAATTTGAATGTTTCTTTTCAAAAAATCAATCATTCAAGAATAAGGCACCTTGTAAATTGAGTGAGTTCCCACCTAGCTTGAAGCTTACAAAATTGGGCATGGGATTTAGGCTCGAGACCTTGATACTTGCACTTTAAGAAGCTCACATGGATGTTTGCTGTTTGAATTTTATAAACCCCAACATAAATCTTGGACTTGCTTAGAGTACTCTAAGTCCAACATGTGTTGCATAAGAACTTATTGCGATGGTTTATAGAACAAAATGATTGGATCTTGTCTTGAGAGTATTGCAACTTGGCCACAGAGCCCAAGTCTAGAATTGAAACAGATTCAAATGGTCTTTGTAAGGAACTGGGCTTTGAATCTCAATTTGATGATTTGTTGTCTAAACCCGAATCCGAGTTATTCACCCGTGCTCTTTTTTCAAATCAAACATCTTAAAAGCTACTGAAATCCAAGTCCTTTCATTTGACTATTAATAACTAATTTCACGAGTAAAATCAAGATATGCTCTGAGAAAACCTTTGACTGTGAAGATACCACTTGTAATGCAATAGGTCTTAACATTCCATCCAAATCTCAAATAACCAATCGTTGAAACCAAGAGTTAGAAATCATAATCCTCCTTATAGAGATACTTGGAGGAAACTTTGGGGAAAGTTGTCCTTGTATTGACCATGATACCATAATGATAAGAGTATCATTCGTTTGCATCCATATAAACTCAATATAACTTGTAGAAAAGTAGAATCCTGATGGGCATGCACAGAGGTTCATGACTTTCAGACTTCCTTCAGTGAACCTACAAAACACAAAAACTAAAAGAAAAAGGTTAGTTGTACATGGATGTTTAGACGATATACAAATGATCAATGAATCTAAGGGTAAAATTTGGGGTATGACACCCTTGCTACATTCCACATAACCTCTTTCATTTCCAAGCCAGAATATTTCTTCTTCCATTTCCCATATAGATGTTTCACGCAAAGTCATTGCTCCATGTGTGCACTCACACTTTGCACTACTGGTACTAGACCCTAACAATAAAATAAAGTGATAAGCAATATGTTGTTACACTATATCATGTCAAACTTATACAATGAAAGCAAAAGTATGCTACATGAAAAGGTTACCTTATGTTGGTCTGAAATAAAAGTGTATGCCCTATGGTTTATGCTTTCTAGATCATCCATTAGAATTTTGATGAACCACTCCCAAGAATCTTTTGTCTCAGCCTCCACAATAGTATAAGCAATATGATATATCTTGTTATTTATCCCTCCTCACAACTACCATCAGTTGTTCCCTATAATCTCCTTTCAAAAAACAAGCATCCAAACCTATAAGTGGCCTATAATATTTTGCAAATCCAGACTTACAAGCAATCGAGCATACATAAATCCTCTCAAATACATAACCTTTATTAGAATTCGCACATTGTACTACTACATTACTATTGGGGTTTAACTTTAGTAACTCTTATACATAACATCTTAAATAGGTAAACTAGTCCATACCAGCACCTTTGATCAAATCCATAGCCCTTCTTTTGGATCTATATGCCTGATCATGAGACAACTTCACTCCCCATTGTTGCACCCCAAAATTTGCCCAACTTTTCTTTACCCAGCTTATGTTTCATTTCATTCACATTAGCATTATCATTTGCATTTCATTGACATGTGTGAAGGAGATCAAGAGGTATGATTACCAATCAAGGATTATGCAAGACTATGAAGCTAGCTAAGAAGGTTATTCAAGTGTTAAAGGGTTGATATCCTTGTCAGAGAAGTCAAAGGACTCTCAGAGAGAGTGGTTGGAACCAAGAGTGTGTGCCTCCTAACTTGAGAGTTGTGGGAGCCCGTCAGATGATTCTGAAGCCAAGAATGTGGACTTGAAGCCTTGAGAGAGCTTATTAGATGTCTTGAAAGCCATCATGAGGCCTAGATAGGTCATTGTGCAAGGTTAAGAAGCCTCAGCCATGATTGGTGCAATTAGGGTTTGACTGGGTCAACCCTAAGTCAACTGATGATTTGGAGAAGGTTGAGACCTAATCCAAGAGCCATGTGATCATGGATTGATACATTGAGATGTCATAAGGATTACTCCAAGGATAAATGATCATGATTGAAAAGTTTGAGAAGTTTCAGGCTAGGGTTTCTAAGGCTTGACAGTGTAAAATCCCCTAGTTTGATCCCTATCTTCAAGGCAGTTTAGCTCAAGATGTGATTGTCATATCATCTTTCCCCCAACATGAATGTTGTAGAGTTTGATCTTAGCTTTAATTTGAGTACTAGAAGTCCTTGATAGGATTTGTAGAACTCAAGTTATGACTTTGACAAGTTACAGGTCATTTGAGGTATGTGAATCTGGGGGGGCTTGAAAGTTACCCAACTTGCATCAAACTTTTGCCCAAGAAGGATGATTCCTATGAACTCTTGGTCAACATGAATATTGTTCCTTATCCTCTTATCTTTCTAGAGAGTACTAGAAGTCCTTGATAGGATTTGTAGAACTCAGGTTATGGCTTTGACAAGTCAAGGGTATTTTGGTCATTTGGAGATTACAGGTCATTCCAAGCATAAGGCCATAACTCCTATTTTCAAGCTTCAAATGGAAATATGTTCAACATCAAACTTGTTCAAAATGATGTTTTAAGGCTAGTAAAGAGGTCATGAGATGATGGAAATGCTTGTAGCTTAAAGTTGCAAAAGTGACCTAAAATAAGTGTATAAGTTAAATAAACCAAAGTTGGAAATTGATATTTTCAATCTACACATCCAAACCAAGGCATGTAATATATCATTTTGACTCTAGAAAACATTTTAAGAACATTGATTTAGCCACATTTTTTAGTTGAGGATTAATTTGTGGGCTTGCTTTGAAAAGTAGTTACTTACATCATAAGTAACATTTGCAAAACTCAAATTCAAGGCATAAGCAAAGCCCCTTGCAAGCCAAACACTTTCAAAATGTCACTAGGGGATAAATTGGAAGAGAATGGGATTGGTTTCAAGCTGCAAACAGAACTATGCATATCATGGCATATGGTTGAAATTTTCATGACATGAGAGATTGAAACTCTCATTAGAATGATCTAGAGGGTTCTAGATCATCCACACATGTTCTATATATTGAGTAGAGGTGATCCAATGCAAAGGTTGGTGATGATTGAAGGAGAGAGCATAGATTGAGATTGAAATTGCATAGCTTGCAACTGAATTCGGTTTCACCAATTTCTTCACTTTCCATCCATTTTCTTGATTGCAACTTCTTCCATGGATGCTAGGGATTGATTCTAGATCATAATCCAATGGAATTCGTGGCTGATTGGTGTTCTTGAGCTTAGATTTTGCCACCTGCAACTCACCATCGGGTTTCAAGATTCAGGAGTTTTCAACCAGTTCTATTGCATACAGAAGCAAGGAAAGGATCCATTGATCGTGTCTGGAAGGTTGGAGAGCTTGATTTGAAGATTTAGTGCATATGTTCATCAAGAATTTTCAGGTTGGTAACTTTCTTCCTCCATCATGAATTAGGTAGAATCAAGATGAATTAGGGTGTTAGATGCATTGTAGAACGGTGTAGGAAGGTTTTCAGATAGTTAAATTGAGAATTAGTGACCAATCTAGGGAGTTACCATTTTCGGTTGAGAATTGGTTATGGTGAATCTTGAGGTTTCAGAGAGAATTAAGGGCATGAATGAATTCGTGAGGGAATTTGGGATATGTTTCATTAAGGGATCGTGGCCTATGGTGGACTCTATGTTGAACTAGGGTTGTGGAATGGTGACCGGAGCAGCACCGGTGGTGGTCGGAGCTGCGCGCGAGTTTTAGAGGTTTGAATTGGAGAAGATGACTTGATAGCCATCAGATCAAGGTTTGACTTGGACCAAAGACTTCATCCAACGGCCACGCGTGTATGAAATTTGTGAAGCATTTCTGAACTAGATGAAACGATGCGTTTCATTAATCAGTTGTGGTTTTGGGCTTAAGTCAGATTGATATCAACACCCCCCAGCGAGCCCAATCCATGAAATGAACTGATGGTCATTGCTTTCTGCACCACGCGTTTGGTGATTTTACTTGGATTTTCTTTATTTCTTCATTTTATTCATGGTTATTGATTAATTCATAATAAATTGAAAAATGATCCAATTAATCCCATTCTTTTTGCATTATATCCATGATTGAGTCTAGTTTTGTTTAGATAAAAAATATTTTTAGTTCATGAATTTTATGATTTTATGGGAATTTTACATTTTAATTGATATTAAAATGGTTATGTTTGATACTTAATTTTGTGGAATTTTGTATGATCATGTGGTGATGATTTTGATCCTGATTTTTTGTGTGTGATTAGTTTAGACATGTATGATCCCATAGTATTTTTCTCACATTATTGTGATGAAAATAGGTGTGTTTTTAGGTTGAAACCTTAGGTGCTTCCTTTTAGGGTTTAGGTTTAGTACCTTGTAGTGTAGAATTTATTTCTAGGTCTTATTTGATGATTTGATCTCTGGAATTAATATGGTAGAGTCATGATTGACCTAGGTTCCCATAGTTATTTTTGTAGGATTTTACAATTGGTTTTAGTATTTTAGTTAGGATTAACTTTAGTACTAGGTTTTAGGTGATCCTAACTTACTAACTCAACTAGATTAACTTCTTTAGTTCCCTTAGATTAGGGTTTTGCTTTGTTTGCCTTTGGTTGAGATTGAAGACAAGTTGAAGACAAGGTGAGGATGCTTGAAGTTGCTTGGAATTGCTTGTGCCTGAAGGTGTCTGATGAAGATTTAGGAGGTAGGAGCCATAGGGAGAGCCTTATAATTAGAATGACTTCTTTCACAAATATGGAAAGCATCTTGTGCTTCCATTCCTCCCAATGACTAAAAGTCCTTCTAAGATATTCACATCCCTCCTTTGGAGGGATGAGTGGCTTTATCTGGGAAGTAGAACTTTGAGGGAACCAGTCTCTCATAATGATGAACCCTTACAGGCTTCCTTTGGTTGTCAATAAGTTGTTTATCATTTACACTCATTCTGTTAAATCAATTATCTTCTGATTTGAGTATCTTGAAAGATGTTGGACTTGAGTCTGAAGGTGAGGACTTCACTGAAGAGTGTGGAAGAGGATGATTCCTTGAGCATTGCCATTGCAGCTGAAGCTTGATGAGACTGAAGAACAAGTTGATACTTGAAGATCCAATGGAGATTGAGTGAAGAGTTGAGGCTTAAAGAATTGAAGGATGGAGTTGACACTTCCAGGTGATTGAAGACTACTCTGAGAAGCTGAAGCTTGTAGATGAAGAAGACCAAGTTGATACTGGTAAAGCAAAGAGAGCTGAAGCTTGAGAGAACAAGTTGATACTTGTGAAGAGGATTTAATTAAGATTGAGTATAGAGCTGAGGCTTGAGGAATAAAGGATAAGTTGACACTTACACTGATGCTTGGAGAGCCTGAAGGAATCAAGTTGATACTTGCAGTTAGGAGTGAAGCCTGAAGGTGGAATTGACTGAAGAGCTGAAGCTTGCAGAAGAGAGAATAAGTGGATACTTATGTTTGATGTGTTAGAAACTTGAAGAAGCAAGTGGACACTTTCAATTGAAGTGATAGCCTTGAAGGGTGGTTGAAGTCTGAAGACTGGATTGCTGTCAGGAGAGCTGAAGCTTGGAGTTGAAAGAGGGAGTTGTTGACCTGCTTTCTTTCTTGTCTGTTTTCTTTTCTGTGTTGATGTGCCTTGTTTGACTTGCTTGATGCATTAGAATAAGTTCATATCTAGATTGACTATAATATAGGAGCATGATTGCACTAGAGGTTGAGTTGCTCCCTCTGCTTGTATTTTTACTGTATGGCTTTGCTTGCGGGTATTCGGTAGAGCCCAGCTCCCTTGCCCATGTGGTTTGTTTTTGCTTGATAGCATGTTATTTCTTCTGTATGATTGCAGTTGTTATTCTATTTTGCTTGATAGCATGTTACTCTTTCTGTATGATTGCAGTTATTCATATCTGGCTTGAGGTTGAGATGAGCTTGTGAAGGCTGATGCCCCACACACATTTCCTCCCTCACTTGCATTGCATGCATTTTACTGTTTACTGTTTAAGCTGATGCTTCATCTGTTTCTGTTTATCATTGACATGATCCCTTAGGAATCTCACTTCCTTTGATAAGGAAGTGATGACAGAACTTTAGGTTGAAACCTATGCATGATAACTTCTAGGAGTTCCTTATTTCAAACCTCAACTATAGGATGAATCCTTGGCATGACAACAGTAGGACTTGATAGTCTCCCATTAGTTGAGCCTTCTCTTCTCATCTCAACAACAGCTTAAGATACAGTAATCATGAATGATTTCTTTCGTATGTTACGAGCCTTAAGCTATCTGAGAAAGGATTGTTGGAGAGCTTCTTTTCAATAGTCTGGATGTTTAGTATGGCACCCTTTGGGTGACATGCAACGCATTCACTCTCAGGTCATAGTCTTTAGTGCGATTGAAATTGCAAACACAATAAAAAGCACTTCTTTAGTAAAAGACAGAAAACAAACTTCAAACCTTTTTTCCCCGTGGGCCCATAATTCAAAGGAAGCTTTTCTGAAGAAAAGAGTGTCGTTAAACTTCAGCGCCACTGCAAACAGGCTTTGTCACTAACTGCTGTTTAACCCTACTCGATAAAACAGATGAATCTGAAGTCCCGTAATCCGTGTTATCCCGAACTACGTAAGCTCTGATCTCTCAAGCCTGTTGAGAGTACGTAGCCACAATACTGATGTATTGGCGAGCCACCTTCCCCGTAACCCGTCGTAGGCCGAACTATGTTGACTCTGATTTCTCATTCTCTGATGGGAATACGTAGGCATAAAGTGCGACGCTTTGCCGAGTCATTTTCTTTTCTTTTCAGACCAGCCTTGATAGGTAGATAGATAAACCAACTCGTCCAGTAAACACAACAGGCATGGATCCCGTCGAGTACGACGGACGTGAGGGGTGCTAATACCTTCCCCTTGCGTAACCGACTTCCGAACCCAGACACTGGTTGCGACGACCTTGTCTTATACCTTTTCGTCAGGTTTTTCCGATCATTTCCTTTCCCGTTCTGAGGGATAAATAACGAAAGGTGGGGACTCTTCTGTTTTGCCGGCACCTTATTTTCGCGGTAGCGACTCTGCTGGGGACTTGATAGTTTCTTGGGATCCAATGTCCCGTATGCGAGTCATTTTGGGGATCCGACGTCCCCTGTGAGAGTCAATCCTAGCGCTTGTATGCTTACTTGTTGGGTTGTGTTTATTTCCCGCACTTTATTTTCATTATGATATGATTATCTGTGCTGTTGTGGGAGGGGCATTCTGATGAGTGAGAAGCCAGACCCAGGCTTGAGTGAACATAGCATTAGTTGTGGAAATTAATGGGCGCGTGCTTGCTTGGCAGGCACTAGTGTGTCATGAAATCCACGCTCAGACGAGGTTCTCCCGGTTGACTTCTTTTTCAACCCTTTGGGTTGAGGGGGTTGTTGGTTTGGAGGATTGTCGACTCTGGGGACCGATCATTTAGGATTCAGCCGAGTGAGTCCGCTTCATGAGCTGGTGATGCCACACCTTCTGGGTATCGTATCACCCCTCTTGAATGTCTGTGACGCTGATGACCGCATAGGATGCCGAACTTGAGTCAATTTAGGTCCATACCTGTAAGCAGGGTTGGGTTTGTTGCAGGAAACCTTGACCTTCAGACTTCCTGGTTTTCTTGATAGTGAATCAGTTTTGTTGGTACCGGAGGTTCTCATCATCAGATATATGATTATTCTTGACAGAGCAGAGTTATGGTCCTGTATCAGAGGACCTTATCTTCAGAGATGTGTATTTGTTCTTGACAGAGCAGGTTTATGATTGGGATCTGAGGATCTCATCTGCAGATGTATGTTTGTTCTTGACAGAGCAGAGTTTTGGTCCTGTATCAGAGGTCCTTTATCAGATGTTTGTTCTTGACAGAGCAGAGTTTTGGTCCTGTATCAGAGGTCCTTTATCAGATGTTTGTTCTTGACAGAGCAGAGTTCTGGTCCTGTATCAAATGTTTGTTCTTGACAGAGCAGATTTATGGTCCTGTATCAGAGGTCCTTATTGTCAGATATGTGTGTTCTTGACAGAGCAGATTTATGGTCCGATACCAGGGTTTTCTTATTATCAGATATAGTGGTTGTTTTTGACAGAGCAGTATCGTGGTTTTGTTGACACAGAATCTACACAGCACAGTTTCCTTGATCTCCTGCTGCATGATTGCATTTTACATTGCTTTGCATACCTATTTGCATTTCATTAACGTGTGTCTGTGTTGCAGGTACCGTTTTCCCCGATCCAGGATTTCTTGCCTCCTATTGTATTGTTATGGGTTCTCTGAGGAAGACCGTGGCTTACAAGCTCCCTGCCCCTGATGTGGTTCAGCTGACTGGTTTGATTGCTTTAGCAGATGATTCTGTGAGAGATGAGTTCATAAAGTCTTACGGCAAATTGCTCATTTTGGTTCGTAAACCTTCTGCGTTTGAGTTGAATGGGTTGGACGCCTTGCTGCAGTTCTACGACCCTCCGTTGAGATGCTTTACTTTCCAGGACTTCGTTCTCGCACCCACACTAGAGGAATATGCTGATTTGTTAGGTGTGCCTATCAAGAGGCAGATGCCTTTTGTTTATATGGATGTTGAGCCTAATCTGGCTGGTCTAGCTCCGTCACTTCATCTGGATGCCTCCGAGTTGGTATTGTCTAGTTGGAACAAGGTTCCCGATTTCTCCTTGCAGTTCTTAGTGGGAAAGGCTCAGCAGTGCGCCCAAGACGGATGTTGGGTCGTGTTCAACGCCATTCTCGCTCTGTGCATATATGGCATCATTCTGTTCCCCAATATGCCCGACTTTGTGAACTTCGACGCCTTCCGCATCTTTGTATCAGGGAATCCAGTCCCTACCTTGATAGGAGATGTCTACCATTCCATCCACTACAAAAACGAGAACAGAAGGGGTAAGAATGTCTCGTGCTGTGTGCCTTTGCTCTATAAATGGCTTGATAGTCATCTACCCAAGAGGGGTCCCTTTGCTTCGTCTACAGCCACAGCTGAGTGGTCTGAGCGCTTGATGAGTCTATCAGCGGAGGATATTGACTGGTTTGACAGAGATAGGTTGGGTACCGAGATTATCTTCAGCTGCAGTGGGTTTCCGAACGTGCCTTTGATAGGCAGGAAGGGCTGTATAAACTATAATCCGTCTTTGCTGGTCCGACAGTTTGCTTGCGCTTTGAGAGCTCCGCCGAAGGATGAAGAGGTGCAGGAATCTCTGTACCTCACTGGTCTTCTCGAGGGGGATATGTTATCTAAGCTTCAGCGCGCTTGGAATGGTATCAGTAAGCAAGGAAAACCATCACTGGGGAAGAGTAATAGTCAAGCCTACTCTCCATATGTGACTTGGATCAGAGCCAGAGCAGATGCTATAGGGATGTCGTTTCCACCTGCCAAGCCAGAAAGCTCTCCAGTGATTGAAGAGCCTACTACCGTGCCTATTCAGCAGCATAATCAGGTGTTAGCTGAGCGAGATGAATTGAAGAGGGCAAATGAATAATTGGAGAAAGAATTGGTTCAACTCCGAGGCGAGAGAAGCGAAGCCGTTCATTCCTTCAAGAGGCAAACAGAGCTGGTGAACCAGCTAGGAACAGATTTGGCTAAGCAGATAGCCGAGCGTGAACGCATGGGTCGAGACTTCAAAGCTGTCAACGATGTACTGGCCACGAAGAAGCAGCACTTGGACGAAGCATATCGGAGGATATCCAAGTTTAACCAGCATTGGAAGGCCACTCTAGCCAACAGGAAAGAGCGGGAGGATAAGTTGATGCAACAGATCTCCAAGCTGAAGGCCTAGGTGAAGGCTAGTGAGAAGAGGTTTGACGACGAAACCGCTCGCAGATATACCGCTGAAGGCTAGCTCAACAAAGCTCTTGCTAACCTGAAGGAGCGCAAACTGACTTTTGAATCCAAGAAGCGGAAGTTAGAAGATTGTTTCGGTGAAGGAGCATGGGAAGATTCGGTCGAAGGTCTTCAATACACCATTATGCAGAGGGAGTTACTCGTCGAAGGGTTACTCACTCGGCCTGGTCATCCAGAAACAAAGGGGTTGTTAGAAGAGTTTCGCGCCCGTGGCCGTACTTGAATATATTTGTAATCCTTTTGTGTTGATCATTGTTGTATGCTGACCATCACCAGGCTTGTTGGTTGAGGTCATGCTATCGATTCTGCTTGTACTCACTGACGTTGTGTACTGCCTTGATGGGCTTTCTTTATATATGAGATGTCATTTCCATGACTGGACTCAGACTTCTTATTATCAGCACTGGCACTCAGGCACTAGGATCGGGGGAAATCTCCCTAACGCACAGACACACGTTTGCATCTGCATGAAGCATTTGCATAACGAGCACTTTGTCGTTTTTCCTAACCCTTTTGTGTTTTTCAGGTTGTTTCAGGTTGTTCCAGGATTGATCAAAGACCTATCCACCGCTATCCGACCAGAGCAAATCAAACCAGAATCATGGAGCAAGTGAAAACTGATGTTCAGGAACTCCGCGAAAGAATGGATCGCTTCATGGAGCTCATGCAAGCGGTCGCTAATGGCCAAGATCAGCTCAGAACCTTGGTTCAGCCTCTGATTTCAAGGGTTGATAGCAATGGCGTACTTCATGGTGGGACCGTGCCTACCCCTCCACCAGTTGAAACTCCTCAGAATGGCGTCCCCGTGACCGGGGGGAATGGCAGTGCCAACGGTAATGTGATAGCTAACATGGGACTCAATGGCAATACGACGGGCGTCGGTAATGGAAATTTTGAAGCTAACGTCAATGTTGGGCTGGGCAACGGCAATGCGGGTGTCGGAAATCTGTTTGGGCCTCAGCCGTGGTTAGAAGACCGTCAAGACGATGTGTTCTCTCAGAGAGGTGCTGAAGGGGAGCTGAATGCTGAAGCACGTCTAAGGTTCAAGGCACTCGAGGATAAGATGAGGAATATCGAGAACCAGAACACCCTGGGTGTTGATATGTCCAAATTGGGACTGATTGCTGATTTCAAGGTGCCTCCCAAGTTCAAGGTACCTGACTTTGAAAAGTACAAGGGCACCACTTGCCCTCGCGTCCATCTGAGACCATATTACAGAAAAATGTCCGCTCATTCTGAGGACGAGAAGTTGCTGATGCACTTCTTTCAGGACAGTCTGTCCGGACCTTCCCTCGAATGGTACATGAGTCTGGAACCTACCAGTGTGCGCACGTGGAAGGACCTTGCTGAAGCATTTGTGCACCACTACCAATACAATAGCGACTTGGCCGCGAACCGAGTCCAACTGCAGAATCTGTCGCAAAGGAACAACGAAGGGTTCAAGGAATACGCCCAGCGGTGGCGTGAATTGGCAGCCAGGGTTCAGCCGCCGATGGTTGAACGTGAGCTTGTGCAAATGTTCGTAGCCACCCTCCCAGGGGTTTATTATGAGAAATTGGTCAGCGGTATGTCCGGAACCTTCTCAGATCTCATTATCACGGGTGAGCACATTGAAAATGGGATCAAACTGAGGAAAATTCAAGGTGATTCATCCTCGGCTGGAGGAGGCAAGAAACCTTATGGTGGCAAAAGACAGGAAGGAGAAACGGGCGCTGTGTCCAACGCTCGAAGGAAGGGTAAAGGTCCTCACCAGCAGGTGGCCAGCATAACTATCCCGGCAGTTCAACAGCCACAACAGCAGCAGCCGCAGCAGCAGCAGCAACCGAGTCAACAAGGGTACCGAAAGTATCAGAACAGGGCACCTCTGTCGAGCCGTCACCTCGAGACACCTCCCATGTCGTATGCACAACTGTTACAGACTTTGCTTTAGCTACAGTTGATCCAGAAGAGAACCCTGGCTCCCTTGACAGGGGCACCTCCGCCAGGTTATGACGCGAATGCGACTTGCGAGTTTCACTCAGGGGCACCAGGCCATACAATAGAAAATTGCAAAACCTTCAAGCACAAGGTGCAGGACATGGTGGATGCCAAGATCATCAACTTCTCGGATAATGTGCCAAACGTCACAAAGAATCCTATGCCGAATCATAGGGGAGGTGGAGTAAACGCCATTATTGAAGATGAGAGTTTGGATTTGTTGACTGACGTCAGAGATCTGAAGACACCGCTTAGCTTCGTTAAGGCTAAGCTGATGAAAAGAGGTTTCTTTCCAGGTTGCGGAGAGCTATGTATGGGCTGTGCGACAAGTCCTGATGGATGTGAACAGTTGATAGAGGGGATTCAAAGTCTGATGGCTGAGGGAATCCTGCAGTTTAGCCGAAGAGCCGAAAGCGGATCGAGAGAGGTAATGCTGAAGCAAGATGATGAGGTTGCCACCATCACCATCCCTCGCCAGATGATAATTATTTCTGCACCCAGGCCGCCCACGATTACCATCACCAAAGCTGGGCCGATACCGTTCGAAAGCACTAATGCTGTCCCGTGGCATTATGGGGCAGAGGTCTACTGCAACGGACAGAAGTTGGAACTAGAACCGTTTGGGTCGTCTATGGAGAACCTAGCGGGCAGAGTGTTTGCACCACCTAAGGTTGTGGCAGACAAAGCGGAAAGAGCTGATGCAACTGATAAAGGGAAAAGCAAAGTCGTTGAAGAGATCCCTCGTGGGGTAGACAAAGACTTGCTTGTTAAAGACGCCGAAGAGTTTATGCGGTTGATTAAAAAGAGTGACTACAAGATCGTGGATCATCTCCATCAGACACCCTCAAAGATTTCCATCCTGAATTTGTTGCTGTGTTCTGAAGCACACCGCAACGCGCTGCTGAAGGTGTTGAACGCCGCATATGTACCGCAGGAAATATCGGTAAACCAGTTAGAGGAGGTCGTAGCCCACGTAAATGCTGGAAATGGGTTAGGGTTCACGGACCTAGAGCTGACGCCGAAGGGGAGGAACCACAATAGCGCCCTGCACATCTCGATAGAGTGCAGAGGAACGATTATGTCGCACGTGTTGGTGGACACGGGGTCGTCTCTCAATGTACTTTCGAAGAAGGCATTGATGAAGTTAGATACTCGTGGAGTGATTTGCACACCCAGTGATCTGGTTGTGAAAGCGTTCGATGGAACCAAACGCCATGTTTTCGGGGAGGTGACGTTGCCAATCCAAGTCGGGCCGGAAACATTCAATGCGGTCTTTTACATTATGGACATCATGCCTGCCTACAGCTGTCTCTTGGGCCGGCCATGGATCCATTCCGCAGGTGTCGTGACCTCCACGTTGCACCATGTCGCTACTGCGAAAATCGGCACCGGCTGACAGAAGAGTCGCCACCGTGCGTTATTTATCCCAACGGAGGGAAAGGAAACGCTCGAAGTAAACCTCGCAAAAAAAACGGGGAAAAGGTATGGTCATCGCAACCAAAACCTGGATTCGGGAGTCGGTTACGCAAGGGGAAGGTATTAGCACCCCTCACGTCCATTGTACTCGATGGGATCCACACTTGCTTGGTTGTACGGATTACACTTCTATCTAAACTAAAGGATGAGGTCTGAAAAGAAAAGAAAACATGACTCAGTAAAGCATCGCACTTTATGCCTACGTATTCCCGTCTGGAACGAGAAATCAGAGTCAACGTAGTTCGCCTAACTACGGGTGAAGGTGGGTGAAAGTTGCTCGCTAGGATATCGCATCCTATGCCTACGTACTTCCACACTGCATGGAAGATCAGAGCAAACATAGTTCGGGCTACGCATGACACAAGTTGTTCAAGTGTCTTTTATGAAAAAATCTCACCTTAAACAAGGGTTTTCTTATTGCGAAAAGGTTGATGTTTGTTCAAATCTTTTGACGGAAGAAATGAATTGATTCCTGTTATAACCTTTATTAATGTTTTTCTGTTGTTTGAAGAAACAAGAGAAGACACTCTAAAAATTCTAGGGTTGAAAAAGGGGAATAAAATCTACCCTAATGTTATCATGCATGGGTTGAGACCTAATGTCTATCATGCTCCTCTCTTGCACAGAGAGAAACAGAGATCCTAAGGGAATAGACAGAAACAGAAACAGCAGATATATACAATAAAGCAGTAAAATGCATGGATGCAGCAACACAAGCGAGGCAAGGGAGTCCCACTCAACCTCGAACCTAGAAAACAATAGGCAAAAGTGAACAGAATTCACTTTCCACCCAGCAGGTTAAACAGCAAACAATACAGTCCGGGAAATTCACACAATACATCAAGAAATAAAACAGCTAAAAGCTAAACAGCAAAAGCAATCTTCATCAACATCTGGCTTCAAGTCATCTTCAGGCTTCATCTTCAATCTCCCAATGGCTTTTCTTCAAGTATCACTCTCCAAGCTGAGGAATCAATCACAAGAATGAACTGGGTGTTAAGCAATTAGTTGACCACCAAAGGTGGCAAACAGACTGCTATCAACACAAAGAATATTTCTCTCAAGAGTTCTATCTCTTAGACACTATCACCAAGCCTTCCAAAGGAAGGGGGTGGGTGTCTTAGAGAGACTCTGCATCACAGAAAAGAATGGAGGCAATCAAGACCTTCCATGTTTGAGAATCAAGTTGTCTACTCTAGGGCTCTGCCTAAATCCTAGATCCTATGGCCTTCAACAGCTGCCAGCAAGAGATACTTCTCATCAACTCTGGAAGTTGGTCTTCATTCTCTGATCTTCAAATGGGCTTCATCATCACAGTCTTCAGCTCAAACCCCAAGCCCCAAACAAACCCAATACCCCACACAGACAAATAATAACCCTAAAGAGGGCACACCACACAGTCAATCAAATATAAGCAATATACTAGTAGCAGTAGGGGAATCCTAATATTTTCTAAGGGATCTATTATCTACCCATAACCCCTATAGTCCCATACCCCAAAAAATCAAATCAAAATCCCTAAAAGAAATGATCTATCTCACCTATGCTCATTTAAAACCCTAATTTTAACCATTCTAATCTCACCTAATCAAATCACCTAAAAATTAATCCTAAAATTATGAATTAAATCCTATGTACAAGTTGAAGTCCTAAGCTAATCACCCTAAAAAGAATGGGTCCTAAATATAAGGGGAACTATTAGAACTAAAATCAACAAAATTAAGTACTAAACTAAACTCATTAAAAAGCTATTTACGAGAAAAATGCATAAAAAATACTAAAACAAAATAAAATTCTATTTTTATCATTTATTATTTTTCTTAACAGAATCATGAATCTACCAAAAAAAGAACCAATTAAAAACAAGCTTTTTTCAATTTTTTATGGTTTTTTTAAATATAATAAAATCAAAAAATGAATTAAAATGGGGAGGGGGGTGTTATAAGCAGACGCGCCTAGTTCGTATTCAGATGGGCCATGAAGTGGGGGGCGCAGATAACAAAAGGCGCTAGGCCCAGCATGCATCAGAAATTGAATTAAAAAAAAATGGACACAGTGCATTTAGCAACAACTTCAGTTCAAAAAGGATTGGGCTGGCGTATGGGTGGTGTGATTAGCAAAGCCCATGGTTCCCAATTAATTGAAACGCGGCGTTTCAATCATTTCAGACTTTCCCTCCACTCTCAGCTTTGAATCTCATCCGTGGGATCATCTCCAAGGTCAATGGTCTTCGTTCAATCCTATGGCCATAACTTCGTCTTCCCCACGAGGCTAGGGTTTTCAGAATTCGAACCCTCCATGCAGCCATGTTCTAGCTCATCAAACTCTCTCCTCTCTCAATGAAATCAAGAGCTACAAAAACCAAACTTGCCGCATTTCTCTCCCTCTACAAGACCATGCCCATGGTTTTCTCTAAAACTCATTCTACATCCAAACCCGATAGGTACAAGTCTTGGGCACCATGAAATACCTCTGTCATGCATGGTTATTAAACTTGCTCAAACTATACTAGAACGTTCTATGCACTATGCTAATCACTCTGAATTAAAAATCTAATATTATCGTGCCCTAATCCATGAGTTCTTGATCTTGAAAGATTCATCACCATGTTACCAAACTCCATGAAACCTTCTCAATCTCTCTGAAAATGGTCATCTAACCTAACCTAACAATCTTACACTAATAATCTAATCTAACAACACCTAATTATGGAGATAGAAATGAAATCTCCAACCTGCTTAGTAGCTATGGCAGATGTGGTTACAGTCCAATCCAATGCTTGTACTCCTTCGAGGATGATCTTTGCTTGATGAGGATCTTTCTGTTTGCAACAATTATGATGATGAGTGCTTGTAGAAGGAGATTCGAGCCTGTTATGGATCTTGCAATTTCAAACCCTAGAGCTTAAATCTTCCATGGATGGTTCTCTAATTCAGCATGTATGCATTCAAGAGTTTCAATAGAGTGTGGATGAAGAAGAAAGATGAACAGAATTGGTGTTGATTGTAGATTTTCACACTTTCTTACAATGGAAGCAACAATGGAATTCTCTCTCTTCTCTCTCTCTTTTTACCAACCCCTTGCACCAATGATCCACACTAATTATATAGATGATGATGGACAGATCTAGAAGTTTCTGGATGCCTCTAGGATGATTCTAGAATGTGGTGGAAATTCATGGAAATCTCATTTGATGACATGTTGAATATCTCTCATCTCATGCATACACCCTTCTATACTTGCGTTAAAATCTACTTTCATGAGATATTGAGAGTGTATGTGTGAAAAACAAGCCTTTCCTTGCCTTGTGTGAAGTTTTCCATATTTGCCTTATTATGCAAGTAACAAAAATACAAAGCAAGTCCAAAATTTAACCCCCAACTCAAAAAAGTGGCTGAACCAATGTCTTTAAAATGATGTTTGTATTCAATTTGGTATATTGGATGACCCATTTTGGATATGTATATCTCTCAAACCATTTTCCAACTTGAACTTTTTCAAGTTATATGCCTTTCTTAAGTCATTTTCCACCAACTTTTATCAAGTCTTGTTCTATGCATTTCCAAACTTCCATGACCTCTTTTCTAGACTTAAAATGACATTTTGAGCAACTTTGATGTTGTGAAGTTTTTCATTTGAAGCTTCCTTGTATGAGTTTTAGGCATAGGCTAAGAATGACCTGTAATTCTCAGATGACCAAAATACCCTTTGCTTGCCAAGACCATAAGTAGAGTTACACAAATCATATGAAGGAATACCATACCTTTATAGAAAACTAAGACAATAAGGAACAACTCTCATGTTGGCCAGAAATCCATTTGAAATTTCCTTTAAGGTCAAAAGTTGCTTGGAAAATAGACAACTTTCACAGACAAATTTCAGTGCCCTCAGATGACCTGTAACTTGCAAGAGCTATAACTTGAGTTATACAAATCATCTTGATGACTTCCACCACTAAAATTAAAGCTATGAAGATACTCTACAAGTTTCATGTGGACCAGAAATTCATATGAAGCTTGCATCTTGAGTTACACTGCTTTGAAGTTTGACCTAAATCAGGGGATTTTACACTGAAACCCTAATTTGGTAACTCCTCTTCTCCTTGACTCCTCTTGATTTTTCTTTAGCACAACATCATATCCATATCCATATAGCAAATAATGAATCTCACATTCTTCAAATGATTCTTGATGCCATTCAAAACACTTCTTTGACCTAAGGTTGACCTAGTGTTGACCCAGATAAAACCCTAGTTGACTGACTTCAACTGAGGCTCTTGAAATCATTCCAATGACTTGGTTACTCCCCAAAAATGATCATCTAGGCTCTTCATAACATCCATACACACCTCATGCTCTTGGCTCATGGCTCACACTTCTTCTGATGACCCCCAAATAACCTCAAGATAGGAGAGAATTCACTGATCAACCTGGCAGCTCTTCAAAGCTCAAACTCTTCCCTGATGACCTGAGTAGTCTTGAATATGAATGAAAACCCTTGGATATGCCTCTTGAGATAAGAATAGCCCTTGATCCCCTGATTAAGATGGCTTGCTTATGCTATGCAATGCAGATGAATACACTATGTACATGATGACAATGTAAATGATTATGCAATTGAAACATAAACCTAGGTTAGAAAAGGTTGGGCAAATTTTGGGGTGCAACAGCTACCCCTATTCAAGCGGCTTGGACCCGACTGGATGAAGAGCGCACAACCTTCAGACATTCGAGGTACGAGACGGTTGAATACAAAAGAACCCGGAAATTTTCCAACCGCAAAATAAAATTGCTAATACGACTACTGCTTGGGAAAACCCTGGGAACTGGCTTCTGTTGTCACGGCAACAACTAGCCACTCTTCTGTCAACCTGCTTTTGTAAAAATAATCTGATGTTGTCCGCAGACCACTCCATTCCGAAGAAATGAGCATACACCAATCAACGAGAAATTGTTGATATCACTTATCAACCTCTGTTGATCTCACTTATCAACCGAGCACACGCTAACCAGCGGGAGAATATGGACTTC
Source organism: Lathyrus sativus (assembly GCA_963859935.3). NCBI lineage: Eukaryota > Viridiplantae > Streptophyta > Magnoliopsida > Fabales > Fabaceae > Lathyrus > Lathyrus sativus. Next base: position 236,709,582 of record OZ012741.1, read on the forward strand.
ACTTGTCATGTTGATTTCACTGATCAACCTTTCGTATCTTGAAGAAACGAGCGAACGCTTAACCAAACGAGACAATGTTCAAAGACATGAACAACCGACTCTGCGGGGAAATGAGAAACTTAACGAAGTAACTCTGAGGGGAATCTGACGACTGCCGTCAAACACCTGCTGGGGAAATTGGGGACTTAACCAAGCACCCTTGTTGAAAAATGCGAGGAATTTAACCAAACAACTCCTGTGGCGAGCATCCTGCCGGGGACTATGAGGACTTAAACAATTAACTCATTAAAGTGACACCCTGCTGGAGCACATAACTCTGCTGGAGGAACTACGGGTAACGACCCACAAACTGCATTACCGTCTTCTAATGCTAACTCCGCAGCATCCTGGGAAAGACTCAGATGGGGGAATACAAGTAACTTAACCAAGCGACTTGTCAAAAAATACCCTGCCGGGGACTACGAGGAACTTAACCAAGTATCTCGTTGAAGACCACCATGCTGGGGATTACGTCTCTACTGGGGTAACTGTGGGAAACTACCTAAAAATTGCATTATGCCATTTCCACAGCACTCTGAGAAAGGACTCGGCTGGGGAGAAAGAGAAATGCTTGACCAAGCAACTCTGCTAGGGGAATATGCCATGACGAACACGATCACTGCGTGTCTGGCACAACGACCCTCTGTAACAAGATGAACACAATCACTGTACGTTCTACGCCGCAACCCTCTTGACAGGAGAAAACACGATCACTGCGCGTCTTGATGCTGCAAACAGAATCACATAATGGGACAAACACGACGAACACGATCACTGCGTGCCATACGGAATAAATCCACATAGAAGAGGCGAACACGTTCACTGCGTACTTCAACCACCAATATGATAAACACGATCACTGCGTGTGCTGCAATAGGATGAATACGATCACTGCGCATCTCGACCAACAAATCCCCAAAATGATGTCAACAAGATCACTGCGTGTGTCACAAAACTAACCCATGTACCAGGATGAATACGATTACTGCGTATGCCGACCAACAAAACCAACTGATACGATAGCCACGATCACTGCGTACTCCGCATCACAAGTTCCCATGGTACTATCAACACGATCACTACGTGCCATGCGAATACGGTCACTGCGTATCTTGAACACGATCACTGCGTGTTTGAACACGATCACTGCGTGTTCTGAGCCACGATCCTCTTGACTGGAGAAAACACGATCCCTGCGTGTTGTGTGTCTCAACTAACCCACATAACCGGACGAATACGATCACTACATATTCTAACCATACATAGGGTGAACGCGATCACTGCGCGCTTCATGTCACGGCCCTCTTGACTGGAGGAAACACGATCACTGTGTATGCTGACCAACAAAAACTGGATGAACACGATCACTGCACGTTCTACGCCGCAACCCTCTTAGATCGGGACGAATACGATCACTGCGCCATTCGACCACAGGTACACATACCAAGATCAACACGATCACTGTGTGTCCTACAACATGAACCCTATAGATGGCACAAATACGATCACTGCGTACTTTGACCACAATATCCACATCTCAAAATCAACACGATCACTGCGTGCCTTACAATATGAACCCCGAGGGTTGGGACAAATACGATCACTGCGTACTTGGGCCACAAATCAACATCTTCTTGAATCACGATTTCTCTTATCGGCAAGGAATAACATGTCTGAAACTGAAGAGGTAACCACCTGGCTTATGTTTCAAAAATGCATGTTTGATAATGACGTAATGCTTCCACACTGCATGGAAATGCCAAAAATGCAAATGCTCATGATGCATGTTTATGCAAAGAGTTGCCTCAGCAAAATAAATGCTGAAGACACACTGGATCTGCTAGGGATGACCGGAATACTACCGATACACTTCCAACAAAATAAATGTTGGAAAGATGAACTAACTCCGCTAGGGATAACCATCCCGCTAGGAAAGTAGCTCACGAACTCAAAACTCCAAAATCTGCTGATGACGATCCTCCTGACGAGGAAGAGCGACTTGCTGGGGAAAGAAAGGACAATCGCTAGGGAAAACTCCTTTCAGCAGCTCCAACCACCTGATCACACTCTGTGGGGAACCTCTCCTGCCATCATTGAGCTGGGGAAATCATCCTGCTATCCCTGAGCTGGGGAAATCATCCTGCTATCACTGAGCTGGGGAAATCATCCTGCTATCACTGAGCTGGGGATGGAACTACACATTCTGATTTGCACTACACAAGAATTCTCTGAGAAGTTAATCACATTTGTCTTGACCTTCGCTGAGGAAGACTCTGCTCTGCTTGATAAGCTAATTCTAAACTACTGGAGATACATTATCTTTTACTTTGACGCAACCTTCGCTCTCCTGGGGAGACAACATTCGATTTTTGCCTGGGGTGACTTCACCGGGGAAGACACAACATTCAACCTCTGGAGAGGGTACCAGCCTGCCATGGACTCTGGCGGGGAACTTTGCGAGCTTTTGAATACCTGCACAAGTCAACAAGCAAACACAAGGCAATCTATGCAAAAAGAAACATCTTGGTAGTCAGCCACGACAACCATTCAGGTAATTTTCGGTTTTAACAATCATCGGCCGAGGCCCGCCTGTTTACACGCATGTAAGTTTATCAAAACATCGGCGCTTTTTACAAACAAAACTGTAAAAAATTAAAACCAAAGTCACACATTACACTGAATAAAACACTTTATTGATAACGGCCTGAGAATAGGCAAGATTTGTACATCAGATGCAACTCCTGAAAAGAGGTAGTCACACATAAACAAAATGCAGAAGTATACAAATATACAAGATAAAATTTGTACACATGTCGGCAATGTGTTACAGACGAACACCATGAACCGATCCTCCTATGACTCGTCGGACTCTGACGCTTTCCCGATCTTTGTCTTCGGAAGAAATTTCTTTGGATAATTGACCCCCAGATGCTCCCAAACCGCTAAACAATCAAACTTGGACCGCAGTCATTTGCTTCTCCAATCCCTAACTTTTGCGTGAATCGCCCTTTGCGGGTTTTCGATTCACCGGGATACCCTTTTTTGCCGAAGCCGCCCAGTGTAGGTTTTCGACTTCGCGGGTGTACATTTTTTCAATTATATCCCTAACTTTTGCGTGAATCGCCCTTTGCGGGTTTTCGATTCACCGGGATACCCTTTTTTGCCGAAGCCGCCCAGTGTAGGTTTTCGACTTCGCGGGTGTACATTTTTTCAATTATATCCCTAACTTTTGCCCGAACCTTTTTATTCTGTTTTTGGTTCGCCGGGATGCCCCATTTTTGCCTGGACTCTCTTTTTACTGTCCAGCGGGTCAATTTTAAGCAAAGTATTTTTTAACTGCGTCCGAGTTCACAGGGGACGAAAAGTCTTCACCATCCATGGTGGATAACAATAAGGCTCCTCCGGAGAAGACCTTTCTCACGACGTATGGACCTTCGTAATTGGGAGTCCATTTACCCCTGTGATCCGATTGCGGTGGGAGAATCTTCTTCAGCACAAGATCACCCGTCTGAAAGCTTTGAGGTCGAATCTTCTTGTCGAACGCTTTCTTCATCCGGCTCTGATACAGCCTACCATGTGCAATGGATGCCAGTCTTTTCTCATCTATCAAGCTCAGCTGATTCAATCTACTTCTCACCCATTCCGCCTCGTCCAACTTAACATCAAGCAAAACCCTCAAAGACGGTATCTCAACCTCCAATGGCAGGACCGCGTCCATGCCATATACTAGTGAGAACGGTGTTGCCCCGGTTGATGTACGCACTGTAGTACGATAACCGTGCAAAGCGAATGGCAGCATCTCATGCCAATCCTTATACGTTACCACCATCTTCTGAACAATTTTCTTTATGTTCTTGTTGGCCGCTTCAACAGCGCCATTCATCTTGGGTCTGTAGGGAGATGAATTATGATGCTCGATTCTGAAATCCCGACACAGATCTTTCATCATCTTGTTGTTTAAATTCGAACCATTATCAGTAATGATCCGTTCAGGAATACCGTATCTGCAAATTATATCCTTCTTGATAAATCTGGCCACCACCTGTTTCGTCACATTGGCGTAAGATGCTGCTTCCACCCACATGGTGAAGTAATCGATCGCGACCAGAATGAAGCGATGTCCGTTAGAAGCAGTAGGCTCAATCTTGCCAATCATATCGATTCCCCACATGGAGAAAGGCCATGGGGATGCCATAACATTCAGTGGACTGGGTGGCACATGGATCTTGTCAGCATAGATCTGGCACTTGTGACACCGCTTGGCAAACTTGAAACAGTCAGTTTCCATTGTCAACCAATAATACCCTGCCCGCAACAACTTTCGGGTCATAGCATGCCCACCAGCATGTGTACCAAAAGTTCCCTCATGGACCTCTTCCATGAGCAAGTTGGCTTCCTTCTCGTCTACACACCTGAGGAGTACCAAATCGTGGTTCCTTCTATACAAAACGCCGTCGGGATTCAGATAGAAGTTGCTTGCTAATCTCCTTAGAGTCTTCTGATCACGACTGGATGCCCCGGTCGGATATTCTTTATTCTTCAGGAAGTTCTGTATGTCGAAATACCAAGGTTTACCGTCAGATGCTTCATCAATTGCAAACACAAAGGCCGACCTATCAAGGCGAGAGATGACAATGCTGGGAGCCTCATTCCATCGGTTGACTTTATACATCGAGGATAACGTTGCAAGGGCGTCCGCCATTTGATTCTCCGCCCGAGGTACGTGATGGAACTCCACCCTATCAAAGAAAGGTAGCAACCTTCTTGCATAATTCATGTACGGTATCAGATTAGGTTGGCGCGTCTCCCACTCTCCCTTAATCTGATTCACAACCAATGCTGAATCCCCATATACGCCCAGATTCTTAATCCTCATATCGATAGCCTCTTCTAACCCCATAATGCAAGCTTCGTACTCGGCTTCGTTATTCGTCACTGAAAAAGTCAATCTGGCAGTGAATGGGATGTGCGACCCGTGGGGAGTTGTAATGATTGCCCCGATCCCACTACCGTACGAATTGACAGCCCCATCAAAAATCAATTGCCACTGGGAACTCCGCTCAGGACCTTCACTAGGCAACGGCTCATCACAATCCTTAGCTTTCAAGTACATTATGTCCTCATCAGGAAACTCAAACTTCATAGGCTGATAATCCTCAATTGGCTGTTCGGCGAGATATTCGGACAGAACACTTCCCTTAATGGCCTTCTGGGAAACATACTGGATATCGTATTCTGTCAATACCATCTGCCATCTAGCAATCCTTCCAGAGAGCGCTTGTTTTTCAAACACATATTTGATCGGATCCATCTTCGATATCAGCATGGTTGTATGGTTCAGCATATACTGTCTTAGACGTTTGGCAGCCCACGCCAATGCACAACACGTCTTTTCGAGCATGGAGTATCGAGATTCACAATCCGTGAATTTTTTACTCAAGTAGTAAATCGCATGCTCTTTCCGTCCTGTCTCGTCATATTGACCGAGAACACAACCCATACTGTTCTCAAGAACCGTCAAGTACATAATCAGTGGTTGTCCCGCTACTGGGGGTATCAACACCGGAGGTTCCTGCAAGTATTCTTTTATCTTCTCAAATGCCCTTTGGCAATTGTCGTTCCAGACCACCGCTTGATCTTTCTTTAACAGCTTGAATAATGGTTCACACGTGGTCGTTAGGTGAGAGATGAACCTAGCAATGTAGTTCAACCTCCCTAAGAATCCACGGACTTCTTTTTCTGTTCTCGGTGCTGGCATCTCTTGTATTGCGTTTATTTTTGCAGGATCGACCTCGATTCCTTTCTTGCTCACAACGAACCCCAGTAGCCTCCCGGATCTCACTCCGAAAGTACATTTATTCGGATTCAGCCTCAGCCTGAACTTCCTCAGCCTCTTGAACAACTTCAACAGATTAACCAGATGTTCTTCCTCTGTTTGAGACTTGGCAATCATGTCATCGACATACACCTCGATCTCCCTGTGCATCATGTCGTGAAAAAGCATCGTCATAGCCCGCTGATACGTTGCCCCAGCATTTTTCAAACCAAAGGGCATCACCTTGTAGCAGAAGGTCCCCCACGGGGTGATAAAGGTCGTTTTTTCCATATCCTCCGGAGCCATTTTGATCTGGTTGTACCCCGAAAACCCATCCATGAAAGAGAATACCGAAAACTGAGTTGTGTTGTCAACTAACACATCAATATGCGGCAGCAGAAAATCATCTTTCGGGCTCGCTTTGTTCAGATCCCTATAATCAACACACATTCGAACCTTGCCATCTTTCTTTGGCACAGGCACGATATTAGCGACCCAAGTGGGATAAGTGGTAACAGCCAGGAACCCGGCGTCCCATTGCTTCTGCACTTCTTCCTTTATCTTTACAGCCATGTCAGGACGAGTCCTTCGGAGTTTCTGCTTCACGGGCGGGCAATCTTCCTTCAACGGCAGACGATGAACAACCATATCAGTATCCAAACCTGGCATGTCCTCGTAGGACCAAGCAAATATATCACTGTATTCGCGCAACATCTCAATAAGCTCCCGCTTGATGTCCACTTGCAACGCGGCCCCTATACGGATATTCCTGACGCATTCTTCAGATCCCAAGTTGACAATATCGATCTCTTCCTGGTGAGGCAGAATGACCCTCTCCTCTTGCTTCAACAACCGACTAAGCTCTTCTGGTAAGTCACTATCCTCCCCAATCTCCTCCTCAGCTTGGAAGATCGGATGCTCGAAGTCTAAACGAGTCATAGGAAGTTTTTGGTCGGTGTCATCTGAAAATTCATGAATCCTGCGAGGGAAACGGTTAAGTGCTTCAAAAATGATGTACAAGCAAAATGCATAACCCCGCTGCCATTTTATTGAAAAAATAAAAACAGAAAGAAAAGGATCACAACATTTGAATGTAAAAAACGCCGTCATTTATTGATCATGCAAACATACAGGTAAACAGTTAGGCCCTAAGACAAGATCATCGATGCCCCGGGCAAGGCATGTGATCATACAATGATTTGAAAAACAATGCATTACTGTTTGGTGACTTGGATGACGTCCTGGATGGACCAGTTGCATAGGCTTTGCCCCGGCGTGCTGGGTCGAATCCATGCGTCCATGTCGCAATCGCTATCCACTTCCTCCGCATCAGACACGGCATTAATCCTTTCGAATCTGACTCCTCCGGGCGTGAACACGACAGGTCCCTTGTACTTAGGCGCACTCTGCGAGGTAGATGGGCGGTACCCCAAGCCATACTTATCTTGCTTCATTGGGATGTCCAGAACCTGCCCCCACTTCTGAGTCTCTCCTGCTTGTACCAACGCCTTGGCTTCTTTATATGAGGAGACGACCACCTCTGGCTCTTCACTCTTCACTGGAGCTTCTTCTTTAACTTTCACCTCTTCGAACGCCTGACACAGCGTTTCATGAATCTCCCCGTCAACCTCCACGTACTTGAAAGAAGACAAATGACTGACTAAGATATCCTCTTCGCCACACACCGTCACAATACTCCCCTCAACCATATATTTCAACTTCTGATGGAGCGTAGAAGTTACTGCCCCAGCGGCATGAATCCACGGTCTCCCGATCAAACAGCTATATGCAGGTTGGATGTCCATGATGTAAAACACTGTATCAAACATCTCCGGACCTACCTGGATGGGTAACGTTATCGACCCGAATACTGACCTCCTTGTTCCGTCAAAGGCCCTCACTACCAAATCACTAGGTGTGCACAACAACCCACGGGTATCCAATTTCAACAGGGCTTTCTTTGGTAACACATTCAACGAGGACCCAGTGTCTACCAGCACATGGGATAAAACAGTGCCCCGGCATTCGATAGAGATGTGCAAGGCACTATTATGATCACGCCCTCTAGGCGTTAAGTCAAAATCCGTGAATCCCAGCCCATGCCCAGCGTTAACATGTGCTATAACTCCCTCCAGTTGATTAACTGAAATCTCTTGCAGCACGAAGGATGTCTCAAGTACCTTTAACAGGGCATTTCTATGCGCCTCTGAGCACAACAACAGCGATAATATGGAGATCTTTGACGGGGTCTGCTGCAGGTGATCTACAATCTTGTAATCACTTTTGCGGATCAACCTCATGAATTCTTCCACATCTTTGGTTATCGGCTCTTTCTCTTTACTCCCCGAAGATTCTCCCTCAACAACTTTGTTCTTACCCCTGGCAAGCCTCTCTGCTTCAACCTCAGGTGAAGTGAAAATTCTACCGCTCCGGGTTATACCACCCGCTCCCACTATGTTGTCCACGGATCCCGCCGGCGGATCATTCAAGTCAATCTTTTCCCCATTGCAATACACCTCAGCACCATAACTCCACGGGACTGCTTTTGTGCTTTCAAAAGGGACTGGCTTAGCGTTGGTAATAGTAATGGTCGGCCTTTTCGATGATGCCGAAATCGTCACCGATTTGAACGGAATGGTGATCGTAGCAACCTCCCTGCGCTCTTTCTCAGATTCTGTCTCAACAGACTCCTCTCGCCCCACAGCCCTGTCAAACTGCAAAGTTCCTTCATCAACCAAACTTTGAACTCCCCTTTTCAACTTCTCACAGCCCTCAGGTTGAGTCAAACAGTCAACACACTCTTCACTGCAACCGGGATAGACACCTCCTTTCAATAAACGCTGCTTTACGTAACTCAAAGGGGTTTTCAGCTCGCTCACTTCTGAAACCAAGTCCAACTCATCATCTACCATGATTGCATTGGCCCCAGCCCCACCATGCTTGGGCATTGGCTGCTGCGTGATATTGGGGCCTTCCTTCTCGAAGTTAATAGCCGTACTATCAAGCAAATCCTGTACTTTATGCTTGAAGGCCAGGCAATTTTCAATATTGTGCCCTGGTGCACCCGAATGGAAGTCACAGTGTTCATTAACATCATACCCGACTGGTGGCTGGCCAGTTGGTGGTGCTAAGGTCCTCTTCTCGACTAGCTGTAATTTCAACAAAGTTTGAAGGAGTTCTGCATATGATACCGGCGGTACTTCGAATACTCTCCTCGGTCGTGGGTTCTGAAGCCTGCGCTGATTATTATTAGGCTGCTGCTGAGCCTGCTGCTGTGGTTGTTGTCTCTGCTGCTGAGAAGGCCCTGGAGTGGTTACACTTGCCACTTGCGACTGCTGACGCCAGTTCTGACCTTTGTTCCTTCGTCGAGCACCGTATACAGCATTGGTATCACTCTGTCTTTTACCACCAAACGTCTTCTTATTACCTCCCGCGGAACTGGACTCACCTGCTTGAATTTTACCAATTTTTACCCCGTTTTCAATGCGCTCCCCCATCAAGATCAACTCAGAGAAGGTACTCATCGAACAATTTAGCAACCGGTCATAGTACATTCCAGAGAAAGTTCCTATGAACATATCCATCATTTCGCGCTCCACCATCGGAGGGTGTACCCTAGCAGCCAAATCTCGCCATCTCTGGGCGTATTCTTTAAAGCTCTCGCTAGACTTTTGAGACATGCTTTGCAACTGGACTCGGTTAGGAGCGAGATCACTATTATACTGATAATGTCGAACAAAAGCCTCTGCCAGCTCTTTCCAACTCCTGATCTGAGTAGGTTCCAAGCTCATGTACCACTCCAGCGATGGCCCGGACAGGCTATCCTGGAAGAAGTGCATTAGCATCTTTTCATCCTCAGAATACGCAGACATACGCCTGTAAAAAGCGCGCACATGCACCCTATGGCATGTATCCCCTTTGTACTTATCAAATGACGGCGCTTTGAATTTCAGCGGGACCCTCAGCCCTGGGACTAACCCCATATTTGACATATCCAGCCCAAGAGCATTCTGGCTGGCCAATCCATTCACTTTCTCTTCCAGCAATCTCATCCGATGGTTGTCATCCCTAGCCCTTTCATGACCCTCGTTCTGACCAGAGAACACATCCTCCTGACGATCCTCCCAGCGAGGTACTGCATCACATCCAACATAATCTGCATCGCGGCCTGGACCCGTTTGGACATACCTGGGGTCATACCTCAGATTACCCATCTCTTGAGTGATGTATGCGCCAGTTCCTTATCCAAGATTACCATAGCCACCAAACCCAGCCTTGGCGCCAGCCATGCTGCCATACCCCATGTTCACACCATTGAAGCCCTGGTTACCATTAATACCATTCATTCCGACATTCTCAACACCCCCATTGAAACCCTAGTTGACATTACCCACAAATACCCCAGCAGTATCTGCATTGACATTCATATTACCGGTGTTCCCACCTCCACCTACAGGACCAGTTTCTCCAACATTCAAACCGGTCACAGGAACAGCATCAGCACTTTGACGATTCTCAACTCGGGGAGAAGCAGCAATGTTTTCACCATGCGGTGTCCCGTTGTTTTCAGCCCGTGCGACTATCGGTCGAACCAGATTCTGCAGCTGCTCTTGTCCTTTGGCGATAGTCTCCATGGTTTGCATGAGCAGGGCCATCCTGTCACGCATCTCTTGCATTTCACTCTGCACGTTGTCCATGATCTTCTTCTGGTTAATCCTTGTAGAGTAACGATGGACCCGCTTTTCTGCAATCCTGAAAGATACCTGGAACGGACGCAGGAGATAAGATACACTGATCACAAACCTGCAATGCAAATATGAGTATGTATGCAAAATGCAATATGTGTCTGTGCATTAGGGATTATCATTCCCCGATTCTAGTGTGAATGTGTCAGTGCAGAGACAGTGCTAGCAAGACAGTGATTGGAGCCGAATCATAGAAAACCTCGTATATTGCAGAGAAAACCATTAAGCCAAGAATACAATATCACTGAGTGTATAATAAGATGGCATGACCTCAACCAACAATCCTGGTGATGGTCAGCGCTATGCAAATAAAGCATACAAGTTAATACATGAAATGATCAAGTACTCCCATAAGCCCGGTACTCTTCTATTAACTTCTTGGTCTCTGGATGGCTTGGTCGGGTAAGCAGCCCCTCGACAAGCTGGTTTCTTCTCTTGAGAACACGTCGTACGTCACCAGAGGTTTCCTCCCATGCCCCTTCTCCGAAGCGATCCTCTAGCTTCCGCTTCTGAGACACGGCTTCGTTCCTGCCTTCGATGGCCTTGTTCAATGCTTTCTGGAGACTGTATCTGGTCATCACCTCCTCTTCATGCTTCTCAATGCTAGCCTTCAACTGCTCCTCGAGGTCGGAAATTTGCTGCTTCAATTTATCTTCCCTCTTCTTGTTGTTGGTTAGCGTAGCATTCCATGTCTTATTACAAGAAGAGATTTCTCAGTGAGCGGCGTCGAGCGCTTTCTTTTTGGACTCCAACATGTCATGGGAGCTTCTGAACTCTTGCCCCAGACGTTCGCGTTTCTTCTTCTCCTCAGTCAACTCAGCACCTAGCCTGTCTACTAGTTCGATCTGCTGTTGGAAAGAACGTACGACCTTATTCTTCTCACTCCTCATCTGAGCTAGCTCCTTCTCTAACTCTTCATTAATCTTCGTCAAGTCTTCCTTTTCTCTCACAACTTGCTCGTAGACCTCCATAGTGACAGTGGTTGGCTCCTCTACCGGAATATGAACAGGGACCAGCGCAGCTGGAAATGGCATCAGTAACTGTCTGGCTCTCTCCCGGATCCAAACTTTGTAGGGCGCATACGCCTGACAATCATTCTTCCCCAACAGTGGCTTCCCCTTTCTGTTAATACGCGTCCAGGCATGCCGAAGCTTGGCTAGTAGCTCTCCACTCAAATCACCGGTGAAGTACAGAGATTCCTGTACTTCTTCCTCCTGAGGTGGGTTCTTCAACGCATATCCAAACTGGCGGACGAACAGAGATGGGTTGTAGTTGATGCACCCTTTTCTCCCTATCAACGGAACATTAGGATACCCAGAACAACTGAAAATAAGCTCGGACCCCAGCAAGTCTCGGTCGAACCACTCAACGTCTTCAGAAGATAGCCTCATCATACGCTCTGGCCAGTCAGCTGTAGTTGCACTATCCACAAAAGGTCTCTTCAGGGGAAGATGGCTCTTGAACCACATATACAGCAAGGGCACGCAACAAGAGACATTCTTGCCTCTCCTGTTCTCATTTCTGTAGTGCATCGAATGGTAGAAGTCCCCGATTAGTGTAAGTACCGGGTTGCCAGCAGCAAACAGATGAAATGCATCCATGTCCACGAAGTTTGGGAAATTGGGAAACAGCACTATCCCATAAATGCATAGAGCCAAAATAGCGTTAAAGACCACCCAACACCCATTCTTGGCGTACTCTTGAGCCTTACCATCCAGAAACTGGAGAGAGAAACCTGGAACCCCTCGCCAAGAAGTCATCAACAGCTCAGAAGCATTCATGTGCAAGGCCTTAGCTAAATCCTCCAACTTGGGCTCAGCGGCAGAGTGAATAAAAGGAACTGCATTCTGTACCGGCAGCTCAGTAAACTCTACATACTCCTCCATGGTGGGCCCCAAAATGAAGTCAGCAAATGTGAAACACCTCAAAGCCGGGTCATAGAATTGCATCAGCGTATACAACCCATTCAATTCATCATCAGTGGATTTGCGAACCAAACTCAACAACCGTCTGTAACTCTGCCTGAAGCTTCTACGGACATCCTCATCTGCCAGAGAAATCAGACCCAGGAGGGGAGTAATATCAGGGATAGGTAGCTTGTACGCAACTGTCATCCTCAAACCAGCCATGATCAATACTCAGGAGTCCAGACACTAGAACCAGGGAGTATGCAAATGCACCTGCAGCACAGACACACGTTAATGGGATGCAATGATAATGATTATGCAAATAATGCAATGCAAGCAACATGCAACAGGGACCAAGTGCCATAGCTGAGAAGCCTGAACCATATCCAAAGTCTCAGATAGACCCTCCAGAATTCCTCAATCCCTGGTCTCTGATAGACCACAAAACAAAGCTCCAACACTGGTCTCGGATAGACATCATAACATGACTCCAACTGGTCTCTGACAGACCTCAAACCCTAGCTCTGACTGGTCTCTGATAGACCTCACAACTATCCATAAATACCCAGGATCTCTGATCAAGAAATAACCGGTATCTGAAGGTCTAGTTACCTGCATAACCCCAAACCCTCTCACAGGTAGGTGTCCTAGCAACTGACAAAGGTATGGCATCTTATGCGGTCGTCGGCGTCACAGACTTTCAGGGTTGATGATACGATTCCCAGAAGGAGTGGCATCATCAAATCTTGAAGAGGCCTCACTTAGCCAACTTCCAAATGATCGGTTCCCAGAGTCGACAATCCAACTAACCAGCAACCCGAGCCACCCAAAGGGCAGGACAGGAGGCCAACCAGAAGAACCTCGTCTGAGTGTAGATTTCGCGGGACACTAGGACATGCAAAGCACGTGCGCGCCCACTAGTCTCTACTCTAAATCTAGGTGCACTCAAGCCCAGGTCCGGCTTATCTCTCAATCATAGAACACCCGTCATACCCCACAATACAGCAATAATAATAATAATAAAATGCTGAAATGTAAATACAGAAATGTAAATCCATACAAAATCCTCGACGGGAAAACAAGCGCTAGGATTGACTCTCTTAAGAGACGTTGGATCCCAAATGCATAAGGAACTATCGCAGTCCTTAGCAGCCAGGGGACGTTGGGTCCCCAGCAGAGTCGCCAGCTGTCGCTACTGCGAAAATCGGCGCCGGCTGACAGAAGAGTCGCCACCGTGCGTTATTTATCCCAACGGAGGGAAAGGAAACGCTCGAAGTAAACCTCGCAAAAAAAACGGGGAAAAGGTATGGTCATCGCAACCAAAACCTGGATTCGGGAGTCGGTTACGCAAGGGGAAGGTATTAGCACCCCTCACGTCCATCGTACTCGATGGGATCCACGCTTGCTTGGTTGTACGGATTACACTTCTATCTAAACTAAAGGATGAGGTCTAAAAAGAAAAGAAAACATGACTCGGTAAAGCATCGCACTTTATGCCTACGTATTCCCGTCTGGAACGAGAAATCAGAGTCAACGTAGTTCTCCTAACTACGGGTGAAGGTGGGTGAAAGTTGCTCGCTAGGATATCGCATCCTATGCCTACGTACTTCCACACTGCATGGAAGATCAGAGCAAACGTAGTTCGGGCTACGCACGACACAAGCTGTTCAAGTGTCTTTTATGAAAAAATCTCACCTTAAACAAGGGTTTTCTTATTGCGAAAAGGTTGATGTTTGTTCAAATCTTTTGACGGAAGAAATGAATTGATTCCTGTTATAACCTTTATTAATGTTTTTCTGTTGTTCGAAGAAAGAAGAGAAGACACTCTAAAAATTCTAGGGTTGAAAAAGGGGAATAAAATCTACCCTAATATTATCATGCATGGGTTGAGACCTAATGTCTATCATGCTCCTCTCTTGCGCAGAGAGAAACAGAGATCCTAAGGGAATAGACAGAAACAGAAACAACAGATATATACAATAAAGCAGTAAAATGCATGGATGCAGCAACACAAGCGAGGCAAGGGAGTCCCACTCAACCTCGAACCTAGAAAACAATAGGCAAAAGTGAACAGAATTCACTTTCCACCCAGCAGGTTAAACAGCAAACAATACAGTCCGGGAAATTCACACAATACATCAAGAAATAAAACAGCTAAAAGCTAAACAGCAAAAGCAATCTTCATCAACATCTGGCTTCAAGTCATCTTCAGGCTTCATCTTCAATCTCCCAATGGCTTTTCTTCAAGTATCACTCTCCAAGCTGAGGAATCAATCACAAGAATGAACTGGGTGTTAAGCAATTAGTTGACCACCAAAGGTGGCAAACAGACTGCTATCAACACAAAGAATATTTCTCTCAAGAGTTCTATCTCTTAGACACTATCACCAAGCCTTCCAAAGGAAGGGGGTGGGTGTCTTAGAGAGACTCTGCATCACAGAAAAGAATGGAGGCAATCAAGACCTTCCATGTTTGAGAATCAAGTTGTCTACTCTAGGGCTCTGCCTAAATCCTAGATCCTATGGCCTTCAACAGCTGCCAGCAAGAGATACTTCTCATCAACTCTGGAAGTTGGTCTTCATTCTCTGATCTTCAAATGGGCTTCATCATCACAGTCTTCAGCTCAAACCCCAAGCCCCAAACAAACCCAATACCCCACACAGACAAATAATAACCCTAAAGAGGGCACACCACACAGTCAATCAAATATAAGCAATATACTAGTAGCAGTAGGGGAATCCTAATATTTTCTAAGGGATCTATTATCTACCCATAACCCCTATAGTCCCATACCCCAAAAAATCAAATCAAAATCCCTAAAAGAAATGATCTATCTCACCTATGCTCATTTAAAACCCTAATTTTAACCATTCTAATCTCACCTAATCAAATCACCTAAAAATTAATCCTAAAATTATGAATTAAATCCTATGTACAAGTTTAAGTCCTAAGCTAATCACCCTAAAAAGAATGGGTCCTAAATATAAGGGGAACTATTAGAACTAAAATCAACAAAATTAAGTACTAAACTAAACTCATTAAAAAGCTATTTACGAGAAAAATGCATAAAAAATACTAAAACAAAATAAAATGCTATTTTTATCATTTATTATTTTTCTTAACAGAATCATGAATCTACCACAAAAAGAACCAATTAAAAACAAGCTTTTTTCAATTTTTTTATGGTTTTTTTAAATATAATAAAATCAAAAAATGAATTAAAATGGGGAGGGGGTGTTATAAGCAGACGCGCCTAGTTCGTATTCAGATGGGCCATGAAGTGGGGGGCGTAGATAACAAAAGGCGCTAGGCCCAGCATGCATCAGAAATTGAATTTAAAAAAACGGACACGGTGCATTTAGCAACAACTTCAGTTCAAAAAGGATTGGGCTGGCGTATGGGTGGTGTGATTAGCAAAGCCCATGGTTCCCAATTAATTGAAACGCGGCGTTTCAATCATTTCAGACTTTCCCTCCACTCTCAGCTTTGAATCTCAGCCGTGGGATCATCTCCAAGGTCAATGGTCTTCGTTCAATCCTATGGCCATAACTTCGTCTTCCCCACGAGGCTAGGGTTTTCAGAATTCGAACCCTCCATGCAGCCATGTTCTAGCTCATCAAACTCTCTCCTCTCTCAATGAAATCAAGAGCTACAAAAACCAAACTTGCCCCATTTCTCTCCCTCTACAAGACCATGCCCATGGTTTTCTCTAAAACTCATTCTACATCCAAACCCGATAGGTACAAGTCTTGGGCACCATGAAATACCTCTGTCATGCATGGTTATTAAACTTGCTCAAACTATACTAGAACGTTCTATGCACTATGCTAATCACTCTGAATTAATAAGCTAATATTATCGTGCCCTAATCCATGAGTTCTTGATCTTGAAAGATTCATCACCATGTTACCAAACTCCATGAAACCTTCTCAATCTCTCTGAAAATGGTCATCTAACCTAACCTAACAATCTTACACTAATAATCTAATCTAACAACACCTAATTATGGAGATAGAAATGAAATCACCAACCTGCTTAGTAGCTATGGCAGATGTGGTTACAGTCCAATCCAATGCTTGTACTCCTTCGAGGATGATCTTTTCTTGATGAAGATCTTTCTGTTTGCAACAATTATGATGATGAGTGCTTGTAGAAGGAGATTCGAGCCTGTTATGGATCTTGCAATTTCAAACCCTAGAGCTTCAATCTTCCATGGATGGTTCTCTAATTCAGCATGTATGCATTCAAGAGTTTCAATAGAGTGTGGATGAAGAAGAAAGATGAACAGAATTGGTGTTGATTGTAGATTTTCACACTTTCTTACAATGGAAGCAACAACGGAATTCTCTCTCTTCTCTCTCTCTTTTTACCAACCCCTTGCACCAATGATCCACACTAATTATATAGATGATGATGGACAGATCTAGAAGTTTCTGGATGCCTCTAGGATGATTCTAGAATGTGGTGGAAATTCATGGAAATCTCATTTGATGACATGTTGAATATCTCTCATCTCATGCATACACCCTTCTATACTTGTGTTAAAATCTCCTTTCATGAGATATTGAGAGTGTATGTGTGAAAAACAAGCCTTTCCTTGCCTTGTGTGAAGTTTTCCATATTTGCCTTATTATGCAAGTAACAAAAATACAAAGCAAGTCCAAAATTTAACCCCCAACTAAAAAAAGTGGCTGAACCAATGTCTTTAAAATGATGTTTGGATTGAATTTGGTATATTGGATGACCCATTTTAGATTTGTAGATCTCTCAAACCATTTTCCAACTTGAACTTTTTCAAGTTATATGCCTTTTTTAAGTCATTTTCCACCAACTTTTATCAAGTCTTGTTATATGCATTTCCAAACTTCCATGACCTCTTTTCTAGACTTAAAATGACATTTTGAGCAACTTTGATGTTGTGAAGTTTTTCATTTGAAGCTTCCTTGTATAAGTTTTAGGCATAGGCTAAGAATGACCTGTAATTCTCAAATGACCAAAATACCCTTTGCTTTCCAAGACCATAAGTAGAGTTACACAAATCATATGAAGGCATACCATACCTTTCTAGAAATCTAAGACAATAAGGAACAACTCTCATGTTGGCCAGAAATCCATTTGAAATTTCCTTGAAGGTCAAAAGTTGCTTGGAAAACAGACAACTTTC
Organism: Lathyrus sativus; assembly: GCA_963859935.3. Lineage (NCBI taxonomy): Eukaryota > Viridiplantae > Streptophyta > Magnoliopsida > Fabales > Fabaceae > Lathyrus > Lathyrus sativus. The sequence continues at coordinate 236,727,252 of OZ012741.1, forward strand.
ACAGACAAATTTTAGTGCCCTCAGATGACCTGTAACTTGCAAGAGCTATAACTTGAGTTATACAAATCATCTTGATGACTTCCACCACTCAAATTAAAGCTATGAAGATACTCTAAAAGTTTCATGTGGACCAGAAATTCATATGAAGCTTGAATCTTGAGTTACACTGCTTTGAAGTTTGACCTAAATCAGGGGATTTTACACTGAAACCCTAATTTGGTAACTCCTCTTCTCCTTGACTCCTCTTGATTTTTCTTTAGCACAACATCATATCCATATCCATATAGCAAATAATGAATCTCACATTCTTCAAATGATTCTTGATGCCATTCAAAACACTTCTTTGACCTAGGGTTGACCTAGTGTTGACCCAGATAAAACCCTAGTTGACTGACTTCAACTGAGGCTCTTGCAATCATTCCAATGACTTGGTTACTCCCCAAAAATGATCATCTAGGCTCTTCATAACATCCATACACACCTCATGCTCTTGGCTCATGGCTCACACTTCTTCTGATGACCCCCAAATAACCTCAAGATAGGAGAGAATTCACTGATCAACCTGGCAGCTCTTCAAAGCTCAAACTCTTCCCTGATGACCTGAGTAGTCTTGAATATGAATGAAAACCCTTGGATATGCCTCTTGAGATAAGAATAGCTCTTGATACCCTGATTAAGATGGCTTGCTTATGCTATGCAATGCAGATGAATACACTATGTACATGATGACAATGTAAATGATTATGCAATTGAAACATAAACCTAGGTTAGAAAAGGTTGGGCAAATTTTGGGGTGCAACACACCAGAAACTCAAGTATGCTGTCGGAGGTAGCATTGTGACTGTTTGCGGCGAGGAAGACATAATGGTGAGCCATTTGTCGTCCTTCAAGTATGTTGAGATGGATGTGGAAATCCACGAAACCCTATTTCAAGCGTTTGAAGCTGTTAAAGTCAAGGACGTAGCTCCTGTAGTCACTGAAAAGCCAGGGATGACTCTCTCCTCCTTCAAGGAAGCCCGAGCCATTGTCCAGGTCGGATCTACCCCAGGCTGGGGGCGAATTTTAGAGATACCTAACAAGCAATAGAAGTTTGGGTTGGGATATTCTCCTGCGGATGAAGCCTCCTCTTCTTCTAGCAGGGCGTTGCGCGGTAAAGGGCCGATCCAGTTTACCAGTGGCGAGTGATATTTGAAAGTGTCAACGCAGTGTCTGAAGACAGCGGAGATAGCGACTGTGACTTAGACTCTTGGATCCAGCCAAGCAAGCCAGGCGAGAGCCTCAACAACTGGTCCATCAAGGATATCATCCAGATGACAAGAGAAGAGTAATGATTTACTTTTTCCAATCATTGTACAACCCTATGTCCTACCCGGGGCATAGTGGTTTTATTGTCAGGGCCTTGTTTGATTATGTACATGCATTTTACCAATAAATCAAAAGGCGTTTTTTCTTCGTATTCAAATATTGTGATCTCTGTTATTCCTGTTTTATATTTGTTTTGAAAAACAATAAAATGGAAATGAGGTTTGTGCTAACCTGCATATCCTTATTTTAAGCTTAACCATTGTTATTGCAGGATCCACATAAGAGATGACATCGACTCTGGACCTTCTACGACTCACTTCGACTTCGATTGCCCGATCTATCAAGTCGAAGAAGAGATTGATGAAGATGAAGACCTTCCTGAAGAGTTGGCCCGCTTGTTGAAACAAGAAGAGAAAGTTATTCTGCCTCATGAAGAAGAGATCGAGATTGTAAATTTGGGTTCTGAAGAACTAGTCAGGAACGTCAGGATAGGGGCTGCATTGCAGAGTGATGTCAAGTAGAGATTGGTCGAGATGCTAAGAGAGTATAGTGACGTCTTTGCTTGGTCATACGAAGATATGCCTGGACTTGACACTGACATCGTGGTCCACCACTTGCCGCTGCGAGAAGATTGTCCCCCCGTTAAGCAGAAGCTTAGGAGGACGCGACCAGATATGGCCGTTAAGATCAGAGAAGAAGTGCAAAAGCAGCTTGATGCTGGCTTCTTAGCGGTCACTACTTACCCTCCGTGGGTCGCCAACATAGTGCCTATACCGAAGAAGGACGGTAAGGTACGAATGTGCGTCGATTATCGGGATTTGAATAGGGCGAGCCCTAAAGATGATTTCCCGCTGCCTCATATTGATGTGTTGGTCGACAATACAGCTCAGTTCTCCGTATTTTCGTTCATGGATGGCTTCTCCGGCTACAATCAGATCAAGATGGCGCCGGAGGACATGGAGAAAACTACGTTTATTACACCTTGGGGAACATTTTTCTACAAGGTAATGCCTTTCGGTCTGAAGAATGCAGGGGCCACTTACCAGCGAGCAATGGTTACTTTATTTCATGATATGATTCATCATGAGATTGAAGTCTATGTTGATGACATGATTGCGAAGTCCCAAACGGAGGAGGGACATCTGGTCAATTTGCTGAAGCTTTTTGAGAGGCTTAGGAAGTTCAGGTTGAGGCTGAATCCTAATAAGTGTACTTTCGGGGTACGGTCCAAAAAGTTACTGGGGTTTATCGTGAGTGAAAGAGGCATCGAGGTTGATCCTGCGAAGATAAAAGCGATACAAGAAATGGCAGTGCCAAAAACAAAAAAAAGAAGTTCGTGGTTTCCTGGGCAGAATAAACTACATTGCAAGGTTTATTTCTCAGCTCACGGCCACGTGTGAACCGATGTTCAAACTGCTAAAGAAAGATCAGGCGATTATCTGGAACGAGGATTGCCAGAAGGCATTCGATAAGATAAAACAGTATCTACAGGAGCCTCCGATCTTGATACCCCCAGTGGACGGACGACCCTTAATCATGTACTTGACAGTTCTTGAGAATAGTATGGGGTGTGTTCTCGGTCAGCACGACGAGACGGGCAGAAAGGAGCATACCATTTACTACTTGAGTAAAAAGTTCACAGACTGTGAATCTCGTTACTCAATGTTGGAGAAGACGTGTTGTGCACTCGCCTGGGCTGCCAAACGTTTACGACAGTACATGCTCAATCACACCACCATGCTAATTTCGAAGATGGATCCGATCAAGTACGTCTTCGAGAAACAAGCGCTTTCATGCAGGATTGCCAGATGGCAAATGGTGTTGACGGAATATGACATTCAGTATGTTTCCCAGAAGGCCATTAAGGGCAATGTACTGTCTGAATACCTGGCCGAACAGCCGATCGAGGATTATCAGCCGATGAAATTTAAGTTCCCTGATGAGGATATCATGTTTCTCAAAGCGAAATATTGCGATGAACCGTTGCCCGACGAGGGGCCAGATAGGAAGTCCCAATGGAAATTGATATTTGACGGGGCGGTTAACTCTTACGGAAGTGGATTGGGGCGATCATCATGACTCCTCACGAATCCCACATCCCGTTCACTGCGAGACTGACGTTTCCGGTCACCAATAATGAAGCGGAGTACGAAGCATGCATCATGGGTCTAGAAGAGGCGATTGATTTGAGAATCAAGAACCTAGACGTATATGGTGACTCAGCGCTTGTGATCAACCAAATTAAAGGGGAGTGGGAGACTCGTCAATCGAATTTGGTGTCGTACATGAACTATGCCAGAAGGCTACTTCCGTTCTTTGATCGAGTGGAACTCCATCATGTGCCCAGGGCCGAAAATCAAATGGCTGATGCCTTAGCCACGTTGGCTTCGATGTATAAAGTCAATTTTTGGAATGAAGCTCCAAGAATTGTCCTTTCTCGTCTTGATAGATCTGCATTCGTCTTTGCAATCGAGGAAGCCTCCGATGGCAAGCCATGGTTCCATGATATCCAGACCTTCCTTATGACTAAGGAGTATCCTGCGGGAGCGTCAACCCAGGATAAGAAGACTCTGAGGAGGTTGTCTGGAAATTTTTATCTCAATCCTGATGGAGTTTTTTATAAGAGAAACCATGATCTCGTGCTACTCAGATGTGTAGATGAGAAAGAAGCGAGTATGCTCATGGAAGAAGTCCATGAAGGCACATTCGGTATGCACGCCGGCGGGCATGCTATGACAAGGAAGATCCTGAGAGCAGGATACTACTGGCTTACGATGGAGTCGGATTGCTTTAAGGTCGCAAAGAGATGTCATAAATGCCAGATTTATGCTGATAAAGTTCATGTGTCGCCGTGCCCGTTAAATGTCATGTCCTCCCCGTGGCCGTTCTCCATGTGGGGCATCGACATGATAGGCAAGATCGAGCCCACTGCATCTAACGGTCATCGCTTCATTCTAGTAGCTATCGACTACTTCACCAAGTGGGTGGAGGCAGCCTCATATGCTAATGTGACCAAGCAGGTGGTGGCTAAATTCGTAAAGAGGGACATCATCTGTCGTTACGGAATTCCCAAGCGGATCATTACTGATAATGGTTCGAATTTGAATAACAAGATGATGAAGGAGTTGTGCCAGAGTTTCAAGATTGAACACCACAACTCATCTCCTTACCGGCCGAAGATGAACGGCGCCGTTGAAGCGGCCAATAAGAACACTAAGAAGATTGTACAAAAGATGGTTGTGACCTACAAAGATTGGCACGAGATGCTGCCATTTGCACTGCACGGCTATCGTACGACGGTACGTACGTCAACCGGGGCAACTCCTTTCTCCTTGGTGTACGGTATGGAGGTTGTCCTACCGTTAGAAGTGGAGATTCCTTCTTTGCGAGTTTTGGTTGACGTGAAACTCAACAAGGCAGAATGGATTAAGAACCGACTAAACCAACTCAGCCTGATGGACGAGAAGAGGTTAGCATCGATTGCATATGGTTGTCTGTACCAAAGCCGAATGAAGAAAGCTTATGATAAGAAGGTGCGTCCTAGAAGTTTTCAGACGGGTGATCTCGTCCTGAAGAAGATTCTTCCTCCACACTCCGATCACCGGGGCAAGTGGACTCCCAATTACAAAGGTCCGTACGTCGTCAGCAAGGTCTTTTCGGGAGGAGCCTTGTTGTTATCCACGATGGATGGCGAAGATTTTGCATCCCCGGTGAACGCGGACGCAGTTAAAAAATACTTTGCTTAAAAATGACCCGCTGGAAAGAAAAAGAGTATCCAGGCAAAAATAGGGCATCCCGGCGAACCATAAAAAAGGAAAAAGGTTCGGGAAAAAAATTAGGGATATAAAGAAAAGAATGTACACCCGCAAAGTCGAAAACCCGGATGGGCGACTTTGGCAAAAAAGGGTATCCCGGTGAATCGAAAACCCGAAACAGCGATTCAGGCAAAAGTTAGGGATTTGAAAGAGCAAATGACTGTGTTCCGCGTGTGGACTTTCATTGTTTAGTGGTTTGGAAGACCTGAGGGCCGTTTATCTGAATCAATCTCTTCTGAAGCTGAAGCGTCGGAGAAGTATCGAAGTCGAGTGGGTCATAGAGGGATCAACTCATGGTGTTCGTCTACGCCTCATTGCCGACATTTGTATATATACTGATGTATATTTATGTTTTATATTTGCGCGGCTTCCTCATTCCAGGAGCTTGCATCTGTTGTAAAACATTTTTACCCATTCAGAGGTTCGTTATCAATAAAATATATACTATTCAGCAATTATGTTTGTTTGTTTAGCATTTATCTGTTTTGTTTGCGAAAAAGAACGCCGATATTTTTGACAAAACGCGCATATATAAACTTACTAGCGTAGGCCACTGATTGTTGAAACAATGAATTACTTGAACATTGTCACAAGATGATAACCTTGATAGGTCCCTTTGAGAAGGGTATCTTGTCTGTTTGTTTGTGTTGTTACAGGTATAGCATATTCCAGGCAGTACGCCGCATGCGTCCCCAAGCAGGATGATTCCTTCTTCTCCAGCAAAGTTCAGCAGCCTCTCCCCGCAGAGTCTGAACCAGAGATCATAAAACATTGATATGTCTCCCCAGGCAGAGAAGATTCTCTCCCCAATCAGATGCATCCTGAAGGAATATCATCTCCCCAGCTAAGTCATACACTGAAGTGTGCAACACTCGATAGTTCAAGACTGAAGTCTCCAGCGGAATCGAGATTCCCCACAGAGTCGTACTCTCCCCCCAAGCAGGATGATTCCTTCTTCCCCAGCCGAGTTTGCAGTTCCCCAAGAGAGCCGAGTCCTTGGAAAGCAGCTCAGGCCATGATTGGTATTCCCCAGTAGAGTGTTGAATAGCTGATGCTGTATTTCCCCGCCGGAGTCGTTACCTCCAGGAAAGCTCTGGCTGCGAATGTCGTGCAGCTTATTTCTGCGATTGACATCGCTTTCCTCAGCAGGTCCAGGTTTTCGTTCCCCTGCAGCAGTCGACTGAAGTTTGCTTCCCCATGCGGAGTCCGATTGAGATTGGCGTGACCTTTTCTCCGTGGCAGGATGATTCCTTCCCCCACCAGAGTGGTTCTTTCTCCTTGACAGGAGGATTCTCCCTTCAGCATTTATTTTGCTGGCGGGATCGCAGCATTTTACATGATTACATAGCATTTATCATAAACGCGTAGCATTTCCACCGTGTGGAGCATTGCGCCGTTGTCAAAGCATATGCATATGAAACATGAGCTAGGTCGTTACCGTTCTTGTTTTGCAGGTGTTCCTCCGCAGAGTCACTTGCTCAAGATGATTCTTGAATTCCCCAGCAAAGTTGTTTGCCCAAGATGATTCTTGAATTCTCCAGCGAAGGCGTTCGTTTAAGATGATTCTTAAAATCCCCTATGAAGTCGCCAGAGTGGGTTGCTCAAGTTGATGCTTGGAGTCCCCGGCAAAACGTTTGCTCCGGATGATTCCTGAAATCTCCAGCAGAGTTATTTGTTCAAGATGATTCTTGATTTCCTCAGCAGAGATGATTCACCCAAAATGATTCCTGGATCCCCGAAGCAGAGTGACTTGATAGTTCTCCAGAATCCCCAGCGGAGATGTGTCATCCCCAGCAGGTTTCTGAACAGCGAAGTTGAAACTTCCCCTGAAGACTTGATGATTGAAGTTCAACCGTATTAACGAAGCAGTTCTCCCAGCTGATGCGGAGTGCCTGATGGCAGAAGTTTGGATATCCCCATTTGGTTCATGATTGACTGAAAATTCTATTCCCGACTTACTGATGAAGTCCGGCTGATGCCCGAAAATTTCTTTGAATGCCCGATGGCGTGATTAACTGGATTGTTGACCTGATGAGTCCCGAGGAATTCTGATGCCTGACGGCATGGTCGACCATGTATCACCGGTTACCGTGTGACCAATTCCCCAGCTAGTTGTCGTGCAGCTAATATTTCAGTTTTCGAAGATTTGTTCCCATCAGAGTACCGTGTACTGGTGCAGTTGGCAAATTTCCGGGTTTGTCGGTATTCAACCGTCTCGCACCTTGATTGGTTGAGAGTCGTTCGCTGCTCACCCAGTCAGGTTCAAGCCGTTTGAATAGGGGCAGCTGTTGCACCCCAAAATTTGCCCAACTTTTCTTTACCCAGCTTATGTTTCATTGCATTCACATTAGCATTATCATTTGCATTTCATTGACATGTGTGCAGAAGATCAAGAGGTATGATTAACAATCAAGGATTATGAAAGACTATGAAGCTAGCTAAGAAGGTTATTCAAGTGTTCAAGGGTTGATATCCTTGTCAGAAAAGTCAAAGGACTCTCAGAGAGAGTGGTTGAAACCAAGAGTGTGTGCCTCCTAACTTGAGAGTTGTGGGAGCCCCCCAGATGATTCTGAAGCCAAGAATGTGGACTTGAAGCCTTGAGAGAGCTTATGAGATGTCTTGAAAGCCATCATGAGGCCTAGATAGGTCATTGTGCAAGGTTAAGAAGCCTCAGCCATGATTGGTGCAATTAGGGTTTGACTGGGTCAACCCTAAGTCAACTGATGATTTGGAGAAGGTTGAGACCTAATCCAAGAGCCATGTGATCATGGATTGATACATTGAGATGTCATAAGGATGACTCCAAGGCTAAATCATCATGATTGAAAAGTTTGAGAAGTTTCAGGCTAGGGTTTCTAAGGCTTGACAGTGTAAAACCCCCTAGTTTGATCCCTATCTTCAAGGCAGTTTAGCTCAAGATGTGATTGTCATCTCATCTTGCCCCCAACATGAATGTTGTAGAGTTTGATCTTAGCTTTAATTTGAGTACTACAAGTCCTTGATAGAATTTGTAGAACTCAAGTTATGACTTTGACAAGTTACAGGTCATCTGAGGTATTTGAATCTGGGGGGCTTGAAAGTTACCCAACTTGCATCAAACGTTTGCCCAAGAAGGATGATTCCTATGAACTCTTGGTCAACATGAATGTTGTTCCTTATCCTCTTAGATTTCTAGAGAGTACTAGAAGTCCTTGATAGGATTTGTAGAACTCAGGTTATGGCTTTGACAAGTCAAGGGTATTTTGGTCATTTGGAGATTACAGGTCATTCCAAGCATAAGGCCATAACTCCTATTTCCAAGCTTCAAATTGAAAAATTTTCAACATAAAACTTGTTCAAAATGATGTTTTAAGGCTAGTAAAGATGTCATGAGATGATGGAAATGCTTTTAGCTCAAAGTTGCAAAAGTGACCTAAAATAAGGGTATAAGTTAAATAAACCAAAGTTGGAAATTGATATTTTCAATCTACACATCCAAACCAAGGCATGTAATATATCATTTTGACTCTAGAAAATATTTTAAGAACATTGGTTTAGCCACATTTTTGAGTTGAGGATTAATTTGTGGGCTTGCTTTGAAAAGTAGTTACTTACATCATAAGTAACATTTGCAAAACTCAAATTCAAGGCATGAGCAAAGCCCCTTGCAAGCCAAACACTTTCAAAATGTCACTAGGGGAGAAATTGGAAGAGAATGGGATTGGTTTCAAGCTGCAAACAGAACTATGCATATCATGGAATATGGTTGAAATTCTCATGACATGAGAGATTGAAACTCTCATTAGAAGGATCTAGAGGGTTCTAGATCATCCACACATGTTATATATATTGAGTAGAGGTGATCCAATGCAAAGGTTGGTGATGATTGAAGGAGAGAGCATAGATTGAGATTGAAATTGCATAGCTTGCAACTGAATTCGGTTTCACCAATTTCTTCACTTTCCATCCATTTTCTTGATTGCAACTTCTTCCATGGATGCTAGGGATTGATTCCAGATCATAATCCAAGGGAATTCATGGCTGATTGGTGTTCTTGAGCTTAGATTTTGCCACCTGCAACTCACCATCGGGTTTCAAGATTCAGGAGTTTTCAACCAGTTCTATTGCATACAGAAGCAAGGAAAGGATCCATTGATCGTGTCTGGAAGGTTGGAGAGCTTGATTTGAAGATTTAGTGCATCTGTTCATCAAGAATTTTCAGTTTGGTAACTTTCTTCCTCCATCATGAATTAGGTAGAATCAAGATGAATTAGGGTGTTAGATGCATTGTAGAACAGTGTAGGAAGGTTTTCAGATAGTTAATTTGAGAATTAGTGACCAATCTAGGGAGTTACCATTTTCGGTTGAGAATTGGTTATGGTGAATCTTGAGGTTTCAGAGAGAATTAAGGGCATGAATGAATTCGTGAGGGAATTTGGGACATGTTTCATTAAGGGATTGTGGCCTATGGTGGACTCTATGTTGAACTAGGGTTGTGGAATGGTGACCGGAGCACCACCGGTAGTGGCCGGAGCTGCGCGCGAGTTTCAGAGGTTTGAATTGGAGAAGATGACTTGATAGCCATCAGATCAAGGTTTGACTTGGACCAAAGACTTCATCCAACGGCCACGCGTGCATGAAATTTGTGAAGCATTTCTGAACTAGATGAAACGATGCGTTTCATTAATCAGTTGTGGTTTTGGGCTTAAGTCAGATTGATATCAGCGAGCCTAATCCATGAAATGAACTGATGGTCATTGCTATCTGCACCACGCGTTTGGTGATTTTACTTGGATTTTCTTTATTTCTTCATTTTATTCATGGTTATTGATTAATTCATAATAAATTGAAAAATGATCCAATTAATCCCATTATTTTTGCATTATATCCATGATTGAGTCTAGTTTTTTTTATATAAATAATATTTTTAGTTCATGCATTTTCTGATTTTATGGGAATTTTACATTTTAATTGATATTAAAATGGTTATGTTTGATACTTAATTTTGTGGAATTTTGTATGATCATGTGGTGATGATTTTGATCCTGATTTTTTGTGTGTGATTAGTTTAGACCTATATGCTCCCATAGTATTTTTCTCACATTTTTGTGATGAAAATAGATGTGTTTTTAGGTTGAAACCTTAGGTGCTTCCTTTTAGGTTTTAGGTTTAGTACCTTGTAGTGTAGAATTTATTTCTAGGTCTTATTTGATGATTTGATCTCTGGAATTAATATGGTAGAGTCATGATTGACCTAGGTTCCCATAGTTATTTTTGTAGGATTTTACAATTGGTTTTAGTATTTTAGTTAGGATTAACTTTAGTACTAGGTTTTAGGTGATCCTAACTTACTAACTCAACTAGATTAACTTCTTTAGTTCCCTTAGATTAGGGTTTTGCTTTGTTTGCCTTTGGTTGAGATTGAAGACAAGTTGAAGACAAGGTGAGGATGCTTGAAGTTGCTTGAAGTTGCTTGGAATTGCTTGTGCCTGAAGGTGTCTGATGAAGATTTAGGAGGTAGGAGCCATAGGGAGAGCCTTATAATTAGAATGACTTCTTTCACAAATATGGAAAGCATCTTGTGCTTCCATTCCTCCCAATGACTAAAAGTCCTTCTAAGATATTCACATCCCTCCTTTGGAGGGATGAGTGGCTTTATCTGGGAAGTAGAACTTTGAGGGAACCAGTCTCTCATAATGATGAACCCTTACAGGCTTCCTTTGGTTGATAATAAGTTGTTTATCATTTCCACTCATTCTGTTAAATCAATTATCTTCTGGTTTGAGTATCTTGAAAGATGTTGGACTTGAGTCTGAAGGTGAGGACTTCACTGAAGAGTGTGGAAGAGGATGATTCCTTGAGCATTGCCATTGCAGCTGAAGCTTGATGAGACTGAAGAACAAGTTGATACTTGAAGATCCAATGGAGATTGAGTGAAGAGCTAAGGCTTAAAGAATTGAAGGATGGAGTTGACACTTCCAGGTGATTGAAGACTACTCTGAGAAGCTGAAGCTTGTAGATGAAGAAGACCAAGTTGATACTGGTAAAGCAAAGAGAGCTGAAGCTTGAGAGAACAAGTTGATACTTGTGAAGAGGATTTAATTGAGATTGAGTATAGAGCTGAGGCTTGAGGAATAAAGGATAAGTTGACACTTACACTGATGCTTGGAGAGCCTGAAGGAATCAAGTTGATACTTGCAGTTAGGAGTGAAGCCTGAAGGTGGAATTGACTGAAGAGCTGAAGCTTGCAGAAGAGAGAATAAGTGGATACTTATGTTTGATGTGTTAGAAACTTGAAGAAGCAAGTGGACACTTGCTAGTGTAGTGACAGCCTTGAAGGGTGGTTCAAGTCTGAAGACTGGATTGCTGTCAGGAGAGCTGAAGCTTGGAGTTGAAAGAGGGAGTTGTTGACCTGCTTTCTTTCTTGTCTGTTTTCTTTTCTGTGTTGATGTGCCTTGTTTGACTTGCTTGATGCATTAGAATAAGTTCATATCTAGACTGACTATAATATAGGAGCATGATTGCACTAGAGGTTGAGTTGCTCCCTCTGCTTGTATTTTTACTGTATGGCTTTGCTTGCGGGTATTCGGTAGAGCCCAGCTCCCTCGCCCATGTGGTTTGATTTTTGCTTGATAGCATGTTATTTCTTCTGTATGATTGCAGTTGTTATTCTATTTTGCTTGATAGCATGTTACTCTTTCTGTATGATTGCAGTTATTCATATCTGGCTTGAGGTTGAGATGAGCTTGTGGAGGCTGATGCCCCACACACATTTCCTCCCTCACTTGCATTGCATGCATTTTACTGTTTACTGTTTAAGCTGATGCTTCATCTGTTTCTGTTTATCATTGACATGATCCCTTAGGAATCTCACTTCCTTTGATAAGGAAGTGATGATAGAACTTTAGCTTGAAACCTATGCATGATAACTTCTAGGAGTTCCCTGTTTCAAACCTCAACTATAGGATGAATCCTTGGCATGACAAGAGTAAGACTTGATAGTCTCCCATTATTTGAGCCTTCTCTTCTCATCTCAACAACAGCTTAAGATACAGTAATCATGAATGATTTCTTTCGTACGTTACGAGCCTTAAGCTATCTGAGAAAGGATTGTTAGAGAGCTTCTTTTCAACAGTCTGGATGTTTAGTATGGCACCATTTGGGTGACATGCGACGCATTCACTCTCAGATCATAGTCTTTAGTGCGATTGAAATTGCAAACACAATAAAAAACACTTCTTTCGTAAAAGACATAAAACAAACTTCAAACCTTTTTGCCCCGTGGGCCCATAATTCAAAGGAAGCTTTTCTGAAGAAAAGAGTGTCGTTAAACTTCAGCGCCACCGCAAACAGGCTTTATCCCTAACTGTTGGAACTGTTGTTTAACCCTACTCGATAAAACAGATGAATCTGAAGTCCCGTAATCCGTGTTATCCCGAACTACGTAAGCTCTGATCTCTCAAGCCTGTTGAGAGTACGTAGGCACAATACTGATGTATTGGCGAGCCACCTTCCCCGTAACCTGTCGTAGGCCAAACTACGTTGACTCTGATTTCTCATTCTCTGATGGGAATACGTAGGCATAAAGTGCGGCGCTTTACCGAGTCATTTTCTTTTCTTTTCAGACCAGCCTTGATAGGTAGATAGATAAACCAACTCGTCCAGTAAACACAACAAGCGTGGATCCCGTCGATTACGATGGACGTGAGGGGTGCTAATACCTTCCCCTTGCGTAACTGACTCCCGAACCCAGACACTGGTTGCGACGACCTTGTCTTATACCTTTTCGTCAGGTTTTTCCGATCGTTTCCTTTCCCGTTCTGAGGGATAAATAACGAAAGGTGGCGACTCTTCTGTTTTGCCGGCACCTTATTTTCACGGTAGCGACACCCATCTATCAATAACTTTAACAGTCAATCCCATTGGTTTCATGTTAGGGTTGTGTCTTAGAATATATGCAAATTTCTTGGCCATCCATGTTGTCTTTGCTTGCCTACTATGTGCAATTCTATGGGATGTGTGTTCATAAACTAGTCTTGCAACTTTCTAAAATTGGTTCCTTACCCTTTATAAATTCTCCTGTAGAACTTTCATTTATCCATGCATTTTATTACCATCCACTTTCCATCATTTTTCTTCAAAGAAACATTTTTGTTCATCTCCATTGCATACTCCTTCAAAGCATCCCTAACCATCTTTTTGTTTGTTGAACACCATACCTAGTTGAGACTTGAATAACTCTCAACTTTTATAAGCTAGAAACCTCTCATGTTCCTAATCATCACACTAACAGGTGGTGTATGCAACACATCATAGTTATCACCCCATCAGAATTGTTCACCTTATCAACTAACTTATCAAAAGGTATGACTGTGGTCCAATCCATATCATTAATCTCATCACTATGCTCATACTCAGTGTCATTGACACAGTCAAAATCATCTTCACTTCCAAAATAGTTTGGGTCAACACTTTCACTCCCTACCTATACTTTATCCTCAACATTTTGAGTCCCTACTTGCACTTCATCCTCAACATTTTCACTCCCAACTTTCACATCATCATCAACCCTTTCAGCTTCTACTCCTCATCATCATAATTTGGAGTAAATTTATCATTAAATACTTCCTAAGTATAATCATGAGCTGATTCTGCATCATCTATCACTTAAGGATTACCAATCATATGCTCTACACACACATCTACCAATTGAAACCAATTAGGATCCCTAATAAACTTAAGATCATTAATATCACAATTAAGGGGTCTAAGGCCATGACTAAAGAAAAACCTAGTGTTTCAGTACCACAAACACTTGATATTCGTATATCCCTCATTTCTTATCATTCCTTCCAGCTGCATATAAGACATATAGTCCACATCCCATTTCCCATTCATTTCGAAGAATACTTTATTAATGTACCACTTCACAGGTGTTGCTACTAGTTTTTCACTATGATGAATTCTTAATCTAATTGTACAATTATGAGAAGGCCCGGAAAACAAATTAAAATGAACAAACATAACTTATACCCATAAATGACCGATATATTAAAGCATACCCTAAATCCAGGATACAAAAAGCATTTCACATACCTTATACAATATTTCACCTCTTCTTTGTTTTGCCACAAATTGGGAAGGTTATTCATCTTCTGAGTACGTTGAACAACAAAACGGGGATGGACGTTGAATGTGGATAAACGAGATTAACAACAAAACGGGGAAGGTTATTCATCTTCTGAGTACGTTCTGATTTTGTCATAACGTTTTAAGTTGTTTTTATAAATCAAAATACTATACATTATTAAACTACTTTTTTTATAAAATATATTATTAGTTTTAATTTAAATTAATGATGTGGCGCCAACTATAGTGTGCTAACTAAACTTTTTCCCTTGCCACATAGACCAAAGTATGAAGGGACGAAAAAAATTCAATCAAAGTTGAATAGGGGGACCAAAAGGCTGAAAATTAAATGGGGGACTTAAAAGATTAAAAAAAAAAGGTAAAAGATTGAAAACATCGTACATCCTGCAATTAGATTGGATAAGAAGGACTCTCGGAGAATATATATATATATATATATATATATATATATATATATATATATATATATATATATATATATATATATATATATATATATATATATATATATATATATATATATATATATATATATATATATATATATATATATATATATATATATATATATATATATATATATATATATATATATATATATATATATATATATATATATATATATATATATATATATATATATATATATATATATATATATATATATATATATATATATATATATATATATATATATATATATATATATATATATAGTCTGATATTATAATTAATGTTTTTAATTTTTGTAACAAAATAGAGTGTACATGAGAGCCTACCGCAAATAAAATAAAAATAAAAGAGACTAAAAAATATTGGGACATAAATTTAATCTAGTTAAACCAGATAATCTAAGCTAAATATATAAACAATAGAAATACAACAAAAGTAATTTAAAAGAAACCAAAACAAAAGCGTAGAACAACACTTACTATTCAGCAAAACTGCGTATAAGCATAAAACTAAATAGTAAATATAGGTTGTGTGAGTCTTCACTTTTCAAAACGGTGAATGAACTGACGGGTAACATAAAAAAATTCACATACTCCTATTAACAATTTTTACAATAAACAACGATGTAAGCAAAATGTCTCTTACGAAACAAATAATCCAACATCAAACAGATAGAAAGATAAGAATATCAAATCAGGATGACATCAATCACGAGGACTGATACATATATTTAGTTTACATCGACTCGGAGGAATAAAAACTTAAGTCTTGAAACCTAGCGATCTCAACAGATATGGAGACAATTGAAGAATCAAAAGTTCAGAACACCAACTCTACACCAGATACACAAACCTACAATGGTGGAGAAACCACCGTAGTTTAAGAGACCGACCAAAGAAATGACAGGGCCACCACAAGCACCACCAATAACTTTGATTTAAAACAAAAAATGCGACTCCAACACCAAACCAAAGGAAACACAAAGAAACCAACATGAAACCCATAGAAATCGATGGAGAAGTGTGATAGAACTTGCATCCACTCGAGACGTTAAGGTTTAGAATGAACCCAAGATCACAACCATTATCGTTTAAAACAAAAACGTAACTCCAACACCAAATCAGATGAAACCCATAGAAACTGATGGAGAAGCGGGATGGAACCAGCGTCTGCCGGAGGCATTAACGTTTAGAGCGAACCAAAGATCACAACCACCATTGTTTAAGAGGCCACCGATGAAATGATAAAGCCTTCACAAGCACCATCAATAACTCTTGTTTAAAATGAAAAACGCGACTTCAACATCAAACTAGACGAAGCCTAAATAAACTAACACGGAACCCATAGAAATCAATGAAGAAGCGTGATGGAACCAACGTTCGTCGATGGTGTTAAGGTTTAGAAAAAATCTAATTTGGTGAATGGGTGGTACAAAGAAAGGCTCTTGCGCACCACCTAGGGATGATTTACATCTTGAAGGATGAAGATTAGGATATGGAAGGGGAAAGGGTTATTACGTCAACGATGGTTGAGCTTTCGACAAAGTCTCAGTATACTCCTTTTGTTTCTTAGAGCCTTAAATTGTTTAATTTGGCTTAATTATAAATTTGATCTTTTATTTAAACTTATTTATGAATTATTATCTCTATTTCAAATTCTAATAATTTTGATCTTATTTTTATATTTTTGTGCTCAAACTAAATGACATTTTTATTTTTTTTTAATTTTAAATTCTAATAACTTTGTTCTTCGTTTTATATTTTTGTATCAAGATAATTGACATATTTATTTTTTAATGAAATGCAACTCATATTATTGATATGTCGCGTTATAAAAAAAGGTTTAACTTATTGCATTCTTTGGCCCCTTAGTTTAATTTAAAGTTTTAAATTAGTTCCTTATTTAATAAACTTTACATATTGGTCGCCTAACAATAATTTTGTTAGTCAACTTAATAATTTCTATTAAATGTTGGCTAAAAACGTTAACTTTAACATATATGGCAGTATTTGTGGCATTGTATTATCTGAGTTTTACAATATCTATCTCTTTCTCAAAACTCAAGATTGTCCCTCACCATTATCTAACCCTTAATTAATTTTCTATATTTCCATCTCTTTCCCAACTGTCCCCAAATCTATCAACAATACCTCTAAAATTCTTAAGGTAACCTTCAAACTTACAACCAATCTCGTGTTTGTTGTTGCGGAAGGATAGTTATAGATGGGAAGAAAACTAGAAAAGCCTTAGAGATGGGAAATCGACCAACGAAAATCGTTAAGATGGGAAGAGAACCAACAAAGATGCACCAATAAAGACATGAAACAGTTACAATCCTGATATTTTTCTGGCATGTCGAGTTTTACACCTTTATTACTAGTAATGTTTGTTTTTTCAATTAAATCTTATAACATATGTTAGATGTGAAAGATTTGTCATAACTTTTATTTCTAATGGAAAGTTTAGTTAATCTCTTGAATATTTCATTTGGCTTATCTATCAATGTGATCGATATGCATAAATGTTTAATATTTTGTTGGCTTGTGTTATACAACTACTAAGCAAATCAAAAGTCATTTACAAATTTGGTTAAGACAACAAAATGACCGAAATTACTCTTGCAGTTGGTCCAATCTTTTGATGTTTAGAAAACTTGATTAATTGAATTTGAAAGAAATTTGGAGGCAACCATAATCGTGTTTATATTTTGTGTACATTTTTTGTTGTTGTGTTTATATACGATTTATGCTATTTTGGAAAATTTTTAATGCAATTTTGGTTTAATATCTTTGGTTTGAATAAAAAATGTACCAAAAATCTTGTTCAATGTTTATATTCAAGTTTTCGTTGATATAAAAAGTTTCAATTTGGTCATTATATTTAACTGTGTATAAAGTTTCAATTTAGTCGCTTTACTAAAATGTTGACTCACTATTTTGACGTTTGTCATACTGTCATATTACATATGCACAACTTAACATTTTTAAAATAAAATTTAATAGAAAGGACCAACTTAACTAATAGAATATTTTTAAGGGACTAAATGTAATGTTTATTAGATAATAGACTAAAGTAAAAATTGAAATTAAATTAAAAGACTTCGCACGGGTTAAAACACTATTTTTTTTATATAATGACATGACACGATTCACAATTGACAAATTATTAAAAAATAGACATATAAAAAAATTTAAGTGAAAAATATATAAGAAAGAACCAAATTTTCTTCGCTGATAAAATAAAGAAATCAAATATATAACTAAGCTTAAAAAATTTTATTTATAACTTTTTCAAGATTCTCAACTTATCAAATAGAATTATGTTTACTTATTAAAAATATTAATTAAATTGTAAACTTTTAATATATTTTTTTATTTGTAACACTTTTGGCCTTTTAAGAAAAGAAACATGTTAATTTAGAGTTAGATTCAAAGATAAATACAATTACTGAAAATTTATTTCAATCAAGATTTAAACTCAAATTGTCTATAATAATATTTATTTACTTAAACTCATTAACTACTCAATCCCTTGGATAATTGAAAGTCATTCTAATATCGTATTATTTAAAATTGTGTTTTGAGTTTTAAATAACAAATATAAAAATAGTTTGATAAAATAATTTTTTTAGGATTAATTTAATCCAATGTTTTAAAAAACAGATTGGATCGGTCGGTTCAATCAATTGGATTAGAAATTAGAGCTGAATTCGGGCTAATCAGTCTTGCAAAATCGTTAGTGAGACAAAATGGGCATAAACCCGAATTACATCGTTTGAACCAAAAAAATCTAAGGTCGATTTTGTGAAACCTCCTCATCCAAAGAAATGCATACAATTGATTTTTTTTTTAAAAATTCTAGCATCAATGTTTCATGCATGGAAGTTCTCTAATACGGTGGTAGAGGTCTTTTGTGGATGTTTATCAAGTGTACCTGCGACGAGGAACTTTTAAGCGTTTAAAATGAATTGTACCTTAGTGTGATGCGGAATCACACTTATATATGAACAACAATTAGAATCATCCCTAGTAACGTGTCACCTTGTACATGGGACCCTTGTAGACTTGTTGAGATTGGCCTCAAGAAACCTCATCTTTGAAGTTATGTGGTCGTTGTAAGAGAAACTCAGGAAAATATGAGAGACAGGTGATGCATTGAGTGAGAGTGGGAAATTTTTGGAACATGCATATTCAATACTTGTCTTGTAACTAAACTGTTTCATTTTGAAGGTCCTCTATGTAGACTTATGCCTCTAGAATAATGAGGCGATGTCTTTAGATTATTTTAGTGAGGTTATGGAACTGAGGTCGGATCTGGGTCGCGGATCAAGAGAGTGAAATTAGTTTTTCTTTTTTGTTTTCTATTCTTCAAAGTGTTTGTCTCTCTATATTCCTTGTTATTTTTGAATCCTTGCATCCTTCTATGTACTTCGACTCTCTTTCTGTATTACGAATTTCTTTCTGACGCTCTAGTGATTCAAAGTCTTTATTTATCTATACTTGTAGATATCACATGATAATAATATTTTCTTTAATAATTTTGGTTATTTTGTATTTTCTTTCTGAATAAGGTTGTTCTAAGAAACCTGGGTGCTTTGGTCATGAACCTGGTTAGTGATAGTGAACTTAGTGGCACATCCTTTAACAATGGCGGAAGGGATACATCTAATAGGTTTATAAGTGTCAACTAGAAGTGTTATGAGTCTAGTTGTGAATATTGTAGAAATTATGGGCCTCTAGTGCTAGAAATTCTAAGATAGAAATTCCCAATGCAAAAAACCCTTCGGAGGTTAGGAACCAAGGTAATGGTACTAGTGCAAAGGGGGGAGACGTCTCCACTAGCATTGACATTAGGGATGTTTCTAGATGGTTTGTGTAATACCCTAATTTTTAACTTTAAGATCCCACATATCATCTACATCTCATCCCACAAACAAGATTGCGAGCTTTGGTTCTCTTGCCTTCCTTTGCAGGTTTGTTCTCGAGAGATCACCAGACACCCTTTGTTTTCTTGTTTGTTTGATATTTGTTTATGTTTATGTTTACTAAACATTGATTAAAATCTAAAAAAATGTTCGCTTTTCCTTTTCTAACTTCTTTTAGGAAGAATTTGGATCAAAGATATCAAATATCAGACCCTCAGCTCGAGTCAATTTCATCTGAAAAAAGTCGAAGTTGATCCACAAATAATTCAAATCATCTGATCAAGAGTCTCCCAAGATTTGATTGACTTTTATTCAAGAGACTCTAAGGTTCGTGTGTTTGTTTCCATGCCTTCTTTGACAAGCAAAAGAATCGAGCGAGAGTCAAGACAACACATCATAAAGGCCATTTTCACCATTTTTGTATGTGGTAATCGGTTACCAAATTGGGTAACCGATTACCCCGTACAAATTTTGTAAAAATTGGGCAAATTCAAATTCTGCAGCATTTTTGGCACCAAATTCAAATATTGTAACATGAGAATATTCTAGATCACTTCATTTTAAATCCCCTACCTCATTATAATTAATTCCCACCATACACCTTCACTAATCACCACTTGATCATTAATTTCCCTCCAAATTTAAATTTCAAGCCTAATTTTGATTCTAAACCAAACTCCAATCCACCAAAATTTCCAAGCCTAAATCCTATAAATAGAGGTCTCATTTCTCTCATTTGATAAGCTTTTAATAGCCAAAATCACCTTGTCAAATTCCTTCTTGACCCTCAATTTTCTCCAATTATCAAATTCACCAAAGCTCTTTCTTCCTTTGAAAGTTAGAAAGTTCATCATTAGAACTTACTAATCTTTGATTTAAACCTTCATCCATTTAAATTTTCATGATTAATTCTAGTAGATCAGGGATTTGAAGTGTGGTTTGTGGATTTGATTTGAAGAATTTCCAGATTTGGAGTGGTAATTTCTTGATCCACCATTGTTGTTCTTGATATATCCTTCACAATGTGATCTATTGTCGATTCTTGTTGTTTGATCTTTGGATCTTTCAAATTGTGTTCTATTGGTGTTGATTGCTATTATTTTACTTGAATTTTTGTGCTCAATTGCATCCTTGATCATGAGGTGTTTAAAGAAATGATTGACCAAGTTTCTACACATTTTCAGACTGTTTTACTGTTGTTTTGACAGTGGTAACGATTACCAGCTTTGGGTAACCGGTTACCCAGTGTTTTTTTTTTGCCTTTTTGGCTCTGTTTCGCTGTTGTTTTGGCAGTCGTAACCGATTACCAGCTTTGGGTAATCGATTACCCAGTGTTTTTTTTTCCTTTTTGGCTTTGTTTTAGGACTGTATTGGTTCTTTCTTCTTCTTCTCCCATTTCCTTTTGATTTTTGCCTTGAAATAGAATTTTAAAGGTCTTTTTCCTCTTTAAATTCATTGGACTTAGGGTGTAGATGAAGTTGGATAAACATTCACTAATTCAAATCTATCTTTAAAGTGAATTGTTCAATTCATTTTAGGTGCTTTGAGTTAATGATATGTTTAGTGCTTTAATCCACCAAGATGAGTGGATGAACTTAAAGATGGAATGATCTTGAACTTGTAATTCAATTTTGCATTCCCTCCCCTCTTCTCTTTTTCTTTTGATCGATGAAAATCTTTGATATCGTTTGAACTTATTTCAAGTTCTTGATGAAGATGAGATCGTTACCTATTTTCTTTTCGTGTGGCATTGCTTTCGGAGAGTGATCTACACATCACTTCTCTATCATGCATTAGCACTAAAATTGTTATTGACCGGCCTCAAATAATTGTGGTTTCTACATAAACCCAATTACGATTGCTTAACATAGCGCTAAATTATCCTGTAATCGGAAAATGATCATTCGTGGCTCAAACTTATGTTTTAAAGTCCAAGTATGGTTGATTATTTGTCTTAAGTCCATCACCTATGAAGCTTGTTGTTAGGAGGTTTTGATTTTATCAATCCTCTAATGAGTCTTCATCAACTTTGGCTTAAGTGCATTAGTTAACCATCGTTGATCATTTGCTATAACGACTAATCCCTAACTCACTAACGATATCATTGTACTAATTTTGTTTATGTTTCCTTCTTGCTCCCTATCTCTCTTTTATCTTTATGCTCCATTATTATCATCTCATATCATACTATTGTTTATACTTTCGTTATTTTTCCTTTGTCCATTGGACACATGTTTATGTTTCTGCCATTTTCCTTTTGTCCACTTGGACCATATCTTGTTTAAAACACTAATAAAAGATTAAACCTCTAAAAAACTTGGTGCTCTTAACTTTGTGGTTATGCTCTTAACTATTCTTAAACCTTGGACTTCTTGGACTATTCTTAGACCCTTGGACTTAGAATTAGGTCTCTTTCCCTAAGATTGGAGTATTATGGATCTTTGCCTTTATTTGGCTTGCTTATTGGCTTATGCTTCAAGATGGATGGATTTCTTATTTGGCTTGCTATGGAGTGTGCTACAAGTTGGTTAGATCCTTCTCATCTCTAGCTTTTATTATGCTTCCTAGGGTAGTCACTTCATCTTCTCCCCTTCTTAATTTTTCAAAATCTCCTCCCTTTTTTTTCAAAAACATTCTTTGTTTCAAACTTCAAACCACTTTCACAATAAAACCTTTACTTTTGTCAAGTGATTTTCAAACTTTTTTTCTTTAATAAATGTCAATCATATTTTGACAAATTTCAAAATGACTTAAAAAAAAGATCAACCTCATTCAAACTTTTTGTGCCTTTGTGCACTTTTCATTTTAAAACTTTTCATAAAGTTTAGACATGAGTCATTTTCATAGTTGAGATATAATTCTCCCATTCCCCATAGTATTAAGATGTTGATATTTTCCACTTAGATGTTGAGTGATAGACTTGTTGATTTTAATCCAAGCAAAATCCTCCATCTTTAGGTGATGCAAATGTTGTCTTATACTTGTGGGCGACTGGTCGTAGTTTTCTCCTTAAAATGACGACATGTCATTACATTTAAAATCAATCAAAACCAACAAATTTTTTTTATTTGTACCACGAACTACGGAGTTTTGATCCTATATTGCACTTTATGGGTATGTAGGCATGAAGCGATAAGTCTCTCCAAATACAAAAATCTTAAAAATAATTCTCTTCTCATCTCCCCAATCTCTTTTCAAATTAAAAAACGTATATATATTTCAAAGGGCTCCTATAGAGTACTATAGACGTTTTGGATGCTAACACCTTCCCATTGCGTAACCAACCCCCTTACCTAGATCTCTGTTTATTTGTTCTTGTTTTAGATCTCTTTAGGTTTTGTTCGCTCTTTTTCCTTTCCTTTTTTGGATAGAATAAAAGTGTGGTGGCGACTCTTGTATTTTTGAGTTAATTTAATCAATAGCTTATACTCACAAATTTCCCTGCTACAGAAAAGTGCTGACTCTGCTGAGGAAAACCAAGAATCTCTGGTTCCTAGTGGGTTTCGCCTACTTTGATTTATTTATCACTTTTTGTTTGACTTGTTTGTTATGTTCTATTTTGGTGCCTGGTGATCTGTGTGGTGAGATAAGTTCTATAACCGGACTTGAGTGCATTTATGATTGGAGGGTGGTATAGTGTTGTTGGCTTACGTGGAGTAGTCCTTACTAAGTTGACTTGAGATCCCCCGCTCAGTGGAAGCCCCTTTGGAATTACTGATGTCTTATGAGTAGTTGTAATTGGCATTACTTTTTCTGACCTGGGAGCTTGAGAAGCTAAGGACCTTTAAACACTTTAACCCATCTTGGCCTTATTAGGACATGGTGCGATGGCTATTCAGGTGTATACTTGAATTAGTTGTTACGCGATACCATACTCAGACGAGTTTCTCTTGAGAATCTTGTTGGCCGACGAGTATTCGTTTAAGCCGATAATATCCAAAAGATGGAATTATGACTTTGGGAACTTTTTAGAACCTTGTTTTACAGGTGATGATATAACCTTAGTACATACCATTGTGGGTTGGTTATTACCTTTGGCTCCATGCTCGTGCCAAACCTTTGAACCTGTGTGCTTTGTATGTCTTGTTTGTTGGTGTTGCATCTTGCACTCATGCATTTATGGGCATTTTGTTTCAGTCAGTTTTTAAGGATCTCAGAGATTTTCCTTTGCAAACATCACAAATATTGTGATTATGGATATTGGAAGGAGAAACACTCAGAAGTACGGTTTTTGTACTCCCGATCTTACAGATTTGAGAAAGCTAGTGTCCTTGGTAGTTGATCATTCAGGCTTTAGATCTCTTTATGAGAGGCTTCTATTTTTTCTTTCTACCAACATGGAAGACAAAATTTTGAACACCCTTGTGCAACTCTATGATCCTGTCTACCAATGCTTTACTTTTCTTGATTATCAGCTATTGCCAAGCTTAGAGGAGTATGCCTATCTTATGGGTGTGCCAGTATTTTTTGAGCTTCTTAAGCAACGTGTCATGAAGAAATTAAGAGAGCCAGAGGATTTATTTTAGCACTTCATCATCTGCTCATCCTCCTACTTCCGGTGAAGAGTATCATGGATCAGCTTGTGTTAGAAAAGACCACCATGAAGGATAACTATGAGAGAGAAATTAAGATACTCCCAAGGAAGTATTAGCTCGGGTTGTCATCAGATGCTCCTTAGGACCTAGCTTTTTCTTATTGAATTTTGATATTATGTAACTTGTACTTCCAAGTGTAACTCTTCCCAATATTCAATGAAATGAGATGTTTATCAAAATTTCAAAAAAGTGTTATTTCTTTAAAATGTCTATGATTGCTTTATATCTTAAAGATCATGGAAAAATGATTAAAACATTTTCATTTTGCATTTGCACTCGCATCTTTGTGCATTGCGTTTTTTCCTTTTCCAGGTGTCTTATTTGTTTCCTTTTGGCCTTCGTCTAGGCAAGCTGTCGCATCACTGCAACACTCGAGCTAATCTCAAGAAAAAGATAGATCAGTTACAACAAGAAAACCGCGAGCTCCGTGAAGAGGTATCAAATTTGAAGGATAGTATGGAAAGACTCACTGCTGCGATGGAAGCTCTGGTGGCTGCTCAGAATCAGCCACCACCGCCTCCTTCTCTTGTACAGAGAACTGTGATTTCTGAGATCGGATCAACGCCCATTTCTGTGGCCCCGATTAATGCTTCTCAATATTAGATGCTTATTGGTTTCCCTTGGGTCATGCCTTTCAATTATGTTCCAAAGGAATATCAACCTTCTGCTTCTAAAGGTCCAAGAATTCTTGCTGTTATGATTGTACCACCTCTTATGGTTAATGTTGTTCCTAATGATGAGATTCTGATTGCTCCTACTGTTGTACCTATACCACCGCCTGTGGTTCACACTGCGCCTTATGTTGAAGAGAAAATTTTCCACACTGCTCCGAGCAAGAGTTTGGATGTTATTGATCGTATGGATGATTTTCAAGATCAGTTTGCTGAAATGTAGAAAGAAATCAGGGCTTTAGGAGGAAAAGAGTTATTTGGAAAGAATGCTCACGAACTTTGTCTTGTTCTAAATGTGAAGATTCCTGCCAAGTTCAAGGTTCCGGATTTTGAGAAATACAAAAGGAATACTTGTCCACAAAGCCATTTGGTCATGTATGCAAGAAATATATCTACCCATAATGACAACCATCAGTTGTTGATTCATTATTTTCAAGATAGTCTTACCGGTGTTGCGCTGAAGTGATATATGAGACTTGATAGTTCCTAGATAAATACATTCAATGATCTCAGTGAAGCTTTTTCCTGTCAGTATAAATACAATCTAGATATGGCACCAGACCATGATCAACTCCGTGCGATGTATCAGAAAGAGAAAGAAACTTTTAAAGAGTACGCGTAAAGATGGCGCGCGATTGCAGCTCAGATAAGCTCTCCATTTGAAGAGAAAGATATGACCAAGATCTTCGTGAATACTTTGGGTCCGTTTTACTATGAAAGGATGGTTGCAACTGCTCCTAGTGATTTTACAGAAATGGTTAATATGGGAATGAGATTAATGGAAGCTGTCCGTGAGGGACGCCTGACTAAGGAAGGTAGTTCTGGAAATACGAAGAAGTTTGGTGCTGGTTTTTCTAAGAAAAAAGATGGAGAAACTCATTCCATCTCTAAAGAGAGGTCTAGAAGATGCAAGGTGATGGGCGATTTGCATGTGCACAAATAGCATCAAAGTAGTACAAAAGATTATTGATCCCACAGAGACCAAACGTCAATCTATCGTTCGCTAGTGTTACGGTGTTTATCTAAGGCAAGTCAAATAAAAGGTTGGATTGTGTGAAATAAAAGTAAAGTGTGGAAATAAATTCAATAAATAAAATAACAAGCATAGATGCAATTCATATAGCTATATAGTATTCCAAATATGCACAGATAGGATGCCTTATGGGGTAATATTTTCCACTCATGAAAAGAACTAATTTAATGGGAACTGTCGCTTTCGCGTAATTAGAACCGACTTTATCCCTAATCGATCCCTCTTATTGTCACTTATAAAAAGGCGCGTAATGTGTTAGGGTTAATAAACCTATTTTTAAGAAATATAGTTTCTTAACTTAGTTGAAAAGTATTTTGACCTGGAAATTCTAACAAAAAGAGGTTCTTGCGAACCGGACTTTAAAACAATAAACGCGTCCAAAAACAGTTTTAAAATCGGTTTTCTTAAACATTAAAGATTCCTAATTAACTGAGCCAAGCACTTTCGCTTCCTTGGAACAGTTAAAACTAACCAAATTTATCTAAAGGTTGGATGACTTTCGATCTTACCCAACAGATTTTAAGTACAAAAAATAAGTGTTAAAAGTTAAAATAACCCCTAAGTAATTCTATCGACAACCATATGGAATACTATTATAACTACAATCCTCACGTCCTAGCCTTTAAGATTTAGCCGGACATGGTAAAGTAAATAAACATGGTAAATAAATGCGAGTAGATAAAGTGCGGGTAAATAAATAGTGCGGTAAAAGTGCGATAAATAAACGGTGCGAGAAATAAATGCGGTGTGATAAATAAAAGCGGATAAATAAAAGCCAATAAATAGACAGAAACCTGCTCTAAATGAGAGGCTTTAAAATCTTGTACAACTGGAAGTAAAAAGACTGAAATAAAATGGCGGCAGGATTCACTTCTATCCAAGTGCTCCAAACTCGATTAGACAGTGTGATAACCCCTTGATGTGAAAAGTTTATCACTTTACAATAGGTGAAATTTATGGCTTGAGTTCTGTAACTAAGCTTGGATGATTAGAAATGAAATAGAACTCCTCTGTTTATAGTGGTAGGAAAGTACAGGTAAGGACAAGAATGCCCCTAACTCCTTTTGGGAGGGAAACGAGCATGTGAAGGTGGCGCCCGCCACCCCCTTGTGGCGCCCGCCACATAAACTAGGGTGGAAAGGAGTGGGAGACATGGCAGTTGTCAGTAGTTGGCTTCTATCCAATGTGTGGCATCCCGTATGGCTCCCACCATGGTGGAAGCCATGTGTACAATTCCTCAGAAGGTAGGTTTTTAGCTCGTTTTTCCTTCATTTCTTCTCGAGTAGCCTTGAAAATACAAAAACTTGAAAAAGAAACAAAACAAAGGCATAATACAAGAAAACAGAAATAAAATCCTGAATAACGTGTGCAAATTGAGCCAAGAAAACAATATATTTTAGGTCTATCAAATTCTCCCACACTAAAGCCTTTGCTTGTCCTCAAGCAAAACATCATGACAGAAAACAAGGTGATATCCATAAATGATCTAGGCAACAAGTTCGTATAAGTTCAAGCTGGGATGAAGCGATAGGTGGTGACTCAGTGAACCACGGGAATCAGAATGACACTTCTCCGTAAATTCAGACATAAGCTCCGTTTTTACACAAATCAATCCATACTATCCTATTGTACCTAGGTCTACTTTCAAATCTCCTTTTGAGTCCTTTTCATTCTGGTGCAATCACATTAAGCCTGTTATCCGTACAAAATCATGGTAAAGTGACCGGTTAGTGTTTTTGATCTTGAGCATGGGGTTCTGGTACACAAAGTGGTGTAACCCCTTTTATTGGCCCACTTGCAGTTGTGGGGGATCAGATCGTAATCCCCCTACCAAGTTCAGTACCAGATACCTCTGAACCAACTGACAATGGGAAGATATTTTTGTTTTGTTTTGTATTTATCATTTTTTATTTTTTTCGAAATTACAACTTTTTGGGTTAAATGACCTTGTGAGGGTTACTTATACCCGAGTTGTAATTATTTTATTTTAGCATACCGATCATTCACTTATTTTAATTGATCCTTCACTTAGATAATATTTTTGGCCGGAGCTGACTGCTAGGATAAACTACTAAGGACTCAACATGGACATTCTATTAAGACCATGGTACGTAGGGTATCAGGGTTAATTTCTGCATTTGCGAAGCCTAAGGTGTTATAATGATACTGATGTTTCAAAGAGAATTTTCCAAATCATCCGCATCCTAACTCGAACTTGCCTCAAAGGCCAGAAAATTTTCAGGATAGTACACTATTTGTCAGAATTTTTTTTTGTGGGGCAAAGTAATGAGAGAATTATATTATACTGCGGTGTGACTCATTAAGCACACGTATGTTCTAAAAAAAGAAAAAATATGAAGGGAAAATAAACTAAAAAGCGGTAAATAAAATAAAATAGCGGGAAAATAAATATAAATAAAGTCTCATCCCACACTTAAATTGAACATTATCCCTAATGTTTCAAAATAAGCAAGGGACAAGGTACCTGAAGTGGCCTAAGGCATGTTGCCAGTGTTGTCACCAGTGTGCGGCGAGTACCTAGGGCGGAGGGATCTGCTGCGACGATGGTGGGTCTGAGAAGCATCGAACGCGTCAAATCGGGTGGTCAGAACAACTTGAGATTGCATGATGGTATGCATGGACTGGTTTATCTACTGCTTAGACTCTTGCATGAACCTCATATTCTCAGATAATTGATGCTGAATGGTGGTGAGCAAATTGTCACGTCTCTCCTCTCTGGCTAATTGTTCTTGCCACATCTGCTCAGATATATAGAATCCAGGAGTGGTACCTGCATAATGGTAAGAGGAAGACGGTGCAGTATGTGTCTGTGGTGCATGGTAAGGCAACATAGGATGATCGAGAGATCGCTCTCGTCGGTCATACTCGTCATCAGTATCATCGCCTTCACCAACAGGAATATTTGGGGGTACTGGTCCTATAATGGGTGGAGCATCTAAATCATAGGTCCATTTCCCCTTGATAGTCACATCCATGTGTCTAGTGCAAGGCAGAACGACAG
Organism: Lathyrus sativus; assembly: GCA_963859935.3. NCBI lineage: Eukaryota > Viridiplantae > Streptophyta > Magnoliopsida > Fabales > Fabaceae > Lathyrus > Lathyrus sativus. Next base: position 236,756,199 of record OZ012741.1, read on the forward strand.
ATGGGATAGCCCTCCCGTGTATCATAAGCTCGAATCTCCCTTCCTTCCTGACCTTGCACAGTTTCATATCTTTTAAAAATTTCAAATTACTTGTGTGAGGAGGAAGAGGTTCTAAAGTAGCTATCTTAGTATCTAGGTTCAGAGCCTTTGTAATGGGCGTAATAAGTTCTTCGAAGGCAATGGTCTCAGTGCTCTTAATAGAAGTATTCATATGGGCAATCATGAATGGAACCACATTAAATCTCCTATTTGTAAGGCACCCCTGCAAGAATGGTAACTCTTTTGCATTTACCTTCTTAGGATTCTCTTGGCCAAAGACAGTACAGGCTAGCATGTAGCCAAACACGCGGATGGCCGAGTTATGGATCCTGGAGGCAAGTATCCCTTCGAAAGATGAAATAGTGAAATTTGACAACTTGTGCCAGAAGGAAAATTTCTCCACAGACCATTCAGAATCCAGAGGTGCTTCACAAATAGCTCCCGCACCAAAAGGCAATCCTAGCCTCTCTACGAGTTCATCAGTATTAAAAGCATATTCCACATTAAAAATTTGGTACTGCACAGTGCCGGTGATACTTGCAGTGTCGGGCTTGACAACATAAATCAGGGAACTCAAGAATTCCCTGGTCAGCCTTTCAAAAGTAGGATCTCGCCTAGCAAATATTTCACGCAGTCCTAGAGTGTCTAACATGTGATAAACACTGTGGTAAATACCCAAAGAATATAGATAGTTATCATCCACGTACCGTGTTGAAGCGATGTCCCAACTTTGCAGTTTGTCAAGAATTTTTTGATGTCGTTCTTCGGGCTTCCCTTGGCGCAAGATGTAACCTTCGTACTCCATGGATGAACTCTTGAGGTTGAAGATGAATGAAAATGGGTATTTCTTTGAGTTTTGTAAAAATGGGTTTTTGATGAATTTTGGTGACGGAAAGTGAAAATGGAAGTTGGAATGGTTAATGGGTTGGTGGGTGGAAGATGAAAGTATGAACTTTTGGTGCTTTGGGGAGAATTTTCGTGGAGCCAAAAATGGAGATTTTGAGGTTTTGGATGCAAAAATGGTGGTTTCTCAACTTCTGCCCCGCATATAGTCTAGACCCCATGGCGAGCGCCATGGACTATATGGCGGGCGCCATCCTTTGTAAAGGTGGTTGGGCCGGATTTGTGTGCTTTGTTTGGGCCTTGGTGCTCCTTCTTGATTTTTGGGGGTGTGTTGGCAGTAGAATTCATCTGTCCTGACACACTAATTTCCATATTTCAACATAAAAAATCAGAAAATATAAAAATTAAAAATATAAATAAATTGCGTGTAATAGTATATATATATAAATATATATATATAAATATATATATATATATATATATATATATATATATATATATATATATATATATATATATATATATATATATATATATATATATATATATATATATATATATATATATATATATATATACTATTACACGCAATTTATTTATATTTTTAATTTTTATATTTTCTGATTTTTTATGTTGAAATATGGAAATTAGTGTGTCAGGACAGATGGGTTGTGGATGAATGGAGATTGCTGAGTTGATGGGTCTAGGCTTCCTCCGCCAATAATCTCTCTCCAGAACTGATCGATGTATCGACTCATAAAATAGCCCATCAGAAGGTCAGGAATAACATCTGGGGTGGTCAAAAATCCAAGCAGGTCGCTGAATCCCTTATGGGTGAATGCATACTCTTTCCCAAAGAGTCTGAATGTGGCTAGTCCGTCCTGATCGGCATATGGCTCATGGTGGAACGAGCTGAGAAACTCCAATGTAAGGTGCTTGTAGGTCTGGTTCACCTGGTCAGCATATTCGCCCCAATGAAGCTGATGACAGAGAAACAGTACGTTGGGTTCGATCCCTAGAGCTTCCATGCAGGCTTGATCTGGATACCGGGTCAATGCCATAGGACGATGTCGAAGAACTGAGTACCTCTCTCTCTGCTTGTCGTCTCTGAAGGCGACGTGCATGTCATCATGCTGCTGCATCCTGAAAAATAAAACTCAGAGAATAAAACCTGAAAGCACAATCATCATAAACCGTCAGTTGACACATAAAATAAAAATAAAATAAAATAAAATAAAGAAGATAAAGGAAAAATAAATAAAACCGCGGGTTGCCTCCCAGGCAGCACTTGTTTAACGTCATTAGCTTGACGCATAGAACCTATATGTTTGAAGTAAGCAATGGTGGATCGATCAAGGTATGGCTGGAGTAATCGTCGGGAATGTCTCCTCCTTCGTAGAATTTTAATCTCTTCCCGTTTACAACAAATGGGCTACATGACTAGTTATGGATCTCGACTGCTCCTAATTGTAAAACTTTAGTAACTATAAAGGGGCCTATCCACCTTGAACGGAGCTTGCTAGGAAAGAGTCGCAATCTAGAGTTGAACAGGAGAACATGGTCTCCTACATGAAAATCTTTCTTTACGATCTTCTTATCGTGCCAGGCCTTAGTTCTTTCTTTATATATAATGGCATTTTTATAGGCGGATTGGCAGAGTTCTTCTAGTTTATGTATATCAAGGACGCGGTTTTGTCCAACAGTTAAATAGTCAAAGTTTAGGGTTTTTATGGCCCAGTAGGCCCTGTGTTCTAATTCAAAGGGTAAATGACATGATTTTCCATAGACTAGTTGGTAAGGAGTTGTTCCAATAGGGTTTTGAAGGCGGTTCTATAGGCCCATATCGCATCTTGCATCTTTTGAGACCAATCTTTTCTTGATATAGAGACCGTTTTTTCTAAGATTTGTTTAATTTCTCTATTGGAAACTTCTACTTGGCCACTGGTCTGCGGGTTGTTGCACCCTAAAATTTGCCCAACCTTATTCACTTGGTTTATGTTTCAATATCATTAGCATTTGCATATAGAGTCATGTACATAGTCTAACCATCTGCACAACATAAGCATAGCAAGTCATCCAACAGGGGACCAATCATTATTCTCATCTCTAGAGGCCTATCAAGAGGTTATTATCCTGATTCAATCTCATTCAAGTCATCAGAAAGAATTTGAAAGCTGGAAAAGTCAGTGGATCAAGCATTGAGTCTATTTCCTAACTGAGGGTATCTGAGGATCAACAAAGTAAGTTGTGAGCTGTGGGCTGAGCATGGACAGTATCTAGACATCATGGGAGGCTTAGAAAGGCATTTGGATAAGGAGACAAGTCATTGGTGTAGTCACAAGAGTTGTGGATGAAGACAGTCAACTAGGGTTTCATCTGGGTCAACCCTGGGTCAACTCTAGGTCAATTGACTGATTGAAAGGCATTAAAGGCTATTGGAGAGATGTGGGGGTTCATCATTTGACATATAAAGAAGGATATGGTGATATGCTAAGAAGAAATCAGGAGAAATCAAGGAGAAGAGGAGTTTCTAAATTAGGGTTTCTATGTAAAATCCCCTAGTTTAGGTCAAATTTCCAAGCAATATAAGTCAAAATGCAAGCTTCAAATGGATCCTTGGCCAACATGGAACTTGTATAGGATCTCAATACCTTTAATTTGAGTGGTGGAAGACATCAAGGAGATTTATAGAACTCAAGTTATGGTCCTTGCAAGTTACAGGTCATCTGGGGTATCTGAAATTTTGTCTATAAAAGTGACTTGACTTCCAAGCTATTTTTACCCCTCAAGGAGATTTCAAATGAATTTCTGGTCAACATAATAATTGTTCCTCATTGTCTTAGCTTTCTAGAATGGTATGGTATGCCTTTATATGATTTGTGGAACTCTACTTATGGTCTTGGCAAGCAAAGGGTATTTTGGTCATCTGAGGATTACAGGTCATTCTTAGCCTATGCCCAAAACTCATACAAGGGAGCTTCAAATGAAAAACTTCCCAACATAAAAGTTGTTCAAAATGCCATTTTAAGTCTAGAAAAGAAGTCATGAAAGATTGTAAATGCATAGAATGAGACTTGACCAAAGTTGGTGAAAAATGACCTAAAAAAGGCATATAAGTTGAAAAAGTTGAAATAAAAAATTGGTTTGAGAGATCTACAAATCCAATAGGGGTCATCCAATATACCAAATTGATTCCAAACATCATTTTAAAGACATTGGTTCAGCCACTTTTTTGAGTTAAGGGTTAATTTTTGGACTTGCTTTGTTATTTTGTTACTTGCATAATAAGATACACATGAGAAGTTCAACATAAAGCAAAAATAAAGGCATGTAAGCTCTCATATCACTCCATATTGTCATGTGAGGAGATTTTGAAGGGCTGTTAAGGTATAATAAGGAGATATCATGAGAACTCAAAATACCATGGCATGAGATTTTCTTGAAACTTCTAGAAACATCTTGGATCGAGCTAGAAACTTCTAGATCTTTCCTTGATGCTCTATATAATGGAATGTGATCATGAGTGTGAAAGGTTGGTGACTATAGAGTGGAAAAAGTGAAGGATTCCATTATAGCTTCTAATGCAAAAAAGAAGGAGAATACTCATTCCATGAAAATTCAACCCATTTCTCTCCTACTTCTTCAATCCATGGCTGATATTGAGTGCCTATGAGATCAACCAGAGGTCTGATAATGAGGTTTTGAAGAGCTAGCCTTGGATATGCAAGAAGCCATGACAGAAGTGTAGCCATCATTACAAGTAGTCTCAACAATATTCTTTGCAAACAGAAGCACCTTCAACAGTTGTGGAGCATTCTTGAAGCATTGTAAAGCTCCTAGGATAAAGCTCCATTGTTGTTTCACCAAGAACTCAAGGTATGAAGTTTCACTCGGGCACTCTTATTTATGGCATATTAGGGCTTCTCTTAGGGTTAGAAGAATTATACTAGGATAATAGATCAAATATACAACCTGTTAGAGCCATTAGAGGAAGTTTGTGCTAGGGCAATTCAACTTTCTTGATCTGGAACTCCTAGGTTATGGCACGATAGCCTTAGTTCTTATGCTTAGAATGATCACTATAAGGAGTAGATTACAATAGTACCAGTTTGAGCAAGAATCATGAACGTGTATATCAGTGACATTCCTTGGTACCCAAAGCTTCTAGCTATCGGGTTCCTCTGTAGATTGAGTGTTAGGAAAAACTAAGGCTACAGTCGTGTAGAGGGAGGGAAGAGGATCATTTTTGATCTTTGAAGTTTTCATTTTGGTTGAGTGAGCTGTGAGATAGCACGCAGAGAAAATGTGGGCATGAAAGTGAAATCTGGAAACCCTAAGTCTAATTGGAGAAGACGACGCCGTGGCCGTCAGATTAAGGTTGACTCTGGGACTGATCCTACGGTCCAAATTCGAAATAAAAAACGGAGGGAATTGACCATGAGAAACGCAGCGTTTAAATAACCAAAGCGCGTGGGCTTAAGTGATGACCTTCTATCTGCACCCTCCATTCAAAGCCCACAGTGAAATACGCTTTAAAAACTTGCTATTCGGACCGCACGCTTTTCTTTTTTTCTTTTCACGTTTTAATCTGAATTTGTGAGTTACATGGGCCTAGTGGTTCTTCTATCCGCACCTCCCACTTCATGGCCCACCTGGAATTTTAATTGAGCGAATTGGCTATTCAGACCCCCCTCCCCTTTTATTCATATTTTGCTATTTTAATTCCTTTAATATTTTTGATATCTTTGAAAAATCATAAAAAATAGGAAAATTAATATTTTTAATTGGTTCTTTTTTCCCTAGGTCAATAATTCTGTTTAGAAAAATGTGAAAAAATAAAATTAACATTTTATTTTTGTTTAATATTTTTCATGCATTTTTCTTGTAAATAGCATTTTGTTAAGTTTAGTTTGATGCTTAAATTTGTTAAATTTTGTTCTAATAGTTGCTTTAACATTTTTAATCCATTCTTTTTAGGTTGTTTAGTTTAGACATCCAACTTGTACATAAAATTTAGTTCATATTTTTAGGAATTAATTTTAGGTGATTAGTGTAAGTGTGAACAACATGAATAAGATTAGGGTTTTAAATTAACTTAGGTGAGATAGTTTAATTCTTTTAGGAGATTTTCATTTGTTTTTGGGTATGGACTATAGGGATTATGGGTATAGGATAGGTCCCCTTAGAAATCACTAGGATTCCCCTACTGCTATTAGTATATTACTGTCTATATTTGATTGATTGGTGTGGTGTGCCCTCTGGGGATTATTGTTTGTCTGTGTGGGTATTGGGATTGTCTGGGGATTGGGGGAGCTGAAGACTGATGATGATGAAGCCATTGGAGATCCAGATACTGAAGACCAACTTCCAGAGTTGAAGAGGAGATTCTTGCTGGCAGCTGTTGAGGAGATTAGGGTTTAGGAGCTAGGCAGAGCTCTAGATTAGGAAGCTTGTTTCTCAAACATGGAGTGCCTTGTCTGCATCCATCCTTTCTCTATGATTCAAAGTCTCTTTCAAATATCCACCTCCTTCCTTTGGAAGGATCAATGAATGTATTTGAAAGATAGAACTTTTGAGGGAAGATTATCTGTATAATGTTAACAGTTGATGAACCACCCTTGGTAGGTAATTGACTGTCTAACATTCATTCACTTCATCTGGTTGATTGATGTTCATCTGGAAGAGTGAGACGGGAATAAAAGCCATTGCAGATGGAAGATTGATGATCAAGACCTTGCTGGAAAGCTGTGGAGATGGAGATTGATGTTTGCTGAAGCTGGTAGCTGATTTAAGATGACTTGAAGACTGGTGTGGTGCAGAGCTGTTGTGGCTGTTTATTTTTGCTGTATTTCATTTCTGATGTATTGATTGGTTTTCTGGACTGTATTATTCGCTGTTTACCCTGTTGGGTTGAAAGTGAAGCCTGTTCACTTTTGCCTATTGTTTTCTAGGTTCGAGGTTGAGTGGGACTCCCTTGCCTCGCTTGTATTGTTGCATCCATGCATTTTACCGCTTTACTGTATATATCTGATATTGTTTCTGTTTTCGTCTATTCCCTTAGGATCTCTGTTTCTCTCTGTGCAAGAGAGGAGCATGATAGACACCAGGTCTTAACCCATGCATGATAACATTAGGTTAGTTTGATTCCCTTCGCAACCGTAGGTTAGAGTTCTGTCTCTTCTTCCTCAAAACAAACAGAAAACACAATAAATATTTCAAACACAATAAAAGACACTTCTTCCGTAAAAGAATGTGAACTCATCAAAACGTCATTTTTGTCCTCTTGGACTGTTAATCAGGAAAACCTTTTTCAGAAGGAATAACAACAATCAAGACAGGCTTGTGTCGTACGTGGCCCGAACTACGTTTGCTCTGATCTTTCATGCTGTATGAAAGTACGTAGGCATAGGATGCGATATCCTAGCGAGCAACCTTCCCCTCCTTTCCCGTAGGTAGGCGAACTACGTTGACTCTGATTTCTCGTTCCAGACGGGAATACGTAGGCATAAAGTGCGATACTTTGCCGAGTCATTTTCTTTTCTTTTTAACCCCTGACCTTTAGTTTAGATAGAATAACCATCCATACCCGAAAACAAGCGTGGATCCCGTCGAGTACGACGGACGTGAGGGGTGCTAATACCTTCCCCTTGCGTAACCGACTCCCGAACCCAGGTTTTTGTTGCGACGACCATACCTTTCCCGTGTTGTGCGAGGTTTACTCTGAGCGTTTCCTTTCCCTCCCGTGGGATAAATAACGCACGGTGGCGACTCTTCTGTTCAGCCGGCGCCGATTTTTGCAGTAGCGACAGCTGGCGACTCTGCTGGGGATCCAACGTCCCCTGGCTGCTAAGGACTGCGATAGTTCTTATGCATTTGGGATCCAACATCCCTTAAGAGAGTCAATCCTAACGCTTGTTTTCCCGTCGAGGATTTTGTATGGATTTATATTTCTGACCTTTATTTTCAGCATTATATATTGATTATTATTGCTGTATTGGGGTGTGATGGGTGGTTCTATGATTGAGAGATAAGCCGGACCTGGGCTTGAGTGCACCTAGAATTAGAGTAGAAAGTAGTGGGCGCGTGCCGGCTTTGCTTGCATTAGTGTCTCATGAAATCTACACTCGGACGGGGTTCTTCTGGTTGGCTTCTTTTTCTACCCTTTGGGTCGAAGGGGTTGTCGGTCAGCTGAATTGTCGACTCCGGGAACCGATCATTTGGAAGTTGGCTAAGTGAGGCCTCTTCAGGATTTGATGATGCCACTCCTTCTGGGAATCGTATCATCAACCCTGAAAGTTTGTGACACCGACGACCGCATAGGATGCCATACCTTTGTCAGTTACTAGGACATCCACCTGTGAGAGGGTTTGGGGTTATGCAGGTAACTAGACCTTCAGACTACTGGTTTGTTTCTTGATCAGAGATCCTGGGTATGTATGGAGAGTTCTGAGGTCTGTCAGAGACCAGTTGGAGAGTTCTGAGGTCTGTCAGAGGCCAGTTGGAGAGTTCTGAGGTCTGTCAGAGACCAGTTGGAGATATGATTTGAGGTCTACCAGAGACCAGTTGGGGTTATAGTTTGAGGTCTGTCAGAGACCAGTATTGGAGCTTTGTTTTGGGTCTATCTGAGACCAGGGTTTGAGGACTTCTATAGAGTCTATCCAAGACTTCTTGATATGGTTCAGGCTACTCAGCTATGATAGTTGGTCCCTGTTGCATGATATTTGCATTGCATTGTTGCATACCCATTATCATTGCATCCCATTAACGTGTATCTGTGCTGCAGGTGCATTTGCATATCCTCCGATTCTAGTGCCCAGACTTCTTAGTATTGATTATGGCTGGTTTGAGGAAAACAGTTGCGTATAAGCTGCCTACACCGGATATTACTTCTTTGCTTGGTCTGATATCTCTTGCTGATGAGGAGGTTAGGAGAAGCTTCAGAATGAGTCATGGGAGGTTACTGAGATTAGTCTGCAAGCCCACTGCTGATGAGATGAACGGGCTGTACACCTTGATGCAGTTCTATGACCCCGCATTGAGATGTTTTACGTTTGCTGACTTCATTCTAGGGCCTACCATTGAGGAATATGTGGAGTTTACTGAGTTACCTGTGCAGAACAAGGTTCCCTTTATTCACTCTGCTGCTGAGCCCAGGCTGGAGGACTTAGCCAAAGCCTTGCATATGGACGCCGCAGAACTGTTAGTGACTTCTTGGCTTGGGGTTTCAGGTTTCTCTCTTGATTTCATGGTTGGCAAAGCTCAGGAGTATGCCAAGAGCGGATGTTGGGTGGTTTTCAACGCCATTTTGGCTCTATGCGTTTATGGGATTGTGTTGTTCCCTAACTTGCCCAATTTCGTAGACTTGGACGCTTTCCATCTATTTGCTGCCGGCAATCCAGTGCCAACGTTGATCGGAGACTTCTACCACTCATTGCACTACAAGAACGAAAACAGCAGGGGAAAGGGTTTTTACTGCTGTGCTCCTTTGTTGAATATGTGGTTCAAGAGTCATCTTCCCATGAAGGGATCTTTTGTAGAGAGTGCAACCACCGCTAGCTGGTCAGAGCGCCTGATGAGGCTATCTTCCGCAGACGTTGAGTGGTTTGATCGAGACCTGCTAGGATCTGAGCTCATCTTCAGTTGTTCGGGGTACCCTAATGTCCCGCTAATAGGAAGAAAAGGGTGTATCAACTACAACCCATCATTGTTGGTCCATCAGTTCGGATATGCGCTGAAGAACCCGCCAAAGAAGGAGGAAGTACAGGAATCTCTGTACTTCACCGGAAACTTGAAGGGGGAGTTACTAGCCAAGCTGCAGCATGCCTGGACGCGTATTAACCGAAGAGGGAAGCCGTTGTTAGGGAAGAATGACTGTCAGGCCTATGCACCTTACAGGGTTTGGATCCAGGAGAGAGCCAGTCAGTTGCGGGTGCCGTTTCCAGATGCACCAGCCCTCGTTCCTATTCCGGTAGCAGAGCCAACTACTGTTTCTAGGGAGGCCTACGAGCAAGTTGTGAAAGAAAAAGAAGCCTTGAGGAAGATCAACGAAGGGTTAGAGCAAGAGTTAGCCCAGATACGCAGTGAGAAAAACAAGGCCGTCCATGCTTTCCAACAGCAGAGTGAGCTAGTAAGCAGGCTAGGGGCTGAGTTGACTGAGGAGAGGAAGAAGCGCGAACGTCTGGGACAAGAGTTCAGAAGCTCCCATGACATGCTGGAATCCAAAAAGAAGGCGCTCGACGCAGCACACCGAGAGATCTCTTCTTGCAATAAGACTTGGAATGCTACGCTCACCAACAATAAGAAGAGGGAGGATAAGTTGAAGCAGCAAATCTCCGACCTCGAAGAGCAGTTAAAGTCCAGCATCAAGAAGTGTGAAGAAGAAGTGATGACCCGGTATAGTCTCCAGAGCGCACTGAACAAGGCCATCAAAGGCAAAGATGAAGCTGTGTCTCAGAAGCGTAAACTAGAGGATCGCTTCGGAGAAGGGGCATGGGAAGAAATTGCTGGAGACGTGCGACGCGTTCTCAAGAGAAGAAATCAACTTGTTGAAGAGCTGCTTGCTCGACCAAGTCATCCGGAGACCAAGAAGTTGCTAGAAGAATACCAGACTTATGGGAGTGTTTGATCTTTTCATGTAGTGACTTGTATGCTTTATTTGTATAGTGCTGACCATCGCTAGGATTGTTGGTTGAGGTCATGCCTCCTTATTGTACTCTCAGTGATATTGTATTCTTGGCTCATTGGTTTCTCTGCAATATATGAGGCTTTCTGTGATTCAGCTCCGATCTTCGTATTGCTAGCACTGTCATTGCACTGGCACCTTCACACTAGAATCGGGGAATGACATTCCCTAATGCACAGACACACACATTGCATTGCACTCATATTCATATTGCATTACAGGTAATTATTAAACTGTATCTCATCTCCTGTATCTTCCAGGTCCTCCAAGATTAGCGACCAAAGAATTCCCTGGCTTTCAACAAGAAGCAGCAATAAGGAAGTCATGAGTCAAGATCCGACTGAGATGCAAGAGGTGCACGACAACATAATACGACTCATACAGGTAATGGAAGCCATGGCCGAGAGTCAGAAACAGTTGCAGAATATGGTGCAGCCTCTGATTGCACGGGCTAATGATAGAGCTGTCGACTTTGCTCAGCTAGAGAATCATGGTTTTCTCCCAGGCCGCATACGCCAACTTGTGGGGATAGCCATCAAGCAGGTTCAAGCAGAATTGACGGATGTTCAAGGCCAGCTGGGGCAATTCACGAAAGATATGCAAGTCTTGCGCTCGAATCAAGAGACGCTAGAAGAAGAGAACTGCCGATTGAAGGCACAGATGGGGTTGATGGCTGAAGTACTAAGGAACGTACTCAGGAGAGAAGGAGGGCAAATGTAGGAAGACGCGGCTGGCTCATTGTAGCGGTAAAAATCGTGAGTGTAAGTTATTGATTAACTTAACTCAAAGAAAACAAGAGTCGCCACCGCACTTTTATTTTATCCAAATAAAGGAAAGGAAAAAGAGCGAACAAAACCAAAGAGTTCTAAAATAAGAACACGAGACAGAGATCGGGGTAAGGGGGTTGATTACGCAATGGGAAGGTGTTAGCACCCAAAACGTCTATAGTACTCTATAGGAGCCCTTTGAAATATTTACGCTTTTTGGTTTGAAAGTGGTTTGTTTGAAAAGAGATTGGGGAGATGAGAAGAGAATATTTTTTTAGATTTTTGTGTTTGGAGAGACTTATCGTCTCATGCCTACGTACCCATAAAGTGCAATATGGAATCAAAACCCCGTAGTTCGTGGTACAAATGACAAAAATTTGTTGGTTTTGATTGATTTTAGATGTAAAGACAGGTCGTCATTTCAAGGAGAAAACTGCGACCATCCACCCACGAGTATTAAGACAACATCTGCGTCACATAAAGATGGAGGATTTGCTTGGATTATCAACAAGACTATCACTCAACATCAACGTGGAAAATGTCAAAGTCTTAATAATATGGGGAATAGGAGATTTACATCTCAACTATAGAAATGAATCATGTCTAAACTTTATGAAAAGTTTTTTAAAGTGAAAAAGTGCATAAAGGCACAAAAAGAGTTGATGAGTTTTTGTATTTTTTATGTCTTTTGAAATTAGTCAAAGCATGATTAACATTGATTGACTTTTATTAAAAAAAACAAAGTTTAAAAATCACTTGACGAAAGTCAAGGTTTTATTGCGAAAGCGGTTTTGAAGTTTGAAACCAAGAAGGTTTTGAAAGAGGGAGAAAGTTTTGAAAATTTAAGAAGGGGGAGGAGATGAAGTGACTATCCTAAAAACCAAAATAAGAGCTAGAGGTAAGAAAGATCTAACCGACTTGTAGCACACTCCATAGCAAGCAAAAAAGAATTCCATCCGATTTAAAGCATAAGCTAATGAGCGAGCCAAATAAAGGCTAAGATCCACAATACTCCAAGCATAGGAATGAGAGCCCTAATTCTAAGTCCAAAGGTCCATAAATTCCAAGGTCTAAGAGTAGTCCAAGAGCATAACCACAAAGTTAATAGCACCAAAATTTTTAGATGTTTCATCCTTATTTAATGTTTTGAACAAAGTATGGTCCAAGTGGACAAAAGAGAATAAACATAAACAAAGATATGATATGAAATGATAAAATGGAAGCATAAAAGTAAGAAATAAGGAGTAAGAAGAGAATATAAGCAAAATTAAACAAGGATATTGTTAGTGAATTAGTGGTTAGTGGTTAGAACATATGATCAATGATGATTAATTCTTGCACTTAGACCAAGATTAATGAAAATTCATTAGAGGATTGATAGAATCAAAGCCTCCTAACAATGATTTTCATAGGTATTGGAGTTAAGACAAGCAACTAATCATACTTGGACTTTTAAACGTAAGTTTGAGCCACGAATGATCATTTTCCGATTAAGGGACACTTTAGCGCTATGTTAAGCAATCGTAATCGAGTTTATGTAGAAACCACGACTATCTGAGGCCGGTCAATAAAATGTTAGTGTTAATACATGTTAGAGAAGTGATATGTAAATCACTCTCCTAAAACATGCCACACAAAAAGAAAAGAGGTAGTGATCTCATCATAATCAAGATTTTTAATTAATTAATCAAAGGTAATCTATCACTATTCCAAAGTAAGGAGAATTATCTCAATGATTATTCGTCCATAGATTTGAAATAATGAAGATTAAACAACCTTGATAATCAACAATCTATGATCCATAGATTTCATCGATCAAAAATAAAAAAAAAGGAAGAAAGAAAATAAGAATGAAAAGAAATCACAATTTGAATCTTAAATCGATTAAATTATCATCAATATCAATCACCTCTCTTGGTGGATAAAAATCAACACCCAAAGTCCATTGATATTGATGAAATCCTATCAAAATTCAAGATCCAAAATCACCAACAATTAATCAAAATATTTTCAAATAATTTTTTTAAGAGCTTTTTCAAAAATGAAATTAAAATACAAATTTAATAATAAAAGAAAAATGTGGAAAAGTCCACACGGTTAAATTCTGAAAGAAATAAAAAGGAAAATAAAAAAAATAAAAGAAAAATACAATTGAAAAGTAGAAAGAGAAAACAAAACAGAATCATCTTCTTCTTCTAGCTCTCACACGCGAAAACATTCACGGCCATGGATGCTTGCTTAAATCACAACGGCGGGACGCGAAAAATACGCGGTTGCAATCGAAATCAAGAGCTCTTCACAATGGTACCAACAATTCAAAGAATCACAACAAAAGGTAACGGATCGAAAATGACGGTGAAGCTCAATCTACCTTCAAACTCAGGTAAGAAATCAATCCAAACTTCTTCTTGCTTCTCTTCTTCTTCTGAACGAATCTCTGGTTGAATTGATCTGTGTTTGAGGTTGATTGAAGTTAATTTGGTGGAAGAAAGTATGAGAAGTGAATGTGAGCAAAAGGTTTTGTATTGAGGAATTGAGGAAGAAAATCAGCCGAGATTTTTTGGCTTGAAAAGCTTGAAGAAAAGAGTGAATAAGGTGTTCTATTTATAGATGAGAATGAGTGAAAATGTTTTTCCGTTTGTGAGATTTTTTCTGCGTTTTGGTTATTTGATGTGGGTTGTGCGTGACCCAGGTGCTGAAACTTTTCATGTCGTTTTTGCTTTTTCTTCTTTCAGCTCACTTAAGTAACGTGGACTATTTTATCTTTGTTGCAGCTGGCTCACTTGAATTTATAACATGGCTGGGATTTGGCTTTGGCTTTCATGGCTCAAACTCAATTTCAAACCACTTTTGCTCTGCTTCCTCTTCTGCAACACAGAAAACCTGAATCTTACAACTCTCAAAGCTCTCCTTGGTGTGTTGTTCGCTGTATATTCCATTAGGTATCCTGCTGTAGCCGTCGCTCGGCATTGTAACTGTCCTCTTTGGTTCACAAGAAGCTTCTATTAATCCTGAAAAGAGCGGAGAAGGTTTTCCTGGTCTGGACTTAAACTCGGGGTGAAATCGAACACCAATAAAAAATGGATGGCTAGGCAATTCAACTATCTCCATACGACTCCCAGTTTCATCTTTGCCAACAAATGATAGACCAACACTCTCTAGCTGAGACACCATGTCAGGATTAACCTCGTATCTATGCCGATGTCGCTCATCAACAGAGCTTACATTACCATACAATTTTGTAGATTTGCAGTCAGCAACTTGGAAGTAAGTTGTCCTTGATCCAAGACGCATGGTTCCCCCCATATGTGTCTTTGAACCTTCTGGCATAAATACGACGCACGGGGTCTTGGTTTCAGGATCGAATTCTGCACTAGTAGCGCCATGCAGACCCAGAACAGACTGTGCAAACTCAATATCAGCAATTTGCATCCCCAAGCAAATGCCGAGATACGGAACATTATGTTCTCGAGCATACTTAGCAGCAAGAATTTTCCCTTGCACTCCTCTATCACCAAAACCTCCTGGAACTAAAATTCCATTAGCACCCAAAGTCAAATCAGCATCTAAAGAATCTAATATGGCCATACTACCATCACCATAGGCCTGGTTAGGTAAAAATTGTAGAAGATCAGTATCCTGAAAGAGCCCTCTGTATCCTCTACCAAGTATATACATAAAACAAATACATCCAGGTGTAAGCACTTCCTCAAAAAGATAGCAAGAGCGTAGTTTCCATGCTAAGTCACTAACTCTCGCACTGCCAACTGATGTTCCAATAGTGACTTGCAATGGTTTACCAGGTGGGGAAGGCGAGTATCCTAACTTCCCAGTGTGCCTTAACTTCCCATTTAGATAAGCATATGCAACACTAGCTTGAAACAGCCCAGCAAGAACATTTGGCTTGCTGTGAATGATTGCAAGGTGATGCCACCTTCCTTCTTCAAGTTCTAAACCAGAAAATGATAAGCAGGAAGAGTTACTGGTTGCAAGAGTTAAAACGCCATCCTCCTGGAGATAAAGTTCAGCATAGGTTGCTTCATCATTGTTAGTAGCACCAACAGAAAAAATCCTTAAGACATGTCGCTCCTGTAGTCCATTGGGGCCAAAGCGCTTCTTGGAAGGGACAGCTTTAGAAGGGTCAGTATCTTTGGATGGTGATTTCAAAAAAAATTTGAAACTGGAACCAACAAACAAATGAATAACCAGCAGCTGGAGGCCATGATCTTTCACCCACCGAAACCTGAATGGCAGCATGCCCAATCTTGCTCATATCCATCTCATCCAGAACCTTTATCATAGGACTTAATAAAACTCCAAGGCCTGTGCCACTAGCTCCTTGATCTTCTCCATTGCTAAGATGCATATCGGAGAGCTGTGACTGCAGACCACCTTGTGCCAAAGTGTGTAGAAACTCGTAAATTTGTAACCTGAAAGGTTCACCAGATCTAATTGTCATTGTCGTAAGAGCCTGAGCAGCAATGATTCGAATCTCCCAGCTTCCACTGAATGCACACCTCTGAAGCCTGGTCAAAGCACCGGCTAGAGTAGGATTACGAGAACTGGCAGCAGCTACCATTTTATCAGCATCTAACATCATCAATGCAGTACCAGGAGGGGTAGCAGATTCCCAAGCATATTCGGAAGCAACATAATTTTCATTCTCTCCAAGAAACCAAACAGCAACTTGGACTAGTCTTTGTAACGCAAGAGCAGACTTCGGATCAGATGCAGACACTCTGTCCACCGAAGTCAGACCAAGCATAGATCCTGGTTGGGGAGGAGGTAGATCAAGAACAATTGTGACTGCTTCTAAGGCTTTATGTTTCCCATCAGGACCAACTCCAACAAGACAAGTTTTCCAAAGTAATTGTAGCACATCAGCATCAACCTTTCCTGGAACTTTAGTAGCAAATATTCTAGCAATTTCAAGGAGAGTAACAGCCATATCGGGAGAAGCCTTAAAACGAGCATGTAGAGTAAGCAATTCATCATTCAATAGACCTGCTGACCAAGCTGGATCAGAGAGTTCTGATGCAATAATGGATTCTAGTTCATCAAATGAGTCGAATGGGCCTTGCATCCAGATCAATGCCTTGATCACCATCGCTCGAACATAAACACATTCACAGGCAACTGTTGTCCGTACCACTTCCATTAATGAAGCCAACATACCCGCAATGGTATCTCTACCAGCAGTTCCATTAGACACTGAGGAAGTTCTTCGGATACTTTCAGGATGTGTAACACTAGCTTTCGACAATTGCAATTTGGGATGTTCTTCTAGAAGATCCATGAACTTTTGCAATGTGATTGAAGGGTCCAGTTCAAGATGTATACCAGGACCACAGACAAGGCAGTCTCTGTCCCTTTCAAATTCTGTCACCTTAGTGTGGAGGCCTTCTGAACCATTATACGTTAAATAGTTTGACAAAGTTTTGCTGCACTCTGTTGCAATTTTCAATGTTTCCAGTGCACATGCAGCTGATATAATTGCACTTGTTGAAGCTATAGCTGGTATGATGTTCTTCACAACACCCTGGGTGAAAGAAGAAGTAACTCCAGGAATGCCAAAAAGCTCGGCCCATTTCTCTTTGAGTTGAGTCACACCTCGAATTGAAAGGAGAGAAAGCAACGTTCCCTTGGAATCTTCATTTGCCTGGTGTTGTTGATTTTCCTTCATAAATGCTTCATTTTCTTGAACTAGGCCAATATTTTCCTCAGCAGCCTCTGAATTTTAAGAAAGATAATGATAATAATAATGCCGTAAGGCATCCGGTATTAACGCATTTGAGTTCTGCCAAACATCCAAGTTCTGGTCTGTAACCTCTTCATAAAATGTCATTGCAGTGAGTCGATAACCAGCTATAAGCAAATATTCCTTGACAGCACAATTGAGATCGCGACGCTCAGTATCCTTCACTTGACCTAAAGCCGCGACTGGACTCTGATTATTCCTTTGTTGCTGTTGAGTTTGTACCTCACCACCACCACCGTTCGCCAGAACATCTCCACCTGACTTCATCGTTGCATCATGGATGATATTACATGCTCCTTTAGATTGCAATTCTTCTTCAAGTATGTCTTCGTACAACATTAAGCTCTGATCCCTAACATACAGGAGACTTTGAATCTTTTCAAACAATGCGGAATCAATATGAGATGCTTTGGAGAGGGAACCATTCTGTCCTTTCAATTTTTGAAAACATAAGTCAATGATCATCAAAGTAGTGGAAGGGAATTGATCAATTCCTTCATCATTCATGTTTAGACCAGAAAAATCAATTAACATTTTCACTATCTGATCCTTCTCCAAAGAAATCTGATGGTTCTTGCCAACAAGCTCTCCATATTCAAACCTCAAATCTGCTAATTCAGCCTGAAGGTAATCTTTTTCCAGTGAGTCCACCAAAAGTGAAATACTCATCTGATCAATATGATTTATGGATGCATCCTTGATTGTAGAAAGTTCTTCCTGTAGAGCATAAATATTATTGTGGACCTTACGAAAAGAATCTATAAGCCAGTTCATTTGGGATTCCAGATCAGATGATGAAACAGACTCTGGTAGGTCTAATAGAGATAGAGAATCCTTCAACTTGCGTAGTTCCAGGAATGCGCCCTTAAGTTTATTTCTGTCGTCCACAAGCCATCTTAGTCTCTCTGGCAAATCAAGCATTTCGGGCTGATCAAGTTCGGCATGAGACAAGATTTCTTCTACTTGCTCAAAAATTGTATGATTTTGTTGTAATGAATTATTCAGGGATGCAACCGTATTTTCACTCCGGGCCAACTCTTCTTTAGTAAGTTCAACAACTTCTAGTGAAGCTGATTTCTCCTGCAATTCAATTAAACATTTCTCAAGCTCACTGGATTTACCAGCCAGAGATGACTTTAGTGAATCTTGCTGCTGGACCAACTCTTCTTTTGAAAATTCAATATTGCCAAGATGTAAAATTGCAGCAACCACTTGAAATATTGCTTCCTGCTCCTCAGAACTTATTCCAACAACATCCATTGCTTTTCTTGTATCAAAATATTCTTTAGACTCATCAAGCCCTTCTATCTCATAGCAATTTGTTTGATTTAGATAATGAAATGTTCTTGGGTTTCCTAATTTATACTTCTGAATAACCTCCGGTGGTGCAGCACAAAGCATATAGAAACAGTGATAATTCCTCTCTGAATCCGACAACCGGCCAACGCGTGATCTTTCCTTCTTCCCTGATGAATGAACAGATCCTGATAAACCCCTTAACAATGCCTTCTCTTAGATTAACAGGGTAGTCTTCAGGAGGTTGAGTAACATAGGTTTCCAAACGAGCTTATGAGTTTGTATTGGCTAGAGCAAAGCTCTTGGTCAAGGTTTCGTAGCATGAATTCTCAATTTCTATTCAAAACCTACCTTCATTGTTTTTTTACACATCTCTGATAAAATGAATACAACTATTTTTGGGCCAAGGAATTACTTGTACCTGAAGCAACAATCATCTAAAACCAAATTCTGACTTTACCCTGATAGATTCAAAGACGAACCACTGAAAAATTTGCAACTGAATCATCGGCCATCAATTTTGATTTTTGACATAATTCTCTGAATATCTGGACCAAACTTCTCATAGAATACTGCTTGATAAATCAATGAATTTCAACACAAGACAATTTGATCTTGAAAAATCACATTTCCTGAGAAAATAGCCCACCACCACGGGTAACTTATAGTTGAAGCAAACTCTTGATAGTTTGACCAAGATGAGGTCAAACGTCCATCTGATTTAAACTTGAATGAATTTCTTTGCCATTAATCTCCTTGCAAAACCCTAAACACGCAGAGAAGAAGAAGAAACAAACAAATTGAAAAATATTTTTGATATTTTGGTTAGATGTTAGTAAACAGAAACAAACATAAAGTAAATAAGAAACACAAAGTAAGATCTTGTTTGTGAAATGATATGAAAATGAAATGTGGGATCTTAGGGGTAAAAATTTGGGTATTACAGCTGCCCCTATTTAAGATTCTTCTATCCGGAGATATGAAGATTGACATCTTTGTCTCGACTAGATAGAAGAGACTTAAATATAACAATAAACCCAATTTTTGACCCTAAGAGGCCACCAAATGATATGATTATGCTAATGATATGGTATGCAAACACAAGACCACCGTGGGGAGAAAATGCCATAGGAGTAAAACAAACATTGGAGAAAAAGAAGGAAAGAGACTCCACAGGAGAAAACAAAACAAAAAAAACAAGACCCTTTTTCGATAAAAGAAAGGGAACGACTCAACGGGGAAAGAGATACCAACTGCCAGTTACTGGGCGAAGATATTCGAACCGAAGAGAATAGGTAAAATACTCTCTACTGGTTACTGAGTAGAAAATAAGTGCAAAAAACTCAAGAGAATTGTTATCTACCAGTTACTGGGTAGAAAACAAAGAAATGTATTACTTATTACCAGTTACTGAGTAAAAAGTGATCCACTCGTTGAAATATAATCAACTACCTGTTACTGGGTAGGAAAAGAAGCAACGCCAACTACTGGTTACTGAGTAGTTTAGCGGGAATAATAAACTTGAATAAAAGGGGTTACCAACTATCGGTTACTGGATAGGGTAAACAATATGCCAACTACCTGACACTGGGTAGGACGGACTCGACTACCTGTTACTGGGTAGGAGAAAAAGATAAAAGGTCAACTACCTGACACTGGGTAGGACAAACATAGTCGACTACCTGTCACTGGGTAGGAGAAAGAGATATATCATCAGCTACTTGTTACTGAGCAGCTCCAAACACACAACAAACTTCTCAAATAAAGAGACAACCATTTGTTGGAAAAAGATATTAACAACTCTGTCGGGGATCTTTAAAAGAGATAGGAGCAGGTTGAACCATACAATAGAATTCTCATCGGGAGTTATTCCACAGAAATTCCAATTGACAGAAAAGCTAGTCAGATAAGGATCTATCATTTCACAATAAATTTCTCTGTTGAGGATGAGCCAGATAAATGTTATTTATTGAGAAGGTAAATTTCTGGAGATTACACAAGCTGCTCAAATAAAGAGGCTTCCACATGAAGTTGCATAAGTAATTACCAAGAGAGTGTTATCAAAACACTACTGGGAAAATCAAATCTTCATCTTCCGACGAGGATCAATAACAGATTCCGCCGAGGAAAATAAATCCTCAAAACCACCTTCTCGTCATCCCGGTTCCACAGCCCAGGGAAAACTAAAGTAACTGCTGCAACAGACCAAAGTTCAATCCAGGAACAAACTGGAAAGAAACGGTCAAACAAGACTCGACCCAATGAGGAAATAACTCAACTGGGGAACAATTCCATCCAGATAAAAACTGGGGAGGAAAGCTAAATAAAACATCTTCCACGAGGCATAAACTCAGTGGGGAATTAAAAATGATAGGTATTTTCTGCTTAGAGGTCGACACTCTAATGAAGAGAGGACACACGCATTCTGCGAGATAACAACATCGGGAAAAGGGAAATACCAACAAAAAATGCAGGATGCACAATGCAACAAAGACATGTTATGCTCAACCAAAATGAACGCGCATGCAATGAGTATGAATATGCTGCTAAATCAGACAAAAGGGCAAACAGAGGGTGAACAAAACACCACAACACCACTGAAATACTCGGCTAATCTCTGCAAGTTAGAGATATCATTGGAGATCGTGCTGGGGATCAGCAACAGAAAATCTGCAAGAGATACACAAGAGCCATCAAAGGAAAATAAATCCTACTACAAGGCTTAAATCTCGCTGAATAAATGGAGATATTGTTTGGGGAAAAGACCCCAAAGATCAATCTTCAACCATTAATAATTCAACAAGAGGGAACAACAATATGAACTCCGCTTTGAGAAAAAAACTGTTGGAGAAAAACATAGCAACACAAATCTTCCAACCCTGCCAGGGGAATAAGAAGTTAACATCATAGCAAAAAGTCAAACTGTGGGGGATTTTAAATCAACACCCAATCACAAGGTGAGAGAAAACCCGACAAGTGACTGCTATGTCAACACTTCTCAACCTTGTTCTCTACTTGGGGAATAATCCAAAGCAAATGTGCATAACCTCCGTTAGGAATCATCAAAGACAAATCTCCGCCTGGGCAAAAACATCAAGGAGAAGTGGTCTTCAAATTTCTCAACTGTCCAATCATTTGAATCAAGACTTTGTTGTGGAAAACCGTTCTACACTCGTCTGGTTTATCCAAAGAAACAAAATTCTGCTAAGGGAATATCAGCAAACTCTACTGAAGAGACCTCAATATAGCTCAAATGGGGAAACATCAACACAACTCTACTGGGGAGCTGCTAATAAATTCTATCAGAGAGGCAAGAAAGAACCCTGCTGAAGAGAACACTTACGCTTTTCGCTTCAAGATTCTACCATTCTTGGGATTACTGTTGACATTCTTTCTTTTATTTTCACAAATCAAAAAATGTTTTTATAATTTTCAAAATTTAAATCAATTATTCACATTTGTTTCAAAAATCATCATCAAAAATAAAATGAAATTCTGTAAACAGAAACAAAATAAGAATTGCAAACAAAGGGACAAAGGCCCAAATTCTATTGATAGAATGGTAGTCCGCAAATGGCGTAACTCCATGGATCATTACAAAGTTTGAAAAATGGTAAGTACAATGGAAAGTTCTACATTAAAATACAATGACCATTATTCTCCCTAACAACTTTGAATTCCAACTGTGCTTGAGACTTCAGCGGAGAATATCTGAAGTAAAACCTTTGATAGGAAATGTTGCTTCAAACGATCAAGACTGGCCAGATGCAGTTACTTGCCATGATCCCTAACTTTTGCCTAGATTGCCCTCTCGGGCTTTCAATCTACCGGGATAATTATTTCTGTTTTGTCTCTAATTTTTGCCTGGACCGCCCTTTCGGGTTTTCAATCCACCGAGACGCTCATTTTTGCCTAAGCCGCCCTTTCAGGTTTTCAACTTAGCGAGCTGTTCTTTTATTTTTTAGGCGAAGTATTTCTTGACTGCATCGGCATTCACAGGACGAGTGAACTCTTCTCCATCCATAGTTGTAAGAATTAATGCACCGCCAGAGAAGGCTCTCTTAACAACATATGGGCCTTCATAATTAGGAGTCCACTTGCCCCTAGAATCAGTAGTGAAAGTCGAGATCTTTTTGAGCACGAGGTCACCTTCTCTGAACACACGGGGTCGAACCTTCTTATCAAATGCTTTCTTCATTCTT
Source organism: Lathyrus sativus (assembly GCA_963859935.3). Classification (NCBI taxonomy): domain Eukaryota; kingdom Viridiplantae; phylum Streptophyta; class Magnoliopsida; order Fabales; family Fabaceae; genus Lathyrus; species Lathyrus sativus. Next base: position 236,778,786 of record OZ012741.1, read on the forward strand.
TGTTGATATAATTGGCCATGACACAAAGCCGTCATTCTTTTCTCTTCAATCAGATTCAACTGGTCGTATCTACTTTGACACCATTCAGCCTCAGCCAATTCAGTTTCCATCAAAACTCTCATAGAAGGGATTTCAACCTCTATCGGGAGCACTGCTTCCATGCCATAAACAAGAGAAAAAGGGGTTGCCCCTGTTGAAGTGCGAACGGATGTACGATACCCATGCAGAGCGAAAGGAAGCATATCATGCCAATCCTTGTATGTAACAACCATCTTTTGAATAATCTTCTTAATGTTCTTATTAGCAGCTTCAACAGCCCCATTCATCTTGGGTCTATAAGGAGAAGAATTATGATGCTCAATCTTAAACTCATCACATAATTCCTTCATCATCTTGTTATTTAAATTCGACCCATTATCAGTGATGATCTTGCTCGGAACACCATACCGACAGATGATTTGATTCTTGATAAACCTGACCACTACTTGCTTGGTCACATTTGCATATGATGCCGCTTCAACCCATTTGGTAAAATAGTCAATAGCCACCAATATGAAACGGTATCCGTTCGACGCTTTAGGCTCAATCATTCCAATCATATCAATGCCCCACATTGAAAAAGGCCATGGAGAAGAGATAACATTGAGAGGAGTTGGAGGCACATGAATCTTGTCAGCATAAATCTGGCATTTATGGCACTTTTTCACATATTTACAACAGTCAGATTCCATTGTCAGCCAATAGTAACCTGCCCTTAACATCTTCTTAGCCATCGCGTGTCCATTGGCATGGGTGCCAAAGGATCCTTCATGGATTTCTTTCATCAACATATCTGCTTTGTGTCTATCCACGCATTTGAGCAAGATCATGTCATAATTTCTCTTATACATCACATCATCATTCAAGAAGAAACTACCAGCCAATCTTCTCAAAGTTTTCTTATCCTTCTTGGATGCCCCAAGTGGGTACTCTTGATTCTGAAGAAAGAATTTAATATCATAATACCATGGTTTATCATCAACAACCTCTTCAACTACAAACACATGAGCTGGTCTATCAAGACGCATCACATTAATCTTTGGCACATCATTCCAATGATTTACCACAATCATGGAGGATAAAGTCGCTAAAGCATCTGCCATTTGATTCTCTGCTCTTGGTATATGGTGAAACTCAACTTTATTGAAGAAAGTTGACAACCTTCTTGCATAATCACGATAAGGAATCAAATCAGGTTGACGTGTCTCCCACTTCCCTTTAATCTGATTAATCACTAAAGCTGAATTTCCATACACATTAAGAATCTTGATTCTTAAATCGATAGCTTCTTCCAAGCCCATAATACACGCTTCATACTCAGCCGCATTATTTGTGCAATTGAAAACCAACCTTGCAGTGAAAGGAATATGAGAACCATGAGGAGTAACAATAATTGCACCAATACCTCTGCCATATTCATTAACCGCCCCATCAAAAATCAAACCCCAACGGGATCCAGGCTCAGGTCCTTCTTCATGTAATGGCTCCTCACAATCTTTAACCTTTAGATACATCACATCCTCATCAGGAAAGTCAAACTGAATAGGTTGATAATCATCAATTGGCTGGTGTGCCAAATGATCAGCCAAAACACTTCCTTTTATCGCCTTTTGAGTTCGGTACTCTATATCATATTCTGATAACAACATTTGCCAACGAGCAATCCTCCCAGTTAAAGCAGGCTTTTCAAAGATATACTTGATTGGATCCATTTTAGATATCAACCAAGTTGTACAATTCAACATATACTGACGGAGGCGCTTGGCAGCCCAAGCTAGAGCACAACATGTCTTTTCAAGCATCGTGTACCGAGACTCACAATCAGTGAATTTTTTGCTTAAATAATAAATGGCAAATTCTTTTCTCCCGGATTCATCTTGTTGACCCAGAACACAACCCATAGACTCTTCTAGCACGGTCAAATACATGATCAAAGGTCTTCCTTCTACGGGAGGAGACAAAATAGGAGGTTCAAGCAGATACTCTTTAATTCTTTCGAAAGCTTTCTGACAATCTTCTGTCCAGATACAACCCTGATCTTTGCGGAGAAGTTTGAAAATCGGTGCACATGTGGCAGTCATATTGGATATAAATCGAGAGATATAGTTCAAACGTCCCAAGAATCCTCTTACTTGTTTTTCTGTTCTGGGTGCAGGCATCTCCTGGATAGCTTTAACTTTACCAGGATCAACTTCAATGCCTTTCTGACTGACAATAAAACCTAACAATTTTCCAGAACGAACACCAAAAGTGCATTTATTAGGATTCAGACGGAGCTTGAACTTTCTCAAACGTTGAAACAACTTCAATAAATTTTTAATATGATCTTCTTCAGTCTTCGACTTACAAATCATATCATCCACATAGACCTCAATTTCTTTATGCATCATATCATGGAACAGAGTGGTCATAGCTCTCTGGTACGTTGCACCAACATTTTTTAAACCGAAGGGCATCACTCTGTAACAGAATTTTCCCCAGGGTGTAATGAATGTTGTTTTTTCCATATCCTCAGGTGCCATCTTTATTTGATTATAACCGGAAAATCCATCCATAAATGAAAAGATATTGAACTTAGCAGTATTATCTACCAACAAATCAATGTGTGGTAGTGGAAAATCATCTTTTGGACTTGCTTTATTCAAATCTCTATAGTCAACACACATTCGGACTTTTCCGTCTTTCTTTGGAACAGGCACGATATTGGCCACCCATTGAGGATATTCGACGGTCACAAGAAAACCAGCATCAATCTGCTTTTGAACCTCTTCTTTAATCTTCACTGCCATGTCAGGATGAGTTCTTCTCAATTTCTGCTTCACGGGTGAACATTCAGGCTTTAATGGCAAATGGTGCTCCACAATACCGGTATCAAGACCAGGCATGTCTTGATATGACCAAGCAAACACGTCAACATATTCTCTAAGAAGCTCTACCATCCTCTTCTTAACATCTGACTGAAGCAGTGCCCCAATCTTGACTTCTTTTTTATCATCATCGGAACCCAGATTAACCAATTCCACCGGCTCTTCATGAGGATGAATGGCCTTCTCCTCGTGCTCAAGCAATCGAGAAATCTCATCAGGAATTTCTTCAATATCCTCCTCTTCCGCTTCAAACACAGGGAACTCAAAGTTGGGAGGGGGCATATGGTCATTGTTTCCAATGGGTTTAACAATCAATCTGCACAATGATTTTATGTTTGATTTTAGAATATGAACAAAACAAAAAAAAATGAAAATATTATGCAGCTAAGAGTGATTATAACATTATTATACTTTTTTTCGGTTTTTTATGTTACCATTTTTCAGAAGTAAAGCAAAAAAAGAAAACAATATATGGATAAACAGAAAAACATTTTATTGATGATGATAAAAGTTGAAACAAAGCCCTCACAAATTCACTTTCACCTTGGGCAGAGTGAAAGGATTTTTGAAAGAAACAAAAACAAATTACTTTGAAACATGAACAACAGTAGGAACATCAACAGCGATCCAATTCTGGCATATCAATCCACGTGTCACAAAGTTGGGCATTTCTTCCTCTTGATCATCTTCAAGAATTGCAACTGTAGAATGATCTTTGCAATGGATGAACCCAGCACTTCGAAAAACTTCATGAATACTCTTCAGCTCATTTCGGGTTGAACCAGATGTAAAACCCAAACCAGCTCTATCTTTTTTCTCAGCAACTTCAATGATTCGGCCCCATCCATGAGCTTGGCCATTATCCACTACATGTTGTGCATCTTTTAAAGAAGACATGGACACCCCATCCTTCTTAACAGCTTTATCAACCACAGAAAGAGCCTGAAACGGAGTTCCAATATCCTCTTCCACATCGATATAAGAAAAAGACGACAAACTGCTTACCAACATAGCCTGTTCTCCACCAACAACGACAAGTTTACCATTCTGCACGAATTTTAACTTTTGATGCAGTGTCGAAGTAACAGCTACAGCTTCATGGATCCATGGGCGTCCTAGAAGACAACTGTAAGCAGGACGAATATCCATGACTTGAAAAGTGATCTGGAAAAAACACGGACCAATCTTGATAGGGAGATCAACCTCTCCAATCACGGTTTTCCTCGATCCATCAAAGGCTTTCACAATGACCCCACTGAACCTCATAGGAGTACCTTGATAAGATAATCTGGACAAAGTAGATTTTGGCATCACATTCAACGATGACCCAGTATCAACCAGCACGTTGGATAGAGCGTCTTCCTGGCAATTCATGGAAATATGGAGAGCCAAATTATGATTTCTTCCATGATCAGTCAACTCTTCATCACAAAAACTCAGATTATTACACGTAGTGGTATTGGCAACAATGCTATCAAACTGGTTAACAGTCACATCATGATCTACATAAGCTTGTTCCAATACTTTCTGCAACGATTCACGATGAGCCTCAGAGCTCATTAACAGAGATAGAACAGATATTTTTGACGGTGTATGTAACAATTGATCCACCACATTATATTCACTCTTCTTGATCAATTTCAATACCTCATCATTATCTGACTTCTGATTTACATCACTTGATTGACCAGACTCTACAGAAGTCTTCAACTGAATTTGCTTATTCCCAGTATCTTCACTTGTCTTTGAAGGCTCATTAGCAAATACTCGACCACTTCTGGTTACACGTCCGACATCAGCAATAGTCACAACTGAGGGAAGATAAGGAATGTGAACCTCTTTTCCATCCTCCAACATAGTAGCATTGTATTTGTAGGGAACAGCTTTATCGGATTCATACGGCGTCGGGCCAGGCAAACGGATAACCAAAGGCGTCACAGCAGATTTCTGACTATTGTAAGAAATTACAACCCACTCAGGAATATTGAAACGTGGGACTATGACATTCACCTCGTTCTCCACTTCATTTCTGTTTGCAGTAACCTGAATCAAATTCTCATCCATCATCTTTTGTAAGTCCCTTTTTACAATCACACACCCTCGAGGGTTCACAGAACAAATACAACATGCGGCATAATCATGCTCAATATCATGGAACTCACTCAAAGTAGCATGCATTTCAACAAGCGATCTCCGAATCCAACGAATATCGAAAATACGGTATGTACCAGGACAACCATATACCATATTAACAGTTGCATTACCATGTTTAGGAAACGGATTTGATTGCACATTAGGGTTGGTATCTTCAAAAGACAGAATACCGCTTTTTACGAGCTTTGCAACTTCATGCTTCAGAGGATAGCAATTTTCGATATCGTGTCCAGGGGCACCTTGATGAAATGCGCAATGAGCATCTGACTTATACCACCATGGAATTTCAGTTGGAACAGCCGGCGGATCACGAGGTTGAACCAAATTCTTCTTTATTAAAGCCGGAAATAGCTCAGTATACGTCATTGGAATGGGATCAAATTGTGTTTTCCTCTGTGTACGACCTTGTTGAGTTGTCTTCTCTTGGAAACGTGGTTGATAACTTGCAGTAGCTTGAGTGGTAGGGGTGTTACTAATAACAGGCGTAACAGATGCTACTTGTTGCTGACGACGACTACCATTGTTGTTCACAACTCTGCGTCTTCTAGACCTTTCCTGAGATATAGCATTAGCTTCTCCCTCTTTTTTCTTAGGGAACCCAATACCAGGCTTTTTTGTACTTCCAGAATTTCCTTCTTTTATCAGACGTCCCTCACGGACAGCTTCCTCTAATCTCATCCCCATATTAACCATTTCCGTGAAATCACTAGGAGCGCTCGCAACCATTCTTTCATAGTAAAATGAACCCAAAGTCTTCAGAAAAATCTTGGTCATTTCTTTCTCTTCAAGCGGAGGGCTTATCTGAGCTGCAATTTCACGCCATCTCTGCACATATTCTTTAAAAGTTTCTTTCTCTTTTTGAGACATTGCGCGAAGCTGATCACGGTCTGGCGCCATATCGAGATTATACTTATACTGACGAACAAAAGCTTCACAAAGATCATTGAATGTCTTGATTTGTGTATTATCGAGTCCCATATACCACTTCAGCGCAGCACCAGTAAGACTATCTTGAAAATAGTGGATCAACAACTGATGGTTGTCAGTATAGGTAGACATCTTTCTAGCATACATAATCAAATGACTTTGCGGACAAGTGTTCCCTTTGTATTTTTCAAAATCCGGAACTTTAAACTTGGCGGGAATCTTCACATTTGGAACAAGGCAAAGCTCATGAGCATTCTTTCCAAATAACTCCTTTCCCCTTAAAGCCCTGATTTCTCTTTGCATTTCAGCAAACTGATCTTGAAAGTCATCTATTCGATCCATAACATCCAAACTCTCGCTCGGAGCAGTATGGAAAATTTGTTCTTCAGTATAAGGCATAGCGTGAGTTACAGGCGGTGGCACAGGTATGACAGTAGGAACAACCGGAACTTCAGCATTAGGAACAACATTAACCACAGGAGGTGGTACAGCCATGACAGCAGGGAGTCTAGAACCTTCGGGAACAGGAGGTCGATATCCCTCTGGCACATAATTGTTAGGCATGCCCCAAGGGAAACCAACAGGCATTTGATATTGAGAAGTATTAATCGGGGCCACAGAAATGGGCGTTGATCCGATCTCAGAAATCACAGTTCCTTGGGCAGGAGAAGGAGGAGGTAGTGGTGGCTGATTCTGAGCAGCCACCAGAGCTTCCATTGCGGCAGTCAGTCTCTCCAAACCATCTTTCAGAGTTGATACCTCTTCACGGAGCTCGCGGTTCTCTTGTTGCAACTGATCCATCTTTTTCTTAGAGTTAGCCCGAGTGTTGTAGTGATGCGACAGCTTGACTGAAGGAAGGCCAAAAGAAACAAATAAGACATCTGGAAAAGGTAACACACAATGCACGATGATGCGAATGCAAATGCAAAATGCAGGTGTTTCAACCAGTTTTCAAGGATCTTTAAGATATAAAGCAATTACAAACATCATAAAGAAAAACAACACTTCTCGAAATACTGATAAACATCTCATTTCATTGAATATTGGAAAGAGTTACACTTGGAAGTACAAAATACAAGAATATCAAAATAAGAAAAAGCTAGATCCTAAGGAACATCTGATGACGATCCAAGCTGATACTTCCTTCGGAGTCTCTTAATCTCTTTCTCATAGTTGTGCTTCATGGTGATCTTCTCTAGCACAAGCTGATCCACAATACCCTTCCAAGCACCAGAAGTAGGAGGATGTGATGATGGAGTAGTAGAGGAAAATAAATCCTCTGCATGCCTCTTCACAGCGCGCCGCTCAAGTAACTCTATCAAGTCGTCTTTCTCCTTCATTTGTTTTTGCAATTCCATCTTCTCTTTGTCAGAAGCTTGAAACTTACTTTCCCACATCTCTTTCTCTTCCTTCATCTTAGCCAAAGCGTCTTGAAGTGTCTTCACATCATCAGAAGAAACAGGGAGTGGCGTAGAGATCACAGTAGTCAGAGGTTTCTCAATAGGATAAGGCATCTTAAGCTCCATAGCCCTCTTCTTCACCCAAAGCGTGTAAGGTTCCAAAGAAATGCAAACTTGTCTTCCAAGCTCCCCTCTAGCCAACCTGTGAATCTTAGTCCAGGCATGAGCCATTTTTCTTCTCAAACCAAGAGAATCATCCCCTCCTTGAAAGAATAAACCCTCTAATAAAATATTCTTAGGCCTATCCTTCAGCATATAACCCAGCTGACGGCGAGCTAGACTCGGGTTGTAGTTAATTCCGCCTTGTATTCCAAGAAGAGGAACATTGGCGAATTCTCCACAACTATCAATAATCTGGACATTATCGTAAACCGAAGAAGACCAAGTGATATCAGTATGCGTAAGAGACATAATCCTTTGAGACCACCTTAAGCAATCCTTGTTTTTCCTAAAAGCAGATGTCTGAGGTAAGTGTGAAACGAACCAATTATACAGCAGAGGTAGACAGCAAACAATGGTACCGTTTCCCTTAGAAGTCCTACTATGGATGGAAAAATAAGTATCACCAAGCAAAGTTGGAACAGGGTTCCCAATCAAGAAGATTCTAATCGCATTAACATCCACAAAGTTATCGATATTAGGAAACAAGACTAGTCCATAGATGAGTAAAGCAAATATAGCCTCAAACGACAATGTGCGACCAATGTCAGCAAATAAAGTAGCCTTCTCAATCAAGAACTTAGCAGTTAAACCCTTGAGGCCTCCCTTAGTCTTTAGATTTGCATCAATATCCGACTTTGTCAAATGGGTAGCTACAGCAATATCTTGAGGCTTAAGAGCTTCCTCCAAACCAGTATACGGAACTTTATCAGAAACCGGTACACCCAACAAATAAGCATATTCTTCCAAGGTCGGCATGAGCTGATAATCGGGAAATGTGAAGCATCGGTAAATAGGATCATAGAACTGCATAAGGGTATTCAGAATTCCGTCTTCAATATTGGTAGAAAGAACAAATAAAAGTCTCCCATAACGAGATAAGAAGCCTGAACGATCATCTACCAAGGACACTAGCTTTCTCAACTCTGTAAGATCAGGAGCCCGAAAACCGTACTTCTGAGTGTTTCTCCTTCCAATATCCATAATCAACAATATCTGCGATGTTTGCAAAAGAAAATCTCTGAGATCCTTAAAAACCAGCTGAAACACAATGCTCATGAATGCATGAGTGCAAGATGCAACACCCACAAACAAGACATACAAAGCACACAGGTTCAAAGGTTCGGCACGAGCATGGAGCCAAAGGTAAGAATCAACCATCCCACAATGGTATGTACTATGGTTATATCATCACCTGTAGAACAAGGTTCTAAAAAGTTCCCAGAATCATAATTCCATCTTTTGGATATTATCGGCTTAAACGACTACTCGTCGGCCAACAATATTCTCAAGAGAAACTCATCTGAGTGTGGTATCGCGTAACGACCAATTCAAGCCTACACCTGAACAGCCACCGCACCACGTCCTAATAAGGCCAAGATGGGTTAAAGGGTTCTAAGGTCCTCAGCTTCTCAGGCTCCCAGTCGGAAAAAGTAATATCAATTACGACTACTCGTAAGACATCAGTAATTTCCAAAGGGGCCTCCACCGAGCGGGGGATCTCAAGTCAGCTTAGTAAGGACTACTCCACGTAAGCCAACAAGACTATACCACCCTCCTATCATAAGTGCACTCAAGTCCGGGTTAGGACTTATCTCACCATACAAATTACCAGGCACCAAAACAGAACAATCAATAACAAACAAGTCAAACAGAAAGCGATAAATAAATCAAAGTAGGCGAAACCCACTAGGAACCGTTGGAGTCCCCAGCAGAGTCGCCACTTTTCTGTAGCGGTAAAAATCGTGAGTGTAAGTTATTGATTAACTTAACTCAAAGAAAACAAGAGTCGCCACCGCACTTTTATTTTATCCAAATAAAGGAAAGGAAAAAGAGCGAACAAAACCAAAGAGTTCTAAAATAAGAACACGAGACAGAGATCGGGGTAAGGGGGTTGATTACGCAATGGGAAGGTGTTAGCACCCAAAACGTTATAGTACTCTATAGGAGCCCTTTGAAATATTTACGCTTTTTGGTTTGAAAGTGGTTTGTTTGAAAAGAGATTGGGGAGATGAGAAGAGAATATTTTTTTAGATTTTTGTGTTTGGAGAGACTTATCGTCTCATGCCTACGTACCCATAAAGTGCAATATGGAATCAAAACCCCGTAGTTCGTGGTACAAATGACAAAAATTTGTTGGTTTTGATTGATTTTAGATGTAAAGACAGGTCGTCATTTCAAGGAGAAAACTGCGACCATCCACCCACGAGTATTAAGACAACATCTGCGTCACATAAAGATGGAGGATTTGCTTGGATTATCAACAAGACTATCACTCAACATCAACGTGGAAAATGTCAAAGTCTTAATAATATGGGGAATAGGAGATTTACATCTCAACTATAGAAATGAATCATGTCTAAACTTTATGAAAAGTTTTTTAAAGTGAAAAAGTGCATAAAGGCACAAAAAGAGTTGATGAGTTTTTGTATTTTTTATGTCTTTTGAAATTAGTCAAAGCATGATTAACATTGATTGACTTTTATTAAAAAAAAACAAAGTTTAAAAATCACTTGACGAAAGTCAAGGTTTTATTGCGAAAGCGGTTTTGAAGTTTGAAACCAAGAAGGTTTTGAAAGAGGGAGAAAGTTTTGAAAATTTAAGAAGGGGGAGGAGATGAAGTGACTATCCTAAAAACCAAAATAAGAGCTAGAGGTAAGAAAGATCTAACCGACTTGTAGCACACTCCATAGCAAGCAAAAAAGAATTCCATCCGATTTAAAGCATAAGCTAATGAGCGAGCCAAATAAAGGCTAAGATCCACAATACTCCAAGCATAGGAATGAGAGCCCTAATTCTAAGTCCAAAGGTCCATAAAGTCCAAGGTCTAAGAGTAGTCCAAGAGCATAACCACAAAGTTAATAGCACCAAAATTTTTAGATGTTTCATCCTTATTTAGTGTTTTGAACAAAGTATGGTCCAAGTGGACAAAAGAGAATAAACATAAACAAAGATATGATATGAAATGATAAAATGGAAGCATAAAAGTAAGAAATAAGGAGTAAGAAGAGAATATAAGCAAAATTAAACAAGGATATTGTTAGTGAATTAGTGGTTAGTGGTTAGAACATATGATCAATGATGATTAATTCTTGCACTTAGACCAAGATTAATGAAAATTCATTAGAGGATTGATAGAATCAAAGCCTCCTAACAATGATTTTAATAGGTATTGGAGTTAAGACAAGCAACTAATCATACTTGGACTTTTAAACGTAAGTTTGAGCCACGAATGATCATTTTCCGATTAAGGGACACTTTAGCGCTATGTTAAGCAATCGTAATCGGGTTTATGTAGAAACCACGACTATCTGAGGCCGGTCAATAAAATGTTAGTGTTAATACATGTTAGAGAAGTGATATGTAAATCACTCTCCTAAAACATGCCACACAAAAAGAAAAGAGGTAGTGATCTCATCATAACCAAGATTTTTAATTAATTAATCAAAGGTAATCTATCACTATTCCAAAGTAAGGAGAATTATCTCAATGATTATTCGTCCATAGATTTGAAATAATGAAGATTAAACAACCTTGATAATCAACAATCTATGATCCATAGATTTCATCGATCAAAAATAAAAAAAAAGGAAGAAAGAAAATAAGAATGAAAAGAAATCACAATTTGAATCTTAAATCGATTAAATTATCATCAATATCAATCACCTCTCTTGGTGGATAAAAATCAACACCCAAAGTCCATTGATATTGATGAAATCCTATCAAAATTCAAGATCCAAAATCACCAACAATTAATCAAAATATTTTCAAATAATTTTTTTAAGAGCTTTTTTCAAAAATGAAATTAAAATACAAATTTAATAATAAAAGAAAAATGTGGAAAAGTCCACACGGTTAAATTCTGAAAGAAATAAAAAGGAAAATAAAAAAAATAAAAGAAAAATACAATTGAAAAGTAGAAAGAGAAAACGAAACAGAATCATCTTCTTCTTCTAGCTCTCACACGCGAAAACATTCACGGCCATGGATGCTTGCTTAAATCACAACGGCGGGACGCGAAAAATACGCGGTTGCAATCGAAATCAAGAGCTCTTCACAATGGTACCAAAAATTCAAAGAATCACAACAAAAGGTAACGGATCGAAAATGACGGTGAAGCTCAATCTACCTTCAAACTCAGGTAAGAAATCAATCCAAACTTCTTCTTGCTTCTCTTCTTCTTCTGAACGAATCTCTGGTTGAATTGATCTGTGTTTGAGGTTGATTGAAGTTAATTTGGTGGAAGAAAGTATGAGAAGAGAATGTGAGCAAAAGGTTTTGTATTGAGGAATTGAGGAAGAAAATCAGCAGAGATTTTTTGGCTTGAAAAGCTTGAAGAAAAGAGTGAATAAGGTGTTCTATTTATAGATGAGAATGAGTGAAAATGTTTTGCCGTTTGTGAGATTTTTTCTGCGTTTTGGTTATTTGATGTGGGTTGTGCGTGACCCAGGTGCTGAAACTTTTCATGTCGTTTTTGCTTTTTCTTCTTTCAGCTCACTTAAGTGACGTGGACTATTTTATCTTTGTTGCAGCTGGCTCACTTGAATTTATAACATGGTTGGGATTTGGCTTTGGCTTTCATGGCTCAAACTCAATTTCATACCACTTTTGCTCTGCTTCCTCTTCTGCAACACATAAAACCTGAATCTTACAACTCTCAAAGCTCTCCTTGGTGTGTTGTCCGCTGTATATTCCATTAGGTATCCTGCTGTGGCCGTCGCTCGGCATTGTAACTGTCCTCTTTGGTTCACAAGAAGCTTCTATTAATCCTGAAAAGAGCGGAGAAGGTTTTCCTGGTCTGGACTTAAACTCGGGGTGAAATCGAACACCAATAAAAAATGGATGGCTAGGCAGTTCAACTATCTCCATACGACTCCCAGTTTCATCTTTGCCAACAAATGATAGACCAGCACTCTCTAGCTGAGACACCATGTCAGGATTAACCTCGTATCTATGCCGATGTCGCTCATCAACAGAGCTTACATTACCATACAATTTTGCAGATTTGCAGTCAGCAACTTGGAAGTAAGTTGTCCTTGATCCAAGACGCATGGTTCCCCCATATGTGTCTTTGAACCTTCTGGCATAAATACGACGCACGGGGTCTTGGTTTCAGGATCGAATTCTGCACTAGTAGCGCCATGCAGACCCAGAACAGACTGTGCAAACTCAATATCAGCAATTTGCATCCCCAAGCAAATGCCGAGATACGGAACATTATGTTCTCGAGCATACTTAGCAGCAAGAATTTTTCCTTGCACTCCTCTATCACCAAAACCTCCTGGAACTAAAATTCCATTAGCACCCAAAGTCAAATCAGCATCTAAAGAATCTAATATGGCCATACTACCATCACCATAGGCCTGGTTAGGTACAAATTGTAGAAGATCAGTATCCTGAAAGAGCCCTCTGTATCCTCTACCAAGTATATACATAAAACAAATACAGCCAGGTGTAAGCACTTCCTCAAAAAGATAGCAAGAGCGTAGTTTCCATGCTAAGTCACTAACTCTCGCACTGCCAACTAATGTTCCAATAGTGACTTGCAATGGTTTACCAGGTGGGGAAGGCGAGTATCCTAACTTCCCAGTGTGCCTTAACTTCCCATTTAGATAAGCATATGCAACACTAGCTTGAAACAGCCCAGCAAGAACATTTGGCTTGCTGTGAATGATTGCAAGGTGATGCCACCTTCCTTCTTCAAGTTCTAAACCAGAAAATGATAAGCAGGAAGAGTTACTGGTTGCAAGAGTTAAAACGCCATCCTCCTGGAGATAAAGTTCAGCATAGGTTGCTTCATCATTGTTAGTAGCACCAACAGAAAAAATCCTTAAGACATGTCGCTCCTGTAGTCCATTGGGGCCAAAGCGCTTCTTGGAAGGGACAGCTTTAGAAGGGTCAGTATCTTTGGATGGTGATTTCAAAAAAATTTTGAAACTGGAACCAACAAACAAATGAATAACCAGCAGCTGGAGGCCATGATCTTTCACCCACCGAAACCTGAATGGCAGCATGCCCAATCTTGCTCATATCCATCTCATCCAAAACCTTTATCATAGGACTTAATAAAACTCCAAGGCCTGTGCCACTAGCTCCTTGATCTTCTCCATTGCTAAGATGCATATTGGAGAGCTGTGACTGCAGACCACCTTGTGCCAAAGTGTGTAGAAACTCGTAAATTTGTAACCTGAAAGGTTCACCAGATCTAATTGCCATTGTCGTAAGAGCCTGAGCAGCAATGATTCGAATCTCCCAGCTTCCACTGAATGCACACCTCTGAAGCCTGGTCAAAGCACCAGCTAGAGTAGGATTACGAGAACTGGCAGCAGCTACCATTTTATCAGCATCTAACATCATCAATGCAGTACCAGGAGGGGTAGCAGATTCCCAAGCATATTCGGAAGCAACATAATTTTCATTCTCTCCAAGAAACCAAACAGCAACTTGGACTAGTCTTTGTAACGCAAGAGCAGACTTCGGATCAGATGCAGACACTCTGTCCACCGAAGTCAGACCAAGCATAGATCCTGGTTGGGGAGGAGGTAGATCAAGAACAATTGTGACTGCTTCTAAGGCTTTATGTTTCCCATCAGGACCAACTCCAACAAGACAAGTTTTCCAAAGTAATTGTAGCACATCAGCATCAACCTTTCCTGGAACTTTAGTAGCAAATATTCTAGCAATTTCAAGGAGAGTAACAGCCATATCGGGAGAAGCCTTAAAACGAGCATGTAGAGTAAGCAATTCATCATTCAATAGACCTGCTGACCAAGCTGGATCAGAGAGTTCTGATGCAATAATGGATTCTAGTTCATCAAATGAGTCGAATGGGCCTTGCATCCAGATCAATGCCTTGATCACCATCGCTCGAACATAAACACATTCACAGGCAACTGTTGTCCGTACCACTTCCATTAATGAAGTCAACATACCCGCAATGGTATCTCTACCAGCAGTTCCATTAGACACTGAGGAAGTTCTTCGGATACTTTCAGGATGTGTAACACTAGCTTTCGACAATTGCAATTTGGGATGTTCTTCTAGAAGATCCATGAACTTTTGCAATGTGATTGAAGGGTCCAGTTCAAGATGTATACCAGGACCACAGACAAGGCAGTCTCTGTCCCTTTCAAATTCTGTCACCTTAGTGTGGAGGCCTTCTGAACCATTATACGTTAAATAGTTTGACAAAGTTTTGCTGCACTCTGTTGCAATTTTCAATGTTTCCAGTGCACATGCAGCTGATATAATTGCATTTGTTGAAGCTATAGCTGGTATGATGTTCTTCACAACACCCTGGGTGAAAGAAGAAGTAACTCTAGGAATGCCAAAAAGCTCGGCCCATTTCTCTTTGAGTTGAGTCACACCTCGAATTGAAAGGAGAGAAAGCAACGTTCCCTTGGAATCTTCATTTGCCTGGTGTTGTTGATTTTCCTTCATAAATGCTTCATTTTCTTGAACTAGGCCAATATTTTCCTCAGCAGCCTCTGAATTTTAAGAAAGATAATGATAATAATAATGCCGTAAGGCATCCGGTATTAACGCATTTGAGTTCTGCCAAACATCCAAGTTCTGGTCTGTAACCTCTTCATAAAATATCATTGCAGTGAGTCGATAACCAGCTATAAGCAAATATTCCTTGACAGCACAATTGAGATCGCGACGCTCAGTATCCTTCACTTGACCTAAAGCCGCGACCGGACTCTGATTATTCCTTTGTTGCTGTTGAGTTTGTACCTCACCACCACCACCGTTCGCCAGAACATCTCCACCTGACTTCATCGTTGCATCATGGATGATATTACATGCTCCTTTAGATTGCAATTCTTCTTCAAGTATGTCTTCGTACAACATTAAGCTCTGATCCTTAACATACAGGAGACTTTGAATCTTTTCAAACAATGCGGAATCAATATGAGATGCTTTGGAGAGGGAACCATTCTGTCCTTTCAATTTTTGAAAACATAAGTCAATGATCATCAAAGTAGTGGAAGAGAATTGATCAATTCCTTCATCATTCATGTTTAGACCAGAAAAATCAATTAACATTTTCACTATCTGATCCTTCTCCAAAGAAATCTGATGGTTCTTGCCAACAAGCTCTCCATATTCAAACCTCAAATCTGCTAATTCAGCCTGAAGGTAATATTTTTCCAGTGAGTCCACCAAAAGTGAAATACTCATCTAATCAATATGATTTATGGATGCATCCTTGATTGTAGAAAGTTCTTCCTGTAGAGCATAAATATTATTGTGGACCTTACGAAAAGAATCTATAAGCCAGTTCATTTGGGATTCCAGATCAGATGATGAAACAGACTCTGGTAGGTCTAATAGAGATAGAGAATCCTTCAACTTGCGTAGTTCCAGGAATGTGCCCTTAAGTTTATTTCTGTCGTCCACAAGCCATCTTAGTCTCTCTGGCAAATCAAGCATTTCGGGCTGATCAAGTTCGGCATGAGACAAGATTTCTTCTACTTGCTCAAAAATTGTATGATTTTGTTGTAATGAATTATTCAGGGATGCAACCGTATTTTCACTCCGGGCCAACTCTTCTTTAGTAAGTTCAACAACTTCTAGTGAAGCTGATTTCTCCTGCAATTCAATTAAACATTTCTCAAGCTCACTGGATTTACCAGCCAGAGATGACTTTAGTGAATCTTGCTGCTGGACCAACTCTTCTTTTGAAAATTCAATATTGCCAAGATGTAAAATTGCAGCAACCACTTGAAATATTGCTTCCTGCTCCTCAGAACTTATTCCAACAACATCCATTGCTTTTCTTGTATCAAAATATTCTTTAGACTCATCAAGCCCTTCTATCTCATAGCAATTTGTTTGATTTAGATAATGAAATGTTCTTGGGTTTCCTAATTTATACTTCTGAATAACCTCCGGTGGTGCAGCACAAAGCATATAGAAACAGTGATAATTCCTCTCTGAATCCGACAACCGGCCAACGCGTGATCTTTCCTTCTTCCCTGATCAATGAACAGATCCTGATAAACCCCTTAACAATGCCTTCTCTTAGATTAACAAGGTAGTCTTCAGGAGGTTGAGTAACATAGGTTTCCAAACGAGCTTGTGAGTTTGTATTGGCTAGAGCAAAGCTCTTGGTCAAGGTTTCGTAGCATGAATTCTCAATTTCTATTCAAAACCTACCTTCATTGTTTTTTTACACATCTCTGATAAAATGAATACAACTATTTTTGGGCCAAGGAATTACTTGTACCTGAAGCAACAATCATCTAAAACCAAATTCTGACTTTACCCTGATAGATTCAAAGACGAACCACTGAAAAATTTGCAACTGAATCATCGGCCATCAATTTTGATTTTTGACATAATTCTCTGAATATCTGGACCAAACTTCTCATAGAACACTGCTTGATAAATCAATGAATTTCAACACAAGACAATTTGATCTTGAAAAATCACATTTCCTGAGAAAATAGCCCACCACCACGGGTAACTTATAGTTGAAGCAAACTCTTGATAGTTTGACCAAGATGAGGTCAAACGTCCATCTGATTTAAACTTGAATGAATTTATTTTCCATTAATCTCCTTGCAAAACCCTAAACACGCAGAGAAGAAGAAGAAACAAAAAAAATGAAAAATATTTTTGATATTTTGGTTAGATGTTAGTAAACAGAAACAAACATAAAGTAAATAAGAAACACAAAGTAAGATCTTGTTTGTGAAATGATATGCAAATGAAATGTGGGATCTTAGGGGTAAAAATTTGGGTATTACACTCATCTGTTCCTCAGGGGGCTGAAGAACCATTACCCACGCATGATAGGCGTAAGAGACCCTCTCCACGGTTCGAAGCTCAGGAGTCTCCTCGTCAGCAGTCACAATTGATTTTGCAGGATAACTCAAGGAGGTGTGGCAAAAGGATGAGGTCTTCTAACAGAGTGTTTGATGAGATCCCTGTGGATTATGATCAGCTGGTGCAACTCTTGCTCCAACTTCAACTGATTGAGCCCCGCATTTTGGTTCCACTGACAGGGCAGCCGCCACCAGACTATGGCTTGAACGCCCATTGTGCCTTCCACTCCGGAGCGCCGGGGCATGACATTGCAAATTGCAAAGCTTTTAAGCATAAGATTCAAGATTTGCTGGATGAGAAAATAATTGAGTTTGTACCGGGGGGCATAAAAGTTGCAGGGACTGATATTCCCATTTCTCCGCCAGAGGTTGCAGATGAATCGAGGTATATCCCAGAACCACTAGAAGCTAAGTCTCCATGTCCACAACAGTTGCCGATGCCAGGGTTGAATTTAAGGATGATAGCGCTTGAGCCTAAGGAATCGTCCGAGCAAAGCCAGCAGCATACGAAATGCCAGTATCCGGCCCAGCAAAGAATTCGGGGAAAGAAGCCGAGGAGGGCGTTTGAGAAGCCTCCCTCAACGTACGCAGACTTGTTACAGACACTACTAAGATTGAACTTGGTGGAGAAAAGAACTCCGGCGCCAATAACCGGCACTCTGTCGGATGGCTATGATGCAAGCAGGCACTGTGAATTCCACTCCGGGGCTCCCGGACATGATATTGAAGGTTGCCACGCGTTCAAGCATAACGTCCAAGATTTAATCGACAGCAGGGTCAGGGTCCCCAAGGTGGTGCAAAGCCATAGACAAGCAAAAGCCGGGGTGATGAAAAGGTTTCCCATATTTGATCGGGCCGTTGAGAGAAGATCGAGACAGTAGTAGAATACCCCTGATGATAGCTTCTGAGGATGATTGACTCGCCAATAAGTCAAAGTGCAGAAAGTCCAGTTCTGAGACACCGACATTTTTCATGTTATCTTGTTCATGTCCTCGCATTTGTAGTTTCTTTTCTGTGTAATTGCAAATTTCGCTCTTAAAACTTGTTGCTTTTTCAATTGATATTGATAAACGAAATGAATATGCATGTTTTGAATTAATCCAGCCGTGTTCACTCTTTGTTTTTCTTTAATGCTTAATGCTTGTTTTAGCAGGAATCTGGGGAGGATGACGAAAACAGATGACGAATAATATTCCGATTGTATGCTTTTGGATAAAAAAAAAACTTGTTGATGAGATACAGGCATTGTTTCAATCCACAAACACCGGAGATATAAGGAAGATAATCCCTTGATAACCCCTTTCGAGCCAGGAGTTCCTTTTTGAAAATGAAAAAACCCTAAATCTTAACCCGGGGCAGGGTAGGTATCAGCTAGTTTGACCAAGCGTTCGAATTACGAAAGGAGTGGCCGTTTGAGGATAAATCACACTTGTATAGGTCGTGCCTAAAGAACCACAATGGTTAAACCTTGCCGACAAAGAGTGAAACAGTCACATTATTCCACAAAAAGTCGGACAAACCAGTGTCCCACGACTTGTTCAAAAAGAAAAAAAAAGAGGCGAAAAGAACCAAAAGCCCGCTAAGTCAAATCTTGAAAACAAATGACTTAGGCAAAAACAGGGGCATCCCGCTGGACTGGAAAATCGAAAGAATCTCAAAAGATACTCAGTCCAGGCAAAAGTTAGGGAATGAAAAAAACGAAAGACGAAAAGGATTGGCAAAGAAAAGAAAAAATCCTCGAAAAGGACAAAGTCGTGTGGCTCTGGGCACCCAAAGACGAAAAGTGAATGACCGTCACTCAAAAAAGAAAAATGTGTGGTATCCTGAACCATCACTCCTAGCATTCCACCTCTAATAGGTGAACGCTGAAGTCAGATTAGCTGAACATAGGATTGGAGAACATCACGAAGAATGGGTGGGTCGAAATAAATTTTGAGCCTATATCTTTCTTTGTTAACCGTGAACCTGACCACGTTACAACCCGAAAAAGTCCTAATTGAAACAGGTTTAGTCCAAGGGCATACGTCAGTAAAGATCTTATCGATTCTGACTCCTAAAAGGGTTCCTCTTACCAGCTTTCATACTGACATTTTGATAATTGATTCATTACATGTCACAAAATTTTTTCAGTGAACAGACTTGGATTTTGAAACTGTCATATGCATTGCGTTTAATATATCTTTTACGCAGAACAACTTGTGTTACTTGCGAGTAAGCGCATGCCGACAGGAAAGATTCCTACAGTGGAAGGTATGATCGGGATAAAATGCAGAATGCCCAAATGTTTCGTGAACTGGGGCAAGCTATATTGATTAATTCAGGTAGAGTCAGTCATCCTAGAATCAGTAAATCTGGGGCAGTCAGGTCAAGATTTGGCAAATCTCTCATAGCCATGGGCATTGTTCCACGAATCAGTCAATCAGGGGCAAGCTATTTCAAGATAGAGTTCTGACTAGAAGAAGTGTTCAAGAATACAGACTGGGGCATGTTAGTGTCCCCGAAGCAGAGTTCCGAGAAGGTGGACGATCAAAAGATTGCAGTATGGACCAGGAGTTCGTAGCGAGAGATTCGATCCCCGCGCAGGTCGCGCTTCCGAGATAACCAAGTTCCTCACCGAAGAGTGATCAAATTTTCCAGCTAGTCGCAGCTTATCCAAAAAATATTCCCCAGCCAAGTCATTTATCCTTATCTCAAGCAGAGTGGTTCAGCCGCAGAAGATTAATATCCGTGAGCTGTCTTCAGACAATGCACCTTTCCCCAAGAGAATCATGCCGTCCCCAGCGGAGTTCTCTCTTTTCAGCAAGTGTTCTTTCCTCTCAGTGGAACTCGAAGATTAAGACTCTCCCCAGCAGAGTTGGTCGTGTTCTGACATTTATTTTGTCAGGGTACCGCGGGATACCTGTTCACTCTCCAGCAGAAGTCTAATCCTACCAGGCACATCTGCTATTCTCCAGCAGAGTTATATTCCCAGCAGGGTGTTACCTCAACAAGGTGCTTGGTTTAAGTTCCCAATTTCCCAGCAGGGTTGACTTCACTCTTCCAGCATTTATTTTGCTGGAATAATTCTGTAGCACCTGGCTATCCCCAGCGGAGTTGGCATTATCTTCAGCATTTATTTTGCTGAAGCAGTTCCTGTATTTTAGCAGTTCAGGTAGAGAGAGCTCTTGCTCAAATGAACTACCAAACATGCAAGATATCGGCATGAGATATTCAATGATAATGTCAGTTTCGGCAGTATTCCCCACAGAGTTATCAGGATAAGTTTCTCTTTATTCCCAGGCAGAGTTATTTGTCATCAGGGGTTCCATGAATCAGAATTTCAGAGGCCACCGCCGGTTATCAGAACAAGCGTCCGGTAGTTTGGTCTCCAAATATCCCCAGTAGAGTCCGCCTCAAAGTCGCTGTCACGTCAGTGCTAAGAAGTTTGTGGGTTGGGATCAATGGAGAACTAAGTCCTGACGTGGACAAGATTTATTTTCTTAGCAGAAAAGATGTAGTCCTTACGTGGACAAATCAAGACGAGATCAGGGTCCTGACGTGGACAAATCAAATGAAGATGTGATTCCTGACGTGGACAAGTTATTTCCCAGCGGGTCAAAAGTGCATGAGTCTTGACGTGGACAAAGTTTATTTCCTCGGCAAGTCGACATGTGAGTCCTTACGTGGAAAAATCAAAAGAAAATGGGCTTCCTTACGTGGAAAAGAAGTTGAGTCCTAACGTGGACGGTGGTATTCCTTACGTGGAAAGAGTGAAGTCCTCACGTGGACAAATAAAGAATGAGAATCCTTACGTGGAAAGAATATGGTTTCCTAACGTGGAAAGATGGTGATTCCTTACGTGGAAAGTTGGTATTCCTTACGTGGAAAGATTGAGTCCTTACGCGGACATGTCGAGATGGATTCCTTACGGGGAAACAAGTGTATTCCTAACGTGGAAAGTTTAGTCCTGACGCGGACAGATCCAGACAAAGTCTTATTCCTTATGTGGAAAAATGGTGATTCCTTACGTGGAAAGAGATTGGTTCCTTACGTGGAAAGTTTAGTCCTGACACGGACAGATTGAGAAGAAAGTTGATTCCTTACGTGGAAAGAGAAGTTGTTTCCTTACGTGGAAAAGTTTAGTCCTGACGTGGACAGATCAAAGTTTGATTCCTAACGTGGAAAGATTAGAGTCCTTACGTGGACATATCGAGAGTATTCCTTACGTGGAAGAAAAATGGTTTCCTTACGTGGAAAGATGATGATTCCTTACGTGGAAAGATTGGAGTCCTTACGTGGACATATCAAAAGGTATTCCTTACGTGGAAAGATTATATTCCTTACGTGGAAAGATTGGAGTCCTGACGTGGACAAACTAAGATAAGATTGTGTTTCCTTACGTGGAAAGGAAAAAAGTTTATTCCTAACGAGGAAAGATGGAGATTCCTTACGTGGAAAAAGTTTATTCCTGACACGGAAAGATGGAGATTCCTTACGTGGAAAAAGTTTATTCCTAACGTGGAAAGATGGAGATTCCTTACGTGGAAAGACGAGTTTATTCCTAACGTGGAAAGATGAGATTCCAAACGTGGAAAAGAAGTGGTTTCCTTACGTGGAAAAGTGATTATTCCTGACGTGGAAGAGTTTAGTCCTGGCGCGGACAGATCAAAGAAGTTATTCCTAACGTGGAAGAAGAAGATAGATTCCTTACGTGGAAAGTTTAGTCCTGACGTGGACGGATTCAAAAGAAATGGTATTCCTTACGTGGAAAGAAGAAGTATTCCTAACGTGGAAAGAAAGTGTGTTCCTTACGTGGAAGAGAAAGAGAAGTTTCAGTTCCTTACGTGCAAAGATTGAGATTCCTTACGTGGAAAGAGAAAATGATTCCTTACGTGGAAAAGAGATTATGTTCCTAACGTGGAAAGGCGGGTCCTAACGTGGATGATGTATTCCTCACGTGGAAAGAAAGTTGCATTCCTAACGTGGAAAAGAGGTGTTCCTTACGTGGAAAGATAACATTCCTAACGTGGAAAGAAAGATTGATATAGTATTCCTCCCGTGGAAGGATTGGAGTCCTGACATGGACATATCAAGTTGTATTCCTTACATGGAAAGATTGGGGTTCTTTACGTGGAAAATTTGTGATTCCTAACGTGGAAAAAGAAAGAGTCCTTACGTGGACAAAGCAAAAGAAGACGTATTCCTTACGTGGAAGAGTTTGCCAAAGCAGAGAAAAAGTTATTCTTGACGGGGAAAAGCGGTGTTATTCCTAATGTGGAACGGTTATTCCTTACGTGGAAAGGTGAGTCCCAACGTGGACAATGTGATGCCTAACGTGGTCAAGAGTTTACTCCTAACGTGGACGATTTATTTCTGATGGAGTGAAGACGAATTATCCCCAGCGAAGTTGCCGAGTTAACAGCAGGTGGAGTCCTAACGTGGACAGGTTTGGTTGAGATTTCTTCGTGTTGACGACATAGGCATCCTAACATGGACAAGCAAAGTTTTATTCTTGCAATGAGAGAAGCTTTTCAGGCTGATGAAATAATCCCCAAGCAGAGGCGCAGTTTATTTCTGCGGTTGGCAAATTTTTGGGTTCTTAGTATTCAACCGTCTCGTACCACGAATGTCTGAAGGCTCCGGGCTCTTCACCCAATCGGGTCCAAGTCGCTTGAATAGGGGCAGCTGTTGCACCCTAAAATTTGCCCAACCTTATTCACTTGGTTTATGTTTCAATATCATTAGCATTTGCATATAGAGTCATGTACATAGTCTAACCATCTGCACAACATAAGCATAGCAAGTCATCCAACAGGGGACCAATCATTATTCTCATCTCTAGAGGCCTATCAAGAGGTTATTATCCTGATTCAATCTCATTCAAGTCATCAGAAAGAATTTGAAAGCTGGAAAAGTCAGTGGATCAAGCATTGAGTCTATTTCCTAACTAAGGGTATCTGAGGATCAACAAAGTAAGTTGTGAGTTGTGGGCTGAGCATGGACAGTATCTAGACATCATGGGAGGCTTAGAAAGGCATTTGGAGAAGGAGACAAGTCATTGGTGTAGTCACAAGAGTTGTGGATGAAGACAGTCAACTAGGGTTTCATCTGGGTCAACCCTGGGTCAACTCTAGGTCAATTGACTGATGAAAGGCATTAAAGGCTATTGGAGAGATGTGGGGGTTCATCATTTGACATATAAAGAAGGATATGGTGATATGCTAAGAAGAAATCAGGAGAAATCAAGGAGAAGAGGAGTTTCTAAATTAGGGTTTCTATGTAAAATCCCCTAGTTTAGGTCAAATTTCCAAGCAAGATAAGTCAAAATGCAAGCTTCAAATGGATCCTTGGCCAACATGGAACTTGTATAGGATCTCAAGACCTTTAATTTGAGTGGTGGAAGACATCAAGGAGATTTATAGAACTCAATTTATGGTCCTTGCAAGTTACAGGTCATCTGGGGTATCTGAAATTTTGTCTATAAAAGTGACTTGACTTCCAAGCTATTTTTACCCCTCAAGGAGATTTCAAATGAATTTCTGGTAAACATAAGAATTGTTCCTCATTGTCTTAGCTTTCTAGAATGGTATGGTATTCCTTCATATGATTTGTGGAACTCTACTTATGGTCTTGGCAAGCAAAGGGTATTTTGGTCATCTGAGGATTACAGGTCATTCTTAGCCTATGCCCAAAACGCATACAAGGGAGCTTCAAATGAAAAACTTCCCAACATAAAAGTTGTTCAAAATGCCATGTTAAGTCTATAAAAGAAGTCATGAAAGATTGGAAATGCATAGAATGAGACTTGACCAAAGTTGGTGAAAAATGACCTAAAAAAGGCATATAAGTTGAAAAAGTTGAAATAAAAAATTGGTTTGAGAGATCTACAAATCCAATAGGGGTCATCCAATATACCAAATTGATTCCAAACATAATTTTAAAGAAATTGGTTCAGCCACTTTTTTGAGTTAAGGGTTAATTTTTGGACTTGCTTTGTTATTTTGTTACTTGCATAATAAGATACACATGAGAAGTTCAACATAAAGCAAAAATAAAGGCATGTAAGCTCTCATATCACTCCATATTGTCATGTGAGGAGATTTTGAAGGGCTGTTAAGGTATAATAAGGAGATATCATGAGAACTCAAAATACCATGGCATGAGATTTTCTTGAAACTTCTAGAAACATCTTGGATCGAGCTAGAAACTTCTATATCTTTCCTTGATGCTCTATATAATGGAATGTGATCATGAGTGTGAAAGGTTGGTGACTATAGAGTGGAAAAAGTGAAGGATTCCATTATAGCTTCTAATGCAAAAAAGAAGGAGAATACTCATTCCATGAAAATTCAACCCATTTCTTTCCTACTTCTTCAATCCATGGCTGATATTGAGTGCCTATGAGATCAACCAGAGGTCTGATAATGAGGTTTTGAAGAGCTAGCCTTGGATATGCAAGAAGCCATGACAGAAGTGTAGCCATCATTACAAGTAGTCTCAACAATATTCTTTGCAAACAGAAGCACCTTCAACAGTTGTGGAGCATTCTTGAAGCATTGCAAAGCTCCTAGGATAAAGCTCCATTGTTGTTTCACCAAGAACTCAAGGTATGAAGTTTCACTCGGGCACTCTTATTTATGGCATATTAGGGCTTCTCTTAGGGTTAGAAGAATTATACTAGGATAATAGATCAAATATACAACCTGTTAGAGCCATTAGAGGAAGTTTGTGCTAGGGCAATTCAACTTTCTTGATCTGGAACTCCTAGGTTATGACACGATAGCCTTAGTTCTTATGCTTAGAATGATCACTATAAGGAGTAGATTACAATAGTACCAGTTTGAGCAAGAATCATGAACGTGTATATTAGTGACACTCCTTGGTGCCCAAAGCTTCTAGCTATCGGGTTCCTCTGTAGATTGAGTGTTAGGAAAAACTAAGGCTACAGTCGTGTAGAGGGAGGGAAGAGGATCATTTTTTATCTTTGAAGTTTTCATTTTGGTTGAGTGAGCTGTGAGATAGCACGCAGAGAAAATGTGGGCATGAAAGTGAAATCTGGAAACCCTAAGTCTAATTGGAGAAGACGACGCCGTGGCCGTCAGATTAAGGTTGACTCTGGGACTGATCCTACGGTCCAAATTCGAAATAAAAAACGGAGGGAATTGACCATGAGAAACGCATCGTTTAAATAACCAAAGCGCGTGGGCTTAAGTGATGACCTTCTATCTGCACCCTCCATTCAAAGCCCACAGTGAAATACGCTTTAAAAACTTGCTATTCGGACCGCACACTTTTCTTTTTTTCTTTTCACGTTTTAATCTGAATTTGTGAGTTACATGGGCCTAGTGGTTCTTCTATCCGTACCTCCCACTTCATGGCCCACCTGGAATTTTAATTGAGCGAATTGGCTATTCAGACCCCCCTCCCCTTTTATTCATATTTTGCTATTTTAATTCCTTTAATATTTTTGATATCTTTGAAAAATCATAAAAAATAGGAAAATTAATATTTTTAATTGGTTCTTTTTTCCCTAGGTCAATAATTCTGTTTAGAAAAATGTGAAAAAATAAAATTAACATTTTATTTTTGTTTAATATTTTTCATGCATTTTTCTTGTAAATAGAATTTTGTTAAGTTTAGTTTGATGCTTAAATTTGTTAAATTTTGTTATAATAGTTGCTTTAACATTTTTAATCCATTCTTTTTAGGTTGTTTAGTTTAGACATCCAACTTGTACATACAATTTAGTTCATATTTTTAGGAATTAATTTTAGGTGATTAGTGTAAGTGTGAACAACATGAATAAGATTAGGGTTTTAAATCAACTTAGGTGAGATAGTTTAATTCTTTTAGGAGATTTTCATTTGTTTTTGGGTATGGACTATAGGGATTATGGGTATAGGATAGGTCCCCTTAGAAATCACTAGGATTCCCCTACTGCTATTAGTATATTACTGTCTATATTTGATTGATTGGTGTGGTGTGCCCTCTGGGGATTATTGTTTGTCTGTGTGGGTATTGGGATTGTCTGGGGATTGGGGGAGCTGAAGACTGATGATGATGAAGCCATTGGAGATCCAGAGACTGAAGACCAACTTCCAGAGTTGAAAAGGAGATTCTTGCTGGCAGCTGTTGAGGAGATTAGGGTTTAGGAGCTAGGCAGAGCTCTAGATTAGAAAGCTTGTTTCTCAAACATGGAGTGCCTTGTCTGCATCCATCCTTTCTCTATGATTCAAAGTCTCTTTCAAATATCCACCTCCTTCCTTTGGAAGGATCAGTGAATGTATTTGAAAGATAGAACTTTTGAGGGAAGATTATCTGTATAATGTTAACAGTTGATGAACCACCCTTGGTAGGTAATTGACTGTCTAACATTCATTCACTTCATCTGGTTGATTGATGTTCATCTGGAAGAGTGAGACGGGAAGAAAAGCCATTGCAGATGGAAGATTGATGATCAAGACCTTGCTGGAAAGCTGTGGAGATGGAGATTGATGTTTGCTGAAGCTGGTAGCTGATTTAAGATGACTTGAAGACTGGTGTGGTGCAGAGCTGCTGTGGCTGTTTATTTTTGCTGTATTTCATTTCTGATGTATTGATTGGTTTTCTGGACTGTATTGTTCGCTGTTTACCCTGTTGGGTTGAAAGTGAAGCCTGTTCACTTTTGCCTATTGTTTTCTAGGTTCGAGGTTGAGTGGGACTCCCTTGCCTCGCTTGTATTGTTGCATCCATGCATTTTACCGCTTTACTGTATATATCTGATATTGTTTCTGTTTTCGTTTATTCCCTTAGGATCTCTGTTTCTCTCTGTGCAAGAGAGGAGCATGATAGACACCAGGTCTTAATCCATGCATGATAACATTAGGTTAGTTTGATTCCCTTCGCAACCGTAGGTTAGAGTTCTGTCTCTTCTTCCTCAAAACAAACAGAAAACACAATAAATATTTCAAACACAATAAAAGACACTTCTTCCGTAAAAGAATGTGAACTCATCAAAACGTCATTTTTGTCCTCTTGGACTATTAATCAGGAAAACCTTTTTCAGAAGGAATAACAACAATCAAGACAGGCTTGTGTCGTACGTGGCCCGAACTACGTTTGCTCTGATCTTTCATGCTGTATGAAAGTAAGTAGGCATAGGATGCGATATCCTAGCGAGCAACCTTCCCCTCCTTTCCCGTAGGTAGGCGAACTACGTTGACTCTGATTTCTCGTTCCAGAAGGGAATACGTAGGCATAAAGTGCGATACTTTGCCGAGTCATTTTCTTTTCTTTTTAACCCCTGACCTTTAGTTTAGATAGAATAACCATCCATACCCGAAAACAAGCGTGGATCCCGTCGAGTACGACGGACGTGAGGGGTGTTAATACCTTCCCCTTGCGTAACCGACTCCCGAACCCAGGTTTTGGTTGCGACGACCATACCTTTCCCGTGTTGTGCGAGGTTTACTCTGAGCGTTTCCTTTCCCTCCCGTGGGATAAATAACGCACGGTGGCGACTCTTCTGTTCAGCCGGCGCCGATTTTCGCAGTAGCGACACGGGTGATAAGGTGTCGCCATCCTATGTTTAACTCCATATTTTCTTAATAGTTTTTCGAAGATTCTTGATATGAAATGAGATCCACCATCGCTAATAACAAGACGGGGGGTTCCGAATCTAGGGAAAATATAACTCTTAAACAGCTTAATGACTACCCGTGTGTCGTTTGTGGGAGAAGCTATGGCCTCGATCCATTTAGACACGTAACCGACTGCAACTAAGATGTATTTGTTTCCTAAGGAAGACGGAAATGGTCCCATAAAGTCTATGCCACAAACATCAAAGAGTTCCACCTCTTGAATGTTCCTTAATGGCATTTCATCTCGTCTTGAGAGGTTTCTAGTGTGCTGGCACCGGTCGCATTTGGCTATATAGGTGTGTATATCATGCCACATTGTTGGCCAAAACAGGCCTGCTCTGAGAATCTTGGCGTGAGTTTTAGACGTGCTAGAGTGACCTCCATAAGGTGCAGAGTGGCAGTGTTTTATTATCTTTCTTACTTCTTCTTCTGGGACGCAACGACAGAAAATACCGTACGTGCCTCTTTTAAAAAGGAGTGGTTCGTCCCAATAGAAGTGTCTTACATTGCTAAAGAACTTCTTTCTCTGTTGGTAGTTAAGATCAGGGGGTATAATATTTGTAGCTATGTAATTCACAAAATCTGCGTACCAAGGTACGTTGCTTACTGCTAGAGATCTCTCAGGATTCTTAGAAGGTTCTAGGTTGCTTTCTTCTATGGTTTCTATCCTAGCGATTAACCTGTCATAGGTAAAATCATCGTTAATGGGGAGTGGGTCTGGTTTTAGATACTCGAGCCTAGAAAAGTGGTCGGCAACTACATTTTTCGTGCCTTTCTTGTCCCTAATATCCAGATCGAACTCCTGTAACAGGAGGATCCATCGAAGTAACCTAGGTTTGGAATCCTTCTTGCTTAATAAGTAACGGATGGCAGCATGATCTATGTGAACTATGATTTTGGCTCCTACCAGATAGGATCGAAACTTATCCATAACGAAAACTACGGCAATAAGTTCTTTCTCCGTGGTAGCGTAGTTAAGCTAAGAAGCATCCAAGGTTCTACTGGCATAGTATATAACATGTAATTTCTTATCATTTCTTTTCCCTAGAACAGCTCCTAAAACATAGTCGCTAGCGTCACACATGATTTCGAACGGTTCGTCCCAATCTAGAGGTTGAATGATGGGTGCCGAGATCAGGGCTTATTTTAGAAAGTTAAATGCTTCAAGGAATTTTTCGTCAAAGTTAAACTCGACATCTTTCATTAGGAGACCGGTTAAAGGTTTAGTTATTTTAGAGAAGTCTTTAATAAAACGCCGATAGAAACCAGCGTGTCCAAGAAAACTTCGGACTTCTCTGACAGTGTTAGGGGGTTTAAGGTTTTCAATCACTTCTATTTTGGCTTTATCTACTTTGATACCTCTCTCAGAGACTATATGTCCTAAAACTATACCTTTAGTGACCATAAAGTGACATTTCTCCCAGTTCAATACCAGGTTATCATCAACACATCTTTTCAGGATTTTCTCAAGGTTAGCGAGACAGTTGTTAAAATCAAATCTGCACACCGAGAAGTCATCCATGAATACTTCCAAATTCCATCAAGGTAATCAGCGAAGATTGCCGTCATGCAATGTTGGAAGGTTGCTGGTGCATTACAGAGACTGAAAGGCATTCGTCTGTAGGCAAAAGTTCCATAGGGGCATATAAAGGTAGTTTTCTCTTGGTCTTCTGGATGTATGGGTATTTGGAAAAATCCTGAATATCCATCCAGGTAGCAAAAATAGGAGTGTCTGGCCAAACGTTCCAGCATTTGGTCTATAAATGGTAAGGGAAAATGGTCTTTCCTAGTAGCTTTGTTTAATTTCCTATAATCTATACACATACGCCATCCTCCTTCTATCCGTTTTGCTACATGTTCTCCTTTTTCGTTCTACACGACTGTGATGCCTCCCTTTTTAGGTACTACATGCACAAGGCTTACCCACTTACTATCTAAGATCTGATAAATTATACCTTCTTCTAGTAACTTGAGGACTTCCTTTTTTATCCTTCTCTGATGTTCTCTAGAGGGCTTTGAGTCTTCCTCGAGTGAGATCCAGTGCATGCACATGGATGGACTTATACCTTTTAGGTCAGAGATGTTATATCCTAAGGCAGAGGGATATTTACGTAAGAAAAATAAGAGTTGGTGTGTTTCTCCCTGGTTTAAGGTAGCACTGACTATAACTGGACGATTCATTTCTTCATCCAAGAACTCGTATCTTAGATTCTTAGATAGTTCCTTAAGTTCTAAAGCTGGGTTTTTTTTGGCATGGTGTATGATCTGGGGTAAGGGATAAATATTCGTACAGTTTATCATCAATGTAGGGTTCTATAAATCCGTCATCTTCCTTTATGAAGGTTGAAGGTAGTTTGATGGTTTCCTCTAATTCTAGCTCCCTAATGCATTCATCGATGATGTTTATGGCATAACATGCATCTCCTAATACTGGTGCCATAAGAAACTTCGATAAAATGAATTATATCTTTTTCGTCACCTACCTCAAAAGTCAACTTCCCTCTCTTAACATCTATTATGGCTCCAGCGGTTGATAAGAATGGTCTGCCTAGAAGGATCGGAATGTCATCATCTTCTTTAATGTCCATGACAACAAAATCGTTCGGGATGAATAGTTGACCAATCCTAACGGGGACGTCTTCCAATATGCCAACCGGATACTTGACAGATCTGTCGGCTAATTGAAGTGACATCTTCGTAGGTTGCAATTCTCCTAGTTTTAGCCTTTCAAAGACTGCCAGAGGCATGAGACTTACGCTAGCTCCTAAATCTAGAAAAGCTTTATTGATGACATGACTTCCCAAAATACAAGGTATGGAGAAATTCCCAGGGTCTTTCTCCTTCTTGGCAAGTTTATTTTCGGAAATGAATTACATTCTAAAGGTTTTAGATCGTCAAGTCTACGTTTATTGGTAAGGATGTCTTTGAGGAACTTTGCATATGACGGTATTTGGGTGATGGCTTATGTGAAAGGAATCTCCACATGAAGTTTCTCTATGACTTTGATAAATTTCTGGTATTGGTTATTGATCTTGGTTTATTTTAGTCTTTGCGGATAGGGTATGGGAGGTTTATATGGTGGAGGTGGTTCATTGGTTTTGTCCTTATGCTTCTTCTTTTTAGATCCTATTGGTTCCTCTACTTCGCTCGTAGGTACCATGCTTTCCTCAGGAGTCTTGGGTTCGCTCAATCTCGGGTTAACCGGTTCATCGTAAGTGGTCCCACTTTGTAAGGTGATTGCATTGGCTTGCCCTCAGGGGTTCTGTTGAGGTTAACTGGGGAACTGTCCCCCGGGTGTAGTCTCAGGAGCTTGTTTTAAAGCTATTTGAGATATCTAGGTTTCAATCATCTTATTATGGATGACTATTTGGTCTACTTTGGTTCCTAATTGGGTAATCAGTTCATTTACATGAATGTTCTAGTTTAGGAATTCTTTGGTTTGCTGGGTCTGAGCCGTGATAAAGTTCTCCATGATTTTCTCAAGGTTCTGCTTAGGTTGCACAACTTGCATAGGCGGGTTTTGTCTTTGAGCTTGAAAACCGGATGGTCTCGGGGGTGCAGGGTTTTGGATAGGGTTATTATTTTTGTAGGAAAAGTTAGGGTGATTCTTCCATCTAGGGTTATAAGTGTTTGAAAATGGGTTCCTGTAACACCCCCTTCTATACCCCAAATAAATGCATATAAAACAATTAAGCACATACAAATTATCAGAGTAAAAAGGTTTTATAATAAGGTATAAAAGAAGAATGCCACAATTTCACCAATAAAACACTTTCACATTTTTCTCCATAAGATATGTAACATTTTCAAAATTAAGCGGAAGATCAAATCATTTAATCGTTTTCAAAATATTAATTCAAATGCACATAAATCATCCAGATTAATACATCATATCAGTTAGATTATAAAACCACATCAGCTGATACATCGCAATGTATCACAAAAGAATGACTATACTAGTCTAACTACCCGGTGTTACATCTCAGAGCAGCAGACTCAAAAGAATGAAGACTAACTTCACAAAAGGACTCCAGCATCCTAATCTGCAATGCCTCATAGAGCATTATAAAACAGCAGAAGGGTGAGAAATATAACCATAATAATCAAAGCATAAGATTATATATATATATAGGTAATCATGTAACACATATTCACATTTCTCACCACACTTCATTCTCTTAGTCATATATATTTACCACACATATATAGACAAACATGGATATTCACAAAGCATTCCCACATTATGCATACACTTACAATTTCCACAATCTCATCATTCACACATAAGCATCCCTTCATGCATATGTCATATATCAATGTGACTCAACAACTTAATGCAACTCATGCAATGCGGTACCGACTCTCGTTATCTTTTTTCGGTTTTCACTCTAAACCGGGTCCACCCTTCTAGACCGATAAATCGTTATCATTTTTCGGTTTTTACTTTAAACCGGGTCCACCCTTCTAGACCGATAACAACCAAGCCCGTCCCCTAGGCTTCAAACCCACCCTTCTAGGTTTGGGACAAGCCACTAGTTTCCACGAAACTAACAGACATTGCCTCTTGACTGAATGATGCATGTACAATCAACCAATCACAATAAATGCACTTAAGACCGTTCCCGCGTCTTAATCCCATGCATTCGAATAATTCACCCCTTCGAGAATTTCATCATGATTGCACATACAACATATATCAAACATTTATCAATGTATTCATTTCACACATCATCATCATCATACTCAACAACAATGCACACATACCACATATGTTCCCATGCATTTTCACAACAATCGCATATAAATATGCACTCACAATTCATTAAACAATACACATACATTCATCATTGTATTCACATGTATTTCTATTTATCACAATTAATGCGCATCGCATATCAACTAGGATTCACGCCCGGAGGCTACCCACACCACACATCATCACAATAGATCATATCTATATCATATCATAAGAATATCAATCTATGTGAAACCACCAACTATCACCACATGAGCAACACAACAAAAGATAAATGCTGTCAAATTCGCCTGCATTCGCCTGGCGAACCCTCGCAGCGAACCTTCGCCTGGCCTTCGCCTGGCGAACTCTCTCAGCGAACACTCGCTAGGCTTCGCCTGGCGAGACTTCCCAGCGAGCCCAAGTCAGTAGCTACTGACTTCATTCGCCACCATTCGCCAGCACCTTCGCTGGGCGAACCTTTGCTATCCAACTTCGCTTGGCGAACTCGCCAGCGAAGTCCACTGGGACTTAATCATAATTATTCGCCAGCATTCGCTGGGCTTCGCCTGGCGAGAGCCAGCGAACCTGCGCAGAACAGAACCCTATTCTGCCTCTCCTTCATCAACCCATCATCAACCAAACCTCAAACATCCAAATCAGTACAAATAGCATCAATACATGTTACCCGACTATTCTACGGCATTATTACTCAGTTCCAACCGATTAAATCATCAATCTACCGATTAACTCAACATTTGCCCTTATTGGAAAGTGATGAAAACTCTACCAAAACCCCAACCCAACATACATAACATCATGCAATGATCAAATAGAAACATTTCTCACCCTTACCTCGATTAATCGGAGCTTTGATGTTGGTTCTTGATGATCTCCACTTTTCCTCTTCTTCTCTTCTCTTTCTCTCCTTTCTTCTTCTTTCCTCTTTCTTTCCAAATGTTTTCTATCTTTCTTTCTTTTCTTCCTCACTTATATATTTATTTTATTTTCTTTCCTCTCCAATTCCTTCTCAATTCTCTATTAATTCCAATTAATAAAAATAATTCCAACATTAATAAAAATCCCACTAAATCAATTAATTACTACAATTAATTATTTAATGAAATTTGGGCTGTTACAACTCTCCCCCACTTTAGGAATTTTCGTCCTCGAAAATGTTACCTGATTCAAACAGCTCTGGATAAGACTGTTTCATCCGACTCTCAAGCTCCCAAGTAACATTTCCATCAGCCGATCCTCCCCAGGCGACCTTCACTAAATCAATCTCTTTACCTCGAAGCTGTTTCAATTTCCGATCCTCAATCCGCATAGGTGATGTCTCAACAGTCAGGTTATCTCTCACCTGCACATCATCTATTTGGACTACATGAGACGGATCCGCAATGTATTTCCTCAACTGAGATACATGGAATACGTCATGAAGATTAGCAAGCGACGGTGGTAAAGCCACACGATAGGCCACTTCTCCTATCCTTTGCAAAATCTGATAAGGACCAATGAAACGCGGTGACAACTTGCGCGACTTCAGTGCCCTACCAACACCTGTCATCGGAGTGACTCGAAGAAACACATGATCTCCCTCTTGAAATTCAAGTGCCTTCCTCCTCTTGTCATAATAACTCTTCTGACGACTCTGAGTAATTCTCATCTTCTCTTGAATCATCTTGATCTTATCAGTAGTCTGTTGAACTAACTCGGGTCCAACAACAGAACTCTCTCCGGACTCAAACCAACACAATGGTGTCCTACACCGCCTACCATACAACGCCTCAAATGGTGCCATACCAATACTCGAATGGAAACTGTTGTTGTAGGTAAACTCAATCAAAGGCAAGTAGCTATCCCAAGCTCCTCCTTTTTCCAATACACAAGCTCTCAAAAGATCTTCAAGCGACTGAATCGTCCTCTCCGTCTGACCATCAGTCTGAGGATGATACGCTGAACTCAAATGCAACTTAGTACCCAAAACACTCTGCAGGCTCTCCCAAAATCTCGAGGTAAACCGCGGATCTCTATCCGAAACAATACTTAACGGAATACCATGCAGACACACAATCCTCTCAATATACAACTTAGCCAACTTCTCCAAAGGGTAATCCATACGCATAGGAATAAAGTGAGCAGATTTAGTCAATCTATCCACGATAACCCAAATAGCCTCAAAATTACTCGGCGTCCTCGGCAAACCCGATACAAAATCCATGGAGATACTATCCCATTTCCACTCAGGAATAAACAACGACTTCATCAAACCCGATGGCTTCTGATGCTCAATCTTTGACTTCTGGCAAGTCAAACAAGAATATACAAATTCCGCGATATCCTTCTTCATACTAGGCCACCAAAATACTTTCCTCAAATCCTGATACATCTTAGTAGCACCCGGATGAATACTCAATCCGCTACGATGCCCTTCCTCAAGGATGCTCTTCTTAAGCTCAACCATGTTCGGAACACAGACTCAATCCCGACATCTCATAATACCATTCTCATCAATCCGAAAATCACCACCTTGGCCTTGGTTGATTAAAGTCAACCGATCAGCTAAGCTCAAATCCGATTTCTGTCCTTCTCGAATTTCATCCAAAATACCACTTGTAAGCTTTAACATACCTAACTTAAATCCAAAAGAAGTTCTCTCACATACCAAACTCAAATCTCGAAATTGCTCGACCAATTCTAACTCTTTCACCATCAACGCCGACATATGCAATGATTTCCGACTCAATGCATCCGCTACTACATTCGCTTTACCCGGATGGTAATTCAAGCCAAAATCAAAATCCTTCAAAAGTTCAAGCCATCTTCTCTGTCTCGCATTCAATTCCTTTTGATCAAAAAGATATTTCAAACTCTTGTGGTCACTAAACACTTCAAATCTTGCGCCAAATAAATAATGCCTCCAAAGTTTCAACACGAACACAACGGCGACCAACTCTAAGTCATGTGTTGGATAATTCTTCTCATGCACTTTGAGTTGCCTCGAAGCATAAGCTACAATTTGGTTATTCTGCATCAACACACCTCCTAATTCCATCAAAGAAGCATCACAATACACAACAAATGGTTCTTCCGGATTTGGCAGAATCAAAACAGGAGCTGTCGTCAACCTTCGCTTAAGTTCTTGAAAACTCGCTTCACACTTGGCGTCCCAAACAAAGGCTTGACCTTTCCTAGTCAACTGTGTCAACGGCAACGACAACTTAGCAAATCCTTCAATAAACTTCCGATAATAACCGGTTAAACCAAGAAAACTTCTGATCTCAAAAACTGACTTCGGAGTCTCCCATTGCGACACCGCTTCAACCTTCGACGGATCGACCTCAATACCACTACTAGAAATCACATGACCAAGGAAACTAACTTCCTTCAACCAAAATTCACACTTAGAAAGCTTCGCGAACAACTGCTTCTCTCTCAGCACAGATAACACAATCTTCAGATGCTCGGCATGCTCTCCTTCGCTCTTCGAATAAACCAAGATGTCGTCGATAAATACAACCACAAACTTATCCAAATAAGGATGGAAAATCCTATTCATGTACTCCATAAATACACCTGGTGCATTAGTCACACCAAATGGCATCACGGAATACTCATAGTGTCCATACCTCGTCCGAAAGGCCGTCTTCTGAATATCCTCAGCTTTCACACGAATCTGATGATACCCAGATCTCAAATCAATCTTGCTGAACACACTAGCACCAACCAACTGATCCATCAGATCATCAATCCTTGGAAGTGGATACTTATTCTTAATAGTCACCTTGTTCAACTGTCTGTAATCCACACAGAGCCTCATAGAACCCTCTTTCTTCTTAACCAACAACACCGGTGCACCCCACGGTGACACGCTCGGACGAATAAACCTCTTCTCAAGCAAATCCTCAAGTTGACTCTTCAACTCTTTCAATTCTGATGCCGACATACGATAAGGAGCCATCGATATCGGACTAGTTCCAGGAATCAAATCTATCGAAAACTCCACTTCTCGCTCCGGCGGTAAATCCTTTATCTCTTCAGGGAATACTTCCGGAAAATCTCTAACAATGGGAAAAGCATCAATCTCTTCACTTCCACTAGTCCTCAAAGTTTCCATAAGCATAAATACCTTAGCCCCATCTTGTACCGATTCCTTCACTTGTTTCCCCGTCATAAACAATTCCCTTTCAACATCCGAGTCGGGAAAAATAACCGTTTTGTCAAAACAGTTAATATACACATGATTGAATTTCAACCAATTCATTCCAAGAATGACATCCAATTGATCTAAATGAAGACACACTAAATCAATCCCAAAATCTCTACCGAAAATACTCAATGGGCAATTCAAGCAAACATACGGTGTAGTTACCGAACCCATAGCAGGAGTATCAATAACCATACCGCCACCAATCACAGACAACTCAAGACTCAACCTTCTAACACGATCCAAAGAAATAAAAGAATGCGTAGCTCCGGTATCAATTATAGCGATCAAAGGTGTACCATTAATAAAACACGTACCTCAGATCAATCGATCGTCGCTAGCAGTCTCAGATCCAGATAGAGCGAACACTTTTCCGCTTCCTTGATTCTTCTTCGGCTTATCACATTTTGTACTAATGTGTCCTTGCTCACCACAATTGTAGCAAGTCACACCCGTACCACTTCTGCACTTAAGAGCCTTGTGGCATGGCTTGCCACACTTAAAACACGTCTTCTCAACACTTTTGCATTCAGGAGCACGATGTCCCTCTTCACCGCACCTATAACATCTCACCGGAGTAGAAACTCCCCCACTTGGTTTCTTACCGAAACCAACCCTTTGTTTCCCCTTATCGGCAGGAGTTACGTAAGGTTTTCCTCTGAATTGTCCTTTTCCTTTCTTATCACTTATGCTCTTGTAGTGGCTAGACCTAGCTCTACTGTCTTCGTCATAAATTCTGCTCTTGTTAACCAACTCAGAAAACCGTCTGATTTCCTGGTATCCAATAGCTTGTCTAATCTCGGGTCTCAAACCATTCAAAAACTTGAGGCACTTAGACTTCTCAGCATTACCAGTATTATAGTGAGGACAAAATTTGATCAACTCCTCAAATTTCGCCACATACTCAGCAACCGTCGAATTACCTTGCTTCAACTCAAGAAATTCGATCTCTTTCTTCCCCCGCACATCCTCTGGAAAATACTTCTCCAGAAAGGTTTCTCTAAACAAATCCCACGTAATCACAATATCATCTTCCTCAAATCTTTGGCGAGTATTACCCCACCAATCTTCAGCTTCTTCTTCGAGCATATGAGTCCCAAACTGCACCTTCTGTGCATCCGAGCAATTCATAACTCGAAAAATCTTTTCCACAGCTTTCAACCAAATTTGTGCCTTGTCCGGTTCATGAGTTCCCTTGAAGACCGGAGGGTTATTCTTTTGGAATTTCCCCAAAGCACGGAATCCATCATCAGCATGATTCCTCACATTCACATTGGCCGGAGGATTCTGCCCAATTGCCCCCGCCAATCTCGTCAATGCCTCCGCAATCGCTTCGTCGTTCCTCCCTGCAACCATCTTACTCGATTCCAACAACGGAACCACGTAAGAACAACCAATATTGATAATGCATCACACGCATATCAATAACACACAGGGAAAAACACTCTAACAACTTGGCCGGACGGACCGACCTGCTCTGATACCACTATTGTAACACCCCCTTCTATACCCCAAATAAATGCATATAAAACAATTAAGCACATACAAATTATCAGAGTAAAAAGGTTTTATAGTAAGGTATAAAAGAAGAATGCCACAATTTCACCAATAAAACACTTTCACATTTTTCTCCATAAGATATGTAACATTTTCAAAATTAAGCGGAAGATCAAATCATTTAATCGTTTTCAAAATATTAATTCAAATGCACATAAATCATCCAGATTAATACATCATATCAGTTAGATTACAAAACCACATCAGCTGATACATCGCAATGTATCACAAAAGAATGACTATACTAGTCTAACTACCCGGTGTTACATCTCAGAGCAGCAGACTCAAAAGAATGAAGACTAACTTCACAAAAGGACTCCAGCATCCTAATCTGCAATGCCTCATAGAGCATTATAAAACAGCAGAAGGGTGAGAAATATAACCATAATAATCAAAGCATAAAATTATATATATATATATATATATATATATATATATATATATATATATATATATATATATATATATATATATATATATATATATATATATATATATATATATATATATATATATATATATATATATATATATATATATATATATATATATATATATATATATATATATATATATATATATATATATATATATATATATATATATATATATATATATATATATATATATATATATATATATATATATATATATATATATATATATATATATATATATATATATATATATATATATATATATATATATATATATATATATATATATATATATATATATATATATATATATATATATATATATATATATATATATATATATATATATATATATATATATATATATATATAGGTAATCATGTAACACATATTCACATTTCTCACCACACTTTATTCTCTTAGTCATATATATTTACCACACATATATAGACAAACATGGATCTTCACAAAGCATTCCCACATTATGCATACACTTACAATTTCCACAATCTCATCATTCACACATAAGCATCCCTTCATGCATATGTCATATATCAATGTGACTCAACAACTCAATGCAACTCATGCAATGCGGTACCGACTCTCGTTATCTTTTTTCGGTTTTCACTCTAAACCGGGTCCACCCTTCTAGACCGATAACTCGTTATCATTTTTCGGTTTTTACTTTAAACCGGGTCCACCCTTCTAGACCGATAACAACCAAGCCCGTCCCCTAGGCTTCAAACCCACCCTTCTAGGTTTGGGACAAGCCACTAGTTTCCACGAAACTAACAGACATTGCCTCTTGACTGAATGATGCATGTACAATTAACCAATCACAATAAATGCACTTAAGACCGTTCCCGCGTCTTAATCCCATGCATTCGAATAATTCACCCCTTCGAGAATTTCATCATGATTGCACATACAACATATATCAAACATTTATCAATGTATTCATTTCACACATCATCATCATCATACTCAACAACAATGCACACATACCACATATGTTCCCATACATTTTCACAACAATCGCATATAAATATGCACTCACAATTCATTAAACAATACACATACATTCATCATTGTATTCACATGTATTTCTATTTATCACAATTAACGCGCATCGCATATACACTAGGATTCACGCCCGGAGGCTACCCACACCACACATCATCACAATAGATCATATCTATATCATATCATCAGAATATCAATCTATGTGAAACCACCAACTATCACCACATGAGCAACACAACAAAAGATAAATGCTGTCAAATTCGCCTGCATTCGCCTGGCGAACCCTCGCAGCGAACCTTCGCCTGGCCTTCGCCTGGCGAACTCTCTCAGCGAACACTCGCTAGGCTTCGCCTGGCGAGACTTCCCAGCGAGCCCAAGTCAGTAGCTACTGACTTCATTCGCCACCATTCGCCAGCACCTTCGCTGGGCGAACCTTCGCTATCCAACTTCGCTTGGCGAACTCGCCAGCAAAGTCCACTGGGACTTAATCATAATTATTCGCCAGCATTCGCTGGGCTTCGCCTGGCGAGAGCCAGCGAACCTGCGCAGAACAGAACCCTATTCTGCCTCTCCTTCATCAACCCATCATCAACCAAACCTCAAACATCCAAATCAGTACAAATAGCATCAATACATGTTACCCGACTATTCTACGGTATTATTACTCAGTTCCAACCGATTAAATCATCAATCTACCGATTAACTCAACATTTGCCCTTATTGGAAAGTGATGAAAACTCTACCAAAACCCCAACCCAACATACATAACATCATGCAATGATCAAATAGAAACATTTCTCACCCTTACCTCGATTAATCGGAGCTTTGATGTTGGTTCTTGATGATCTCCACTTTTCCTCTTCTTCTCTTCTCTTTCTCTCCTTTCTTCTTCTTTCCTCTTTCTTTCCAAATGTTTTCTATCTTTCTTTCTTTTCTTCCTCACTTATATATTTCTTTTATTTTCTTTCCTCTCCAATTCCTTCTCAATTCTCTATTAATTCCAATTAATAAAAATAATTCCAACATTAATAAAAATCCCACTAAATCAATTAATTACTACAATTAATTATTTAATGAAATTTGGGCTGTTACAGTTCCCTTGGGTATAGTTGACCTCTCCTGAATGATTTTTGTTCAGCAGATTACATTCTGCCGATTGGTGTCCTTTGGCTCCACACAATTTGCACTCAGTTGAGACTGCTGTCACAACTACTGGGTTTGCATACATATGTTCGACTTAAGGGCGAAGGCGTCCATTTTAGCTTGCATCATGTCTATAGAACTTATTTCATGTATTCCTCCTTGGGATTCTTTCTTTTCCACCGTTGCTCGCTCTATCCCCCATTGACAATGGTTTTGAGCCATATCTTCGATGAGAGTGCAAGCTTCAGGGTAAGGTTTATTCATCAGAGGGTCACCTGCGGCGGCGACGATGGTCATTTTTGTGTTATAGTGAAGTCCATTATAGAAGGTATGAATGACCAGCCATGATTCCAGGCCATGGTGTGGACATATTCTCAATAGGTCTTTATATCTTTCCCAAGCCTCGAAGAGAGATTCACCTTGGTTTTGGGTAAATATGGTTATTTGCTTTCTAAGAACAACAATTTTGCTCGGGGGAAAATATCTAATGAGAAAAACTCTCCTATGGTCTTCCCACGTTGTTATAGAATTGGCTGGAAGGGAATCTAACCAAGTGAGGGCTTTGTCTCTAAGGGAAAAGGGAATAATCTTAACCTAATCGCCTCAGGGGTAGCACCATTGGTTTTAAAAGTGTTAGCTAGTTGAATAAAGGTTTTTAAATGTTGGTTCGGGTTCTCGGTAGCGAGTCCCGCGAACTGGTTTTGTTGCACTAATTGTAATAGGGATGGTTTTAGCTTGAAATTGTGAGCAGGGATATTGGGGTTCACAATACTAGAACTAGGTTCGTCATTAGATGGTTGGGCGAAATCCTTAAGGGGTCTTTGGTTACGGTCTTTGTCCATAGCTTTCTTAATTCTACAAAATAAGATACGTGTTCGAGTGTAACGTTCAGGTTCCTCTAAAGGATCTATAAGGGTACCGGTGCTGCGAGTTCTTCGCATTGACTGGTGGGTATAGCCTTAGTCTAGACGGTGTAACAATAGGGTACGAAATTTTAACGTAATTGCTCCTCGACAACAGCGCCAAAAACTTGGTGGGAGATTCGCAAGTGCATGAATAACGTCAAAGTAATACAAAAGATTATCGATCCCACAAAGACCAAACGTCAATCTATCATTCGCTAGTGTTACAGTGGTTATCTAAGGCAAGTCAAATAAAAGGTTGGGTTATGCGAAATAAAAGTAAAGTGCGGAAATAAATTCAATAAATAAAACAACAGGCATAGATGCAATTCATATAGCTACGTAGTATTCCAAATGTGCACAGATAGGATGCCTTATGGGGTAATGTTTTCCACTCATGAAAATAACTAATTTAATGGGAACTGTCGCTTTTGCGTAATCAAAACCGAGTTTATCCCTAATCGATCCCTCTTATTGTCACTTATAAAAAGGTGCGTATTGCGTTAGGATTAATAAACCTATTTTTAAGAAATATAGTTTCTTAACTTAGTTGAAAAGTATTTTGACCTGGAATTTCTAACAAAAAGAGGTTTTTGCAAACCGGACTTTAAATCCATAAACGCGTCCGAAAACAGTTTTAAAATCGATTTTCTTAAACATTAGAGATTCCTAATTAACTGAGCCAAGCGCTTTTGCTTCCTTGGAACAGTTAAAACTAACCAAATTTATCTAAATGTTGGACGACTTTCGATCTTACCCAACAGATTTTAAGTACAGAAAATAAGTGTTAAAAGTTAAAATAACCCCTAAGTAATTCTATCGACAGCCGTATGGAATACTATTATAACTACAATCCTCACATCCTAGCCTTTAAGATTTAGCCGGACATGGTAAAGTAAATAAACATGGTAAAAAAATGCGAGTAGATAAAGTGCGGGTAAATAAATAGTGCGGTAAAAGTGCGATAAATAAACGGTGTGAGAAATAAATGCGGTGCGATAAATAAAAGCGAATAAATAAAAGGCGATAAATAGACAGAAACCTGCTCTAAACGAGAGGCTTTAAAATCTTGTACAACTGGAAGTAAAAAGACTGAAATAAAATGGCGGTAGGATTAACTTCTACCCAAGTGCTCCAAACTCGATTACAGACTCGATTAGACAGTGTGATAACCCCTCGATGTGAGAAGTTTATCACTTTACAATAGGTGAAATTTATGGCTTGAGTTCTGTAACTAAGCCTGGATGATTAAAAATGAAACATAACTCCTCTATTTATAGTGGTAGGAAAGTACAGGTAAGGACAAGAATTGCCCCCAACTTCTTTTGGGAGGGAAACGAGCATGTGAAGGTGGCACCCGCCACCCCCTTGTGGTGCCCGCCACATGAACTAGGGTGGAAAGGAGTGGGAGACGTGGCAGTTGTTAGCAGTTCGCCTCTATCCAATGTGTGGCATCCCTTATGGCGCTCGCCATGGTGGAAGCCAGGTGTACAATTCCTCAGAAAGTAGGTTTTTAGCACGTTTTTCCTTCATTTCTTCTTGAGTAGCCTTGAAAATACAAAAACCTAAAAAAGAAACAAAACAAAGGCATAATACAAGAAAACGGATATAAAATCCTAAATAACGTGTGCAAATCAGGCCAAGAAAATAGTATATTTTAGGTCTATCACAGGGTTGTGAACAACAATGGTAGTCGTCGTCAGCAACATGTTGCGTCTGTTATGCCAGTCATCAATGC
The DNA here is from genome assembly GCA_963859935.3 of Lathyrus sativus. Lineage (NCBI taxonomy): Eukaryota > Viridiplantae > Streptophyta > Magnoliopsida > Fabales > Fabaceae > Lathyrus > Lathyrus sativus. Next base: position 236,822,568 of record OZ012741.1, read on the forward strand.
CGCTCTTACTTCTCAAGCTACTTTAAGTTATCAACCACATTTCCAACTGAAAACACAACAAAATAATCAACAAGTTCGTGTGCAGAGTAAAGTGCAATTTAATCCCATTCCAATGTCGTATACTGAATTATTTCCGGCTTTGATAAAGAAGAATTTGGTTCAGACTCGTGATCCGCCAGATGTTCCTACTGATATCCCATGGTGGTATAAGCCAGATGCCCATTGTGTATTTCATCAGGGTTCCCCTGGGCATGATATTGAAAATTTCTATCCTCTGAAATATGAAGTTGCAAAGCTCCTAAAAAGTGGTATAAGCCAGATGCCAAATAAATGGATTCAAACAGAAGGACAATGAATCTCTTTTCGAAGCATGGGAAAGATACAAGGACATAATGAGGCTTTGCCCATATTACGGTCTAGAAGAATGGTTGATAATCCATACCTTTTACAATGGTCTCTTGTGAAACACAAGATTGACAATAGATGCCGCCGCAAGTGTCGCAGTGATGGATAAACCCTACAATGAGGCCTATACACTTATCGAGAGTATGGCTCAAAATCACTATCAGTGGGGAAGTGAAAGAGCCTCAGTAGATAAACCCCTAACAAAAGGTGGTATGTGTCGCTACTGCAAAAATCGGCGCCGGCTTGACAGGAGAGTCGCCACCATGCGTTATTTATCCCTCAGAGTGGGAAAGGAAACGATCGAAGTAAACCTCGCAAAGACGGGAAAAGGTATGGTCATCGCAACCAAAACCTGGATTCGGGAGTCGGTTACGCAAGGGGAAGGTATTAGCACCCCTCACGTCCATCGTACTCGATGGGATCCACGCTTGGTGTTTATAAGGAAAAGGGTGTTTTCATCTATCTACGCTAATGGTCAGTCTGAAAGGAAAATAAAAGGACAGGACTCGACAGAACATACGGTGTCCTGGGCCTACGTACTCCCTCGTGCAATGGGAAAGTCAGAGTCAACGTAGTTCGACTACCTATGGCTAAACGGGGGAAAGGTTGCTCGCCAGGACATCGCGTCCTGTGCCTACGTACTTCCACACAGCATGGAAGATCAGAGCAAACGTAGTTCGACTAACTACGGCTAAACAGGGGGTTCTCACACAGCAGTGAGAAAATAAACTGGTCTCAAAGGTTCGGGAACCTACAACTACGATCTGGTCTCAAATGCACTCGGGCAAGAGAAAAGGGTAACAATCAGTCGTCAGCGGGAAAGTCTCGATCGCACAGCCGCGAGAGAACGAAGGTTAGTTGTTAGTGTGCTCGCTAGGATATCGCATCCTATGCCTACATATCCTCGTTTGGTACGAGGAATCAGAGCAGTTGTAGTTCGGCTAACTACGACACAAGCTACTCAAAATCTCCTACTGAAAGGAAAGGGAAAAGACACCCTAAAACTATAGCTGAAAAAGGGGAATCTACCTACTGTTATCATGCCTGTTTGACCATCCTAATGTCTATCATAACGATTCCGCATCGGAGAAGTCAGAGCTCCTAAGGGATCATGGCAACAGGACTAAACGGCGAACAGGAATCAACTGCAAAGTAAAGAAATACTGGAAATATGCATGAATGCAATAACCAAACAAGCAAGGCACAGAGGCCGCAAACCACAGAGGTAAGGGAGCTCAGCTCTACCAAATACCAGCAAGCAAAGCCACTCAATAACAAACAAGCAGAAGGAGGACCACCTCAACTTCTCATGCACACAAAGCCTACTTCTAAGGTGCACCTACCTCGGAATTATTTAGATGAATCCCTAAGTCTAATGCAGCACGACACCACACAAGTCAAACAACATAAAGATAAGGCAAACCAGCCTGACAAACCCCTATCTACAAAACAAGAAACTACCCCTGCGCAAGACCCTTAACAAACCTGAAACAAACTTCTGATCTATCCCTGAACAAAGCTCTATGCAAAGCCCTAAACAAAACTCTAAGCAAAACTCTAATCAAAACCCTAAGCAAGAGGAATCAATCCCAGTCTCCAAGCTTCAGAACAAGCTTACCCAAGCAAGGGAGCTAAGCAGACAAACTCATAGTGCCTTCCTCGGGAAAGTACCAGGAGGTTACCACTTAGGAATCGTATCCTATGTGGCTCAACAACTGTGATCAGCTTACATTCCTCCTCAGGAGAAACGAAACTCACATGAAGGCTCCGACATCATTGGATACTTAAGAAATCCTAGATGAACTAGAGGAACTAAGTGAACAGACCCATAGGACCTTCCTCAGGAAAGTACTAGGAGGCTTCCACTTAGGAATCGTATCCCATGTGGCTCAACAACTGTGATCGGTTTACATTCCTCCTCAGGAGAAACTAAACTCACATGAAGGCTCCGACATCATTGGATACTTAAGAAATCCTAGATGAACTAGAGGAACTAAGTGAACAGACCCATAGGACCTTCCTCAGGAAAGTACTAGGAGGCTTCCACTTAGGAATCGTATCCCATGTGGCTCAACAACTGTGATCGGTTTACATTCCTCCTCAGGAGAAACTAAACTCACATGAAGGCTCCAACATCATTGGATACTTAAGAAATCCAAGATGAACTAGATGAACTAAGTGAACAGACCCATAGGACCTTCCTCGGGAAAGTACTAGGAGGCTTCCACTTAGGAATCGTATCCCATGTGGCTCAACAACTGTGATCAGTTTACATTCCTCCTCAGGAGAAACTAAACTCACATGAAGGCTCCAACATCATTGGATACTTAAGAAAGAGGTGAGAAGAAAGAATGAAAGTCATTCATAGTGCCTTCCTCAGGAAAGTACCATAAACTCCCTTCAAACTTCAGGATCTCGAACCTCACAAACAGAGAACAAGCTCCTAGACTAGGCCTTAATCTATGCCTCCCTGCAAGCTCCAACATGACTTCATCCAGCCTCCATCTTCAAGAAGAAACCACAGATCCTCAAACCACAAGAAACTATCTCTGAAGTTCAACCACGGTTGAACTTCAAAGTCAGAAGCCATCAAGACTTCTCCTATCCTCAAGCTCAGACAAAAAATATCAGAATACCCTACAAAGATCTATCAAAATCTAGGGGAAACCTACATGGCTCTATGATCCCAAGATCAAATCTCAAAGCCTAAGTCAACTTCTAAGGCTACTAAACAATCCCTAATACATGAATGGTCAAGGGTTACCAACAAGTTGTGAGGTCTCTATTCTCTAACCCTAAAACAATATCAATCAACCTCTAAAACATCTATGAAAAATCTATGGGGAACATGCATTAGTCTAGTACAACATACTAAAAAATTAGAGCACAATTCATTACCAGATGAAAGAACTAAAATCAACAAGGCAGACGTGCCACAAACCAATTATTCAATATCAATAACAATGCAAAAAATGCAATTAAAATGAAAATGCATGATTAAGCTAATGTTTTTGTTTTATAAAATTCTACATTGAGTTACGAACATATAGAAAAAAGAATGGAATTATTTGATCAAACCTACTATTTTTCATGAATTTTCTAATAATATGCATGAACTAAAAGATATTAAAAAGTCATTTAAATGGAAAATATGCTAAAAATAGCAAACAAAATAAAATGGCATTTTTATTTTTTATATAATTTTCTAGACATTTTCATTGACCTATAGCAAAAAGAAGAATTAAAAAACATTGGTTTTTCTATTTTATATGATTTATACAAGATGCAAAAAAAATATTAAAGAAAACAAAGAATAAAAGAAATGAATAAAAGGGGAGGGGGTACTAATAGCAACTGCGCCCAGATATTCTAAGGTGGGCCTTAACCTAGGGGGTGCATTTAGCAAGTGGGTGCAGGCCCAGGTTATCAGGATCAAATGAAAAATAAAAAGAAAAAAAACAACGCGTGGGGGGTGCAATATGAGGAATTTTCTGGTTATTCTCACTGGGCCCACGCTAGGGGGGGGGGGAGCGAATAGCAGTGGGGCCTAAGGCCCAATCCAATTCATTCTGCCTTCTCACACGAAGGGGGGGGGATACGAGTAAAACGGGGTGTGAATCTAAGCAAACTAACTTGGGCTCGGCCCAACTGAAACCCTACCCAATTTAACAATCAACAAAACCCTTCTTCCCCTCTATCCCTCTGGTTACTGTTCATCTACAACAAACCTAACGCCGCACGCACCTTCTCTCCCTCCTCTCTCTAACCTACTCGCTAGAATCCTCAACCAAATCTCAGAGACAATCAAACCCTACTTAGAACGCCGTCTTCCTCATCTCAACATCATCCACCCCGAACCTCAAATCCTAAAACGATAAACCCTAAAATCAAAGAAAAACAAACAGCAATGGATGTGGTGAAACGGAAACGAACCTGGGATAAAGTAGCTGAGACGATGAGGATCTCTGGAACTTCTCGAAGGTTCGCTTGAAGATCAACCTTTATGGGAAAAACTGAAGATGGTGAGGATCTTTGAAGCGCGTGTTGATGATAAGATGAAGAGATGTTCTTGAGACGTAGTTGAAATTTTCTGGCGAATTGGTGATGAAGGTTGCATGAAACTGACGAAGATCCTGGTGAATCTGGGCGCGTCTTTGAAGATCTTGATGGATATTATTGAAGATCTTGAACGGTTTTCTGGGGAAGGATTGAAGAACAGACGAACACGGTTGGTGTTCTTGAGGTGATCTGGGTGGAGAGTTGAAGGTCTATGAAGATCTAGACGAAGATTCAAGTGGATCTTGGTGAATCTGGGGACTTGATGGGGATTCGTATGAACCTGGATGATGATGACGAACGAGGAACGCCAAGAACAACACGATCAAGCTGGAAAACCTTGATCAAACCTGGAGGTTTCTGGAAAAATGATGGATGTTTGATGATTTTCTGGGAAATTCCTTGAAGTTTCCGGCGACGTGGTTGAGTTCTCCGGCGAAGAATGGATGAAGAGGGACGGGGAAGATCGGAGAAGAAAGGAGAAGGCAGGAGGATTCTGGGTAGAAAACTAGCTCCGGCGAGCTGTTGCGGTGGCCGGAGGGCGTTAGGGTGGCCGGCGGTGAGGCGGTCACCGGACTTGCATGGCCGGCGGTAGCTTCCCGGTGAGGATCAGGTGGCGCCAAGTGGCGAGGGTGAGTGAAAGGTGGAGGACATGCAGGTGTTACACATGGCCTGGGGTGGAGAGAGAGGGAGAGATAGTGGGTCTGAGTGGGAGACGTGGCAGGAGCTGGTGAATTGGAGAAGTGAGGTGGGTGGGTCCTGGTTTGCACACGTGGATCAGCTTTTATGCTGACAAGTGGCAGTGCAACTTTCTGGACAAAAAGGATCACACAAAAAACTGATAATGGGCCTCCAGAACCCCAATTGGGCCCACGAACGAAAACTGCTTGGACCAAAAACATGAATTTAGAACAATGAATTACCTAATTAACTAAACACAGACTTAATCCTAATTAGCTATTTAAAATCTGACTAACTCTAATTAATGAAAATGATTAACCACAATTAAATCTAAATGAAGATTAAACTATCCTAATTGATTCAAACAAATTCAATTGAAATCTAAACAAAAGATTAACTCCTAATTAACCTAATTAAACCCTAATTAAATCTAAAAATGATTAAAAATCTAATTACCTCTATTAAAATTCTATTTAACTTCTATTCTATAAAATTCTATTCCATTTATTTAAAACTATTAAATCCTATTATTGATAAAAGAAAAAACTATACTCTTTCTATATTATCCTAAAAACAATTAAAAGCTACTTAAAATCCCTTATATTCTAAAAATGATTAAAAACTATTAAACCCATTTAAAAAATTCTATAAAATTCTAAAAAAAGATTTAAAGCTATTAAAAATATAAAAAAACTCTATTTAAATTCTAGAAAAATCTATAAAGCCTATAAAAATCCTCAAAAGGCTATTAAACCCTAAAAGAATGCAGACAAATGCAAATGACCAACATAAAAGATAGCGCGAGACCAGATCGAATCAAACAGTAAGCCCCTGGCATCAGAATATCCCACAATCACCATGCACGCTGAAAATCACCGAGAAGCGCGCAATTCCCCGAAAATAAAACCCTGATTATCTGGACTGGATCTGACATTTCTGATAGATGAAACCCAAACTGTAACTCTGATATCCTCTGTCTGTGCACAAATGTCATGCATCTGATATGTGAGTATGAATTTAAACCACGAGTCAGATAGGAGAACCGGTTGGTCAAATTTTAGGGTGCAACAGCTGCCCCTATTCAAGCGACTTGGACCTGAAGGGTTGAAGAGCGCTCGACCTTCAAACATTCAGAGGTACGAGACGGTTGAATACAAATAAAACCCGAAAATTTGCCAACCGCGAGAATATACTGTGAAACTGCTGGGGGAATAAACTCCAGAACCGAGCCTAGCCGTCATAGCAACAAAACTGATCAATCATCTGATAAAGAACTCCTGATTTGAATGCCAATTACCGGTGATACCCCATATAACAAACCCGAGGGTTGCCACAAAACACCAGATCCTTTCACATTGCCTACTGATAGGCAGGAAGAGAAATATACTCACATCGTCCAAAGATGGACGGAAGACACCCTGAATGGAGGAAAACTTCAATACTCACATCGTCTAAAGATAAACGGGAAGACATCCTGATTGATACTCACATCGTCTAAGGATAGACAGAAAGACATTCATAATCTCCATACTCACATCGTCTAAGGGTAGACGGGAAGAAAGCCTGATCGCCATACTCACATCGTCTAAGGATAGACGGGAAGAAACCATTAATCTCCAAAAAAGAAAATTCGATATTCACATCGCCTAAGGATAGATGGGAAGAAAGCCTGATCGCCATACTCACATCGTCTAAGGATAGACGGAAAGACATTCATAATCTCCATACTCACATCGTCTAAGGATAGACGGAAAGACCCCTGATCGAATACTCACATCGTCTAAAGATAGACGGAATCATCCTAATCAATATTCACATCGTCTAAGGGTAGACGGAAAGACACCCTGCTTCATGCTCACATCGTCTAATGATAGACGGAAAGACATCCTGATTGATTCAATTCAACACCATCCCTCAAATTGCAGAATCCTTTCGTCCACTGGGATTGATGGAAAGAACAATACCCTTAAAGGGGCCACATCATCAGTATGGACCGATGGGAAGAAAACCACCTTCAAAGAGCCATGTTGTCAATACAAATCGACAATCACGAAAACTGAACATTCTTCGAAGAGCCTCGACATCAATAAGGATTGACGGTCAGAAAAGTCCCTCTTGAAACGTCATCTCATCCAAATAACAAAAAGAAAACCACTATCCGAAATATCACTTTGGACTCCCTCAACATCTAAAGATATCCAGAGAAGACTCGCTGGGGAAACACACCATCTGTAGTCCGACGATAAGAAACCCGCTGAAAAATCACCTGCCACTTCACATCGTCTACTGATAGACGGGAAGAAAAGCCACTTGCTAGAGAACCCCATCTTGAAACCCTGTTGAAAAGATCACCCGAAACTTCACATCGTCTACTGATAGACGGAAAGAAGACCACATTCGAACTCAAGACGTCTAATGATAGACGGAGAAATCCACTTATTGGAGGAACACATCGTCAATATGAATTGACAGGAAGAAAAGCCTGCCGATACCAGATGCCTGATTGATCAAAGCATAATTGTTGCATAATCTGAAATACGAATAATCTGCTGAACTGTCTGAACACTGCCGCTGGATAAATGCCCCTGAACTGATCACAGAGTAATTCACGCGCCATATGATACTGGTAGAAAACCTGACTTATGCTTCGTATGCATATGCATATGTTCGAATCTTTCTATGGCGTAATGCTCCATTCAGGATGGAAATGCTACGCATTTTGACAATGACATGCAAGTATGATGCAAATATGATAATGCATGCGATATGCTAATGCAGGCTCGAGCTGCCGGAGAAAGCTGGGTACAGAAAACCACTTCGGCAACATAAATGCTGAAGACGAAGCCAACTCCGCTAGGGATAAACCGGATATCACAGGATTATCCCAGCAAAAATAAATGTCGGGAGAGTGAAATCAACTCCGCTGGGGATATTGGGAACTTAACCGAACACCATCGACGAAGTAATACCCTGCTGGGGAATATAACTCCGCTGTGAAATAGCAGACGTGCTGAATATGATTGGACTTCTCTAGGGATAGCCTACCCGTACCAACGACGAATTGGACTTTGCTGGAGAAAAATAGACGGAGCCCTCCTGCGTACTGATGAAGCTCGGACCTGGAAACTGATGCGCCAACACGGATGGGCCTCACAGTGATCGCCGACACGGATCTATGCTTTTAGGCTATCTGTGATGGGTCAGGTACACCTGACGCTGGAAAACACTCTGTCTGAATACGCAACCTTTTAGTTGAATAGTCAAGGGGTAGTGGCACGACTTCCCGCATTCGTCTCGCTCTCGAAAATCGACTGAATCTGCTCGAATAACTCTGAATGACCCTGCTGGTACGGAGAAGACCAATCCTTTCGCTTCTGATATGCCCCAGCCTGCGGGATCTCTGTGGGGATAGTCCTCGAAAGGAAATCTGCAAATTTGTTCCCTGATAGTCTAATATGAAATGCCCCAGCATTCTGAACTTCGGAGAGATACTTCCCCTCAAATGCTTCTCGAATAACCTTTGCGCGCTTAAGATGGCCTGCCCCTGATTGTAATGATTTTGCCCCCGATGATCTGATTTAGAGTAGTGCCCCTGACTACAACACATTTACCTGAATCTCACCCTGATTGCCCCAGGATAACTGACTTCGAAAGGCTGACTTGACTGGGGATCACAATAATAGCTTGCCCCTGCTCTCGGAACATTCGGGCGTTCTGCATTCTATCCTGACCATTCCTTCCATGGTAGAAAACTTTCCTGCTGTCAAGCGCTTACTCGCAAGTAAACAAGTCGTTTTACGTAAAAGATGTATTAATGCAACACATATGTCAGCTTTGACATCCAATCTGTTCACTGGGAAAAGGAAAACAATTTATGGCATATAATGCACAAAACATTTATCAAGAATATCAACATCAGTACCAACATGGTAAGAGGAACCCTTTTAGGAGTCAGAACCGACGCGACCTTTACCGGAGTGTGCTTTCGAAACAACCTGCTTCAATTAGGACTTTTGAAGGTTGTAACGTGGTCAGGTTCACGGTTTTGAAAGAAAGGATAAAGGCTCAAAGTTTAATTTAACCCACTCATTCTTCTTGATGTTCTCCGATCCTATGTTTAGCTAATTCGACCTTAGCAATCGCTTCTCAGAGGCCGAAAGGTAGGAGTGATAGTTCGAGAAACTTTTGGATTTTAGAGTGACAGCCACGCACCTTTCGTCTTTGACACTTGAGGTCACACGACTCGTATTTCCTTTGAGGATTTTTCTTTTGATCCTTTTCATCTTTTTCTTTTCATATCCCTAACTTTTGCCTGGACTGACTCTTTTGAGTTTCTTTTGATTTTTTTAAGTCCAGCGGGATGCCCTCATTTTTGCCTAAGTCATTTGTTTGCTTTTCGACTTAGCGGGCTTTTGATTCTTTTCCCTTCGCTTTCTCTTTTTCGAACGAGTCGTGTGACACTGGTTGTCTGACTCTTTGGAGAATAATGTGACTGTCTCACTCTTGATTTAACCATTATGGTTTTTTAGGCACGACCTCTAGAGGTGCGATTGATTCTCGAACGGACACTCCTTTTGCAATTTGGACGCTCAGTCAAATTAGCTAACACCTACCCTGCCCCAGGTTAAGATTGAGGGTTTTTCGTTTTCAGAAAGAACTCCTACTACTAGGCTCAAAGGGGTTTACAAAGGATTATCTCCCTTATATCTCCGGTGTTTAGGGATTTGAAACAATGCCTGTACATCATCAGCAGGTTTTATTTCAAAAGCATACAATATCGGAAGTTGCATGTCGTTCATTTTCGTCATCCTCCCCAGATTTCTCTTAACCAGACGTTGGATGTTTGTAAAAACAATTAATGAACACGAATGGATTTAATCAAAACATGCATATTTATTTCATTATCATCAGTTGAATGAAAACAACAAGTTTTACAAACAAGCTTGCAATTTAAACAGGAAAGAAACTACAAATGTAAAGAAATGACAAGATAAAACAAAGAAAAAAATGCTAGCTTCCGAGAACCAGGCTATCACATCTGTCCTGCTGCTGAACCAGCTATCTTCGCAATCAGTTATTAAAGACAATTTGATGCTGTCCTGATCTGCTTTCAACGACCCAACCAGATTATAGAGCCCTTCCTCCTTCATTCAGATGATTTTGGGACTTCCCTGCCCGAAGCTGATTGCTGCACTATCAAGTAAGTCCTGTACTTTATGCTTGAAGGCCAGACAATCTTCAATGTTGTGCCCCTGTGCTCCTGAATGGAAATCACAGCGCTCCTTGTTATCATAACCTGCTGGAGGTGTACCTGTCAGTGGATCTAACTTCCTCTTCTCAACCAACTGCAATCGTAGCAACATCTGAAGAAGTTCGGCATACGGCATCGGAGGCACCTTAAATACCCTCAATGGCCTCTGATTTTGAGCTTTTCACTGATTGGGAGGCTGCTGCCTTTTCCACTGTTGAGATCGTTGCTGTTGTTGCTGGTATCGGGTTGACTCTTGAACAACCTTTGTAGCAAATACAACACCGGTTTCTTGACTTTCACTGCGCTGATTAAAGCACTCCTTATGCTTAGCCATCTTCTTTCTCAGATCTGCCCCAGGAATAGGCAAAAATTGTGGGCATGGAGATTCTGACACCATAGCGTCCAGGATACGCTTCTGACCCACTGCAGCTTTAGAAACATCTGTCATCTTAGCATCGACTGGGATAGGAGCAATACGTACAGCTACGCCGCTCGGCGTGCATTCAATATCGCGTGAGTCAATCAGGTCTTGAACATTGTGCTTAAAAGCGTGACAACCCTCAATGTCGTGTCCGAGTGCCCCATAATGAAACTCGCATTGCTTACTGGCATCGTACCCATGAGGACGCGCTCCTGCTGGTGGTTCCAGCGTTCTCTTTTCAACCAGATTAAACCTCAATAAAGTCTGCAAGAGCTCAGCATATGTTGTAGGTGGTGCCTCAAATATTCTCTTTGGCTTCCCTTCCTGGATCCTCCGTTGAGCCAGATGCACCCTCTGCTGCTGCTGCTCAGGTTCCACAGGCACAGACGGCACGAGCTTCTTCATTGCGGCTTCAAATAGCTGATCATCCTCTTTCCTAAGCACATTCTTGACTACTTCCATGATCAAGCTCATTTGGGTCTTCAGCTGACTGTTCTCCTCTTTGAGAATCTTCTGCTCCAAACGCATCTCTTGCATATCTCTCATCATCTGCCCCAGCTGGCTTCGGACTTCAATCAATTCAAACTGATTCTGTTCCATATCTCTGAAGGAATTCCTGCAACAAACTGGACGATGAGGAAATAAGACCCACGGTTCTGATGTACCTGTTAAATGATAACGCAATGCAGAAAGCAAACACATATTCATAACGAGACAAAGAGAAACTCAAGCTATAAGCATACAGACGAACATCTCCCACACATGTATAACCAACAAAAGCAGCACGTTAGCACAAATGAGTACGAATACAATGACCCCAGCCAACAATCCTGGTGGTGGTCGGCGAACACTAGTGCACGAAAGCTAAACGGGTGAGGCGGAGAAAACAGCTGCGACACCCGGCATCGAACTTCTAGAAACTTCTCCCATATTCAACTGAGCTCTCCGATTGACAATCTTCAGAGCACACACTTCCTGTGGAGCCTTCCACGATATTAACTGACGAACCCACACAACTGGATGATGGAGAATCGTTAATCTGAACAAAACCCTGGGGCGTGATGCCAATTCGGCTAGAGTCTAGCAGATCCTGAACCTGACTTCTAAGCACTTTACAATCATTTGTTGCATGCCCCCGTGCCCCAACATGGTACTCACATCGGGCGCTAGCATCAAAACCCGGAGGATACGGTGGAATCACCGAATTAGTCTCTTTCGGCACTATCAATCCACTTCTGACCAGATCTGGCAACAATTGACTGTACGACACCGGTAGCTGGGTAAACTGCCTTTCAGGTTTCCTTGGTCTTCGTGGGGCATGCTGACGCGATCGGCGATAGGATGACCGTTGACTTGAAGTGTCTGAAAACCGATCCTGAGATGCTAGAGATTCTGAGACGACATCATTTCCTTCTTCCCACTCTTCTTGAGAACTGACAACTGACTCATTCTTGTCAACTGGGACGTAAGGAGCATCTCGAAGCTTTCCGCTCTTGAGTCCTCTCTCAACAAGCTCTCCCATTCTCATCAGGCCTACAAAGCTTGTGCAACCGAACAATTTGTCAAAATAATGGCCTTTCAGAGTACCCGAGAATACGTCAACCATTTCTCTTTCCGGAAGCGGTGGTTGAACACTAGCAGCCAATTCTTTCCATCTTCGCAAATACCCTCTGAATGATTCATTCTCCGCCTGAGATAATTCTTGCAGATGTACGAGACTAGGAGCCAAATCCAGGTTGTAATCGTACTGCTTCATGAAAGCTCTGGCTAAATCCACCCATGATCGAATCTGATTACTCTCTAACTGCACATACCACCTCAAAGATGCCCCAGTCAGGCTATACTGAAAGCAATGGATCATCAACTTGTCATTTCGCACAAACGAAGTCATCCTTCGACAGAACATCATCAAATGCAGCTTCGGAGAGCTAACCCCCGTGTACTTTTCAAATTCCGGCACTTTGAACTTATAAGGCAACACCAGGTCAGGAACCAAACACATGCCTACAGCATCCAGGTTAACAACATCTTTCACTTTCAAGGCTTTTATTCCTTCTTCCAACGCTCGGAGTCTTCTATCCTCTTCAAGAGCTCTTGGATCTACCATCCCGGCCATTGGAATGTCTTTTCGGTAATTCATCACAGGGAAGGCAACCCCTTGATTGTTAGCAGGAGGATGACGTTCATTTCGGGCAACAAACTGCTCATGTCGATCTCGGTTCTCAACAGTAGGCTGTGCGACTTGGTCTGCAGTAAGGTTGTTCGGGAAGTCTTCCATATAATCATACCGATGGTTGGACGCCATAGTAAACCCTGTCAAGGTGTTAGGAGCCTGGAAATTGCCTTCAGACACAGCTACCGATTACCTGTAGCCGACTACACTGCTTGATTCTGCTCAAATATGCTTCAGCCCCTAGGTCGGTCTTCAACACTCCACTTTTGCCTTGAACAATCCCCCGAGAATCACCCTCTGGTGAAAACAAAGGTTGGATAAGTGCTCTGGCCTGCCAGAGAAATGCTATGCAATATGATTTATGCAGACAGAAATACAAAAATGCTAACGTGCATGTGTGCATTGGAGATATTTCCCCTCCAATTCCAGTGTCAGTGGTAGCAAGACGAGATAAACCATAAAGACAATATTTAGAAAAACCCTCATATATTTATTGGAATAACAGTCTTGTCAAGATGTTACATAACTATGTTCCATACAACTGAGGTGATAAAGGAGGATCCCAGCCAACATGCCTGGTGGTGATCTCAACATATAGAATACAAGAGAGAAATCAAGTGCGGGTACGATTGCGGAAATCCTCAACCAGCTTCTTCGTCTCTGCGTGATCCGGTCGATAAATCAAACCTTCTATCAACTGATCCCTTTTTCTGACCGTTCCCTGGATATCTCTGACAAAGTCTTCCCACGCCTTATCCTGGGCACCATCCCCAGGTTTGGGTCTCTTGGCGTCTGCTCTATGCTGAAAATCTTCCAAATTCTTCATGGCATCAATCAGTTTGCGCTCGGCCTCGTATCGGCGGCATGCTTCTTCTTCAAGCTCTTCAGTCTTCACTTTGACCTGTTCTTCTAACTGAGCAACCTGTGTCTTTAGCTCTTCTTCCCGTTCTTTGCGTTTGGCCATAGTGAGATCCCAGTGCTCTCTGAACTTAGTTAGCTTCGTGTAGGCCCTTTCCAGCTCTTGTTTCTTAGTAGCCAATACACTGCTAACTGAGTCTACATCCAACTCCAGACGCTTCTTGGTTTCAGTCAACTCCAATAACGTAGTCTTCAGATGTTTCAGAGTTTCGGCCTGTTGCTTGGAAAAATATCCTGTTTCAATCTTTTCATGGCGAAGCTGGGCATTCTCTTTCTCTAAAGCCTCTTTAGCCTTTGCTAGCTCTTCTTTCTCCGCCATCAGCTGCTTGTATACCTGTACGTCTATAGTGGCAGGCTCCTCCACCGGAGAAGGATGCAATGGCTGAACCGCTGGATAAGGCATAAGGAATTTCGTAGCTCGCTCACGAATCCATTCCACATACGGGCCAGGAACTCGAGTATCCCCTCTGCTACCTGAAGGCTTCCCTCTCTTGTGCAGGTTCTTCCATGCCTTCTCAAGCTTGGTCAGCATCTCTTTCCCTATTGCCCCAGTGAGATACAGAGACTCCCGTATCTCCTCGGGCTTCGGCGCTCCCTGAGGTACATACCCAAATTGCCTGATCAATAAGGAAGGGTTGTAATTGACGCACCCTTTCCTTCCTATTAACGGAACATTCGGGAATCCTTCGCATCTGAGTATAACCTCAACTCCAAATACCTCTTCGTTAACCTATACGACATCCTCAGAAGTCAACCCCATCAAGCGCTCCGGCCATCCTAAAGACTCAATAGAGGTGACAAAAAGGCCTGACTTAGGCATATGACTGGTGAACCACCTGCACAGGAGAGGTACACAGCAAGACACATTCCTTCCTCGCCGCTTTTCATTTTGGTAGTGAGTTGAATGGTGGATATCTCCCAGCAAGGTAGGAACTGGGTTCCTTGCAGCCAAAATATATAAGGCATCTGCATCAACGAAATTAGGAATGTTTGGGAATAATACGATGCCATACACACATACAGCAAGGATGGCGTCAAAAACAACCCAGCCACCTTCCTTGGCATACTCCCGAGCCTTCTCCACCAAGACATCCAACGGAAATCCCCACACATCTCCTCTTCTGATCATCTTCCCTGTCAGCTCAGACTCTCTTAGGTACAGGATGGCAGAAAGCTCAGCCAGATTAGGCTTAGCGTCCGTACGATAAAAAGGCATCTGCTCGCGGATAGGTATGTCCAAGAGTGCAGAGTACTCCTCCAGGGTAGGAGCCAAAACAAAGTCAGGAAATAAGAAACACCTGAGCTCTGCATCATAAAACTGTAACAGGGTATAAATGCCGCTGATCTCATAGGCCGATGGCTGATAAACATAGGTCAGAATCCTCCCATATATCTTTCTAAAGTCACCCATTACCCTCTTCTTAGCAATAGTAATCAACTCTAACAACAGACTGATATCTGGAGACGGGAATTTGTAGGGCAACACTCTCTTCAGGGTTTCCATGTCTTGCTAGGAAACAAACACCAGAACTGGGAGGGAAAATATGTACCTGCAATACACACACGTTAGTTGGATGCAAAATGGTAATGCGATGATGCAATATGATAAATAATGCAATCTGTGAACACAGGGGCTATGCTGTAGCCTGAAGAGTAACATCTCTGTGATCAAGAACAGAAAACCACCACAGTCACCAGAACCTCATGTCACTAACTATCATCTGATACTCAAAATATCAATCCCCTGGTAAGAAAGCCATCTGAACCTCTGTATCTGACGAGAAAACCATCTGATAATAGTATCAACCTCAGACAAGAAACCCATATGATCCAAACAACACACCTGGAGATAAATCAAGAACACCGTCTGATAAAGGTACTGAATCATGGTTTCTGAAGGCCAGTTTTCCTGCAATAACCCAATCCCCCTTGCAGGTATGATAGACCTAATCCACAGACAAAGGTACAGCATCCTATGCGGTCATCAGCGTCACAGACTTTCATGAATGATGATACGATTCCCAGAAGGAGTGGCATCATCGAGTCATGAAGAGGCCTCACTTAGCTGACTTCTCAATGATCGGTCCCCAGAGTCGACGATCCTCACGTCTGGACTCCCCTCAGATCCTCAGGACCGGAAAGGAGCACCTCTGCGAGAACCTCGTCTGAGCGTAGATTTCGTAGGGAACTGTGCCTGCTCAGCAGACAGGTTCGTCTACTACTCTCCACAACTATATCTAGGTGCATACTCAAGCCCAGGTCCGGCTTCTCACTCACAGTAACCTCGCTTGCCCACGACAATAATCATAATAATATAATGCGGGAAAATAAATGCGGAAAGGTAAAGGTGCAAGAAAGTAAAGTGCGGAAAAGTAAAACACAATATGCACAACACCCAACAAATAAACACCCAAGCACTAGGATTGACTCGCGTAGGGGATGGGAAACGGTCCCAGCATAAGGGATGGGAAAAGTCCCTAGATGCTATAAGTCCCCAGCAGAGTCGCCAGCTGTCGCTACTGCGAAAATCGGCGCCGGCTTGACAGGAGAGTCGCCACCGTGCGTTATTTACCCCTCAGAGTGGGAAAGGAAACGCTTGAAGTAAACCTCGCAAAGACGGGAAAAGGTATGGTCATCGCAACCAAAACCTGGATTCGGGAGTCGGTTACGCAAGGGGAAGGTATTAGCACCCCTCACGTCCATCGTACTCGATGGGATCCACGCTTGGTGTTTATAAGGAAAAGGGTGTTTTCATCTATCTATGCTAATGGTCAGTCTGAAAGGAAAATAAAAGGACAGGACTCGACAGAACATACGGTGTCCTAGGCCTACGTACTCCCTCCTGCAATGGGAAAGTCAGAGTCAACGTAGTTCGACTACCTACGGCTAAACGGGGGAAAGGTTGCTCGCCAGGACATCGCGTCCTGTGCCTACGTACTTCCACACAGCATGGAAGATCAGAGCAAACGTAGTTCGACTAACTACGGCTAAACAGGGGGTTCTCACACAGCAGTGAGAAAATAAACTGGTCTCAAAGGTTCGGGAACCTACAACTACGATCTGGTCTCAAATGCACTCGGGCAAGAGAAAAGGGTAACAATCAGTCGTCAGCGGGAAAGTCTCGATTGCACAGCCGCGAGAGAACGAAGGTTAGTTGTTAGTGTGCTCGCTAGGATATCGCATCCTATGCCTACATATCCTCGTTTGGTACGAGGAATCAGAGCAGCTGTAGTTCGGCTAACTACGACACAAGCTACTCAAAATCTCCTACTGAAAGGAAAGGGAAAAGACACCCTAAAACTATAGCTGAAAAAGGGGAATCTACCTACTGTTATCATGCCTGGTTGACCATCCTAATGTCTATCATAACGACTCCGCATCGGAGAAGTCAGAGCTCCTAAGGGATCATGGCAACAGGACTAAACGGCGAACAGGAATCAATTGCAAAGTAAAGAAATACTGGAAATATGCATGAATGCAATAACCAAACAAGCAAGGCACAGAGGCCGCAAACCACAGAGGTAAGGGAGCTCAGCTCTACCAAATACCAGCAAGCAAAGCCACTCAATAACAAACAAGCAGAAGGAGGACCACCTCAACTTCTCATGCACACAAAGCCTACTTCTAAGGTGCACCTACCTCGGAACTATTTAGATGAATCCCTAAGTCTAATGCAGCACGACACCACACAAGTCAAACAACATAAAGATAAGGCAAACCAGCCTGACAAACCCCTATCTACAAAACAAGAAACTACCCCTGCGCAAGACCCTTAACAAACCTGAAACAAACTTCTGATCTATCCCTGAACAAAGCTCTATGCAAATCCCTAAACAAAACTCTAAGCAAAACTCTAATCAAAACCCTAAGCAAGAGGAATCAATCCTAGTCTCCAAGCTTCAGAACAAGCTTACCCAAGCAAGGGAGCTAAGCAGACAAACTCATAGTGCCTTCCTCGGGAAAGTACCAGGAGGTTACCACTTAGGAATCGTATCCTATGTGGCTCAACAACTGTGATCAGCTTACATTCCTCCTCAGGAGAAACTAAACTCACATGAAGGCTCCTACATCATTGGATACTTAAGAAATCCTAGATGAACTAGAGGAACTAAGTGAACAGACCCATAGGACCTTCCTCAGGAAAGTACTAGGAGGCTTCCACTTAGGAGTCGTATCCCATGTGGCTCAACAACTGTGATCGGTTTACATTCCTCCTCAGGAGAAACTAAACTCACATGAAGGCTCCAACATCATTGGATACTTAAGAAATCCTAGATGAACTAGATGAACTAAGTGAACAGACCCATAGGACCTTCCACGGGAAAGTACTAGGAGGCTTCCACTTAGGAATCGTATCCCATGTGGCTCAACAACTGTGATCAGTTTACATTCCTCCTCAGGAGAAACTAAACTCACATGAAGGCTCCAACATCATTGGATACTTAAGAAAGAGGTGAGAAGAAAGAATGAAAGTCATTCATAGTGCCTTCCTCAGGAAAGTACCATAAACTCCCTTCAAACTTCAGGATCTCGAACCTCACAAACAGAGAACAAGCTCCTAGACTAGGCCTTAATCTATGCCTCCCTGCAAGCTCCAACATGACTTCATCCAGCCTCCATCTTCAAGAAGAAACCACAGATCCTCAAACCACAAGAAACTATCTCTGAAGTTCAACCACGGTTGAACTTCAAAGTCAGAAGCCATCAAGACTTCTCCTATCCTCAAGCTCAGACAAAAAATATCAAAATACCCTACAAAGATCTATCAAAATCTAGGGGAAACCTACATGGCTCTATGATCCCAAGATCAAATCTCAAAGCCTAAGTCAACTTCTAAGGCTACTAAACAATCCCTAATACATGAATGGTCAAGGGTTACCAACAAGTTGTGAGGTCTCTATTCTCTAACCCTAAAACAATATCAATCAACCTCTAAAAAATCTATGAAAAATCTATGGGGAACATGCATTAGTCTAGTACAACATACTAAAAAATCAGAGCACAATTCATTACCAGATGAAAGAACTAAAATCAACAAGGCAGACGTGCCACAAACCAATTATTCAATATCAATAACAATGCAAAAAATGCAATTAAAATGAAAATGCATGATTAAGCTAATGTTTTTGTTTTATAAAATTCTACATTGAGTTACGAACATATAGAAAAAAGAATGGAATTATTTGATCAAACCTACTATTTTTCATGAATTTTCTAATAATATGCATGAACTAAAAGATATTAAAAAGTCATTTAAAAATGAAAATATGCTAAAAATAGCAAACAAAATAAAATGGCATTTTTATTTTTTATATAATTTTCTAGACATTTTCATTGACCTATAGCAAAAAGAAGAATTAAAAAACATTGATTTTTCTATTTTATATGATTTATACAAGATGCAAAAAAAATATTAAAGAAAACAAAGAATAAAAGAAATGAATAAAAGAGGAGGGGGGTACTAATA
Source organism: Lathyrus sativus (assembly GCA_963859935.3). Lineage (NCBI taxonomy): Eukaryota > Viridiplantae > Streptophyta > Magnoliopsida > Fabales > Fabaceae > Lathyrus > Lathyrus sativus. The sequence goes on from OZ012741.1 coordinate 236,841,940, forward strand.
GCAACTGCGCCCAGTTATTCTAAGGTGGGCCTTAACCTAGGGGGTGCATTTAGCAAGTGGGCGCAGGCCCAGGTTATCAGGATCAAATGAAAAATAAAAAGAAAAAAAACAACGCGTGGGGGGTGCAATATGAGGAATTTTCTGGTTATTCTCACTGGGCCCACGCTAGGGGGGGGCGAATAGCAGTGGGGCCTAAGGCCCAATCCAATTCATTATGCCTTCTCACACGAAGGGGGGGATACGAGTAAAACGGGGTGTGAATCTAAGCAAACTAACTTGGGCTCGACCCAACTGAAACCCTACCCAATTTAACAATCAACAAAACCCTTCTTCCCCTCTATCCCTCTGGTTACTGTTCATCTACAACAAACCCTAACGCCGCACGCACCTTCTCTCCCTCCTCTCTCTAACCTACTCGCTAGAATCCTCAACCAAATCTCAGAGACAATCAAACCCTACTCAGAACGCCGTCTTCCTCATCTCAACATCATCCACCCCGAACCTCAAATCCTAAAACGATAAACCCTAAAATCAAAGAAAAACAAACAGCAATGGATGTGGTGAAACGGAAACGAACCTGGGATAAAGTAGCTGAGACGATGAGGATCTTTGGAACTTCTCGAAGGTTCGCTTGAAGATCAACCTTTCTGGGAAAAACTGAAGACGGTGAGGATCTTTGAAGCGCGTGTTGATGATAAGATGAAGAGATGTTCTTGAGACGTAGTTGAAGTTTTCTGGCGAATTGGTGATGAAGGTTGCATGAAACTGACGAAGATCCTGGTGAATCTGGGCGCGTCTTTGAAGATCTTGATGGATATTATTGAAGATCTTGAACGGTTTTCTGGGGAAGGATTGAAGAACAGACGAACACGGTTGGTGTTCTTGAGGTGATCTGGGTGGAGAGTTGAAGGTCTATGAAGATCTAGACAAAGATTCAAGTGGATCTTGGTGAATCTGGGGACTTGATGGGGATTCGTATGAACCTGGATGATGATGACGAACGAGGAACGCCAAGAACAACACGATCAAGCAGGAAAACCTTGATCAAACCTGGAGGTTTCTGGAAAAATGATGGATGTTTGATGATTTTCTGGGAAATTCCTTGAAGTTTCCGGCGACGTGGTTGAGTTCTCCGGCGAAGAATGGATGAAGAGGGACGGGGAAGATCGGAGAAGAAAGGAGAAGGCAGGAGGATTCTGGGTAGAAAACTAGCTCCGGCGAGCTGTTGCGGTGGCCGGAGGGCGTTAGGGTGGCCGACGGTGAGGCGGTCACCGGACTTGCATGGCCGACGGTAGCTTCCCGGTGAGGATCAGGTGGCGCCAAGTGGCGAGGGTGAGTGAAAGGTGGAGGACATGCAGGTGTTACACGTGGCCTGGGGTGGAGAGAGAGGGAGAGATAGTGGGTCTGAGTGGGAGACGTGGCAGGAGCTGGTGAATTGGAGAAGTGAGGTGGGTGGGTCCTGGTTTGCACGCGTGGATCAGCTTTTATGCTGACAAGTGGCAGTGCAACTTTCTGGACAAAAAGGATCACACAAAAAACTGATAATGGGCCTCCAGAACCCCAATTGGGCCCACAAACGAAAACTGCTTGGACCAAAAACATGAATTAAGAACAATGAATTACCTAATTAACTAAACACAGACTTAATCCTAATTAGCTATTTAAAATCTGACTAACTCTAATTAATGAAAATGATTAACCACAATTAAATCTAAATGAAGATTAAACTATCCTAATTGATTCAAACAAATTCAATTGAAATCTAAACAAAAGATTAACTCCTAATTAACCTAATTAAACCCTAATTAAATCTAAAAATGATTAAAAATCTAATTACCTCTATTAAAATTCTATTTAACTTCTATTCTATAAAATTCTATTCCATTTATTTAAAACTATTAAATCCTATTATTGATAAAAGAAAAAACTATACTCTTTCTATATTATCCTAAAAACAATTAAAAGCTACTTAAAATCCCTTATATTCTAAAAATGATTAAAAACTATTAAACCCATTTAAAAAATTCTATAAAATTCTAAAAAAAGATTTAAAGCTATTAAAAATATAAAAAAACTCTATTTAAATTCTAGAAAAATCTATAAAGCCTATAAAAATCCTCAAAAGGCTATTAAACCCTAAAAGAATGCAGACAAATGCAAATGACCAACATAAAAGATAGCGCGAGACCAGATCGAATCAAACAGTAAGCCCCTGGCATCAGAATATCCCACAATCACCATGCACGCTGAAAATCACCGAGAAGCGCGCAATTCCCCGAAAATAAAACCCTGATTATCTGGACTGGATCTGACATTTCTGATAGATGAAACCCAAACTGTAACTCTGATATCCTCTATCTGTGCACAAATGTCATGCATCTGATATGTGAGTATGAATTTAAACCACGAGTCAGATAGGAGAACCGGTTGGTCAAATTTTAGGGTGCAACAGTATGTATGAGATAAGTAGTCTTGACAAAGTCAATGCAAAGGTAGATGCTCTCACTTAAATGGTTGAAAGTTTGACCATAACACCTACAGCCACTGTGGCTGCCGTAGCTCCAAACTGCGAGTGATGCAAAGTTCCTGGGCATGCTGCCCCAGAATGTCAACTTTTGACAGGAGTTTCCACAGACCAAGTGAATTAAGCTCAAGGAAACCCTTACTCAAATACCTACAACCCAGGTTGGAAAAACCATCCAAATGTTTCGTACAAAAATAACAATGCATTGTATGCACCTGGATAAGCACCTGCTGTACCACCAGGATATCAAAAACCTGCCGTAGCTGCTCAAAATGCTCCTAGGAAATCTAACCTTGAAATAATGATGGGAAACTTCATAGCCACCCAGGCTCAAACAAATAAATAATTCCTAAATCAAAATATACACACTAGTGAGAAAATTAAGCAATTAGCAAGCAAGGTAGATGCTTTAGCCACTCACAACAAAATGCTTGAAACCCAAATTTCACAAGTGGCACAAAAACAAGCACCTACCATTGCTCCTGCAGGCACATTTCCTGGACAACCGTAACCCAATTCAAAAGGACATGCAAATGCTATCATACTACGAAGTGGTACGAAATTGGAAGAACCAATCGACCTGAGACTTGAGAATCCAGCTATGTATTAAAATCCTGGTAAAGTAACTGAGAAGAAAACTGAGAAGGAAAATGAACAAAACATAAAGGAGAATGTTGCACCCTAAAATTTGCTCAACCAACTTCACCTGATTTATGTTTCAATTGCATTGTCATTTGCATAAAAAGTCATGTACATAGTCTAATCATTTGCATAGAATAGCATGGGCAAGCCATCCAACAAGGGATCAGGTGCTATTTTTCATCTCAAGGAATGTATTCAAGAGGCTCTTATCAGGATTCAAGCCTATTCAAATCACCAAGAAAGAAATTGAAGCTTTGGGAAGTTTAAAGGCCAAGCAGTGGGTTTCTCTCCTATCTTGAGGGTATGTGAAGATCATCAGAGAAGTTATGGGTTATGAATTGAGGGCATGGAAGACCTAGAGGGTCATTTTGAAAGTAAGACAAGTCATTGGCATGGTTACAAGAGCTACAGTTGAAGACAGTCAACTAGGGTGTCATCTGGGTCAACCCTGGGTCAACCCTAGGTCAAATGCTTGATTGAAGGGCATTAAGGCCTATTTGGAGGATGTGGGATTCATCATTTGATATGTGGATATGGATATGGTGTTTTTCCAAGGAGAAATCAAAAGAAATCAAGAAGAAGAGAAGTTTCTAAATTAGGGTTTCTGTGTAAAATCCCCTAGTTTAGGTCAAACTTCCAAGCAAAGTAATTCAAAATGAAAGTCTCAAATGGATCCTTGGCCAACATGAAACTTGTAGAGTATCTCAAGAACTTTAATTTTAGTGGTGGAAGGCATCAAGGAGATTTTTAGAACTCAAGTTATGGTTCTTGCAAGTTACAGGTCCTCAGAGGCATCTGAAATTTGTCTGTGAAAGTTAATTGACTTCCAAGCAACGTTTACCCCTTAAGGAGTTTTCAATTGGATTTTTGGCTAACATGAAAGTTGTTCCTCATGATCTCAGCTTTCTAGAAAGGTATGATATGCCTAAATCTGATTTGTGGAGCTCTACTTATGATCTTGACAAGCCAAGGGCATTTTGGTCATTTGGAGGTTATAAGTCATTTCAAGCATAAGGCCATATCTCCTACTTCCAAGCTTCAAATGGAAAAATCTTCAACATCAAACTTGCTTAGAATGATGTTTTAAGTCTATTAGGGAGGTCATGAGATGTTGTAAAGGCTTATATCAAAAAGTGATAAAAATGGCCTAAAAATGAGGCATAAGTTAATTCAAGTGAAGTTGAAAATCATAAATCATAAGCTACAAGTCCAAACCATGTCATATGATAGGTCATTTTGACTCCAAATGACATTCTAAGAACAATGGTTCAGCCACAATTTTGATTTGAGACTTGCATCATAGGGTTGCTTTGGAAAAGTCTTACTTGCATAATAAGATACCATGGCAAAACTCAAAATAACTCAATAAACAAGGAAGATGTGCATTGTATCTCATCCAAAATATCATGTAAGGAGAAATTCAATTCAGTTACCCAAGTTACAAGGCATATTGCATGAGATACCATATAAGGAGAAGTGAAAATGCAAAATACCATTGGATGAAAAGATCAAATTCTCATGGGAAGATCCTAGATGATTCTAGGGGGTTCTAGACTATTCCAATCCATTCTATATAATGAGTGCAGCTTGCATTGAGGTAAGGTTGGTGTTGATTGTGGTAGAGAAGAGAGATTGAAATCCATTTTCCTCATTTGCAAATCATATTCAAACTTCACATTCTTCTTCATTGCTATCTCATTTTTCTTCACAAATCTTCTCCATATGCATTTCTGAGTGTGTTCATATTGGCTTGAGACTCCATTGATGAAGATTTGAAGGTATTCACATTGAAATTGCAAGGAAGCAAATCCCATTGGATCTTGAAGTACAAGCAATTCCAGCCATTCCTTTTGCAAACAGAAGAAGATTCAGCCTCCAAGGAGTATTCTTGAAGAATTACAAGGCTTGAATTGAAGATTTTCACCACCTACCATTTCAAGAAGCAAGGTATGCAAAATCATTCCTACACCTCAATCTAGGCATGGCTAGGGTTAACTATTAGCATAGACTTGTTAGAGACAATTAGGGGATCAATCTTGATGAGTTTGGGAGCATTTGGTGAGGTTTCGACAATGGAGGTCAATTCTTGGATGAGCTAGAACGTATGATATATTAGGTTTTAATGCAAGATCATTGGCTGATATTAACTAGGGTAACTTAAGGATCATTTTGATATAAAGAGAATTAAGTTTGGTGGAGGTCGAAAGTTGATGACATTTTGAGATCCATGGAGGTACGCATTCGATTTGCACGATAGAGAGTGTTTCAATGTATTTCAATGGTATGGTTGTGATCAGCATGGAAAATAGAGTAAGTTTGGTGTTTACATCGTGTTGATTGATCAAGAGATGAGGGAGAACGAATGAGAGGAAGAGGAGTGCATGGAGTGTGTTCTAATGGGGTTTCAGAAACCCTAGCCAATCCAAGGAAGAAGACGAAATCGCTACCATTGATGAGCGCTTGACTAGTTGACTTGAAGAATGATCCAACGGTCCATGTTCAAAACGAAATGAGAGGGAACTTCAAAAGAATGAAACGCGGCGTTTCATTAAACGCCAAGTCTGGGCTTCGTGATGATTTTGCTATCCAAACCCCCCTTCAAGGCCCAATCATGTTTTACACTATATTTCCTTACTTTTCGCACCATGTTATTTTTCTTTTTCCTTCATATTTTTAATCTAATTTTTTTGAAATAACTGGGCCCAAGCGCTTTACTTCTTGCACCCCCAGTATGGGCCCAGATCATAAAACCAACTGGATATATTACTTCTTACACCCCATGCATCCATATTTGATTTTAATTTTCTCCAAATTTTCTCAAACTTTAAAAATGCATAATAAATAGAAAAAAGAATATTTTTTAATGGGAATTTTTTCTCCACTTTCCATTTTTTGTCAAGAAAAATATAAAATCATAAAATTGCCATTTTATTTCATTTTAATATTTTTTGCATATTTTCTTCATCTAGTAGTTTTTTAATTCTTTTAGTTGATACCTTAATTTGTAGATTTTAGTTTAGGTAGCTCCCTTAAGATTTTTAGGTCAATCTTTTTAGGGTAATTAGATATGTGTTTTAGGTTACCCCTGGATTAATTCCATATTTTTGTGATGATTTTTAGGATAGTTTTGATTAGATGATATTAGGTTGTATAAAATTAGGTTAAACCACAATGTAGGTGCATTAAAACAATTTCTTTTGGGTTTTTTAGGACAAGTTAGGCTATGGGGAATATATGGGTATTAAGGGTAGGTTTAGTAGATCCCCTAGAAATAATATTAGAATTTTCCCTACTATATTAATATTTTTAGTATATTTTGCAATTGTATGCTTGTTTGGTGTGCCCTTTTGGGGTTTATATTGTTTGTGTGGGCTTATTGGGCTTTGCTTGGGGTGTGGGCTTGGTTTGAAGAGCATGATGATGAAGCATATTGAAGACAAAGTTGAAGTTGAAGATCAAAGCTTGATGAAGATGCTTGGCTTGCTTGAAGCTGTTTGAAGACCTAGGACATAGGAGCTAGATAGAGCCTTAGAATAGAGAATCTCTTCACAAATATGGATGGCTTCTTTTGCCTCCATTCTTCTCAGTGATTAAAAGTCTCTCTTTGATACTCACCTCCTTCCTTTGGAAGGCTTAGTGACAGTATCTAGGAGATAGAACTTTTGAGAGAAACAGTCTGTATTTTGTTAACAGTCTGTATGCCACCTTTGGTGGTCAACTGACTGTTTAACATCCTAAATCATCTTGTGAACTATTACTCATCTAGGAGAGCTCGCTTTGAAGAAACTTTGAAGATTGAAGATGAAGTCCCTTGCCTTGAAGACTGATGGAAGCAGGAGCTTGTGCTGTCAGGTTTTTGCTGTTGGTGCTGTTTAGAGCTGTTGATGTATTGTTTGAGTTTCTTGACTGTATTGTTTGATAACTTTCCCCTGGAGGTTGAAGTGAAGTTGTTTCACTTTGCCCATTGTTTTCTAGGTTCGAGGTTGAGTGGGACTCCCTTACCTCGCTTGTATTGCTGCATTCATGCATTTTACCGCTTTACTGTATATATGCTGTTTCTTTTCCGCTTATCCCCTAGGATCTCTGTTTCTCTCTGCGCAAGAGAGAAATATGATAGACATTAGGTTCTCATCCATGCATGACAACATTAGGGTAGATTTTGATTCCCTTTTTAACCATAGGTTTTAGAGTTCTGTCTCTTCTTTCTCAAAACAATCAGAAAAACACAATAAACATTTCAAACACCATAAAAGACAGTTCTTGCGTAAAAGACTGTAAACCAATCAAAAAACGTCATTTTGTCCGCTTGGACCCATAATCAGGAGAAAACCTTTTTCAGAAGGATAAAAACAATAAAGACAGACTTGTGTCGTACGTGGCCCGAACTACGTTTGCTCTGATCTTTCATGATATATGAAAGTACGTAGGCATAGGATGCGATATCCTAGCGAGCAACCTTCCCCTCCTTTCCAGTAGGTAGGCGAACTACGTTGACTCTGATTTCTCGTTCCAGACGGGAATACGTAGGCATAAAGTGCGATACTTTGCCGAGTCATTTTCTTTTCTTTTAACCATGGACCTGTAGAATAGATAGAATAACAATCCGTACTAGAAAACAAGCGTGGATCCCGTCGAGTACGATGGACGTGAGGGGTGCTAATACCTTCCCCTTGCGTAACCGACTCCCGGATCCAGGATTTGGTTGCGATGACCATTCCTTTCCCGTCTTTGCGGTAGGTTTACTCTGAGCGTTTCCTTTCCCTCCGTTGGGATAAATAACGCACGGTGGCGACTCTTCTGTTCAGCCGACGCCGATTTTCGCAGTAGCGACAGAGAAAGAAGGTAGTGACCAAGAGGCCGCAGAAAAAGAAGAACCATATGTTCCCCCACCACCTTATAAACCTCCCATTCCATATCCTCAAAGATTTGCTAAATCTAAAAGCATGAGGCAATTCAAGAAATTCGTTGAACTTCTGAAATAATTGAATATCACAATACCTTTTATAGAAGCTATCACCCAAATGCCCTCATATACTAAGTTTCTTAAAGAAATCTTATCAAATAAGAAAAGGATCGAGGATAACGGAATCGTTACGCTTACTGCTAAGTGTAGCGCGATAGTCCAAAACAAAATGGCTCCTAAGCTGTAAGACCCAGGTAGTTTTTCCATACCTTGTGCAATTGGAAAATTTGTCATAGACAAAGCTCTATGTGACTTAGGAGCCAATATTAGTTTAATGCCCTTGTCCATATGCAAAGGGCTTGATATGGGAGAATTAAGACCAACTAAGATTTTTGTTCAACTAGCCAATCGTTCTGTTAAGTTCCCGATAGGGATACTAGAAAATGTTCCGGTACGTATAGGTCAATTCTATATCCCTACTGATTTCATAATCATGGATATAAAGGAGGAGGCCAACACCCCTATCATATTAGGAAGGCCAATCTTAGCTACCGCCGTAGCCATTATAGATGTAAAGAAAGGTAAGCTAACTTTCGAAGTGGGTGAAGAGAAAGTCGAATTTATTTTGACACAATTCTTACATGCACCAGCTATAGACGATACATGTTGTTTGCTAGATGTCATCGATGAATGCATAAGAAAAATGGAGATGGAACAAACTTCTTATTCAGAAATCCTAAAAATTCCAATACCTCCAATTTTTGAAAATGATAATTGGCATGGTGAATACCAAGACGACATTCTAAGCAAATGCCTAGCACTGACACCCAATCATATACCTTGCCCAAAGAAACCGACTTTAGAACTTAAAACACTACCCAAAAATTTAAGGTATGAATTCCTAGACACCGAGCTCAAACGACCGGTGATAGTCAACACAGACTTAGGACAAATAGAAACTGAGAAACTACTGCATGTCTTAAGAAAATACCCATCTGTTCTAGGCTACAACATTTCCGATCTGAAAGGAATAAGTCCTTCTATCTGTATGCATCACATTATGATAGAGGAAGACTGTAAGACCTCTAGAGAACATCAAAGAAGGATAAATCCCATTCTGAGCAACATAGTCAAGAAAGAAATACAAAAGTTGTTAGAAGCTGGAATTATATACCCGATCTCCGACAGTCAATGTGTTAGCCCAATGCATGTCGTACCAAAGAAGAGGGGGGGGGGTGTTACATTTGTTAAGAATGAAAAAGGCGAATCTATAGCACTAAGAGTTGTAACCTGAAGTAGAATGTGCATTGATTATATGAAATTGAGCAAAGCTACTTGAAAGGATCATTTTCCTTTGCCTTTCATTGATCAAATGCTTGAGCGATTAGCTAAGCACTCCTACTTTTACTATCTAGACGGTTATTCAGGATTCTTTCAAATCCCTATTCATCTTGATGACCAAGAAAATACAACCTTCACTTGTCCTTATGGTACATTTGCCTATCGACGAATGTCGTTTGGGTTATGTAACGCTCCCGCAACATTTAAAAGATGCGTGATGTCAATATTCGTTGACTTTATAGACGACATCATGGAAGTATTTATGGACGATTTTTCTGTTTGTGGGCAGAGTTTTGAAGGATGCTTGTCGAACCTAGAAATGGTACTTGAAAGATGCGTAAAAGTAAATCTCGTGTTAAATTGGAAAAATGCCATTTCATGGTCCGACAAGGAATCGTACTTGGACACATAGTCTCTGATAAGGGGATTGAAGTAGATAAAGCAAAAATAAAAATTATAGAAAACCTTCAACCTTCTAAAATCGTAAGAGACATACAAAGTTTCTTAGGACACGCTGGTTTCTACCGACGATTCATTAAGGATTTCTCTAAAATCACTAAACCACTGACGGGCTTATTAATGAAAGACGCTGAATTCATTTTCAATGACAAATGCCAGAAAGCATTTGAGCAGTTAAAAATAACTCTCATTACCGCACCCATTATGCAACCACCTGATTGGAGGTTACCATTTGAAATCATGTGTGACGCTAGTGATTATATCGTAGGTGCAGTTCTAGGATACAGAAAAGATGAAAAGCTTCATGCGATTTATTATACCAGTAGAACCCTGGACCCTGCACAAATGAATTATGCCACCACAGAAAAGGAACTTCTAGCTGTCGTGTTCGCTTTGGATAAATTCCTTTCTTACTTAGTAGGATCAAATATAATTACCTATACCGATCATGCCGCAATCAGGTACCTGTTGAGTAAAAAGGACGTCAAACCAAGACTCCTAAAATGGATACTATTACTGCAAGAATTTGACTTAGAAATCAAAGACAAGAAAGGGACTAAAAATGTAGTAGTTGATCATTCAACAAGAATGGATGATATTAAGCCTGAGCAAGTGCCTGTCAATGATGATTTTCCTTATGAAAGACTCATAGCTCAGTTAGAAAACAGGATTGAAAAATCTTTAACATACAATGAGACTGAAACAAAATAAGTCGTGGAAGCGATCTTTACTAAAGCCACACTATCGTGGTATGTTGACTTTTTCAACTACTTAGCAGCTAGAGTTCTTCCACCAGATTTAACTTACCAAAAAAATTCTTCCACAATCTTAAACACTATTATTGGGATGAGCCTCTGCTTTTCAAGAGAGGTGCCGATGGTATCTTCCGTCGATGTGTTCCTGAATCCGAAGTTGAAAATATTATCTCTCACTGTCATTCTGCTCCCTATGGAGGACATGCAAGAACTTCAAAGACTTACGCTAAGATCTTACAATTCGGCCTCTTTTGGCTCCCTCTATGGAAAGATGTCCATATCGCGATCATAAACTGTGACCGGTGCCAACGCACCGGCAATATCTCTAGACACGACAAAATGCCAATGAAAGGCATTCTGGAAGTAGAAGTCTTTGACATGTAGGGAATAGATTTCATGGGACCATTCCCGTCGTCTTTTGGTAACAGGTACATACTCGGCTATAACTTCTTCGACAAATGATGCACGAGTAGTGATTAGGCTATTCAAGAACATAATTTTTCCTAGATTCGGTGTGCCGAGACTCGTCATCAGTGATGGTGGCTCTCATTTTATTTCAAGGATTTTTGAAAAACTGTTAACGAAATATGGAGTCCGACACCGTGTAGCAACACCCTATCACCCGCAAACAAGCGGGTAAGTAGAGGTTTCAAATAGAGAAATTAAACAAATCTTAGAAAAAACAATTGCGACCTCTAGGAAAGATTGCTATTCTAAATTACACGAAGCTTAGTGGGCATACAGGACAGTCTACAAGACGCCAATAGGAACCACACCATTTAAGCTAGTTTATGGCAAATCATGTCACCTTCCGGTATAATCAGAGCATAAAACGTATTGGGCCATTAAGACCCTTAACTTAGATTTTACTGCCGCAGGCGAAAAGAGAATTTTAGACATCCATGAACTAGAAGAGCTTAGGTTAGACGCTTATGAGAATGTCCGCATCTATAAAGAACGAACAAAAAAATGGCATGATAAGCGTATATCGAGGAAATAATTTACGGAGGGTGACATAATACTCCTATTTAACTCTCGACTTAAACTCTTCTTGGGAAAACTCCATTCTAGGTGGTTTGGTCCCTTTGAGATAACCAAAGTTTTTCCAAATGGCGCAGTAGAAATAAAAGGAAAATCTAGTGAACCGTTCATAGTTAACGGGCAGCGCCTGAAACATTACTATAACATTGAAAACAGAGACTACTCCACCAGTATAAAGCCCGCTGAGTTGCACACTCATCCCCAAAATTAGTAAAATTTAAAATTATGTCGAGCTTACGACATAAAACAAAGCTCTTGATGGGAGACAACCCGCTTTTTAGTATCAATGTTTATTCTTCTAATTTTTTATTATAATTTATTTTATATGCTTTTCAATTTTCTTTTCCAAGAATAGTCATGAAATCTTATCCATTTTATTTAGTCATTAATAATTTGTTTTCATTGTCCATTTATATACAGGCTAACTAACATTAGTTAGTTACTAACTTTAGCGATGAACCGTGTTGACTATATGGGCATTATTTTCAGAGGCAGAGCTCAGAGGAGGCGCTTTGAAGCCCTTGCTCAGAGAGAGATGTCACTTACTATCTACTCTGATGGACCCACCATGACTAGACTAGGTATCCGAGACAATGTTATGTATCTCCTCAATCAAATTTGTTGGGAACATTCTTCTATAAACAGGAGATTTAGTTCCTACCGTAGGCTCACCCTAGAGTTCCTTAGCTCACTGGTTTACCAACCTGACCACGGGTATGGATCCAGTAGTGGCCTTATCAGTCCTAGGATGTTTGAAATGCACTACCATTTTAACCACTGAGAGATTGCTGAACTCCTAGGATTTCCAAGCGGCCCTGATTCCTTTACTATAGCCTAAGAGGAACTAGTCTCTAACCTTGAGTTGGATTATTTTTGGGGAAGCATCACTGGAAATAATCATCCTGAACCCAACGCTGTCGCTACTGCGAAAATCGGCGCCGGCTGAACAGAAGAGTCGCCACCGTGCGTTATTTATCCCAACGGAGGGAAAGAAAACGCTCAGAGTAAACCTACCGCAAAGACGAGAAAGGAATGGTCATCGCAACCAAATCCTAGATTCGGGAGTCGGTTACGCAAGGGGAAGGTATTAGCACCCCTCACGTCCATCGTACTCGACGGGATGCACGCTTGTTTTCCAGTACGGATTGTTATTCAATCTATTCTACAGGTCTGGGATTAAAAGAAAAGAAAATGACTCGGCAAAGTATCGCACTTTATGCCTACGTATTCCCGTCTGAAACGAGAAATCAGAGTCAACGTAGTTCGCCTACCTACGGGAAAGGAGGGGAAGGTTGCTCGCTAGGATATGGCATCCTATGCCTACGTACTTTCATACAGCATGAAAGATCAGAGCAAACGTAGTTCGGGCTACGGAAGACACAGACTGTTTGACTATTTTTTATCTTTCTGAAAAGGTTTTCTTCTGATTAGGAGTCCAAGCGGACAAAAATGACACTTTGATGTTTGTTTTCAGTCTTTTACGCAAGAACTATTTTTTTATGATGTTTGCAATCTCTGACGCACTAGAGACTATGATTTGAGAGTGACTACGCCATATGTCACCCTAAGGGTAACACACTAAGCAATCAGATTACTGAAGAGTGGCCCTCCAGCAACCCTCTCTCAAATAGCTTAAGGCTCGTAGCTTACGACATCGATTATCCTTATTATTGGGTTTTGAATTGTTTTGAGATGAGAAGAGAAAGAAGCTCTAAAAACCTAGGGTTTTAAAGGGAATAAAACTACCCTAATGTTGTCATGCATGGGTTAACACCTAATGTCTGTCATATTTCTCTCTTGCGCCGAGAAAAACAGAGATCCTATGGGATAAACGGAAAAGAAACAACATATATACAGTAAACAGTAAAATGCATGAGATGCAGCAGTACAAGCGAGGCAAGGGAGTCCCACTCAACCTCGAACCTGGGAAAACAATAGGCAAAGTGAAACAGCTTCACTTCAAACCTAAGGGGGAAAGCTGAACAAGCCAACAAACAATACAGAAAAAGGAAAGAAAATGCAACACCAGCTCTGACAGCAACACCAACTCTTACAGTAAGCAGTTCAAACAGCAACAACTCTGACAGCTACAGTTGATTAACAGCAAAAAGGTTAACAGTAGCAACTTCAAGCAAGATCCCATCTTCACTCTTCAATGATCCTTAAAGCTTTAGATAAGCCCTTATCTCCAAAATTCTCCAACTTTAGCAAGCACTGAACCCCAACAAGTAAACATCTTCAATCAACAGCAAAACCCTAGTCTTCCACAGATACCTAGCTTTGACAGGCACAGGCTTCCTCTTCACCAATCTTCAATGAAATTCATTCTTCATAGGCTCCCATCTTCAATGCCACCACTCCAGCAGAGAATTAATTAATGATAGATGAAGTTGAGATGTTAAGAGGCTCAGTGACAACCCAGGGAAATCACTAAGATCTTAACATAGCAAGTAAAAGGTATCCTCAAGGTTGTACCCAACCAAATCATGCTCTACATCCCTCCTAAGGAGAGATGGAACTTCTTTGGGGGACCTTGTGTCATAGGATGGAATAGAGGCACAAGAAGCTCTCTATGTTTGAAAGAAGAAATCATTCTAATCTAAAGCTCTCCTTATATCTCTTATCTCCTAAGTCTTCAAAAGCAACCTTCAAGGATGAGAACCTTCATGCTCCAAGCTCCATCCTTTGTCTCCAATCATCCTCCAAGTCTTCATGAGCTCCAACAAGCAAAACTCAAGCCCCAAGCCCAATTAGAATAGCCCAAACCAAGCAAACAAGCCAAATGCCCAAGGGGGAAACACACAAACATCACACAAGTTGCAAAAATCAAATAAAATAGTAATACTCATCATAAAATCCTAATTAAATTCCTAAGGGAACCTAACTATATACCCTATACCCCACATAAACCCCAAGGCCTAAATCAAACCCTAAGTCTCCAAACTATGCCCTAAACTACACCTAAGTGTTGTAAAACCCTAATCCTAGCACCCTAAAGTTCATTACTCAAAACTAACCTAAATTTCATCATAAAAATATGAGAAAAATCCCTAAGGTAGCATGTATCTCTAATCTAATCAACCTCACAAGAATCAATCAAAAGTCATGCACCAATCTCGCATACTAAATTCAGAAAAATAAGGTATCAAACAAATGCAAAATAAAATCAATAAAATTGTAAAATATACCAAAAAATGAAAAATGCATGAATTAATGTTTTTATTGTTTTATTAAATTATAGAAACCCTAAGGAAAACAAGGAAAAAATCCTCACCCTAAAATTATCTTTTTTCAATTTATTATGAATTTTCTAATTAACCTAAAATAAAATGTGAAAATAAAAGGAAAATAAAAGAAAATGGAAAAGAGGCGTGACAAATAGCAAGTGTAATCAGTTCAATATCAGAGATGGGCCCAGAGGGGGTGCGTATAAGAAGAGCATGCTAGGCCCAATTCACTTCAGAAAATGAAATGAAAAAACAAAGAAAAATGGAAAAAAGTTCGTGCGAATAGCAAGCAAGTCATGTGTGTTTTCAAATGGGTCTGGGAAAGGGGTGTTGGTAGCAAATTATCACTTAAGCCCATCCAAGAATGTTAAGTGAAACGGTGCATTTGGTTTAAACTCAAAATTCCTTCACAAATTTTCCACGCATCTGGGCCGTTGGATGATTGTTTGGTCAAAAGTCTACTACTGATCCAAGGGTGATGACACCTTCTTCTACCTTTGAATTTTGGACGGAGAAAGAAGCCATGGATGAACAGAGTCACGACCTTCATCTTCTCCAAACGCAACACCATTGATTCTCACCCAAAACGCAACCCTAAATACATCATCCTGCTCGCTTTTCCACCAGGAATCCAACCATGCCAACCAATTGTATTGAATCCTCCTCTTTCTCAAAACACGAATGGGAGATCAGAAAATGCTCAAACATAAATCCTCACCAAACTCAAAATTGAGAAACCTAACATCATCACCATGCTACACTGAGAAAAATCCACTATCAAACTAGGTTTAAACCTCCAAGAACTGCAAGATACGATCATGAACAGAAATGGTGCTCAACCTAATTTTGTCTATATCGTGCCAATTGTTACCAGAATCCACCTAGCCATGTTCTACATCACATCTAACCTATTAAAACCTAGTAATTCTACATGGATCAAGCCATAGAAGAGAGTTTACATACCTGCAAATCTTGGATGAACAGAGCAAGCAAATCTTCAAATCAAGCTCCAAAATCTTCCAGACACGTTCTATGATCAATTATCAAGCTTCTGTATGCATCAATTGGAGTTGAATCTTCTTGAATTGCCAAATCCAATTCTGACTTGCAAAAGATGGATCCAAAATGATATCTCACGATTCTTCAGTGTTCTTGGCTAGAATTCTATCTGGAATCACTCACACACTCAAGAGGAAGCTATTGAATACAAAAGAATGGATTGAAATGGATCAAAATGATGTAACCGATTCTGTTTTGCAAGATGAAAATTCAGAATACAATCTCTCAATTCTCCCTAATCTGCACCAACCAATGCTTTGAACCTCTTCTAATACTTATATAGAAGGTGAATGAAAGCTCTAGAAACTTCTGGATTGATCCAATGAGAAGTTCAATATCTCTTGCATTTGAAAATGTCATGAGAAGTTCATACATGGAAGCTGAGTTCTAAGCTTGTATTTGCACCTCATTCTGATCCAATTTCTCCTTAGATGACATATTGAATGGATTGGCAAGGGCTAAGGCCTTGGTCATGCCTTAAAGAGTGGTTTTGCATATGTGACTTGTAATGTAAGTAACCACTTTACAAAGGAAGTCATGGAATTATCCCTCAACTAAAAAATGTGGCAATGTCATTGTTTTCAAAATATGTTTTATAATCAATTTGGTATGTCATATGGCTTGGTTTGGACCCATAGCTCAAAAATCTCAATTTTCCTCTTTGGTTCATTTAAAATCCATCCTTATTTTAGGCCATTTTTGCAATTTTGTGATACAAGCTCTTTCAAGCTCTCATGACTTTTTACCTAGCCTAAAAACATCATTCTAAACACATCTCATGTTGAACATGTTTCCATTTGAGGAGTGGAAGATAGAGATTTTGACCTATGTTGGAAAATGACCTATAATTCAACTTTCCCAAAATACCCCTGGATTGCCAAGACCATAACTTGAGTTCCACAAATCTTCTTGAGAACTTATAGTACTCTATGGAAATCTAAGATCATGATATACAACTCTTATGTTGGCCAACAATTAATTTGAAAATTCCTTGATGGGCAAAAGTTGCTTGGAAGTCAAGTAACTTTCACAGATAAATTTCAGTGTCCTCTGATGACCCATAACTTGCAAGAACCATAACTTGAGTTCTACAAATCTTCTTGAAGACTTCTAGTACTGAAATTAAATATATTGAGAAGCTATACAAGTTTCATGTTGACCAAGAATCCATTTGAAACTTTCATTTTGACTTGTCTGGCTTGGAAGTGAGGCCTAAATTAGGGGATTTTACACTGAAACCCTAATTTGGTAACTCCTCCCACTCTTGATTCTCTTTGATTTATCCTTGGCACAACACCACACATGTATCAACATATCAATCCATGAATCCCACATCCTCCAATTAAGCTTTGATGCTCTTCAATCACTCGGTTGACCTAGGGTTGACCCAGATGAAACCCTAGTTGACTGCACTTCAACTGTGGCTCTTGTATTTGAATAAATGACTTGTATCATCTTCAACATAACCCTCTAGGAATTTCATAAGCTTTGTACACACTTCATACTCTCAATTCATAGCTCATACCCCCATTGATGACCCTCAATACACCTCAAATTATTGAGAGAAGTCCATTGGTTGACCCTCAAACTTCTCAAAGCTTCAAACATTTCTTGATGACTTGGATGGTCTTAAGCTTGAATAAAACCCTTGATGTGCTTATTTAGATGAGAATGGCACTTGATCCCTTGTTAGGTGCCTTGTTATGCTATGCTATGCAAATGATTAGATTATGTACATGATTGACTATGCAAATGATAATGCAATTAAAACATAAACCAGGTGAAATAGGTTGAGCAAATTTTAGGGTGCAACAGCTGCCCCTATTCAAACGGCTTGGACCCGACTGGGTGAAGAGCGAACGACCTTCAAACAATCGAGGTACGAGACGGTTGAATACTAAGAACTCGGAAATTTGCCAACCACAGAAATAAACTGCACAAACTGCTTGGAAAACAACACTTGCTGACTGGATCTGGTTGTTACGCAACAAACCGATCAATTAGCGACCGTGCTGGGGATTATTTTCATCAGTCCGAAAGAACTCTATCATCGCGGGGACAGAACTTTGTCCACTTTAGGACGCTGTATTCTGTCAATAACACAAAAAAAATCCCGACAACTTCGCTGGGGGAACATTTCTGTCTATTCACAGGGAACTTATCCGCCTATCTCTACAGTAGCCGACTCCGTTGGTCCCCACCCACAAACGACGTTGAAGAGGACTCTACTGGGGACAGTAACACGAGGAAATCACGTCGACTTCCTTAGGGAAAATACTTCTGTCACGTATCGGAACACAACTCACATACTCTGTCTATCACGGGAGAATTATCTATCTGGATATCGGAAAGTTCGTCCGCCTGCTTCATACGGGAAAATATATCTGCCTGATTCATACAGGAAAATCCATCCGCCTGTTTCTTACGGGAAAAGATAACACATCTGCCTGGTTCATACAGGAAAGTTCTTCCGCCTGATTCTTACGGGAAAAGATAACACATCTGCCTAGTTCATACAGGAAAGGTATTCCGCCTGATTCTTACGGGAAAAGATAACACATCTGCCTGGTTCATACAGGAAAGTTCTTCCGCCTGATTCTTACGGGAAAAGATAACACATATGCCTGGTTCATACAGGAAAGTTCTTCCGCCTAATTCTTACGGGAAAATATAACACATCTGCCTGGTTCATACAGGAAAGTTCTTCCGCCTGATTCTTACGGGAAAAGATAACACATCTGCCTGGTTCATACAGGAAAGTTCTTCCGCCTGATTCTTACGGGAAAAGATAACACATCTGCCTGGTTCATACAGGAAAGTTCTTCCGCCTGATTCTTACGGGAAAACATAACACATCTGCCTGGTTCATACAGGAAAGTTCTTCCGCCTGATTCTTACGGGAAAACATAACACATCTGCCTGATTCATACAGGAAAGTTCATCTGCCTGCTTCATACGGGAAAATATAACACATCTGCCTGATTCATACAGGAAAGTTCATCCGCCTGCTTCATACGGGAAAACAAAACACATCTGCCTGGTTCATAGAGGAAAGTTCATCCGCTTGCTTCATACGGGAAAATATAACACATCTACCTGATTCATACAGGAATGTTCATCCGCCTGCTTCATACGAGAAAATATAACACATCTGCCTGATTCATACAGGAAAGTTCATCCGCCTGCTTCATACGGGAAAACAAAACACATCTGCCTGGTTCATACAGGAAAGTTCATCCGCCTGATTCGTACGGGAAAACAACCTTGGATATAGCTTCCTAGCCTGTTAGCGGTAGTAGCTAACTCCACTGGGGATATTCTGAAAATAATGGCCCGGCACCCGTTTCGACAACAAGTGACCACTTCTGAAATTTTGACTTATGAAACCCTGAAATGCTGCCGCAACAGCAAACCTGAAGAAAAACACTCTGCTGGTCGGATAAGAGAAACTTCAACCAGTAACTCTGTGGGGAATAATAACGAGGACTGCATCATCGCATGTCTCACAGTGAGACTTCGAATATCTGGAAATAAATCTGAGATAGAACCCCATACTCTTGCTGAGAAACACACCTGAAAGAAAAAGGTTAACCAACCTGATCTATGTTTCAAAATGCGTATGTTTGGCAATGGCGTAATGCTCCATACGACATTGAAATGCTACACGTTTGTGGGTAGATGCAAACATTATAATGTATGCAAATGCAAATGCAGGTTCAGGCTGCCGGGGAGCTCTGATAAGCTTGCTTCATCAACACGGCTGTTGAGGACAAATACCACCCTGTTGGGGATGAACAGATATCGCGAATCATTCCGGCAAAATAAATGCCGGAAATACAACCAACTCTGCCGGGGAGAGGTTACACATCGATTTCCACTGGGAGGAAAGAATAACACCTGCTGGGAAGATTAACTCAGCTGGGGGGGGAGAATCAACCCTTCTGGAAGACAACTGTCTGGGTATAGTTTACAAACTCGGAACTACCACTCCGCTGGGGATAATCATCCTGATGAAGGCATGACGACCTGTGGGGGGAAAGAAAACCATCCTCGGTGGGGCTAATCTTTCTGAACTTACTACCTTGGTTATGCGCCGCGGAAATCCTCCCAGCTGGGGATTGAACGTGCATATATTCGGCTCTTTGGGGAGTATAACCTCTGCATGGGACACTGATTCTGTCTAATTGGGGATGTCCCGTGGACAACTTCCATGAGGATACTCTTATGGGGAAACTAATCCTTCCTTGGGTAAGGGATAATCATCGTCTCAATTTCTGGGGTGAAGCGCGACCTGCATGGGGATTAGCGTCACACAAAGTCAAGTCTTTCTTCCAGGGCCTCTGGCTGGGGCCACCATTTTCTGATTGTTCGCTTCAAAGGTGAGAACCCTGCAAAACACAAATGAGACAACACAAATCTATACAACCAAATCTATCCAGGTTAGTATCCACGACATTACTTCAGTCAATTCGAAGTTTTAGCAATTATTGGCAAGGGCCAACAAAGTTATGCACATGCGAGTCCATCACAAACATCGGCATTTTCCACATACAAAACAGTAAAGCACAAACATCGAATACTGAATAACATGTTTTATTGATTGAGCCTGTAAATAGGCGAAGCTTTGTACATCGGATGCAACTCCTGAAAAGAGGAAGTTACGCACACACAAATACATATATGCACAAAACATTAAAATACAAATACAAATCGAGTTTGTACACATGTTGGCAACATGGTGCAGACAAACATCATGAGCTGATCCTCCTATGACTCGCCTGACTCTGGCGCTTTCCCGATATTCAATTTTCGGAAGAGATTGTGTCGGATAAACAAACCCCCAGGTACTCCCAAACCACCAAGCAAAGCTGTATCAGATTCGGACCGCAGTCATTTGCTTTTTCAATCCCTAACTTTTGCGTGAATCGCCCTTTGCGGGTTTTCAATTCACCGAGATACCCTTTTTTGTCGAAGTCGCCCTTTGCAGGTTTTCGACTTCGCGGGTGTACATCTTTTCAGTTTTATCCCTAACTTTTGCCCGAACCTTCTATTCATTTTTTACGGTTCGCCAGGATGCCCCATTTTTGCTTGGACTCTCTTTTTACTGTCCAGCGGGTCACTTTCAAGCCAAGTATTTTTTAACTGCGTTCGAATTCACAGGAGACGTAAAGTCTTCACCATCCATGGTAGATAGTAGCAAGGCTCCTCCAGAGAAGACTTTCCTGACAACGTAGGGCCCTTCGTAATTAGGGGTCCATTTGCCCCTGTGATTTGTTTGTGGCGGGAGAATCTTTTTCAGCACAAGGTCGCCCGTCTGAAAGCTTCGAGGGTGTATCTTCTTATCCTACGCTTTCTTCATCCGGCTCTGATACAACCGACCGTATGCTAGAGAAGCTAGCCTCTTCTCATCCATTAAGCTGAGCTGATTCATTCTATCCTTAACCTATTCTGCCTCGTCAAGTTGGACATCTCGTAAAACCCTCAAGGAAGGAATCTCAACCTCCAACGATAACACTGCCTCCATTCCGTATACCAATGAAAAAGGGGTTGCCCCGGTTGATGTGCGTACCGTCGTACGATAACCGTGCAAAGCAAAAGGTAGCATCTCGTGCCAGTCTTTATACGTCACAACCATCTTCTGAACAATCTTCTTTATGTTCTTATTGGCTGCTTCGACAGCGCCATTCATCTTGGGTCGGTAAGGAGAAGAGTTGTGGTGTTCAATCTTAAAATTCTGACACAGCTCTTTCATCATTTTGTTATTCAAATTCGAACCGTTGTCAGTGATAATCCGCTCAGGGATTCCATATCTGTAGATAATATCCCGTTTGATAAATCTGGCGACCACTTGTTTGGTGACACTGGCATATGACGCTGCTTCCACCCATTTGGTAAAGTAGTCAATTGCCACCAAGATGAACCGGTGTCCGTTGGATGCCGTAGGTTCAATCTTCTCGATCATATCAATTCCCCACATCGAGAACGACCACGGTGATGACATCACATTCAGAGGACTTGGGGGTACATGGACCTTGTCCGCATAAATTTGGAATTTGTGACACCTCTTTGCAAACTTGAAACAATTTATTTCCATAGTTAGCCAGTAATAACCTGCCCGCAACAATTTTCTCGTCATAGCATGCCCACCGGCATGTGTACCAAATGTCCCCTCATGTATCTCTTCCATGAGCAACTTCGCCTCTTTCTCATCTACACAGCGTAGCAACACCAAGTCGTGGTTTCTTTTGTATAGGACACCGTCAGAATTCAGATAGAAATTGCTGGCCAATCTCCTGAGAGTCTTCTGATCTCGACTGGATGCCCCAGCCGGATACTCCTTGTTCTTCAGGAAATTCTGGATGTCAAAGTACCAGGGTTTACCATCGGGAGCCTCGTCAATGGAAAATATGAATGCAGGCCTATCAAGCCGAGAGATAACAATCTGGGGAGCCTCGTTCCAGAAGTTAACTTTATACATCGAGGACAATGTCGCCAGGGCGTCAGCCATTTGATTTTCTGCTCGCGGCACATGATGCAATTCCACCTTGTCAAAGAAAGGCAACAATCTCCTTGCATAATTCATATATGGTATCAAATTGGGCTGACATGTCTCCAATTCTCCTTTAATCTGATTCACCACTAGAGCTGAGTCTCCGTATACGTCCAGATGTTTGATTCGCAAATCAATAGCTTCTTCCAGACCCATGATGCAAGCCTCGTATTCAGCCTCATTATTGGTAACGAGAAAGGTCAATCGGGCAGTAAAGGGGATGTGCGACCCCTGAGGAGTAGTGATAATTGCCCCTATTCCGCTACCATATGAATTTACAGCTCCGTCAAATATCAACTGCCACTTGGAACCCGACTCTGGTCCTTCGTCCGGTAACGGTTCTTCACAATCCTTCATTTTCAGGTACATGATATCCTCGTCAGGAAAATCAAACCTCATCGATTGGTAGTCCTCCACAGGTTGCCCCGCAAGGTACTCCGACAGAACGCTACCTTTAATAGCCTTTTGCGAGACATACTAAATATCATATTTGGTTAACACCATCTGCCATCGGGCAATTCTTCCGGAGAGTGCTTGCTTCTCAAACACGTATTTGATTGGATCCATCTTTGAAATTAGCATGGTTGTATGATTTAGCATGTATTGCCTCAAACGTTTGGCGGCCCAGGCTAGCGCGCAACACGTCTTCTCGAGCATTGAGTATCTGGACTCACAGTCGGTAAACTTCTTACTCAAATAGTAGATCGCATGCTCTTTACGTCCAGTCTCGTCGTGTTGACCGAGAACACAACCCATACTTTCCTCAAGAACCATTAAATACATAATCAACGGTCTCCCGGCCACTGGGGGTATCAAAACAGGAGGTTCCTGCAAGTATTCTTTTATCTTGTCGAACGCCTTTTGACAATTTTCATTCCAGGTCACAACCTGGTCCTTTTTTAACAACTTGAATAACGGCTCGCATGTCGCGGTTAAGTGAGATATGAACCGGGCGATATAGTTCAACCTCCCTAAAAACCCACGCACTTCTTTTTCTGTTTTAGGCGTCGGCATTTCTTGTATTGCTTTTATTTTCGCAGGATCAACCTCTATTCCTTTTTCGCTCACGATAAACCCCAGTAGCTTACCCGATCTCACCCCGAAGGTGCACTTGTTAGGGTTCAGTCTCAACCTGAACTTCCTAAGTCTCTTGAACAGTTTCAGCAGATTAACCAAATGCTCCTCCTCCGTCTGGGATTTGGCAATCATATCATCAACATAAACCTCGATCTCTTTATGCATCATGTCATGAAAGCGAGTCGTCATAGCACGTTGATATGTTGCCCCAACGTTCTTCAATCCGAAGGGCATCACTTTGTAGCAAAATGTTCCCCAAGGAGTAATAAAGGTGGTCTTCTCCATGTCTTCTGGAGCCATTTTGATCTGATTATAGCCTGAGAAGCCATCCATGAAGGAGAATACGGGGAATTGAGCAGTATTATCGACCAGCACATCGATGTGAGGAAGTGGAAAGTCGTCTTTCGGGCTCGCCCTATTCAAATCACGGTAGTCTACACACATTCGCACTTTACCGTCTTTCTTCGGCACTGGCACAATATTAGCTACCCATGAGAGATACTTGGTAACAGCTAGGAAACCAGCATCCCACTGTTTTTGAACTTCCTCCTTGATCTTCACAGCCATGTTCGGTCGGGTTCTTCGGAGTTTCTGCTTAATAGGCGGACATTCCTCTCGCAGTGGCAGACAATGAACCACCATATCTGTATCCAACCTAGGCATATCCTCATACGACCAAGCAAATATATCACTATACTCTTTGAGCATCTCAACCAACTTTTGCTTGATGTCGCTCTGCAGCGCAACCCCTATACGGATGTTTCTCACAACCTCTTCCGACCCCAATTTGATAATCTCAATGACTTCCTCATGAAGAAGAATGATTCTTTCTTCTTGTTTCAATAACCAGGTCAACTCTTCTGGCACGTCGCCATCTTCAACAATCTCTTCCTCAGCCTGAAATACCGGGTGCTCGAAGTCGAAGTGAGTCATAGGCGGTTCATAGATGTCATCTGAAATAGTAACCCTGCAAAGGAAATGGTTAAATGCTTCAAAACGCATACAAAGCAAATAACCACGTTGCCATTTTATTGTAAAAGATAAAAAAAAACAGGAAAAACAGGGATCACAACATTTATATATGAAAAACACCTTTATTTCATGATTAAACAATGTAATGTACATAACCAAATGGCCCTAAGCAAAATCACTATGCCCCGGGTAGGACACATGATTATTCAACAATTAAGAAAATAAATCATTACTGTTTAGTTGTCACGGGAACAGTTTCCCGGATAGACCAATTGCAGAGACTTTGTCCTGGCATGCTTGGCTTGATTCACGCGTCCATATCACAGTCGCTATCTCCGTCTTCCGCATCGGAAACAGCGTTGATAGTCTCGAAGCTCACCCCGCTTGGCGTAATCGTGACTGGTCCCTTGAACCTGGGCGCTCCTGAAGAGGATTTCGACGACGAAGGATGATATCCAAGCTCGAACTTGTCATTCTTCACGGGAATCTCCAACACCTGACCCCAGCCCTTGGTTTTGCCTGCCTGCACTAGAGCTTGAGCCTCTTTGTAGGATGACACCGCCACATTTGATATCTTACTTGGCACCGGAGCTTTGTCCTTAATTCGCAACCCCTCGAAGGCTTGACACGGTGTTTCATGTATTTCGCCATCGACCTCCACATATTTGAACCAAGACAAATGACTAACCAGAATATCTTATTCTCTACAAACAGTGACGACACTATCCCCAACCATATACTTCAGCTTTTGGTGTAACGTGGATGTGACAGCCCCGGCAGCATGGATCAATGGGCACCCAAGAAGACAACTATACGCTGGTTGGATGTCCATTATATAGAATTCAGTTTTAAATATTTCAGGCCCCACCTGCAACGGTAAAGTTATTGATCCGAAAACCGACCTCCTCGTTCCATCGAACGCTCTCACCACTAAGTCACTGGGCGTGCAGATAATCCCCCTGATATCTAACTTCATCATGGCTTTCTTCGGTAGCATATTCAGGGAAGATCCAGTGTCTACTAAAACATGGGACATAACCGTGCCCCGGCATTCTACTGACACGTGCAATGCCATATTGTGCTCTCGCCCTCTCGGAGTCAAATCAAAGTCCGTGAAGCCCAAACTGTGCCCCGCATTGACATGCGCCATCACCCCTTCTAACTCATTAACAGAAACTTCTTGAGGGACGAACGATGTGTCTAGAATCTTCAGCAAAGCATTCCGATGGGCCTCGGAACATAACAACAAGGATAGGATGGAAATTTTTGACGGCGTTTGCTGGAGGTGCTCAACGATTTTGTAATCACTTTTATGAATGAGCCTCATAAACTCCTCCACATCCTTAAGTGACGTTTCCTTTTCATTCGACTGAGAAGGACCATCCTCAGTTACCTTGGCTTTACCCTTAGCCAATCTTTCTGCCTCTACCTCGGGCGATGTGAAGATTCTTCCGCTTCTGGTCATACCCTCTATTCCGATAATATTATCTACAACCCCAGCTGGTTGTCCATTGACTTCAATTTTATCACCATCGCAATATACCTCCAACCCGTAAGTCCACGACACTGCTTTAGTACTCTCAAAAGGAACTGGTCCTGCTTTAGTAATGGTGATCGTTGGCCGCCTGGCAGGTGCCGTTATCATTATTGTTTTCCTTGGAATCGTCACCGCCGCAACATCGTTCAACTCATCACCCAATGCCTCTACAGGCTTTTCAACCGCGGTTCTATCAAATTGTAGAGTACCTTCATCCATCATAGCTTGAATACCCTGCTTCAACTCATTACAACCTTCTGGTCAGGTCCAACAATCCAAGAAAAATTCATCACAACCCGGAAATACACCCCCTTTTAACAACGTGCTTTTAATCTCACCCAACGGTGTCTTCAGCTCATTGACATCCATCACTAGATTCAAACTTTCTTCTGTCAAGATAGCGTTTGCCCCATGATTGGGCATAGGCTGTTGTACGATATTTGGACCCACCTGTCCAAAGTTAATAGCTTTGCTATCCAATAAATCCTGAACTTTGTGTTTAAATGCCTGACAAGCTTCTATATCATGCCCGGGTGCCCCGGAATGGAATTCTCAATGCTTGTTGGCATCATATCTGTAAGGAAGTATTGCCCCTGTAGGCGGTGCCAAAGTCCTCTTTTCAACCAAGTTCAACCCTAGCAGGGTCTCGAGGAGTTCTGCATACGTGGAAGGAGGTGTGTCGAACACTCTTTTCGCTCTCGCGTTCTGTACCCTTCTCTGGCCAGGATTCTGTCCTTGCTATTGTTGTGGTTGTTGTTGTTGTTGTTGTTGAGGAAGCGGGATAGTGACACTGGCTATCTGCTGCGGATGAACGTACTGATTTCTTCTTCTGCCCCTGCCCCTGCCACCAAACACAGCACTAGTATCATCTTGTCGTCTACCACCAAATGCTTTTCTGGCACCTCTTGTTGAAGTAGACTCACCTGCTTGGAACCTTCAAACTTTAATCTCGTTCTCAATCATCTCCCCCATGAGAATCAAGTCTGAGAAACTGCTCAATGACACATTAAACAATTTTTCATAGAACATCCCTGTAAATGTCCCAATGAACATATCGTTCATCTCCCTTTCAATTAAAGGAGGATGCACCCTCGCTGCCATATCACGCCACCTTTGCACGTACTCTTTAAAACTTTCACCGTTCTTCTGCGACAAACCCTGCAATTGGACCCGGTTTGGTGCCAGATCGCTGTTGTATTTGTAATGGGTCACGAAAGCATCAGCCAATTGCTTCCAGGTTTTAATCTGCGTGGGCTCCAACCCCATATACCATTCAAGTGAAGGTCCTGATATGCTGTCCTGAAAGAAATGCATGAGCATCCTTTCATCATCTGAATACGCGGACATCCTTCTGTAGTAAGAGCGAACATGGACCTTAGGGCAGGTGTCCCCCTTGTACTTGTCAAAAGTGGGAGCCTTGAATTTCAATGGCACCCTCAGCCCTGGTACCAAGCCCATTGTATTCATATCCAAACCGGTGGAGTTCTGATTCACTACCCCCTTCATCTGTTCTTCAAGCATTTTGATCCTCTGTACAGGATCAACAGGTCCTTCAAACCTCACACCTCTTCCAGAAAAGGCGTCCTCCTGGCAGTCTTTGCCCCAATTCACATTTCCATTTCCATATCCGTCGTAACCAGTGTTGCGACCAAACCCTTGCTGATTGATCATGGGACCTCGTCCCCCGTTATCGAAACCCTGGTTGACCTTAACAAGTCCAAACCCCGCGTTGACAGGAATCACCCCAGCACCATTCATATTACCAAATCCACCATACCCCTGGTTAGCGTTACCAAAACCGTCGTAACCGAAACCCTGAGCGTTGAAGCCAAATTTCCCGTCCTGATTGACGTAATCAAATCCCTGATCATTGTAGCCGAAACCATTGTTGCAAAAACCATTACCGCCATTGTTGTTACCATCGCCTTGGTTGGCGTCCCCAAATCCCACATTGTTAACAACAGTCTCATTTCCATTCCCTGTGTTGCCATTGCCAGCGCCGACGCCATCGTTTACAACCACAACAGGTAGGGTCACTATAGGTGGGACCATAGGAGTAGGGGGCCCATCCTCCGGAATAGTTTCAACGTGCGCAGAATTGTGTTCATTGTTGCCATTCCCATTAGTCCGCGTCAGCAGCGGCTGTACCAAAGTCTGGAGGCTCTCCTGGCCCTTAGCAATTTTCTCATTGCTTGCATGAACAGGTTCAGCTTCTCGCAGATTTCCTGCATCTCCACTTGGACTTGATCGATGATTCTCTTGCATTTGTTTCGGGTTGAGTAGCGGTGAACTCTTTGTTCGTCAATCCTGAAAAACCTGAAGATGCAGGAAATAAGATACAGATTCAAGAATACCGATCATGCAATATGAATGCGGATGCAGTTGTGTAAATATGCTACAGGTTATATTCCCCCCGAGTCTAGTTTCGAAGAGAAGGCCATCATGACAATGGAGTCCCCATCAAGCAAGCAAGGAATCAGGAAAACCCTCATATATAAGCAAATGCCAAGAGGCTGAGTACAAGAGTACAACTGAATACAACTGAAGAGACCTCGACCAACAAGCCTGGCGATGGTCAAAATACAAGTACAAATAACAAAGGCAAGGCAAAGATAAATCAGGCCAAATGGCGTGCTCTGACGTCTTCCAATATCCTCAACGTCTCCGAATGCCCTAGTCGGGAGATCAGCTCCTGTATCAGTAAGGCATGCCGCTCGGTAGTGGATCTCAGCTTTTTGGCGTCGTCCTGGTAGGTTCCTTCGCCAAAACTCTCGTCGAGTCTGTACCTCTTGGGACCGGCCTTCACTTCATAACCTCTCAGTTTCTCGTCAAGGTTACTTACTCTAAGCTCAACAGCGCTCCTAAGTGATGTCTCTTCGGCAATCTTTGCGTCTTGGGCTCTAATATGTGCCTCTAGCGTGGCAATCTGCAGCTTCAGTTCGTCTTCACGCTCCTTCCGCTTGGTAAGCATGGCATTCCACGAAGCTTCCCACTTGCTGAGACGGGAATAAGCTTTGCTTAAGAGTTCCTTCTTGGAAGTAAGCACCTTGCTAACACCGTTCAAGGCTATCCCCACTTTTTCTTTCTTGTTGGTCTCTTCTGTCAGCTCCGAACCCAACCTATTAATCAATTCAGTATGTTCCTTCACAGTGAAGGTAGCTTCATTCTTCTCATGACGCAACTAGAAGATCTCTTTCTCTAACTCATCATTGGCTTTCTTCAATTTTTCGTTTTCAGCCAACAATTTGTTATACTTCTCACTCTCTGCCGAATTAGGTACCTCAATCATTGGAAGATACAGGGGTTCCGCAGCAGGATAAGGCATCAAGGACATACTAGCTCTCTCGCGGATCCAAGCCAAATAAGGATCATAAGCTTTGCTGTTGCTCTTACCAAGCAAAGCTTTCCCTAACCTATGGATGTTAGTCCATGCATGTCTCAATCTGATCAAAATAGCCGTGTCTAATAAGCCTGTGAGATACAGAGATTCCTGTATCTCCTTCTCAATAGGAGCATCCCTCAAAGCATAACCGAACTGTCTTACCAGCAGTGAAGGGTTATAGTTGATACAGCCTTTCCGTCCAATCAAAGGGACATTTAGAAAGCCACTGCAACTATATACAATATCAGTGCCAAGCATACTCCGATCAAACCAAATGATGTTCTCAGCAGACAGCCCCATCAACCGGGAAGACCAATCCAAAGTATCAACATCATCAACAAAAGGCCCTGTCTTCGGAAGATGCCCCTGGAACCACCTGTGCAAGAGAGGAAGACGGCAGGAAACATTCTTGCCACGACGTTTCTCATTCTTGTAGTGAATAGAATGATAAACATCGCCCAAGAGAGTAGGAACTGGATTCTTCGAGGCAAGAATCAAGAAGGCATCTGAGTCGACAAAATCTTGCACATTAGGAAACAAGACAATCCCGTAGATGCAGACAGCTAGAATGGCACTGAAAGCAACCCAACATCCACTCTTCGCGCACTGTGTAGCCTTCTCAACAAGGACAGACAGGTGAAAACCATAAGCTCCGTTCAACTTGACCAAGCCTCCAGGGAACTCATAAGCGTCTAAACTGACAATCTCAGCAAGCGTAGCTAACTCAGGCTCAGCATCAACATGTATAAAGGGCATCTGGTCTAACACAGGAACTCCCAACATCGCAGAATACTCCTCCAAAGTGGGTTCCAGAATATAGTTGGGAAATAAGAAGCATCTCAGCTGCGACTCATAAAACTGCATCAAAGTATACACCCCAGTCGTCTCAAATGCTGAAGGTCTGTATAACAAACTAAACAATCTCCCATAGGATACTCTGAACTCAGCCCTCACTCTCTCATCTGCTAGAGCAACTAAACCCAGCAAGGAACTGATATCTGGTGAATGCAACCGGTAAGCAACTGTCCTCTTCAGGGACTCCATGTCTGGCTAGAAGATGTACTAGAATCAGAGGGGAATGATCACACCTGCAACATAAATACATGTTAATGAAATGCAGTCATGGAAATGCACATGCATATGCAAACAAGGGACCAAATGCAATGCTGATGAACTGTGCTGCTTTGTACTGAAGCCTGAGAACCATCAAATCTTCATCTCAAACCCAACCAACCACTCAAATGAACCCAATAACCATATCTCACTGACAGAGATAAACCAGGTGCTCTGAGGTCAAAGGTTTCCTGCAAACAAACCCACCTACCCCTCACAGGTATGTACTTAACTCGTAGATGAGGTACGACATCCTATGCGGGTTCAACGTCACAGACTTTCAAGAGCGATGATACGATACCCAGGAGGTGTGGCATCATCATCCCTTGAAGTGGCCTCACTTAGTTGAATTCCAATTGATAGGTCCCTAGAGTCGACAATCCTCGGGTCAGACAACTTGTCGAGCCCTAAGGGCCAGGCAAGAAGCATCAAAGAGAATCTCGTCCGAGCGTAAATTTCGCGGCAAGCTGGTGCGAGCTAAGCAAGCAGGCTAACCAATACTCTCTACTTCTAAGTCTAGGTGTAACCTCAAGCCCAGGTCCGGCTTATCTCTCAATAGATCACCCCTTCCCCCAACAGTAATAACAATATAAAACTGATAATAAAATGCGGAAAGTAAAGACAGAAATGTAAATCTATACAACACCCACGACGGGAAAACAAGCGCTAGGATTGACTCGCATAGGGGATATTCCTGTCCCCAGCAGAGTTGCCAGCTGTCGCTACTGTGAAAATCGGCACCAACTAAACAGAAGAGTCGCCACTGTGCGTTATTTATCCCAAATGAGGGAAAGGAAATGCTCAGAGTAAACCTACCGCAAAGACGGGAAAGGAATGGTCATCGCAACCAAATCCTGGATTCGGGAGTCGGTTACGCAAAGGGGAAGGTATTAGCACCCCTCACGTCCGTCGTACTCGACGGGATCCATGCTTGTTTTCCAGTACGGATTGTTATTCTATCTATTCTACAGGTCTGGGGTTAAAAGAAAAGAAAATGACTCGTTAAAGTATCACACTTTATGCCTACGTATTCCCGTCTGAAACGAGAAATCAGAGTCAACGTAGTTCGCCTACCTACGGGAAAGGAGGGGAAGGTTGCTTGCTAGGATACGACATCCTATGCCTACGTACTTTCATACAGCACGAAAGATCAGAGCAAACGTAGTTCGGGCTACGGAAGACACAGACTGTTTGAATGTTTTTTATCTTTCTGAAAAGGTTTTCTTCTGATTAGGAGTCCAAGCGGACAAAAATGACACTTTGATGTTTGTTTTCAGTCTTTTACGCAAGAACTATTTTTTATGATGTTTGCAATCTCTGACACACTAGAGACTATGATTTGAGAGTGACTACGCCGTATGTCACCCTAAGGGTAACACACTAAGCAATCAGATTACTGAAGAGTGGCCCTCCAGCAACCCTCTCTCAAATAGCTTAAGGCTCGTAGCGTACGACATCGATTATCCTTATTACTGTGTTTTGAATTGTTTTGAGATGAGAAGAGAAAGAAGCTCTAAAAACCTAGGGTTTTAAAGGGAATAAAACTACCCTAATGTTGTCATGCATGGGTTAACACCTAATGTCTGTCATATTTCTCTCTTGCACAGAGAAAAACAGAGATCCTAGGGGATAAACGGAAAATAAACAACATATATACAGTAAACAGTAAAATGCATGAGATGCAGCAGTACAAGCGAGGCAAGGGAGTCCCACTCAACCTCGAACCTGGGAAAACAATAGGCAAAGTGAAACAGCTTCACTTCAAACCTAAGGGGGCAAGCTGAACAAGCCAACAAACAATACAGAAAAAGGAAAGAAAACCCAACACCAGCTCTGACAGCAACACCAGCTCTTACAGTAAGCAGTTCAAACAACAACAGCTCTGACAGCTACAGTTGATTAAAAGTAAAAGGGTTAACAGTAGAAACTTCAAGCAAGATCCCATCTTCACTCTTCAATGATCCTCAAAGCTTTAGATAAGCCCTTATCTCCAAAAGTCTCCAGCTTTAGCAAGCACTGAACCCCAACAAGTAAACATCTTCAATCAACAGCAAAACCCTAGTCTTCCACAGATACCTAGCTTTGACAGGCACAGACTTCCTCTTCACCAATCTTCAATGAACTTCATTCTTCATAGGCTCCCATCTTCAATGCCACCACTCCAGCAGAGAATTAATTAATGATAGATGAAGTTGAGATGTTAAGAGGCTCAGTGACAACCTAGGGAAATCACTAAGATCTTAACATAGCAAGTAAAAGGTATCCTCAAGGTTGTACCCAACCAAAGCATGCTCTACATCCCTCCTAAGGAGAGATGGAACTTCTTTGGGGGACCTTGTGTCATAGGATGGAATAGAGGCACAAGAAGCTCTCTATGTTTGAAAGAAGAAATCAGTCTAATCTAAAGCTCTCCTTATATCTCTTATCTCCTAAGTCTTCAAAAGCAACCTTAAAGGATGAGAACCTTCATGCTCCAAGCTCCATCCTTTGTCTCCAATCATACTCCAAGTCTTCATGAGCTCCAACAAGCAAAACTCAAGCCCCAAGCCCAATTAGAATAGCCCAAACCAAGCAAACAAGCCAAATGCCCAAGGGGGAAACACACAAACATCACACAAGTTGAAAAAATCAAATAAAATAGTAATACTCATCATAAAATCCTAATTAAATTCCTAAGGGAACCTAACTATATACCCTATACCCCACATAAACCCCAAGGCCTAAATCAAACCCTAAGTCTCCAAACTATGCCCTAAACTACACCTAAGTGTTGTAAAACCCTAATCCTAGCACCCTAAAGTTCATTACTCAAAACTAACCTAAATTTCATCATAAAAATATTAGAAAAATCCCTAAGGGAGCATGTATCTCTAATCTAATCAACCTCACAAGAATCAATCAAAAATCATGCACCAATCTCTCATACTAAGTTCAGAAAAATAAGGTATCAAACAAATGCAAAATAAAATCAATAAAATTGTAAAATATACCAAAAAACGAAAAATGCATAAATTAATGTTTTTATTGTTTTATTAAATTCTAGAAACCCTAAGGAAAACAAGGAAAAAATCCTCACCCTAAAATGATCTTTTTTCAATTTATTATGAATTTTCTAATTAACCTAAAATAAAATGTGAAAATAAAAGGAAAATAAAAGAAAATGGAAAAGAGGCGTGACAAATAGCAAGTGTAATCAGTTCAATATCAGAGATGGGCCCAGAGGGGGGTGCGTATAAGAAGCGCGTGCTAGGCCCAATTCACTTCAAAAAATGAAATGAAAAAACAAAGAAAAATGGAAAAAAGTTCGTGCGAATAGCAAGCAAGTCATGTGTGTTTTCAAATGGGTCTGGGAAAGGGGTGTTGGTAGCAAATTATCACTTAAGCCCATCCAAGAATGTTAAGTGAAATGGTGCGTTTGGTTTAAACTTAGAATTCCTTCACAAATTTTCCACGCATCTGGGCCGTTGGATGATTGTTTGGTCAAAAGTCTACTACTGATCCAAGGGTGATGACACCTTCTTCTACCTTTGAATTTTGGAGGGAGAAATAAGCCATGGATGAACAGAGTCACGACCTTCATCTTCTCCAAACGCAACTCCATTGATTCTCACCCAAAACTCAACCCTAAATACATCATTCTGGTCGCTTTTCCACCAGGAATCCAACCATGCCAACCAATTGTATTGAATCCTCCTCTTTCTCAAAACACGAATGGGAGTTCAGAAAATGCTCAAACATAAATCCTCACCAAACTCAAAATTGAGAAACCTAACATCATCACCATGCTACACTGAGAAAAATCCACTATCAAACTAGGTTTAAACCTCCAAGAACTGCAAGATACGATCATGAACAGAAATGGTGCTCAACCTAATTTTGTCTATATCGTGCCAATTATTACCAGAATCCACCTAGCCATGTTCTACATCACATCTAACCTATTAAAACCTAGTAATTATACATGGATC
The DNA here is from genome assembly GCA_963859935.3 of Lathyrus sativus. Lineage (NCBI taxonomy): Eukaryota > Viridiplantae > Streptophyta > Magnoliopsida > Fabales > Fabaceae > Lathyrus > Lathyrus sativus. The sequence continues at coordinate 236,876,490 of OZ012741.1, forward strand.
AAGCCATAGAAGAAAGTTTACATACCTGCAAATCTTGGATGAACATAGCAAGCAAATCTTAAAATCAAGCTCCAATATCTTCCAGACACGTTCTATGATCAATTATCAAGCTTCTGTATGCATCAATTGGAGTTGAATCTTCTTGAATTGCCAAATCCAATTCTGACTTGCAAGAGATGGATCCAAAATGCTATCTCACGATTCTTCAGTGTTCTTGGCTAGAATTCTATCTGGAATCACTCACACACTCAAGAGGAAGCTATTGAATACAAAAGAATGGATTGAAATGGATCAAAATGATGTAACCGATTCTGTTTTGCAAGATGAAAATTCAGAATGCAATCTCTCAATTCTCCCTCAATCTGCACCAACCAATGCTTTGAACCTCTTCTAATACTTATATAGAAGGTGAATGAAAGCTCTAGAAACTTCTGGATTGGTCCAATGAGAAGTTCAATATCTCTTGCATTTGAAAATGTCATGAGAAGTTCATACATGGCAGCTGAGTTCTAAGCTTGTATTTGCACCTCATTCTGATCCAATTTCTCCTTAGATGACATATTGAATGGATTGGCAAGGGCTAAGGCCTTGGTCATGCCTTAAAGAGTGGTTTTGCATATGTGACTTGTAATGTAAGTAACCACTTTACAAAGGAAGTCATGGAATTATCCCTCAACTCAAAAATGTGGCAATGCCATTGTTTTCAAAATATGTTTTCCAATCAATTTGGTATGTCATATGGCTTGGTTTGGACCCATAGCTCAAAAATCTCAATTTTCCTCTTTGGTTCATTTAAAATCCATCCTTATTTTAGGCCATTTTTGCAATTTTGTGATACAAGCTCTTTCAAGCTCTCATGACTTCTTACCTAGCCTAAAAACATCATTCTAAACACATCTCATGTTGAACATGTTTCCATTTGAGGAGTGGAAGATAGAGATTTTGACCTATGTTGGAAAATGACCTATAATTCAACTTTCCCAAAATACCCCTGGATTGCCAAGACCATAACTTGAGTTCCACAAATCTTCTTGAGTACTTCTAGTACTCTATGGAAATCTAAGATCATTATCTACAACTCTTATGTTGGCCAATAATTCATTTTAAAATTCCTTGATGGGAAAAGGTTGCTTGGAAGTCAAGTGACTTTCACAGATAAATTTCAGTGTCCTCTGATGACCCATAACTTGCAAGAACTATAACTTGAGTTATACAAATCTTCTTGAAGACTTATAGTACTCAAATTAAATCTATTGAGAAGCTCTACAAGTTTCATGTTGACCAAGAATCCATTTGAAACTTGCATCTTGACTTATCTGGCTTGGAAGTGAGGCCTAAATTAGGGGATTTTACACTGAAACCCTAATTTGGTAACTCCTCCCACTCTTGATTCTCTTTGATTTATCCTTGGAAAAACACCACACATGTATCAAGATATCAATCCATGAATCCTACATCCTCCAATTAAGCTTTGATGTTCTTCAATCACTCAGTTGACCTAGGGTTGACCTAGATGAAACCCTAGTTGACTGCACTTCAACTGTGGCTCTTGTATTTGAATAAATGACTTGTCTCATCTTCAACATAACCCTCTAGGCATTTCATAAGCTTTGTACACACTCCATACTATCAATTCATAGCTCATACCCCCATTGATGACCCTCAATACACCTCAAATTGTGGAGAGAAGTCCACTGGTTGACCCTCAAACTTCTCAAAGCTTCAAACATTTCTTGATGACTTGGATGGTCTTAAGCTTGAATAAAACCCTTGATGTGCTTCTTTAGATGAGAATGGCACTTGATCCCTTGTTATATGCCTTGCTATGCTATGCTATGCAAATGATTAGATTATGTACATGATTGACTATGCAAATGATAATGCAATTAAAACATAAACCAGGTGAAATAGGTTGAGCAAATTTTAGGGTGCAACAAACGCTATGTACTTTGAAAGCATCCATAACCCTGCCATCTGCTGTCTTCATAAGTTTCAAGCTCACAACCTATTTGGTAAAGAAGAAATCATTTACTCTATGTCAAGATATGAGCTTTATATGCCTTATTGTGCTTCCCAGGCTCGACCCGTTAATGGCGCTACCTTTATGATAGCCAACTTTAGACTTATAACACAAGCCGACCATAGACCGATCATTATTGGAGGCCTAGTGACTATGATTCCCAATGCCAACGGACTGAGGCAACCGCTTCTTAACCTTAACCCCTTAGGTACTATCCGACCTATGGACATTCAATTTTTCCTTAACCGTGGCATCATAAGAAACCTCGGCCCAGACGCCTTTGAACTCCTGATTGATAACCAGATTATCCGTCTCTTTACCTTACCAAACTATGAAAGAACTAGTGTCCATAACCTGAATAGTTGGCTTTATGATTTAGATGAACCATAAGCTCCACCTTCACCCCCTGAGACTCCCTAAATCTATGACCATTATGACCATTACGATGACCATCTCTCTGATTCTAGCTCTAGCACTCCTGTTGTGCCTGCCGCTCGACAAGTGGATCATACTACTATCATTCACGCGCTGGAGACAAACATCGCTGATCTTAGAGGTGAAATTTCAACTCTACGTATGGATTTTCATGGATTCATGGATGTGGTGACAGAGCAGCTGGATTACATTTATCAACATCTTTTCTCTATCGCTCCTCCTCCTCCTCCTCGTGGCTAAATTTTTGGATATTGATGCATTCCTATCTTCTCACTTTTAAATAGTGGGGACACTGTTTGTTTTAAGTGTGGGAGAGGAACTTTATTTTTGGACAATTTTATTTATTTTCGGACAATTTCATTTTGTTGTTTTCGCAGTCTACTGATTTTTGTAATTGTGTTCGTTTGAGACATTTTGTTTTATTTCTTCTAGTCAGTACAATTTAATTTCCTTTTCAAATTTTACATTTCATTTTCAATTCTTGTCTAATTATCGTTAGTGATTAAAATTAAGAATATCATGTGTTTTCCAAAATTTCAAAATTTCAAAAAAACAAACAAAAGAATTTTTATCTTTTTCTCCACTAAGAGGTGGCACTCGCCACCCTTGCCCTTATAAGAAGTGGCAGTCACCACCCTTGCCTTGTGGCTCTCGCCACACTCACCATTGCAAGGTGGCACTCGCCACACTCACTCACTCACAAAGAAGTGGCACCCGCCACTTACATATGTGGCCCCACCTTATGCATGTCTACCACCTAAGTTCCACCTACACCATGCATACTCCCATGTGCCATTCACCATCATGCATGCTTGCCACTTATCTTTCTTCCTCTGATTTTGTTGATCGCCATAAAGGCAAACCAACCACACTAACGACATTAACTCGTAGTAACTTCATTATTTATACCTCCCTTACCAACTTTTCAAATGACAAAATGCACTACTCGTTCAAAATCAGAGAGAAAGAAGAATATTGTTCAGTGCAAGCTACTGCCATGGCGAGCTACCAAGTAATCATTAGAGAAGGTGAAGCAGGTGAAAAGAAAACCGAGCTCTATGCAGCACTACTAAACAGAGAAGTCAAATCTACGAGGTATGCTGATATACTTTGATTAGAAGCACTAGGAATTAAAGACAATGTTGATTTTATGCTAGAGAAATTGGGTTTGACTTACATTTTATCGTTTAAATATCCTGTCTATGTTCAACCCACTCTCGAATTTCTAAGCTCACTCATCTATGATCTTAATGGAAACCTTCACTTCCGTTTGTTTAACGTAGAATACACGTTCACTTTTGACAGATTAGCCTTCTTATTAAAATTTCCCTACGGAGATGAAGTGAAATACGATGTGCCGGATGGTGCCAACTGGCTAAACGCGTATAAATATTTTTGGAGAGCGATAACCGGGGAAGTAACCCATAATTTCGAAGGCAATAGAGCCTCCCTAATCTAAAACTCGTCGGTGCACTATTTGCGCCAACTTTTATCCCGTACTATTTTTGGTAGGTCCAATTCTAATAAGGTAAATGAAGCTGATTTTTTCTATCTTTTTACTGCCTTAGAAACCTCCGAAAAGATTAACACTGTCCCATTTTTGTTCTCCCATATGAAAGCGATCGCCACCGCTAAAAAGGGAGCTATAGTTTTTGGCGGCCTGATAACTACTCTAGGCCGAAGTTTTGGCTTAGAAAATAAATTTTCATCTTTAACACCCATACAACCGCGAACTATAGATATATACATGGTTAGGAGTATGAAAATGGTAAGGAGACGGTGAGACGGGAACTTCGACTTAATGATTAATAACCAAGTGTTCTTGGATTTTATTTTGCCAAACCCAACTCGCACAAATGTGCGTAACCATGATAATTATTGTTATATTGATAACCCAGTCCCCGCACACATTCTAGAGAATGTTGCTACTGGCGGGGACAATACTGACACACCTCCACACATTACATGTGTCGCTTCTGAAAATGTTGCAGGTACATCCCCGAGGCGCAGACCAAGAAGAAGTGAAGACACACCTGCCACTCTCGATGACATATATGCTGAGATGCTACGGCGAAACGAATTAGACGCTCAGCGCAATCAGAGAATTCAGAACATCAAAGCCTAGTAAGCCGAGATGATGCAGATTCTCCGACAGATGCAAAGTGAACAAAATAACATGTCAGGCTTAATCACAGAGATGGCAGATTTATCAGTACGTGTGGAAAATATTGAAGATCCACCTAACCACCTTGGAAATGGTAGGCGAACATGAACTCACGGCAGAGGCCACCGATAGGAGACTTTCCAGGTTCTACCTTCCGTTCTTACCTTAATCCCTTACATTGGGGACAATGCTCGATTTAAGTGTGGGGGAGGAAGCTTTATCGCTTTTATTTACTGTTTTCCTTTTTACTTACTATTTTCTAGGTAGATTTTAAAATTTTGATTTTCTGCTTAATGTTTTTGTTTTAGTGTTAATAAAATCAAATTCATGTACTGTCGAGTCATTATACATAGTTTCTATCATTTATCGGATTCTCCTAAATTCTTGAGCCATAACAAAAATTTTAATTTTGGTTTAAAGCATGTCACAGACTCATAAAGTATATTGCTTAATTTAGTTTGAGAGACTTGGGAAAGTATTGATAATATCGGTACCGTCTTGCACCTTGAACCCCCTGAATATGCTGATGAATTTGAATACTTATTATGCCAAGGCCTTAAATTTTAGAGTATCCTCTTGATTAGTTTATACTAGCAGTCAACACCATCCTGAAGCATAACCTAAGTAATAAAATGATGCAAATACGTGTTTGATCTCAAAAATATGAATCAAATAGAATTATTAGAAAAAGTGAATGAAAGATATGCTCTTACTAAGTTAGGTGGTCCTTACCCGACCATTTAGCCCAACGGATCGGACTCTTGAAATTCAAAAACGCACAAGAAAAAGAATGTGAACATGTTTTTAAAAAGAGATCAATGAACACTAACAGGTTTACTTACCATGGATGTGCAGGGATAACGAGCTTAATGTGATTGCGCGAGAATGAAAAAGAGGCGAAAATGAATAGGCTGAGATATAATAATATGATTCAAACATGTTTGCAGAGAGAGGGAGTTTTTGATTGCACTCAGTAATTTTGTGTCATTACGGTATCCTTAGTATTTCTATCTAGTACCTACCTTTCGTATGAAAGTTTTGTAACAATGTATGATCTGGGTTATGTCATGTTAAGATCCATGCCTAATATGTTTATTTGCTCGAGGACAAGCAATAGTTCAAGTGCGGGAGAGTTTGATAACGCGAAATTATATCGTATATTTTACTTGACTCACATGAATTTCATCTGCGATTATTGCTACTTTATTTGATTTATAATCTATTACGCATCTATTTTCTTGTGTTTTATAGGTTGTTGAAAATATGGATTAAAGAAATAAAAGAATAAAGAAATGGAAAGAAAAGAAGAAGAAATGAAGGAAAGAAAATGGGAAGAAAGAATAGAAAAGAAAAGAAAAAATAAGGTGGGGGCCACCACACACTAGTGGCACTTGCCACATGTGTGTGGCGCCTGCCACCAAGAAGAAACGAGGGAAGTGTGGTGCCTGCCACCTTCCAAAGAGAGGGGGGAATGGCGAGTGCCACTCTTAGAAAGAAGGGAGAGTGGCGAGTGCCACTCCTAAATGAAAGGGAGATGGCGTGTGCCACTTCCTGAAAACCTCCCTACACTTTCTCCACTACCTCCTACACTTTCTCTGGCATTTTCTCCATGTTTTACCCTGAGTTTTTCAGTAACGGATGCCAACAACAAGTATAAAAGCCACAGATGGTTTTCGAAGAAAGGGGGGCCATTTCGATTTCTGTTTTCAGCATTTTTCTTCAGCAGTTTATAATTCTTAGTTTTAAGCAGTTTTTCGAGGTATTTTGAAAAAAGGCAATAGTTTTTCACACTGAGAAACAATTGCCACTTAGTATTAGAATTTACGTATTGGTTTTAACTTTGTACAGAACTACAAGCCGACCTCCATAATCCAAGTGCTTTTCTGTTTCTCGTAATTGCCAGGTTCCATTTATTTACTTTAATTGTTATTGTTATGCATTTTTTTTATATTCTATCTAGCATTAAGATTAAATTTTGTAATAGCATGCAAGCCATGTCTGGATAAACAATTTAATATCGGTATGTAATTACGATCGGTCGGAAGGGGTTAAGTAACTCATGGCGTGACCTTAACAGATTTATTCTTCTAGTCTCAGTTTCATTTTAATAACTTAATAACTTTTGTTACGAGAGTAAAAAGGTAACGAAGGTTAGGATCAATAAAGCGAGAGTTTGAGATCTTAACCAGATAGCTGAAACTGAACATTAATCCTAAATACATCGAGAGCGCTTTAGGGTTAATTAGGATCTACTTATTTTCAAAAAGTGTTTTTAAATACAAATGAGAGAGCGAGAGCCTTCATTCTGATTTGAGAGTATAGTCTAAGTCAATAAACACGAGAGTGTGAGATAAAGTCTTTTAAATGAGTATTTTCTACAGAATAACAATTTTTCCTTTTAAACTAAATGCCTATGTATTACTGAATCCCCGACGATTGACAGAATTATATATCGATATTCCGCCATATCTTGATTTAAAGTATATTTAAATTTACACTTATTTTCCTACTTGCATCTCAACTTAGAAATCCATTAGCCTTAGATTTACGTAGTAGAATTAGATAACGGTAGATCGATTATTGGTCCTTTGGGTTCGATAATCTTTAAAACTACACGATCCGACTGGCACTTGCAGTCACAAATCATTTAGACATAAAAAGTCTCGATCACCCATGCCAATGGACATGCAATGGACAAGAAGATGTTAAGAGCAAGTTACTATTGGATTACGATGGAATCTGACTGTTGTAAGTATGCGAAGAAGTGTCATAAATTCTAGATTTATGCTGACAAAATTCATGTGCCTCCAATTCCTCTCAATGTTATCTCTTCTCCATGGACTTTCTACATGCGGGGCATTGATATGATTAGAATGATTGAGCCTAAAGCGTCAGACGAACACCGTTTCATATTGGTGGCTATTGATTATTTTACCAAATGGGTTGAAGCGGCATCATATGCCAATGTGACCAAGCAGGTAGCGGTCTGGTTTATCAAGAACCAAATCATCTGTCGTTATGGTATTCTGAGCAAGATTATCACTGATAATGGGTCGAATCTGAATAACAACATGATGAAGGAATTATGTGATGAATTTAAGATTGAGCATCATAATTCTTCTCCTTACACACCTAATATAAATGGGGTTGTTGAAGCTGCTAATAAGAACATTAAGAAGATCATTCAGAAGATGGTTGTTACATACAAGGATTGGCATAATATGCTCCATTTTACTCTGCATGGGTATCGTACATCCACTCACACTTCAACAGGGGCAATCCCTTTCTCTCTTATTTATGGCATGGAAGTAGTGCTCCCGGTAGAGGTTGAAATCCCTTATGTGAGAGTTTTAATGGAAGCTGAATTTTCTGAGGCTGAATGGTGTCAGAGTAGATACGACCAGTTGAATATGATTGAAGAGAAAAGGATGAAGACCTTGTGTCATGGCCAATTGTATCAACATAAAATAAATAAAGCATTTGATAAGAAGGTTTGACCTCGTGTGTTCAGAGAAGGCGACCTCATGCTCAAAAAGATCTCGACTTTTACTAATGATTCTAGGGGCAAGTGGGCTTCTAACTACGAAGGCCCATATGTTGTTAAAAGAGCCTTCTATGGCGGTGCATTAATTCTTAAAACTATGGATGGTGAAGAGTTCACTCGTCCTGTGAATGCCGATGCAGTCAAGAAATACCTCGCCTAGAATGATAAAAGAACAGCTTGCTAAGTTGAAAACCCGAAAGGGCGGTCCAGGAAAAAATCAGAGACAAAAATAAAAAATAATCATCTCGGTAGATTGAAAACCCAAAGGGGAAATCTAGGTAAAAGTTAGGGATTATGGCAAGTAACTGCATATGGCCGGTCTTGATCGCTTGAAGCAACATTTCATATCGAGGACTTTACAAAGCACAATTGGAATTCAAAGTTGTTAAGGAGAATAATGGTCATTGTATTTCAATGTAGCCCTTTCGATCGTACTTACCATTTTTCAAATTTTGTAATGATCTGTGGAGTTACGCCTTTTTGAAGACAACCATTCTATCAATAAAATTTGGGCCTTTGTCCCTTTGTTTGAAATTCATATTTTGTTTTTGTTTGTAGAATTTCATTTTATTTTTTATGTTGATTTTGGAAACGAATGTGAATAAATGATTTAAATTTTGAAAATTATAAAAACATTTTTGTTTGATTTATGAATACAAAAAGGAATGTCAATTGTTATCCCAAGAATGGTAAGATCTCAAAGTGAAAAACTTACTATTTTCCTCAGTGGAGTTTGTTCTTGTTCGCTTTACCCCGCTAAGTCTTGATTCAAAATTTTCTCCAGCCAGGTATATTTCTTTCATCCAGCCAGGTTATGATCAGACAACTGAGCAATTTTGAGGGTCACCTCTCCTTGATATTAATAGCCATACAGAGATTTGTCTTTGTTGATTCCCAATAGAGGTTATGCATATTTACTTTGGATTATTCCCAAGTAGAGAACAATGTTGCTTTCTTCTAAGAAGTGTTGATATAGCAGTCACCTGTCGGGTTTTCTCTCACCTTGTGTTGAGTATTGATTTAAAATCCCCCACATCTTGAATTTTTGCTATGGTTAACTTCTTAGTTTCCCCGACAGGTCCAGGATATCTCCTTCAGAATTGTATGTTTCTCAGAGTTCTTTATTATATCCCCATAAGAGCTTTTTTATTCGCCAAGGGAGTTTGTGTAGATGTTTACATGATTACAATCCTCCTGCAGATATTTTCCTCAGCAGATCTCTTCATCCTTTTGAAGCCGGGTTTGAATGGATTATTTTTATCCCTAGGATGAACCAAGAAGATTTGGGTTGATGTTCCCCCAACAATTTATCTTTTGTTCTTAAAGCAGAGTTGATGTTGTTATCCCCTTTTCGGATTACTGATTATTGAAGTTTGATCTTTGGATTTTCCCAAGCAGTATCTTTCTCTTCACAATAGTATTTGAGCCTTATAGTAGGATTTATTTTCCTTTGATGGATTTTGCTTATTTCTTGCAGGATTTATGTTGCTAATCCCCAGCACGATCTCCAGTGATGTCTCCAGCTTGTAGATATTAGCCGAGTATTTCAAGTGGTGTTGTGATGTTTTATTCACCCTCTGTTTATCCTTTTTGTCTGTTTTGTCAGCATATTCGTACCCATATGCATTTCATGCGCATTAATTTTTGTTGAGCATAACATGTTTTGTTGCATTGTGCATCCTGCATTTTTTTTTGGTGTTTCTTTTCTCTTCGGTGATGTTACCCCCACGGAGTGCGTGTGTCCTCTCTTCATTAGAGTGTTGACCCCTTAGTAGAAAATGCCCATCCTTTTCTAATTCCCCACTGAGTTTATGCCTCGTGGAAGATGTTTATTTTAGCTTTCCTCCCTGTTGCGGTGAGAATCGTGATACCAAGCTATTGATTAACTTGAATCTTAATTCTTAAATTCACAATCGGACTTTAATTTATCCAAAGGAAAGGTCTAAAGAAAGAAAAAACCTTTTACGCGATGTAACAACAACGCTAAGAGATTCGGGGATCGAGGGTTGGGTATGCATAGGGTAAGTATTTCACATCCTAAACATTTGTAGTACTCTACAGGAACCTTTTGTTTGTTTGCATGCTAAGTTGGTAAATGTTTGCTAATGTTTGGGATTGGGTAAAAGGTGTAGGTTAAAACCTAAAGATAGTTTCTAAGTTTGCTCGCAAAGACGTCGCGTCCTCTTCCTACGTATCCTAACTAGGATAGAATCAGAGCAATCGTAGTTCAACTCACTAGGGTTGAAGAACACTTGATTGTGATCAATGTTCAAAGGGGAACAAACATATCCATGCTTGTGTAGAGTTTCACAAAACTCTCTAGATCTATGTTGAACTCTCAAGAAAGGGAAGTAAGTAATCATTTCCATGATTCTTACATAGAGTTAACCAAACTCTATCCTAAAGTTCTACGTTGTGAGACCAATTGGTTCTATCCAGACCAAAAGGTGGGAGAAAGGGAAAGGTTGCTCTTCAAGATATCTCATCTTGTGCCTACGTATTCTCATTATCCAATGAGAAATCAGAGCGGTCGTAGTTCAGGCACGAACTACAGAATAAGAATCTATTGGTTCTTTCCAGACCAAAAGAGGGAAGAAGGTTCTATCCAGACCTATGAGTGAAAATCATATTGGTTCTATCCAGACCAAAAGGAGAGGAAGGTTCTATCCAGACCTAAAAGAGTAATGAGTTATCTATGACCCAAGGGTCAATAGAGAGACTTTTCTTTGGAAGGAGAAATATGAGGCAGCATGGATGAGAACTAAAGAATTCCATCACTTGGGGAAACAAACTTAACAAAGCAATAATCATTCAATCATGATGAATATAAGAGATATGGTTACAACCAAGAACAAGCAAGTATATTACAATATCAAGCAATGATTTCAATCAAGATAAATGGTTACAACAAAATCAAACATCAAGATGTTACAATATCAATGAGGGGATAAGTTCTTTCAAGACTTAATGAAAGGTAAAAACCAAAACATGTCTTAACAAAGACGGGGATATTTCTTAACAAAGATATGGTATTCATAGGGCTTACAAGATGACATGTATACTTACAAACATCAGGCCTAATCAAATAATGTCACAACAAATGTAAGTGAGAAGTTTAAAACTTCATGGGAGAAAACTTTCAAGTTTTAATGACGATTAAACACAAATGCTTACAAGCAAGAGTTTTAGTCAAACACAAGTACACAAGGATGCTAACAAGTCAAAATCATAACTTTAAAATAAAACTCAAAAGAGAATGAAATTAAATTTTTGAAATGAATAAATGAGAGATAGGAAGGTGAAAACCCTAAAAACATTCATGGTAGCATGTGAAATGCAAGTAGAAAGTTCACATTTATGAGTTTTAGGTTTACCTCTTGAAGCAAGATTAAGCAATAAGAAAACCAGAGATATTGAGAGCTCTTACAAGGTCTTCAAATGTTCCTAGGTTGATGAATAAATGCTCCAAACAACCTCCAAGCAAGCTAGTGGACGAAATGCCTTGTAAATGAAGGAAAAACTCTAAAATCCAAAGATTTCAAAGACCAACTCACTCAAACCTTGCTACATAAGTGTGGAAGTGATTTGGATAACTTCAATACATCATATTTGATGTGTTTGAAGTGTTTCTTGAGTTGGAAAAAGTTTGGAAATGATTTTGGAAGGTGTTTTGCAAAAATAGATTTTGAGGGATTTTGGAGACTTAGTGAGATTTTGCAAGAATTTGGTGATTGTGTAAGGGAGAGAGTTCTAGATGGTTTCTATAATGGAACTGATGTGTTTGTGATGTAGGAAGTGAGTTCTATTTATAGTCAAAGGCCTTGGATCAAGGTATGGGCAAAAGTGAAGCAAATTGCCAATTTTAACCTTCCATCATGAAAATCTTTGAGTTTTCCAATGCAATCTTCCTACTTGTCTTTAAGCCAATCTACTAAGATATTATCCATTCCCTATATATTGTTTTTATCATGCTTGATAGGTTAGGAGGTGACTTGTTGAAGTAAAGTTGATGATTTGACAAGGGTAGCCACCTTTTTTCTCTTTCTTCACCATTCACTTTTGCAACTTGCATTAAATAATGATTTCCTTTGATCTTTGTTCCATTTTCGTGTGAATTGATATTAAAATGTTAATTATTAATTCAAACATCCTAAATGAGGTTTAGCCTTTGATTAGCATCAATTTGGAGAGGTTTTGGAATAAAAAAACTCATGCTGGCCTAGTTTTGCGAATGTGAGTTTTTGCCAACTTGTGGATCTTGGTTCTCTCTAACCAGGAAGAGTTATGGAACCCACTTGTACTTTTTAAAAATCCCCAATTAGGTACTACAATATTTATGCTTGTTTTAGGAACTCATTCCCTTTGAAACTAGGTCAAAAACCCTTGTGTGGTTAAGGAGTTATGGCTTTGCCCTTTTCAAAACCTTAATTTCCCAACTTTTTTATTACTTATCAATTCTTGATCCAATGGTCACCAAAATTTATGAATAGATGTGATATACCATTAGGAACATAATTGACTTCAATTTTGGGTCAAAACCATGTTGGTCAATGAGTTGACTTTTCAGTCAGACGAACCGATTGATTGAAGAACTCTGAATCGACTGTTGGTGTTCTGGGTCCTCTGAGGTATTTAAACTTCTTGAGTGAACTTAAATAAGCCATATGAGCTTTATGGACCATGATTCCATCATTGTAACACTATTTTAATCAAAAGTCAAACTATAGTTGACTTTTCCTGATCAGAAACCCTAATCGGGTGTTCTGAACTGCACTGTTCTTAATTCTTGGGTGACAACCTCAAATTAGGTTCATACATGACCTAATGTAGTATCCTTAATCTTGTTTATAGTTGAATCAATCCAACACATTGATTAATTAAACCATCGAAGCCTCGATTTTTAACAGTACGGAACCCTGATTCATCTGCATCTTGACAAAGACAAACTTGAAATAGGTTAAGGTTAGATAATCAACTGGATATGATCCTAAAATGATGGTGAGGATCTAAAGGGTCAAAATTTAGGGTGCAACACTCCCCAACTTTTATCTGGATAGAATTATTCCGCAGTTGAGTTATTTCCTCGTGGGGTTGAGTCTTGTTTGACCGTTTCTCTCCAGTTTGTTCCTGGATTAAACTTTGGTCTCTTACAACAATTATTTTGGATTTCCCTGGACTGTGAAACCTGGATGATGAAAAGGTATTTATTTCTCCCTTTTGAGGATTTATTTTCCTCGGCAGGAATCTGTTCATTAATCCCCATCAGAAGATGAAGATTTGAATTTCCCTAGCAGTGTTTTGATAACACTCTCTTTGTAATTGCTTGTGTGACTTCTTGTGGCAGCTTCTTTATTTGAGAAGCTTGTTTGTCCCCAGCAAGGTAAACGTTACCTGGTAACAAGTGGAAGCCTCTTTATTTGAGCAACTTGTGTAATCTCCAGAAATTTATTTGTACCTTCGCAATAAATAACATTTCTCTAGTTTTTCCTCAACAGAGAAGTTTATTGTGAAATGATGGATCCTTGTCCGACCAGCTTTTCCATCAATTGCTATCTCTGTAGAAGAGGTCCCGTTGAGAATTTTCTTATGAAATCCCCAACAGATAGTTGTCTCTTTATTTGAGAAGTCTGTTGTATGATTTAACCTGCCCGTATCTCTTTTGAAGATCTCCGACAAAGTTATTGATATTTCATCCCCAACAAATGGTTGTCTCTTTATTTGAGAAGTTTTTTGTGTGATTTGAGCTACCAAGTGACAGGTAGCTGATAATGTACCTCTTTCTCCTACCTAGTGACAGGTAGTCGAGTATGTTTGTCCTATCCAGTGACAGATAGTTGACCCTTATTTCTTTATCCTACCCAATGACAGGTAGTCGAACTTTTTTTTTCTTCTCCTACCCAGTGACAGGTAGTTGAGTATGTTTGTCCTACCCAATGACAAGTAGTTGACATTTGTAATACCCTACCCAGTGACTGGTAGCAGGTATTCCTTGTGAGTTCATTACCTTTATTTTTCTACCTAGTGACGGGTAGATGGTAATGTTTCTTCACCTTTTGAGTATATTGCCTTTTCTTTACCTAGTGATGGGTAGCAGGTATTATTTCTTACACCCTTTGGTTGGTTATCTTTATTTTCTACCCAGTGACAGGTAGTAGGTAATATTCCTCCTCCTTTTTGGTCAGTTACTGTCATATTTTCTATCCAGTGAAAGATAGTCAGTAATCTTTCCTTCTGAGTTCATTATCTTTATTTTCTACCTAATGACGGGTACCCGATAATTTTTTTTCACCTTTTGAGAATATTGCCTTTGCTTTGCCCAGTGACAGGTAGCAGGTAATATTTCTTACCCCTTTTGGTTGGCTATCCTTTGTTTTTACCTAATGACTGGTAAAAGGCAATCCTTCCTCTCGAGTTTGTTGCCTTTATTTTCTATCCAGTGACATGTAGTAGGTAACATTTGTTTCCCCCATTTTTGGGTTGGTTATCGTTATTTTCTACCCAGTGACAGGTAGTCGGTAATCTTTCCTTTGGTTTATTGCACTTATTTTCTACTCAGTAACCAATAGAAAGTATTTTACATGTTCTCTTCGGTTTGAGTATCTTCTAGTAACTAGCAGTTGGTATCCCTTCCCCCGTTGAGTCATTTCCTTTCCTTTATCGAAATAGGATCTTGCTATTTTGTTTCCCCTGTGGGGTCTCTTTTCTTCTTTTGCTTCCTAGCGTTTGTTTGTCTCATGTGGCATTTTCTCCCCACAGAAGTCTTGTGTCTGCATACCATTAGCATAATCATGTCATTTTGTGGCCTCTTAGGGCCAAGAGTTGGGTTTATTTGTTATATTTAAGTCTCTTCTATCTGGTCGAGACAAAGATGTCAATCTTCATATCTCCGGATAGTAGAAACTTAAATAGGGGCAGGTGTAATATCCTAATTTTTAACCCTAAGATCCCACATATCATTTGCATCTCATCCCATAAACAATATTACGAGCTTCAGTTTTCTTGCCTTCCTTTGTAGGTTTGTTCTTGAGAGATCACCGGGCACCCTTTGTTTTCTTGTTTGTTTGATATTTGTTTATGTTTATGTTTACTAACCATTGATTAAAATCCAAAAAAAAATGTTTGTTTTTCCTTTACTAACTTTTTTCATAAAGAATTTGGATCAAAGATATCAAATATCAGTCCCTCAGCTCGAGTGAATTTCATCTGAAAAAAGTCGAAGTTGATCCGTAAACAATTCAAATCATCTGATCAAGAGTCTCCTAAGATTTGATTGAATTTTATTCAAGAGACTCCAAGGTTCATGTGTTTATTTCCATGACTTCTTGGACAAGCAAAAGAATCGAGCCAGAGGCAAGACAACACATCATAAAGGCCATTTTCACCATTTTTGTCTGTGGTAATCGGTTACCAATATTGGGTAACCGATTACCCTGTGCGAATTTTGTGAAAATTGGGCAAATTCAAATTCTGCATCATTTTTGGCACCGAATTCAAATATTGCAACATGATAATATTCTAGATCACTTCATTTTAAATCCCCTACCTCATTATAATTAATTCCCACCATAAACCTTCACTAAATTTTAAATCCACTTGATCATTAATTTTCCTCCAAATTCAAATTCCAAACCTAATTTTGATTCCAAACCAAACTCCAATCCACCAAATTTTCCAACCCTAAATCCTATAAATAGAGGCCTCATTTCTCTCATTTGATAAGCTTTTGATAGCCAAAATCACCTTGTCAAATTCCTTCTTGACTCACAATTTTCTCCAATTACCAAATTCACCAAAGCTCTTTCTTCCTTTGAAAGTTAGTAAGTTCATCATTAGAACTTAGTAATATTTGAGTTAAACCTTCATCCATTCACTTTTTCATCACTAATTCTAGTAGATCAAAGCTTTGAAGTGTGGTTTATGGAGTTTATTTGAAGAATTTCCAGATTTGGAGTGGTAATTTCTTGATCCACCATTGTTGTTCTTGGTACATCCTTCACAATATGATCTATTATCGATTCTTGTTGCTTGATCTTTGGATCTTGCAAATTGTGTTCTATTGGTGTTGATTACTATTATATTACTTGAATTTTCATGCTCAATTTCATCCTTGATTATGAGGTGTTTGAAGAAATGATTGATCAAGTTTCTGCACATTTTCAGACTGTTTTGTTGCTTTTTTGGTAGTGGTAACCGATTACCAGCTTTGGTTAATCGGTTACCCAGTGTTTTTTTTGCCTTTTTGGCTTTGTTTTGGGACTATTTTGGTTCTTTCTTCTTCTTCTCCCATCTCCTTTTGATTTGTTTCCCTAAAATACACTATTAAAGGTCTTTTTCCTCTTTAAATTCATTGGACTTAGGGTGTAGATGTAGTTGGATAAACATTCACTAATTCAAATCTATCTTTAAAGTGAATTGTTCAATTCATTTTAGGTGCTTTGAGTTAATGATATGTTTAGTTTTTTAATCCACCAAGATGAGTGGATGAACTTAAAGATGTAATGATCTTGAACTTGTAATTCAATTTGGCATTCCCTCTCCTCTTCACTTTTTCTTTTGATCGATGAAAATCTTCAATATCGTTTGAACTTATTTCAAGTTCTTGATGAAGATGAGATCATTACCTATTTTCTTTTCATGTGACATTGCGTTCGGAGAGTGATCTACATATCACTTCTCTAGCATACATTAGCACTAAAATTGTTATTGACCGGCCTCAGATAGTCGTGGTTTCTACATAAACCCGATTACGATTGCATAACATAGTGCTAAATTGTCCCGTAATAGGAAAATGATCATCCGTGGCTCAAACTTATGTTTGAAAGTCCAAGTATGGTTGATTATTTGTCTTAAGTCCATCACCTATGAAGCTTGTTGTTAGGAGGCTTTGATTTTATCAATCCTCTAATGAGTCTTCATCAAGTTTGGCTTAAGTGCATGAGTTAACCATCGATGATCATTTTCTATAACGACATATCACTAACTCACTAACGATATCATTGTACTAATTTTTTTTTTATGTTTCCTTCTTGCTCCCTATCTCTCTTTTATCTTTATGCTCCATTATTATCATCTCATATCATACTATTGTTTATGCTTCTCTTATTTTTCCTTTGTTTGTTGGACACATGTTTATGTTTCCGCCATTTTCCTTTTGTCCACTTGGACCATATCTTCTTTAAAACACTAATAAAAGATTAAACCTCTAAAAAAATTGGTGCTCTTAACTTTGTGGTTATGCTCTTGGACTATTCATAGACCTTGGACTTCTTGGACTATTTTTGGACCCTTGGACTTAGAATTAGGTCTCTTTCCCTATGCTTGGAGTATTATGGATCTTTGCCTTTATTTGGCTTCCTTATTGGCTTATGCTTCAAGATGGATGGAATTCTTATTTGGCTTGGTATGGAGTGTGCTACAAATTGGTTAGATCCTTCTCATATCTAGATTTTTTTTTCTTGGGTAGTCACTTCATCTTCCCTCCTTAAATTTTCAAAATCTCCTCCCTTTTTTCAAAAACTTTCTTGATTTCAAACTTCAAACTGCTTTCATAATAAAATCTTGACTTTTGTCAAGTGATTTTGAATTTTTGTTTTCTTTAAAAAATGTCAATCAATGTTAATCATATTTTGACAAATTTCAAAAAGACTTAAAAAAAAGATCAACCTCATTCAAACTTTTTGTGCCTTTATGCACTTTTCATTTTAAAACTTTTCATAAAATTTAGACATGAGTAATTTCCATAGTTGAAATATAATTCTCATATTCCCCATAGTATTAAGATGTTGATATTTTCCATTTAAATGTTGAGTGATAGACTTGTTGATTTTAATCCAAGCAATATCCTCTATATTTAGGTGATGCAAATGTTGTCTTATACTTGTGGGTGACTAGTCGTATTTTTCTCCTTAAAATGACAACTTGTCTTTACATTTAAAATCAATCAAAACCAAAATTTTGTTGTTATTTGTACCATGAACTATGGGGTTTTGATCCTATATTGCACTTTGTGGGTACGTAGGCATGAGATGATAAGTTTCTTCAAACACAAAATCTTAAAAATAATTCTCTTCTCATCTCCCCAATCTCATTTCAAACAAAACTTTTCAAACCAAAAAGCGTAGATATTCCAAAGGGCTCCTATAGAGTACAATAGACATTTTGGGTGGTAACACCTTCCCATTGCGTAACCAACCCCCTTACCCAGATCTTTGTTTATTTGTTCTTGTTTTAGAACTCTTTAGGTTTTGTTCACTCTTTTTCCTTTCCTTTTTTGGATAAAATAAAAGTGTGGTAGCGACTCTTTCATTTTTGAGTTAAGTTAATAAAAAACATATACTCATAAATTTCCCCAGTACAGATTGCTTCCCTAGACTTACTTTTTCCAAACCTATAATATTTAGATAATTTCATGAAATAACAGAAGGCTCAAACACATATTAGAGCATATAGACATGCTTTTATCTATGAACATACTGATAATGAAGTCAAATGATGGATAAAATTAATGTCAAGTGTTAGTACTTATGGTCGTTCTTTTTTGTCTTTTGAACGTAGAGAGGCAATAACACAAAAGGGTCATAAAAATAATGAGACTCCCGAGACTAAAGACCAACATTTTTTAGTAGACAAGGAAAATATACAGACTTCCTTATTCCCCTAAATAAGTGTATACTTTCACGGATGTGGTTTAGAATCCCTTTCAACGACTTTAAGGTAGGGGTTATAAATCAATTAGAAACGCCTCGTTGCAAATGCACCATATGAGATAGGGGTTATAAATCAAGATTTGTGTCAATACAAGAATGACATTCCAACTTTAAAACTCTTTTTCTATCTCTTAAATATTTAATTAACTTTGTCCTAGTTAGACCTAGTTCAAGCGTTGCTCTCTGTTAGGTATGTCAAAAATATGTTCTAAGTATACATAATTAGTCTCAAGAATTTCAAAGACACTTATTACCTACTCACCACTCTTAATCATACTAGATATGAAAGTTGAAGGTTCCATGGTTTATGAATTGGAAATAATTTTGCTAAAACACGGTTCACTACAAGATGTCACGGGTGTTGTTGTAACATGCTACTCATAGAGCAGATGTCCTAACAGATGTTGGAACATGTTCTACGAGAACATCTATTTTAATTGTTTCAGAATCTTGACAAATCTGTTTTGTTTTAATTCTGTGATATTCCTTTTGGTTTTATCTCAGTAATTTACGCAGGTCAAGATGATGCTATCAAGAACAAAGTTTTGTTTCTCTAGCCGTGCACAAAACGCTAAATTAAATGATGAACCATTTTTGGAAACCTTGAAGATTTGTTCCTGCTATTTTGGAGAAGATTCAATAGTAGGTTAAAACTGAACAAAATGGAAAGAGTCCAAGCCCATTCTACACAAGGCTATAAAAGGAGACTTGTTAAACCTAATTGGTGTGGATTACTCGTTGAAGAAACCATGTGTGCAAATAAGGGTTTAGAGTTTGAGTTTATTTTAGGATATTACTGTTGTATTGTGTCACTCATGTGTCTTTTGATACATTAAGGTAGACTGGTTTGTGAGCCATTCATTCATCACTTAGATGCTTGAACTGAACTGTCTCTATTTTTTTGTAAGTTTTGTCAAACACTCCCAAACTTTTAAGCATTGAGTGATTGTGTGTCTTTTGGATTGTATTTTCTAAAACTTTAGAAGAGTTGTAATTCTATCATTGTGGTGACTAGTATGAAGTGGAAGGGGTTTTCATACCTAGGAGTGTCTTAGGTAGAAGTTGCACTGGGTAGGTATTAAGTGAGAAGTTGTAAACTAAGTTGTTTAGCTTTGAATTAATACTGCTAATAGTGAATTTACTTCCTGGCTTGGTAGCCTCCAGACGTAAGTGTTGTTATGCACTAAACTAGGCTAACAACTTTCTATGTCTTGTTTACTTTCTGTTCTTTTAACTTTGTATACCTTGGTCCTTGTGTGTTTAACAGATATCAGTGTCTCGACATCTCTTAGGAAATCTGATATCTGCATACCAGAATTTCAATTGGTATCATAGCAGGCATCATGCTCTGTATCTGGGTGAGATATAGGGAAGATACTTTCTGGTGCAATGGACAAGGAAGGAGGTTTTGTGAATAGACCACCCATCCTTGATGGAACCATTTATGATTATTAGAAGGCACATATGGTGGCCTTTTTGAAGTCTATGGACAACATGACTTGGAAGTCTGTGGTCAACGGATGTGATCCTCCAAAGGTTAAAGATGCGAAGGGTAATCTTACTGATGTGCTGAAAGCTGAGGAAGATTAGGATGAGGAAGATGACAAGCTAGCTCAGGATGGAGTGATTGATGATTGGACAGTAGGAGCGTGGTAGGGATAGATCGTTGCTCGGATGGAGTGTATGCGATTTATCCTGAGTTTAAGTCGGTACCGCATGCACGTGTTGAGTTGCATTTGTGCATTATTGTATGCTGTGATTGATGATTGGACAGTAGGTCATGTATGATGAATTGTGGGGTGATAATGTATTTATTTACTGCCTTTAATTCATGTAAATATTTACCGTTATATTTCGATCATGTTTTCTCACCCCTTTGCTGTTGTTGTGGTCTGTGCTTCTTTGGAAGTACAGATAATCCAGGTGTTTATCTAGTTGGATAGCGGTGTGTTGATCGAGTCTAGGATGCTCTGATACGTAACACGAGGATTTGGGGAGTTTATTGCATATCTGATGATTTTGTTTATACTCCATGTTGTATCATGTTTTGATGATGGATGTTATTGATGATGTCTTGTATATATATATATATATATATATATATATATATATATATATATATATATATATATATATATATATATATATATATATATATATATATATATATATATATATATATATATATATATATATATATATATATATATATATATATATATATATATATATATATATATATATATATATATATATATATATATATATATATATATATATATATATATATATATATATATATATATATATATATATATATATATATATATATATATATATATATATATATATATATATATATATATATATATATATATATTTTGATAAAATGCTTTTGTCGAATTTCTGGTGAAAAGTAATATCCCACATTTGGAAGAGAAACTCTGATAATTTAATTGATTTATTCGCATTTTATTTAATTTGAGAAGTGGGGTGTTACAGCTGCCAACAAGGGCGCTGTTTTTTTTTTCTGTTATGGTTCCTGACTTATCTCACGCTAGATTTCAGGAAACATTTTAGGGCGCTTAGGTATCTCAGGCGAAATGCAAGGCAATGTTGAGGATAACATAAAATGGATGCTATTGATGATGTCTTGTATATTTTGGGCTGATGACCGAACTTGATGTATGAGATGATGTATATATATATATATATATATATATATATATATATATATATATATATATATATATATATATATATATATATATATATATATATATATATATATATATATATATATATATATATATATATATATATATATATATAATATATATATATATATATATATATATATATATATATATATGTATATATGTATATATATATATATATATATATATATATATATATATATATATATATATATATATATATATATATATATATATATATATATATATATATATATATATATATATATATATATATATATATATATATATATATATATATATATATATATATATATATATATATATATATATATATATATATATATATATATATATATATATATATATATATATATATATATATATATATATATATATATATATATATATATATATATATATATATATATATATATATATATATATATATATATATATATATATATATATATATATATATATATATATATATATATATATATATATATATATATATATATATATATATATATATATATATATATGAATAAATACTTTTCTTTCCGCTGCTTATTTTGAAAATGTTTTGATAAAATGTTTTTGTCGAATTTCTGGTGAAAAGTAATATCCCACTTTTGGAAGAGAAACTCTGATAATTTAATTGATTTATTCGCATTTTATTTAATTTGAGAAATGGGGTGTTACAGCTTCCAACAAGGGCGCTGTTTGTTTTTCTGTTATGGTTCCTGACTTATCTCAGGCTAGATTTCAGGAAACATTTTAGGGCGCTTAGGTATCTTAGGCGAAATGCAAGGCAATGTTGAGGATAACATAAAATGCCTATGACCTAATTGAAAGAACCCTGAATTATAGAAAAGGGTTTAACTTAGTTAAACCTAATTTCTGCTGCTAGGTATGAATATTGAAATCTTCTCTTCCTGCTGTTATTTTTAACCAGCCCAAGCCCAGTCTGCATTATTATGTAAGGAGGCGCAGAAGCAAGGAAAATTAAGCATTCATAACAGGAAGATCTTGACTGCAAATAAGGGTTTAGTGTTTTAAGAGTCTCTTGTGTGTGTGACTTTGTAAGTCACCCTTTGTATCTTTGGATGCATTGTGGTAGACATGTTTAGGTTGTTTTTGTTAAGTGTCAATTGTTCACACAAAGCTTTTAAGCAAGAGTGTATTGTTCTTGATTGAAGTTGTTAAGAAAAATCGAGTATTGTAACTTTGAAGAGTGTCTTCTTAAGTATTCCTTTTGTATTGAATTGTTTATCACTGCTGTGATTGTGGGGAGTGAGAGGTGTCTCTTGTCTAGTAGGTTCTAGGCAGAAATTGCATTGGGTAGAGATTAAGTGAGGAGTTGTAAACTGGGAGTTTAGCTCTGAATTAATTCTTCTAATAGTGGATTTCCTTCCTGGCTTGGTAGCCCCCAGATGTAGGTGATGTTGCACCAAACTTGGTTAACAATTCCTGTGTTCCTTACTGCTTTCGTGACTTCTTTACTGCTAAGTTTAATAGTCTGTCCAGAAGTGGATGTCATAACATCCACTGTAACATCGACAATCTGTTACTGCATTTACAATTCTGCACAATTTAAATGGTTAGATAAACAGTTTTGTCAGTCTGCAGATGTTACAATAGATGTTATGACACTGTTAAATTTTAAGGTAAATTAAAATGGTCATGTTCTGTCCTTGTTCTGTTTTGGCAGACATCAATGTCCTTACATATCTCTTAGGACATCTGAGATCTGTATACCAGAATTTCAAATTCAATTATAACCTTATTTTGAAAACTCAATTTTTTTAATTGTTATGATGTTGGACTATTGTTTTTTCAATTAACCTTGGTGTTTGGAATTGGTAATTCCAAATGAATCTCGATTGCTGAACTTCGGGCCTTAGTTTCAACACGATTAGTTCGTAAATCTGGTTTATTGTTAAATTTAATCCCACTGCTTAGTATTGATGTATCCCGTTCTATTTTCTTCTTTGATAATATTGTTTCGCATGTCCAATGGAAGAACCAATGTATGAATTCTTTAAGTCGTACACGTTGCATCTCATTTGCATCATTATTCCCCCTTTTGATTCTTGAGTTTTTCAAGTCGATCAGTTTAGGCTTTAGCCCCTACACCTTAAGATATGACCGATTTCTCTTGAATCTTTCAACTTAGACGAACAAATACAATTCAATCTTATTCTCCCCACAAGAGAATTAGTCATGATTCGGCTTAATAATCGAGATATAATTCTCCTACCCCATAACAAAATTGAGAGATATAGAATCTTTTCCGCTTGAGAGAGGTATGTGGCATACTCGTCGACAAATCCGAGTTTTGAGCCCTTCTCTCAATGTGACCCAAAGACCATCTCCTACAAGTTGTGGTCGTTAAGTCAAGTATTCTCCCTTAAGATGACAACTCGTATTTTCTCCTAGAATAAATCAACAAACCTTATGCCCCTGGAACTTTGACCAACAATTAATGGTTCCTCCACCCATTTTAAGGGAACTACGACTACTCTAATTCCACTCCCGTCAGGATACGTAGGCACAAGATGCGATTTATTGGCGAGTAAACTTAGAAATAAACCATTAGGTCTTTCACCCTTAGAAAACAACAATAACACGATAAAAAAAGAGGTACATGTAGAGTACTACAGATGCTTAGGATGCTAACACCTTCCCTAAGTTTAACCAACCCCCGAAACTTAGATTCTCTAGCTTTGCATTTGCATTGTGTAACACCCATTTTAATTATTTAGTCTTTTTGGTGTGTCCTTGTGTGGGGAGTGTGTCTGAGCGCGTTGGCGGGTGCCCTTAATTGATAAGGATTATTGTAATAAGCCATAGAGTTAACATTAATATAATATAATGAATAATGATAATAATTTAATAAATAATAGTAATATTGTATTTGTATTATTATTATTATTATTATTATTATTATTATTATTATTATTATTATTGGAATAAGTAATAAAAGGGGATTTTGGGGAGAAGGAGGAAAAAACACGATAAAACCAATTTGGGAGAGAGATTGAAGAGAAAGAACAAGGAGGAAGAACAAGGGAAGAGAAGAAGGCTAGGGCTGTCAGATTCTTAGGGATTCTTCAACAATCGAAGCAATTAATCGAGGTAAGGGGGGAGAAACGGGTTTAAATTGGTATTCTTGCATGAAATTGAGTAGAAGAGATTCCTTAACCCTGTAGGGATTTGATGAACATGTTTGTTATGTTAATTTGTCTCTAATTGTTGTTGATTATGATGAATTTCGTGTGCATGCTGATGTGTTTATGTTTGTTGCCGCCATTGATGAATGGGTGCACATATGGTGGGATTCTGGTGAGGTTCTGAGTAACTTCTGTAGTTCTGTTGATGGACATAGGTGTGGGTTCTAGAGATAAATTGATAGAATAATGACTAGATTAGTGTGTATTGGTTGTAGTAATGATAGAATGGGAGATGGAAGTAGAGTGATAGGCTTGGAATTGAGCTTCTGCTGAATTTCTGGACGGTGAGGGTTTTGTGAAATCGCAGACGTTCGTCAGTACCTTCGTTGAGTGAGCTAGTAGCGAGCATTCTCTAGGAATTCGCTAGGCGAGTTGGGTAGCGAGTACTTCCAGTAGCTATTGTCTGCCTTCGCTAGGGAGTTCGCTAAGCGAGCAGCAAGCGAGCGTTCGATAGGGCTTCGCTAAGCGAATGAGCCAGCGAGCATGACAGCAAATTGTGATTTTGTACGGTGAGGGTGGTTCTGTCGTTTTGTAGTATCCCTTGAGTTGTGACAAGTATAGATATGGTGATTAGTGATGAAGAGTGTATACTTGGCATTAAAAGGTGAAATTATGTAGTGATTGAAGTTAATTAAAATAACTAATTGATTGGTGTGTGTCTATATATATATATATATATATATATATATATATATATATATATATATATATATATATATATATATATATATATATATATATATATATATATATATATATATATATATATATATATATATATATATATATATATATATATATATATATATATATATATATATATATATATATATATATATATATATATATATATATATATATATATATATATATATATATATATATATATATATATATATATATATATATGATGTATGGTGATGTGATCAGGGGATCGTGTGACTAATTAAAATAACTAATTGATTGGTGTGTGTATATATATATATATATATATATATATTATGTATGGTGATGTGATCAGGATGATCGTGTGCACTTAGCGTGCTTGAGTTTGTGTGTTGTGCATTTGGTGTCGTGCATATCATGGTGTTTTGGTGGGTTGAATCATGTTTCAGGAGGAGCGTAAGTGATTAACCCGTACTCCTTTGTGGAGAATGGTGGGATGGATCATGTCTCAGGTGGAGCATAAGTGATCCATCTGTACTCCTTTGTGGAGAATGGTGGGGTTGAATCATGTCTCAGGAGGAGCGTAAGTGATTCACCCGTACTCCTTTATGGGGAATGGTGTGTTGAATCATGTCTTAGGATGAGCGTAAGTGATTCACCCGTACTCCTTTATGGAGAATGGTGGGGTTGAATCATGTCTCAGGAGGAGCGTAAGTGATTCACCCGTACTCCTTTGTGGAGAATGGTGGGGTTGAATCATGTCTCAGGAGGAGCGTAAGTGATTCACCCGTACTCCTTTGTGGAGAATGGTGGCATGGATCATGTCTCAGGAGGAGCATAAGTGATCCATCCGTACTCCTTTGTGGAGAATGGTGGGGTTGAATCATGTCTCAGAAGGAGCGTAAGTGATTCACCCGTACTCCTTTGTAGAGAATGGTGGGGTTGAATCATGTCTCAGGAGGAGCTTAAGTGATTCACCCGTACTCCTTTATGGAGAATGGTGGGATGGATCATGTCTCAGGAGGACCGTAAGTGATCCATCCGTACTCCTTTGTGGAGAATGGTGGGGATAGATCATGTCTTAGGAGGAGCGTAAGTGATCTATTCCGGGGTTCGATTGAATGAACCAATGTGTCGGTACCGCGTGCATGGTGTTGAGTTGCATTCTTGTATTATTGTATGTCGTGTTGATGATTGGATAGTAGGCCGTGTTTGATGTTGGTGGGGTGATGATTTGTTTAATTGCTACCTATATTTAATGTATTTTATTACCGATAATTTTGATCATGTTTTCTCACCCCTTTGTTGTTGTTGTGGTCTGTGCTTCTTCGGAAGTACAGATAATCCAGGTATATAGCTAGCTTGGATAGTGGTGTGCGAGTCGAGTCCTAGGATACTCTGATACGTAACACATGACTTGGGTGTTTACTTTTATTATAATTGGATTTGTTGTATTCCTGCGACGTATATTATTTTTGGTGAACCTTGATGATGAATGATGTTTATGTAAATTGGTGGATGGCCGAGAATGATGTACTAATGATAATTTCCGCCGCTTTATTTTGAAAACCATCTAATGAAGTGTTTTGTTGAATTGTGTGAATGTGATATACCACTTTTGAAGGGAAACTCTGATGTTTATTTGATTTAATTGTATTTTATTTTAGATTTGGGAAAGTGGGGTGTTACAATTGGTATCAGAGCAGGTCGGCCCGTCCGGCCAGTGTAGTAGTTGAGTCTGTCCTTAGGATAGAGGTTGTGTACCTGTTAACTTGGTGTTGTTATGGTTGAGGAGTATGGAAGGAAGGAATGATGTTGCTTTGGCTGCCGTTATGCAAGCAATAACACAGGTGGTTGCTAATCAGAGCCAAACAGCGGGTGCGCAATTTGGGGATTTGGCACAATTTCGGAGTAACAAGCCGCCAAAGTTTGAAGGAGGAATTTTGGGTCCTGAAGCTGCGCAGAAGTGGCTGAAGGCGATTGAGAAAATTTTCAGGACAATGGGTTGTAGTGACGAGCAAATAGTGAGGTTTGGTACTCACATATTGGAAAGAGAAACTGAGGCTTGGTGGGACAACAATCACCAGAGACTGCGGGAGTGTGATTGAAATAAGTGGAGGAGAAGGTTGTGCTTCTCCAAGATGCTTCAAGTGTGGAGTGATGGCTCAATGTGTTGTTAGACGCTATTATAGTTTGACGGGATCATGTTGGAGGGAATAAGTGTGTCTTGCGAGCTTAGATGGTGTGTACAGTGAATTATTTGGAGTTAAGCCAAATGCTTAAGAGTGTCTTGGCGAGTCGGCGCAGGACAATGTTGAGATGTTTAATTTTGAGGGGAATTTTGAGTGTTGATGAAAGTAGAGAAGTTGGCGGGTTGCCTATTAAGTGTGGTTGTCTGAAAGTTATCCTGACAAGACAGTGATATACAGTCAGGACGTGAAGTGGAGTTGTGATCAACTTAGTTGCGGAAACTAGCCCGATATTGAGAGCTTCATATTATATGTCTGCTTAGGTGGTCAAGGAATTAATTTGAGTGAGTAGTTTTGAGACTCGTGTCTGGTGGATGTGCTACGGTAACAGATTGTGAGGTCGAGTATGTAAAGGATGGATAGTGACTCCTGGTGAATATTAAAGAAAGTAAGAATGTGGAATGCGATATTGATATAATTAGACCTTTAAACATTTCAAGATTCGAAGGTGTGTTGAATGGCCTTTCAAGTGTGAAAATGTTGTTGTCGTGTTTTTGACGTAGCGGGATAACCGTAACTCAGAATGACGAACGGTTCGAAGCGTTGGAAGTTTTTACAATGCTATAGGTGATGGCGAAGTAGCGACATGGGATTAAGATATTTATTGATGGAATGTGTTTGGATGTTGTGGTGAGTGCGGAAGGTGCGGTTCGTGTTTTCGCCATAGCTCGCAAATTTGAGTGTCCATTGGCATGGGACTTTCCATACTTAATTGAGCGAGCCAATGGTTGTGTTAACAGATGATATTCTGATATATTCGAAGAGTATAGAGGATTATGTTGAGCATCGGGAACTTGAGTTATCGGTGTTGGAGAAGAAGCGGTGATATGCCTCTGTGAAGAAAGTTCAAAGAGTTCGTGTGTTGGTTTTTCCGTATCCGATGGAACTAGTTGTTGTGTTTTGGGATGCTTTGTTGAGATGACTGGGAGATATATTAAGTGCAACATCAGCAAATGTTAGTTATGCTTTAAGGCAATCTAAAGTACGTAAGAGGAATTATCTAACAGGTGGTTTAGAGTTGGTTGTTGTCGTGTGATTGTGCCGGAGTTTGGAGGCCTTAATTGTTTAGTTGATATATGAGATGATTGGTGATCTTAAGAGCTTAAGGTATTTGTTTGATTTGAAAGAGTTGGATATGAGACAGAGGAAATAATTGGGACTTCTGGAGGAGTATGGTTTTGGGTTGAATTTCCATTCGGGCGAGACAACGTGGTAGCTGATGTATCGATTTGGAGAATTTTTGGGTATATACCAATGATGAGGGTAAAGGAGTTAGCACAAATTAAGAAAATTTGAGATATGAGTTTGGTTTGTGAAGAGACTTCTTATGGATTTAAGCTTTGTATGTTGAGACTGACTATGGGTAATCTTGATGAGAGTCGAGGAGTTGGAATTCTAATTGGAGCTAGTAGACTGATTGAATTTAATGAATTGAGTCGAAGAGTTGATTTTCGGATTGATGGAAATGGTGCCATGAGATGTCATGGTAGAGTTTGTGCTCATTAAGGTGAATTGAGTACCTATCCAGGTGCTATGAAGATGTTGACCGAATGTGGGAGATTGTTTTGGTGGCCATAGGTGGAGAGAGAGAAAGTTGAGGTTACGTATGTTGATTAGACTTGTGGAAAGTCGAAGTTGGAACAGCGGGAACTGTTGGGCCTGATGCAACTGTTGAATATTTCTGAGTGGAATAGAATAGTGTTCCCATGGATTTTGTGTCGGGTTTTCTGAAGAATTTAAAGGAATATGATTTTATTTGAGTAGTTAAGAATGGATTGAAAAGATTAACTCATTTCTTACCAATGAGGATGAACCATTCTATGCTGGAGGTAGCTAAGATCTATAGTGAGGAAGTTGCGAAGTAGTGTGAGATACCGTCGAATATTGTGTCAGATGGGAATCTGAGTTTTCGATGAAATTTTGGGAGAGTGGAAGACACTTTGAGTGCCATATTAAAGTTGAACTCTATTTAGCATCCGTGGACGGATGGACAGATAGAGAGAACTATCCCGTATGTAGAGGATTTGGTGAGAGCTTGTGTGTTGGATCATGATGGATCTGGGGGCAGTTAATTTTTGTTGATTGAGTTACCTACAATAACCGCTATCATTCTAGTATCGGAATGACATCGTATGAGGCTTTGTATGGTAGGAGGTGTAGGACTCCTTTGTGCTGATGTGTGTCCGACGAGAGTGTTGTACTCAGACCGGAAATTATGCAAGAGGCGACTGAAAAGATCAAAAGGATCCAAGAGAAGACGTATGTTAAGAGTTATGATGGTAACTACGGTTGGTCGAGCTTTGAAGTCTTGGAAGCACACATTATGTTTTGTTTATCTGTATCAGAGTGGCACAGCGGAAGCATGGGGAAAATAACATGTTAGACTGTTTTACCGCTATCGTTTGTGAAAACTGCAGGGTGTATTCATGTGTCTAAGCCGAGGAGGTACTTTGATTAAATTGGATGGGATGCAAGTGAGAGATAATTTTATTGTTGAGGCACTTCTAGTGCGAATTGTTGAACGAGGAACAACTCCGAGGGAAGGAGATATCCTTGGTGAAAGTGGCTTGGGGATGGTGCTGCAGGAGGCGGTGTGACCTGGGAATTCGAAAGCAGGATGCGGGAAAGGTATCCGGAATTGTTTCCATCAGGTAATTTTCGAGGACGAAAATAATTAAAGTGGGGGAGAGTGTAACACCCATTTCAATTATTTAGTCTTTTTGGTGTGTCCTTGTGTGGAGAGTGTGTCTGAGCGCGTTGGTGGGTGCCCTTAATTGATAAGGATTATTTTAATAAGCCATAGAGTTAATATTAATATAATATAATGAATAATCATAATAATTTAATAAATAATAGTAATATTGTATTTGTATTATTATTATTATTGGAATAAGTAATAAAAGGGGATTTTAGGGAGAAGGAGGAAAAAAACATGATAAAACCACTTGGGAGAGATTGAAGAGAAATAACAAGGAGGAAGAACAAGGGAAGAGAAGAAGTCTAGGGCTGTCAGATTCTTGGGGATTTTTCAACAATCGAAGCAATTAATCGAGGTAAGGGGGGAGAAACGAGTTAAAATTGGTATTCTTGCATGAAATTGGGTAGAGGGGATTCCTTAACCCCGTAGGGATTTGATGAACATGTTTTTTATGTTGATATGTCTCTGATTGTTGTTGATTATGATGAATTTCGTGTGGATGTTGATGTGTTTATGTTTGTTGCTGCCATTGATGAATGGGTGCACATATGGTGGGATTCTGGTGAGGTTCTGAGTAACTTCTGTAGTTCTGTTGATGGACATAGGCGTGGGTTCTGGAGATAAATTGATAGAATAATGACTAGAGTAGTGTGTACTGGTTGTAGTAATGATAGAATGGGAGATGTAAGTAGAGTGATAGGCTTGGAATTGAGCTTCTGATGAATTTTTGGACAGTGAGGGTTTTGTGAAATCGCAAACGTTCGCCAGCACCTTCGCTGAGCGAGCATTCGCTAGGAATTCGCTAGACGAGTTGGGTAGCGAGTACTTCCAGTAGCTACTGTCTGCCTTTGCTAGGGAGTTCGCTAAGCGAGCAGCTAACGAGCGTTCGCTAGGGCTTCGCTAAGCGAATGAGCCAGCGAGCATGACAACAAATTGTGATTTTGTACGGTGAGGGTGGTTCTGTCGTTTTGTAGTATCCCTTGAGTTGTGACCAGTATAGATATGGTGATTAGTGATGAAAAGTGTATACTTGGCATTAAAAGGTGAAATTATGTAGTGATTGAAGTTAATTAAAATAACTAATTGATTGGTATGTATATATATATATATATATATATATATATATATATATATATATATATATATATATATATATATATATATATATATATATATATATATATATATATATATATATATATATATATATATATGATGTATGGTGATGTGATCAGGGGATCGTGTGGCTTTAATTAAAATAACTAATTGATTGGTGTGTATATATATATATATATATATATATATATATATATATATATATATATATATATATATATATATATATATATATATATATATATATATATATATATATATATATATATATATATATATATATATATATATATATATATATATGATGTATGGTGATGTGATCAGGAGGATCGTGTGCACTTAGCGTGCTTGAGTTTGTGTGTTGTGCATTTGGTGTCGTGCATATCATGGTGTTTTGGTGGGTTGAATCATGTCTCAAAAGGAGCGTAAGTGATTCAACC
This sequence comes from Lathyrus sativus, assembly GCA_963859935.3. NCBI lineage: Eukaryota > Viridiplantae > Streptophyta > Magnoliopsida > Fabales > Fabaceae > Lathyrus > Lathyrus sativus. Next base: position 236,908,481 of record OZ012741.1, read on the forward strand.
GTACTCCTTTGTGGAGAATGGTGGGATGGATCATGTCTCAGGTGGAGGGTAAGTGATCCATTCGTACACCTTTGTGGAGAATGGTGGGGTTGAATCATGTCTCAGGAGGAGCGTAAGTGATTCACCCGTACTCCTTTGTGGAGAATGGTGGGGTTGAATCATGTCTCAAGATAAGCGTAAGTGATCACCCGTACTCCTTTGTGGAGAATGGTGGGGTTGAGTCATGTCTCAGGAGGAGCGCAAGTGATTCACCCATACTTCTTTGTGGAGAATGGCGGGGTTGAATCATGTCTCAGGAGGAGCGTAAGTGATTCACCCGTACTCCTTTATGGAGAATGGTGGGATGGATCATGTCTCAGGAGGAGCGTAAGTGATCCAGCCGTACTCTTTTATGGAGAATAGTGGGGTTGAATCATGTCTCAGGAGGAGCGTAAGTGATTCACCCATACTCCTTTGTGGAGAATGGTGGGGTTGAATCATGTCTTAGGAGGAGCGTAAGTGATTCACCCGTACTCCTTTGTGGAGAATGGTGGGATGGATCATGTCTCAAGAGGAGCGTAAGTGATCCATCCGTACTCCTTTGTGGAGAATGGTGGGGATAGATCATGTCTCAGGAGGAGCGTAAGTGATCTATTCTGAGGTTCGATTGAATGAACCAATGTGTCGGTACCGCATGCATGGTGTTGAGTTGCATTCTTGCATTATTGTATGTTGTGTTGATGATTGGAAAGTAGGTCGTGTTTGATGTTGGCGGGGTGATGATTTGTTTGATTGCTACCTTTATTTCATGTATTTTATTACCGATAATTTTGATCATGTTTTCTCACCCCTTTGTTGTTGTTGTGGTCTGTGCTTTTTCGGAAGTACAGATAATCCAGGTATATAGCTAGCTTGGATAGTGGTGTGCGAGTCGAGTCCTAGGATGCTCTGATACGTAACACAGGACGTGGGTGTTTACTTTTATTATGATTGGATTTGTTGTATTCCTGTGACGTATATTATTTTTGGTGAACCTTGATGATGAATGTTGTTTATGTAAATTGGCGAATGGCCGAGAATGATGTACTAATGATAATTTCCGCTGCTTTATTTTGAAAACCATCTAATGAAGTGGTTTGTTGAATTGTGTGAATGTAATATCCCACTTTTGAAGGGAAACTCTGATGTTTATTTGATTTAATTGTATTTTATTTAAGATTTGGGAAAGTGGGGTGTTACATTTTGCATCTCTTGGGATATTACATATTTTCCCCTTCCCTTAGACAAATTAAAGACCGGTGGTGAACCATGAATTAAGATTCAAGTTAATCAATAGCTTGGTATCTAATTCTCACCGCGAGATAAAGATGTGAGTTTTATGGCTCACACCTCTTTGAGAGCTTCAACTAAAGAAGATTGGTACTTTGAGAATGGAAGCTCTAGACACATGACATGGGTTTAGAGGCTGTTAGTGGATATAAGGTCACGACCCTCAGGGTCTGTCAGATTTGGTGATGGTTTTAAAGGTGAAATTAAAGGAGTGGGAAGTGTTGCAGTGAGAATCAGATATCAAGCTATTAATTAACTTGAATCACAAATCATCAAAGTTCACCATCGAGCTTTGATTTATCCAAAGGAAGGGATAAAGATCGAAGAAAACCCCAAGTGCGCTACGTAACAACGAAGCTAAGAGATTGTGGGGTTCGGGGGTTGGTTATACCTAGGAAAGGTGTTAGCATCCTAAGTATCTGTAGTACTCTACAGGAACCCCTTGTTAGTATTTGTGTTATGCTAATGTTTGCTTGCTAATGATTATCTGCTAAGGTAAAGGTGCTAAAGGTAAAGACCTATGGGTATATACAAAGTATGTTCGCCAAGACATCGCATATCGTGCCTACGTATCCTAACAAGGATGGAATCAGAGCAATCATAGTTCACCTAAATAAGGTGAAGGAACCTTTGACTATGGTCAAGGTTCCAAGGGGAATAAGTATTCATAACTATGATACTCACATAGAGTTAAAAAACTCTCTAAATATAAGTTGAAAGACCTAGCTAAGGATTTGAATTTAACAAAAGTCCAAGGGGGGAAGTGAGTACTCATAAAAATGGTACACACATATAGAGTTAACAAACTCTAGACCTAAGTTCTAAGATAGGACTCCTAGTAAGGTGTGCTAAGATCTTGAGTTGAAAAAATTCAAAGGGGATGTAGGTTCTAACTTAAGGCTAAGTTGAAGACCCTAATGACTCTAACAAGATCAAGGGAAGGCTAAAAATGAGCTATCTATGACATTAAATCAATAGAGAGACTTTCCTTTGGACTAAGGAACACAAGGTAACCTTTTTAGGATGAGAGCTAACAAGCTACATCACTTGGGGAAAAAAGTAAGATAAGGTGATATTCAAACATGATATAAAGAACAAATTAAACATGAAAAATATATTTATGGTAACAAATAAAACATGAGAGTGAATGTGACAACGTTAAAAGTAAAGACTTGACAAAGTCAAAAAGAGCAAGGTAACAACCAAGCATATATCTCAAAGAGTTTGCAAATCATGGTGACAACCAATGATAAAGTATTCAAACAAAAATGTTACAAAATATAAAGAATTATATAACAAGTATGACCAAATTTAAGTAGCACAATATGTAAGTCAATACATTACTTATCATGGTTCAAAACAAACATGCATAAGTCAAGACATCACTTATCATGGTAGGAATCAAAGTAAACATGTATAAATTGTCACAACACTTAACATGGATACAAATTAAGTCATGGCAAAAGTAACAACCAAGCATGTTTAATGTAGAAGGACATGTTCATCACAAGTAGGTAACAACCAAAAGGTAAGTTAAGGTTCAACATAGCCTTTGAGCAAGATGAAAAAAACATCACAAGGATTGATTTGTACAAACATGTATACCAATCACCTTTCAAAATAAAAAAACAAGTATTTAAGAACACTCAAGGTATGGCATGATCAACATAAAGCACTTGTGTATATTGAAGTCATATAATTATGGAAGAAGATCACATAGTAAGGGCAAGGTAACAACCAATGTTTCAAGGAGTTTCAAACATGTATTTGTATATGAATATAAGCTTGAAAAAGTAACAACAACCAAGTAACAACAAGGATGTACAAGTTCACTACCTCATGTAAGGTTCATACAAGATGCACAAGGTTCATATAAGTCAATAATGTGCAAGGAGAGTCAAAGGATCATTCAAAAAGATCAAAATAAATCCTAAAGAAACTTAGAAAAGTCACATACTTTGAACATGTATAAGTAAAAAATAAAATAATCTTTTTGGAAATTTTATGACATAGACAAAAAAAATAGACACGAGCATGAACATTTTACAAAAAGAATGGGCACAAAATCACTTAAAATGAAGAAGTTATAACAATTTAAAATTGTGAAGAAAATAAAGAAATTAAGTGGCAAAATTACGGAAATGGTCCCCATGGATGTTGAGTCCACGCTGCCAGTCTTGCAACCTAAAACACTAACCAAATCAACCATTGCACGCTTTATTAAAATAGATGGAGGCATGAATATATATGGGATATCCACTTGAAAATCCAAAAAAATTAAAAGAACGGGGGCGAGAGGGATTCAAACCCCAGTTCTTTAGGTTATAGGTACAATACGCGCGCAGAGTAAACCATTGGGGTGGTGATACATCCATTGTATCACCTCCCAAAAACTGAATATATGCCTAACAATGCCTATAAATCTGACCTAAGGCGCTACGGATAGCCTTGGTCATCTTCATCAATTTTGATCATTTGCAAGAAACATCCTAACTCACTCAAAACATAATGAAATTAGATGATATGAGAACCAAAGTTGTCTATTTTTTCATGAGGAATTTAGTGGTGGTGTTGGTTTTATCTAAAAATTTTCCTATTTAAAAACACGATAGAAACATCAAGAAAAGCTCATTTTTGCATTTTCTAAGGCACAGTCATATATAATCATGCTAAGCAACATTTAATGGTTCAAAATCATCACATACAACATAACAATCATGTCTATGGTTAATTCACATCAAAGCATATCATGGTTTATAAAGTTCCAAGTTTGAGGCAACTTGCCTTTTGGAGCAAGAAGCTAAAATCTTCCAAAGATGTTACAAAGCTTGTTGGATGATTGGAACACCTTTAATATACCTCCTATTAAGCTTTGAGATGCTTGGAACCAAGAGACACCAGCTGAAACTGAATAGAGCTCCCTTTTTGCAAAATGTCAAAAGTGTCCAAAGGAGAACTTCAAGAAAATGAAGTTACAGTTGAGAAATCAGGTTTGGAACATCTTGAGGATGAATTATAGGGTTTGTTGGAAGTGTTGGAATGATTGAAAATGGTCTGGATATGGTTTTGGCTTTGAAAATGCAAAAAGTAAACAAAATGAGGTTTTGAAGGTTGACTTTCCAGTTTAGCAGGTTTGGAGCAAAGGTGAAGGTTTAGAAACCTTCAAGGAGTGATTTGTGATTTGTTTGAACAAATGGTTGAGTGGTTTGGTGTTAGGAGAAGACAAATTGAAGGTTTGTGCAAGTTGAAGTTTCTTGGCACAAAAGGAAGTTTAGTTTAAGATGCTGACCTTTGGAGGTTTAAGAGGTGTTTTCTCTGGTTTTTTCTTTTTTTTTTGAAGTATGAATCGAGCCTCTATTTATAGGGCAAGAATACAAATCATATTGTGTAGAATTCATAACTTGATGGTTTCATGGTTTGGTTGAATTCCAATTTGATAGTTTGGATGGTTCTCATGGTCCCAAGGAAAAGTACAAGGAGATTTTGAGTGGTTGGACACTTTTAGATCTTGCTTCTGCAGATGGAACAAGGTATGGTTTCAAGGAAATCAAGTTGTGGTTAAATTTGGTTTTCAAGAGTGGCATTGTGATCTTTATGGCCAAAACTTCCATAAATGGAATGGAATTTGAGTTAAGGCTCAAACCTTTGTGTAATGCCTCAAAAATTAGTACAATATTTTGATTATAAATGGATTTACAAGTCTTGAGGTTGTCAATCAAGGGATTTGCAGATTTGCTTAATCTTGCAACTTGTTCTCGGCACGAAAATGATCAAAACTTCAAGTATGGATGGCTAACTTTCTTTTTCGAAAATCCTAGCTCAAAAATGGTATGGAGAAGTTCTTGTAGTTTTAGAAATCCCTAAACATGCCCTACAACTTTCATGTTTGATGAAAGTCTTGAATCCAAAGGGATCATAATGAAAACTGGCCTTGAAGTTTGTTGAAAATTGAAGGAACAAAGCTGGCCTTGAAAAATTCTAAGTGTTTTGAAATTCTTCCAAACTTTGAAGCTTCATTTTTCAAAATCTCAGGCTCTTTTGCTCATAGGTCAGTATGACACTTTTGTAGCACATGATGAAATCTACAAATTGACCTTTGGAAATCAAAAAATGGATGTGAGGATTGAAAGTTATGACCTTTCAAAGTTAATGCTAAAACTAGGGTTTTTTCATACACTTAAGAAAAAATTCACTTATCCAAGTTTACCCCTTTTGCAAGAAACCTCTCAAAATAGTGATTTTTCATGATCAAACTCATTTTTTAAACATGTCTTGATGAAATTTGGCTTGAATGCTTCAATTTGGCCTAAAAACCCTAAAAGTCAAAGGGTTGACTTTGTCAGATATAGCTTGTGTCAGATGTTCAATCCAAAACATTGACTGATCAAGCAATAATCCTCTTGATTCCAAGGTGCAAAGACCTAATTCAGATGAACCTCAACAACAACAAACTTGAAACAAGGTTAGGGTTAATGGACATATGCTTGATGCTCCTAGAATGGTGATGAAATCTAGGGGTCAAAATTTGGGGTATGACAGTTGCCCCTATTTAAATAGCTTTACCATATGACATGAGAGATGACAATCTCTATAAACTCATGGTGAAAGGTAGTTAAATATATCAAACCACAATTTTTTCCCTTAGATGCAATGGTATGCTAAGGGCGACAAAACTATGCAAGTGCTGACAAGCTATGAACTCTTCAATGATGCTTTATAATGCAAAAATGAAAAATGTAGATGACCACAGCAAACAAGAAAAAGAAAAGAGCCAACACAACGAGCAACCACTCACTTGGAAGGGAAAACACTGGGGAAATCTAGAGTGATCAGGCACAGGTTCAAACATGACCAGGATGATACTCTAGAGGAAAGAACTTCCCAATAGAGATAGAAACAACAGAACAAACTCCACTGGGGAAAAGAAAGAGACAAAATCTCCAATGGGGGATCAGGTTAAAACAAAGAGGAGACTCTAACAAGATAATAAACAGGACAAAACAAGATTCCACAGAGGACTAAATCAAATGGAGAATTTCCTTGCAGTGAAGAGTTCGAACATGATCTTCAGGAAACAACCGGAGGAGAAAACAAAAGTAAACTAATTGGACTTACCAGGGATATTAGTAACAACCAAACATTCTAAGATTTCACTAGGGATATTGGTAACAACCACTCATCCTAAAATTACAGGGTTAGGTGAAAATTACCAGTAACTATTAGACTTGATAATGCCGGTAACAAAAGGGCTTCAAAAGGTCAATCGGTAACAAACAAATATTCCACTACCAATAACCATAGGGTCTTAAACAAACGCTAGTAACGACTAGACTTAAAAAGGTGGATCGGTGACAACAAAGTATTCCACTACCAATAACCATTAGGTTTTAAACAAACGCTAGTAATGACCAGACTTCAAAAGGTGGATCAGTAATGTCGCATCGCTGCGAAGAGGGAGCCGACAATGACAGAAGAGTCGCCACCGCTCGTTATTTATCCCAAAGAGAGGGAAAGGAAATGATCAGAGAAAACCTAACAAAAAGGGAAAAGACAGGTCATCGCAACCATATCTTAGGGTTCGGGAGTCGGTTACGTAAGGGGAAGGTATGAGCACCCCTCACGTCCGTCGTACACAACGGGATCCACGCTTGTTGTCTAGTCTAATGGGTGAAAAACAAACTATCTACGACTGCTAAAGCTAAAACGGAAATAATTGACTTGATAGGACATCGTTGCCCTATGCCTACGTATTCCCTCGTGCGATGGGAAAGTCAGAGTCAACATAGTTCGGGAAACTACGGGGGGGATTTCTCGCCAAGACATCGCGTCTTGTGCCTACTTATTCTCGTCTGGTACGAGAAATCAGAGCAAAACGTAGTTCAGGCCAACTACGGGTAAACATGGTGTTCTCGATCACACAAGGGCGAGAGAAAAGGTAGACGATACTAGCGCACACATACTAGCAGTTAGGTGTATTGTTGCTCGACTATTGGAGACTTAGGCGTTACCTATTTGCGATAGAACAAATGTAGTATGTCATTGGTTTAAAGGTACGGGTTACCTAAAGGGAAGAGGGAAAAATGTGCTCGCTAGGATTATCGCAATCTTATGCCTACGTACTCTCAACAGATATGAGAGATCAGAGCAGCCGTAGTTCGGCTAACTATGGAAAAAGGGAAAGAGTGCTCGCCAAGACATCGCCGTCTTGTGCCTACATATTCTCATCTGGTATGAGAAATCAGAGCAGCTGTAGTTAAGCTAACTACGGGGAACAGTCTCGATTGCACGGGGGCAAGAGAAGGGAACTTAATCGCCAGGATGCGAGAGAAAAGGGGAGGTCTCAATCTCTAGGATGCAAGAGAAAAGAGTCTTAATCGCACGGGGGGCGAGAGAAAAGAGGAAGCAGGCCAAGACGCCTAAACGGGAAGGAACTCGGGACACACACGCTTGAACCTAAGGCGTAGGAGCGAATGCGTCGTATATTGTCCAAAAGACATACGCTAAACACTCTAGACGAATGAGAGGAGTCCCCCACTCATCATTTCCCACGTATTTATTTCTTAGAACTCACAATGCTCGGCGGTTGATTAAAAGACTTGAATTAGAAAGATGTTACCGAACGGAGTGGTACCGTTGACCCTTAACATTGTGCGCAAGCTCCATTCCAATCTTCTCCTCTTTTGGTCCTTGATGATGCTTCGAATCGGGACCAATGTGAAGCTAAATCGTCATAGCTCGACTTATAAGGGAAGTCGAACTTTAAGAGGTCGCGTATCAATTTCCGTGCTATGGACAAGATATAGAAACAATATTGAGGATCATTCTCCAATTGAATCATGTCGCACGGACCAAAAGTAGTCTCGGATCCAACATTATTCTTCAACGTTATTCATCAATAATTTGACTGGTAATGAATTACAAAAATATCGTCATTAACCGAAAACAGATGAAATGAAAATAAAGTCGGAAGTGAGAAAGAGGAGAGGAAGTCGGTCTCAGGTCCATCGTTTCTCAGCAATAATTTGACATAAAAACAATAGAGGTCTCGTCACCGATCCAAAAGGCAAAAATGCCCAATAACAAAAGAGAAAGAAACAACTCTAAAAATAAAGTGTATGAGAAACCTAAAAGAAAATATTAAAAAAAAATTCCTAAAAGGAAAAGAATAATAAAAAGGTATAAATATATACATTCTAAAAGAAACTAACATGGTAGAAACTATATATATAAAATAAAGTTATAATATAATACAATATCAATATACTTTAGAAAAAATAAAAATAATTAATAATAATAATAAAATAGGAATATTTATATATCTAAAGAAAAAAGAATTAAAACAAAATAGGGGAGGGGTATGTAATAACGGGGGTGTATGCAAGTTATGTGAGAAAATGGGCCTAGAAGCCCAATCAAACAAATACGAAAGAAAACAAAAATAAATAAAAATAAAAATAAAAAGAAAAAGAAAACAACGAAGACAGATGGTCTTCCTCCTCTTAACCGCTTTCTCTCTCAACTCTTCCAAAGCCAAATCTCCAGAATCACTCTCCTCTCTCCATCTTCTCGTTTCTTTTTGTTGAAATTTGGGATCTGGTTTTGATTTAGAGGCTCTATTGAAGTTAGGGTTTCAAATCTGGTTGGATGTTGAAGAAGATCTGCAGTTGGATGTTTGGTTTGGTTTTACGGCGCCGTGCGGTTCGAGAAACGGAGGTGGAAGATGGATTCATATTTGGGGTTTTGTTTGATGGTTAAGGTTTTGAAGGAGGAGCGAGTTGATGAAGGTTGATGGTGGAACCGTTCAATCTGGGTTGAAAAATGGTGATATTAAGGTGAAGTTTTTGTTGATGAGTTGAGAGAGGTCGTTTTGGGGCTGGGTCTTCACGGTTGCGTTTGCGGGAAAACGGTGACGGTTGGAGGTGTTGGGTTGAAGATTTGGAGCATGGTTTTCTAGGTGGTTTGAAAATGAGTAAGAAGGTTGAGGATGTTTAACGGTTGTTTCAGAGCTGGGCTTCGATTTGGTGTAGCAATTGTTGATGAGGTTGAGCGTTGGAAGGTGTTCGGATGGAGGATCTGAGGGTTTTTCCTGGTTTTCGGGTGGTGATTTTGAAGGATGACAATGGTGATATATTGTGAAGGATGTGAGGAAGATGACGAAGCAGGTTTCTGCTTTAATGGAAGTTGAAGAAAGTTTGTTAAAGTTTGAAGTTCCGGATTTGGAAGTGTGGGTTTCCATGGTGGTTAACGGTGATAAAGACAACAGGTGAAGGTTTGGTTTTTGATTTCTAGGTTGAATGGTTCGTTTCAGAAATGGAGTGATGTTGGTGACGTCGATGGGTTGATTTATTGTGTTTGGAAGATGTTGATTGAAGGTTAAAAAAAAATGGAGAACAAAAGGTTGTTGAAGAGGATTTTTGGTTGTTTTTCTCTGTTTTGTTATCGTGCGGATTCGCGGCGGATTGGTGTTCATGGCGAGATGCTTTGCAACTGGGGTGACTATGTGTAAAGTCGAGGGTTAATTGAATCTAGGTGTTGAAAAGTGGATGTTCATGGTGGAAGAACAAGTACAACTTTGAAGGTTTGTGATGGGTTAATGTGTTTGAAGGTTGTAGGTTCACATGGTTGTTCATGGTTGAACGGGATTTTTTTCCAGAAGTGTTGTTGAAGAATGTTAAAGGAGGCTCGGATGATGAACATGAAAGTGGAGGTGAGGTTGAGAGGTGATTGTTTCCGGAGAAATGGCGATGAGTGAGGTTGAATGTTGGTGAGTTCTCCGACGTTTTTGCATTGTGTTGTGAGTTTCGTTTGGTTTCAAAGCTTGTTGGTTGGAGATGTTTGTTCAGGGTTGTTTGATGAGGATGATGAAGATGTGAGGGAGATGACACTGTAGCGGCGGCTACAGTGCTAGGGTTGTCTCTGAAGGAAGGTGATGATGAATAGGGCTTTATAGTCCTGATGAGTGACACGTGGCAGGCTTAATGACAAAAGCTCAATTAAATGCTGATGACAAATATTAGTCGACTAATGACGTGTTTAAATGCTTGTGATGGATTAATGATGCTAACTGATTCATGATTAAGTTCTAATGGTTGGCTAAAATTAATAAAAGTGCTGATAATTAAAAGCTAACTTAATTAACTAAAATGAAATCCTAACCTTAATTATAAAACTAAAGCCTAATAAAACTAATAATAATTAACATCTATCGTTAATTAAATAAAATAGATTAAAACTATTCTAATGATAATTTTAATTTAAAAACCTAATAAAATCTGTTTAAATAGAAAATAGTTTTTGTTAGAAATAGAATTTTTATTTAGTTAGAAATTGTTTTAGATTTTTAATTAGAGTTTAGGAGTTAATTTGGAATAGAATAGAATTAAATTAATTAATTAAGATTAGTTAGAAATAGTATAGAATTAGTTTTTGTTTAGAAAATAAAATTAGTATTATTAGGATTAGATTAGTCTATTATTTATTTGTTAGTTATAATTAGGAGTGTAATTTAGCATCAACATGATTATCAACATCATTAATTAATCCGTTAATCCATCAACAATTACAGCTTGCAGGGACACGTGTCGACTTCTTGGCATATAAAATACTGTTCATTTTCTTCTAAAACAAAAACCCTAGGAAGACCAAGCCGCGTGCCCTGTTCATCTCCTTCCTCAAGCCATGACCTAGAATCCAGCGCCCCTACTGTTCATCTTCTACCTCCAGACGAAACCCTAAAACGGCCGCTCACTCACCTCCAACCTCTGTTTTTGCACTTCATCTCCTTCATAACCCATAACCCATTCAAAAACCTCTGATTTGAACCACACAACAACTTTAAAACTCTGAACCAACTTAATCTTCATCAATCGAAATCCCTTTCAAACCCAGTCGCGAAAACCATCTTCCGTTTCACCAAACTTCTTCTTCCAAACTCCATCACGAAATCACTACCTCCATAATCCCAAACGAAACCCATCCACGAAATACCCGTCCGCCTTATACAACCATCAAAACTTCCTTCGTGACCCAACCCAGAAAACCCATTTTTCGTCCAACCGTATCCCTCAAACACCTCCAAAACAATGACGTTTGCTACTCCCTTCAAAGCCCATCTCAGCAAACCGAACATCCACCACTTCACAACTCCATTCTCAGAACCAACAAGAACCCAAACGAAACCTTTAGCCCGTTTCCAACCCAAATAGAGAAGAAGAGGGGATCTTGAAACATCCGGAGAAATCAAAACGGGTTTGATTTGATTTGGTTGAATTGAGTTTAATTTTTGCAAGCGTGAGATCAAAATCGTTTTTTTTTGTTTTTAGCAGATGAGATTGTATTCCCGTTTCCCCTTCTTGTTTTTCTCGGTTTAAGAATTGGATGAGGTGATGGGCTTTGAAATCCCAAATGATCCTCTCTTATTAATCCCACCCCGTGAACCGTTCTGAACCCCCCTTTTTTTTCTTTGTTTATTTTTTTCCAAAAAAGTGTAATATATTATTAATGTGTAATATATTTGTTATATAAATCAAGTTTTTTAGTTTTATAATATATATAATTTCTAGAGTTTTTTTTATAATAGTTTTATAAGATTTTTGATATTTTTCTAACTAGTTTTAAGTTTTGTAAATATATATATTTCTAATTAATTTTTTTTAGAGTTCACTCTTTTTTCTAATTAGTTTTCTTTTTAGAAATTGTTAATATTTTTATAAATGGTTTTTAGATTTATAATATATTTGTAAACTAGTTTTCTTAAAGATTAATAATATCTTCCTAAGATTAGTTTTTTTAGAATTTTGAACATATTTGTCTAAAAGTTAGATTTTTGACGTTTTCTTATATTATTGATATTTTTATTCACCTTTGAGGATTTATTTTTTCTCATTTTGGGTCGATGAAGAGACCTCCATGTCGTTATACGTCAAATTATTGATGGAAACGACAAGTCCGAGACCGACTTTTCTCTTCACTTTTTTATTTTCGACTTTATTTCACCTTTGTGTATTTGCGTCGCTTTTTTAGTCGATGACGAGACTTCCATAAACCGTTACCAGTCAAACAATTGATGAATAATGTTGGGTCCGAGACCACCTCCTTTCTCTCCTCATTTCTTCTTCTTTTCGATTTTATTTTGACTTTCCTCGATCGGTGAAGTCTTGTATCCGTAAGCGTCGGATTATCGAAGTCGATAACCTTCCCGATTTCAAATCAATGGAAAATGACCATTTGGGTCATTTTCTCTACTCTGGGATCGCGATAGGATACCTTCGATTAATCGACATTATGTTTGCGATTAAGACGAGAGCCCACTGTTTTTGGTTCGTGTGACACAATTAAATCGGAGAATGATCCTCAATATCATTTCTCTATCTTGTCCTTAACACAGATATCAATTACGCGACCTCCTATAGTTTGACTTCCCTCATAAGTCAGGCTACGACGGTTTAGTGTCACATTGGTGCCGATTCGATTCATTAACCTCTTTTGGACCGTATTTCAACCCGCAATCGCGATGAGTGTTGTGAGCCAAGCTTTAAATACGTAGGAAATGATGAGTGGGGAGCCTCCTCTCACATTGTCTAGAGTGTTTAGCGTATGCCCTTTGAGAGATATGCCACGCATTCGCTCATACGTCTTAGGATTTAGCGTAGTGCATCCCAACTCGATCCGATTCCCTTCCGTTTAAGCGTTCCAGGCCTAGGACCATTTTCTCTCACCTCCGTGCGATCGAGACCCCTTTTCTCTCGCATCTGTATGATCGAGACCCCTTAACTGTAGTTGGCCGAACTACGACTGCTCTGATTTCTCATACCATATGAGAATACGTAGGCACAAGATGACGATGTCTTGGCGAACACTCTCCTTTAGTCTCTCATCCCTTTCACCCAAGAGTACGTTACTTTTCCGTTCTACCGCAAACAGGCATCGTCCCTAACTGTTGGAGTGGAGATTTAATGTCACTCGTCAAACATTTTAACCAACCTTTTCCCATAGTTTCCCGAACTACGGATGCTCTGATTTCTCATACTCGTTGAAAATACGTAGGCACAAGATGGCGATGTCTTGGCGAGCAATCTCCCCCCCATCACCCATAGTTTTCCGAACTACATTGACTCTGACTTTCCCATTGCACAAGGGAATACGTAGGCATAGGGCGGTGACGTCCTATCGAGTCTGTTCATTCCGTTCGCCTCGTTTAGCAGTAGCCTCTAGATAGTTTTTCACCCATGGATTAGACAACAAGCATGGATCTCGTTGAGTACAATGGACGTGAGGGGTGCTCATACCTCCCCTTGCGTAACCGACTTCCGCACCCAAGATTTGGTTACGATGACCTTGTCTTTTCCCCTTTTCGTCAGGTTTTCTTCGATCGTTTCCTTTCCCTCTCTTTGGGATAAATAACAAACGGTGGCGACTCTTCTGTCTTTGCCGACCCTTTTTCGCAGCGATGCGACAACAATCTAGAAAAAAAGTTAGGGATTTTGAAAGCAAACAACTGCAGTCTGCATTTGCTCTGTGAACTTATTCCATGCATGGTTATCCTGAAGGAAAAGTATCAGTCTAGTCAGTCTTTTCAGAAGACGAAACATTAGGGAATGATAAAGACATACAGGTCATAGTTGAATCAACACATGGTGCATATATGATCCCACGTTGCCGAAATTTGTATTTTCTTTTTGTGCAATTACCTCTTTTCAGGAATTGCATCCAAATTGTAAATTTCCTATTTACAGGCCTTTTATCAATAAACTATTCATTTCAGTCAAAGAGCTTTTCATTTCTTGTTTTTAATTTTACTGCTTTGTTTGCAAAAACATCCAACATTTTTTATGAACATTATAGGTGAAAACATGAGGCTTTACAAAGCATAATAAAAGCAATAAATTTACTTGAACGATAAGTGTCATGAATGGTAACCGAGGTGGCCGTTCCACATACAGAGCATCCTATTGCCTTTTGTTTGTTTGTAGGATGACAAGATCCTCTCCCCAGTAGAGCTTTTCTCCCTGGCGATGAAGTTCTAATAGCAACTCATGGTGTATAATTCCTCCCCTAACAGGAGTTCAGAGTTGTATTTCCCATTCGAAGTGGATTCGTACTACCTAGCGAGTATTCGAGGGTGGATTACTTCAGATAGAATGCAGTCAGGAATTTGTTCCACAAAGATTGTTTTTTTCCCAAAGCAGAGATTTTGTCTTTCTCACAAAATACTGTTATCGAATCAAAAGTGGTGTCACCAGTAGATGTGTATATCATAACTCCAGCGGAGCAGATTTTCTGTCTCCCCATAGTGGCTAATCCCCAAAAGGGTGGATTTATTCTCAGCATATTCCCAGCAGAGTAAGGTTGAAGGATTTTCCCTTAGCAGTAGGGCAGATTTCAACTCGATGTTGCTACCCAACAAAGTCAACATTTTGAATGTCTCTTCCTAGCAGGATTAGTATTCATGAACTTCTTCCCCGAGCAGAGGTTAGTGTTGATTCCCTTGACAGGTATACCAATGGCAGATTGATATCTCCAACAAAGTCCAATGATCATTGACATCTTTTAGGATCAGTTTTCGGGACGAGCTCCCAATAGATGGTAGTCTCATTCTCCTCGTGGCAAGTGTTTTAAGCAGAGCTTGTTTATTCCCCAGTAGAGTGGAGTTGTCTATAGATGTTCATTACATTCCCCGTGGAGGAGAATCATTAGAAAAGGTTACTTTCATCTCTCCGTCAGAATGGAACCTTCAGTAGAAGCCTTTGATATTCCCAGTAGGGCAGATTTGTTAATTTTATCTCCCCAGTAGGGTGGATTATTCTTCTAGTATTCCAAGCAGAGTAGAACCTTTAGCGGAAGATTGTTATCCCCAGCAGGTTAGATTTCTCAGTGTTGTTCTTGATTCCCCACGGAGTGGAGTTTCGGCGTTTCCCCAACAGGTTGGAAATTTTTAGTAGAGCTTTTCAAGAGAGCTATCCAGGGTGTACTCCTCTGCGGGGTTAGTTTGATGGTCTTCTCAGCACTCCTCTGGGTTGTGTTCCTTTGCATTTTTATTTTTGCATAACATCCTCCCAAATGCGTAGCATTTCCATTTCATATGGAGCATTACGCCATTTTCAAACATATGCATCTGAAGCATAAGCTAGGTTTGATACCTTTGGTTCAAGTTGTCTCTTCGGTAGATGATGGTTTTATTTAGGAGATTTTTATCCCAATAAGGGTGGATCTTTTGGTTGTTCATCTTATTTGGGTTCTCCCCAGCTGAGTTGTTTGTTTAAACGTCTTTTCCTCAACAGAGTTGTTTGTTTAAATTCTCTTTCCTCAGCTGAGTCATTTGTTTAAACGTTTTTTCCCTCAGTAAAGTCATTTGTTTAAACCTCTCTTTCCCCGTCGGAGTATTCTTTTCAGGTTATGAGTCAGTTGATTCTATTTTCTGCCTATTCTGGGTGTGTCATTCCAACTCTTGGTTGGTAATCCCCAATTTATTCTGAAGTTTTATTGTTGTTATTCAAACTCTTGGTTGTGAATCTTCATTTCGTGAGTGTTATCCTAACTTTTGCTTGGTAATCGTTGCTTCATTCCAACTTTTTCTTGGTAATCAGTTGCTGATTGGATGTTATCTCAACTTTTGGTTGGTAGTCCTCTTCTATTCCCCGACGGAGTTGTTATCCTAACTTTTGGTTGGTAATTCGTTGCTGGTTAGATGTTATCCCAACTTTTGGTTGGTAGTACTCTTTTATTCCTCGACAGAGTTGTTATCCCAACTTTTGGTTGGTAATCTGTTGCTTGTTGGATGTTATTCCAACTTTTGGTGGGTAATCCCCATCTTAGTCTAAAGCTTTGTTGACGTTATTCCGACTTTTGGTTGGCAGTCTTCATTTCTTAGATATTATCCCAACTTTTGGTTGGTAGTCCTCATTTCTTGGATGTTATCCCAACTTTTGGTTGGTAGTCCATTGTTGTTTGGATGTTATCCCAACTTTTGGTTGGTAGTCCTCATTTCCGATGTTATCCCATCTTTTGGTTGGTAGCCTTTGCTTGATTTCAACATTTGGTTGGTAAAGTTTTATTGACGATCCCAACTTTTGGTAGGTAGTCTTCATTTCTTGGATGTTATCCCAACATTTGGTTGGTAGTCTTCATTTCTTGAATGTTATCCCAATTTTTGGTTGGTAGTCCTTAGTTTCCCCTGCGGAGTATTATCCTAACTTTTGGTTGGTAGTTCGTTGTTGATTGTATGTTATCCCAACTTTTGGTTGGTAGTCCTCATTTCCGATGTTATTCCAACTTTTGGTTGGTAGCCCTTGCTTGATCCCATCTTTTGGTTGGTAAGGTTTTGTTGACGTTATTCCAACTTTTGGTTGGTAGTCTTCGTTTTGAGTTGATGATTCAAACTTTTGGTTGGTAGTCTTCCTTTGTTGGTTCAAATGTTGGGGTTGGATGTGATCCTAACTTTTGGTTAATGGCCTTGTTCTTCAATATTTGGTTGGATGTTTTCTCTTGCGGAGTGTTAAACTGATTCAGAATCTTGGTAGGTAGCTTGTACTCGGGTTTTGTTTGGTGTTCAGGTGATTCCAATTTTTTGTTGGTAGCTTGTGTCGGTACCTTTTGTTGTATTCCATTTTTTGGTTAGTATACTCCCTGGTGAGGTCACTGTTTTCAGGATGTTATTCCCCATTATTTCGCCTTCAGTCGACGTTGTGGTGATTCCAACTTTTGGTTGGTAGCCTTTGTTATTCTAACTCTTGGTTGGTAGTGTTTGGTTTTTATCCCCAGGGAGTAACCTTTATCCCATCTCTTGGTTGGTATCTGTTGCACCCCAAAATTTGCCCAACATTTCTTTACCTAGCTTATGTTTCATTTCATTCACATTAGCATTATCATTTGCATTTCATTGACACGTATGCAGGAGATCAAGAGGTATGATTGCCAATCAAGGGATACACAAGAGTGTGAAGCTAGCTAAGAAGGTTATTCAAGTGTTCAAGAGTGGATATCCTTGTCAAAGAAAGTAGAAGATCCTCAGAGAGAGTGGTTGAAACCAAGAAGGTGTGTCTCCTAACTTGAGAGTTGTGGAAAGCCATCAGATGATTCTGAGGCCATGAAGATGGACTTGAGGTCTTGAGATAGCTCATGAGAAGTGTTTAAGATCACTTTGATGCCTAGACAGGTCATTGTGCAAGATTAAGAAGGCTCAACCATGAGTGGTGCAGCTAGGGTTTGACTGGGTCAACCCTAAGTCAACTGATAATTTGAACAAGGTTGAGACCTAATTCAAAGGCCATGTGATCATGGATTGATGCATTGAGATGTTATAAGGATGATTCCAAGGTCAACTCGTCATGATTGAAGAGTTTGAGAAGTTTCAAGCTAGGGTTTCTAAGGCTTGACAGTGTAAAATCCCCTAGTTTGACCCCTATCTTCCAGGCAGTTTAGCTCAAGATGTGATTGTCATCTCATCTTTCCCCCAACATGAATGTTGTAGAGCATGATCTTAGATTTAATTTGAGTGCTAGAAGTCCTTGATAGGAGTTGTATAACTCAAGTTTTTACTTTGACAAGTTACAGGTCATCTGAGGTATGTGAATTTGGGGGCTTGAAAGTTCTCCAACTTGCATGAAACTTTTGCCCTAGAAGGATCATTCCTATGAACTCTTGGTCAACATGAATGTTGTTCCTTATCCTCTTAGCTTTCTAGATAGTACTATAAGTCCTTGATAGGATTTGTAGAACTCAAGTTATGGCTTTGACAAGTCAAGGGCATTTTAGTCATTTGGAGATTATAGGTCATTTCAAGCATAAGGCCATAACTCCTATTTCCAAGCTTCAAATGGGAAAATGTTCAACATAAAACTTGTTCAAAATGATGTTTTAAGGCTAGTCAAGAGGTCATGAGATGTTGGAATTGCTTGTAGCTCAAAGTTGGAAAAATGACCTAAAATAAGGGTATAAGTTAAATGAACCAAAGTTGGAAATTGATATTTTTGATCTACATATCCAAACCAAGGCATGTAATATGTCATTTTGACACTAAAAAGCATTTTAAGAACATTGGTTTAGCCACATTTTTGAATTGAGGTTCAATTTGTGGACTTGCTTTGAAAAGTAGTTACTTACATCTTAAGTAACCATTGCCAAATCCAAATTCAAGGCATGATCAAGGTCCCTTGCAAGCCAAACACTTCCAAAATGTCATGAGGGGAGAAATTGGAAGGAATTGGGATTGATTTCAAGCTGTTAGCAGAGTTGTGTATACCATGGCATATCATGAGAATTCAAGTGACATGAGAAATTGAATTTCTCATTGGAAGGATCTAGAGCTTTCTAGATCATCCTTACACATTCTATATATTGAATAGAAGTGGTACAAATCATTTTTTGGGTGATGATTAAGAGAGAAAACTGAGCTTGCACTTTGAACTTTCTCATTGCAAATCAAAATCGGTTACAAGGTTAGAGGCCATTTTAGTCCAAGAAATTGATCTCAATAGCTTGCTCTGAGGTTGGTGATCAATTCCAGATCAAATTCAAGGCACTGTGGTGGAAGAATCGTGAAGTAGCCATTGGAGAGTGAAGCTTGCAACTCAGAATCAGATTTGATAATTCAAGAAGATTCAACTCTTTTCTTTGCATACAGAAGATTGATTGTGATTCAGTGAAGGATTCTGCAAGTTCTTGAAGGCTGATTTGAAGATTCAACCCTTCTGTTTGCTCAAGTTGACTAGGTATGCAACTCTTGTGCTATGGCTTAAATTAGGTAGAATTAAGATGAATTGTTATGGTAGATGCATAGTAGAATGGTGTAGGAAGATTTCTGGATCATCAATTTTGAGATTAGTGACCAATTAGAGTTCATGGAATTTTCGGTTGAGATTGTTATTCTTGGATTCTTGAACTGTTAGCATGATTAAATGGCATAGGAAGCTTCCTTGTGAAAATTGGAGTGAGTTTCATGTAGAGACCTCTTGGAATGGAGGCCGGTGGAGAGAGTTAGGGTTGGGGACGATGACCGGAGCACCACCGGCGACGGCCATGGCTACGCGCATGTTTTAGGATTTCAAATGAAGAAGATGACTTGATAGCCATCAGATTGAGGTTGAACTTTGATTGAGGGCATGATCCAATGGCCACGAATGTTTCTCATCTTGTGAAGGATTCTGAACTAATGTGAAACGCGGCATTTCACTTAAGTTGTGTTTTGGGCTTAATGCATTAGCTGCTAACCACACCCCCTTTTTGGGCCCAACCCTGAATTGAATTGATTTTGTTTACTACCTGCACCGTGTGCTTGTTCATTTTATTTTGATTTTCTTTAATTTCTTCATTTTATCCATGGTTCTTGATAAAATCATAAAAAATGGAAACATAACTCAATTAATCCCATTCTTTTTGCATTGAATTCATGATAGAATCTAGTATTTTTTAGATAAAAAATATTTTTATTTCATACATTTTCTGATTTTATGGGAATTTTCACATTTTAATTGATATTAAAATAGTCATGTTTAATGCCTGATTTTGTGGAATTTGGTTTGATCATGTGATGATGATTTTGATCTTGATTTTTTGTGAGTAGTTAGCATAGATATGCATGCTCCCCATAGATATTTCTCACATTTTTGTGATGAACATAAGTGGTAGTTTAGGTTGAAACCTTAGAGGCTCCATTTTTAGGGTTTATGGTTGATACCTTTGGATTTAGGACTTAATTTTAGGACATAATAGATGATTTAGTCCCTGGTTTTTGTATGAGGCATTCTTAATTGAATTAGGATCCCTTAGGAATTTTTGTAGAAATTTATAATATAGTTTACTATTTTTGATTGATTTTAGTTTAGGTGCTAACTTTGGATGATTCTAATGCACCAATTTGACTAGATTAACCCCTTAGGTTCCCTTAGAGTAAGCTTGTTCTTGGATGATGATGAAGGCAAGTTGAAGATGCATTGGATTGCTTGAAGAGGCTTGGATTTGAATATCTTCCCTTCTTTTGGTGTAGTTTTGTTTAGGTGTTAAGATCAGGGTTTCTGTAGGCAGAGCTTCTAGATAGATTCTTGTCCTTCATAAACATGGATGATGTTGATCACTTCCATTCTTCCCTATGATGCAAGGTCCCCTTGTAAAGGCCTCATCCCTCCTTTGGTAGGATGTGTGGCTCTTTGCAAGTTGGTAGAACCTTTGAGGGTCCCTTTCTCTAATGATAGGATGCTTGGTGGTGACCTTTGGTCTTCACTCTGCTACCAATCATCCAAACTTTGCTCTTGATAGATGAATCTTTCTCCCTTGTTAGAAGATGGAGTTCCTTGCTTGAGAAGATTGGAGGATGAGGTTGATACTTCTTTGTGTTTGAAGATTACTCTGAGAAGCTAAAACTTGTAGATGAAGAAAGACAAGTTGATACTTGTAAGGAGGAGAGAGCTGAAGCTTGGAGACTAAGTTGACACTTGTGAAGAGGATCCAATTTGAGATTGAGTGAAGAGCTGAGGCTTGAGGAATGAAGGATAAGTTGATACTTGTATTGATACATTGAGAGAGTGAAGGAGTCAAGTTGATACTTGCAGTTAGGAGTGAAGCCTGAAGGTGGAATTTACTGAATAGCTGAAGCTTGAAGAAGAAAGAACAAGTTGATACTTATGTGTGATGTGTTAGAAGCTTGGAGAGGCAAGTTGATACTTGCTATTGAAGATGATAGCCCTGAAGAGCTGTTGAAGATTGATGACTGGACTGCTGTCAAAGTTTGTTTAGTTGTAAGAGATGTTGATCTGTTTGCTTTTCTGTATTGATGTGCCTTGTTTGACTTGCTTGATGCATTAGAATAAGTTCATATTTAGACTGATGTGAAATAGGAGCATGACTGCACTAGAGGTTGAGTTGCTCCCTCTGCTTGTACTTTTACTGTATGGCTTTGCTTGCGGGTATTCGGTAGAGCCCTGCTCCCTTGCCTATGTGGTTTGTGTTTTGCTTGATGGCATTTTATTTCATTTCTTCTGTATGATTGCAGTTATTCATATCTGGCTTGAGGTTGAGATGAGCTTGTGGAGGCTGACACCCCACACACATTTCCTCCCTCACTTGCATTGCATGCATTTTATAGTCGTTTACTGTATTACTGTTTACTGTTTAAGCTGATGCTTTATCTGTTTCCGTTTATCATTGACATGATCCCCTAGGAATCTCACTTCCTTTGATAAGGAAGTGATGATTAGAACTTTAGGTTGAAACCTATGCATGATAACTTCTAGGAGATCCCTGTTTCAAACCTCAACCATAGGATGAATCCTTGGCATGACAACATTAGGACATGATAGTCTCCCCTTAGTTGAACCTGTTCGTTCTCTCTTCTCATCTCAAAACAAATTAAAATACATTAATAAAGGTTAACTGATGTCGTACGTTACGAGCCTTAAGCTATCTGAGAAAGGGTTATCGAAGAGTTTCTTTTCGACAGCTTGGATGTTTATTATGGCACCCTTTGGGTGACATGCAACGCATTCACTCTCAGGTCATAGTCTCTAGTGCGATATTAGTTGCAAACAACCATAAAAGACACTTCTTCCGTAAAAGACAGAAAACAAACTTCAAAAAAAATTTCCCCCGTGGGCCCATAATTCAAAGGAAGCTTTTCTGAAGAAAAGAGTGTCGTTAACTCTCAGTTCTACCGCAAACGGTAACGCTAAGTCTCCCAGGGTCGAGCTGCGTACACCAAACTGCTGGAACTGTTTGTTAACCCTACTCGATAAAACAGATGAATCTGAATCCCCGTAATCCGTATTATCCCGAACTACGTAAGCTCTGATCTCTCATATATGTTGAGAGTATGTAGGCACAATACTGACGTATTGGCGAGCCACCTTCCCCATAACCCGTAGTTAGTCGAACTACGTTAACTCTGATTTCTCATTTTCTGATGAGAATACGTAGGCATAAAGTGCGACACTTTGCCGAGTCATTTTCTTTTCTTTTCAGACCAGCCTTGATAGGTAGATAGGTAAAACCAACCCGTCATATAAACACAACAAGCATGGATCCCATCGAGTACGATGGACGTGAGGGGTGCTAATACCTTCCCCTTGCGTAACCGACTCCCAAACCCAGAAAATGGTTGCGATGACCTTGTCTTATACCTTTTCGTCAGGTTTCTCCGATCGTTTCCTTTCCTGCTCTGAGGGATAAATAACGAAAGGTGGCGACTCTTCTATTTTGCCGGAACCTTATTTTCGTGGAAGCGACAGCTGGCGACTCTGCTGGGGAATTGGACAGTTTCCTGGGATCCAACGTCCCTTATGCGAGTCAGTTTGGGGATCCAACGTCCCCTGCGAGAGTCAATCCTAGCGCTTGTATGATTACTTGTTGGGTTGTGTTTATTTATCGCATTTTATTTCCCGCATTTTATTTCCAGTATGATATGATTATCTGTGCTGTTGTGGGAGGGGCATTCTGATGAGTGAGAAGCCAGACCCAGGCCTGAGTGTACTTAGCATTAGTTGTGGAAATTAGTGGGCGCGTGCTTGCTTGGCAGGCACTAGTGTCTCATGAAATCCACGCTCAGACGAGGTTCTCCCGGTTGACTTCTTTTTCAACCCTTTGGGTTGAGGGGGTTGTTGGTTTGGAGGATTGTCGACTCTGGGGACCGATCATTTGTGATTCAGCCGAGTGAGGCCGCTTCAGGAGCTGGTGATGCCACACCTTCTGGGTATCGTATCACCCCTCTTGAATGTCTGTGACGTTGATGACCACATAGGATGCCGAACTTATGTCAGTTTAGGTCCATACCTGTGAGCAGGGTTGGGTTTGTTGCAGGAAACCTTAACCTTCAGACTACCTGGTTTTCTTGATAGTGAATCAGTTTTGGTTGGGATCAGAGGATCTCATAAGCAGATGTGTATGTTGTTCTTGACAGAGCAGGTTTATGGTTGGGATCAGAGGATCTCATCAGCAGATGTGTATGTTGTTCTTGACAGAGCAGGTTTATGGTTGGGATCAAAGGATCTCATCAGCAGATGTATGTTTGTTCTTGACAGAGCAGAGTTTTGGTGCTGTATCAGAGGTCCTTTTTATCAGATGTTTATTCTTGACAGAGTAGATTTATGGCCCTGTATCAGAGGTCTTTATTATCAGATGTTTGTTCTTGACAGAGCAGATTTATGGTCCTATGCGTGTGTGTTCTTGACAGAGTAGATTTGTGGTCCGATACCAGGGTTTTCTTATTATCAGAGATAGGGTTGTTCTTGACAGAGCAATATTATGGTTTTGTTGATACAAAATCTTCACCTTCATCTCTTCAACGGCACAGTCGTCTTGATCTCCTGCTGCATGATTGCATTTTACATTTCTTTGCATACTCATTTGCATTTCATTAACGTATGTCTGTGTTGCAGGTACCGTTTCCCCCGATTCAGGATTTCTTGCCTTCTACTGTGCTATTATGGGTTCTCTGAGGAAGACTGTGGCTTACAAGCTCCCTGCTCCTGATGTTGTTCAGCTGACTGGTTTGATTGCTTTAGCAGATGATTCTGTGAGAGATGAGTTCAGAAAGTATTACGGCAAGCTGCTCAGTTTGGTTCGTAAACCTTCTGCGTTTGAGTTGAATGGGTTGCACGCCTTGCTGCAGTTCTACGATCCTCCGTTGAGATGCTTTACTTTCCAGGATTTTGTTCTCGCACCCACGCTAGAGGAGTATGTTGATTTGTTAGGTGTGCCTATCAAGAGTCAGATGCCCTTTGTCCATATGGATGCTGAGCCTAATCTGGCTAGTCTAGCCCCGTCACTTCATCTGGATGCCTCCGAGTTGGTATTGTCTAGTTGGAACAAGGTTCCCGGTTTCTCCTTGCAGTTCTTAGTGGGAAAGGCTCAGCAGTGCGCCAAAGACGGATGTTGGGTCGTCTTCAACGCCATTCTTGCTCTATGCATATATGGCATCATTCTGTTCCCCAATATGCCCGACTTTGTGGACTTCGACGCCTTCTACATCTTTGCTTCAGGGAATCCAGTCCCTACCTTGATAGGAGATGTTTATCATTCCATCCACTACAAAAATGAGAATAGAAGGGGTAAGAACGTCTCGTGCTGTGTGCCCCTGCTCTATAGATGCCTTGATAGTCACCTACCCAAGAGGGGTCCCTTTGCTTCGTCTGCAGCCACAGCTGAGTGGTCCGAGCGTTTGATAAGTCTATCAGCGGAGGATATTGACTGGTTTGATAGAGATAGGTTGGGTACCGAGATCATCTTCAGCTGCAGTGGGTTTCCGAACGTGCCTTTGATAGGCAGGAAGGGCTGTATAAACTATAATCCATCTCTGCTGGTCCGACAGTTTGCTTATGCTTTGAGAGCTCCGCCGAAGGATGAAGAGGTGCAGGAATCTCTGTGCCTCATTGGTCTTCTAGAGGGGGATATGTTATCTAAGCTTCAACACGCTTGGAATGGTATCAGTAAGCGGGGAAAACCATTGCAGGGGAAAAGTAATAGTCAAGCCTACGCTCCGTATGTGACTTGGATTCGAGCCAGAGTAGATGCTATAGGGATGCTGTTTCCTCCTGCCAAGCCAAAAAGCCCTCCAGTGATTGAAGAGCCTACCACTGTGCCTATTCAGCAACACAATCAGGTGTTAGCTAAGAGAGATGAATTGAAGAGGGAAAATGAAGAATTGGAGAAAGAATTGGCGCAACTCAGAAGCGAGAGAAGCGAAGTCGTTCATTCCTTCAAGAGGCAGACCAAGCTGGTGAACCAGCTGGGGACAAATTTGACTAAGCAGATAGCTGAGCGCGAGCGCATGGGTCGAGACTTCAAAGCTGTCAACGATGTACTGGCCACGAAGAAGCAGCACTTGGATGAAGCGTATCGGAGGATATCCAAATTTAACCAGCATTGGAAGGCCTCCCTAGCCAACAGGAAAGAGCGGGAGGATAAGCTGATGCAGCAGGTCTCCAAGTTGAAAGCCCAGGTGAAGGCTAGTGAGAAGAGGTTTGATGAAGAAACCGCTCGCAGATATGCCGCTGAAGGCCAGCTTAACAGGGCTCTTGCTAACCTGAAGGAGCGCAAATTGACGTTTGAATCCAAGAAGCGGAAGTTAGAGGATTGTTTCGGTGAAGGAGCATGGGAAGACTCAGTTGAAGGGCTTCAATACACCATTATGCAGAGAGAGTTACTCGTCAAAGGGTTGCTCACTCGGCCTGATCATCCAGAAACGAAGGGGTTGTTAGAAGAGTTTCGCGCCCGTGGCCGTGCTTGACTATTTGTATTCCTTTTGTTTCGATCATTGTTGTATGCTGACAATCTCCAGGCTTGTTGGTCGAGGTCATGCTATTGATTCAGCTTGTACTCAGTGACATTGTGTACTGCCTTGATGGGCTTTCTTTATATATATGAGATGCTATTTCCATGACTGGACTCGGACTTCTTATTATCAGCACTGGCACTCAGGCACTAGGATCGGGGGATACCCCCTAACGTACAGACACACTTTTGCATTTGCATGAAGCATTTGCATAACGAGCACTTCGTCAGTTTTTCTAACCCTTTTAAATTTTCAGGTTGTTTCAGGTTGTTCCAGGATTGATCAGAGACCTATCCACCGCTATCCGACCAGAGCAAATCAAACCAGAATCATGGAGCAAATGCAAACTGACGTTCAGGAACTCCGCGAAAGGATGGACCGCTTCATGGAGCTCATGCAAGCGGTCGCCAATGGCCAGGATCAGCTCAAAACCTTGGTTCAGCCTCTGATTTCAAGGGTTGATAGCAATGGCGTACTCCATGGTGGGACCGTGCCTACCCCTCCACCTGTTGAAACTCCTCAGAATGGCGTCCCCGTGACCGGGGGGAATGGCAGTGCCAACGACAATGTGATAGCTAACATGGGACTCAACGGTAATACGACGGGCGTCGGTAATAGGAATTATGAAGCTAACGTCAATGTTGGGCTGGGCAACGGCAACACAGGTGTTGAAAATCTGTATGGGCCTCAGCCATGGTTAGAAGACCGTCAAGACGATGTGTTCTCTCAAAGAGGTGCTGAAGGGGAGCTGACTGCTGAAGCACGACTAAGGTTCAAGGCACTCGAGGACAAGATGAGGAATATCGAGAACCAGAACACCCTGGGCGTTGATATGTCCAAGTTGGGACTGATTACTGATTTCAAGGTGCCTCCCAAGTTCAAGGTACCTGACTTTGAAAAGTACAAGGGCACCACTTGCCCTCGCGTCCACCTGAGATCGTATTACCGGAAAATGTCCGCTCATTCTGAGGACGAGAAGTTGCTGATGCACTTCTTTCAGGACAGTCTGGCCGGACCCTCCCTCAAATGGTACATGAGTCTGGAACCTACCAGTGTGCGCACGTGGAAGGAACTTGCTGAAGCATTCGTGCAACACTACCAATATAACAGTGACCTGGCTCCGAATTGGGTCCAACTGCAGAATCTGTTGCAAAGGAACAATGAAGGGTTCAAGGAATACGCCCAGCGGTGGCGTGAGTTGGCAGCCAGGGTTCAGCCGCCGATGGTTGAACGCGAGCTTGTGGAAATGTTCGTAGCTACCCTCCCAGGGGTTTATTATGAGAAATTGGTCAGCAGTATGTCTGGAACCTTCTCAGATCTCATTATCACGGGTGAGCACATCGAAAACGGGATCAAACTGGGGAAAATTCAAGGTGATTCATCCATAGCTGGAGGAGGCGGAAAGAAACCTTATGGTCACAAAAGACGGGAAGGAGAGACGAGCGCCGTGTCCAACGCTCGAAGGAAGGGTAAAGTCCCTCACCAACAGGTGGCCAGCATAACTATCCTGGCAGTTCAACAACCCCAGCAGCAGCAGCAGCAGCCGAATCAACAAGGGTACAGAAAGTATCAGAACCGGGCACCTCTGTCAAGCCGTCACCTCGAGACACCGCCCATGTCTTATGCTCAGCTGTTACAGACTTTGCTCCAGGTACAGTTGATCCAGAAGAGAACCCTGGCTCCCATGATAGGGGCACCTCCGCCAGGTTATGACGTGAATGCAACTTGTGAGTTTCACTCAGGGGCACCAGGCCACACAATAGAAAACTGCAAAGCCTTCAAGCATAAGGTGCAGGACATGGTGGACGCTAAGATCATCAACTTCTCAGATAATATGCCAAACGTCACGAAGAACCCTATGCCGAATCATAGGGGAGGTGGAGTAAATGCCATTATTGAAGACGAGAGTGGGGATTTGTTGACTGACGTCAGAGATCTGAGGACACCGCTTAGCTTCGTTAAAGCTAAGCTGATGAAAAGAGGTTTCTTTCCAGGTTGTGGAGAACTGTGCATGGGCTGTGCGACAAGTCCTGATGGATGTGAACAGTTGATAGAGGGGATTCAAAGTCTGATGACCGAAGGAATCCTGCAATTTAGCCGAAGGGCCGAAAGCAGATCAGGAGAGGTAATGCTGAAGCAAGATGATAAGGTTGCCACCATCACCATCCCTCACCAGACGATAACTATTTCTGCACCTAGGCCGCCCACGATTACCATCACCAAGGCTGGGCCGATACCTTTCAAAAGCACTAATGCTGTCCCATGGCATTATGGGGCAGAGGTCTACTGCAACGGACAGAGGTTAGAACTAGAACCGTTTGGGTCATCTGTGGAGAACCTAGTGGGCATCAGCGGAATTACTCGCAGCGGAAGAGTATTTGCACCACCTGAGATCGTGGCGGACAAAGCAGACAAAGCTAATGCAACTGATAAAGGGAAGAGTAAAGTCGTTGAAGAGACCCCTCGTGGGGTAGAAAAAGACTTACTTGTTAAAGACGCTGAGGAATTTATGAGGTTGATTAAAAGGAGTGACTACAAGATCGTGGATCATCTCCATCAGACACCCTCGAAAATTTCCATCCTGAATTTGTTGTTGTGTTCTGAGGCACACCGCAACGCACTGCTGAAGGTGTTGAACGCCGCGTATGTACCGCAGGAAATATCGGTAAACCAGTTGGAAAGGGTCGTAGCCCACGTGAATGCTGGAAATGGGTTAGGGTTCACTGACCTAGAGCTGACGCCGAAGGGAAGGAACCACAATAGTACCCTGCACATCTCGATAGAGTGTAGGGGAACGATTACGTCTCACGTGTTGGTGGACACGGGGTCGTCACTCAATGTTCTTCCGAAGAAAGTATTGATGAAGTTAGATACTCGCGGATTGATTTGCACACCCAGTGATCTGGTTGTGAAAGCATTCGATGGAACCAAACGCCATGTTTTCGGGGAGGTGACGTTGCCAATCCAGGTCGGGCCGGAAACATTCGACGCGATCTTTTATATTATGGACATCATGCCTGCCTACAGCTGTCTCTTAGGCCGGCCATGGATCCATTCTGCGGGTGTCGTGACCTCCACGTTGCACCAGAAACTCAAGTATGCTGTCGGAGGTAGCATCGTGACTGTATGTGGCGAGGAAGATATAATGGTGAGCCATTTATCGTCCTTCAAGTATGTTGAGATGGACGGGGAAATCCACGAAACCCTATGTCAGGCGTTCGAAGCTGTTAAAGTCAAGAACGTAGCTCCTATAATCGCTGAGAAACCAGAGATGACTCTCTCCTCCTTCAAGGAAGCTCGGGCCATTGTTCAAGCCGGATCCACCCTAGGCTAGGGGCGAGTTTTGGAGATACCTAACAAGCAAGACAAGTTTGGGTTGGGATATTCTCCTGCGGCTGAAGCCTCCTCTTCTTCTAGCAGTGCGTCACGAGATAAAGGGCCGATCCAGTTTACTAGTGGCGGGGTGATATTTGAAAGCGTCAACGCGGTGTCTGAAGACAGCGGAGATAACGACTGTGACTTAGACTCTTGGATCTAGCCAAGCAAACTAGGCGAGAGCCTCAACAACTGGTCCGTCAGGGATATCATCCAAATGACAAGCAAAGAGTAATGATTTACTTTTTCCAATCGTTGTACAACCCTATGTCCTACCCGGGGCATAGTGGTTTTATTGTCAGGGCCTCGTTTGATTATGTACATGCATTTTATCAATAAATCAAAAGGCGTTTTTCTTCGTACTCAAATATTGTGATCTCTGTTATTCCTGTTTTATATTTGTTTTGAAAAACAACAAGATGGCAATGGGGTTTGTGCTAACCTGTATATCCTTGTTTTAAGCTTAACCCTTGTTATTGCAGGATCCACATAGCAGATGACATCGACTCTGGACCTTCTACGACTCACTTCGACTTCGATTGCCCGATCTATCAAGCCAAAGAAGAGATTGATGAAGACGAAGACCTTCCCGAAGAGTTGGCCCGCTTGTTGAAACAAGAAGAAAAAGTTATTCTGCCTCACGAAGAAGAGAACGAGATTGTGAATCTGGGTTCTGAAGAACTGGTCAGGAATGTCAGGATAGGGGCTGCATTGCAGAGTGATGTCAAGCAGAGGTTGGTCGAGATGCTAATAGATATAGTGACGTCTTTGCTTGGTCATACGAAGATATGCCCGGACTTGATACTGACATCGTGGTCCACCACTTGCCGTTGCGAGAAGATTGTCCTCCCGTTAAGCAGAAGCTTAGGAGGACACGACCAGATATGGCCGTTAAGATCAAAGAGGAAGTGCAAAAGCAGCTTGATGTCGGCTTCTTAGCGGTCACCACTTACCCTCCGTGGGTCGCCAACATAGTGCCTGTACCAAAGAAGGACGGTAAGGTACGAATGTGCGTCGATTATCGGGATTTGAATAGGGCGAGCCCTGAAGATGATTTCCCGCTGCCTCATATTGATGTGTTGGTCGACAATACAGCCCAGTTCTCCGTATTTTCATTCATGGATGGCTTCTCTGGCTACAATCAGATCAAGATGGCGCCGGAGGACATGGAGAAAACTACGTTTATCACGCCTTGGGGGAAGTTTTGCTACAAGGTAATGCCTTTCGGTCTGAAGAACGCAGGGGCCACTTACCAATGAGCGATGGTTACTTTGTTTCATGATATGATTCATCATGAGATTGAATTCTATGTTGATGACATGATTGCGAAGTCCCAAACAGAGGAGGGGATCCTGGTCAATTTGCTGAAGCTTTTTGAGAGGCTTAGGAAGTTCAGGTTGAGGCTGAATCCTAACAAGTGTACTTTCGGGGTACGATCTAGAAAACTACTGGGGTTTATCGTGAGTGAAAGAGGCATTGAGGTTGATCCTGCGAAAATAAAAGCGATACAAGAGATGCCAGCGCCAAAAACAGAAAAAGAAGTTCGTGGGTTCTTGGGCAGAATAAACTACATTGCAAGGTTTATCTCTCAGCTCAAGGCCACGTGTGAACCGATGTTCAAACTGTTAAAGAAAGATCAGGCGATCATCTGGAACGAGGATTGCCAGAAGGCATTTGATAAGATAAAACAGTATCTACAGGAACCTCCAATCTTGATACCCCCAGTGGCTGGACGGCCCTTAATCATGTACTTGGCAGTTCTTGAGAATAGTATGGGGTGTGTTCTCGGTCAGCACGACGAGACGGGCAGAAAGGAGCATGTCATTTACTACTTGAGTAAAAAGTTCACAGACTGTGAATCTCGTTACTCGATGCTGGAGAAAACGTGTTGTGCACTAGCCTGGGCTGCCAAACGTTTATGACAGTACATGCTCAATCACACCACCATGCTAATTTCGAAGATGGATCCGATCAAGTACGTATTCGAGAAGCAAGCGCTTTCGGGCAGGATTGCCAGATGGCAAATGGTGTTGACAGAATATGACATTCAGTACATTTCCCAGAAGGCCATCAAGGGTAGCGCATTGTCTGAATACCTTGCCGAACAGCCGATCGAGGATTATCAGCCGATGAAATTTGAATTCCTTGATGAGGACATCATGTTTCTCAAAGAGAAAGATTGCGATGAACCGTTGCCTGACGAGGGTCCAGACAGGAAATCCCAATGGAAATTGATATTTGACGGGGTGGTTAATTCTTACAGAAGTGGCATTGGGGCGATCATCACGACCCCCCATGGATCCCACATCCCGTTCACTACGAGACTGACGTTTCCAGTCACCAATAACGAAGCGGAGTACGAAGCATGCATCATGGGTCTAGAAGAAGCAATTGATTTGAGAATCAAGAACCTAGACGTATATGGTGACTCAGCGCTTGTGATTAACCAGATTAAAGGGGAGTGGGAGACTCGTCAATCAAATTTGGTGCCGTACATGAACTATGCCAGAAGGCTGCTTCTGTTCTTTGATCGAGTGGAACTCCATCATGTGCCCAGAGCAGAAAATCAGATGGCTGATGCCTTAGCCACTTTGGCTTCGATGTATAAAGTCAATTTTTGGAATGAAGCTCCAAGAATTGTCCTTTCTCGTCTTGATAGACCTGCATTCGTCTTTGCGATCGAGGAAGCCTCCAATGGCAAGCCATGGTTCCATGATATCCAGACTTTCCGTATGACTAAGGAGTATCCTGCGGGAGTGTCAACCCAGGATAAGAAGACTCTGAGGAGGCTGTCTGGAAATTTCTATCTCAATCCTGATGGAGTTTTGTATAAAAGAAGCCACGATCTCGTGCTACTCAGATGTGTAGATGAGAAAGAGGCGAGTATGCTCATGGAAGAAGTCCATGAAGGCACATTTGGTACGCACGCCAGCGGGCATGCTATGATGAGGAAGATCCTGAGAGCAGGATACTACTGGCTGACGATGGAATCAGATTTCTTTAAATTTGCGAAGAGATGTCATAAATGCCAGATTTATGCTGATAAGATTCATGTGCCGCCGTGCCCCTTAAATGTCATGTCCTCCCGGTGGCCGTTCTCCATGTGGGGCATCGACATGATAGGCAAGATCGATCCCACTGCTTCTAACGGTCATCGCTTCATTCTAGTAGCTATCGACTACTTTACCAAGTGGGTGGAGGCAGCCTCATACGCTAATGTGACCAAGTAGGTGGTGGCTAAATTCATAAAGAGGGACATCATTTGTCGTTACAGAATTCCCGAGCGGATCATTACTGATAATGGTTCGAATCTGAATAACAAGATGATGAAGGAGTTGTGCCAGAGTTTCAAGATTGAACACCACAACTCATCTCCTTACCGGCCGAAGATGAATGGCGTCGTTGAAGCGGCCAATAAGAACATCAAGAAGATTGTACAAAAGATGGTTGTGACCTATACGGGTTGGCACGAGATGTTTCCATTTGCACTGCACGGTTATCGTACAACGGTACGAACATCAACCGGGGCAACTCCTTTCTCACTGGTGTACGGTATGGAAGTTGTCCTACCATTAGAAGTGGAGATCCCTTCTTTATGAGTTTTGGTTGACGTGAAACTCGACGAGGTAGATGGATTAAGAACCGACTGAACCAACTTAACCTGATGGACGAGAAGAGATTAGCATCGATTGCACATGGTCGTCTATACCAAAGCCGAATGAAGAAAGCTTATGATAAGAAGGTGCGTCCTAGAAGCTTTCAGACGGTTGATCTCGTCCTGAAGAAGATTCTTCCTCCACACTCCGATCACCGGGGCAAGTGGACTCCTAATTACGAAGGCCCATACGTCGTCAACAAGGTCTTCTCGGGAGGAGCCTTGTTGTTATCCACGATGGATGGTGAAGATTTTGCATCCCTGGTGAACGCGGACGCAGTTAAAAAATACTTTGCTTAAAAAATGACCCGCTGGAAAGAAAAAGAATATCCAGGCAAAAATGGGGCATCCCGACGAACCATAAAAAAGGAAAAAGGTTCGGGCAAAAATTAGGGATATAAAGAAAAGAATGTACACCTGCAAAGTCGAAAACCCGGAAGGCGACTTTGGAAAAAAAGGGTATCCCGGTGGATCGAAAACCCGAAAGGGCGATTCAGGCAAAAGTTAGGGATTTGAATAAGCAAATGACTGCGTTCCGCGTGTGGACTTTCATTGTTTAGTGGTTTGGAAGACCTGAGGGTCGTTTATCTAAATCAATCTCTTCTGAAGCTGAAGCGTCAGAGAAGTATCGAAGTCGAGTGGGTCATAGAGGGATCAACTCATGGTGTTTGTCTACGCCTCGTTGCCGACATGTGTATATACTGATGTATATTTATGTTTTATATTTGCGCGACTTCCTCATTCCAGGAGCTTGCCTCTGTTGTAAAACATTTTGGCCCATTCAGGGGTTCTTTATCAATAAAATGTATACTATTCAGCAATTATGTTTGTCTGTTTAGCATTTATCTATTTTGTTTGCGAAAAAGAACGCCGATGTTTTTAATAAAATGCGCATACATAAACTTACTGGCCTAGGCCACTGATTGTTGAAACAATGAATTACTTGAACATTGTCACAAGATGATAACCTCGATAGGTCCCTTTGAGAAGGGTATCTTGTCTGTTTGTTTGTATTGTTGCAGGTATGGCATACTCCAGGCAGTACGCCGTATGCGTCCCCAATCAGGATGATTCCTTCCTTTCCAGCAAAGTTCGGCAGCCTATCCCCATAGAGTCTGAACATGAGATCGTCAAGCATTGATATGTCTCCCCAGGCAGAGAAGATTCTCTCCCCAATCAGATGCATCCCGAAGGGTCGTCATCTCCCCAGCTGAGTCATATACTGAAGTGTGCAGCAATCGATAAGGCAGACTGAAGTCTCCAGAAGAATTGAGATTCCCCACAGAGTCGTACTCTCCCCAGCAAGAAGGACGATTCCTTCTTCCCCAGCCGAGTTTGCAGATCCCCAAGAGAGCCGAGTCCTTGGAAAGCAGTTAGGACCATGATTGGTTTTCCCCAGTAAAATGTTGAATAGCTGATGTTGTATCTCCCCAGCGGAGTCGTTACCTCCAGGAAGGTTTGGCTGAGAATGTCGTGCAGTTTATTTCTGCGATTGACATCGCTTTCCTCAGCAGGTCCAGGTTCTCGTAGAGCTTCGTTCCCCTGCAGCAGTCGACTGAAGTTCATTTCCCCAGGCGGAGTCCGATTGAGATTGGTGTGACTTCTTCTCCTTGGCAGGATGAGTCCTTCCTCTAACAGAGTGGTTCTTTCTCCTTGACAGGAGGATTTTCCCTTCGGCATTTATTTTGCTGATGGGGTCGTAGCATCTTGCATGATTGCATAGCATTTACCATAAGAATGCGTAGCATTTCCACTGTGTGGAGCATTGTGCCATTGTCAAAGCATATGCATACTAAACATGAGCTAGGTCGTTACTGTGCTTGTTTTACAGGTGTTCCTCCGCAGAGTCGCTTGCTCAAGATGATTCTTGAATCCCCCAGCAAAAGTCGTTTGCCCAAGATGATTCTTGAATTCTCCAGCGAAGGCGCTCGTTTAAGATGATTCTTAAAATCCCCAGTGAAGTCGCAAGAGTTGGTTGCTCAAGTGGATGCTTAGAGTCCCCGACAGAGCATTTGCTCAGGATGATTCCTAAAATCGCCAGCAGAGTTATCGGTTCAGGATGATTCTTGAAGCACCCAGCGACGTTGTTTGTTCAAGATGATTCTTGATTACCTCAGCAGAGATGATTCACCCAGAATGATTGCTGGATCCTTGAAGCAGAGTTACTTGATAGTTCTCTAGAATCCCCAGCGGAGATGTGTCATCCCCAGCAGGTTTCCGAACAGCGAAGTTGAAACTTCCCTCGAAGACTCGATGATTGAAGTCCAACTGTATTGATGAAGCAGTTCTCTCAGCTGATGCGGGGTGCCTGACGGCAGAAGTTCAGATATCCCCAATTGGTTCATGATTGACTGAGAATTCTATTCCCGACTTACTGATGAAGTCCGGCTGATGCCCGAAAATTTCTTTGAATGCCCGATGGCATGATTAACGTGATTGTTGATCTGATGAGTCCCGAGGAATCCTGGTGCCTGACGGCATGGTCGACCAGGTATCACCGGTTACCGTGTGACCGATTCCCTAGCTAGTTGCCGTGCAGCTAGTATTTCAGTTTCCGAAGATTTGTCCCCATCAGAGTACTGTGTACTTGGGCAGTTGGCAAATTTCTGGGTTTGTTGGTATTCAACCGTCTCGTACCTTGATTGTTTGAGAGTCGTTCACTTCTCACCCAGTCAGGTCCAAGCCGCTTGAATAGGGGCAGCTGTTGCACCCCAAAATTTGCCCAACATTTCTTTACCTAGCTTATGTTTCATTTCATTCATATTAGCATTATCATTTGCATTTCATTGACACGTATGCAGGAGATCAAGAGGTATGATTGCCAATCAAGGGCTACACAAGAGTTTGAAGCTAGCTAAGAAGGTTATTCAAGTGTTCAAGAGTCGATATGCTTGTCGAAGAAAGTAGAAGATCCTCAGAGAGAGTGGTTGAAACCAAGAAGGTGTGTCTCCTAACTTGAGAGTTGTGGAAAGCCATCAGATGATTCTGAGGCCATGAAGATGGACTTGAGGTCTTGAGAGAGCTCATGAGAAGTGTTGAAGATCACTTTGATGCCTAGACAGGTCATTGTGCAAGATTAAGAAGGCTCAGCCATGAGTGGTGCAGCTAGGGTTTGACTAGATCAACCCTAAGTCAACTGATGATTTGAAAAAGGTTGAGACCTAATTCAAAGCCCATGTGATCATGGATTGATGCATTGAGATGTTATAAGGATGATTCCAAGGTCAACTCCTCATGATTGAAGAGTTTGAGAAGTTTCAAGCTAGGGTTTCTAAGGCTTGACAGTGTAAAATCCCCTAGTTTGACCCTTATCTTCAAGGCAGTTTAGCTCAAGATGTGATTGTCATCTCATCTTGCCCCCAACATGAATGTTGTATAGCATGATCTTATCTTTAATATGAGTGCTATAAGTCCTTGATAGGAGTTGTAGAACTCAATTTATGACTTTGACAAGTTACAGGTCATCTGAGGTATGTGAATTTGGGGGCTTGAAAGTTGTCCAACTTGCATGAAACATTTGCCCTAGAAGGATGGTTCCTATGAACTCTTGGTCAACATGAATGTTGTTCCTTATCCTCTTAGATTTCTATAGAGTACTAGAAGTCCTTGATAGGAATTGTAGAACTCAAGTTATGGCTTTGACAAGTCAAGGGCATTTTGGTCATTTGGAGATTATAGGTCATTTCAAGCATAAGGCCATAACTCCTATTTCCAAGCTTCAAATGGGAAAATGTTCAACATAAAACTTGTTCAAAATGATGTTTTAAGGCTATTCAAGAAGTCATGAGATGTTGGAATTGCTTGTAGCTCAAAGTTGTAAAAATGACCTAAAATAAGGGTATAAGTTAAATGAACCAAAGTTGGAAATTGATATTTTTGATCTACATATCCAAACCAAGGCATGTAATATGTCATTTTGACTCTAAAAAGCATTTTAAGAACATTGGTTTAGCCACATTTTTGAATTGAGGTTTAATTTGTGGACTTGCTTTGAAAAGTAGTTACTTACATCTTACTTAACCATTGCCAAATCCAAATTCAAGGCATGATCAAGGTCCCTTGCAAGCCAAACACTTCCAAAATGTCATGAGGGGAGAAATTGGAAGGAATTGGGATTGATTTTAAGCTGTTAGCAGAGTTGTGCATACCATGGCATATCATGAGAATTCAAGTGACATGAGAAATTGAATTTCTCATTGGAAGGATCTAGAGCTTTCTAGATCATCCCTACACATTCTATATATTGAATAGAAGTGGTTCAGATCATTTTTGGGTGATGATTAAGAGAGAAAACTGAGCTTGCACTTTGAACTTTCTCATTGCAAATCAAAATCAGTTACAAGGTTAGAGGCCATTTTAGTCCAAGAAATTGATCTCAATAGCTTGCTCTGAGGTTGGTGATCAATTCCAGATCAAATTCAAGGCACTGTGGTGGAAGAATCGTGAAGTAGCCATTGGAGAGTGAAGCTTGCAACTCAGAATCGAATTTGATAATTCAAGAAGATTCAACTTTTTTCTTTGCCTACAGAAGATTGATTGTGATTCAGTGAAGGATTCTGCAAGTTCTTGAAGGCTGATTTGAAGATTCAACCCTTCTGTTTGCTCAAGTTTACCAGGTATGCAACTCTTGTGCTATGGCTTAAATTAGGTAGAATTAAGATGAATTGTTATGGTAGATGCATAGTAGAATGGTGTAGGAAGATTTCTGGATCATCAATTTTGAGATTAGTGACCAATTAGAGTTCATGGAATTTTCGGTTGAGATTGTTATTCTTGGATTCTTGAACTGTTAGCATGATTAAATGGCATAGGAAGATTCCTTGTGAAAATTGGAGTGAGTTTCATGTAGAGACCTCTTGGAATGGAGGCCTGTGGAGAGAGTTAGGGTTGGGGACGATGACCGGAGCACCACCGGCGACGGCCATGGCTGCGCGTGTGTTTCAGGATTTCAAATGAAGAAGATGACTTGATAGCCATCAGATTGAGGTTGAACTTTGATTGAGGGCATGATCCAATGGCCACGAATGTTTCTCATCTTGTGAAGGATTCTGAACTAATATGAAACGCGGCGTTTCACTTAAGTTGTGTTTTGGGCTTAATGCATTAACTGCTAACCACACACCCTTTTTGGGCCCAACCCTGAATTGAATTGATTTTGTTTACTACCTGCCCCGTGTGCTTGTTCATTTTATTTTTATTTTCTTTAATTTCTTCATTTTATCCATGGTTCTTGATAAAATCATAAAAAATGGAAAAATAAATCAATTAATCCCATTCTTTTTGCATTGAATTCATGATAGAATCTAGTATTTTTTAGATAAAAAATATTTTTATTTCATGCATTTCTGATTTTATGGGAATTTTCACATTTTAATTGATATTAAAATAATCATGTTTGATGCCTGATTTTGTGGAATTTGGTTTGATCATGTGATGATGATTTTGATCTTGATTTTTTGTGAGTAGTTAGCAAAGATAAGCATGCTCCCCATAGATTTTTCTCACATTTTTGTGATGAACATAAGTGGTAGTTTAGGTTGAAACCTTAGAGGCTCCATTTTTAGGGTTTATGGTTGATACCTTTGGATTTAGGACTTAATTTTAGGACTTAATAGATGATTTAGTCCCTGGTTTTTGTATGAGGCATTCTTAATTGAATTATAATCCCTTAGGAATTTTTGTAGAAATTTATAATATAGTTTACTGTTTTTGATTGATTTTAGTTTAGGTGCTAACTTTGGATGATTCTAATGCACCAATTTGACTAGATTAACCCCATAGGTTCCCTTAGAGTAAGCTTGTTCTTGGATGATGATGAAGGCAAGTTGAAGATGCATTGGATTGCTTGAAGAGGCTTGGATTTGAAGATCTTCCCTTCTTTTGGTGTAGTTTTGTTTAGGTGTTAAGATTAGGGTTTCTGTAGGCAGAGCTTCTAGATAGATTCTTGTCCTTCATAAACATGGATGATGTTGATCACTTCCATTCTTCCCTATGATGCAAGGTCCCCTTGTAAAGGCCTCATCCCTCCTTTGGTAGGATGTGTGGCTCTTTGCAAGTTGGTAGAACCTTTGAGGGTCCCTTTCTCTAATGATAGGATGCTTGGTGGTGACCTTTGCTCTTCACTCTGCTACCAATCATCCAAACTTTGCTCTTGATAGATGAATATTTCTCCCTTGTTAGAGGATGGAGTTCCTTGCTTGAGAAGATTGGAGGATGAGGTTGATACTTCTTTGTGTTTGAAGATTACTCTGAGAAGCTAAAACTTGTAGATGAAGAAAGACAAGTTGATACTTGTAAGGAGGAGAGAGCTGAAGCTTGGAGACCAAGTTGACACTTGTGAAGAGGATCCAATTTGAGATTGAGTGAAGAGATGAGGCTTGAGGAATGAAGGATAAGTTGATACTTGTATTGATGCATTGAGAGCGTGAAGGAGTCAAGTTGATACTTGCAGTTAGGAGTGAAGCCTGAAGGTGGAATTTACTGAATAGCTGAAGCTTGAAGAAGAAAGAACAAGTTGATACTTATTTGTGATGTGTTAGAAGCTTGGAGAGGCAAGTTGATAC
Organism: Lathyrus sativus; assembly: GCA_963859935.3. NCBI lineage: Eukaryota > Viridiplantae > Streptophyta > Magnoliopsida > Fabales > Fabaceae > Lathyrus > Lathyrus sativus. The sequence goes on from OZ012741.1 coordinate 236,947,638, forward strand.
TTGCTATTGAAGATGATAGCCCTGAAGAGCTGTTGAAGATTGATGACTGGACTGCTGTCAAAGTTGGTTTAGTTGTAAGAGATGTTGATCTGTTTGCTTTTCTGTATTGATGTGCCTTGTTTGACTTGCTTGATGCATTAGAATAAGTTCATATTTAGACTGATGTGAAATAGGAGCATGACTGCACTAGAGGTTGAGTTGCTCCCTCTGCTTGTACTTTTACTGTATGGCTTTGCTTGCGGGTATTCGGTAGAGCCCTGCTCCCTTGCCTATGTGGTTTGTGTTTTGCTTGATGGCATTTTATTTCATTTCTTCTGTATGATTGCAGTTATTCATATCTGGCTTGAGGTTGAGATGAGCTTGTGGAGGCTGACACCCCACACACATTTCCTCCCTCACTTGCATTGCATGCATTTTATAGTCGTTTACTGTATTACTGTTTACTGTTTAAGCTGATGCTTTATCTGTTTCCGTTTATCATTGACATGATCCCCTAGGAATCTCACTTCCTTTGATAAGGAAGTGATGATTAGAACTTTAGGTTGAAACCTATGCATGATAACTTCTAGGAGATCCCTGTTTCAAACCTCAACCATAGGATGAATCCTTGGCATGACAACATTAGGACTTGTTAGTCTCCCCTTAGTTGAACCTGTTCGTTCTCTCTTCTCATCTCAAAACAAATTAAAATACATTAATAAAGGTTAACTGATGTCGTACGTTACGAGCCTTAAGCTATTTGAGAAAGGGTTGTCGGAGAGTTTCTTTTCGACAGCTTGGATGTTTAGTATGACACCCTTTGGGTGACATGCGACGCATTCACTCTCAGGTCATAGTCTCTAGTGCGATATTAGTTGCAAACAACCATAAAAAACACTTCTTCCGTAAAAGACAGAAAACAAACTTCAAAAACTTTTTCCCCCGTGGGCCCATAATTCAAAGGAAGCTTTTCTGAAGAAAAGAGTGTCGTTAACTCTCAGTTCTACCGCAAACGGTAACGCTAAGTCTCCCAGGGTCGAGCTGCGTACACCAAACTGCTGGAACTGTTTGTTAACCCTACTCGATAAAACAGATGAATCTGAATCCCCGTAATCCGTATTATCCCGAACTACGTAAGCTCTGATCTCTCATATCTATTGAGAGTATGTAGGCACAATACTGACGTATTGGCGAGCCACCTTCCCTATAACCCGTAGTTAGTCGAAGTACGTTGACTTTGATTTCTCATTCTCTGATGAGAATACGTAGGCATAAAGTGTGACGCTTTGCCGAGTCATTTTCTTTTCTTTTCAGACCAGCCTTGATAGGTAGATAGGTAAAACCAACCCGTCATATAAACACAACAAGCATAGATCCCATCGAGTATGATGGACGTGAGGGGTGTTAATACCTTCCCCTTGCGTAAACGACTCCCGAACCCAGACAATGGTTGCGATGACCTTGTCTTATACCTTTTCGTCAGGTTTCTCCGATCGTTTCCTTTCCCGCTCTGAGGGATAAATAACGAAAGGTGGCGACTCTTCTGTTTTGCCGGCACCTTATTTTCGCGGAAGCGACAGTATCCTTTGGTTATTATCTTCAGATAGGTATCCTTCCCCGCAGAGTTATCTGTTTAGGCTTCTCTTCGTCCTCGGTGGAGTTGTCTTTTCCCTCAGGTCGTGAGTCCGTTGATTGTACATCCTGCAGGTTCTTGATTTGATTTTTGTCCCTAGAAGGTTACCTTTGGTCGGCATTCTCGTTATCCCAACTCTTGGTTGGTATCCTTTGGTTGTTTATCCCAACTCTGAGTTGATATCCTTTGGTTGTTTATCATAACTCTTGGTTGGTATCTTTTGGTTGATATCCCAACTATTGGTTGGTATCCTTTGGTTGTTATTTCAACTCTTGGTTTGTATCCTTTGGTTATTTATCCCAACTCTTGGTTGGTATCCTTTAATTGTTATCCCAACTCTTGGTTGGTATCTTTTGGTTGTTTATCCCAACTCTTGGTTGGTATCCTTTGATTGTTATCCCAACTCTTGGTTGGTATCCTTTGGTTTTTTTATCCCAACTCTTGGTTGGTATCCTTTGGTTGTTTATCCCAACTCTTGGTTGGTATCCTTTGGTTGTTTATCCTAACTCTTGGTTTGTATCCTTTAAGTTTTTATCCCAACTCTTGGTTGGTATCCTTTAGTTGTTGTCCCAACTCTTGGTAGGTATGATTTGGTTATTTATCCCAACTCTTGGTTGGTATCCTTTGGTTGTTTATCCCAAATCTTGGTTGGTATCCTTTGGTTGTTATCATAACTCTTGGTTGGTATCCATTAGTTGTTTATCCCAACTCTTGGTTGGTATCCTTTAGTTATTTATCCTAACTCTTGGTTGGTATCGTTTGGTTGTTTATCCCAACTCTTGGTTGGTATCCTTTGGGTTTTTATCCCAAATCTTGGTTGGTATCCTTTGGTTGTTATCCCAACTCATGGTTGGTATCCTTTGGTTGTTTATCCCAACTCTTGGTTGGTATCCTTTGGTTGTTTATCCTAGCTCTTGGTTGGTATCCTTTGATTGTTATCCCAACTCCTTGTTGGTATCCTTTGGTTCTTTATCCTAACTCTTGGTTGGTATCTTTTGGTTGTTATCCTAACTCTTGGTTGGTATCCTTTGATTGTTATCCCAACTCTTGGTTGGTATCCTTTGGTTGTTTATTCCAAATCTTGGTTGGTATCCTTTGATTGTTATCCCAACTCTTGGTTGGTATCCTTTGGTTGTCTATCCTAAAATCTTCCTTGGCATCCTTCCCTTCATTCCGACTTTTGTTTGGTATCCTTCGCTTCATTCTATATTTTGGTTTGTATCCGGTAGTTTCGTTCCAACTTTTGGTTGATGATTTGTTCATCTTGGATTGTTATCTTCAGTGTGTCGCATCCCAACTTTTGGTTAGTATTCGTTGTTTTGCATCCCCGCATGTTGCAAATTTTCGGGTTCTTTTGGTTTTCAATCTCTGTGCACCTTGAATGTTTGAAAGTCATCGAAATCATCCCTTCAAGTTCAAGTCAATTAAATTGGGGCAGTTGTAGCACCCCAAAATTTGCCTCATAGTTTCTTGGTTTATTGGCTTTCTTTTCTCTGCACTTTGTATTTCCACATATCATAACATTGGCTCTCGAGACATGGGATCAAGGTGCTTCTGTGGCTCAGGGTTCCCTTTCATTACAAGAGTTTAAACAACGAGCACCAGAGGCTTCGGCATTTATTTTTCCCATGATCGAGCGGTCGATTTTATTTTATTTAACAGGTTATTTTCAGTTCAAGAGACAATGTACAGGCTATCTCAAGCATTCTCACAGTTATAATATCCAAGGGAAAGTTTCAGAGGCTTAACAAAGCTTAGAACAGGTGGCAACGAGTGATTATGCAGGATTCCATCCATTTGGCGCCAAAATTGGAATTTTTTGAATGTGGTAACCGGTTACCGTATATGGGTAATCGGTTACCTCAAGCGAAATTTTCCAAAATATTCAAATTTTCAGTATTGCAAATTTCCAATCATTCTTAACCATTGATTTCACATGATCATCATTAGAAGGATCTAGAATTGTTTCAATTTTCACTATTTCCCTCCAAATTTCAAACACTTCATTCCTAATTTCACTCCTAATTTCCATTCCAAACACTAATCCACAATCCAAACCACATTTTTGTTCCTAACCTTGAGCTTATTTAAGTGGATTTGCTCCAGACCACACTCATTCACACCAATTCACTCTCATTCTTCATCTCAATTTCAGAATTTTCTCTCAAATTCTCGCAACTTTTTCTCTCCCAAAACCTCCATTAAAGCTCTTTCTACTTGAGTTCATTGATTCTACATTGGAATCCTTGAATTCTAGAGCTAAACCTCCTTCATTCATATCCATTATCTTCAATTAATCACTCAATTTTTGTTTGGATTTGGATATGAATTTGGAAGCAAGATTTGAAGTGCTTTTTGGATCAATTTTGGCTTGATCTTGCTTTTTCTTTAGCTCTACTATAAGGAAGCTCTTGGATCTTGAAGATTTTCTGGGTTTCTAGCTTGGATCTGTTAGTTTCAAGTAAATCAACACTTACCAAAGCAAATCTCAGCTTTGAAGGTTGGTAATTCTAGATCCAATTCTATTTTGAGCTTATTTGAATAATAACAATATAAATCCATGGTTTTTGCTGCATTTTGATCCATTTGTTCGGATTTGATCTTTATGATTTGTGATCTCAATGTTTGATCAAGTTTAATTGATGTTTAATCACTGATTGTTGGTGTTAAATTCGTGCATAATTGATTACTTGTTCATATGGATGTTTAGATAAGTTGTTTACTACTGAAAAGTGATATTGAAAACTGATTTTTGGCTTCTGTCTCAGTGGTAACTGGTTACCACTATCAGGTAACCGGTTACATGCCTAATTTCACGGTTCTAGACTTTTTTTCAATAGGTAACTGGTTAGCTGATTCTGGTAACCCGTTACCACTGGGACAATTTGTTTTTTTTCAACGGGTAACCCGTTACTTGATTCTGGTAACCCGTTACCACTGGGACAGATGGCCTTTTTTTGCATTTCTTGCTTATTTGAGTTCCTTTTCACCTCTAAACTTCATGGATTTATATGATGCATTTAGGTGGAGTGTTCTTTACATATTTCATCATTCTTGAATGTTTGATCTCGATTCTTTGACGCGTAAATTCCGGTTTCGGTTGGAATGCTTAACATATTCATGTTACTTGATTATGTTAATTGAGTGTTCTTTACATATTTCTTTCTTAGATCATGTTAATTGATTATCATGAATGTTTGCTTTGCTGGATTTGTGATGCATATGTGTGTTTGCTTCCAATTCTGTTTGTTTCATGTTCGTTTGATCGTTCGATCATTTGATTTGAATTGAAAAATAGGTTGATCTTATTGATTCTTAATGATGCAATGTTGTTGATAAATTATGTTTAATTTTTGAGGCATGTCCATACTTGTATGATGTTTGTTCATGATTGATGCTTGCTCTTGATTAATTGCATTCACACATGCTTGCTTCCTTGCTTTTCACAACTTTTCTAATTCTGAACTTTGTATGTTGTCTTTGCTTGCTTGCTTATTGCCTGCCTTTTACACCTGCTTTTATGCTGAACATGTGTTGTTATAGGTTGTCTTGCTTGTATGCTGGATTTTACTGCTGTTTTGTGCAGGAAGCATTGTTGTAGCTGCTGTTTTCACCTTGTTTTCTTGCTTTTTTCTTTGCTTTTGCATGTTCCCTTAGGATTCTTATTCCAATTTAATTTCCGATTAAATTTGGAGTAGGATAGACATTAGGAATGTAATCTGTGCATGATAACAAGTAGGCTAGTCCCTTTTTACCTCAATCTTAGGTCCATCTTTTGCATGCTAACATTAGGATAAAATCTCCTTTCGCATCCCGACCATAGGACCACTTTGCATGACAACGTTAGGGACGAGTTTCCCTTAGACCTTCCGTGTGTCTCTCTTATGATCTCAAAACACATTCTAACTCATATAATAAATACAATCAACATTGTGCTCAACGAGCCTTAAGAACATGGGAAATGATGAGTGAGGGGTCTCCTCTCGCTTGTCTAGAGTGTCTAGTGTACGTCCCGTATGGGGGTGATATGCGACTCATTTGTTCCTATGTCATAGTCTTTAGTGCAGCTTAAATCACAAAGCAAACTAATTCACTTCACTGAAAAACAAAATTCAAACCTTTTAATCCTTCGGGATTGTGTTTCAAATCATTTTCAGAAAAGAGCACGTTACTTTTCCGTTCTACCGCAAACATGCATCGTCCCTAACTGCTGGAATGGAAACTTAACGTCACTCATAAAAAACACTTAAACAACCTGTGGTTTCTTAGTTTTCCGAACTACATTGACTCTGATTTCTCATACCAGATGAGGATACGTAGGCACAAGACGGTGATGTTTTGGAGAGCAACCTTCCCTCCATCAGTCGTAGTTTTCCGAACTACGTTTCCTTTCCCTCTCTTTGGGATGAATAACATTCGATGGCGAATCTTCTATTTTTCCACCGGGAGTTTTTCGCAGTTGTAACACTTATCAAGATCAAGATGCAAGAAGGAGTCCTCAACACCCTTGTGCAGTTCTACGACCCTCTCTATTGTTGTTTCACCTTTCCTGATTATCAACTGGTTCCAACCTTGGAAGAGTATTTATATCATATTGGTCTACCTGTGTTAGACAAAAAGCCGTTCAGTAGTTTGGAGAAGCTCCCTTCACCAAAAGACATTGAAGATGCCATTCCCCTAGAAGCTTCAGAAGTCAAATCAAATCTCACCATCAAGCACGAACTCAGAGGTCTACCTTCTGAATTTTTGATAGGGAAAGCTACATTTCTTGCCAAGGAGAATAACCTATATGCTTTTGAGCAGTGCATGCGTTGCTCATCTATGGCTTGGTTTTATTCCTCGAAGAAGAAGGTTTAATTGATATTAATGATATCCAGATCTTTATGAATGGCCACCCTGTGCCTACTTTGCTTGGACATGTATACCATTATATTCACTATAGGAATCTAAAAGGAGATGGGACTATCCTATGTTGTGCTCCTTTGTTGTATAGGTGGTTTGTTGCACACTTGCCAAGGACAGATCTTTTCAGAGAAAATCTAAATAGACTGAGGTGGTCTCAAAGACTCATGGCTTTGACTCAAACTGATGTACATTGGTATGATCCCGCTTATGACAAAGGAGTGATCATTGACAGTTGTGGCTCATTTCCCAACGTACCTTTTCTCACTGTATGAGGGGGAATCAACTATAACCCCGTCCTTGCAAGACGTCAGTTTGGATTTCCCATGAAGGAAAAGCCCAGTAACATTTTGTTATCAGGTTTCTTCTATCTCAACGCAAAAGCTAGTATGGGGTTTAGGAAATAATAATTGTATAGCATTTGAGTCTTTCATGCAGTGGGTCCGTTCACGAGCCTGTGATCTCAAAATGCCTTATCTCCTAGAGAAACCTTAGCAGACTGTTGTTGCTTCTTCCTCTGTCATCCCTGTTGAGTGCATTAAGGAATCCAAGATACATTTGCAAGGATGAAGCTTGAACGAGATACTTGGGAGGGCAAGTACCACATCATTCATTTCGAGCAGCTGGAGATGAAGAGACAACTGAAAGTGAATGATGATTTGATTGAGTTGTTGAAAGGAGTGTTGTTGACAGATATGTGGCACAAGAGAATTTATTTTTCTCTAGTGTACAGCCAAAGCTTAGTACTCATGAGTACTCTGACATCCCACCTACGTCCGGTTCTTAGAAGGGAATCATTGATAAGCTAGTATTGGAGAATGAAGAGTTAAAGAGACAGAAAAGGTAGCGTGGATAGGACTTTTTTTAGCTAGACTTTTTTGAGACCCTGGGGCCTAGTCTTCTTCTTGTAGTTTAAATTTTATTATATTGTACTTTAAAGTTGTAACTTTTTCCACTATTAATGAAGTAAGGTTTTTGTGCCAGAAGTGTTCCTTTTGCAAATCTATCTTCTGAGTTTCTTAAAAACCAACTGCATTGCATCTCATTGTTTTTTGCATCCAAGGATCCCAATCTCTTATTTTGCAGACATTGTAATGGGCTTAAAAAAGAGAACAAATCCAAGATGCACGTTCAAAAGCCCAAAGTTGGAGAATCTGAGAATACTAGGAGGCCTAGTGGAAGATCCTTTTTCATTTAGCAACAAGTATTGAAACCTTATGCCATTATTAGAGCTCCAAGTAGATGAGGAAATGTTGATGGCTCTCGTACAGTTTTACGACCCCATTTACCATTGTTTCACGTTTCCATACTATCAATTGCTACCGGTATTGGAAGAGTATTATGATTTGGTGGGGTTGTGTGTCACTCCTCAACCATTCTCTGGAAGGGAAAGAATACCAAATAGGAGAGTCTTGGCTGAAGCCTTACACCTAGAGCCCTCTGATCTTTAGATATATCTGGATTTCAAGGATGGATTCTCTGGTTTGTAAGCAAAACTTTTGATGGAAAGAGCTGAAGCCCACGTCGATAAGAAAGACACAAAAATATTTGAAGCCATCTTGGCCTTACCGATTTATGGACTCCTTTTGTTCCCAAGTGCTGACGAGTTTGTTGACTTGAACACCATCAATCTGTTTCTGATCAAGAACCCTATCCCCACCCTGCTAGCTGATGCATACTTCTCTATTCATCTGAAGAACTCCCATGGAGAAGGCCAAATTACTTGTTGTGCCTCTCTCCTTCACAAGTGGTTTATTTCACACTTGTCAAGGACCGCCTCTCTATGGAACCTAAAAGACAATCTTGCATGGACAGAAAAGCTTTTGTCACTCAAACACTATGACATCCGTTGGTACAATCCCATGTATGGAGGGGTTAGCATGATTCATAGTTGTGGGAATTTCCCTAATGTTCCTCTTATGTGCATGAAAGGATGTGTTAGCTACAACCCTATCTTAGCTCGCCGTTAGCTAGGATATCTAGCAGAGGAAGAGCCTGATCCGGTCCTTTTGGGAGAATGTTTTCTTGAAGAAGGAAGAAACCCATATCTCAAAGCATGAATTACGTATGCTTGGCGTTGTTGCACCCCAAAATTTGACTAACTACTTATCGCAATTTGGCTCATGTTTCGACTCATTTCATTTTTGCATTTGCATACCACGTACATTGCATTTTTCCAGTCATATTGACTTTATCGGGATTACAGCCCTCTGATCACGCTTCAGGCATTTCAGGCCAATACGAGGACGTATTTTGAGAATCGGTGCTCGTTCCCTGTGTTTTCAGCTCTCGCTGTTGTTTTTGAGGACGTCTCGGTGTCCGGTTGTTACCGTTTATTTCGCTGTATTCGCACATCTTTTTTCTAATCGATTTAATTGGATGTACTGTATTTTTAGATTTTTCCCCGTATTTTCTAGATTTTTTTAATGGATTTAATTGATTTTTCTAGATATTAGATAGTTTTTTTTAATAGCTTTAATAGATATTAAATGTTTTTAAATAGTTTTTAGTTTTAATTTCTTTTTTAGATAATGGTTTTAATAAAATAATTGTTTCTAGATACTAAGTAGTTTTTTAAAAATGATTTTTAATAGGATAATTCCTTTACTAGGTTTTTTTAAATAGGATTAATAGAGTTTTCCTATTCTTTTGTTTGCTTAGAAATTAATAGGATTTTAATAGTTAATTCTCTTTTTAGATTTAATTTGGGTTTAGGATTAAATAGACATTAATTAGATCTTAATCACTTTTTTTTAGATCTTAATTAGGGTCTTAGTCCATTTTAATTGGGTTTATTAGCTTTAATTAGGTTCAGAATAGTCTTAATTGTCATTTAGGCTTTAATTGCAGTTTTTAAGTTTCGATTAGTATTAATTGGATTTAATTAGGGATTAATCATATTAATTAGATGTTAATCAAGTCCAAATCGGTGGGCCAGGTGTCTGTTTTCTGGGGCCCAAGTCCAACTCGCCGCCACATGTCCTATAAAGCCAGCGGCCACGCGTGCTCTTCTTTTTTCCACCACTTCATTTCCATGTTTCAATCTCAGAAGCCATCCACGCGTGCTTTCGGTGGGTCCGCCACATCATTTCCCATTCACCATTCTGAGCCACTTGGCACTCCCTCTCTCTTCCCTCTCTCCACCTGTCCATCCCTCACCCTTTCTCCATGACACGTTTCGCCATCTCTCTCTCCCGCACACGCATGTGTGACACCCGTCCCACTCACCAATCCCTCACCGGAGACCTTACCGGAGGCCATGCAAACACCGGGAGAACCTCACCAGCAAAATCAAGCGGTGGTTCTCGCGGCCAAATTCCACCAAATTCCACCGGAGAACTCAAATTCTCACCGGGAACTTCATGCATGTTCATCTTTTTTCAGATTTCCTCAAAGAACTTCATCACATCCATAACTGTTTTTTCCAGATCTGGATTCGTGTTTATCAATCGCCACCGGTCTTCATAGAATCTTCATCATCACAATCATCAACAACCTTCAACGCATGCATCACCATCAAGATCTTCACAAGAATTTTCCAGATCTTCAAAGATCTTCGTATCAACATCCAAATTGCCTCCAGATCTAAACAAAGATCCTCACCTATGTTCGTCCAGATTCGCTAAGAAATCATTAGTGTTTGATTCCTCCACTCGTGTTCATCGGAGATTTTATCAAGAGCTCCAAGAACCTTCAACGAGCTTTATCCGTTTCCGTCCAGATCGTCATCAGTTCATCAGCGCCTTCATCCAATTTCCAGAATCTCAAGAATCCATCAGATCTTCGTGTGAGTTTCATCCAGATCTTCATCATCCATTCGTGGTGTTCTTCATCATCCGTAATAGTTTTCCAGATTTCTCCTTCATCCTCTTCAACCAGCACCGTGTTCTTCGACTTTCAGCATTAGATTCTTCATAGATCCATTCAAGATCTGCTTCATTTCGTCACCTTTCGTCTAGAGCTCCATAACCGTCTTCGATCCAAGACTACAAGCTTCTTCGCGTGTCCATTTTCGTAGAAGATTCGGCGATCTCCAAGAAAGCGTAAGATCGGAAATGATGGAGGTTGGAGGCGAAATAGTTTTGTAAAGAGTGAACGGGTTGAGGTCGTGGGAGGTTTGATGGAAAGAGAACGGAGATAGGACGGAGAAGAAGGTTGAGACTGTGGTGATGACGGCGGTTGAAGGGAGAAGAATATCCTAGGGTTTCAGATGGTTTGGGACGAAAGAGAGAAAGGCCTTTGCATTCTGGGCTGGATTGTTGGGCCCACGTTCTTTTTTTTTGGACCTGCACCCTCGGTTTCTTTCCCACACCCCAACCTTTCTTTTTTCTTTTTTGGCTGTTAGAGATTTTTGATGGGCTGAGCCCAACAACCTTTAATTTCTGATTACACCCTGTAGTTCCCATCGCACCCCCATGATTTTTTTATTATTTTCTGGGTTCCTTTTGTTATGGGCTGGGCCCAAGGGCTGTTTTTTGCTGCATTACCCCTGGTTCTGCAGTTTGTACCCCCTCCCCTTTTATTTTACTTTCTCCCTTGTATTGGATGAATAATTGTAGATTTTATTTTTCTATTTTTTTCTTAGGGATTATAGTTTATAGTTTTAGAATATTATGCATTTTCTTACTATAAATTTTTAATATAGAATATATAGATATTATCATAGATTTTTTTTTCTTATAGAATAGTATAGGATTTTATATAGAATTTCCATTTTATTTTCTATACGCATTTCCTTTATATTTCTTAGAATATTTTCTAGTAGAAGTTAATTGTCGTATTTTAGGAGTAGCATTTTATTTCCATTGGTTAGTGGATTTGTCTCCTATTTTCTCTCCTATTTTCGTTTCCATCTGATTTTATCTTCGATTTTATTGTTGGCTGGCCGTGTGACACGATTCAATTGGAGAATGATTTTCGATATCATTTCTCTATCTTGTCTTTGACACGGACATCAATACGCTACCTCTTAGAGTTCGATTTCTCGTGTAATTCGAACCATGACGGTCTAAGCGTTACATTGTTCTGATCCGAGCGTCATCATCAAGGATCCAGAGAGGAGAAGATCGGAATGGAGCTTGCGCGCACGTCAGGAGCCCCGAAGCTGCTTCGTTCAACATCATCATCGTCTTCTTCAAGCCTTCGTGCAACCGTCGAGTGTTGTGAGCTGTATCGTTAGATACGTAGGAAATGACAGTTGAGGAGTTCTTCTCAATCGTCTAGGATGTCTAGTATGGTACCCTTTGGGTGACATGCGACGCATTCACTCCTACGTCTTAGGTTCTTGCGTGTGTGTCCCGAGTTCCTTCCCGTTTAGGCGTAGGCCTGCTTCCTCTTTGTTCTCACCCCCGTGCGATCGAAACCCTTTTTCTCTCACGTTCAGGAGATTGAGACCCCTTCTCTTTCCCCCGTGTAATCGAGACTCGTAGTCCCTCTAACTACATAAGCTTTGATCTCTCAAGCCTGTTGAGGGTACGTAGGCACAATACTGATGTATTGGCGAGCCACCTTTCCCGTAGTCGAACTACGTTTGCTCTGATCTCTCGTACCAGACGAGAGTACGTAGGCATATGATGCGACATCCTAGCGAGCACACTAACAACTAACCCTTTTGTTCTCTCGCTGCCGTGCGATCGACACTTTCCCGCTGACGACTGATGTTATCCCTTTCACTTGTCCGAGCGCATTTGAGACCCAACCGTAGTTCTAGTTCCCGTAGGTCCCCGTACCTCTAGAACCAACTTAATCTCTCACCCCCGTGTGACCGAGAACACCCCTGTCTAGCCGTAGTTATCCCGAACTATGTCATGCTCTGATTTCTCTGACGAGAATACGTGGGCACAAGACGCGATGTCTTGGCGAGCAAATTCCCCCGTAGTTTTCCGAACTACGTTGACTCTGATTTCTCATTCTCTGATGAGAATACACAGGCATAGAGCGCGACGCCCTATCGAGTCAATTTCTTTCCGTTTAGATCTAGCAGCCGTAGATAGATTGTTTTTCACCCGTAGACAAACCAACTAGCGTGGATCCCGTCGAGTACGATGGACGTGAGGGGTACTAATACCTTCCCCTTGCGTAACCGACTCCCGAACCCAGACAACGGTTGCGATGACCTTGTCTTATACCTTTGTCGTCAGGTTTTTCCGATCGTTTCCTTTCCCGCTCTGAGGGATAAATAACGAAAGGTGGCGACTCTTCTGTTTTGTCGGCACCTTATTTTCGCGGAAGCGACAGCTGGCGACTCTGCTGGGGACTCTGGTTTTCTAAGCGAGTCTTGTCTTGGATTCTCTTCCTAGCTGTCTGGGTCATCCCCAGCAGCTGGCGACTCTGCTGGGGATTCCAACGGTTCCAATGCGAGTCAATCAGGGGATCCAACGTCCCTGTGAGAGTCAATCCTAGCGCTTGTTTGCGTGTCTGTGGGTGTTTATTTTTGTGTTGTATATTACTAATGTATTTACATTTCCCGCACTATATTATCATCTGTTGCTATTGTGCTGTTGCGGGATGGGAGCTCTGATGAGTGCGAAGCCAGACCCAGGCTTGAGTGTACCTAGCATTAGTTGTGGAAATTAGTGGGCGCGTGCTTGCTTGGCAGGCACTAGTGTCTCATGAAATCCACGCTCAGACGAGGTTCTCCCGGTTGACTTCTTTTTCAACCCTTTGGGTTGAGGGGGTTGTTGGTTTGGAGGATTGTCGACTCTGGGGACCGATCATTTGGAATTCAGCCGAGTGAGGCCGCTTCATGAGCTGGTGATGCCACACCTTCTGGGTATCGTATCACCCTCCTGAATGTATGTGACGCTGATGACCGCATAGGATGCCGAACTTGTGTCAGTTTAGGTCCATACCCGTGAGTGGGAGGGTTTTTTGCAGGAAACTTGACTTCCAGCCTACCCGGTATTTTGGTTTTCTCTCGTCAGAGCGAACTTATCCCGTCAGCAGCGCAACAGCAATCAGAGCTTTGTGGGGGCTGTGATCCCGTGTTTGCTGCATCTTGCATTGCATTTGCATAATCATCTTTGCATCCTATTGCATATCATTCTCCAGCTAGCCAGAGCTCTTATCAAGCCTTTGTTTTGCTTCAGAGGGTGATTCTCCGGTGTTTGGTCTGAGCAAGGGTTGATTGTTAGAAGACGACCAAGGGGTTGAAGCAGATTTGAGCAGAATCAAGCAGTGAAGTCAGTTGAAAGTTGTTGGTAGCTATGTCAGAGAGCAGCTTCCAGTTTGTTGATACCTTGTCAGGTTTCATTGTGATGTCCAATCCTCTGTATGGTTCTGTGCCTGATGAAGACTTTCCGCAAGTGAACAACCTTACTGCAGCTCAGCTTGTACAACCTTCTGTTAAAGACCGAGGTCTACATGAGTCGTTTGTTGTCCGAGGTGAACGTTCTCCTTCTGTTGATACCTCAGAATATCAGGGTGTTGTTTTCCCTGTGCCACATCCCAGAAGAGAGGTCCCGATAGCAAAGACTGAAGACCCATTAGCTCCCGTGTATGCTAAAAGGTTTCGTGCGTTGGATGAAAGATTCAAAGCCTTGAAAGGTAAAGACGCTGTTAACCCTAATGCTGCAGACATGTGTCTGGTTTCTGGCCTAGTGTTACCTCCGAAGTTCAGAGCGCCGAGGTTTGAAAAGTACATAGGAGATAGTTGCCCGAAGCAACATTTGGTGATGTTCTGCCGAAGAATGACTTCGTTTGTGCAAAACGACAAGTTGATGATTCACTGCTTTCAAGATAGTCTGACTGGGGCATCTCTGAGTTGGTATATGCAGTTAGAGGATAATCAGATCCAATCATGGGTGGATTTAGCCAATGCTTTTCTGAAGTAGTACGACTACAATCTTGATGTATCCCCTAGTCGCATGCAGCTGCAAGACTTGTCTCAAGGGAACAATGAACCTTTCAGGAAGTATGTTTAGAGATGGAGAGAATTTGCTGCTAGAGTGCAACCACCGCTTCTAGACCGAGAGTTAAAAGGCATGTTCATAAACTCCTTGCAGAGCCCGTACTTTGAAAGAATGCTTGGAGTTGCACCAAATTTCTCTGAATTGGTAAGGGCAGGAGAGCGCATCGAGTATGGTGTAAAGAATGGAAGAATCCAGAATGTTTCGGGCGGTCAGGCTAGTGAAACTGAATCTCTCTATAGCTGTCAAACTGAAGAAGGAGTTGTGGTCAATGCAATCATGAAGGATGTTGGGTATCCTCGAGATGAATCGGTGAAATCTGTTGGTTCTTCGTCTTTTCAGCGGTCAGTATCCTCCGTGTCTCGTTATTCTGGACAGACAATTGTGCCTAGGGAACCACATTGGGAACCTTATGTCACTCCTCTTGCAAATCCACGAGCCCGTGGACAAGGTTATCAGGATCAGCGTCAGAATCAGAACCGACCTCGTAACAACTTGGAACGAAGGAATGCTCCTTCTCATCCAGTGCCTGTGCCGTATAGCCAGATTCTGCCACATTTGATTCAGAATTCTTTGGTGGAACCTAAAGCTCTTAAGCCTGTGCCAGAGCCCTACCCTCCTGGGTACAATCCCCATGCGCAGTGTAGATACCATGGTGGATCCCCGGGGCATTCAACTGAAGATTGCAAAGCTTTCCAGGAAAAAGTGCAACAGTTGATCGACAAAGGGTGCATTTCCTTTCCAGAAGGAGTTTTGGTTGTGCATGACAACCTCTCAGCTGTCTGAGCTCGCAGATTCAGAGGGTTATTTCCAGAGGCCAGTGGTCCAGACAGGCAGACGTCCTCAACATTGGCAGTCCTCAGACTTTTTATCATTTGCATTTGTAGTTTCCTTTCTGTTATTTACTACTTGCTGTTAAACATTGTTTGTTTTGAATGGTAATATTGATAAAGTGACTATGCATTTTTCTGAATTAATCATATCGTTGTCGCTCATTTACTGCATTGCACTGACACTTGCATTTTATTTACTCCACTTTATCACTATGATTAGTAAAGATTGGAGGGAGGATGACGAAACTGAATACTCATAACCGATGATCGTATGCTTTCAGATAAAACCTTGCCTATGATGTACATGCATTGTTTCAAATCCCCTAAACACTGGAGATATAAGGAGTTAGTCCCTTGTTAACCACTTCGAGCCAAGAAGTATAAGTTTTTTCGGACTTTTAAACCCTCACATCTTAACCCGGGGCAGGGTAGTTGACAGTTAGCTTGACCGAGCATTCAAGTCTTATAGAGGAGTGTTGCCTTTCGAGGACCAATCACGTCGTATTTTTCCCCAGAGGTCGTACCTCGTCAACCACAACGGTTAAACCTCACCAATCAGGAGTGAGACAGTTATAAACCTCTCGGATGAATCCAGACAGCCAGTGTCGCACGACTTGTTTCGAAAAAATAAGAGAAAAAAGAAAGCCCGCTAAGTAAAAAGAAAAGAAAAGCTGGAAAGCAGATACTTAGGCAAAAAACCAAGGCATCCTGCTGGACTTCAAAAGAAAAATCGAAAAGAACTCTGAAGAGTCAGTCCAGGCAAAAATTAGGGAATCAAAAGAATGAAAAAGAAAGGATATAAGAAGAAAAATCCTCAAACAAGGACAAAGTCGTGTAGATACAGGCACCGAAACGAAAAAGGAGTAATTGTCACTCTGAAACACCTTGTGAATTCTTTAACCAGTTGTTCCCACTATTCAACATACCTCTCAAAGAGGAGAGCGCTCGAGCCAAGTTAACCGAACTTTAGGATCGGAGATCATCACGTAGAAGGGGTGGGTACAAATCATAATTTGAGCCAAATATCCTTTGTTTCACGAACCGTGAACCCGACCACGATACAACCCTTAAAAGACCTAATTGAGGCAGGGTTTATTCTAAAGCGCATTACGATAAGGTTGAGTAACCTGACTCCTACATGATTTGCTAATCATATCCTTGTTGTATTTTTCACTGATCAAATTAGCACTACGTTTGAACTGTGGGTTCATTCGTCAGTCACTATCATGACACGTAAATGAGTGACAACATTTTCAAAATCTGCATGAACACTGCATTAAAATTACCATTCGTGAATAAACAATTTTAATTGCAGGTCAGTAGTTGATATGAAGGAATTCCAACAGGGAATAGTCAATCAGGACTGAATCGTTAGTAGTCTGGATCAGAACGGTATGCTGTGAAGCCCTGCGAATTTGGGGCATTGACTTCCAGTGAGTTTGGAATCAGTTAGTCTGAGGACAAGTCCCGAAGTATCGGTTGATTATGGGACAGATTATTCAAGAAGCAGTTGGTCAGAAGTGAATCTTCTCGAGACCCAATCAGGGGCAGTTATCCAGAACTCTTGTGATTTGAGG
Organism: Lathyrus sativus; assembly: GCA_963859935.3. Classification (NCBI taxonomy): domain Eukaryota; kingdom Viridiplantae; phylum Streptophyta; class Magnoliopsida; order Fabales; family Fabaceae; genus Lathyrus; species Lathyrus sativus. The sequence continues at coordinate 236,964,469 of OZ012741.1, forward strand.
GCAAATCCCTCCAGTGTTCAATCAGGGCATGTTAAGTCGCTCAACGCTCGTTCAGGGGCAAGATACTTCAGAAGTATATTGAAACCAACCATGTTTGGAATTGACTAATTGAGGATGAATCCTTCCATTGTACAAATGTTGGGGCAAGCCATCTGAAGATTGTCTCGTTGCCAGCTGCTTTCTGTTCAGAATGCATTTTCCCAAGAGTCGGATTGGGGCAAGTTGAATTGCACTGGGGCAAGTTGTTCAAGTGAGTTTGCTCACCCTAGCAAGAGTTGAGTGTCGGGGAATCGTGTCATTACCCTACCAAAAAAACCTGAACCTTCTGAAGAAGCCTTGCTATCATTGGATTGTTATCCTACAGCCTAACCTGTTACTTGGCAGAACCTTGTAACCAAATCGTTTTAAAGTCTAGTTCTCGTCTGGCAAGCCGGAGATCAGTTCTCGTCTGAAATCCAAACCAGAAACCAACCTCGTCTGGTCACCTTTTCTGTAACCTATTGTTCAACCAGTTCTCGTCTGGCCAACACAGTTTTAAAGTCCAGTTCTTGTCTGGCAAACCGTAAGTCAGTTCTCGTCTGACAACCTAACATATTTTGCCACCAGTTCTCGTCTGGTAGGCTACCCTCGAATGCTAGTTCTCGTCTAGTATTTCCCTTTCAAATCCACTTTTGTTGGTAACCAGAAATAAATCCCTATCACCATAAACCTATCCCTAAACCAGAAAAAGCCTAAGTATATCCGACATGATGATTCCTCGTGACTCGTATGTTGTCACATTCCCCGACACAAGGCTCGAGTGATCCCAACTCCATGATTGGTATTCTGTATTCCCTGTGTTGATGTTGTTGAATCAGGATTATTTTCTCAGCAGAGATGTACAGTTTGAGATTGTTTCCCCCGAGCCGTTTGAGATTGCAGTAGGTTGAGATGGCATTTATCCCCTATCAGAGTAGGATCAAGATTATCCTCGGCAGGTTTGATTAATGTTCCCGGCAGAGCATGGCCATCCCAAGCATTGAACGTTGATTAGCCTGATGTGCTATTTTCCCAAGTGGGCTGAGACTGAAGCTTTCCCTAACCGACAGATTTGGGTTTATTTCCCAAGCAGTGGGACTGATGCAATGTTGTATCCCCACAGAGTCCAAGTTTGACTCCTTTCCCCTCCGAGTCCAGGTCATTGACTCATTCCTCCAGCAGGGGTCGGCGCTAATTCCATCACTGAGTAATCTCCAGACGAGTAGATTGTGATGTCAGACAGAGAAGAGTTATTTCTCAGCAGCTTGCTTTGTACCCTATAAGGACTTAGGGTGTTCAAAAAGGACCATTCAGGGTTGTTTTCCTCAGTGAAGTGAGATTCAAGTTCAATGATCGATTGTTATCTTCAGCAGTCGCCAGAGGTGTTTCCTTGATAGGATCAGCACGTCTCCAACAGAGTTGTACAATGAGTAGCTAAGGATTGATATCCCCAGCAATGTTGATACACAGGTATTCCTCATCAGACTTGATAGTCCAGCAGGTGTTACCCAGAAAGGTCAGTCTCCGTAAGGCGTATGCAAGATTACCCTCAGGAGGTCAGGATTGATATCCCTGGCAGAGTGTAGCCATTCCCAGCAGATTGATTGTGCATTTCCAACGGTTTAGGATTGAAGTTCTCCCGGACAAGCGAATTTGGGTTTATTTCTTCAGCGTTGGGTCAGTGTGCAGTTTCTCGTAGGAGACTATTCACAAGCGTTCAGCTTTTGATAGTTCAGACTGAAGTCTCCAGCGGAATTTAAATTCCCCACAAAGTCTGAACGTGAGATCGTGAGCATTGATATGTCTCCCCAGGCAGAGAAGATTCTCTCCAAGCAGATGTATCTTGAAGGATCATCGTCGCCCCAGCTGAGTCATATACTGAAGTGTGCAACACTCAATAGTACAGACTGAAGTCTCCAGTGGAATTGAAATTCCCCACAGAGTTGTGTTCTCCCCTGTAAGCAGGACGATTCCTTCTTCCTCAGCCGAGTTTGTAGTTCTCCAAGAGAGCCGAGTCCTTGGAAGCCGTTGAGGCCATGATTGGTGCTCCCCAGTAGAGTGTTGAATAGCTGATGCTGTAATTCCCCGCCGGAGTCGTTACCTCCAGGAAAGTTTTGCTGCGAAGGCTGTGCAGTTTATTTCTGCGACTGATATCGTTTCCTCAGCAGTTTGTGGTTTGAATACCCGGTTGAGCAAGTCCAAGTTCTCGGAGAACTTTGTTCCCCTGCAGCAATCGACTGAAGTTCGTTTCCCCAGGCGGAGTCCAATTGAGATTGTTGTGACTTCTTCTCCTTGGCAGGATGAGTCCTTCATCTACCAGAGTGGTTTTTTTTTCCCTTGACAGGAGGATTCTCCCTTCAGCATTTATTTTGTTGATGGGGCCATAGCATTTTGCATGATTGCATAGCATTTATCCTAAACGCGTAGCATTTCCACCGTGTGGAGCATTGCGCCATAGTCAAGCATATGCATACGAAACATGAGCTAGGTCGATACCGTTCTTGTTTTGCAGGTGTTCCTCCACAGAGTGTTTTGCCCAAGATGATTCTTGAATTCCCCAGAAAGGTCGTTTGCCCAAGATGATTTTTTGAATTCCCCATCGAAGTTGATTATTTAAGATGATTCTTAAAATCCCTAGTGAAATCGCCAGAGTTGGTTGCTCAAGTTGATGCTTGAAATCCCCGGCAGAGTGTTTACTCAGGATGATTCCTGAAATCTCCAGCATAGTTATTAGTTCAGGATGATTCTTGAAGTCTTCGACGGAGTTATTTGTACAAGATGATTCTTGATTTCCTCAGCAGAGTTGATTCACCCAGAATGATTTCCGGACCCCCGAAGCAGAGTTACTTGATAGTTCTCCAGAATCCCCAGTGGAGATGCGTCATCCCCAGCAGGTTTTAAACATAGAAGTTGAACTTTCCTTGGAAGACTTGATGATTGAAGTCTGGCTGCGGTGCCGAAACCCCAGACTTGCTGATGAAGTCCAATTGTATTGACGAAGTAGTTCTCTCGGCTGATGCGGAGTGCCTGACGGTAAAAGTTTGGATATCCTTATTTGGTTCATGATTGACCCAGAATTCTATTCTCGGCCTACTGATGAAGTCCGGCTGATGCCTGAGAATCTCTTTGAATGCCCGACGACATAAATAGCTTGATTGTTAAAAAGTTCCTAATGACCTGACGAGTCCCGAGGAATTCTGATGCAATGACGCAGAATGCCTGACGACATGATCGACCATCCATTACCGGTTACCGAGTGACCATTGACCCTTTGATGACTTTAAGACGAAGATCTACGAAAAATAAGATGACCATCCTGACGGAGATTTGAGATTAGACCTTTCACCGGTTATCGTGTGACCAATTCCCCAGTAGAGTTGTCGTGCAACTGTTATGCTCAGTTTTGAAGATGTTCCTACCAATCAGAGTATCGTTTACCTGTGAGGTTGGCCAATCACCCGTTACCGTGTAACCAGTGATCCCTCGATGATTTGAGGAAGCAATGATATCAGATAAATCAGAGAATCATCCTGACGGAGGTGCAGATCAATATTTCTCCAGCTAGTTGCCGTGCAGCTACTATTTCAGTTTCCGAAGAGATTTGTTCCCATCAGATTACCGTGTACTTGTGTAGTTGGCAAATTTCCGGGTTCTTTGGTATTCAACCGTATTCTACCTTTGAATGCTTGAAAGTTGTTCGCTCTTCAACCCTTCAGGTCCAAGCCGTTTGAATAGGGGCAGCTGTTGCACCCCAAAATTTGACCAACTACTTATCTCAATTTGGCTCATGTTTCGACTCATTTCATTTTTGCATTTGCATACCACGTACATTGCATTTTTCCAGACAGATTGACTTTATCGGGATTACAGCCCTTTGATCACGCTTCAGGCATTTCAGGCCAATACGAGGACGTATTTTGAGAATCAGTGCTCGTTCCCTGTGTTTTCAGCTCTCGCTGTTGTTTTTGAGGACGTCTCGGTGTCCGGTTGTTACCGTTTATTTCGCTGTATTCGCGCATCTTTTTTCTAATCGATTTAATTGGCTGTACTGTATTTTTAGATTTTTCCCCTTATTTTCTAGATTTTTTTAATGGATTTAATTGATTTTTCTAGATATTAGATAGTTTTTTTAATAGCTTTAATAGATATTAAATGTTTTTAAATAGTTTTTAGTTTTAATTTCTTTTTTAGATAATGGTTTTAATAAAATAATTGTTTCTAGATACTAAGTAGTTTTTTTAAAATGATTTTTAATAGGATAATTCCTTTACTAGGTTTTTTTAAATAGGATTAATAGAGTTTTCCTATTCTTTTATTTGCTTAGAAATTAATAGAATTTTAATAGTTAATTCTCTTTTTAGATTTAATTTGGGTTTAGGATTAAATAGACATTAATTAGATCTTAATCACTTTTTTTTAGATGTTAATTAGGGTCTTAGTCCATTTTAATTGGGTTTATTAGCTTTAATTAGGTTCCGAATAGTCTTAATTGTCATTTAGGCTTTAATTGTAGTTTTTAAGTTTCGATTAGTATTAATTAGATTTAATTAGGGATTAATCATGTTAATTAGATGTTAATCAAGTCCAAATCGGTGGGCCAGGTGTCTGTTTTCTGGGGCCCAAGTCCAACTCGCCGCCACATGTCCTATAAAGCCAGCGGCCATGCGTGCTCTTCTTTTTTCCACCACTTCATTTCCATGTTTCAATCTCAAAAGCCATCCACGCGTGCTTTCGGAGGGTCCGCCACATCATTTCCCATTCACCATTCTGAGCCACTTGGCACTCCCTCTCTCTTCCCTCTCTCCACCTGTCCATCCCTCACCCTTTCTCCATGACACGTTTCTCCATCTCTCTCTCCCGCACACGCATGTGTGACACCCGTCCCACTCACCAATCCCTCACCGGAGACCTCACCGGAGGCCATGCAAACACCGGGAGAACCTCACCAGCAAAATCAAGCGGTGGTTCTCGCGGCCAAATTCCACCAAATTCCACTAGAGAACTCAAATTCTCACCGGGAACTTCATGCATGTTCATCTTTTTTCAGATTTCCTCAAAGAACTTCATCATATCCATAACTGTTTTTTCCAGATCTGGATTCGTGTTCATCAATCGCCACCGGTCTTCATAGAATCTTCATCATCAGAATCATTAACAACCTTCAACGCATGCATCACCATCAAGATCTTCACAAGAATTTTCCAGATCTTCAAAGATCTTCGTATCAACATCCAAATTGCCTCCAGATCTAAACAAAGATCCTCACCTATGTTCGTCCAGAGTCGCCAAGAAATCATTAGTGTTTGACTCCTCCACTCGTGTTCATCGGAGATTTTATCAAGAGCTCCAAGAACTTTCAACGAGCTTCATCCGTTTCCGTCCAGATCGTCATCAGTTCATCAACGCCTTCATCCAATTTCCAGAATCTCAAGAATCCATCAGATCTTCGTGCGAGTTTCATCCAGATCTTCATCATCCATTCGTGGTGTTCTTCATCATCCGTAATAGTTTTCCAGATTTCTCCTTCATCCTCTTCAACCAGCACCGTGTTCTTCGACTTTCAGCATCAGATTCTTCATAGATCCATTCAAGATCTGCTTCATTTCGTCACCTTTCGTCTAGAGCTCCATAACCGTCTTCGATCCAAGACTACAAGCTTCTTCGCGTGTCCATTTTCGTAGAAGATCCGGCGATCTCCAAGAAAGCGTAAGATCGAAAATGATGGAGGTTGGAGGCGAAATAGTTTTGTAAAGAGTGAACGGGTTGAGGTCGTGGGAGGTTTGATGGAAAGAGAACGGAGATAGGACGGAGAAGAAGGTTGAGACTGTGGTGATGACGGCGGTTGAAGGGAGAAGAATATCCTAGGGTTTCAAATGGTTTGGGACGAAAGAGAGAAAGGCCACTGCATTCTGGGCTGGATTGTTGGGCCCACGTTCTTTTTTTTTTGGACCTGCACCCTCGGTTTCTTTCCCACACCCCAGCCTTTCTTTTTTCTTTTTTGGCTGTTAGAGATTTTTGATGGGCTGAGCCCAACAACCTTTAATTTCTGATTACACCCTGTAGTTACCATCGCACCCCCCATGATTTTTTTTTTGTTTTCTGGGTTCCTTTTGTTGTGGGCTGGGCCCAAGGGCTGTTTTTTGCTGCATTACCCCTGGTTCTGCAGTTTGTACCCCCTCCCCTTTTATTTTACTTTCTCCCTTGTATTGGATGAATAATTGTAGATTTTATTTTTCTATTTTTTCTTAGGGATTATAGTTTATAGTTTTAGAATATTATGCATTTTCTTACTATAAATTTTTAATATAGAATATATAGATATTATCATAGATTTTTTTTCTTATAGAATAGTATAGGATTTTATATAGAATTTCCATTTTATTTTCTATACGCATTTCCTTTACATTTCTTAGAATATTTTCTAGTAGAAGTTAATTGTCGTATTTTAGGAGTAACATTTTATTTCCATTGGTTAGTGGATTTGTCTCCTATTTTCTCTCCTATTTTCGTTTCCATCTGATTTTATCTTCGATTTTATTGTTGGCAGGCCGTGTGACACGATTCAATTGGAGAATGATTTTCGATATCATTTCTCTATCTTGTCTTTCACACGGACATCAATACGCTACCTCTTAGAGTTCGATTTCTCGTGTAATTCGAACCATGACGGTCTAAGCGTTACATTGTTCTGATTCGAGCGTCATCATCAAGGATCCAGAGAGGAGAAGATCGGAATGGAGCTTGCGCGCATGTCAGGAGCCCCGGAGCTACTTTGTTCAACATCATCATCGTCTTCTTCAAGCCTTCGTGCAACTGTCGAGTGTTGTGAGCTGTATCGTTAGATACGTAGGAAATGACAGTTGAGGAGTTCTTCTCAATCGTCTAGGATGTCTAGTATGGTACCCTTTGGGTGACATGCGACGCATTCACTCCTACGTCTTAGGTTCTTGCGTGTGTGTCCCGAGTTCCTTCCCGTTTAGGCGTAAGTCTGCTTCCTCTTTGTTCTCACCCCCGTGCGATCGAAACCCTTTTTTCTCTCGTGTTCAGGCGATTGAGACCCCTTCTCTTGCCCCCGTACAATCGAGACTCGTAGTCCCCCGAACTACGTAAGCTCTGATCTCTCAAGCCTGTTGAGGGTACGTAGGCACAATACTGATGTATTGGCGAGCCATCTTTCCCGTAGTCGAACTACGTTTGCTCTGATCTCTCGTACTAGACGAGAGTACGTAGGCATAGGATGCGACATCCTAGCGAGCACACTAACAACTAACCCTTTTGTTCTCTCGCTGCCGTGCGATCGAGACTTTCCCGCTGACGACTGATGTTATCCCTTTCTCTTGTCCGAGCGCATTTGAGACCCAACCGTAGTTCTAGTTCCCGTAGGTCCCCGTACCTCTAGAACCAACTTAATCTCTCACCCCCGTGTGACCGAGAACACCCCTGTCTAGCCGTAGTTATCCTGAACTACGTCATGCTCTGATTTCTCTGACGCGAATACGTAGGCACAAGACGCGATGTCTTGGCGAGCAAATTCCCCCGTAGTTTCCTGAACTACGTTGACTCTGATTTCTCATTCTCTGATGAGAATACGTAGGCATAGAGTGCGACGCCCTATCGAGTCAATTTCTTTCCGTTTAGATCTAGCAGCCGTAGATAGATTGTTTTTCACCCGTAGACAAACCAACAAGCGTGGATCCCGTCGAGTACGATGGACATGAGAGGTGCTAATACCTTCCCCTTGCGTAACCGACTCCCGAACCCAGACAACGGTTGCGATGACCTTGTCTTATACCTTTTTCGTCAGGTTTTTCCGATCGTTTCCTTTCCCGCTCTGAGGGATAAATAACGAAAGGTGGCGACTCTTCTGTTTTGCCGGCACCTTATTTTCGCGGAAGCGACAGGCGTCACCTCAATACCCAAGGGATGACTACTCTGGGACATCTAGACTATACCGTCTCAGAGGCGTGTCTTCTTTGGTCTAAAGAGATAGATTTAAAGATGTTCTACACTTGTTTCGAGCCAATTTTGTCAACTCCGAAAGAACATTTCTCTGTGGAGAAATTGAAGGATGCTTTAATCAAAGCTGAAGAAAAGAAGAAGGCGTGGGAGGATAAGCACTTTATGGTTGCTTAAGAAAACGAAGAACTTTGGAAGCTGCTCCGTGAGAACCATAAGGAAGAGATTGCAAGAAAGATGAATCTTCAAGAAGGGGAAGGATCTTCTTGTCAGAAGAACTAGGCCTTTTAGTTTCAATATTCTACTGTTAATTTGTATCTGCACTTTGGCTTTTGATGTGTAATCTCTGTTTCTGTAAACATTTCATTCGTTAATGAAAAGGTTACTTTGCTTTATGCTTATTTCTCCATTATTAATGTTCGTAAACATAATTTAGGGTTCTTTGAATGCTAGATTTGCATTTGCATTAGCATTTCATGAGAATTGCATTTGCATTTCCTGTTCTGTGGCTTATCTGTGTTGTTTTACCTCCAGTCTGTCACGCTGAGCCCTCCACATCCTTACAACACTAGAGCTCAAGCTCGAAAGAAGATGGATTATTTGGAACAAGAAATTCAGGCACTTCGAGAAGAAATTTACACTTTGAAGACCAACATGGAAGCTTTCTCTGCCGCCATCAAGGATTTGGTAGATACTCAAGAACAAGACAATCAAAGGCTTCGAGACGAAGTTGCAAGCCTGAAGGCTGCTAAGAGGAACCTAACCAATTTTGTCAAAGATTTAGTCATATCCCAACGATAGGACGGTTCTTCTTCATCTACCAACCAACTGTTAGAACAAAGTGGTGAATCTAGGGGTATTCCTGTACAATATGCCCGATTATTCCCTGTACTCTTACAAAATGGTTTGATCAAGAAAGAACTCCGCCAGTTATCCCTAGGGCCCACAGGAGTTATTTTAAAGCTGATGCATTATGTGTCTTCCACCAAGGAGCACCTGGCCATGACATTGAAGAGCGCTACGTCCTCAAATAAAAGGTGAAGGAGATGATTCAAAAGGGGGTTTTGTCTTTCAAAATGTGCAAACCCCAGGTTCAAATCAATATTTTGCTTGGACAATAAGCAATCCCCTCTCTGCATATGATGGATTAATGCAGAAGACTATGGCTTTGTAGTATCAGATTTTTAGTTTATTGTTTATTTTCCTATGTAATTTTTATTACATTTGTTATGTATTTGTTTTAGCTTTGTAAAACCCTTACCTAGTCAGTGGAAGTAAGAGCGAAGATGAATCGCCAAGAGTTGGGTTACAAACCAACTCAAGACAAGAATCAAGGGTTTGTCAAAGGACGACTGAAGACTATCAAGGAGGTGTTTTTCAGTGGGGGTGTCCATATCAACGCAGTTGAGTAGTATTTTAAAGACGGTTATGTTAATCAGCTGGTATATCAAGATGAGGTCGCTCTGAGCAATTGGGTGGCTGTTGAAATTCCTATTATCTTTCCCGTGTCGAAGTAATTTGTTGTTTGTTTTGTTTTGTATTTTTCTTTAAAAATTTTCCATAACCATGCCCAAGGTTATCGGATTATTTTGTATGGGCCACAAGATTTCAAAGTAATTATTATGATCAATGAAAATGTTTTGTTACAATCCTGATTTGTTTCATTTACTGTTTTTGCTTTTACTTTTAAAGAAAATGGCAATCTTTTGAAATCAGCAAAAATATTTCTTTTGTTCTGTTGCATTTATCTTTGTGTGCTTTAATAAATCAAGCCATTCCAAACATGCAGAGAAATTCCAAAACCCGTTGAATCTAGTGACTATGTTTTCCCTCCTGACTTTGATTCTCCCATATATCAAGTCGAACATGAGAACGATGAAGACTTTGAAATTCCAAATGAGTTGGCAAAGATGGTTGAGTACGAGTACACGAACCTTTAACCTCCCCAAGAACAAGTAGACGTCATTAATCTTGGCACTGATGAAGAATATAAAAGAAAACAAGGTTAGGGCAATGCTAGGGGCAGAAGTCATGAAACAACTGGTAAAGCTGCAAGAAGAATACGTGGATGTTTTCGCTTGGTCTTACCAAAATATGCCTGGCTTGGATACTGATATAGTTGCTCACAAGCTACCTCTTCAACCTAGATGTTAGCCTATCAAACAAAAGCTCAAAAGAACCCGACTTGACATGGCTCTCAAGATTAGAGATGAGTTCAAAAAGTATATTGATGCAGGTTTCCTAGCAGGGTCAAAGTATCCATAATGGGTAGCCAACATTGTTAGAACACAAATTGGTGTTTCTTATATCTCTATGTTTTGATGATAACTCTTATGGAATTCTGTATTAAGAAAATTTATACTGTAAAATTTGTTCAAGTATTATTGTTTCAGGTATTAAATTAAATACTCTTAAAGAAGCAAAATACATAAGTACAAGCAACTATGCAAGGCTCTGAAGCATCAGATGCAAGACAATCAGAAGATTCTGAAGCGCTGCTAGAAGAATCTGAAGCAGAAGCTGCAGAATGATCTGAAGCGTATCTGAAAGAATTATATGAAGAGTTGAAAGCTTTGATCAAATCAGACTCTGAAGTTCATTTCATTGCAAGAACAGAGGCTCTGATAATCAGACTCTAATCAAATAATATTCACACTCAAAGCACTTACTGCTGCATACTCTGATGAAGACTCTGATCAAGATTGAGACTCTGATATATTAAGTTCTGATCATCCATCAAGCTCTGATCATCTCAAACTTTTTAGCTCTGATCATCTTAAGCATTCCATTCCTTTTAAGCTAGTTCCAAAATATGAAGTGCAGATTATGAAGACTTCATCCTGAAGGAAGCTTGTTGAAGAAGCTGTAAACTTGATTGGACGTGGTGCTACTTCCAAAGTAACCAACGGCTATTTTTGTCCAATGAAGAGACATGGTGCAAATCCCAAAGCTTCTACAACCATACTGTTACTGCAAAAAACATGTCTCTGCCCATACCTTTTGGTGATGAAAAGTCTTATATTTCAAATATAATACTAAGCTGCACATTACTCAAAGTAATTGAAAAAGCTATAAAAGGAGAACTTCTACAACATTTAGAAGTGACTAGTTCCTTCAGAAAGAAATATTCATACAAACGTTTGAAGCATCAAAGTGAAAACTCTCAAAGTTCATATACTTTTGTTCTTTCATAAAACTGTATAGTCTTATTTGTACTTAATCTTAAGTGTAAATATCACAGTTGTGATACAACTTATTAGAAGCATTTAAACACTTGTTAGTTTACATTAATTTGTAAGAAGTTCCTTGAGAAGACCAAGGTGTGGTCAGTTGTTCTTGAGAAGACTAAGACAGTTGTTCTTAGTGCTTACTATTGTAATCAGTTGATTAATAGTGGATTAAGTCCTTGTGGAGAAAGGCAAATCATCTTTGATAAGGTGGACTGGAGTAGTTGAGTTCAACGAACCAGGATAAAAATCTTGAGTTGTTTTTATTGCCATATTTCTTAAAACTCTTATTCAACCCCCCCTTCTAAGTGTTTTTCTCACCTTTAGTTGGCATTATAGCTCCGGTTCTGTTTGTGCTATCACTTAACCGTGACCAGAAAAGATCCAGTGGGAAAAACTCTTGATATTCTTGGTTGATATACATTATGGATGCTGAAACTTCAACATCCCGCAACAACAAATATGAAGAAAGAGTCAGCACAAAACCTCCCATGTTTGATGGAGAGAAATTTGACTATTGGAAAGATAGACTAGAAAGTTTCTTTCTAGGATTTGATGCTGATCTTTGGGACTTAGTTATTAATGGATATGTTCATCCCACTGATGGGAATGGCAAAAAAATTCACAGAAAATCAATGACTGAGGCGCAAAAGAAGGAATTCAGAAATCACCACAAGGCTAGAACTATCTTGCTAAATGCTATATCTCATACTGAGTATGAGAAAGTAACCAACAGAGAAATTGCCTTTGATATATTTGAATCCCTGAAGATGACTCATGAAGGGAACTCTCAAGTTAAAGAAACCAAGGCTCTGGCGCTGATCCAAAAGTATGAAGCTTTCAAAATGGAAGAATCTGAATCTATTGAAGCCATGTTTTCCAGATTCCAGATTCTCACTGCTGGCCTAAAGGTTCTGGATAAGGGTTACTCTACAGCAGATCATGTCAAGAAAATAATCAGAATCTTGCCAATCAGATTGAGACCCATGGTCACTGCTCTGAAGCTGACAAAGGATCTGAACAAGATTACGCTGGAGGAACTAATCAGTTCTCTGAGGAGTCATGAGATTGAACTAGAGGAAGATGAGCCTCTAAAGAAAGGTAAGTCAATTGCTTTAAAATGTAATAAATCTATTAAAGCATTGAAGGTAATAGAAGAAAGCTCTGAAGAGTCCTCTTCTGAAGATGAAGAAGAACTATCCTTGCTGTCCAGGAGAATCAACAAACTCTGGAAGAATAAGCAAAGGATGTTCAAGAACTTCAGGAAACCAGATCAACACAAAGAATCTTCTGGACACAGAAGATCTGGAGAACCCTCTGGATACAGAAGATCTGGAGAATCCTCTGGACACAGACGATCTGGAAAAAGAGAGGTTGTTTGCTATGAATGCAAAGAACCTGGGCACTATAAGAGTGAATTCCCAAAGCATCAGAAGGAGAAGCCAAAGCGAAAGTCAGATCACAAAAAGAAAGTTCTGATGGCTACCTGGGATGACTCAGAAGCATCTGATTCGTCATCAAAGTCAGAAGAAGAATGTGCTAATGTAGCATTCATGGCTGACATAGAAGACAGTGCTGAATCATTTGGATCAGAATCAGAATCTGATTCTGAGGAGGTATTTGCTGAACTTTCTAGATAAGAACTTGTTGAAAGTTTATCTGATATTCTTGGAAACTATAGCAAAGTTAAACTCAAATACAAAAAGCTTCTAAAGCATATTGAATTTGAGAGTAACAAGTTTGAATCAGAAATAGCTAAGCTAAAAACTGAAAAATAATTTAGAATCTGCTCAACTAAACTCTGATCCAAAATCTGAACCATGCTCTAAAAATATTTTACAAGAGTATGACTATAGCTTCAGGAAGTTTCTAACTAAAAGCCTAGATAGAAGCAAGATGGCTTCAATGATCTATGGTATTAGCAAAAACTATAGAAAAGGTGTTGGATATAAATCTTTTTCTTATGAGGATTCAAATTCAAAATCTGTAGATAAACTGGATATCAAGTATCCTCCTTTATATTTTCAGTTTACATTTGGTCACTTAAATGATATTAAACACACAAGTTCTAATCAGAACAAACCTGTGTTTAATAAATCTAAAGCTTATCAGAACAAGTCTTATGTTAAAAGACAGAAGTTCAGAAAAAGCTTTAAGGCAACTAACCAAAAAGGACCCAAGAAAATATGGGTACCTAAGGATAAGATAATCTATGTTGCAGACATCCTTAGCAGCGAAGTCAAGACTCTAGTCATGGTACCTAGACTCTGGATGCTCACGACATATGACGGGAAAAAGGTCTATGTTCCAAAGTCTGGAGCTTAGTTCTGGAGGAGACGTCAAGTTTGGAGGGAATCAGAAGGGCAAGATAATTGGCTCTGGAACCATTGGCAATGGTAAACTTCCTTCCATAACTAATGTCTTGCTTGTTGAAGGATTAGCTAATAATCTATTGTCCATAAGTCAATTAAGTGACAATGGTTATGACATAATCTTTAATCAAAAGTGTTGCAAAGCTGTCAGTCAAAAGGATGGCTCAATCCTCTTTAATGGTAAAAGGAAAAACAACATTTATAAAATTAGTCTTTCAGAACTTAAGGTTCAGAATGTTAAATGCCTTATGTCTGTTAATGATGAGCAATGGGTCTGGCACAGAAGATTGGGTCATATTAATATGAGACGTATATCTCATATTAATAAACTTAATCTGGTCAGAGGACTTCCTAATTTGAAGTTCAACTCAGATGCTCTTTGTGAAGCATGTCAGAAAGGAAAGTTTTCAAAATCATCTTTCAAATCCAAAAATGTTGTTTCAACTTCAAAACCATTAGAGTTACTTCACATTGATCTGTTTGGACCAGTGAAAACTGCATCCATCAGAGGCAAGAAGTATGGATTAGTCATTGTTGATGACTACAGCAGATGGACATGGGTAAAATTCCTAAAGCACAAGGATGAGTCACATTCTGTGTTCTTTGACTTCTGCAAACAAGTCCAAACTGAAAAAGATTTCAAAATTGTTAAAGTCAGAAGTGGTCATGGTGGTGAATTTGAAAACAAACATTTTGAAAAATATTTTAATGAAAATGGCATTGCTCATGATTTCTCCTGTCCTAGAACTCCACAACAGAATGGAGTTGTAGAGAGGGAAAATAGAACATTGCAAGAGATGGCCAGAACCATGATCAATGAGACTAACATGGCAAAACATTTTTGGGCAGAAGCAATTAACACAGCATGTTACATTCAGAACAGAGTGTCTATTAGACCTCTTCTGGAAAAGAATCCTTATGAATTGTGGAGGAATAGAAAGCCAAACATTTCTTATTTCCATCCGTTTGGATGTATATGTTTTATGCTAAACACTAAAGAGAATCTTAACAAGTTTGATTCTAAAGCACAAAAGTGTTCCAAGCTTGGATATTCTGAACGCTCTAAAGGATAAAGAGTATACAATACTGAGACACAGATTGTGGAGGAATCTATACATGTTAGATTTGATGATAAGCTTGGTAATCAAAAGCCAAAGCAGCTTGAAAACTCTGCAAATGGAGAAGTTATTCTCACTGAATCTGAGAAACAAGATGTAGAGAAAGCTTAAGAAGAAGCTACGCCAGATGCAACCCCATTGGCTGCTCAAATGAATAACATGAATATTTCTGAAGAACCAACAGTTAAAGGATCATCCCGAATCAAAGCTTCTCACCCAGAAGAAATGATTATTGGAAAGAAAGATGATCCTATAAGAACAAGGTCGTTTATCAGATCAATCTGGAACATCACTCCTTGGGTTGGTGTCTATTATTGAACCAACATCTGTGGATGAGGCTCTGAGTGATAATGATTGGATACTTGCAATGCAAGATGAGCTGAATCAATTTACAAGAAATGATGTTTGGGATATGGTTCCTAGACCAAAAGGTTTCAACATTATTGGAACAAAGTGGGTTTTCAGAAATAAACTAAATGAGCAAGGAGAAGTTGTTAGGAACAAAGCAAGGTTAGTAGCTCAAGGTTACAGTCAACAAGAAGGAATTGATTACACTGAAACTTATGCTCCAGTGGCAAGGTTAGAATCTATACGCCTTCTTATTTCATTTGCTGCACAATATAACATCACTCTATATCAGATGAATGTTAAGATTGCCTTCTTAAATGGTATTATAGAAGAAGAAGTTTATGTCCATCAACCTCCTGGTTTTGAAAGTGATAAATTTCCAGATCATGTTTTCAAACTCAAAAAATCTCTTTATGGTTTGAAACAAGCTCCCAGAGCTTGGTATGAAAGACTATGTAATTTTCTTCTGGAAAAGCACTTTATCAGAGGCAAAGTGGACACAACTCTTTTCTGTAAAACATTTAAGAAAGATTTACTAATTTGTCAAATTTATGTGGATGATATTATTTTTTGATCTACCAATATTATGCTGGGAAAGGAGTTTGCTTTGTCTATGCAGGATGAATTTGAAATGAGCATGATGGGAGAACTTAGATTCTTTCTGGGAATCCAAGTAAATCAGACTCCAGAATGTACATATATTCACCAGACTAAGTATGTCAAAGAGCTTCTGAAGAAGTTCAATCTGAATGAAAGCAAATTGGCAAAGACTCCAATGCATCCTACAAGCACACTTGGTAAGGAAGAGGTAAGCAAGAAAGTTGATCAAAAACTTTACAGAGGTATGATTGGATCTCTCTTATATTTGACTGCTTCTAGACCTGATATTTTATCCAGTGTTTGTCTGTGTGCTAGATTCCAATCAGATCCTAGAGAATCTCACTTAACAGTTGTTAAGAGGATTCTAAGGTATCTGAAAGGTACTACTAACGTGGGTCTGTGTTACAGAAGATCTGATGATTATAAATTAGTTGGATTCTGTGATGCTGACTATGCTGGAGACAGAATAGAATGTAAAAGTACTTCTGGAAGCTGTCAGTTTCTTGGAAGTCATCTGATCTTATGGTTCAGCAAGAAGCAACCCACAATTGCACTTTCAACAACAGAGGCAGAATATATTGCTGCTGCTAGTTGTAGCACCCAGATGCTCTGGATGAAAAGTCAGCAGGAGGATTATCAGATTTTTGAGAGTAACATTTCTATCTTCTGTGATAATACTTCTACTATATGCTTATCTAAAAACCCTATTTTACACTCTAAAGCTAAGCATATAGAGATTAAACATCATTTCATCAGAGACTATGTTCAGAAGGGAATTATCAATTTAAACTTTGTGGATACAGATCATCAGTGGGCTGATATCTTTACAAAACCCCTTGCTGAAGATAGATTTAAATTTATTCTGAAAAATATAAGTATGGACTTCTGTTAAGAATAAAATATTCATCAGATGAAATATTTACTCAGATGATAAATGTCTAAACTCTGAAGTATTTCTCCATTTCAATTCTGTGTTTATTTATTTGTGTGTAAATCTGAACTAACAAGGCTCAAAGGATCTGAACGTTGCCTAACGTTTCATTTCTCAAAAAGTTTCAGAGGCACATGCAAGCAAACACGTGTATCTCAGAATCTGGAAAGATAGAGTGCACCATACTGAATTGATGTTTGAGGTATACCTTTGAAAATCCAAAATCTCTTGATTTCCCCCCCTTCTGTTAGAATCTTAAATGCTTGAAATGATTTTATTCTTTGTATTAATTGCTTGATATGATTATGTTTTACTTCATTAATTGCTTAAGTGTACGCGTGAGATTTTGTGTGTCCCTTGCTTGCCCTAAATTGTTCTATATATTCTCACACCACTTCACAATTCACACTTTACACTATCTATCACTTTTCTCATATGCATTTCTGTCTTCTTTATTGCTTCCATCTCATTTCAAAACCAAAAACCTCACGTAAACCCAGACGTATCTCAAGAACATCAATGGCATCATCTTCTTCAACATCTGCTCAGATGCAAACCTCAACTGCTGCTCCATCATCTCCAACTGCTGTTGTGTACAAGGAACCTGTGAGAACTCTTCTCACTCCAATCAAGGATCTTGAGGTTCTGTGTGAGAACTTTGTGGATTTTGCTTCCATTGAAGAAAATGGTTTTGATCTCAACCCAACCATTAAGACTCAAAACTGGGCAAAGTACTTTGACAGGTTAATGGGTCCTATTTATCCAACATTGGTGAAGGAGTTCTGGATACACGCCCAAGTTTTCCCTAAGTTCATTCATTCTTCTGTTCTTGGAAAGGAGATTGTTATTACTGAGAAGTTAATCAGATAGCTGATTGAGTACAAAGAAACTGATGGAATCACAAGTATGGCAATTGCTCGTGTGGACTTGGCTGATATTTTTCAAGAAGTTTGTGTTTCTGGGAAACCATCCAACAAAGTCAGAGATCTGAAGCCTGTTTACAGAATCTGGGCTAAGATTTTCATGAGCTCCATTTTTCATAGAAAATCTTCAAACTCTCCAGATTATGTCAACTCAGAACAACTGTACTTCATGTTCTGTATGAGTAAAGGCAAGAAGGTGGATCTGCCTTATCTTCTGTTCAGTCATCTTCTGAACCACATTAAGGAAATAAGAGAAGAAGTTAGAGTTAAGGCTGGAAAGATCAGAAATTGGATCCCAATGGGAAGGCTGATATCAGACATTCTAACAAAGAATGGTCTTGTAAAGCATCTGACCGATGTTGGGGTGACAGATGATCTGTCTTACATTGTAGGATCTGTCATCAATGGGAATACTCTGAAAAGGATGAAGGTCATCTCAAAGCTTGCTGGTAAACCTAAGAAGTTTAACTCTGAAGAAGTCAGCAGAAGAAGGATTCCTTTAGCAGATTTTCCTATGTTCAGTGCTGATGAACCTAGGAACATCATTCTGACATTCATTGCTGATTGTTTGAAGAATGGTATTCGTCTTCCTGCTAACATAGTACAGAGGAAGGAAAAGTCTTGCCAAATCTTCTGAGAGAAAGGCACAAGAAGAGGAAAGCTGAGGAAGGATCTGTTGCACAGCCTAAGAGGAAAGCCTCTGATGCTGCTGACAAGCCTGAAAAGGACAAGAAGTTGAAGGAAACTCCTCCAGAAGCTAGCTTGGAAGAAATAAGAGAAAAAATTCAACAGGTATTAACATCTGATCCAAAGCCATCTGTCCCTTCACCCTCACCTTCACCTCCTCCATCTCCTCCTCAACCATCTGGACATCCTTCATCTGAACCAATTTCATCTCCTCATACACATTCTCAACCATCTTCTGTTCCTCAATCATCTGAACCCCCTCAACAAAAATCATCTGAACAACAACCCTCTCAACAAGTACAATCTGAACTCTCTCAACAAACACAATCTGAACCACAACAACAACAACAATCCGAACCACCCTCTTCTACTCAACCACCAGAAGAACCAACCATCCCAAATCCTAAACCCTCAATTCCACAACCATCTGAAGACATTCTGGATGTGCAACCCATTGCAACCATGTATGGCTTATCTTCCACTTCATGTCATTCAACTGAATCATCTGATTCTGATGAATCTGAAGTTCCCTCACCAACTTGTCTACAAATTCCTGATCCTTATAAACCATTACCATCTAACCTACCTGCTTCTGAACAACACCTCCATCACCTTGCTCTTCGCTCCAAATTTAACTTCACAGACTTTATACCATCTTCATCTGATGTTGTTAGATCAACTCCATCTGATGTTGATACTTCTACTCCTCATCTCACCATACCACAACCATCTGAACAACAACCATTTGAAAAACCACCATCTGAACAACCCCCATCTGATCAAACACCTCCTGAACAAACCCAAACAAACCCTGAACCTTCTCAATAAGTCTTCCTAGAAGACTATCTGAACCCCAAATCCAGATCAGATGTTTCTACTCTGTTTAAGAATTTTAAGAAGGAGATGTGTATAGGGACTGCTTTTGTAAAGAAAGAGTGTCTATCTAGTATGGATCCTGTTGAATCCGAAGCTTCTTGGAACAGATTCATCTCTAAGTTCAACACAACTGCATCTGATCTCAGAATAGCTTTCTCTGATGATGCAAAGGCAAAGTTTGCTGAAATGGTCAGACAGACTCTGCTAAGCATTCTCACAACACTAGTGCTGCTTCTGGAAGATGCTTCTGCTGAGGATTTTTCATCTGAAGATACTGCTCCAATGATAGAAAATACTCCTGATCCTCAGAATGCATCTAACATGGAGATTGATCATCCTAAGGCATCTGCATCTGCTTCTGCACCCTCTGCATCTGAGATGAAGACTGAGACTCCAGATGTTGTCCAAGAAGTTAAGGAAATCAGATCATGGATGATAAAACAGGAACAGACTAATGAAGAGATCAAAACTTGGATGGCCAAGCAAGAAGAGTCTACTGCAAAGATTACTGATCTTCTGACCCTGATTGCATCTCGCCAGCCCTAGTTTTCTTTTCCATGTTTTTGCATTCTTGTTTGCACCTGTTTTTTCTGTTTTCTGGTGTTTTGTCTTTTGTCTGAACATCTTATCGTTTGTTCTGTTTGGATTTGAATGAATTTGGTTGTTTTGTTTTTCATTTATGTGTTTTTCTTTTCTTCTGATATCTTTTCTGTCTCTTAAAATCTTTTTGATTATGACAAAAAGAGGGAGAAAAAGAATCTGATTGTTCAATCCATAAGCAATACTAAAATGAAAATTCAGACATAGTATTAACTAACATTGAATTTTAAGACTTTCAAATTTTATTGTTTCATCTGACAAAAACTCTTTGAAGTTACCCTGAGAATTACCCAACTAGGCTCTGATCCTTGAAGCAAATTTGACTCTGATTCTTGAAGATAAACCAGACTCTTTATTTGAAAGAATTCATCAGGCTCTGATTATGGAAAGCCTCCAAGCTCTAATTTTTTTTAACAAGGATTCCTACCAGGTTCTAAAATATACTCAAGCAAAAAGGGAAGTCTTCTCCTCTATTAGAGTATTTATTTCAGGGGGAGATTCTTAATCTCAGGGGGAGTCATATATTTTATTCTCTGTATTGAACAAAATTTCCTTTGTTTTGTCATCATCAAAAAGGGGGAGATTGTTAGAACAGATTGGTGTTTCTTATATCTCTATGTTTTGATGATAACTCTTATGGAATTTTGTATTAAGAAAATTTATACTATAAAATTTGTTCAAGTATTATTGTTTCAGGTATTAAATTAAATACTCTTAAAGAAGCAAAATACATAAGTACAAGCAACTATGCAAGGCTCTGAAGCATCAGATGCAAGACAATCAGAAGATTCTGAAGCGCTGCCAGAAGAATTTGAAGCAGAAGCTGCAGAATGATCTGAAGCGTATCTGAAAGAATTATATGAAGAGTTGAAAGCTTTGATCAAACCAGACTCTGAAGTTCATTTCATTGCAAGAACAGAGGCTCTGATAATTAGACTCTAATCAAATAATATTCACGCTCAAAGCACTTACTGCTGCATACTCTGATGAAGACTCTGATCAAGATTGAGACTCTGATATATTAAGTTCTGATCATCCATTAAGCTCTGATCATCTCAAACTTTTTAGCTCTGATCATCTTAAGCATTCCATTCCTTTTAAGCTAGTTCCAAAATATGAAGTGTAGATTATGAAGACTTCATCCTGAAGGAAGCTTGTTGAAGAAGCTGTAAACTTGATTGGACGTGGTGCTACTTCCAAAGTAACCACGACTATTTTTGTCCAATGAAGAGACGTGGTGCAAATCCAAAAGCTTCTACAACCATATTGTTACTGCAAAAAGCATGTCTCTGCCCATACCTTTTGGTGATGAAAAGTCTTATATTTCAAATATAATACTAAGCTACACATTACTCAAAGCAATTGAAAAAGCTATAAAAGGAGAACTTCTACAACATTTAGAAGTGGCTAGTTCATTCAGAAAGAAATATTCATAAACACGTTTGAAGCATCAAAGTGAAAACTCTCAAAGTTCATATAGTTTTGTTCTTTGATAAAACTGTATAGTTTTATTTGTACTTAATCTTAAGTGTAAATATCACAGTTGTGATACAGCTTATTAGAAGCATTTAAACACTTGTTAGTTTACATTAATTTGTAAGAAGTTCCTTGAGAAGACCAAGGTGTGGTCATTTGTTCTTGAGAAGACTAAGACAGTTGTTCTTAGTGCTTACTATTGTAATCAGTTGATTAATAGTGGATTAAGTCCTTGTGGAGAAAGGAAAATCATCTTTGATAAGGTGGACTGGAGTAGTTGAGTTCAACGAACCAGGATAAAAATCTTGAGTTGTTTTTATTGCCATATTTCATAAAACTCTTATTCAACCCCCTTTCTAAGTGTTTTTCTCAGCTTCAAACATCGTACTCGTGCCCAAAAAGGATGGAAAAGTTATAATATGCATGGACTATAGGGATCTAAACAAAGCTAGTCCGAAGGACGATTTCCCTCTGCCACATATTGACACTTTAGTGGACAATACATATCGATTCATAGTATTCTCGTTCATGGATGGATTTTCTGGATACAATCAGATAAGGATGGATTCAGAAGATATGAAGAAGACCACTTTCATCAAACCATGGGGAACTTATTGTTATAAGGTCATGCCCTTTGGTTTGAAGAATGCAGGTGCTACTTATCAGGGGGCGATGGTCGCATTATTTCATGATATGATGCACAAAGAAATAGAGGTGTATGTCGATGATATGATAGCCAAGTCTCAAAATAAAGAGGACCATCTTGATCATCTGTTGAAGTTATTCATAAGTCTCAGGAAGTATCAATTAAGACTGAATCCTACGAAGTGTACTTTTGGAGTGAGGTCTGGAAAGTTACTCGGCTTTATCGTCAGTCAGTGTGTAATTGAGGTGAACCCTGACAAGGTGCGAGCTATTCAAGAGATGCCCGCTCCACAGACATAAAAGCAATTTAGGGGTTTCGTTGGAAGATTGAACTACATCTCTAGGTTTATCTCTAATATGACTCCAACCTGTGAGCCAATCTTTAAGCTGTTGTAAAAGGATCGACAGTTGCTTGGAATGCAGATTGTCAACAAGCCTTCTACAAGATCAAAGGCTATCTCCAAGAGCCTCTAACTTTGACTCCTCATGTGCCTGGAAAACCTCTTTTCATGTACATGACAGTGCTTGAGAGATTGAGCTATGTATTGGGTCAACATGATGAGTCTGGACGCAAAGAACACGCCATTTATTATCTAAGCAAGAAGTTCATCGATTGTGAAAGTCAGATAGGAAGACTCGCCCATTGGCACATGCTTTTGTCAGAATATAGCAGCAAGACCATGTCAAAGTTTCTCCTGTATAGCACATCATCCTTATTCATATAGAAGTTACCGACTAACCTCGTCAGAGTCTTCCTATCTTTGCTGGATGCCCCAGATGGGTACTCTTGAGTCTTGAGAAAATGCTTGATATCAAAATACCAAGGCTTTCCATCTGATACCTTCTCAACTGCAAACACAAAGGCGAGTCTATCAAGACGCATGATGGTGATAGCTGGAGCATCATTCTAGATGATAGAACTCAACTCTATCAAAGAATGGCAGCAGTCTCCTTGCATAATTCTTGTAAGGCACCAGGTTGGCCTGATGAGTTTCCCACTCTCCTTTAACTTGATTGACGACTAGCGTTGAATCACCATACACATCTAGATTATTGATCCTTAGATTAATGGCCTCTTCTAAACCTATAATGCACGCTATCGCGGTGAAATTTGGATACCAAGCTATTGATGAGCTTGAATCTTAATTCATATGTAACCAAACTTTGATTTGTCCAAAGGAAGGGAAAAAGATCGAAATACCCACAATGCAATGCAAATGAAAGCTAGAGAGTTATAGGTTCGGGGGTTGGTTAAACTTAGGGAAGGTACTAGCATCCTATGTCTCTGTAGTACTCTACGGGAACCTCTTGTTTTAATGTTTCTTTTATTGCTAAGGTTGTCTGCTTAAGAAATAAAGACCTAGGGGTTTATTTCTAAGTATACTCGATAAGATATCGTATCTTATGCCTACATATCCTTACGAGAGTGGAATCAAAGTATTTGTAGTTCCCCTAAAGGGTTTGAGGAGTTCTTTGGCTGTGGTCAAAGTTCCTACGGGATAAGGGTAGTTGATTGATTGTTTTCAGGAGAAAAGATGAATTATCATTTTAAGGGAGATTACTTGATTTAACCGCCACAACTTTATAGGAAAATAGTCTTTGCATTGTCTTAAGAGAAAGGCTCAAGTACTCGGAATTTAATTGACAAGTATGCCACTATCTCTCTTAAGGCAAAGTCCCTACACATTGATTGAATTGTTATGGGTAGGAGTTTTATCTCGCTTAAGATGATTAACATCTTATTCTCTAATGTGTTTGAAGGAGTTGTATTGAGTTGAATTGTTTATTCTAAGTTGTAAAGATAAAGGTCCTTCCTATGGGGTAGTGTCGCGGTGAAAATCGGATACCAAACTATTGATTAGTTTGAATGTTTAATTCAATTTGCAACCGAACTTTGATTTGTCCAAAGGAAGGGATAAAGATCGAAATACCCACAATGCAATGCAAATGCAAGGTTTAGAGAGTTTTAGGTTCGGGGGTTGGTTAAACTTAGGGAAGGTACTAGCATCCTAAGTTTCTGTAGTACTCTACAGGAACCTCTTGTTTTACGTTTGTTTATTGCTAAGTGTTTATTTGCTTAAGAGTTGAAAGACCTAGTGGTTTATTTCTAAGTATACTCGATAAGATGTCGCATCTTATGCCTACATATCCTTACGGGAGTGGAATCAGAGTACTTGTAGTTCCCCTAAAGGGTTTGAGGAGATCTTTGACTGTGGTCAAAGTTCCTACGAGTTTAGGGTAGTTGATTGATTGGTTTTAGGAGAAGAGATGAGTCTTCATTTTAAGGGAGATTTAACCGCCACAAGTTGTAGGAAAATAGTCTTTGCATCGTCTTAAGAAAAGAACTTACGTACTTGGATAGGGATCAACAAGGTACACCTTTATCTCTCTTAAGGCAAAGTCCGTACGGCTTGATTGTATTGTTGTTGGGTGGAGATTCTATCTCGCTTAAGATGATTAGACATCTTTTCTCTAGTGTGTTTGAATAAAGTTGATTTGAATTGTTTTGTTGTTTTTTGTCTATGTTATAAAATAAAGAAGGTCCTTCCTATGGGGTAGGTCCTAAACTTAAGAAGATCGACTTGAATGGGATCAAGGATCAAGGGGATAATGATGCAAGTGATGCACTACACACGAGTGTTGACTCATGTGTAGGTTTTTCCTTTGGACGGATGCGATGCGGAAATGTAAATTACGGTAATATAAATTGCTGAAAGTAAATTGCGGAAAGTAAAACCATACACACGTATGTAAGCGCTAAGGTGTAGGTGAGTGAATGTGTCGTGAGTATGCACGATTAGGTTGATTATGGTGGGGTTGATTTTAAGCGAAGTTTATTTGATTTATTTTTAAGGAGAGATTGAGTTGTTTTTTAGGCGGATTGAGAAAATATATTATATGATACTTGGCTTTAAGAAAAATGTTGGATTATATTTAAGAAGGAGGTGGCATTAGATTCGTTTTAGCAAATTTGTTCATTATTATATTTACTTAAGAAAACGGTTTTCTAATATTAAAAATGTTTAATTATTATTAAATTATGAAAATTATTTTTAAATTGTTTTTTTTCTTTTTACTTAAGTTATAAAAGGTTTTTATTTTTATTTGTAAATATAAAGGTTATTATTAAAGTTATTATTAAAAAAAAGCCATGAAGTGAGTTTTTTACAAATAAAATAATTGTCTATTTATTAATTATGAGAAGGGGTTTTTATTATATAAAATTGTTTTAGTTATTAAAAAAGTTATTAAATAAATTATTATGAGATGGGCTTTTAAAAGGACAAATAATTTTAATTATTAATAAAAAGTCAAGTTATTGAATAAATTGGTGTAAAGAGAGTTAATTAATAAATAAATAAGTTAAAGGGGTTATAAAAGGTTTGCTAATTGTTTTTTAATTTTTAAAAAAACTGATTATAATAAAGATTGATTTTTAAATTGATGGTAAAGATAAAATTGAGTTAATTATACTAATAAAAAAAGGATGTACTAATTAAAGCTAAGTTGAGATTAATTAAATTAATTTGGATAAAATAGATTTAGTTGGTTTGAAAAAAAACTGATTATAGTGGATTAAAGTTAATTAATTAATAAAATAAAGTTAAAATGATTAGACCAGATTAAAACAGGTTAATTAGGATTAAAAGATAATTAGGAGGGGGCGGACGGATTCAGTGTGGATGGTTTACGATGGTTTATCATGGGCGAGCGGTCAAGGACCATGTGATCTGATTCACTGGGAATCTTGTGTCCGTGAGTGAAGGTGCACGGTATGGTGGGTGTGTGCATATTCACTTGATTACATCAGAATACAAGCAGAGAAAAAAAACTAAGGAAACCCTAAATTCGTTCCTCTTCTCTCTTACGCGACTTCTCCCGGTCGCGATTCTTCCTCCATTTTTCTTCCTCGTCCATCTTTCATCTCCATTCTATCTTTTTCGTTTTTCCTTAAAAAACAACAGAACATCAAATTCCAAGTGAACAAAAACAAAAATCATACTCACCATAACAAGATTTCTCATAAGGTCTTCGTTGGGCATTCGAGCGATGACGGATGAAGAAGGTAGAAGTCAAAGAGGCATCGGCGGTTTTCCGGTGGCGGAGTGTGCGAAGGTTCAGACTGTGATGTTGCGGTGGCAAGAGTTTCGCTCGCGATTGGGTCGCGGTTCGCGGACGGCAAAGCACGCAAGATAAGTCCTCTTCTTTCTTTGGGTTTTTCTGTGTGTTAGGGTTTCAATTTTGGGATTTTTCTTTGGGGAATCCTCGGATTCATCAAAATTGCTATGGATTTGTGGTGTTTTTTCCCCTTTTTATAGTTGGTCTAAGATGACACAAAACGTTAATGATGATAACTTCCTTCCTTTTCTGGTTTGAATCTGTCTGAAACATGTCAGAAGTTTCTGTTTTCGTTCTTGTGTTGTGGTCATCTCTTAATTCTCATTACAACTGTGATGCAGGTGTAAATGCGATTCAAAGCTCTTTTCTTTCTTTAGACAGGACAGGCTTGGCTGCTTTAGGAAAGGAAATGAATATGCCTTGAGCGTGTTCTGGACATGTTCGAACTTGTAAGGAAAAAAACCGTGGCTCTTGTTCCCTAAGACTGATTTCCTTTGAAACATGCTCTTGTTTCTTAATGAGTTGTGATTTCCTGACAACTTTACTCGTGCAGCTTCATCATCAATGAGTCTTCGAGTACGGTTCTGATGCAAAAAAATGCGTTTGTAGAGAGTTTATATCCTTGAAGCACACTTCCATTTGGATCAATATCGTACACAAATAAAGAAGTCTTAAGTAACCTATGGAGTTAGTAATAGGTTGTGTGTTATCTGCTCGAATTTGTAATCCCAAAACCCTTTAGATTTCAAAAGCAAATGTCTTCTACTCACCCACACCATGAAGAAGATGGGTTAAAACCTCTGAATGACATGGAAAGAAAGCAAACGCGAATATTCACTGAAGACGCCTTTCGTTTAACAAGTAGAACAAGTTAACAATTGATCTCTTCTATACCAGCTGAAGTAAGTAGCGCCCTAACTTTTATTTCCTTCTATCTCAAAGTATCCGCTTGCTTATTGGCATACCCTTCATCTCATTGTTGTCAATTTCATATTGTGGAGGGTTTATTTTGTTTTCCGTTTTCAGCTTCGAATTGCGTGGGTGGAAGCGGTGGACTGGGCTTAGATTTCTCGCTGGCCTCGCAGCAGGTATTTCCATGAAACCTCTTTTATTTACGGATAATAGTGTTTGCACATGTCCCATCTAATTTTATTGTATTAACGTCATTGGTAACATCTTTAGAGTCTGCCGTTTGATCGAAAGTTGCAGACTTGGAAAGGGGGTTGCAGCCAGCTCTTGATGCGTAACGGTGATGGGGGTCTCGCACTGCATTGCGATTGCCACTGGTAACTAGACCACCCCGGCCTTTTAAAATTCTCACCAAAACGTTTCAAAGATGTTTGATTTCATGCTACAGCTTATTCGGTTTTACCGAAGAGATGTTGTAACTGATATACTTGGGATTTCTTAAACTCTAAATTCTTGAATCCAAGCCGAGGTTATTAGCACACCACGAGTTTAACATGTGAATCAAACTGGACCACTTAAGTTTTCCTATGTATGTCTTGACTGTTGCTTTACGTTATTGATATGCAGGCTGTAGAAATGCGATTACGGAGCATAATCCTTCGAAGCTTACCACCATGGAACTGTGTATGTGGTTTAATGCGCTTGTGAAAGTCCGCCATTTGAAATAACGCTACTCTGTTACTTGAAATCTAGTGAAGGCATAATTCTTAAGGTTTCATCCAATTGTGCGGTAGTTTAAATTCTCACAAGTAGTTTTCAAACCAAGTGGAAAATGCTTTCGCCTCATATTCTACTTAATAACAAAACTATGTATTCGCAGGTTTCGAACATGCTTTGGTGCTTGAGGCTCTGTTATACACATTACTGTTTTGGCGGTTGCGGTTTGATCATTGACTGTTGGAAGTTTTGCATCTTCTGGCTAAGAGAACATCTTGCAAGCCGAAGGCTGCTGCGAGCTGGTCCTCATGTCGTTGCACATCAAGGCGTCTCACCGACAACGCATTGGCCTCTCTTAGAAACGGCGAAGGAAAAGGTAATGACTTGTGCTGTTGGTGTCCATTCCTCTAATGATTTCAAGAAAGAAAAGTAAAACCATGTCCACCGTTTTTGTGCGTAAAGTGTAACATTATAACAGTTAATAATTTTCCTTTGCTTGTGATGTTAATATGAATTTGATTCATAACTCAGGATGGGATTTTAGTTTAACAACTGATGGTTTCTATGTGGTTGCAGCTGTGGCATCAAGCCTAATGTTGGCTCATCCAAAAGATGATAAAGGATTAACAACCAATTTTAGCAGCAGTAGTGGGTCTTTTCCCCTGTTCCGCTAATAAGCTATTTATTCCAAGAGGTCCCTACTAAAACCTTAATGGATGCAGCTCCAATGAGTTTTAATACTCCCTCACCAAACACCTTCCGTGTTTCCCCTTTGACTTGCAAGTGTTTTTTTTTATGTGGATTTGTTGATGACTTGTAGTTATGGTCATCTCTAATTAAATGGAGATTTGTATAAACAAAAAATCTTTGGCTCATGTGCCTAATCCTCTTCTCATTATCATTATTAGCTTGTAACACTTTCTCTTGAAATAGTCTTACATCATTAGCTTGCTTCATGTTCAATTTGTCAATCTTGCCATTAAATAGTGTCTTGACAACATGCAAATCCATCCTTGCCTTAAGGTTGCGTATGGTATTGAAGTTTGAGACTTGGTATTATAAAGGAGCACGTCGTACCTCTTTGAATCATAATATTGTATTAGTTTGCGTATCATTGTTGCACCCTAAAATTTGCTCAACCTACTTCACTTGGTTTATGTTTCAATTGCATTAGCATTTGCATATAAAGTCACGTACATAGTCTAATCATCTGCATAGCATAGCATAGCAAGTTATCCAACAAGGGACCAAGTACTATTCTCATCTCTATGAGCCTATCAAGAGGTTATTGTTCAAATTCAAGCTTATCCAGGCCATCAGAAAGAAATTGAAATCTAAGAAGTCAGTGGATCAAGCAGTGGATCTCTCTCTTATCTTGAGTGTATTTGAAGATCATCAAAGAAGTTGTGAGCTGTGAATTGAGGTCATGGAGGGTATATAGACATCATGGAAGACATAGAGAGTCATTTTGAAAGTGAGACAAGTCATTGATATGATCACAAGAGTTGCAGTTGAAGACAGTCAATTAGGGTTTCATCTAGGTCAACCCTGGGTCAACCCTAGGTCAAATGATTGATTGAAAGGCATCAATGTCTATTTGAGAGATGTGGGGTTCATCATTTGACATGTAGATATGGGTATGTTGTTGTTCCAAAGAGAAATCAAGAGAAATCAAGAAGAAGAGGAGTTTCTAAATTAGGGTTTCTGTGTAAAATCCCCTGATTTAGGTCAAACTTCCAAGCAAGATAATTCAAAATGCAAGCTTCAAATGGATCCTTGGCCAACATGAAACTTGTAGAGGATCTTAAGACCTTTAATTTGAGTGGTGGAAGACATCAAGGAGATTTATAGAACTCAAGTTATGGTCCTTGCAAGTTACAGGTCATCTGAGGCATCTGAAATTTTGTCTGTGAAAGTTACTTGTCTTCCAAGCAACTTTTACCCATCAAGGAGATTTCAAATGGATTTCTGGTCAACATGAGAGTTGTTCCTCATTGTCTTATATTTCTAGAAAGGTATGGTATGCCTTCATCTTATTTGAGGAACTCTACTTATGACCTTGGCAAGCAAAGGGTATTTTGGTCATTTGAGAATTACAGGTCATTTCAAGCCTATGCCCAAAACTCATACAAGGAAGCTTCAAATGAAAAACTTCACAACATCAAAGTTGTTCCAAATGACATTTTGAGTCTAGAAAAGTGATCATGAAAGTTTGGAAATGCTCATAGCTCAAGGTTCCAAATTTGGTCATTTAAAAGATGAATTTAATGAATAAAAGTGACCTAAAAATGGGATTTTTCATAACATGGCCAAATGGGATGAAATTATAGGTCATTTTGATTGGAAAAAATGTTTTAAGAACATTGGAAAAATTATATTTTTGAGTTTAGTTCAAAGTTTGGAAGTTATACTAGTTGGCTTACAAAAGAAGTAACGCATGCCAAAGTTCAAGGGATTTGAGTGCAAGAAAGTTCTAACAAGTTCTAGAGGGTTCCATGAGCCTCTATATATTGAATTGAGTGGATCCAATCATTGGTTGGTGATTCATTTTGGTTGAAACACATAGTTACATCTCATTCTTCAACTTTGCAAATTCATTCCAAACTCTATCAAATCTTCATCATTTTCCAAAATTCTTGATCCTATCATCATCTACATCCATCATAGATCAAGTTTCCATCAAGATCTGGCTAAATTGAAGTAGAATTCGTGTGCTACCAAGTGCATCCTCCAAATTGCAAAAGGAAGTGGTTACAAGAATCCAAGGGGTTTAAGCAAGAACTACTGCATACAGAATCAAGATCTTGGTCTATTGATTGCCATTGGAGCATTGCTGAGCTTGAAGTGGTGATTTCATCCCTCTGTTTTCAACTTTAAACCAGGTTAGTATTTCCATCGAATTGGCTAGAAATAGATAGCATGATAGAGAATCTTTAGGTTAGAATTGTTAGGCATATGTAGATGAATAATTCTGGTGAGTTTAAGAGCCTTTCATGGAGTTTGTTACATGAGCACCAAAACTGTTTTGGCTTAGAACACTTAGGTTAGGGCATGATAATCTGAGCTAGATAGCTTAGAATGATCAGCATAGCATGTAGAATGCATTAGTGCAAGATTTAGCAAGAATCATTAAGGTGCATGACAGTGATAGTTCAGTGTGCCCTAGGTTTATACCTATCGGGTTTGGTGCTGGAGTGAGTTTTAGAGAAAACCAAGACTAGGGTTGTGTAGAGGGGGAGATGCAGAGCATTTTTGATTTTTGAATGATGGAATTTCATCAAGAATTGAGGGAGAACAGAGATGGAGAAGGTGGTTGCATAGGAGAGAATTTTATGGTTTTAGGGTTTCATGAGGAAGAAGATGAAGGAGGACCGTGGATCTTGGGGTTAGACTTTGACTTTCAACACGATCTAAGGGCTGGAATTTAATTGGAAAAACGGAGGGAAATGTCACGCAGCAAACGCTGCGTTTCATTTAACTTGACTCCTGGGCCTGAATGCAAGCGTGATATCCCCACCCCCATATTGAAGCCCATCCAGATTTTAACTACATTTCCTTGCTATCCACACCGCGTGCGTATTCATTTTCTTTTGATTTAATTCCTGATTACATTGGGCTTAGTACATTTATTATCTACACCACCACCTTCAAGGCCCAACGTGGATTGAACTAATATTTCTACTTTTTGCACCGTTTTTGGTTATTTCTTTTTTGTGTTTTTTTCTGTTTAGCTGGGCCCAGACGCACCTTGCTATGCGCACCCCCAGTCTGGGCCCATTGTCCATTTTTCAATGCTTTTAATTGCTGACTGCACCCCTAATCAATCTAATTCATATTAATTTCATCCATTTTTTTTAATTCTTTGAAAAATCATAATAAATTGGAAATTTCATATTTTTAAATGGTTGTTTTTGCATCTTTTTCATCTTTCTGTTAAGAAAATTGTCATATAATAAAATTAGCATTTTATTCTATTTTTGTATTTTTAGTATATTTTTCTTTTAAATAGGTTTAAATGATGTTTAGTTTAACACTTGATATTGTTGATTTTAGTTTAGATAAATCCTTGTATATTTTGGACCCATTCTTTTTAGAGTACTTCACTTAGGACTTTAATCTTCATATGAAATTTAACTCATGATTTTAGGACTTAATTTTAGATGGTTTGTTTAGGTGTGATTAGGAGAATCAAAACTAGGGTTTAGATATAACATAGGTGTGACAAATCATTTCTTTTAGGAGTTGTAGTTTGAATTTTGGGGGTATGGGACTATAGGGGTTATGGGTAAATAATAGATCCCCTAGAAAATGTTAGGCTTCCCCTATTCTACTATTACTACTAGTATATTCCTGTACTTGCTTGATTGTGTGGTGTGCCCTCTCTAGGGTTATTATTTGACTGTGTGGGGTATTGGGCCTGCTTGGGGTTTGGGGTTTGAGCTGAAGACTTTGTTGATGAAGCCATTGAAGACAGAGAATGAAGACTAATTCCCAGAGTTGATGGAGAAATTCTTGCTGGCAGCTGTTGAGGAGTGTAGGATCTAGGAGTTAGGCAGAGCCCTAGAATAGCAACTTGATTCACAAACATGGAAGGTCTTGTTTGCCTCCATTCTTTCTCTATGATTCAAAGTCTCTTTTAAATATCCACCTCCTTCCTTTGGAAGGATTAGTAAATGTATTTAAAAGATAGAACTTTTGAGGGAAAACTGTCAGTGTCATGTTAACATTCAGTGAGCCACCCTTGGTAGGCAATTGAATGTTTAACATCCATCTCATTTTGTTGATTGATGCTCATCTTGGAGATTGAGACTTGAAGAAAAGCCATTGAGGATTGAAGATAGAGACTTTGCTTGAAGGCTTGAAGATGAAGATTGATGCTTGCTTGGGGCTTGCAGATGGTGATGAAGACTGTTGTTTGCTGTTTATCTTTTGCTGTTTATGATTTTTGATGTATTGATTGAATTTCCCTGACTGTATTGCTTGCTGTTTAACCTGTTAGGTTGAAAGTGAATTATGTTCACTTTTGCCTGTTGTTTTCTAGGTTCGAGGTTGAGTGGGACTCCCTTGCCTCGCTTGTATTGCTGCATCCATGCATTTTACTGCTTTATATATGCTATTGTTTCTGTTTCCATCTATTCCCTTAGGATCTCTGTTTCTCTCTGTGCAAGAGTGGAGAATGATAGACATTAGGTCTTAACCCATGCATGATAACATTAGGTTAGTGTGATCCCCTTTTCAACCATAGAATAGAGTTTTGTCTCTTCTTTCTCAAAACAAACAGAAAAACACAATAAGATTTCAAACACAATAAAAGACACTTCTTCCGTAAAAGAATGTGAACTCATCAAAACGTCATTTTTGTCCGCTTGGACCCGTAATCAGAAAAACCCTTTTTCAGAAGGAATAAAAACAATCAAGACAGACTTGTGTCGTACATGGCCCGAACTACGTTTTCTCTGATCTTTCGCGCTGTGTGGAAGTACGTAGGAATAGCTTGTAACACTTTCTCTTAAAATAGTCTTACATCATTAGCTTGCTTCATGTTCAATTTGTCAATATTGCCATTAAATAGCGTCTTGACAACATGCAAATCCATCCTTGCCTTAAGGTTGCGTACGGTATTGAAGTTTGAGACTTGGTATTATAAAGGAGCACGTCGTACCTCTTTGAATCATAATATTGTATTAGTTTGCGTATCATCCCCAAACATTTATGTACCGATTGTTTGTGAGCATAACAAAATACAAACTTATTATGCTTTGAAATGAGGTAGCCTTACAGTAATACTCGTAGAGCTCCGAATGACTATCCCCAATTTGTAAGCATAGTGGTGTGATGTTGAATAAAAGCGAATGCCTTTAGTGTAGAGTTTATCTCCCCATTCTTGAAACAAAAGGTAATGCGAATACACCACTCCATCAACCTTGAAAATGAAGATATAAATTGAACTAAAAGAGTTCAACATTTAAATCCTCATGAATGACGCCTTTGACAATCAATTCTTGAAACCACTTTGTGCAAATTAACTGAGTTCAATCCAACTTGTAAATTCGAAATCCAAATGGTCTGATAATCGCTTTGATCTATGAACGCCTTAAGCATCCTTTTTGATGAGATCTTGGTTCTCCTTATAAGTATATACCCTTGAGATATTGGGGAAAAAACAGTAAGACCTATAACCAACTCTGGAACAGAGCCCACCAGTTACGTTTCGACGCATTGACTGGGAATTTACACCTGAGATTATTGCGTCTGCACATACTTGTTAGTCACAAAAATATTAAATAAAGTCAAATAACAATAGAAAATGCGCGAAACGACGTGGCATCTTACGGTCAAAAATTAGGGTGCAACAGATGCCCCTATTTAAGTTACTCCTACTCGGAGATATGGAGATTGAAATCTCCGTCTCGACGAGATAGGAGAGACTTAAATATAAACAGTGCACGAATTTTTTGGCCCTAAGAGGCCACCGTATGCAAATGATATGCAATGATATGAGAATGCAAGACGGACAGGTCCTATGGAGACATGACACCACATGGGAGAAGCTGGACACGACGCACGAAGAACAGGCTCAATAAAGCGAGACTCCACGGGGGAAGATTGACAATCACAAAGTGATTGTAAATATACCGTGAAGAACTTATGAGAAAATCCACTTGAAGAACCTACTATATAGGTCAAATGTAATTGATTCAAGATATCAGCTGGAGAAGTCTACTGTCGAGACTTGTAAATTTAATTGAGAATACTTTTGCCAAAGTATCTACTGTTAACATTTGTAGGGAATCTGCTGCCGAGATTCTGTGTTGAAGTCTGTTGGAGAAATACTTCTGACGAAGTCTTCTGGAAATCTACTGCCGAGATTAACCAGGAACTGTAATAGAACTACCTACTGCCGAGGTCCTCTGGGAATCTACTGCCGAGATTAACCAGGAACTGTAAGATGTTTGAATGATTGTTGAAAAGGATGAAAAACCTCCCCGAGCGTCATAGTATGGATGCTATGAGATGGTCTCAGTCTTTGATGTATGACCTCCCCGAGCGTCATGATATGGGAATCATGAGCTGGTCTCAGTCTCTGATGTATGACCTCCCCGAGCGTCATGATATGGGAGTCACGAGCTGGTCTCAGTCTCTGCTTGAAATGTCAAAATTTTATAGATTGTAGAATCATTGTAATTTATAGTTGTGGACTGTAAATGTGAATTTGTAGATGTAGTTGTAAGGCTTCACTGGGGATCTTCGGGAGAGATGTGAGCCGGTTGTACGTCTTCTCAAATAAAGGGAGACTATTGTGATAAACTTCTTCGACTTCTCCAGGAAAATGTCACTGCTGGAACTAAATTCGTGTGATGAACTCGCTGGGGAATATATTCCTACGGAGTAGTCTTTGTTGTAATTGTAAAACATATGTGAATCCTCAAATAAAGAGAATTGTCTTGTAGAAAATGTCATGTGTCGTTTTGAATATGGTCCTGATCAAAACGAGTTGCTCAAATAAAGAGATTGTTTGTAGCCCAAATGTAGCTGTTCGAGAAAAATTGTTGAAGAAATGTCTGTCTTTATGAATATCCTCCCTGGGGAATAGAGTGAGGAATAAATGCACACTTAATCTACATTTAAAGGTCGGAGATGTCCATGATGTAATTGCCAAAAAACCGAAGTTCGATTCGGGAAGTAGCCGAAAAGAAACTGTCAAGCAAGACTTGACCATTGAGGTGTGAACTCAAATGGAATTGTACTAAAATAACCATCTTCCATGAGGATTGAACTCCATGGGGAAATGAAACATTGTGCTTTTTCTGCCTAGGGTTGACAACTCTATTTGGAAGGATGAGACACGCCCAAACACCTAGGGATAACTATAACCAAGGCGGCAGAATAAAATAGACACAACGAGTGTAAACAAATACACATGCCATGCTGTCTACTTATATGCTACGCGTATGCTTATGTTGACAAGACAAACAGAAGGAGGTGACCGGAGATGAAATAAACATCTCGGGACAAACATCTCGACCAATATTCGAAGATAGAAACACCACTGGGGATAGACGGAGAGCCAAATATGGGATCACAGTCTGCTTCATAGCTTCAAGCTTCTTCTCTTGGGGAATAGAGATCAACATCTTGATAAGTATGAAAGGTTATCTTGCTGAAGACGAGGATAAAGATCCACTAGGGTGGATCAAACTCATAACTGTAGAAACTTCCTGGATAAAATAAATATCTGCTTCACTGGAGAGACTCATGCTGGAGAAGATCGATGTTGAAGAAGGTCCATTGAGGAGTAAAATGTGTCCACTTCACTGGGAAGGTGAAGTTGGAGAAGATTCACTGAGGATTAAACATCAACCACTTCATCGGGGAAGTGGAGTTTAAGCAAATCACTGGGTGTCTTGTATTGAAAAGCTTCATCGGAGAAATGTCGTGACCACTTGGAGTAAAAATTTACCGGGGACATGAAGAATATTGTGAAATTATTGAAAAATTATACTGAAGACTGCGTGGTAGTCACCATTTGAACAATAATTGTTGCATATGAATAAGATGATATTTGCTTCTCAAATGCCCCAAGTCCAATGATTATGAGAATGGGTCGTTCTAAGAGGATTTTACAGAAAACATGGCGTCCCATTGTTTTCAAACTCTTGGAGAGATTCGCCGAATCTCGACGTAACTGGCTCTGATTGATGGTATTATCACTGAGTCTTCAAAGATAGCTCTTTAGACGAAGTCGAATTTGCACAGAATAACCACCTGGAAATAACTTGCCCCAGGCTACCCGAGTTTTCAAACTTCAACAATGATGTCTGTGTGTAATCTTTCTAGGATATCAAGCAAAGTTAGCAAGTCAGAAATGTTAATTTTGAAACTGTTAATGCAACACACGTTTGTCTTAAAGTTTTGAAAAGGGATATCACAATAACTGGTGACCGAAATCACTAGTTAGGATATAGGTTTATTTTTTTTATTTCTTTTTTTATATATAAAGCCAATATAAAAAGCTGAGCATAGCTCTTAGAAGTCAGGAAACGTCATCTCACTGAGTATGTTTTCGAAGTGAACCTTACTTCAATTAGGACTTTTGAAAGGTCGTATCGGTTTTTACGATTTGTAAAACAGAGGAATAAGGGTCAAAGCTTATTTGTACCCACCCATTTGAAAAAAAAAATTACTCTCCTTGAAAATTTATGTGCCTAATCAAGCCGATTAAAAAAGTTTTCTTTGTCCCAGGTTTTTTTTTGTGGAAAAATGAGGTTGGAAAGGGTTAAATTAGGGTTTAACTTCCTTACGTTCTTGGTATTTGGGAAACCTTTTGAAATAGTGTCTTACATCATCAATAGGTTTTTTATTCGAAAGCATACCACAAGATATTTTGCGTTTTATTTCGTCATCCTCCTCCCAATTCTTCACCAAAGTGAGGAAAGATCGGGTAAAAAGTTGGCATTATAAAATTATGAAGAAAATTTTTTAAGAGTGAAACAAATGGATTTCTTCAAGACAAACACTTATCGCATTACTTATTCAAAATAATAAGCTCTTATATGCTAATATGCTTTTAATCAAAGAAATAAAAAGTAAGTACGCATAAGCAAACAAAATAAACATCTGATGAGCCCTTCTCAATATTTTCTGGAGCTCTCATTTATATCAGTGTAACGGTATCCCATTCATGACCGGACTTTCTCCTCTGAAAGTTAGCACTTCGTTATCAATCATCTCCTGGACTTTCTCTTGAAAGACTTTGCACTCTTCAATCGAATGCCCCAACACTCCATCATGAAATTCACAGATGGCGTTTGGGTTGAACCACGGTGGACGAGAGTTTATGATTCTAGTCTTTCTGGGTGTCAATACCGAGTTTCGGATAAAATAAGACCAAAGTTGACTATGAGACATTGGGATGAGATCAAACCAACGAGTTTCTTCTTTTGGAATACTCAGGGGTATTTTCTGATTCTGAAACCGTCTTCGAACCTATCGATTCTGACGCTGATCTAGAGACATCAACCTTCGCTTATGAGGTAGTCGTTGCTCGGGCTGAACATGCGCTTCATACTGATGTTGAGGATAAGGTATTGGAACCGGATCTGGCAGGATTTGAGAGGAATCCCAAACTGCATTAACATCAACGCTTCTTTCCTCTAGGGAATCATCAACTGAAATCTCTTCACTAGCTCGATCATTCAAGTTATCACAGATTCTTCCACTTTTGAGTGCGTTCTCAATGTTTACTCCGACTTCTATAATTTTGGAGAAATCTGATGGTACAGCGCCTAACATCCTGACATAATAAGAGTCTGGCAGTGTTCTTAGAAACATCTTGGTTAAATCTTTTTCTGGAAGTGGTGGACGAACTTGGGCTGCCAATTCTTTCCATCGTTGAGCATATTCCCTGAAAGATTCATCATCATTCTTACTCATTCTTTCTAGTTGATCACTGTCTGGGGCCACGTCCAAATTGTAATGGTATTGCTTCATGAAAGCATCGGCTAAGTTTCTCCAAGATTGAATACAGTTCCTTTGTAGCTTCATATACCATACCAAGGATGCCCTAGATAAGGTTTCTTGAAAGCAGTGCATCATCAATTCATCATCGTCAACATAGGCAGCCATCTTTCGACAAAACATTGTTAAATGGTATCTTGGACAACTAACACCTTTGTAAACCTCAAAGATAGGCATCTTGAACTTCGGAGGAATGATTACACATGGAACCATACATAGGTCACGAGCATCAATATCAGATGCATTAGATTCTTTCATTATTTTCAATTGTTCTTTAAAATTGCATAATTCTTTTTCCATTGCTACAAATCTAGGATGATCCATCTTCATCTTAGTACGAACATTCTGAGGATTAGGTACAGGTTGTGGAAACCGGGAAACTCTTTCATCAACTTGACCAACCAAGTTGTCTTGCACAGGTTGAGGTTGCGTATGAACATCCACTTGCTGAACATTGTCATCAGAGGGAAGATCAAATAACGGATTAGTCACAACTCTGAAGCTAGTCATGGGATCCATATCCTTCGTTCTCTTTACTATCCTTCGGTAGTACTTCAAGCTTGGTCAGATGGTCGAGATGTCAGCTGACAGTTAAAGACAGAAGACCGGATGAGCCATAGAAAAGGAGAGACACATGCATATGCAAAATGCTAAATGCCACTGCAAAAAAAAAAAAAAGAATGCAGAAATGAAAGGTTTCATGGAAATCAAGTTCTTATAAACGTTACAGAATACCAAAGAAAAATTCATTTGTTATTTTTTTGATATTGATTACAAATGAATATTCTTATAAGAGTCCCAACATAAGAACTAAATAAAAGCTAAATAAATCCCTAAGGAAGTCCTTCATCACACTTGTTGATTTGTTCTTCCACTTGGATTTTCTTGAATATAAGTTTTGTTGATGATCGACGTCTAAAGATTTAGTTTGATAGAGGAAAATAAATCCTCCATCTCTTCCTTTGTTCTTGTTGGAAGGTGAAAAATGAATCCCTGGATCTTCAATATTGATGAAGGCATTTTGAACTCCTATGGAAATCTCTTGTATTCATTTTTGAGTTTGCTTGATTCTTCGATCGGCGCCCTTAACTTTCTTAGGACATCCAAGTTAGGACTCTTAAAAGAATATTCCAAAATATTTTCTTTTGTAATCCATATTGGTTTCTGTAATGTTTATAACTAATCTATGAATTCCATGAAACCAATATAATATGATGCTATATGAATGCAACAAACACAAGTAAGCACATAGATAAACAAAGATAACAAACAAGGGGGACCCTAGGTTTGCAACGAGCATGGAGCAAAGGTATACCCATTCTCAAAGGTTGAGGACTAGAGGTGGATGGTACCTGCAGAAATGGGTTCTAAAGAGATCCCAAAGTCATTAGTCCATCTATTGGATATTATCAATTTCCCAACTAACTCGGGGATTAATAATATTCTCAAGAGAACTTCTTTTGAGTGTAGCATCGCGTAGCACTATTTCGGGACTTACTCCCTCATAGCCTCGCACTACGCTCTAATAAAGGCCAAAATGGGGTTAAAGGTAACTACGGTCCTTAGTATCATGGGCCCCAATTGGGAATAGTAAAATTTTTCACGACTAAACTCGTTCAACCGAACTATTGTTAAAAGGGTCTCAACTAAGCAGGATTCTCGAGTCAACTTAGTCGAGACTCACTCCCTATAAGCCTCATCGAATATATCACCATCCTATGATAATTTCTCTCAAGTCCGGGTGTAGGACTTTGTCTCACCACTCAAAGGTAGCGACCCAAAAAGCAACAAAGAACAAAGAAACAAGTAGGCAAATAAGAAGATATAAAGCAATAAATGAATAAATAAAGCAAGGTAGGGAAACCCACTAGAGAAGTCCCCAGTGAAGTCGCCATTTCTGTCGCGGTGAAAATCGGATACCAAACTATTGATTAGTTTGAGTCTTTAATTCAATTTGCAACCGAACTTTGATTTATCCAAAGGAAGGGATAAAGATCGAAATACCCACAATGCAATGCAAATGCAAGGTTTAGAGAGTTTTAGGTTCGGGGGTTGGTTAAACTTAGGGAAGGTACTAGCATCCTAAGTTTCTGTAGTACTCTACAGGAACCTCTTGTTTTACGTTTGCTTATTGCTAAGTGTTTATCTGCTTAAGAGTTGAAAGACCTAGTGGTTTATTTCTAAGTATACTCGATAAGATGTCACATCTTATGCCTACATATCCTTACGGGAGTGGAATCAGAGTACTTGTAGTTCCCCTAAAGGGTTTGAGGAGATCTTTGATTGTGGTCAAAGTTCCTACGAGTTTAGGGTAGTTGATTGATTGGTTTTAGGAGAAGAGATGAGTATTCATTTTAAGGGAGATTTAACCGCCACAAGTTGTAGGAAAATAGTCTTTGCATCGTCTTAAGAAAAGGACTTACGTACTTGGATAGGGATCAACAAGGTACACCTTTATCTCTCTTAAGGCAAAGTCCCTACGGCTTGATTGTATTGTTGTTGGGTGGAGATTCTATCTCCCTTAAGATGATTAGACATCTTTTCTCTAGTGTGTTTGAATAAAGTTGATTTGAATTGTTTTGTTGTTTTTTGTCTATATTATAAAATAAAGAAGGTCCTTCCTATGGGGTAGGTCCTAAAGTTAAGAAGATCGACTTGAATGGGATCAAGGATCAAGGGGATAATGATGCAAGTGATGCACTACACACGAGTGTTGACTCATGTGTAGGTTTTTCCTTTGGACGGATGCGATGCGGAAATGTAAATTACGGTAATATAAATTGCTGAAAGTAAATTGCGGAAAGTAAAACCATACACACGTATGTAAGCGCTAAGGTGTAGGTGAGTGAATGTGTCATGAGTATGCACGATTAGGTTGATTATGGTGGGGTTGATTTTAAGCGAAGTTTATTTGATTTATTTTTAAGGAGAGATTGAGTTGTTTTTTAGGCGGATTGAGAAAATATACTATATGATACTTGGCTTTAAGAAAAATGTTGGATTAATTTTAAGAAGGAGGTGGCATTAGATTCGTTTTAGCAAATTTGTTCATTATTATATTTACTTAAGAAAACGGTTTTCTAATATTAAAAATGTTTAATTATTATTAAATTATGAAAATGATTTTTAAATTGTTTTTTTTTCTTTTTACTTAAGTTATAAAAGGTTTTTATTTTTATTTGTAAATATAAAGGTTATTATTAAAGTTATTATTAAAAAAAAGCCATGAAGTGAGTTTTTTACAAATAAAATAATTGTCTATTTATTAATTATGAGAAGGGGTTTTTATTATATAAAATTGTTTTAGTTATTAAAAAAGTTA
The DNA here is from genome assembly GCA_963859935.3 of Lathyrus sativus. Lineage (NCBI taxonomy): Eukaryota > Viridiplantae > Streptophyta > Magnoliopsida > Fabales > Fabaceae > Lathyrus > Lathyrus sativus. The sequence goes on from OZ012741.1 coordinate 237,005,831, forward strand.
TTAAATAGATTATTATGAGATGGGCTTTTAAAAGGACAAATAATTTTAATTATTAATAAAAAGTCAAGTTATTGAATAAATTGGTGTAAAGAGAGTTAATTAATAAATAAATAAGTTAAATGGGGTATAAAAGGTTTGCTAATTGTTTTTTAATTTAAAAAAAAAAAACTGATTATAATAAAGATTGATTTTTAAATTGATGGTAAAGATAAAATTGAGTTAATTATACTAATCAAAAAAAGGATGTACTAATTAAAGCTAAGTTGAGATTAATTAAATTAATTTGGATAAAATAGATTTAGTTGGTTTGAAAAAAAACTGATTATAGTGGATTAAAGTTAATTGATTAATAAAATAAAGTTAAAATGATTAGACCAGATTAAAACAGGTTAATTAGGATTAAAAGATAATTAGGAGGGGGCGGACGGATTCAGTGTGGATGGTTTACGAGGGTTTATCATGGGTGAGCGGTCAAGGACCATGTGATCTGATTTACTGGGAATCTTGTGTCCGTGAGTGAAGGTGCACGGTGTGGTGGGTGTGTGCATATTCACTTGATTACATCAGAATACAAGCAGAGAAAAAAAACTAAGGAAACCCTAAATTCGTTCCTCTTCTCTCTTACGCGACTTCTCCCGGTCGCGATTCTTCCTCCGTTTTGCTTCCTCGTCCATCTTTCATCTCCATTCTATCTTCTTCGTTTTTCCTTAAAAAACAACAGAACATCAAATTCCAAGTGAACAAAAACAAAAATCATACTCACCATAACAAGATTTCTAATAAGGTCTTCGTTGGGCATTCGCGCGATGACAGATGAAGAAGGTAGAAGTCAAAGCGGCATCGGCGGTTTTCCGGTGGCGGATTGTGCGAAGGTTCAGACTGTGATGTTGCGGTGGCAAGAGTCTCGCTCGCGATTGGGTCGCGGTTCGCGGACGGCAAAGCACGCAAGATAAGTCCTCTTCTTTCTTTGGGTTTTTCTATGTGTTAGGGTTTCAATTTTGGGATTTTTCTTTGGGGAATCCTCGGATTCATCAAAATTGCTGTGGATTTGTGGTGTTTTTTCCCCTTTTTATAGTTGGTCTAAGACGACACAAAACGTTAATGATGATAACTTCCTTCCTTTTCTGGTTTGAATCTGTCTGAAACATGTCAGAAGTTTCTGTTTTCGTTCTTGTGTTGTGGTCATCTCTTAATTCTCATTACAACTGTGATGCAGGTGTAAATGCGATTCAAAGCTCTTTTCTTTCTTTAGACAGGACAGGCTTGGCTGCTTTAGGAAAGGAAATGAATATGCCTTGAGCGTGTTCTGGACATGTTCGAACTTGTAAGGAAAAAAACCGTGGCTCTTGTTCCCTAAGACTGATTTCCTTTGAAACATGCTCTTGTTTCTTAATGAGTTGTGATTTCCTGACAACTTTACTCGTGCAGCTTCATCATCAATGAGTCTTCGAGTACGGTTCTGATGCAAAAAAATGCGTTTGTAGAGAGTTTATATCCTTGAAGCACACTTCCATTTGGATCAATATCGTACACAAATAAAGAAGTCTTAAGTAACCTATGGAGTTAGTAATAGGTTGTGTGTTATCTGCTCGAATTTGTAATCCCAAAACCCTTTAGATTTCAAAAGCAAATGTCTTCTACTCACCCACACCATGAAGAAGATGGGTTAAAACCTCTGAATGACATGGAAAGAAAGCAAATGCGAATATTCACTGAAGACGCCTTTCGTTTAACAAGTAGAATAAGTTAACAATTGATCTCTTATATACCAGCTGAAGTAAGTAGCGCCCTAACTTTTATTTCCTTATATCTCAAAGCATCCGCTTGCTTATTGGCATACCCTTCATCTCATTGTTGTCAATTTCATATTGTGGAGGGTTTGTTTTGTTTTCCGTTTTCAGCTTCGAATTGCGTGGGTGGAAGCGGTGGACTGGGCTTAGATTTCTCGCTGGCCTCGCAGCAGGTATTTCCATGAAACCTCTTTTATTTACGAATAATAGTGTTTGCACAGGTCCCATCTAATTTGATTGTATTAACGTCATTGGTAACATCTTTAGAGTCTGTCGTTTGATGGAAAGTTGCAGACTTGGAAAGGGGGTTGCAGCCAGCTCTTGAAGCGTAACGGTGATGGGGGTCTCGCACTGCATTGCAATTGCCACTGGTAACTAGGCCACCCCGGCCTTTTAAAATTCTCACCAAACTGTTTCAAAGATGTTTGATTTCATGCTACAGCTTATTCAGTTTTACCGAGGAGATGTTGTAACTGATATACTTGGGATTTCTTGAACTCTAAATTCTTGAATCCAAGCCGAGGTTATTAGCACACCACGAGTTTAACATGTGAATCAAACTGGACCATCTTAAGTTTGCCTATCTATGTCTTGACTGTTGCTTTACGTTATTGATATGCAGGCTGTAGAAATGCGGTTACGGAGCATAATCCTTCGAAGCTTACCACCGTGGAACCGTGTATGTGGTTTAATGCGCTTGTGAAAGTCCGCCATTTGAAATAACGCTACTCTGTTACTTGAAATCTAGTGAAGGAATAATTCTTAAGGTTTCATCCAATTGTGCGGTAGTTTAAATTCTCACAAGTAGTTTTCAAAACAAGTGGAAAATGCTTTCGCCTCATATTCTACTTAATAACAAAACGATGTATTCGCAGGTTTCGAACATGCTCTGGTGCTTGAGGTTCTGTTATGCACATTACTGTTTTGGCGGTTACGGTTTGATCATTGACTGTTGGAAGTTTTGCATCTTCTGGCAAAGAGAACATCTTGCAAGCCGAAGGCTCCTGCGAGCTGGTCCTCATGTCGTTGCACATCAAGGCGTCTCACCGACAACGCATTGGCCTCTCTTAGAAACAACGAAGGAAAATGTAATGACTTGTGCTGTTGGTGTCCATTCCTCTAATGATTTCAAGAAAGAAAAGTAAAACCATGTCCACCGTTTTTGTGCGTAAAGTGTAACATTATAACAGTTAATAATTTTCCTTTGCTTGTGATGTTAATATGAATTTGATTCATAACTCAAGATGGGATTTTAGTTTAACAACTGATGGTTTCTATGTGGTTGCAGCTGTGGCATCAAGCCTAATGTTGGCTCATCCAAAAGATGATAAATGATTAACAACCAATTTTAGCAGCAGTAGTGGGTCTCTTCACCTGTTCCGCCAATAAGCCATTTATTCCAAGAGGTCCCTACTAAAACCTTAATGGATGCAGCTCCAATGAGTTTTAAAAATCCCTCACCAAACACCTTCCGTGTTTCCCCTTTGACTTGCAAGTGTTTTTTTTTTATGTGGATTTGTTGATGACTTGTAGTTGTGGTCATCTCTAATTAAATGGAGATTTGTATAAACAAAAAATCTTTTGCTCATGTGCCTAATCCTCTTCTCATTATCATTATTAGCTTGTAACACTTTCTCTTAAAATAGTCTTACATCATTAGCTTGCTTCATGTTCAATTTGTCAATCTTGCCATTAAATAGCGTCTTGACAACATGTAAATCCATCCTTGCCTTAAGGTTGCGTATGGTATTGATGTTTGAGACTTGGTATTATAAAGGAGCACGTCGTACCTCTTTGAATCGTAATATTGTATTAGTTTGCGTATCATCCCCAAACATTTATGTACCGATTGTTTGTGAGCATAACAAAATACAAACTTATTATGCTTTAAAATGAGGTAGCCTTACAGTAATACTCGTAGAGCTCCGAATGACTATCCCCAATTTGTAAGCATAGTGGTGTGATGTTGAATAAAAGCGAATGCCTTTAGTGTAGAGTTTATCTCCCCATTCTTGAAACAAAAGGTAATGCGACTACACCACTCCATCAACCTTGAAAATGAAGATATAAATTGAACTAAAAGAGTCCAACATTTAAATCCTCATGAATGACGCCTTTGACAATCGATTCTTGAAACCACTTTGTGCAAATTAACTGAGTTCAATCCAACTTGTAAATTCGAAATCCAAATGGCCTGATAATCGCTTTGATCTATGAATGCCTTAAGCATCCTTTTTGACGAGATCTTGGTTCTCCTTATAAGTATATACCCTTGAGATATTGGGGAAAAAAACAGTAAGACCTATAACCAACTCTGGAACAGAGCACACCAGTTACGTTTCGACGCATTGACTGGGAATTTACACCTGAGATTATTGCGTTTGCACATACTTGTTAGTCACAAAAATATTAAATAAAGTCAAATAACAATAGAAAATGCGCGAAACGACGTGGCATCTTACGGTCAAAAATTAGGGTGCAACAAGTAGGATCTAACTTAAGAGATCGACTTGAATGAGATCAAGGATCATGGGGAAATGATGCAAATGGGATGCATACGCGCAAGTTTTATGTTACGTGCAAGTTCTTCCTTTGGACGAAAAGCAATGCAATAAAGTAAATGCGGTAAATGTAAATTGCGGGTAAAATAGAGGCAGATAAATAAAGGCATACACACGCATGAGAGCGCTGAAGTGTACAAGTGTGAATTGTGAATAATGTGAATGTGCGAATACGGAAACGTGCGCGATTGATGTTGATTTATTTTAGTTGGGATTGATTTTATGAGAGATTAGTTTAAAATGATAATGATTTATTATAAAAAGTTATTAATTATAAAAATGGATTTTTTTTATTGAAATGGTTAAATAGTTTTATTATTTAAAGGGTGATATAAATTACTAAGTTATAGATTAGTTGAAATTAGTTTAGAAGTAAATTATAAATAAAAAGAAAAGGCTCCCTTTATAAAATTTGTTACTATTATATAAAAGTTATTTTAAATTAAAAGGAGTTTTATTATTTAAATTATTATATGTTTTTCTTTTTATAAAAAAGTGGTGAACTAGAATTATGACTAAAGTGAATAAATAAATTATATTAGTAAAAGAAATTAGTGAATTGAGAAAAGAAGATTAATGTTTAAATAAATAGGATAGTTAAGTTAGAAAAAAAGAAATTAATTTGAAAGAAAAAGGATTTATTAAGTGATTTAATTAAAAGCTGATAAAAAAAAGATTAATTAGATGGTTAATTAATTGATTGAATGATTGGTTGATTAAATGGGTTAAATTTTAAAAGGTTATTAATTAATTTTATAAAAAAGGTTGATTAATTAACGATTAAGTAAAAAACTGATTAGTTGATTAATTAAAGTGGTTAAGTGAGATTAGGTGGCGGATGGTTCAATGTGGTGGGCGTATGCGGGCTTACGATGGGCTGCGCGCTGTGATCTGTTAGATCGTGATCTGTGGGTGACAGGTGATGATGGTGAAAATGGACCATGGTACTACCGTGGTCGTGCATACATATAGGTAACAACAATACAAAACAACAAAAATAACTAAAAAATAGAAAACCAAAACGATGACGAAACCCTAATCCCAAAAAGCGTTCACTCGCTCGGCCTCCTCTCTCGATTCACCTCTCTCCGTTTCAATCTCCCTCGACCATTCATCGTTTCCTCCGTTTCTGCACCTGAAACACAAATCGCAACATCAATAGTTCAACAATCTTAACATGTATAAAGATTTACCGAAAGTTGGATACGGCGGCGGAACGGAAGGTGAAATGCAAAGGGTCCTTCCGGCGGTTTTGCGGTCGACTTTGGAAGCAACAATCTTCAGTAGCTCAGAGAAAAGATGAGTCCTCCCTCTCTTTATGATTTTTGTGTTACTTAGGGTTTAGGACTTTTCACGTGAGTTTGTGGATTCCGTCAAATAACGTGTTCTTCTTCGTCTCACATTCCTCCTTTTATAGGCGAACTTGGGCTTCTTTGTCTTTAAAACTCTGATTGAATGTCTTGAATGTTATACTAGAACCTTCCATTTTGGTTTTAGGCATGATTTGAAAACCTTCCTTTTCCGTTTGATTATGTTAATGTCTGTTGATGAGAATCCCCCTCTGTGTGATTTTGTGGTAATTGCAATTTGAAAACCTCTTGATTGTTTTGGATACGCTGCTAGCTGTCTTGAATGAAATCACCTTCCCAAAAAGGGGTACCCTTTAATTGGTTACTAACTTTGTGAATTGTTGTTTGGCAGGGGCAAATAGCATTCGATTATGGGCTATCGCTACCGCGAAAATAAGGTGCCGGCAAAACAGAAGAGTCGCCACCTTTCGTTATTTATCCCACAGAAAGGGAAAGGAAACGATCGGAAAAACCTGACGAAAGGGTATAAGACAAGGTCATCGCAACCATGTCTGGGTTTGGGAGTCGGTTACGCAAGGGGAAGGTATTAGCACCCCTCACGTCCATCGTACTCGATGGTATCCACGCTTGTTGTGTTTTTCTGACGGGTTGGTTTTATCTATATACCTATCAAGGCTGGTCCGAAAAGAAAAGAAAATGACTTGGCAAAGCTTCATGCTTTGTGCCTACGTATTCTCGTCAGAGAACAAGAAATCAGAGTCAACGTAGTTCGGCTAACTACGGGTTACGGGGCAGGTGGCTCGCCAATACGTCAGTATTGTGCCTACGTACTCTCAACAGGTATGAGAGATCAGAGCTTATGTAGTTCGAGATAATACGGATCACGGGTGTTCAGATTCATCTATTTTTCCGAGTAGGATTAACAAACAGTTCCAGCAGTTTGGCGTATGCAGGTTGCTTTCCAGAGACTCGTGCGTTACCGTTTGTGGTAGAACTGAGAGTTAACGACACTCTTTTCTTCAGAAAAGTTTTCCTTGAGTTATGGGCCCACGGGGAAAAAAGGTTTGAGGTTTGTTTTCTGTCTTTTACGGAAGAAGTGTTTTTTATGGTTGTCTGTACATGTCTAGAGACTATGACTTGGGAAGGAATGCGTCGAATATCAGCCAAAGGACGTATACTAAACACTCTAGATGAATGAGAGGAGACCGCTCAATTATCATTACCCAAGTAGCTTAAGGCTCGTAACGCACTTGTACTAACTTGCCTTTATTACGTTTTTTACCGTTGTTTTTAGAGAGAAGAGAACGAACTCTACGGGGAAACTATCAAGCCCTAATGTTGTCATGCCAAGGATTCATCCTATGGTTGAGTTTTCAAACAGGGAACTCCTAGATGTTATCATGCATAAGTTTCAACCTAAAGTTCTATCATCACTTCCTTATCAAAGGAAGCGAGAGTCCTAGGGGATCATATAAATGGGAAACAGACAATAGACAAAGCATCAGCTAAACATTAGTAAAACAGATAAATAGAGGAAAACAGTAAAGATGCACATGCAATGCAGCAATACAAGCAGAGGGAGATTCATTCAACCTCTAAGCAATCAAAAAAGAAAACAATCAAAACAGACAAGCAGAGGGAGATAGACTCAACAGCTAATGCAAACACATAGATAAAAAGAAAAACAACACACAAGCAAGGGGAGGATCACCTCAACCCTTAATGCAAACAAGTAGAGGGAGACTCACTCAACCTCTAAGCAGTCATGCTCCTATCCTAAAATATTCTAATTATGAACTTATTCTAATGCATCAAGCAAATGTCAAACAAGGGAGAGAAACCAAAATGAGCAATAGGGAAGTCATCCCAGGCTACATCAGATTGGAGGTGTATCAACATGAGAGTCCATCATGGGCTCAGCCTCCTGAGGAATGCACAGAATCTAACCAAAGAAAGGATTAGGCTCTCCCAAGAGGGATCCTATGTGAATAGGACAGAAAACTGGATATTAGTCCTAGATATCAATCTAAGGTAACTGGTTATAGTGTATCAACACAGAATGTCCATCTCAGGCTCAACCTGTTGAGGAATGCACATAATCCAACCAAGGGAAGGATTAGGATCTCCCAAGAGGGATCCTAAGAAAAGGACTTTGAGATGGATGACAGTATATAAAACAAGGGAATATACCATGCCAATAATGTCAATCCAAGGTTCAACCTCCTGAGTAATGCACATAATCCAACCAAGGGAAGGATTAGGCTCTCCCAGGAGAGCTCCTCATCAAGACTTGCAAGAGAAAGATAGTACAAACTAAAGGAATGTACTATACTGGTGAATGTCAATTCAAGGCTCAACCTCCTGAGGAATGCACAGAATCCAACCAAGGATTAGGCTCTCCCAAGAGGGATCCTCTTCAAGACTTGGAGAAAGAGGATGGAGCAAAGCCCAGGGAAGAAATCACATAGGGGAAAGAAGGCAACACATCAACTTCTAAGAAACCCTACAGACTAGCCATAAGGATCACCTAAACTAGGGGAATCAAAAGCTCTATCAAGGCTTCAAAAAGGTTCTAATGAGGTATCTACCTAATTTCTATTCTATCAAGAAAGGATATGCAACTTAGAATCACCTAATGCTCACTTACAAGACTAATCCATGAAGTTATCCTAGTTAGGGTCACCTAAACTAAAGCCAACTTGTCAAAATGGGGAACTAATAGAAAATAAATTCTAAAATCCTACATTATCCTACATGGGTTAAGAATCTATGGTACAAAAACCAGGGGCAAAACCTAATCCTAAAGGTTCAAATAAAATCTAAATCCAAAGGTTTGTTAAGGGGGATCCATCATGGAATGTTCCTAAAGATCTATCTCAAACTCCTACTTAGAATCATTTAAAAGTTACAACAAAAATCAACCAAACCTATCAAGGAGTCTATAACAAGCATGCAAAATTTCAACATCAAATTCTAAATCATGAATTAGTAATAAAATCAGCAAGCAAACTAGTATGCATTTTTAATCAATTATTAAAAATAGAAAAATGGACATTAAATTGAAAATATGTGAAAATATGTTATTGTTATCTGAATTCCCATTTTAATTGAGTCCTTTTGGATTTAATTGAATGATTATTATTTTTGATGTGGAAATTATGTGAAAATATGTTATGTTTGCATATTGTGTTATTTTTGCCGATTTTGAGAGTATCGGGTAAAAATAGGTTGGAGGGTATTTTGGACATTAGTAATAATGTTAAGTTGGAATATTTTGTGAGAATTAATTTGGTAAGTGTTTGGAAAGAATTGGAGAGGAAAGAAAATAAAATATGAGATAAGAGAGAAAAAGAGAAAGATAGAAACATTAGGAAGAAAAACAAGAGAAGGAAAGAGGAGAAGGGAAAGAGAAGAGAATAGAAGAGGAAAGCCTAGAATCATCAAGATCAACCTTAGCTTGCGATTAATCAGGTAAGGGTGAGAAGTTTTATCATCTTAATAATGTATATGATCATGTATGTGCTAGATTGGATTTGTTTGGTAGTTTTCTACACTCTACATTTCTAGGTTGAAGTTTGATTAATCGATAGAAATCATTGTTTAACGATTAGAATCGTGATTAGATGATGTAGATTAGTCGATATATGTTAGACTAAGGCTACTGGGAGCAAGTTGGGATTTATCGGGCGATTTCATCGGGTGTTTGAGTTCTGAACAGTTTGGAAAAATGCAAATCGCAGACGCCCGCCAGCAGCTCGCTAGGCGAGCAGGTCGCGAGCACGCGCTAGCAGCTCGCTAGGCGAGTGTGTGGCGAATGGTCCCAGAATTGGGACATAATGGTTTTGATCTCCTACGCTGGCAGTGAAGGGGGTAGGGAATGGCTCGCTGGAGGTTCGTCACGGCGAACGAGGTAGCGAATGAAGTCTGTAGCTTCTGTTTTTGCTCGCTAGCAGTTCGCTAGGCGAGCATGTAGTGAGCGCTCGCTAGCAGCTCGCTAGGCGAGCGTGTAGCGAATGCAGCAGGATGATTTTTCCTATTTGTTTCATGCTGTATTTTTTGAGGTATCGGTTGCAATCGACCTTGTCTTGCATGAGTAGCTTGTATGCTGGTTTGTGATGTGCTATGGGTAGCCGTATGGCATGAATCCTATATTATGAATTGTGGCCGTTTGGGCAAATATGTGCATTGTTTGAATTAACTAAAAATGCATGATAATTGAGATGAATGACGAATATGTCACGTAATATACATTGCGATGTATGATAATTGTATGGAATTAGACGAGGTGAAGATGCATGAAAACATTATAGATGTGTATGCATTTCAAGAAGTGTATGGAGTCATTTTGCATGTGAAGCATTATGGTATACATTCTTGTGCTGATTGATTTCATGTAGAATCTGCTGACGATTGTGTGCCTAAGTGAGGTGTGAGCAATCGGATTGTGTGCCCATGTGAGGTGTGAGGAATGGGTGGACCTCGTGTGCCCATGTGGGGTGTGAGCGATGGTTATATTTGGTTCTTCAACCGAACCTGCTGAAATGAGTCGGTACCGCATTTGCATCTGCATAGAGTCGTGTTTCGGTCTCTATGAGTTGCATGTTGTCATCCTTATGTGATGTATGATGAAATAAATATGAATGTAGATGTTTATGTAAATTACCAATGAAATAAGCATGTTGTGTATGTTTATTTTGGATTGATGTGAATGGTGATGATTGGCATGAATGAAATGCTTGAAGGTACATGTATGTTCGAATATATATGTATATGTGTATTCGTTTATGAATTAATATAAACATTGATGATGCGTAGTGTGTATGCTTGGTATTCTATTTGTATATAGATGTTGTTGTATACATTGCGATGTATGGTGTAGTGAGATGGGTTGCGGTGAAAACGCGAAAGATGTTTATTAGATGTTATATACGCGAAAGATGTTTATTGGATGTTATATACATCTATGAGGCATTGCAGATTAGATTGATGGAGGTATTTTGTGAAGCGTGGCTTCATCCTTTTTGGTCGGTTGGCTCTGATATGTAGCACCGGGTAGATAGGGATTATTTTGATTCTTTTGTGATACATCTGTGTATGTATCTACTGATGATTTGTTGTTGTAGACATGGATGATGTTGTGAATCAAATTGAATGATGTTTATGTATATGAATACATGTTTTGGAGATTATACAATGTTTAGATGTTTCCGCTTTTATTCTATATGTTGTGATGTGGGTGTTTACCTCGATGTTGCATATCTGTATATATGAGCAGGTGTTGAATGTGTTGATTTATTGTATAATGTGATATGCCCCTTTTATGCCATGTTATAAATATACTCTGATGAAATTTTGAATACGTGCCTAAATGATTATTTGTATTATTTGGGGGTATAGAAAGGGGGTGTTACATTAAGTGGTATCAGAGCCAGTGTTGAGTCAGTTGTGTCTGTCTCGTTGTTTTGTTGGTTGAACGGTTGTTTAACCTTGTTGTTGTTTTTGGGAATAATCAGAGTATGGCTGGTCGTAATGACAATGTTATGGCTGCGGATTTAGAGGCAATGGCTAGAGCGGTGCAGGGTACGCCGAATGTGAACGCCAATGATGAGTTTAGAAAGAATCATCCGTTGGTATTCAAAGGAAGGTTTGATCCGGACGGTGCTCAGATTTTGTTGAAGGAGGTCGAGAGGATCTTTAGAGTTATGAATTGTGCTGAAGGGAACAAGGTGAGACTTGGATCTCACATGTTACGGGAAGAAGCCGATGACTGGTGGATCGGTATGAGACAAGTTCTTGAGGTGGACGATGAGGAAATAACTTGGGATTTGTTCCGCACAGAATTTTTGAGAAAGTATTACCTTGAGAATGTGAAGGGAAAGAAGGAAATGGAATTTCTGGAATTGAAACAGGGCAATATGTTCGTGGTGGACTACACGGCTAAGTTCACAGAGTTAGTGAAGTTCCATCCTCACTACGATGCGATGACAGCGAAATTTTCTAAGTGTGTTAAGTATGAGAACGACTCGCGTCCTGAGATCAAGCAAGCGGTGGGTTATTAGAGGATTAGAATATTTTTGGACTTGACCGAATGTTGTAGAATTTTTGAAGAGGATAGTAGAGCTCGTTCTACTCATTATAAGAGTCTGAATGAGAAGAGAGGGAAGCAACCGGTAAGGAGTGGACCTTATGTAACGCTTGCTGATAAAGGCAAGCATAGGGAAAGCTTTGTTAAAAGGTCCGGAGGTGGAAGTTCGGGTCCCATTAAGTGCTACAGGTGTGGTGCTTTAGGGCACAAATCTTTTGAGTGTAAGAATGCGGTAATTAAGTGTGCTAACTGTGGAGGCACGGGTCATGCTGCGACCGATTGTAGAAGGAATATGGTGAAGTGTTACAACTCTGGGGAAGTTGGTCATATTAGTACGAGGTGCACTAAACCAAAACAAGCTCCAACAGATGGGAAAGTATTTGCATTAGCAGGTTTAGACACTACTAATGCGGATCGGTTGATTAAAGGTACATGCTTTGTTAATAATGTGCCTTTAGTTGCTATTATTGATACCGGAGCGACTCATTTGTTCGTTTCTTTTAAGTGCACTAAGCGTTTGGATTTGTGTTTATCTTCTTGTGGTGGTGATATGGTTATTGAGATGCCCGCTTCGGGGTCGATAACTACGTCCTTGGTATGTTTAAGTTGTCCTTTAACCATGTATGGTAAGGACTTTATTATGGACTTAGTGTGTTTGCCATTAGAAGGATTAGATGTGATCTTGGGTATGAATTGGTTGCAGTATAATAGAGTTCGTATTGATTTTTATCACAAGTTGGTAAGGTTTCCTTCTTTGGGAGATGATGAGGAAGAGAGTTTTCTATCCACTAAAGACTTGAAGAGACTTTTAGCGGACGGAGCTCAAGTGTTCAGTTTGTTTGCATCATTGTCCTTGGAGAGTAAGGTTGAACCGGATATGGTTCCAGTGGTGTGTGACTTTCCAGAAGTATTTCCGGAGGACATTACAGACGTACCGCCGGAAAGAGAAGTTGAGTTTTCGATTGATCTAGTTCTGGGTAATAGACCGATATCGATGGCACCGTATCGTATGTCGGCATCAGAGTTGGTGGAATTGAAGAAACAATTGAATGACTTATTGGAAAAGAGGTTTGTTAGACCAAGTGTTTCACCTTGGGGTGCACCGGTGTTGTTGGTAAAGAAGAAAGACGGAAGTATGCGGTTATGTATTGATTATTGGCAGTTGAATAAGGTAACTATTAAGAACAAGTATCCGCTTCCTAGAATTGATGATTTCATGGACCAATTAGTTGGTGCCCGTGTTTTTAGTAAGATTGATTTGAGATCAGGTTATCACCAGATTCGTGTTAAAGAAGAGGATGTTCAAAAGACGGCTTTTAGAACACGGTATGGTCATTATGAATTTTATGTGATGCCATTCGGAGTTTCTAATGTGTTGGGTGTGTTTATGGAATACATGAATCGTATTTTTCATGATCAGTTGGATCGTTTTGTGGTTGTGTTCATCGACGACATTTTGATTTACTCTAAGTCTCAAGAAGAGCATGAAGAGCATTTGTTGGTTGTGTTGCAAGTTTTGAAAGAGAAGCAATTGTATGCTAAGTTATCAAAGTGGGAATTTTGGTTATCGGAAGTAAGTTTTCTTGGGCATGTTGTTTCTGGTAATGGTATTAGTGTTGATCCGTCCAAGATTGATGCAGTAATACAGTGGGAGGCTCCTAAGTCAGTTACGGAAATTCAAAGCTTTTTGGGCTTGGCCGGTTATTATCGGAGGTTTATTGAAGGATTTTTGAAGTTGGCACTTCCATTGACTCAGTTGACTTGTAAGGGTAAGGCTTTTGTTTGGGATATTGATTGTGAGAAGAGTTTCATTGAGCTAAAGAGAAGGTTAACAACGGCGCCGGTTTTGATTTTGCCAAATCCGACAGAACCGTTTGTGGTTTATTGTGATGCTTCTTTGTCTGGTTTAGATGGTGTTTTGATGCAAGATGGAAAAGTTGTGGCTTATGCTTCGAGACAATTGAGAGTGCATGAGAAGAACTATCCTACGCATGATTTGGAATTAGCGGTCGTGGTCTTTGTTTTGAATATTTGGAGGCATTATCTTTATAGTGCAAGATTTTAAGTTTTTAGTGATCACAAGAGTTTAAAATATTTATTTGATCAGAAGGAATTGAACATGAGGCAAATAAGATGGTTAGAGTTTTTGAAGGATTATGATTTTGGTTTGAATTACCATCCAGGTAAAGCAAATGTGGTGGCTGATGCTTTGAGTCGGAAGTTGGTACATATGTCAACATTGATGGTAAGAGAATGGGAACTTTTGGATAATTTTCGAGATTTGAGTTTGGTTTGTGAAGTGACGCCGTGTAGTGTGAAACTTGGTATGTTGCGTGTTACGAATGACTTTCTTGCTACCGTATGTGAAAAGCAAAAGTGGGATTTGAAGTTTGTTGATTTGATGATGAATGAGAATGAAGACTTCAAGGTTGATAAATCAGGAGTTTTGAGATTTCGTGGTCGTATTTGTATTCCCGATGATGCAGAGTTGAAAAATGTGATATTAGAAGAAGGACATCGGAGTAACTTAAGTATTCATCCGGGAGCGAACAAGATGTATCAATATTTGAAGAAAATCTTTTGGTGGTCCGGGTTGAAGAGAGATGTGGCTCAGTTTGTCTATTCGTGTTTGACTTGTCAAAAGTCTAAGGTGGAACATCAAAAGCCTAGTGGTTTGATGCAACCGTTGGATATTCCGGAATGGAAATGGGATAGTATATCGATGGATTTTGTTACAGGATTACCAAATACGCAGAGAGGTCACAATGCTATTTGGGTGATTGTTGATAGACTCAATAAAGCTGCTCACTTTATTCTGATTGATATTAGTTACCCTTTGGAGAAGCTAGCCGAGATTTATGTTGGTGTAATTGTGAAATTGCGTGGAGTTCTTAAGAGTATTGTATCGGATAGAGATCCTAGATTTACTTCGAGATTTTTGGAAATTTTGCAAAAGGCTTTAGGTTCTAAGTTGAGATTGAGTTCGGCTTATCATCCGCAGACGGATGGTCAAACCGAGAGGACAATTCAATCATTAGAAGATTTGTTGCGTGCTTGTGTGCTCGAACAAGGTGGCGCTTGGGACAGTTTTTTGGCATTGATTGAGTTCACTTACAACAATAGTTTTCATTCAAGTATTAGTATGGCACCATTTGAGGCTTTGTATGGTCAGGAATGTCGAACACCTATGTGTTGGCACGAAACTGGAGAGAAGTCGGTAGTTGGACCGGAGATGGTACAACAAACGACGGAGAAAGTAAAGTTTATTCGGGAAGAGATGAAAGCTTCACAGAGTAGACAAAAGAGTTATCATGACAAGAGAAGAAAGGATCTTGAGTTTCAAGAAGGTGACCATGTGTTTTTGAGAGTTACACCGGTTACGGGCGTGGGTCGTGCTTTGAAGTCGAAGAAGTTGAATTCTCGTTTCGTTGGTCCGTATCAGATTATTGCACGAGTGGGCGCTGTGGCTTATCGTGTGGCGTTGCCTCCAAATCTTTCGAATTTGCATGATGTGTTCCATGTTTCACAACTTCGGAAGTGTATTCCGGATCCATCACATGTGATTCCTATGGACGAGGTTGAGGTGAGGGATGACCTCACGGTTGAAGTTTTACCGGTTAGGATTTTGGATCGTGAAGTTAAGAAGCTAAGTGGCAAGGATATTGCGCTTGTGAAAGTAGCATGGGGAGGTGCTGCGGAAGGCAATATGAATTGGGAATTGGAGAGTAAGATGCATGAGTCGCATCCAGAGCTGTTTGGATCAGGTAATATTTTCGAGGACGAAAATTTATAAAGTGGGGGAGAGTTGTAACGCCCCGACTCTGAATTCCCATTTTAATTGAGTCCTTTTTGATTTAATTGGATGATTATTATTTTTGATGTGGAAATTATGTGAAAATATGTTATGTTTGCATATAGTGTTATTTTTGCCGGTTTTGAGAGTATCGGGTAAAAATAGGTTGGAGGGTATTTTGGGTATTAGTAATAATGTTAAGTTGGAATATTTTGTGAGAATTAATTTGGTAAGTGTTTGGAAAGAATTGGAGAGGAAATAAAATAGAATATGAGATAAGAGAAAAAAAGAGAAAGATAGAAACATTAGGAAGAAAAACAAGAGAAGGAAAGAGGAGAAGGGAAAGAGAAGAGAATAGAAGAGAAAAGCCTAGAATCATCAAGATCAACCTTAGCTTGCGATTAATCAGGTAAGGGTGAGAAGTTTTATCATCTTAATAATGTATATGATCATGTATGTGCTAGATTGGATTTGTTTGGTAGTTTTCTACACTCTCCATTTCTAGGTCGAAGTTGGATTAATCGATAGAAATCATTGTTTAACGGTTAGAATCGTGATTAGATGATGTAGATTAGTCGATATATGTTAGACTAAGGCTACTGGGATAAAGTTGGGATTTATCGGGCGTTTGAGTTTTGAACAGTTTGGAAAAGTTGAGATCGCAGACGCTCGCTAGCAGCTCGCTAGGTGAGTGTGTGGCGAATGGTCCCAGACTTGGGACATAATGGTTTTGATCTCCTACACTGGCAGCGAAGGGGTAGGGAATGGCTCGCTGGAGGTTCGCCGCGGCGAACGAGGTAGCGAATGAAGTCTGTAGCTTCTGTTTTTGCTCGCTAGCAGTTCGCTAGGCGAGCATGTAGTGAACGCTCGCTAGCAGCTCGTTAGGCGAGAGTGTAGCGAATGCAGCAGGATGATTTTTCCTGTTTGTTTCATGCTGTATCATTTGAGGTATCGGTTGCGATCGACCTTGTCTTGCATGAGTAGCTTGTATGCTGGTTTGTGATGTGCTATGGGTAGCCGTATGCCATGAATCCTAGATTATGAATTGTGGCCGTTTGGGCAAATATGTGCATTGTTTGAATTAACTAAAAATGCATGATAATTGAGATGAATGACGAATATGTCAGGTAATATACATTGCGATGTATGATAATTGTATGGAATTAGATGAGGTGAAGATGCATGAAAACATTATAGATGTGTATGCATTTCAAGAAGTGTATGAAGTCATTTTGCATGTGAAGCATTATGGTATACATTCTTGTGCTGATTGATTGCGTGTAGAATCTGCTGACGATTGTGTGCCTAAGTGAGGTGTGAGCATTCGGATTGTGTGCCCAGGTGGGGTGTGAGCAATCACATTGTGTGCCCATGTGGGGTGTGAGCAATGGGTGGACCTCATGTGCCCATGTAGGGTGTGAGCGATGGTTATATTTGGTTCTTCAATCGAACTTGCTGAAATGAGTCGGTACCGCATTTGCATCTGCATAGAGTCGTGTGTCGGTCTCTATGAGTTGCATGTTGTCATCCATATGTGATGTATGATGAAATAAACATGAATGTAGATGTTTATGTTAATTAGCAACGAAATAAGCATGTTGTGTATGTTTATTTTTGATTGATGTGAATGGTGATGATTGGCATGAATGAAATGCTTGAAGGTACATGTATGTGCGAATATATATGTATATGTGTGTGCGTTTATGAATTGATATAAACATTGCGATGTATGCTTGGTATTCTATTTGTATATAGATGTTGTTGTAAACATTGCGATGTATGGTGTAGTGAGATCGGTTGCGGTGAGAACGCGAAAGATGTTTATTGGATGTTATATATATATATATATATATATATATATATATATATATATATATATATATATATATATATATATATATATATATATATATATATATATATATATATATATATATATATATATATATATATATATATATATATATATGTTTATATGCATTATTTATTATGATATCGTTTCTCACCCTTCTGTTGTGTTATAATTCTCTATAAGACATTGCAGATTAGATTGCTGGAGGTATTTTGTGAAGCGTGGCTTCATCCTTTTTGGTCGGTCGGCTCTGATATGTAGCACCGGGTAGATAAGAATTATTTTGATTATTTTGTGATACATCTGTGTATGTATCTGCTGATGATTTGTTGTTGTAGACACAGATGATGTTGCAAATCAAATTGAATGATGTTTATGTATATGAATACATGTTTTGGAGATTATACAATGTTTAGATGTTTCCGCTTTTATTCTAAATGTTGTGATTTGGGTGTTTACCTCGATGTTGCATATCTGTATATATGAGCAGGTGTTGAATGTGTTGATTTACTGTATAATGTGATATGCCCCTTTTATGCCATGTTATAATTATACTCTGATGAAATTTTGAATACATGCCTAAATGATTATTTGTATTATTTGGGGGTATAGAAAGGGGGTGTTACAGTCTATAACAAGCATGCAAAATTTCAACATCAAATTCTAAATCATGAATTAGTAATAAAATCAGCAAGCAAACTAGTCATATTATGCATTTTTAATCAATTATTAAACATAGAAAAATGGAAATTAAATTGAAAACAACACCAAAATAAAATCCAAAAGCATGGAAAAATCAGAAATTAAACAAGGATCACCCACATATTTTTTTCATAATTTTCTGATTATTATTCTAATTAATATGAATTAAAATCAATCAAGACAATAAAAGAAAATAGAAAAATGATAAAAGAAATAATAAGAAATCAGAAAATATCAGAGCCACTAGATCTATTGACCAGTCCAATGATCTGAAGGCCACGCGCGTGCCACCTCAATTAATAAAGCGCTGCGTTTTGACATGTGACAATGGTATGGTTCAGTTGACTAGCGTACACGGTACTCCCTAATCATATCCATTCAATGGAAAAGTACTTTAATCCTACGCTTCAGGTTGTGCCAACTCACCAAACCCTAGTCAAACTAAATCTTGCACGTTGGATGCTGAGACCAAGTCAACTAATTCAATCAGACCCAACGGCCTGTTGACATCTTCTTCGTTTGAACACTAAAAGGGGAGGGAAATTATTCACGGCGGCCGGAGAAGAGCTCCACCGTCATCTCCGGAGAGAGCAATCATGTTATGGTTCCAAACTTAACTAAACTCACTGAAAATTACACTTAATCACTCGTCTTCTCACCCTGAGCATGAATCTCTCATCAAAACTCACTGATTCTCCATGAATCTCTAAACACGATGATGAACAGAAAACTCATCAATTCCATAAATGTCATCAAACTTCAAATTCTCTCCATAGAAATCTTCCTCACCACTCAAGGATCACAAATCACTATCCAATTCACCCTAACTCTCAAGAATAAAGCAAACACGAGTCCAAATAGAATTTGCATCCAATCCTAAATCATCACTAAACTTCACCATTCCAATACTAAAACGATATATGTTGTATCTACAACCTAACCACATGCCAAATTCAGTCTAAACATGCTTAAATCAAGAGGAATTGTGAGAAGTAAAAACCTGTTCTGTAGCTTCGATTGAGGTGTTCTTGTGTGTGAATCTTGATGCCAAAACGTGCAGATTTATTCACTGAAGCTTGCTGAATGATTCTTGATACTCAAAAGCTCTTGATTCTTCCTCAAACTCCAAAAACACTTCTTGCTCGAAAGCTCCAAAGTTCCATCTGCAATAACCGTTTTCTCTCAAAATTCTACCCAAAAAACGATCTGAACATGATCCAAGACTTATATATGATGTGTTTGGATCATAACCTGGCCCAATTGTGGCCCAATTTGATTAATTCAAAATTCAATTTTTCTTCAATGAACAACTATGGAAGACACGGGTTCTGGCTCTATTTCTGCTTAATCTTCACTCAAATGGCTTGCCTAACATCCCTTGAATGTGAATGGATCAGATTAAAGTCTTGATTTGATCCTATGGTCAACATTGGTTATGTTACTCCAATTCTAAGTAATCCAAACAAAGTCCATGAATTATGACTCAAACCAAAAATGTAACATTGCCAATCCTCTCCAAATGCCTTTGGCAGTCAAAAAATGCACAAACTTGTGAAGTTTGGCACAAAAATGAATTAAAATGGAATTTTCACTTTTTATGCCTTTTAATTATCTTTTTTTTCAAACTTCCTTCATACACTTCCATATTTAATCCATATCAATGGATGTTTGGGTCATGGTTGGACAAATAACACCATTTTGAACAACTTTCAAGTTGATCAAAAGTCCATTTGAGGTGTCTAAGTTGATGAGATTGACCCATAACCAAAAATGACCTGTAATTCCAAATTCCCAAAAGTTCTAGTACTTTCTAGAAAGCTAATAAGATAGGGAACAACATTCATGTTGGCCAAAAGTTCATGAGAATCATCCTTCTAGGGCAAAAATGTCATGCAAGTTGGTTGACTTTCAAGCTCCAATTTCACATTCCACTGATGACCTGTAACTTGTCTGGCTCATAACTCGAGTTTTATAAACCCTATCAAGGACTTCTAGTACTAAAATTAAAGCTATGATCATGCCCTAAAACAATCATGTTGGGATCAAGGTGAGATGAAAATCCCATCTTGAGTTATGTGGTTTTGAAGTTAGGCACCAAACCAGAGGATTTTACACTGTCAAGCATAGCAACCCTAGCCTAGGAACTCCTCACACTCTTGATTCATGATGAGTTGACCTTGGAATCATCCCTTGGACATCTTAATTCATCAATCCATGATCACATGGCCTTGGAATTAGGTCTCAACCTTCTTCGAATCATCAGTTAACCTAGGGTTGACCATATGAAACCCTAGTTAGATCAATCTTGGGTATATCTTCATATGCTTTGCATAATGACCTATCTAGGCTTCAAAATGATCTTCAATACTTCTCATGAGCTCTCTCAAGGTTCTAGGTCCAACTTCATAACTTCAGAATCATCTGATGACTTCCCACAACCCTCAAGTTAGGAGATGTACACACTTGGCTTCAACCACCCTTTCTGAGTATTTTTGGCTTCTCTGATGAGGATATCAACCCTTGAACACTTGAATAACCCTCTTAACTAGCTTCATAGTCTTGTGTAGCCCTTTGTTGGTAGTCATACCTCTTGATCTCCTGCACACATGTCAATGCAATGCAAATGATAATGCTAATATGAATGCAATGAAACACAAGCTAGGTAAAGAAATGTTAGGCAAATTTTGGGGTGCAACAGCTGCCCCTATTCAAACGGCTTTGACCTGACTGGGTGAGGAGCGAACGACTCTCAAAAAATAATGGTAAAAGACGGTTCAATACCAATAAACCCGGAAATTTGCCGACCGCACAAGTAAGCGATACTCTGATGGGTAGAAAAATTCTTGGAAACTGACATGATAGTTGCACGGTAACTAGCTGGAGAAATACTGATCTGATGTATCTGATTTCACTACGTCCTTAAATCATCAAGGGATCACCGGTTACACAGTAACTGGTGAAGGATAACTGATATTGATAGTTGCATGGAAACTCACTAGTGGATGCTTAATCCCGAATTTCCGTCAGGACGATCATCTGCGTCCTCGAGTCATCAAGGGATCACTGGTTACACGGTAACTGGTGACTTGCCAATCGCATAGGTAAACGATACTCAGATTGGTAGGAACATCTTCGAAATCAGAAATGACACTTGCCCGGCAACTTGCTAGGGAATCGGCTACACGGTAACCGGAAATTTTCCAACCTCACAAGTATACGATACTCTGATTGGTAGGACAACCTTTGAAGTCTGAAATGGCAGTTGCACGACAACTGGCCCAAATCTCCGTCAGGATGATCATCAGATTTCACTGCAGCTTCTTCCTCAAGTTATCAAGGGCTCACTAGTTACATGGTAACTGGTGATACATAGCTGATATTGCCGTCAGGCATTCTGGGGCACGGCAGCAGATGAATTCCTCGGGACTCATCAGGTCATTAGGAACTTTCGACAATCTCTATAATTATGCCTTCGGGCATTCAAAGAAATTCTCGGGCGTCAGCCGGACTTCGTCAGTAAGTCGGAAATAGAATCCTCAATCAATCATGAAACAATAGGGATATCTAAATTTCGGCCATCAGGCACTCCGCGTCAGCTGGGATAATTGCTTCGACATCGCAATCTGACTTCATCGGTAAGTCAGGAAGGGAAATTTCAACTTCTCTGTTCAAAGCCTATTGGGGATGACACATCTCTGCTGGGGATTCTGGAGAACTATCAAGTTACTCTGCTTCGGGGATTCAGGAATCATCCTGGATGAATAAACTTTGCTGAGGAATTCAAGAATCATCATGAACAAACAAATCCGCCGGGGACTCTAAGAATCATCTTGAGCAAACAACTCTGGCGACTTCACTGTGAATTTTAGGAATCATCTTAAGCAAACAACTTTGCTGAGGAACACCTGCAAAACAAGAACGGTAACGACCTAGCTCATGTTTCATATGCATATGTTTAACAATGGCGTAATGCTCCACACGGTGGAAAGTCTACGCGTTTAGTGTAAATGCTATGCAATCATGCAAAATGCTACGACCCCATCAACAAAATAAATGTTGAAGGGGAAATCCTCCTATCAAGGAGAAAGAACCACTCTGGTGGAGAGGAGGAATCATCCTGCCAAGGAGAAGAAGTCACACCAATCTCAACTGGACTTAACCTGGGGAAACGAACTCCAGACGACTTCCTGCAGGGGACAAATTTCTACGAGAACCTGTACTCGCTCAACTAGGTATACAAACCATGAACTGCTGAGGGAACGATGTCAATCGCCGAAATAAACTGAACGTTCTTCGCATATAAAATTTTCCTGGAGATACGGACTCCGATGGGGAAGTACAACATCAGCTATTCAACATTCTCTGCTAGGGAAAACCAATAATGGCTTGAACGGCTTCCACGTACTCGGCTCTCTTGGAGGACTGCAAACTCGGCTGGGGATACGCAACCAGACACTAGAATAAGTCCTACCTGCCAGGGAGAATACAACTCTGTGGGGGGGGGGGGGGGGGGAATTTCAATTCCGCTGGAGACTTCAGTCTGGACTATCGGAAGCTGAACACTTACGAATGGTCTTCTACGAGAAAACTGCACACTGACCCCGTGCCGGGAATGAATATACGCTTCTGCGTATGACTTAGATGGGGAGATGCTGATCCTTCCTAGGATATATCTAGTTGGGGAGAATCTATCTCTGCTTGGGGAAACATATAAATGCTCACAGTCCCATGTTCAGACTTCATGGGGAAACACTACTGAACTCGCTGGGGAAGAAGGAATCATCCTGCTTGGAAAACATCTGGCGTACTGCCTGGAGGGTGACGTCCCTGCAACAACATGAACAAACAGACAAGATACCCTTCACAAAGGGACCTATCAAGGTTATCATACTGTGACAATGTTCAGGTAATTCAATGTTTCAACAATTATCGGCCTAGGCCAACAAGTTTATGTATGCGCATTTTATCAAAAACGTCGTGCGTTCTTTTTTGCAGACAAAATAGATAAAAGCTAAACAAACTAACATAAATGCTTAATAGTATATGTTTATTGATAACGAGCCCCTGAATAGGCAAAATGTTTTACAACAGATGCAAGCTCCTGAAATGAGGAAGCTGCTTAAGCATAATAACATAAATATACATCAGTATACACAAATGTCGACAATGTGGTGTAGACGAACACCATGATTTGATCCCTCTATGACCCACTTGACTTTGATACTTCTCCGACGCTTCAGCTTCATAAGAGATTGATTCGGATAAACGACCCTCAGGTCTTCCAAACCACTAAACAATGAAAGTTCACACGCGGAACACATTCCTTTGCTTTTTAATCCCTAACTTTTGCCTGAATCGCCCTTCCGGGTTTTCGATCCACTGGGATACCCTTTTTTTCCAAAGCCGCCCTGTCAGGTTTTCGACTTTGCGGGTGTACATTTTTTCATTTATATCTCTAACTTTTTCCCGAACCTTTTTCCCTTTTTTATGGTTCGCCGGGATGCCCTATTTTTGCCTGGATCTTCTTTTTTCTTTCCACCCAGTCATTTTTAAGCAAAGTATTTTTTAACTGCGTCCGTGTTCACAGGGGATGCAAAATCTTCGCCATCCATCGTGGATAACAACAAGGCTCCTCCCGAGAAGACCTTGCTGATGACGTACGGACCTTCGTAGTTAGGAGCCCACTTGCCCCTGTGATCGGAATATGGTGGAAGCATCTTCTTCAGGACGAGATCACCCGTCTGAAAGCTTCTAGGACGCCCCTTCTTATCATAAGCTTTCTTCATTTGGCTCTGGTACAGACGGCCACATGCAATCGATGCTAATCTCTTCTCATTCATCAGACTGAGTTGATTTAATCGGTTCTTAATCCATTCTGCCTCATCGAGTTTCACGTCAACCAAAACTCGCAAAGAAGGAATCTCAACTTCCAATGGTAGGACAGCCTCCATACCATACACTAGTGAGAAAGGAGTTGCCCTGGTTGATGTGCGCACCATCGTACGATAACCGTGCAATGCAAAAGGCAACATCTCATGCCAATCTTTGTAGGTCACAACCATCTTTTGTACTATCTTTTTAATGTTCTTGTTGGCCGCTTCAACCGCACCATTCATCTTCGGCCGGTAAGGTGATGAGTTGTGATGTTCAATCTTGAAGCTCTGGCATAACTCCTTCATCATCTTGTTATTCAGATTCGAACCATTGTCAGTAATGATCTGCTCGGGAACTCCGTATCGACAGATGATGTCCTTCTTTATGAATCTGGCTACTACTTGTTTGGTCATGTTAGCATATGAGGTTGTCTCCACCCATTTGGTGAAGTAGTCGATAGCTACCAAGATGAAGCGATGACCGTTAGATGCAGTGGGCTCGATCTTGCCTATCATATCAATGCCCCACATGGAGAACGGCCACGGGGATGACATGACATTCAACGGGCACGGCGGCACATGAATTTTATCAGCATATATCTGGCATTTATGACATCTCTTTGCGAATTTGAAGCAATCTGACTCCATTGTCAGCCAGTAGTACCCTGCTCGTACGATTTTTCTCGTCATGGCATGTCCGCCTGCGTGCATACCAAATGTGCCTTCATGGACCTCTTCCATAAGAAAACTCGCTTCTTTTTCGTCCACACATCCGAGTAGCACGAGATCGTGATTTCTCTTATATAGAACTCCATCAGGATTGAGATAGAAATTTCCAGACAGCCTCCTCAGAGTCTTCCTATCCTGGGTTGACGCTCCCGCAGGATACTCTTTAGTCATAAGGAAGGTCTGGACATCATGGAACCATGGCTTCCCATCGGAGGCTTCCTCAATTGCAAAAACGAATGCAGGTTTATCAAGACGGGAAATGACAATTCTTGGAGCTTCATTCGAAAAATTGACTTTGTACATCGAAGCCAACGTGGCTAAGGCATCAGCCATTTGATTTTCAGCTCTGGGCACATGATGGAGTTCCACTCGATCGAAGAACGGAAGCAGCCTTCTGGCATAATTCATGTACGGGACCAAATTCGACAGACGAGTCTCCCACTCCCCTTTAATTTGGTTAACAACAAGTGTCGAGTCACAGTATACATCCAGGTTTTTGATTCTCAAATCAATAGCTTCTTCTAAACCCATGATGCATGCTTCGTATTCTGCTTCATTGTTGGTGACTGGAAAAGTCAATATGGCCGTAAACAGGATGTGAGATCCTTGGAGAGTCGCAATGATTGCCCCAATACCACTTCCATATGAATTAACTGCCCCGTAAAATATCAATTTCCATTGGAACTTCCTATCTGGACCCTCGTCGAGCAACGATTCATCACAATCATTCATTTTGAGAAACATGATATCCTCATCAGGTAATTCAAATTTCATCGGCTGATAATCTTCGATAGGCTGTTCGGCAAGGTATTCAGACAATACACTTCCCTTGATGGCCTTCTGGGAAACATAATGAATGTCATACTCCGTCAACACCATTTGTCATCTGGCAATCCTGCCCGAAAGTGCTTGCTTCTTGAAGACGTACTTGATCGGATCCATCTTCAAAATTAGCATGGTCGTATGATTGAGCATATACTATCGTAAACGTTTGGCAGCCCACGCGAGTGCGCAACACGTTTTTTCCAGCATTGAGTAATGGGACTCATAATCTGTGAACTTTTTACTCAAGTAATAAATGGAATGCTCCTTTCTGCCAGTCTCGTCATGCTGACCGAGAACGCAACCCATGCTATTCTCAAGAACTGTCAAGTACATGATCAAGGGTCTTCCGGCCACTGGGGGTATCAAGATTGGAGGTTCCTGCAGATACTGTTTTATTTTATCGAATGCCTTCTGGAAATCCTCGTTCCAGATAATCGCCTGATCTTTTTTCAATAGTTTGAACATTGGTTCACACGTGGCCATGAGCTGAGATATAAACCTTGCAATGTAGTTTATTCTGCCGAGGAAACCACAAACTTCTTTTTCAGTCTTTGGCGTTGGCATATCTTGTATTGCTTTTATCTTAGCAGGATCAACCTCAATGCCTTTTTCACTCACAATAAACCCCAGTAGTTTTCCAAACCGTACTCCGAAAGTACACTTGTTAGGATTCAGCCTCAACCTGAACTTCCTAAGCCTCTCAAAAAGCTTCAGCAAATTGACCAGATGTCCCTCCTCCGTTTGGGACTTCGCAATCATGCCATCAACATAGACTTCAATCTCATGGTGAATCATGTCATGAAACAAAGTGACCATCACTCGCTGGTAAGTGGCCTCTGCGTTCTTCAGACCAAAGGGCATTACCTTGCACCATCTTGATTTGATTATAGCCGGAGAAGCCATCCATGAATGAAAACACGGAACACTGAGTTGTATTGTCAACCAACACATCAATATGAGGGAGCGGGAAATCATCTTTAGGGCTTGCCCTATTCAAATGCCGATAATCAACGCACATCCGCACCTTACCGTCCTTCTTCGGTACAGGTACTATGTTGGCGACCCACAGAGGGTAAGTAGTGACCGCTAAAAAGCCATCATCCAGCTGCTTTTGCACTTCTTCTTTGATCTTAACGGTCATATCTGGTCGTGTCCTTCTAAGCTTCTGCTTAACGGGAGGACAATCTTCTCGCAGTGGTAGATGATGGACCATTATGTCAGTGTCGAGCCCAGACATATCTTCATACGACCAAGCAAAGATGTCATTATACTCTCGAAGCATCTCGACCAATCTTCGCTT
The DNA here is from genome assembly GCA_963859935.3 of Lathyrus sativus. Taxonomy (NCBI): domain Eukaryota; kingdom Viridiplantae; phylum Streptophyta; class Magnoliopsida; order Fabales; family Fabaceae; genus Lathyrus; species Lathyrus sativus. The sequence continues at coordinate 237,032,651 of OZ012741.1, forward strand.
AACATCACTTTGTAATGCAGCCCCTATCCTGACGTTTCTGACAAGTTCCTTAGAACCCATATTAACAATCTCAATCTCTTCCTCGTGAGGCAGAATGATCTTATCTTCTTATTTCAAAAAACGGGCCAACTCTTTGGGAAGGTCTTCATCTTCATTAATCTCTTCTTCAGCTTGATATATCGAGCAATCAAAGTCGAAGTGAGTCATAGAAGGTTCAGAGTCGATGTCATCTGTAGTGTGAATCCTGCAATAACAAGGGTTAAGCTTAAAATGAGGATATGCAGGTTAGCACAAACCGTATTTCCATTTTATTGTTTTTCAAAACAAAAATAAAACAGGAATAACAGAGATCACAAAATTTGAATGCAAAGAAAACACCCTTTGATTTATTGATAATATGTACATGCATAAGCAATCAAGGCCCTGACAATAAAACCGGTATGCCCCGGGTAGAGCATAAGTTTGTACAATAATTGGAAAAGACAAAGCATTACTCTTTGCGCATCACTTGAACGACAGCCTGGACGGACCAGTTGTTGGGGTTCTGGCCTGGTTTTCTCGGCTGAATCCAGGAGTCCAAGTCGCAATCACTATCTTCATCGTCTTCAGACATGGCATTAACATTCTCAAATACCACCCCACCTTTTGTGAACTGAATCGGCCCTTTGACGCACGGCGCACTGCGAGAGGAGGAAGCATCAGCAGAAGGAGAATACCCTAACCCAAACTTATCCTGCTTGTTAGGGATTTCCAGAACTTTCCCCCAGCCTGGGGCAGAGCCAGCTTGAACAACAGCTTGAGCTTCCTTGAAGGAAGAGAGATTCATCTCAGGTTTCTCGATCATCACCCGAATCACATCCTTGACTTTAACAGCTTCAAATTCTTGGCACAACGTTTCGTGGATCTCGCCATCCACATCAACATATTTAAAAGATGACAAATGGCTCATCATTATGTCCTCTTCACCACAGACGGTCACGATGCTGCCACCCACAACATACTCCAGCTTCTGGTGCAATGTGGAAGTTACTGCGCCCGCAGAATGGATCCAAGGCCGGCCCAATAGGCAACTATAGGCTGGCATGATATCCATGATATAGAAGATCGCGTCAAAGGTTTCTGACCCAACTTGAATGGGTAGAGTTACTTCTCCAAAGACGTGACACTTAGTTTCGTCGAAAGCTTTTACCACCAGATCACTGGGTGTACAAATCAGTCCTCTCGTATCCAACCTCATCAGAGCTTTCTTGGGGAGAACATTCAAAGATGATCCCATGTCCACCAACACATGGGACATAACCGTTCCTCGACATTCTATCGAGATATGCAAGGCGCTATTGTGGTTCCTTTCCTTCGGCGTCAGCTCTAGGTCAGTAAACCCTAATCCATTCCCAGCATTCACATGAGCAACTACTCCCTCTAGCTGGTTGACGGAGATCTCTTGCGGTACATACGCTGCATTCAGAACCTTCAGCAGAGCGTTGCGATGTCCCTTAAAACACAACAACAGATTCAGAATAGAGATTTTAGATGACGTTTGATGAAGATGATCAACGATCTTATAATCACTTTACTTGATCAGTCTCATAAATTCTTCGGCGTCTTTCACAAGAAGGTCTTTCTCTACCTCACGGGAGGTTTCTTCAACGACCTTACCATTACCTCTGTCAGCTTTCTCATCCTTGTCAGTTTTGTCAGCCACAGTCTCTGGTGGAGCGAACACTCTTCCGCTACGTGTTATTCCGCCAGTCCAAACTAGGTTGTGAACAGACTGCCCAGATGGCTCCAACTCTAATTTTTGTCCATTGCAATAGACATATGCCCCATAGTGCCATGGAACAACATTAGTGCTCTCGAATGGTATAGGCCCAGCCTTCGTGATGGTGATCGTAGGTGGCCTTGACGCAGAAATGGTAATTGTTTTACGAGGGATGGTGATAGCGGCAACCTCATCCTTCTGCTTCAGCATTATTTCCCCTGATCTGTTCTCAGCCCTCCGACTAAACTGCAGAATTCCTTCGTTCATCAAACTCTGAATCCCTGCTACCAACTGATCACAGCCGTCTGAATGATTCACACAATCCATAGACAACTTCCCACAGCCCGGGAAAATACCTTTCTTCATCAACTTGGCTTTAACGAAACCAAGTGGTGTTTTCAGGTCTTTGACATCAGTCAATAAATCCAAATCTTCCTCTTCGATGATGGCGCTAACCCCATCTCCCCCATGGTTAGGCATAAGGTTCTTCGTAACATTCGGAACATTATCAGAAAAGTTGATTATCTTGGCGTCAACCATATCTTGCACTTTGTGCTTGAATACCTTACAGCTGTCAATCGAGTGGCCAGGTGCCCCCGAGTGAAACTCACATCTCGCATTTACATCGTAGCCCGATGGAGGTGTCCTTGTCAAGGGAGCCAAAGTTCTCTTCTGAACTAGCTGTAACTGAAGCAAAGTCTGCAGAAGCTAACCATACGACATAGGTGGGGTTTCAAGACGACGATTTGACAATGGAGCTTTGTTCTGGTACCTCCGGTACCCTTGCTGGTTCTGTTGCTGCTGCTGAGGTTGCTAGACAGCAGGAATAGTAATGCTAGCGACCTGCTGGCGCTGGCCTTTTCCTTTTCCCCGAGCATTAGACACTGAACTCACCTTACCTTCACGTCTCTTACCATTGTAAGGCTTCTTTCCTCCTTCAGCTGAGGATACATCTACACCCTGAATCTTTCCGAGTTTGATGCCATTTTCTACATGTTCTCCAGTGATGATGAGGTCGGAGAAACTGCCCGACATACCATTGACAAGCTTCTCATAATAAACTCCTGGAAGAGTAGCCACGAACATATCAACAAGTTCTCGCTCAACCATCGGCAGCTGAACTCTCGCTGCCAGTTCACGCCACCTCTGGGCGTACTCTTTAAATCCTTTGTTGTTCTTCTGAGACAAATTCTGTAGCTGAACCCGGTTGGGAGCCAGGTCACTGTTATACTAATAATGGCGTACGAATGCTTCAGCAAGGTCTTTCCATGTACGTACACCTATGGGTTCCAAACCCATATACCACTCCAACGAGGGGCCGGACAGGCTGTCCTGGAAGAAGTGCATCAGCGACTTCTCATCTTCAGAATGTGCAGACATCTTTCGGTAGTACGACCTCAGATGGACATGGGGGCAAGTGTTTCCCTTATATTTCTCGAAGTCGGGTACCTTAAACTTGGGAGGCACCTTGAAGTCTGAGATCAGTCCCAACTTGGTCATGTCAACACCCATGGTGTTCAAGTTCTCAAAACTCTTCATCTTGTCCTCGAGTGCCTTGAACCTTAAACGCGCTTCAGAATTCTGTTCGCCCTCAGCTCCCTTCATTGAGAATAAGTCCTCTTGACGATCCTCTTGCCATGCTTTATGGCCACTGCCAGCAGCAAACCCAGCAGCATCAAGACCATACAGATTACCAGCGCCAGCGTTCCCAGCGTTACCAGTTCCTCCAGTATTGCCATTGCCTAAACCAGCATTGCCATTGGCCTCAAAGTTTCCATTTCCAACTCCAGTCATATTCCCATTACCTCCCACATTAGTGACAACATTGCCATTGCCACTTCCATTCCCTCCAGTCACTGGGATGCCAGCATGGGGGGTCTCAACAAGCGGGGGGTTCACCACATTCCCACCATGTAGCACGTCGTTGCTGTCGACGTGTGCAATCAGAGGTTGCACTAGAGTTCTAAGCTGGTCCTGGCCATTAGAGACCACTTGCATGAGATCCATGAAGCGATCCATCCTCTCTCTGAGCTCTTGAATGTTAGTCTGAACCTGTTCCATCACTCTGGCTTGATTTGCTCTGGTAGAGTATCGGTGAATCTGTCTTCGTTCAATCCTGAAATAACCTGCAAGACAAGGGGTTAGAAAAATAGCTCGAGGTACCTGTTATGCAAATGATTCATGCAAATTCAAACGTGTGTCTGTGCCTTGGGGAGATTCCCCCTGATCCTAGTTTCCAAGACAAATAAAGTCTAACATCCAATCATGGAAAGAAATCCTCATATATTTATCTGGAAAACCCACGCGGGTAGCGTACAACTGTAATCACATATAACTGAAACGACAAGGCATGACCCCAACCAACAAGCCTGGTGGTGATCAGCATATAAATGCATAAAAAGTACAAAGAAATACACTGATCAAGTGCGGCTACGGGCACAGAAATCTTCTAACAACTTCTTCGTAGTGGGATGGTCAGGCTGAGTGAGCAGACTCTGGATCAACAAATCCCTCTGCTTGATAGTATCTGGGAGGTTCTCGACAACGTCCCTACAAACACCTTCTTCAGAACGGTTTTCCACTCTACTCCTCTTAGCATCAGCTCGGAGTTGACAATCTTGTAAATTTGCCTTGGTCTCAACCAATCTATACTGAGTGTTGCGTCGAAGTGAGGCTTCAGCCTCAATCTTCTTATCCTTGATTTCAATCTGGACTTCTGGCTCGGGTACTCGCTGTTTCAGCTTTTCCTCTCGCTCTTTGTATTTGGCTAGGGTGTTGCTCCATAATGTCTCGTACTTGGATAACTTCAGGTATACCCTATCCAGATCCTGCTTTTTTGTGGCCAACACGCTGTGTACTGCCTTCAGGTCTAACCCATGACGTTCTCTAGAATCAGTCTCCTTGGTCAAATTAGCGCCCTATAGCTGCCGATGGTGGAGCGAACACTCTTCCGCTACGTGTTATTCCGCCAGTCCAAACTAGGTTGTGAACAGACTGCCCAGATGGCTCCAACTCTAATTTTTGTCCATTGCAATAGACATATGCCCCATAGTGCCATGGAACAACATTAGTGCTCTCGAATGGTATAGGCCCAGCCTTCGTGATGGTGATCGTAGGTGGCCTTGACGCAGAAATGGTAATTGTTTTACGAGGGATGGTGATAGCGGCAACCTCATCCTTCTGCTTCAGCATTATTTCCCCTGATCTGTTCTCAGCCCTCCGACTAAACTGCAGAATTCCTTCGTTCATCAAACTCTGAATCCCTGCTACCAACTGATCACAGCCGTCTGAATGATTCACACAATCCATAGACAACTTCCCACAGCCCGGGAAAATACCTTTCTTCATCAACTTGGCTTTAACGAAACCAAGTGGTGTTTTCAGGTCTTTGACATCAGTCAATAAATCCAAATCTTCCTCTTCGATGATGGCGCTAACCCCATCTCCCCCATGGTTAGGCATAAGGTTCTTCGTAACATTCGGAACATTATCAGAAAAGTTGATTATCTTGGCGTCAACCATATCTTGCACTTTGTGCTTGAATACCTTACAGCTGTCAATCGAGTGGCCAGGTGCCCCCGAGTGAAACTCACATCTCGCATTTACATCGTAGCCCGATGGAGGTGTCCTTGTCAAGGGAGCCAAAGTTCTCTTCTGAACTAGCTGTAACTGAAGCAAAGTCTGCAGAAGCTAACCATACGACATAGGTGGGGTTTCAAGACGACGATTTGACAATGGAGCTTTGTTCTGGTACCTCCGGTACCCTTGCTGGTTCTGTTGCTGCTGCTGAGGTTGCTAGACAGCAGGAATAGTAATGCTAGCGACCTGCTAGCGCTGGCCTTTTCCTTTTCCCCGAGCATTAGACACTGAACTCACCTTACCTTCACGTCTCTTACCATTGTAAGGCTTCTTTCCTCCTTCAGCTGAGGATACATCTACACCCTGAATCTTTCCGAGTTTGATGCCATTTTCTACATGTTCTCCAGTGATGATGAGGTCGGAGAAACTGCCCGACATACCATTGACAAGCTTCTCATAATAAACTCCTGGAAGAGTAGCCACGAACATCTCAACAAGTTCTCGCTCAACCATCGGCAGCTGAACTCTCGCTGCCAGTTCACACCACCTCTGGGCGTACTCTTTAAATCCTTTGTTGTTCTTCTGAGACAAATTCTGTAGCTGAACCCGGTTGGGAGCCAGGTCACTGTTATACTAATAATGGCGTACGAATGCTTCAGCAAGGTCTTTCCATGTACGTACACCTATGGGTTCCAAACCCATATACCACTCCAACGAGGGGCCGGACAGGCTGTCCTGGAAGAAGTGCATCAGCGACTTCTCATCTTCAGAATGTGCAGACATCTTTCGGTAGTACGACCTCAGATGGACATGGGGGCAAGTGTTTCCCTTATATTTCTCGAAGTCGGGTACCTTAAACTTGGGAGGCACCTTGAAGTCTGAGATCAGTCCCAACTTGGTCATGTCAACACCCATGGTGTTCAAGTTCTCAAAACTCTTCATCTTGTCCTCGAGTGCCTTGAACCTTAAACGCGCTTCAGAATTCTGTTCGCCCTCAGCTCCCTTCATTGAGAATAAGTCCTCTTGACGATCCTCTTGCCATGCTTTATGGCCACTGCCAGCAGCAAACCCAGCAGCATCAAGACCATACAGATTACCAGCGCCAGCGTTCCCAGCGTTACCAGTTCCTCCAGTATTGCCATTGCCTAAACCAGCATTGCCATTGGCCTCAAAGTTTCCATTTCCAACTCCAGTCATATTCCCATTACCTCCCACATTAGTGACAACATTGCCATTGCCACTTCCATTCCCTCCAGTCACTGGGATGCCAGCATGGGGGGTCTCAACAAGCGGGGGGTTCACCACATTCCCACCATGTAGCACGTCGTTGCTGTCGACGTGTGCAATCAGAGGTTGCACTAGAGTTCTAAGCTGGTCCTGGCCATTAGAGACCACTTGCATGAGATCCATGAAGCGATCCATCCTCTCTCTGAGCTCTTGAATGTTAGTCTGAACCTGTTCCATCACTCTGGCTTGATTTGCTCTGGTAGAGTATCGGTGAATCTGTCTTCGTTCAATCCTGAAATAACCTGCAAGACAAGGGGTTAGAAAAATAGCTCGAGGTACCTGTTATGCAAATGATTCATGCAAATTCAAACGTGTGTCTGTGCCTTGGGGAGATTCCCCCTGATCCTAGTTTCCAAGACAAATAAAGTCTAACATCCAATCATGGAAAGAAATCCTCATATATTTATCTGGAAAACCCACGCGGGTAGCGTACAACTGTAATCACATATAACTGAAACGACAAGGCATGACCCCAACCAACAAGCCTGGTGGTGATCAGCATATAAATGCATAAAAAGTACAAAGAAATACACTGATCAAGTGCGGCTACGGGCACAGAAATCTTCTAACAACTTCTTCGTAGTGGGATGGTCAGGCTGAGTGAGCAGACTCTGGATCAACAAATCCCTCTGCTTGATAGTATCTGGGAGGTTCTCGACAACGTCCCTACAAACACCTTCTTCAGAACGGTTTTCCACTCTACTCCTCTTAGCATCAGCTCGGAGTTGACAATCTTGTAAATTTGCCTTGGTCTCAACCAATCTATACTGAGTGTTGCGTCGAAGTGAGGCTTCAGCCTCAATCTTCTTATCCTTGATTTCAATCTGGACTTCTGGCTCGGGTACTCGCTGTTTCAGCTTTTCCTCTCGCTCTTTGTATTTGGCTAGGGTGTTGCTCCATAATGTCTCGTACTTGGATAACTTCAGGTATACCCTATCCAGATCCTGCTTTTTTGTGGCCAACACGCTGTGTACTGCCTTCAGGTCTAACCCATGACGTTCTCTAGAATCAGTCTCCTTGGTCAAATTAGCGCCCAAGTGGTTGATCAGTTTTGTCTGCTTCTTGCAGGTGTATACTACTTCGTTTTTCTCGCTCCAGAGTTGAGCAATCTCTTTCTCCAACTCTTCGTTGGCTTTTCTTAGCTCTTCTTTCTCTCGGAGTACCTGGTTGAACTTCTGAATATCAACTGTGGTAGGTTCTTTGTACACGGGAGGGTATAATGGTTCCACTGCAGGAAACAACATTAGAAGCTTGGCGGCTCTTTCTCAGACCCAGGCCACAAATGGATCAAAGGCCTTGTTGTTGCTTTTTCCTAGCAAGACTTTTCCCTTTCAGTAAATTTTGCTCCAAGCATTCTTTATCTTAGCCAAAGTGTCACCTTCAAGCAACCCTGTGAGATACAGAGATTCCTGTACCAGCAGAGAGGGATTGTAATTAATACATCCATTCCTTCCGACCAGGGGGACGTTAGGAAAGCCACCGCAACTATGCACGATCTCTTTCCCCAGTAGATCTCTATCAAACCAGATAATATTGTCAGCAGGCAAACCCATCAAACGTGCACACCAGGGTGAAGACTCAGCATAATCAATGAACGGACCCGTCTTAGGAAGATGGCTAGCAACCACTTATACAGTAAAGGAGCACAACATGCCACGTTCTTCCCCTTTCTGTTTTCATTCTTGCTGTGAACTAAATGGTAGACGTCTCCGAGGAGAGTGGGCACTGGATTCCCGGAAGCAAATATGTGGCAGGCATCCATACCTATGAAGTCCGGATGACTTGGGAATAGCACGATCCTATAAATGAAAAGGGCTAAGATGGCATTGAATACATCCCAGCGACCCTTCTTGGCAAACTTTCGGGCCTTTTCCATCAGGAAAGGTAAAGAGAAACCATAAACTCCAATCTTTTTAAACACCATCCCTTTCAACTCTGAATCATCTACATGAAGAGCGGTAGTCAACTTACCCAAGTCAGGTTCACCATCAACACAGTAATAAGGCATCTGAATCAAGAAAGGTACCCCTAGCAAGTCAGAATACTCCTCTAAGGTTGGAGCTAGGACATAGTCTCGAAAAACGAAGCATCTGAGTTGCGGGTTGTAAAACTGCAAAAGAGCGTAGAGGCCTTTCAGCTCGTACGTAGAAAGCTTACACACAATACCCAGAAGTCTTCCATAACTCTTTCTGAAATCCTCCATCACTTTCTTATCAGCCAAAGAAATCAAAGCCCGTAACTCTCGGATGTCAGGTGTTGGTAGCTTGTAAGCCACATTCTTCTTCAGAGATGTCATATCAGCCATGAGGATCAAGATTACTAGAACCAGGGGAGAAATATGCACCTGCAACACCGACACACGTTAATGATATGCAAATGAGGATGCAAACAATGCAAAATGCAATCA